>CM050000.1:0-1393901 GCA_016630955.3 Didymella arachidicola | reverse complement strand
CTAACCCTAACCCTAACCCTAACCCTAACCCTAACCCTAACCCTAACCCTAACCCTAACCCTAACCCTACCCTAACCCTAACCCTAACCCTAACCCTAACCCTTCGACGGGTTGCCCTTCGGGCACCCTCTTTTCCCCTCTTACGGGCCCACCCCCCACCCCTTTACTCTTCTTAGTAATCCTTTCTAACGGGTTGCCCTTCGGGCACCCTCCTTTCCCTTCTTACGGGCCTACCCCCCTACCCTCCCTAATACGCTTTTATTAATACCTTATTACAGCTTTACTACACTTTTTCTTTTCTTCTCTTCTCTTAGTATCTTATTATTATAACCTTACTCTACTTTTTATTTCTTCTTTTTATCTTTAATTCTTCTACTACCTAATCTATTTATTCTCTTATATTATTTCTTAAACTTACTACTTATTCTTTTTTTTAATAATTATTACCTATTGTTTTTGTTATACCTACTACCTATTTTTTTATTATACCTAATACCTATTGTTTTTGTTATACCTACTACCTATTTTTTTTATTATACCTAATACCTACTTTTTTTTTATACCTACTACCTACTTTTTTTTTATACCTACTACCTACTTTTTTTTATATCTACTACCTACTCTTCTCTTTTTCTAACCTATAATATCTTATTATAGCTTAGCCTTCTACTATATTCTACTATATCCTACTATATCCTACTATATTCTACTATATCCTACTATATTCTACTATATTCTACTATATTCTACTATACTTTACTATGCTTTTCCATACCTTACTACATCCTACTATATTTTACTACACTCTGCTACACTCTGCTATACTCTACTATACCTTACTATATTCTGCTATATTTTACTATACTCTGCTACACTCTACTATACTCTGCTACACTCTACTATACTCTGCTTCTTACTACGCTTTGCTATACCTTACTATACCTAACCCTACCCTACTACACCTTCCTATACCCTGCTACGCTCTGCTATATCTTGCTATACTTTGCTATACCTTACTATACTCTATAATACCCTGCTACACTCTACTATACTCTGCTTTTTACTACGCTCTGTAATATCTTACTACACCCTACTACACTCTACTATATCTTGCTATACTCTGCTACACCCTACTATACCTTGCTACACCCTACTATACCTTGCTACACCCTACTATACCTTGCTACACCCTACTATACCTTGCTACACCCTACTATACCTTGCTACACCCTACTATACCTTGCTACACCCTACTATACCTTGCTACACCCTACTATACCTTGCTACACCCTGCTATACTCTTCTCTCTTTCCCTTTGCTGCTCTACTCCTTGTAACACCTAAACGGCCCACTACCTACCCCCCCTTCTTCTCCTACTCACCCTAACCGCTCCGCTGCTTGTAACACCTAACGGGCCTACTGCCCACCCCCCCTTCTTCTGCCCCGGACGGCCTACCACCTCCCTACCCTGTTACTCTCTTGCTAATACCTTGTCACGGCTTTGCTACGCATATACACCTATTACTTCATCTATTCCCCTGCTTGCTACTCTACTCTGCTACCCTCCTCTTCCTCTCCCTCTCGTCCCCACCCCTCCAACACCAGCCTAATCGCCATCGCCATTGCGTTGCTAAACATCTGTCCCCAAATCTCTGACCTGTGCGGCTTTCCCAGCCACCCAGCGTACGCCTCGTCTCCCGTCTCTGCAAACCCCAGCTCTCCCATTGCCTGAATCCCACCCCTCGTCAACCGCGCTGCGAATGCCAGCGGCACCACCACGTTCGGCCACTGACACCGCTTGTCCATCCCTTCCCCAGTCGCGCAGTACTTCTGACTCACCCAGCACCGTCGACAGTTGTTCTTCACCGTCCGATCCCGCATCTTCACACGGAACTCATCTGCCTGCATCCCTGTTCCCCTTGCCCATGCCGTGCACTGCATCGCCCGGTGCCCTTTCCACTGCTCCTCTTCAGCCGTCGGGAACTCCTGCCTAACCATCCAGCAGATCGCACACCCCTCTCGCAGCTCTGTGAACCCTTCCTCCACCACCGCCCACTCCCGCGACCACTTCTCCTGCTCCTCTATCCACACCTCCTCTCCCTCTCCGCACCGGTCGCATCCCGCTGCCCCAATCTGCCCGCAGCTCTGCCCCCGCTCGTCCAGATACGAGCTCATCAGCTCTCGTCGACACCCGCTGCCGATCAGAAACTGCCCCATCGCGAGCACCTCCATCTTCTCTCTCTCTCGCTCCATCACCTGCTCCACCTCCCCGTTGCCCCACCAGCACCACCACATCGTATTGCTCTCCTCCTCGTCCCCCGCGTCCGCTTGCCTGAGCAAAGTCGCTCATGCTCCACGGTGTGCCTACGTGCAAGATGTACACGATGCCAGCAAAGTCCACTCCCGTCCCCAGCGCCGACGTCGCCACCATCATTCCGCCCCCCTCCACCCACTCCTGTAGCCGGTCTGCGCGATCCACCACCCCTGCGTGATAGTGTCCGCAGCCCAGCTCCGTCGCGAGCCGCTCGCACTGCACCTTGCTCTTGCAGTACACCACCCCCTTCTGTCCGCTCCGCCGCAGCTTCTCTGCCCACCGCTTGCACACGAACAGCGCCGTCTCCTCGAGCTTGTCGCGCTGACACCACGACACAAAGTACCGCGCGTTCGGCCGCACCGTGCTTGCTCTCACGTACGTTGCGTGACGCACAAGCATGCTCGCCTCAAGCTCTCCCTCCTGCAGCGGCGGCAGCGTTGCTGTCAGCATCACCATCGGACTACCCAGCAGCCGCAAGTTCTTCATCGCCACCAGCTTCTCTCGCCAATTCCTCGCCGTGAACACCAGATGACACTCGTCAATCACCACCCTATGCAGCAGCCCCTTTCCTTTCAGCATCCGCGCGTAGCCAAGAAAGTTGCCAGTGCTTGTTATGTCGCCAGCTACGTCTGCACTGACTACCACCACAGATGCCGGGTTGTTCTCGCCGTGCTTCCACTCCATGCACTCGACGCCGCACTGCTGAATCCTCCTGACTAGATCTTCAATCAGCGCCCGGTACGGCACGACGACCACCGTTACCCCCGGCTCCTCCACGCAAGCCGGCAGCGTGAACAGCAAGCTCTTGCCTCCGCCCGTCGGAAGCACGACGATGAGCGGCGTCTGCTTCTCCAGCACCGCGTGCAAAGCCTGCTCCTGCTCCACCGATCGAAAGCCAACATCTTGCTTGCCTAGCACCTGCTGCAGCCCCCTGTGTATCGCATCTGCTCGCGGGTCTGCAAACCGCACTTCTTTCTCTTTCGGCAGCCCAACAAGTGCCGACGACGTGCTGTTGCTCATCCGTCGCTTTGTCGTCCTGCTCGGCTCTACGGGCTTCGCTGCGCTCCCATCCACCCCTAAGAAGCGGTGCCATGCTGCGCTAAGCGGCCGGAACGCATCAACGGACCGCACGCTGAGATGCTTCACGATATCCATCGGCACGCTGTAGTTGCCTACCCCCATTGCGGTTGTGCGTGAGTTCTGCAGCTCAAGAACGTCTTCGCCATCGTCGTCCACTTCCGCCTCTTCTGTCTCGCCAACGTCGTCCTGATAGCCCCTGCTGAACGACTCTCCCACCTTGACTCGCCCAATACCTACTGCCGTGTGTCGGTACTCTAGCGTGTGCAGCACCACGCCCAGCCTCTTCCCTGTCTCGCGCTTCAGCACCCTCGTGAGCCGGCCGGTGTCCCACGCGCCCTGCGCGTCTTGCCACACGTAGTCGCTGTAGCTGCCGCTTAGCACCTGCAGCGTTAGATACTCGCGGAACGGCTGTACGTAGACCAAGTACACCGCCATCACCTGCCCTAGCTGCGGCGGCAAGAACCGCGGCACAATCTTCGGCTTGTCCCACTGCGACTGCGACTTGTGATAGCGGACCACTGTCATCACCTGCCCGTCCACGACGAAGATGTTGCGGTCCTGCAGTACGCCGTTGCGGTGCCGAATCGTCGTGATCTCGGACCCACGCCCGGGCTGTCCTGACGTGATGTGCACGCTGCAGAGCAGTAGTTCCAAGAAGCGATCCATCTGTCGCATGTACTGCCGCACCGCCTTGACGCTCCACTGCCCGTCCGCACGCTTCAATCGCAGCCCGCCCGCTGTAGTCATCGCTCTCCTAAGCATCCAAACCAGCCCGCCTTGCAGTTTGTTGCCCGGAGCGTCGACAAACGACGTGCGTCGTTTTGTGAACGTGACGTCGTCAACTACTTGCTTCAAATCAACGGTAACCCGCTCTTCCTCGCCGTCCACCCAGCACAGCTCCCACAGCATCTGCTCTGTTTCAGCCAGCAAGTCCTGCGCCATCTTGCAGAAGCGGCGGATGACGATCGGTCGGCCGTTCAGATAGAACGTCTGCTTGTCCTCTGACCAGTATGCGTTGCCTGAGTTGCCGGCCGTCAGTCCAATGTGCTTGCCGTACGCCAGCATGCTGATCATCTCGCTCATTGGGCTGAACGTGCCGTCTGCTAGCTGCTTGTGCCGCGTTGCCAGAAAGTTGTCGCGGTCTTCTTCTGTCTGCGTGTCGCGCTGCCCTCCTGGGAGCAGCTTCTCTAGAGCGAGCACCCGCACGCAGTACACCATCCCCGCCAGCATGTACGAGTAGTTCTTTGCGGTCCGCAAGCGGCCCGTGTCTACATCAATCCCAAGCACCGCCAGAAACTGAATCAAACCAGTAGACAACGCCACGGGATGATACGTCGTGAAGATGAACGAGCTGATAGACGCAAGAAGCGCCTCCGTCTGAGCGCCTCTGTCGTCGCCATTCAGCGCGTCCCACAGCCTGATCGCACACAACTTCTGCTCAGCTGTCCACGTAAAGAGCTCGCGCGTGTCCTTCATCATGTCTGGTGCCTGTTGACTGCGTGTCCTGCGCCGGGGCTGCGGGCTGTCGTCGTCAGCCTCACTGCCTTCCGCCTCGTCTTCGCTGTCTTCGTCGCTGCTCGACGCCGCACTGCTTTCTGATCGAGCAGCTGTGTCGCGTTGCTGTCGGAAACGCATAACCTGCTGCTCTTCATCTCCTAGCACGCGTAGATAGAAGCAGACAAACCTCACTATATAGCTTGCGTACACAGCCTGACTCTCTGGGTTCTGCAGTCGCCCCAACGGCCGCACGTCGATCTCGCTCTGCTTTGCGCTCCGCAGCCAGCGCCTGAGTTCTTGCGGAAGCGTAGCCAATCCCTTGACGCTTCTCTCAATCAGTCCCTCTGCAAGCTGAGCAGCTAGCTTGAGCTTGTGCTCGCTCCGATCGGGAGCCCGGGCTTGATGGGCCAGATGAACAAGATTTCGATCCTTGAAGAACTCTAACCAGCCTGTCCGCTTAAACCAGCCTGTCTTGTCTGTCTTTGCAGCCTCTTCAAGTGTTTGAAGCTCTTCTTCGACTTCTTGTTGTGTCAGTTTATACTCGGCAAGCTGCCTCTGAACTGCAACTTCGACGTCGTCGTTTAGAGCATTTTCGGCTACAGCTACATCAACAACAAAATATCGCTGTAAAACCCCTGTGCGGAAAAAGCTCTGTACTTTGACAGTGTGATAGAGCGCGCCTTTTTCTCCTAGCCAAGCTTGCTGGTGATCTTTCTTACAGTGCATGCGCATTGTGTCCTTGTTGATAGTGATGAAGCTGCATGTCTTGCACTGCAGCCCGTCTAGCGGCTTCCCAAGCTCTTCTATCGGTCGCGCCGGCTCATCTGGAAGCTCAACGTCTGCTGCGTCAATCAGCGCGAATTGATTGAAGCGTTCAACAACTTGTTTTCGAGTTGCAGCGGGCACGCTGTGATGCTGCAAGAGATGCGTGTTGAGATTAACAACAGCAGTGTGATGCTCCCTGCATACTAAGACGCTGTAGTCTTCTAGAAAACAGTGAACATTGTCGCAGGTTAGAAGTGGCTAAGTCACTATTAAGGTAATTTATATATTATTGAATTACTATAGTTGTTAGTACACTTTACATGCAGAGGACGTGTTTAGTTACAGAACACTAAACGACTATAAAGTATTTCTGCAGACCACCTGTTCGGAAGAAGCTCTGTACCTTCACTGAATTATACAACTGGCTCTTGTCGCCTAACCAAGCAAGTTTATGATCTCGGTTGCAGTGCATCCGAATCTGATCTTTGCTAACAGTGATATACCCGCATGCTCTGCACTCTAGCCCAGCAAGTGGCTTACCAAGCTGTTCTATAGCCTGCGTGGGCTCTTTAGGCAGCTCTATCTTGCTTGGAGCCACTGGTTCAAGGCGACTAAAACAGTCAACAACCTGTCTTCGTACTGAAGCAGGCACTTTGTGGTGCTGCAACATATGGCGGTCAAGACTCATAACTGCGGTATGATGTTGCTTGCATACGAAGACCTTGAAGTCTTCTAAAAAGCAGAACACATCTGCGCAGTTACTTAACGATACTTGTGAGCCCCTCTTACGATACCGGAGCGTTCCATTG
Organism: Didymella arachidicola; assembly: GCA_016630955.3. NCBI lineage: Eukaryota > Fungi > Ascomycota > Dothideomycetes > Pleosporales > Didymellaceae > Didymella > Didymella arachidicola. Next base: position 1,387,436 of record CM050000.1, on the reverse strand, counting down.
GGGTCTTCGCCCCCTTGGTTTGTTAGCGCTCGTTGGGAGGCAGCTTTGCAGAGTTTTTGCATCTTGTGCTCATGCTCTAGGGCGGCAAGATCTGCTCGTAAAGCATCAATCTTTTGCTGTATTGGACTTATACTCTCATCTGAGTCGCGCCTTCGCTTCCGCGGTCGCTCATTCTCGCCAGCGGCCGATGCCTCGATCTGCGATACTGTGCTCTCTTCGGGTACTTCAAGTGTTTGTGTAGTCCTATTAGTCAAGAACGCATCATCCTTTGGTGGCAGAAACATTGAATGCTCTACTGGAGCTTCTGGTAAACTTCTGTTTGCACTAAAGCTGAGAATAGCCTGATCTGTGCTTTGTCTGTCGACACCCAGAAATTGATGCCATACCTTACTGACTTCGAGGTATCGTTCTAATAACTCAGGTTGCAGCTTGGCAGGATAGGCACGATCCAAAGCGTACGCGCCAGCATGGGTAGCTGGATTATGTCCTGTCTGGAAAGAGAGAAGTCGTAATAGTCCATCGCGATCCCTCGGAGTGTGAGGATCAAAAGGCTGGGCAATATCTAGAAGATGCTTCTTGCTAATAGCTACTGCAATCTGGCGATACATTTGAAAATGGAGCAGTATCGGGCATTCTGGTGTGGATTGCTGCAGGAGCTTCGAGCAGACTGATGAGCTGAAACACGACACAGGTGTGTCGTACGCAGTGAACAAGTGCGGATTGGTTGGAACGCTTGTGTTGACAAGCTTTAGTTGTCGGCTAAGGAAATCGCTGAATGGTCTGATGTATGCGAGGTAAAGGAACAGGCACCTCTCTACTGATGAGCAGGGAACTCGAACAACAAAAAAAGAGTTGTTCGAGTTCTGGCTAGCTTTATTGTACGAAAAGACTAGCAAGATCCGGCCCTGGCAAATGAAGATGTTGCGTTGCACTGCGGCAGTGTCTGCCCAGCGCAGAACCCGAAGCTCCTCTCCTCTAGCAGGCATTCCGCTGGTCACATGGATACTACTGAACAGTACTTCGACCATGTTGTTATATTGTTTCAGGTAGGACATTGCTTTCTCTCGGCCTCTGCCTTGTAGGGAGAACCCCCTCCCTTCTTTAGAGAAGGCTCTTCGGCTCAAATGCTTAAAGCTAGTCTGTAGCTGATTTGCTGGCTCTTGCAGGAACGAATAACCTGGGCGGTGCCTTGATAGATCCTCTTTTAAGGTATGGAGATCTACCTTAGGCCACCAGTCAAACATGAGGTCTCGCGTGATTCTTTCAAGTCTAGCAAGGAGGCAGTGGATTGTATAGCGGAATTCATGCATAGAGATGCGAGAACCAGCGATGTCTAGGGTCTGACCATCGAGGGACCAAGATAGGTTGGTGCGTGGTCCTTCGCGTTTGGCAATGGCTCTGCCGTGCTGCAAACGCTCAATCAGGTAGCCCATAGGTGAGAGACTGCCGCGTTGGAGGTATGCTGGGCGAATCTCTACACAGAGACGTTTGCCCTGATCAGCATAGGCTGCTCGTGCTGGCCAGAGAACATCAAGGGTAGTGTACCCTCGCAGCGGCAAGGCGTACTCGAGAATAATAAGTCTACCAATCCACAGTAGAGCTGATAGGTACGGTGTGTAGTCGTAAGCTGTACGGTATGCCAACTCGTACGGATGGATACCCAGCACACCAGAGAAGTGGACAATTGCTTTGCCTTCCAATATGCCGTCTGTGGACACATCCGTCCAAAATAGCACGAGCAGCTGAAAGACGGTTTCTGATAAACGGGAAGAGAACGTAGGCTCTGCCTTACTGAATCCTTTTGTGGACAGATCTGACCAGACAGATTTCACGATATCCGCCTGTGCGTCCGACAGCTGAAGCCCATATACCTCGCTTAAGCTTTGATTGAGCTTCTGACATACCTGCCATGATCGGAATACATAGCACAGAAAGCGGTTTAGGAAGGAGCGGTACCTAGCTTTCGTAGCGTCTCGTTGAGGTAGCTCGAAGGGATACGCGTAGAAGTGTGACCCCCAGCTTCGCAGCCAGCAGCGCAAGACTCGCGGAGTTTGTTCTAATGTTTCCTCGCAGCGATCAAGCACGAGATGAACAATTTCTGATAGTTGTCTTAGTTTTGACTCTGTAGCTGCGGAGCTGATCCACTCCACGCTGTTCCAGGTGCCGAGGTGAATAGCTTCACCGGTAGAAGTGGCCAACCTAGAAGTAGCAATAATCAGATGGAGCGGCTTTTGGGCAAACCACCGCGTCCAACCACAACCGCGCAGCCAGTCGGTTTTCTCGTCATGCTCAAGCTCGTTGCTTAGGGCCATCAGTTCTTGATCTTGCTGTAAGAGCCTAGCTTCCTCCTCGGCTTCCATCAGCAGAAGAGCGGCGGTCGCAGGGTCGTCTGACACGGATCCGTCCTGGCTTGATCTTCTTCTGCTTTGAATTGTGTGTGTAGCGTGTGCTACCCTCCAGGTACCTCCCACGTTTCGCCTGATAGGAGACCATCGCTGGACGAAGCAGAATAGATCATTGCGCGTCCTCTGCCCCCTACTGCACTGCGTCTTCCGAAAATGCAGCAGCATTGTATCCCAACTACAAGTTGTCAAGTCGCACTGCGGACAGGAGTAGCCTCGCTCGGGTGGCGCTAGGAAATCTAAGCTAGAAGAGTTATTTGCACGAGGGACAACGTCTGCATCAATCTGCGATACAGGAAGTCCTTTATACTGAGAAAGGATAATTTCGCATATGGACGATCGAGTTTTGTGGTAGTGGCGGAGGTGGTAACGGAGCGTCTTGTAGGGTATAACGCTTCTACATGGGGTGCACAACAGGTGTCCATGTTCTGGCAGATAGGAGATAATGTTTGGCACTTCGGGTTCTGCAGGCTATCTATAATTAGCAAGTGAGGGTGAGATAGAATAAAAAGTGCGGCAAAGGTACGTCATTCACATGCCTTGCTCTTTGCTGAGTCGCCTGAATGGACAGTCCATGAGGAAGGGTTAGAGGCGCTTTCAGAAAAGACACCGGCTTCTGGATTACCCGTGTAGACTATCCAGCGAGACGCTGTCTGGTGAGACATAGCACTACTTTGTTGCTAACAGTAGCACACAATTGAATAGCAGGCCGTGGCGTCTTAGTTAATGCGTAAGCAGGTAAAAGTAGTACAGAACAACAGGTAACAAGCAGGAACTGCTATAGCTGCCCTGTGTTGGAGCATGCATGCCCGTGCAGGGCCGAGCTAGACCGAAATAGAGCATCAAAAGGGGTCGACTCCAGGCTAAGGCTGGGAGGGGACGAAGTAGGGCCGAAGTCGCGCACTATACCGCATCAAGCGCGAACGAGGCTCGGGGTCGTGGCGGTCGCGTGGAGGTAGGCTAAATAAGCTATTGTTGAAGTCGTACTTTAAGCAAAGCTCGTAAGCACTAATTCTATTGGTTCTCGGGGATGAGTACGGTGACAGGAAGCCGAAAGGGTTGGTTGCAATAAGGTGTACAGATACGATCTGTCAGTCTTGAGAGCAGGGTAACGATGAGTAGTACAGAGTAGACTGTCTAGCTCGAAGGTTGGGTTTGAGATCCAAAGACAAACTTGATAACTTAGGTTGAACACGAACCGTAAGGGTTGTGTTCCTACATACTATATACTTAAGGAGTGTAAGGGTGTTATGCGCGATGCTCTGTCGCTCTGTGTGTTCTCTCGAGATCAGGAGAGCAAGGAGAGCAACGCTGCTTTCTTGTTCTCATGCCAAGGAGAGGTCGGAGAGAGCACCTCTTGTTGTGCTCTCTCGTGTTTACTCGCTTGGTGAGAGCGACCCCGGTTGCCCCGCGAGTTAAAGTGGGGCTAGGCTGCAACGGACCGTAACACTATCCTCCCCCTTCATAGCTTTGCCCTCAAAGCTGCGAGCACTATGCCCAAAGCACCAAAATCCTCCAAACCAGTCGTTAAGGACAACAGTACTGCGCGTCGCCTCAACCTCGCAGAATACATCGATCTCTTTGGTGACGCTATGCCTGTCGCGTGTCGAAACTGCCGAGAGGCTGGTCTAGTGTGCCGCGTGCACGTTCGGTCCGGTCGTTGCAACGAGTGCAACCGTTCGAACTCCAAGACTTGCAACATACGGATTTCTTCTGACGAATGGTCCATTATTAAAGAAGAGAAGGAGCGTCTGCAGGCGCGACTTTATGAAATACAGAAAGAAGAGTTGGAGATAAAGAAGGCGCTGGCGGAGAACGCTGATCGCGCCGCAGAGGCGATCGCGGTCGAGGAAATGGAAATCCAGCGTATTTGAGCAACAGGAAGCGACGTCGGCGCCTTCCGATGGTGTTGCTCTGTCTCCTTTTACGTGGAGTATCATGGACGGGCTTTCAGACGAAGTCTGGGCCGCAAACCCTCCGTCGTACCTGAACGAGGCTGTTGCTGGTACTGAGACAACAGCTGTTGGCAATTCTTGAGGTGCGCAACAGGTTCCCATGTGTTTTCCGAGTTAGGGCACCCTAACCATTTAACTAGGTATTCAATGCGTTGTCCTTTTCCACGATGTGTCATTATTTTTTCGACTTCCCATTCGTCCTGGCCGTCCGCCTGGTAGTGAAAGTCTTGCTGGATCGGCGTTCTGGGGTCGGCTGGTTCCAATAGTGAGACGTGGAACACTGGGTGGATCTTCGCATCTTTGGGCAGCGCAAGTCGATAGTTGACTGGGCTAATTTGTTTGGAAATGAAAAATGGTCCGACCTTGACTTTGTCCAGTTTTTTCGTTGGTCGCCGTGTGCGTAGGTTTTTCGTAAGGAGATACACTTTATCCCCCTCCTTTAGCAGAGGCGCCGTTTTTCGTTTCTTGTTAACATAAGAGATGCTCCGTGACTGAGCTTTGGCGATGTTATCGAGCGATTTTCTGTGTACTTCCTTCAGTGTTTCGACTGAGTTGATCGCTGATTCCGTTTGAATGTTACTGTCCAATGACCTGGTAAAGAGATTTGGGTGTCTCCCGTGGTTTGCGAAGAACGGCGTTACGCCCGTTGCTTCCGACAATTTGTTGTTGTACGCGATTTGTGCCATAGGTAGTAGTGAAACCCAGTTATCTTGCTGCTGGTTGCAGTAGATGCGAAGGTACGTCTCCATTGTTTGGTTCACTCGTTCTGTTTGGCCATCCGTCTGCGGATGATACGCGGTTGACAGTTTTTTCTTGGTACCAATAGCTGCTAACAGCGTGGTCCAGTAGTTCGATGTAAACAACTTGTCTCTATCGCTGATGATTGATTCGGAAATGCCGTGGTGTCGAACAATCCTATCCAGGTACACTCGTGCGAGCTGCTCTGCAGTGTAGCTGTGGCGGAAAGGCACAAACTCAGCGGCTTTCGTGAATCGATCGACTACAACGAAGATTGAGTCATAGGTGTATCCTGTTACAGGATCCTTGGAGATAGGTAGCTGTGTAACGAAATCCATCGTGATGTTCGTCCATGGTGCCGTTGGCGGCTCCATTGCCTGTGCTTCTCCATACTTGGCGTGCGTGCTGTGTTTGTTCTGCTGGCAGCTTACGCAATTCTTGATGAACTTGGCGACCTTGTCGCGCATGTTCGGGAACTCGTAATGTCTCTTGATGAGTTCCATTGTTCTGGTGATACCGGGGTGTCCATGAAGCGGGTCGTCGTGGTGACTGCTTATGACTTCTTCCTCCAGTTCCTCTGGTACCTGTGATGGTACATGATGCTCTTGGCGTACTAGCATCATATTGTTGAGCTGCTGGGATGGTCCTAACGATCCGTCGCTATTGATACCAAGGATCGCTGATTCGTTGATCGTCTTGGATCCTGCGAGGTCGTGTCGTCGACTGAGTGCGTCGGCTCTACCGTTGTCCTTCCCTGGTGTATAGAGGATCTTGAACTTATATTGTCCGAGGGTCTCGGACCATCGTACTTGTCGTCTGTTCAATACCTTTGTTGTCGTGAAGTGTACCAGGTTTTTGTGATCCGTGTAGATCGTAAGTTCCGAACAACTTTCAGCGTAGACTCGCCAATGTTCTAGGGCAGATACGATCGCGAGCAGTTCTTTGTCGTGTACGTCGTATCGTTCTTCGGGTCCTGAGAACTTGCGTGAGTAGTAGGCAATCGGGTGCCATTGACCATCTCGTTCCTGTGTGATGCATGCTCCTAATGCCAGATCTGAGGCATCTGTTTCCATTCGTAGCGGTTCTCCGCTCCTGAATGTAACCAACGTGGGTGGATCTATACAAGCCTGTTTCAACGTTTCAAAAGCTTTGTCCTGATCCTCGCCCCACTTGAAGGGTGTGTCCTTCCGCGTAAGTTTCGTAAGCGGCAAGGCCTTCGTGGAGTAATCCTTGATGAAGCGTCGGTTGAAGTTGACAAACCCAAGGAACTCTTGGATGTTCTTGACGGTTTTGGGTGTTGGCCAATCCTTCACAACCTGAATCTTTGCTTGGCTCATCTTGACTCCATATCGTCCCACTACAAACCCTAGGAATTCGACTTCCTCCTTGTGCCACTCGCACTTCTCGGGTTTTAAGCGTAGGTGCGCTGCTCCTAGGCAGGCAAGCACTTGTCGTACGTGTTCGACATGCTCTTCTAGTGTTTTGCTGTACACTAGGATGTCATCGAGGTACGCCACCACGGTAATGTCCAAGTGTGCCCTTAGCACGTTGTTGATTAGGGCTTGACATGTCGCTGGTGCGTTGGTGAGCCCGAACGGCATAACCAAATACTCGTAATGACCATAACGGGTTCTAAACGCCGTCTTCCATTCTTCGCCCTCCTTCATGCGGATGAGGTTGTATGCTCCTCTTAAGTCTAACGCAGTGAAGTACTGTGCTCCTGCTAACCGATCCTGAAGTTCGCTGATGTTCGGTAGCGGGTAACGATTCTTGATTGTGATGTCGTTGAGCTTTCGGTAATCGATGCAAGGTCGTAGCTTGCCATCTTTCTTTGGTACGAATAGAACGGGAAATCCTGCTGGGGATTCTGATTCTCTGATGAATCCTTTGTCGAGGTTCTCCTTGAGGTAGTTGCGCAGCTCCTCAAGTTCCTTTTCCGACATCTGGTATATTGGCCCGAATGGGGGCTTCTTGCCTTCCTCGAGCTTAATCTCGTGGTCCCATTCCTGGTGCTGCGGTAATGCCTTCGCAGTCTTCTCATCGCGGAAGAGGTCTATAAACTCTCTGTATTCGTCCGGGATGTCAGGAGTTGTACTGTTCTCCTTAACCGTCGCTTTGTGATCCGGGGGCTGGTCGGTATCTGCACGGTCGACCGCTCTATCTTGGCGCGTCTTGTTCGAAGAGATGTTGTTGATCTCCTTCTCATCCACCAGCTGCGTCGTGAGCTGCGCGGGTCGCTGTCCGGGTGTACCTGATCCGTGACACTTGAGCGTTATTCGCTGGTTCTTCCAGTCGATCCATGGATTGTGCTCTCTTAACCAAGGGAGTCCTAATATGATATCGTGGGCGGCCGTTCCCAGAACATCTAGGTCTATCAATTCCTCGTGGTTGAATACTTTCAGACGTCGCTGTACCACTTCGTGGGTCACAGTCGACTCTCCTGGCATTGGTTCTCCGTTGGCTACTCGTAAAGGGTATGGTTCCTCCTTTCTTCGCTTCTGCAAGCCTGCTTGCGCGATAGCGGATTGAGACACATAGTTACTTTGTGCTCCTGAGTCCAACAATGCCGTCATCCTGGTGCCTTCTAGCACGACAGGGAATTTGATGAGGGACTGGGCCTCATTGGAATCCTGACGTCGATTCCGGGAGCCCTGGACTGTGTTGAGTGAAAGTTCTCGTCCGGGTCGTCCTTGGCGTCTGTTTGCCATATGTCTAAAAAAGACTCGTCCTGGGGCATAAAACCGCTCAGGCGTTTTAGTGTCTCGTGGTTCCTGCACTTCGGGTGGAAGCACTCAGCCCATTCTTGGCCGTAGCACCTCTCGGCTTGTACCATGTGCATGTTGAAGATGTCCTCCACACATTCAATTCCTGGGAAGTGGAGATTCGTGCGCTTATCCCACAAGTGATCTGCGCAGTAGGTGTCCATGCATTCCCACCAGTATTCCTCGCAGCTCTCGGGCTTGCTAGGAAACCATCCACTGTCCAGCTTGAACTGCTTATGGTCCTCACAGCCTTCGTGGTAACACTGCTTAGGCGAAAGTTGAGGGTGGTATGGGTTCCGAATGTCCTGGTGTAGTTGTGACGTGTAGCTCCGAGCTGGCAAAGCGGGCTGTCGGTCGAAGTCGGGTTCATCTCGACTTCGAGCGTATGAGTTGTAATCGTCCAGCTGTTGCTGAGTCGCAGAGTTGTTTTTTCTCCAGTGAATGAAATCTTCCGTGTGCCATTCTTTGTTGGTCTTCCGTGCGTTCGCTACTTGCTGGTCGAATCCCTCAAGTGCTTCGGGATCGCCGAGCAGATACTGTCTTGACCGTTGGATGTTTTCTTCCGTCATCCACTCTCGAACAGTCTCGACATCCTGTAGGCTTGGTGTCTGCATAGTAACGGATGGCGCTTCTCCCTTGTGTTCTGGGATGTTGTTGACAATGGTCAAGTTTATCGTTGGTACTCGAGGTTCTTGGAAGGCAGGAGTCTGGGTGGATTGGTCGCGCGAGACCATCATGTCCTGACTATGTTGCGCTCTGTCGCATACAATTAAACGTTTCCCTTCCTTTGAATAGTACTTGTCGTTGAGCCGGAAAAAGGAATCGTAGTATCGTTTGCCGACAATAATGCTGTCGTCCTGGGTATCGCACTCTACCACATGGTGTTGGCGGGGATCATTGTCAATCCATTCCATTTTAGGGTAGGGTGTTGGTGACCGGATTTGCTTGCTTGGAGCATCCTCATCGGACTCCTCGATGTAGTCGTTGTCGAGTCCGGAAGTGGGGTCTTCCATGAGACGTCCCATCTCATTAGTAACGACCTTCCACTCTTGGTCGCCGCTGTCGTCATGAGCCAGCATGTTCAGCTGCCTGGTTACTTTGTTCTTCATGCGACAGTCGCGGGCGTAGTGGCCTGGCTTGCCACAGCCGTAACAAGTCACTGAAGACTTATCACCGCGGTTATTACTACCCTTCTTTTTCTCATTCCATCGTTCAGGTCCTTTGTTAATGTTGGAGAGGTCCATTGCTGCAGGACCGTAGTATCCACTGTTCGTATCGTTGTGGACACGGCGTCCCATGTTGGCTTGGTAAAGGCCACCACGTTGACCACGGCGGTAGTTGTTGTTGCGCCACTGGTTGCGTGGAGCCTGGGGTGGGCGAGTGACCTGAGTCACGACTCGCACACGAGGGTCCTCTCTTAATTCTTGCTGAAGGTCGTAGAGCTTGACGTCGATACTGATTGCTTCATTTACTAGCGCGTCGAAGGTATCGGTGGATGCGGCAGTCCGCATGAGCTCTTCTTTGACCTTGGGCTTAAGGCCTTGTTTGAACATGGTCATCAGCGCAACGTCGTCCCAGCCGGTGAACGTAGCTACTTGCTGAAACTTGGCAGCGTAGTCGGCGGCGGACGCAGTTTGTCGGATGCGCTGAATCTCGCGTCGGGCGATGGTTGGTTCGTTGTGTACTCCAAATACTTGGCGAATCTGTTCCTTGAACAGATCGAAGTCTTCGATCCATGGGTCGATATCTGCTGAGTTGCTTGCTCCGTCGTGGTAACGGCGAATAAAGGGTTTGATCCAAGTGAACGCGCGATCCTTCATAAACGTACTCACGAAAGTGACACGCTTTTCCTCTGGGATGCGTTCTCCTTGGAACATGAAAAACAGATCGAACTTCATGAGCCAGTCTTCCAGCTTGTCGCGAGTGCCATCAAAGGCCTCGGGTTTAGCCACTGGGTAAACACTGGTAGGGGCAGGCGCCGCTGCCTCCTCGTCCATGTCGAGATCGTCATCAGCCGTACGGCGTGATGCGTTGGAGTTGCTTGGGGTAGCACGGGATCCTGAGGTAGTACTCATCTTGGGGGTGTTCAAAATGTTGAAGTCGTACTTTAAGCAAAGCTCGTAAGCACTAATTCTATTGGTTCTCGGGGATGAGTACGGTGACAGGAAGCCGAAAGGGTTGGTTGCAATAAGGTGTACAGATACGATCTGTCAGTCTTGAGAGCAGGGTAACGATGAGTAGTACAGAGTAGACTGTCTAGCTCGAAGGTTGGGTTTGAGATCCAAAGACAAACTTGATAACTTAGGTTGAACACGAACCGTAAGGGTTGTGTTCCTACATACTATATACTTAAGGAGTGTAAGGGTGTTATGCGCGATGCTCTGTCGCTCTGTGTGTTCTCTCGAGATCAGGAGAGCAAGGAGAGCAACGCTGCTTTCTTGTTCTCATGCCAAGGAGAGGTCGGAGAGAGCACCTCTTGTTGTGCTCTCTCGTGTTTACTCGCTTGGTGAGAGCGACCCCGGTTGCCCCGCGAGTTAAAGTGGGGCTAGGCTGCAACGGACCGTAACAGCTATCTACTAGATACTTCTACTATATCTTAATAAAGTAATTATAGTTCTACTTAGTTTATATACTATACTATAAGCCTAGGAGTAGTATCTTAACTATAACTACCTATATATAGTATACTATTTCTACTAGTATATATAAGTAGTTTTTTACTATCTATAAGTAGTCTATATCTATATTATACCTAAGTACTACTAGAAACTAAATTAGACTAGTAGATAGCGCTACTAGGTAATATATTATAAAGATAAATAAGCTAATTAATATAAGAAGCACCTCTATCTAAGCTACTTTATTATTACTATCTAGTGTATTCTATAGCTTAATTCTATATAACTTCTACTTATCTATCTATATAAAGAGCTTATATATAACTAGCTCTTATAACCTATTTATATAAGTCTATAGTACTTTTTATAGTAACGCCAACCACCACCGGATGGCGCACCCCACCGGAATAGCGCACCCTGTAGCAAATTTATCTTTACACCTCAATATTTCAGCACCACAACAAGAAATTTAAACGTACAATAGCTTAAATTAATCCTCTATCTCTATTACATCTTGCTGGCAAGTGCGCTTATTATGCCCTATCCTGCCGCATGTTGTACAGCACCGTTTAACTTTACTACTGCTACCTACCTGCGCACCTTCTCCCTTAGTCTCAGCCTTAGCGTCTTTCTCCTTTAGTATTTCCTCTGCCTCTGCCTGCGAGAGAGTCCCGCCTTCCTGAATCCGCTTCTTTTTACGCCTCTTACGCTCAGAAGCAGCCTTGTTTGCCTGTTCAAGCTGGGCTATCCTTGCCTCAAGTAGCGTGTGCGAATAGTCCCTCTTTGCAGACCCCCTTTTAACCTGTAGGACCATCTCAATAATTGAGTCAGGAGAGGAACTCCTATGTTCTCTTATCCTCTTAATAATAAGAGTTGTTTGGCTATCAATTTCAATCGCGTTGGTTGGTGTTTTAGGTTGCCAGTTGGTAGGCCCAGGCAGAGGCGGTGTTGGCGTACGAGGCTTAACTTCAAGCCTTGACAGCACCGCCTCTGGGTCAAGTGGGACCAAGCCAGTTGCTCTAAAGCTTGATAAGATGTTGCTCTTTGAGATTGCCTTGTTGTATACTGGTTGAAACGTTGCTAAGAAGGCCTTTTTGTCCACGTGGGTAATGTAACTGTCTGCCAAGCTTTTGATCTCCTTCTTGTACGCCTGCTTCAGCGGGGCAAAGCACCCAACGTCAAGTGGCTGCAGGATGTGAGAGGCGTGCGGAGGCATACAGAGGGCAATAATCTTGCTTTCCTCGCAGAGATTCTGGAATTCGAGCGACTTGTGACTCTCGTGGCCATCGATAATCAGCAGCCGATGGCTACCTACAGTAGCAGCCTCTGTGTGCTGGATAAAGTGCTTTAGCCAGGCAAGGCCAAGCTCATTAGTAGTCCAGCCATTCTTGCTAACCCCAATCCTCCAATCTTTTGGGTTGTTAACGTACCAGGCCTTGTCGTGGTGCTTTGCTTTGAGGATGAAGAAGGGTGGGACAGACCAGCCCATCGCGTTGATACAAGCAATCAAAGTTATCCACTCACGATCGCCAGGCTGAAGGCTGAGTGGTGCACGACGTCTCTCAGACGCAGTCACTACCTTAACTGACCCTCCAACGCCTATCTGGAAGCCAGTCTCGTCAAAGTTGTAGGTATCTTGGTCCAGGATGCCGTACTTGGCTTTAACGTTGCGTATAAGGTCGAACCAGGGACTGATAATTGCTGTATCGCTGCACAGAACTCTCCGGTAATCTCTCAGTCTAGAAACCTGAGACCTAACCTCAGGTTTCCGCTGGATAAACCTGTAGGTCCAGTTTTCTCCAACCTTGCCCCCATCGCGAGCAGCCAACAGTTGATCAGCCATCTCTCGCACATAAGTAAGCGTAGGAGCAAATCCTCGCGCGTCAAGCTTTCTTATATGTTGAACAAGCACCTCCTCTTCTTGCTTTGTAAGCCGAGAGCAATTGGGGTAGATAACGCGTTGAGAAGCTGGTTTGGCGCGTTGCCTTCGAAGAGTACTTTCAGGCACGTTGTAGACAGCAGCAGCGCGTCGCTGGCTTAGGTTCGCATTAGAATTAATAGCTCTAATAGCAAGCTTAATTCTATCTTCACGAGAAAGTAATTCAAGATCAATTTGTTGCGACATCGTTGGTGGTGGTCAAAAGAGGTGTGGTCTTGGCAAGGTGCGCCATTCCGGTGGGGTGCGCCATCCGGTGGTAGTTGGCGTTACCTCTAGATTTTATTCTTATTAATAGTAATAAACTAATATATTCTATACTTTAACCTAGTAAGTAGCTTATCTAGCTATTCTATTACCTATATAAGCTATTATAGTAGCTTAATTTTACCTTAATCTACTAGTTTAAGGTAACTAAATTAGTTAATTACTTTCTACTATATTAAAGCCTATATCTTATAATATTTTAATATATACCTATTAAGACTTATAACTATAGTATAATATTACCTATATATAAAAACTTTAAAGTTTTCTAGAAAGTAGAATATATTAGCGTAATTACTTAGTAATACCTAAGATTCTCTTTTATAATATTAGAGTATAGTATTTAAATCTTTACTATTACTAATATAAGTAGCAAGTAAAATATATAGGTAAGTAAAATATATACTTCTACTAAAACTATACCTTCTTCTACTACTCCTTATAATATTATAATAATCTAATCTTAAATTACTTCCTTATAAAGAAAGAGTAATCTTAGCTATTAAAGTAATAAAATCTAATATATTCTTAAGCTAGTAATTGTTGAAGTCGTACTTTAAGCAAAGCTCATAAGCACTAATTCTATTGGTTCTCGGGGATGAGTACGGTGACAGGAAGCCGAAAGGGTTGGTTGCAATAAGGTGTACAGATACGATCTGTCAGTCTTGAGAGCAGGGTAACGATGAGTAGTACAGAGTAGACTGTCTAGCTCGAAGGTTGGGTTTGAGATCCAAAGACAAACTTGATAACTTAGGTTGAACACGAACCGTAAGGGTTGTGTTCCTACATACTATATACTTAAGGAGTGTAAGGGTGTTATGCGCGATGCTCTGTCGCTCTGTGTGTTCTCTCGAGATCAGGAGAGCAAGGAGAGCAACGCTGCTTTCTTGTTCTCATGCCAAGGAGAGGTCGGAGAGAGCACCTCTTGTTGTGCTCTCTCGTGTTTACTCGCTTGGTGAGAGCGACCCCGGTTGCCCCGCGAGTTAAAGTGGGGCTAGGCTGCAACGGACCGTAACAGTAATATACTACTACTATCTATAATATTTAAGAAAGTACTTTTTATATATAATACGCTAGAAAGCCTTTATAATATAATATTTTAGCTAACTTATTAAAGCTCTTAAGGTATAAAAAAGATATAATTATATAGTATATAAGAAAGCTTAATATATAAGGCTTTACTACTATACTTAGCTATATATAAGAGATAGCTAACTAACTACTATCTACTTATAGTAGTAACTAGGTTAGAGAAAAATAGGCTAGAAATCTTATATACTAGAAGCCTAAGATTAAGTCTTAAGTAACTTAATAGAGGGATTACTAAAAAGTTCTATATAGTAATCTAGCTATTATTAACCTCTAGTTTAACCTTATATATAATATTAAAGCTAAGTATAGAATTCTAGATAAAGATACCTATAACTTTAATAAGACTAGCTTCTAGATAGGTATTAGAAGGTTAGTTAAGGTAGTTACTACCTTAGAAAGATATTTAAAGCTAATTAGTATCTAGCCTAGTAACTATAAGTAGATAACTCTAATTACTTATATTAATACTATAGAGTAGTCTATCCTACTCTTCTTTATTCTTAAAGTAAAGTACTATAATAAGGCCTAGTATTATAATAACCTACTATATTAGAGAATTAGTATTAGTAAGAATAGCTAGACTACTAATAAGCTTAGTCTTACTTAGTGTTACGATCTCTGAAGGAAACAAGGTACTGATGGGAAGCGGGGCAAGCGCTTGGATGACAGCGTGTCACGTGTCACGTGACATGCGTCGACATCCCGCCAAGAAGCGTCATCCCAAGAATCACAGGATGCCACCACATCCCGGGAAGACAATGCATCCCGAGTTACAAGGGAACAAGGCGCATTAAGGGATACTCTAGCTTTCCTACTAAGTATATATTCTAGTAGGAACACAACTCTTACAGTGTGTGTTCAACCTAAGTTATCAAGTTTGTCTTTGGATCTCAAACCCAACCTTCGAGCTAGACAGTCTACTCTGTACTACTCATCGTTACCCTGCTCTCAAGACTGACAGATCGTATCTGTACACCTTATTGCAACCAACCCCCTCGGCTTCCTGTCACCGTACTCATCCCTGAGAACCAATAGAATTAGTGCTTACGAGCTTTGCTTAAAGTACGACTTCAACATTTTGAACACCCCCAAGATGAGTACTACCTCAGGATCCCGTGCTACCCCAAGCAACTCCAACGCATCACGCCGTACGGCTGATGACGATCTCGACATGGACGAGGAGGCAGCGGCGCCTGCCCCTACCAGTGTTTACCCAGTGGCTAAACCCGAGGCCTTTGATGGCACTCGCGACAAGCTGGAAGACTGGCTCATAAAGTTCGATCTGTTTTTCATGTTCCAAGGAGAACGCATCCCAGAGGAGAAACGTGTCACTTTTGTGAGTACGTTTATGAAGGATCGCGCGTTCACTTGGATCAAACCCTTTATTCGCCGTTACCACGACGGAGCAAGCAACTCAGCAGACATCGACCCATGGATCGAAGACTTCGATCTGTTCAAGGAACAGATTCGCCAAGTATTTGGAGTGCACAACGAACCAACCATCGCCCGACGTGAGATTCAGCGCATCCGACAAACTGCGTCCGCCGCCGACTACGCTGCCAAGTTTCAGCAAGTAGCTACGTTCACCGGCTGGGACGACGTTGCGTTGATGACCATGTTCAAACAAGGCCTTAAGCCCAAGGTCAAGGAAGAGCTCATGCGGACTGCCGCAGCTACCGATACCTTCGACGCACTAGTAAACGAAGCAATCAGTATCGACGTTAAGCTCTACGACCTGCAACAAGAACTAAAAGAGGACCCTCGTGTGCGAGTCGTGACTCAGGTCACTCGCCCACCCCAGGCCCCACGCAACCAGTGGCGCAACAACAACTACCGCCGTGGTCAACGTGGTGGCCTTTACCAAGCCAACATGGGACGCCGTGTCCACAACGATACGAACAGTGGATACTACGGTCCTGCAGCAATGGACCTCTCCAACATCAACAAAGGACCTGAACGATGGAATGAGAAAAAGAAGGGTAGTAATAACCGCGGTGATAAGTCTTCAGTGACTTGTTACGGTTGTGGCAAGACAGGCCACTACGCCCGCGACTGTCGCATGAAGAACAAAGTAACCCGGCAGCTGAATATGCTGGCTCATGACGACAGCGGCGAACAAGAGTGGGAGGTCGTTACTAATGAGATGGGACGTCTCATGGAAGACCCCACTTCCGAACTCGATGACGACTACATCGAGGAATCCGACGAAGATGTTTCGAACAAACAAGTTCGGTCACCAACACCCTACCCTAAGGAGGAATGGATTGACAATGATCCCCGCCAACACCATGTGGTAGAGTGCGACATTAAGGACGGCAGCATTATTGTCGGTAAACGATACTACGATTCCTTTTTCCGGCTCAACGACAAGTACTATTCAAAGGAAGGGAAACGTTTAATTGTATGCGACAAAACGCAACATAGTCAGGACATGATGGTCTCGCGCGACCAATCCACCCAGACTCCTGCTTTCCGAGAACCCAAAGCACCAACGATAAACTTGACCATTGTCAACAACATCCCAGAGCACAAGGGAGAAGCGTCATCCGTTACTATCCAGACACCAAGCCTACAGGATGTCGAGTCTGTCCGTGATTGGATGACGGAAGAAAATATTCAACGGTCAAGACGGTACTTGCTCGGTGATCCCGAAGCACTTGAGAGATTCGACCAACAGGTAGCCAATGCACAGAAAACCAACAAAGAATGGCACACGGAAGACTTTATCCGCTGGAAAGAAAGCAACTCCGCAACTCAGCAACAGCTGGACGACTACAACTTATACGCTCGAAGTCGAGACGAACCCGACTTCGACCGACAGCCCGCTTTGCCAACGACGAGCTATACGTCGAAGCTGTTCCAGGATATTCGAAACCCGTACCATTCTCGACTACCACCTACGCAGTGCTACCACGAAGCCTGCGAAGACCACAGACAGTACAAACTGGACAGTGGATGGTTTCCGAGTAAGCCCGAGGGCTGCGAGGAATACTGGTGGGAATGTACGGATACCTATTGCGCAGAGCACTTGTGGGATAAACGCACGAATCTCCACTTTCCAGGAATTGAATGTGTGGAAGACATATTCAACATGCACATGGTCCAAAACGAGAGGTGCTACGGCCAAGAATGGGCTGAGTGCTTCCATCCGAAGTGCAGGAACCACGAGACACTAAAACGCCTGAGCGGTTTTATGCCCCAGGACGAGTCTTTTTTAGACATATGGCAAACGGACGCCAAGGACGACCCGGACGAGAGCTTTTTCTCAACGCAGTCCAGGGCTCCCGGAATCGACGTCAGGATTCCAATGAGGCCCAGTCCCTCATCAAATTCCCTGTTGTGCTAGAAGGCACCAGGATGACGGCATTGTTGGACTCAGGAGCACAGAGCAACTACGTGTCTCAATCCGCTATCGCGCAAGCAGGCTTGCAGAAGCGAAGAAAGAAGGAACCATACCCTTTACGAGTAGCCAACGGAGAACCAATGCCAGGAGAGTCGACTGTGACCCACGAAGTGGTACAGCGACGTCTGAAAGTATTCAACCACGAGGAATTGATAGACCTAGATGTTCTGGGAACGGCCGCCCACGATATCATATTAGGACTTCCTTGGTTAAGAGAGCACAATCCATGGATCGACTGGAAGAACCAGCGAATAACGCTCAAGTGTCACGGATCAGGTACACCCGGACAGCGACCCGCGCAGCTCACGACGCAGCTGGTGGATGAGAAGGAGATTAACAACATCTCTTCGAACAAGACGCGCCAAGTTAGAGCGGTCGACCGCGCAGATACCAACCAGCCCCAGGATCACAAAGCGACAGTTAAGGAGAACAGTACAACTCCTGACATCCCGGATGAATACAGAGAGTTTATAGACCTCTTCCGCGATGAGAAGACTGCGAAGGCATTACCGCAGCACCAGGAATGGGACCACGAGATTAAGCTCGAGGAAGGCAAGAAGCCCCCATTCGGGCCAATATACCAGATGTCGGAAAAGGAACTTGAGGAGCTGCGCAACTACCTTAAGGAGAACCTCGACAAAGGATTCATCAGAGAATCAGAATCCCCAGCAGGATTTCCCGTTCTATTCGTACCAAAGAAAGATGGCAAGCTACGACCTTGCATCGATTACCGAAAGCTCAACGATATCACAATCAAGAATCGTTACCCGCTACCGAACATCAGCGAACTCCAGGATCGGTTAGCCGGAGCACAGTACTTCACTGCGTTAGACCTAAGAGGAGCATACAACCTTATCCGCATGAAGGAGGGCGAAGAATGGAAGACGGCGTTTAGAACCCGTTATGGTCATTACGAGTATTTGGTTATGCCATTCGGGCTCACCAACGCACCAGCGACATGTCAGGCCTTAATCAACAACGTACTAAGGGCACACTTGGACATTACCGTGGTAGCATACCTCGATGACATCCTAGTGTACAGCAAAACACTAGAAGAGCATGTCGAACACGTACGACAAGTGCTTGCCTGCCTAGGAGCAGCGCACCTACGCTTGAAACCCGAGAAGTGCGAGTGGCACAAGGAGGAAGTCGAATTCCTAGGGTTTGTAGTAGGACGATACGGAGTCAAGATGAGCCAAGAAAAGATTCAGGTTGTAAAAGATTGGCCAACACCCAAAACCGTTAAGAACATCCAAGAGTTCCTTGGGTTTGTCAACTTCAACCGACGCTTCATCAAGGATTACTCCACGAAGGCCTTGCCGCTTACGAAACTTACGCGGAAGGACACACCCTTCAAGTGGGGCGAGGATCAGGACAAAGCTTTCGAAACACTAAAGCAAGCTTGTGTAGATCCACCCACATTGGTTACATTCAGGAGCGGAGAGCCGCTGCGAATGGAAACAGATGCCTCAGATTTGGCATTAGGAGCATGCATTACACAAGAACGAGATGGTCAATGGCACCCGATTGCCTACTATTCACGCAAGTTCTCAGGACCCGAAGAACGATACGACGTACACGACAAAGAACTACTCGCGATCGTATCCGCCCTAGAACATTGGCGAGTCTACGCTGAAAGTTGTTCGGAACTTACGATCTACACGGATCACAAAAACCTGGTACACTTCACGACGACAAAGGTATTGAACAGACGACAAGTACGATGGTCCGAGACCCTCGGACAATACAAATTCAAGATCCTCTATACACCAGGAAAGGACAACGGCAGAGCCGACGCACTCAGTCGACGACACGACCTCGCAGGATCCAAGACGATCAACGAATCGGCGATCCTTGGTATCAATAGCGACGGATCGTTAGGACCATCCCAGCAGCTCAACAATATGATGATAGTACGCCAAGAACATCATGTACCATCACAGGTACCAGAGGAACTGGAAGAAGAAGTCATAAGCAGTCACCACGATGACCCGCTTCATGGACACCCCGGTATCACCAGAACAATGGAACTCATCAAGAGACATTACGAGTTCCCGAACATGCGCGACAAGGTCGCCAAGTTCATCAAGAATTGCGTAAGCTGTCAACAGAACAAACACAGCACGCACGCCAAGTATGGAGAAGCACAGGCAATGGAGCCGCCAACGGCACCATGGACGAACATCACGATGGATTTCGTTACACAGCTACCTGTCTCCAAGGATCCTGTAACAGGATACACCTACGACTCAATCTTCGTTGTAGTTGATCGATTCACGAAAGCCGCTGAGTTTGTGCCTTTCCGCCACAGCTACACTGCAGAGCAGCTCGCACGAGTATATCTGGATAGGATTGTTCGACACCACGGCATTTCCGAATCAATCATCAGCGATAGAGACAAGTTGTTTACATCAAACTACTGGACCACGCTGTTAGCAGCTATTGGTACCAAGAAAAAACTGTCAACCGCGTATCATCCGCAGACGGATGGCCAAACAGAACGAGTGAACCAAACAATGGAGACGTACCTCCGCATCTACTGCAACCAGCAGCAAGACAACTGGGTTTCACTGCTACCTATGGCACAAATCGCGTACAACAACAAATTGTCGGAAGCAACAGGCGTGACACCGTTCTTTGCAAACCACGGGAGACACCCAAATCTCTTTACCAGATCATTGGACAGTAACATTCAAACGGAATCAGCGATCAACTCAGTCGAAGCACTGAAGGAAGTACACAGAAAATCGCTCAATAACATCGCCAAAGCTCAGTCACGGAGCATCTCTTATGTTAACAAGAAACGAAAAACGGCGCCTCTGCTAAAGGAGGGGGATAAAGTGTATCTCCTTACGAAAAACCTACGCACACGGCGACCAACGAAAAAACTGGACAAAGTCAAGGTCGGACCATTTTTCATTTCCAAGCAAATCAGCCCAGTCAACTATCGACTTGCGCTACCCAAGGATGCGAAGATCCACCCAGTGTTCCACATCTCGCTATTGGAACCAGCCGACCCTAGAACGCCAATCCAGAAAGACTTTCACTACCAGGCAGACGGCCAGGACGAGTGGGAAGTCGAGAAAGTAATCAAACATCGAAAAACCAAACAAAACAACGAATACCTAGTCAAGTGGTTAGGATACCCGGACTCAGAAAACACGTGGGAACCAGAAGCAAACCTCACGAACTGCCGCCAGTTGCTGACGCAGTATCGAAATTCTGTGGCCAGTACGGCACAGGATCCACAGGGTTTCCAGCAAGAAAGTCAACAAAGAGTTGGTCAGACGAGAGACCAAAAGAAGAATCATTAGCCTGTAACCAGCCAGGATCAGCCCAAGGAACGGAGACAAGGGGGCCGGTAGCGGTACTCGAACTTTCCGCCTCTTGCGCCTGATCTTGCGCCTTCAACATCGCCAGGTCACGACGCGCAAACCGCCGCTCACAACTCTCGGTCTCGGCTAGCTCACGACGAGCACGGGTTACCTCTAACTGAGAAGCAGCAGCTGCTTCCTCAGCTCGGAGCAACGCCAAACGTTTTGCCTCTTTCTCTTTCTCCACTTTCTCCCATTCTTCTTCAGGAACAAACAAGCTACACTCTGCTTTCACAGAGATGCAGCCAGCACATCGACCAGTAGCGGTATCGACAAAGCACCGAAAATTCTTTTGTTCACATCTTTCACAACGAAACGCCATTTCCAACGAACGATCCTGGATACGACGCGCGCGGGCACGACGCTGCTCGGTGGACGACTGAGAACGCGGGGCTCGGAGCTTTCGTGTTCCGGATTCCTTCGGCATGGTTAGGGAGGCTATGGAACTTCATAAGAAGCGACCTACGAACAGTACTTATAAGAGAGAGACCTACCCTGCGACCCACGGCACGGATAAACAATATATCGAGGACGATATGCTGGAAGGGGGGAGGTAGTGTTACGATCTCTGAAGGAAACAAGGTACTGATGGGAAGCGGGGCAAGCGCTTGGATGACAGCGTGTCACGTGTCACGTGACATGCGTCGACATCCCGCCAAGAAGCGTCATCCCAAGAATCACAGGATGCCACCACATCCCGGGAAGACAATGCATCCCGAGTTACAAGGGAACAAGGCGCATTAAGGGATACTCTAGCTTTCCTACTAAGTATATATTCTAGTAGGAACACAACTCTTACAGTGTGTGTTCAACCTAAGTTATCAAGTTTGTCTTTGGATCTCAAACCCAACCTTCGAGCTAGACAGTCTACTCTGTACTACTCATCGTTACCCTGCTCTCAAGACTGACAGATCGTATCTGTACACCTTATTGCAGCCAACCCCCTCGGCTTCCTGTCACCGTACTCATCCCTGAGAACCAATAGAATTAGTGCTTACGAGCTTTGCTTAAAGTACGACTTCAACACTTAGCTAAAGTACTTTATCTAGTATATAAAAGCTTATATAGTAGGTAGTTACTAGCTACTTATTATTAATAGCTATAAAAGCTATAAGTTGCTTAAGTTCTAAAACCTCTATAAGAAAAGTAAGATTATTACTCTTTATAACGTACCTCACGGGTAAGTGGGCCACCCTGTCTAGTGGGCCACTTTTGCCAAGACCACACCAAACTTCACATTAAATTGTAGTATAGTAACTGCACCTCGCGTATGGGGGTTCTGAGGAAGACGTCCTGGCAAGGTCCATGGTAGATAAGTGTTATTTACACGTTCGCGCGTTGTGCCCTGTCTCTCCGCACGTTCCACACCGTCGTTGGGATAGTTCACCTCCTTCAGCGCGCATCCTCTTCTTTGGCTTCTTACCATCACCACGCACGCCAAACTCCTTTAGAGCAGTTAAACGCTGTGCCTCTTCAACTGTTATGCTCCCTCCTGTTTGAATTCGCTTCCTTTTATGTGATTTGCGCTCTGTTGCAGCTGCTAGAGCCTCTCGAAGCTCATCACGTTCCTTTCTCATCAACGCAAGCTGGTGCGCTACCTTTGCTCCCCCCTTTGCATAGTGCTCTAGCGCACTATACACTGAATTTGGTGAGCTGCCCTGCTGCCTCTTATACTTGTCTCGAATTAGAGTTGATTGCGACTGAAATTCAAGCAGGTTTTTGGGGGTTTGGGACTGCCAGGGCTCGTTGTTGGTAGGTAGTTGGGGTGATGGAGTCCGCAGCCTCACATTGAGGGTTGATATGACCCGTTCTGGGTCAAAGGGGACCAATCCAGCGCCTCGGAACCCTCCCTGGATGTTGCTAGGGGTGATAGTCGCGTTATATGCTGCTCTTAAGCATACTAGGAACGACTGCTTGTCTATGTGGTTGATCCGGTTGCGCGAGAGCTTGTTGACCTGATGCCCGTACTCCCGCTTCAAAGGGGCAAAACAACCCACATCAAGCAGCTGCAAGAGGTGCGATGAGTGCGCAGGCATTGTAAGAGTTACAATCTTGTTCTCTTTGCAGTATTGGGTGAATGCTGCGGCCTGGTGGCTCTCATGGCCGTCTATAAGTAGCAAACGGTGGGTCCCATAGGTACGCTCCTTAGTATGCCTGTTAAAGTGCTTCAACCAGTCAAGACCAAGCTCGTTGTTGGTCCAGCCGTTCTCAGAGACCCCAATTACCCAGTCCTGGGGCAGATCTTTGTCCTTAGACCAGTTGGTGGTGTGGGTTTTGGCTTTAAGGATAATAAAGGGTGGAATAGCCCACCCTGCAGCATTTACGCCTAAGATTAACGTAGCCCACTCCTTATTGCCTGGCTGTATCTGCTTTGCTCGTCCTCGGTTCTCTACGTCTGCAACCACTGCTCCAGGGGTAATCTGACCCATTGCAAAGCCAGTCTCGTCAAAGTTGTACGTGTCTTCGTCCACAATGCCGTACTTAGCTTTGACATTAGCTACTAGGCTGAACCAGCCCTGTATTATCTCAGGATCCTCGCAGAGGGCTCTCTTGTAGTCATACTTGCGACTAAACTTTACTTTTAGCCTTGGTTGACGCTTTACAAACGTACTGGGCCAATTTCGGCCAACAGGGGCCATTCCACGCTCTTGTCGCAGCAAATTGGCCATATCAGCCACATCTGACAAGCGAGGGGGTTCTCCTCGCTGTATAAGGTAAAGAACGTGATCAACAATCGCCTCCTCTGCGTGCTCATCCAGATACCGTCGGCTAGGCATAGAATCAACTCTTGAGGGCTGTCCAGCGCGTCGTTGGGCTAGTGTAGTTCGGGGCACGTTGAAGATAGCTGCAACGCGTCGCAGGGAGAGATTCGCATCCTGTTTGATAGCTTGAAGTGCAAGCTGTATCCGAGCTTCTTTTAACGCGTCTGATTGACCTTGTTGTTGAGGCATTAGTGTAGGGAGAGAGTTTTGGTGTGGTCTTGGCAAAAGTGGCCCACTAGACAGGGTGGCTGTTACGATCACAGGAGAAGGGAAGCCACAAGTAGACGAACGGACTCTACTGCAGTAGTGCGGGGTGACGCATATGTGTCCCACAAGTCACGTGACTGGTATCCCGCCAAGCACAAGTATCCCGGAGACCACAGGTATCCCGGAGACCACAGGTATCCCGGAGACCACAGGTATCCCGGAGACCACAGGTATCCCGGAGACTACAGGTACTCGGGATACAGGAATAGTATATAGTACGTAGGAACACAACTCTTACAGTTCGTGTTCAACCTAAGTTTCAATCTACGATATTGGATCTCAACCAACCTTCGAGCTAGACAGTCTACTCTGTACTACTCATTGTTAACCCCCCTGCTTTCAAGACTGACAGATCATATCTGTACACCTTATTGCAACCCCCACCTTGTGTCCCTGTTACTGTATTCATCCCTGAGAACCAACAGAACTAGTGCTTACGAGCTTTGCTTAAAGTACGACTTCAACATTTTGAACACCCCCAAGATGAGTACTACCTCAGGAACACGTGCTACCCCTAGCAACTCTACCAACAACCACGAGGATGACGACGTTGATATGGAGACCACTACTACTCGCAGCTTCGCTGTTGCTAAGCCCGACTTCTGGGATGGCAATCGCAGCAAGCTGGAGGACTGGCTCATTCAATGGGACCTCTACTTCATGTTTCAAGGAGAGAGGATCGCCGAAGAGAAACGCGTCACCCTGGTTGCCAGCTACATGCGTGGAAAAGCTTTCACGTGGATCAAACCATTCCTCAAGCGCTATCACGACGTAGGAACGTCTACCGACATAGACGCGTGGTTCGAAGATTTCGACCAGTTCAAGGAACAGATTCGCCCAGTGTTTGGCGTGTCCAACGAACCAACGATCGCACGTCGCAAGATTCAGACTATCCGACAAGAGACGTCAGTCGCCGACTACGCCGCTGAGTTCCAACAGCTAGCCACGTACGCCGGATGGAACGACACCGCTTTGATGACTATGTTCCGACAGGGTCTTAAACCTAAGGTCAAGGAGGAGCTCATGCGTACCGCAGCCTCCACGGACGATTTTGATTCCCTGGTCAATGAGTCTATCAACATCGACGTTAGACTACAGGAACTCCAGCAAGAACTCCGAAACGATCCACGGGCACGCGTCCTCTTAACTGAACGACGCTCGCCACCACGCAACCCATGGCGCAACAACTTTAATCGCGGACAACGCGGAGGTCGCTACCAATCCAACTCTGGACAACGCATCCATAACAACACGCAAAGTGGATACTACGGACCTGCGGCCATGGACCTATCTAACCTTAACAAAGGACCCGATAGGTGGAACAAGAAGGAACAGGGCAGGGGCAGCAAGCCGGACAAGTCTTCAGTGACTTGTTACAGCTGTGGCAAAATAGGCCACTATGCTCGTGATTGCCGCATGAAGAACAAAGTAGTTCGACAGCTTAACATGCTGACTACTGGCAACAACGAGACCAGTGAAGAATGGGAAATTCTCACTGAAGACATGGGTCGTCTTATGGAAGACGAACATGAAGAGGAATCTGACAAAGGTGCAGACAGACTGGTGCGATCACCAACGCCTTACCCACACCCCCAGTGGATCAAGAACGATCCTAGAAAACACCATGTGGTGGAATGCGATACCCGGGACGGCATCATTATTGTCGGCAAACGATACTACGGATCCTTCTACCAACACAACGACAAATATTACTCAGAAGAAGGAAAGCGTCTACTCGTATGCGACAGAGCACAGGAGTCCTATACGCCGGTCTCGAGCGACCGAGCAACCCAGACTCATGCCTCCCAAGAAATCCGGATACCAGTTGTAAACCTTACGATTGTCAACAATATTCCTGAACATAAGAAGGAAGCACCACACCTGGCAATTCAGCCATCAGGCTCGCAGGATAGCGGGGACACGCGTGACTGGTCAATGGACGAAGACGTTGTAAGGGCTAGGCAGTGCCTACTTGACGATCCTGAAGCACTTGCCCAGTTCAATCAACAGGTCATCAACGTCCAGAAACCTGACAAGGAGTGGCATACGGAGGATTTCGCGAAATGGATGGACGAAGGCCAAGCAACACAGTCACACGTGGGCGAACCTGACTTCAGCCGACGAGTGGCCACGCCAACCTATAACTACGTGGCACAGCTACAACAAGATCTCCGGAACCCATGTCACCCTCAACTCCCAGCTATGCAGTGCTACCACGACGCCTGTAACGACCATCTGCAGTTCAAGGTAAACAGCCAGTGGTTTCCCAGCAAACCTAAGGGTTGCGAAGAATACTGGTGGAACTGCG
The DNA here is from genome assembly GCA_016630955.3 of Didymella arachidicola. Taxonomy (NCBI): domain Eukaryota; kingdom Fungi; phylum Ascomycota; class Dothideomycetes; order Pleosporales; family Didymellaceae; genus Didymella; species Didymella arachidicola. The sequence continues at coordinate 1,361,552 of CM050000.1, read as the reverse complement.
CAGAGACCCTCTGCCCAGAACACCTTTGGGATAAGCGGACAAACCTCCACTTCCCTGGAATTACAAGCGTAGAGGAGATTGTGGACATGCATTGTGTACAGGACCAGGAGTGTTACCTTCGAGAGTGGGTTGAGTGTTTGAATCCTAAATGCAGGAAACACCGATCACTTAAATACCTAAGCGGCTTATTGCCCCATGACGAGTCTTTTTTAGACATGTGGCCAGTGAACGCCACCAGAAGACAGGACGAGGACGTTCCCTCAACAACGTCCAGGGCTCCCGGAATCGACGTCAGGATTCCAATGAGACCCATTCACTCATCAGATTCCCTGTCGTGCTAGAAGGCACCAGGATGACGGCATTGTTGGACTCAGGAGCACAAAGTAACTACGTGTCTCAATCCGCTATCACGCAAGCAGGCTTGCAAAAGCGAAGAAAGGAAGAACCATACCCTTTACGAGTAGCCAACGGAGAACCAATGCCAGGAGAGTCAACTGTGACCCATGAAGTGGTACAGCGACGTCTCAGAGTATTCAACCACGAGGAATTGATAGACCTAGATGTTCTGGGAACGGCCGCCCACGATATCATATTAGGACTCCCTTGGTTAAGAGAGCACAATCCATGGATCGACTGGAAGAACCAGCGAATAACGCTCACGTGTCACGGATCAGGTACACCCGGACAGCGACCCGCGCAGCTCACGACGCAGCTGGTGGATGAGAAGGAGATCAACAACATCTCTTCGAACAAGACGCGCCAAGATAGAGCGGTCGACCGTGCAGATACCGACCAGCCCCCGGATCACAAAGCGACGGTTAAGGAGGACAGTACAACTCCTGACATCCCGGACGAATATAGAGAGTTTATAGACCTCTTCCGCGATGAGAAGACTGCGAAGGCATTACCGCAGCACCAAGAATGGGACCACGAGATTAAGCTCGAACCAGGCAAGAAGCCCCCATTTGGGCCCATATACCAGATGTCAGAAAAGGAACTTGAGGAACTGCGCAAATACCTTAAGGAGAACCTTGACAAAGGATTCATTAGAGAATCAGAATCCCCAGCAGGATTTCCCATTCTATTCGTACCAAAGAAAGACGGCAAGCTACGACCTTGCGTTGATTTCCGAAAACTCAATGATATCACGATCAAGAATCGTTACCCGCTACCGAACATCAGCGAACTACAGGATCGGTTAGCCGGAGCACAGTACTTCACTGCGTTAGACTTAAGAGGAGCGTATAACCTCATCCGCATGAAGGAAGGCGAAGAATGGAAGACGGCGTTCAGAACCCGTTACGGTCATTACGAGTATTTGGTCATGCCATTTGGGCTTACCAACGCACCAGCAACGTGTCAGGCGCTCATCAACAACGTGCTGAGGGCACACTTGGACATTACTGTGGTGGCGTATCTCGATGACATCCTAGTGTACAGCAAAACACTGGAAGAGCATGTCGAACATGTACGACAAGTGCTTATCTGCTTAGGAGCAGCACACCTACGCCTGAAACCCGAGAAGTGCGAGTGGCACAAGGAGGAAGTCGAATTCCTAGGGTTTGTCGTAGGAAGACACGGAGTCAAGATGAGCAAAGATAAGACCCAGGTTGTGAAGGATTGGCCAGTACCCAAAACCGTCAAGAACATTCAAGAGTTCTTAGGGTTTGTCAACTTCAACCGACGCTTCATCAAGGACTACTCCACGAAGGCCTTACCGCTTACAAAGCTCACGCGGAAGGACACACCTTTTAAATGGGATGCAGATCAGGACAAAGCCTTTGAAACGCTGAAGCAGGCTTGTGTGGATCCACCCACATTGGTTACATTCAGGAGCGGAGAACCGCTAAGAATGGAAACAGATGCCTCAGATTTGGCATTAGGAGCATGCATCACGCAGGAACGAGATGGCCAATGGCACCCAATTGCCTACTACTCACGCAAGTTCTCAGGACCAGAAGAACGATACGATGTGCACGACAAGGAACTACTCGCAATCGTATCTGCCCTAGAACATTGGCGAGTATATGCTGAGAGTTGTTCAGAACTCACGATCTACACGGATCATAAGAACCTGGTACATTTCACGACAACTAAGGTATTGAATAGACGACAAGTACGATGGTCTGAGACCCTCGGACAATACAAGTTCAAGATCCTTTACACACCAGGCAAGGACAACGGAAGAGCAGACGCGCTCAGCAGACGACATGATCTCGCAGGATCTAAGACGATCAACGAATCAGCCATCCTCGGTATCAACAAAGATGGATCGTTGGGACCATCACAGCAGCTCAACAACATGATGCTAGTTCAGCAAGAACAACGTGTACCGTCAAAAGTTCCTGAGGAACTGGAACAACAAATCATAAGCAGTCATCACGATGACCCGCTACACGGACACCCCGGCATCACAAGGACAATGGAACTCATCAAGAGACATTACGAGTTCCCAAACATGCGCGACAAGGTCGGCAAGTTTATCAAGAATTGCGTAAGCTGTCAGCAGAATAAACACAGCACGCACGCCAAGTATGGAGAAGCACAGGCAATGGAGCCGCCAACGGCACCATGGACAAATATCACGATGGATTTTGTCACACAGCTACCTACCTCCAAAGATCCTGTAACAGGATACGCCTACGACTCGATCTTCGTTGTGGTAGACCGATTTACCAAGTACGCTGAGATGATACCATTTCGTCATAGCTACACTGCAGAGCAGCTTGCACGAGTGTTTCTAGATAGGATCATCCGCTACCATGGTATTCCCGAGTCAATCATCAGCGATCGAGATAAGCTCTTCACGTCAAACTATTGGACCACGCTGCTAGCAGCGATAGGCACCAAGAAGAAGCTATCCACGGCATACCATCCGCAGACGGATGGCCAAACGGAACGAGTGAACCAAACTATGGAGACGTACCTCCGCATCTACTGCAACCAGCGGCAGGACAACTGGGTTTCACTGTTGCCTATGGCTCAAATCGCGTACAACAACAAATTATCGGAAGCAACGGGCGTAACGCCGTTCTTCGCGAACCACGGGAGACACCCAAATCTCTTTACAAGGTCATTGGACAGTAACATTCAAACGGAATCAGCGATCACTTCAGTCGAAGCACTAAAGGAAGTACATCAGCAATCGCTTGAGAACATCGCCAAAGCTCAGTCAAGAAGCATCTCTTATGTCAACAAGAAACGAAAAACGGCACCTCTGCTAGAAGAGGGGGATAAAGTGTACCTCCTCACCAAGAATCTACGCACACGGCGACTAACAAAAAAACTGGACAAAGTCAAAGTCGGACCATTTTTCATTTCCAAACGAATCAGCCCAGTCAACTATCGACTCGCGCTGCCCAAGGATGCAAAGATCCATCCAGTGTTCCACATCGCTCTGTTGGAACCTGCCGACCCCAGAACACCAATCCAGAAAGACTTCCACTACCAGGCAGACGGCCAGGACGAGTGGGAAGTTGAAAAAATAATAAAACACCGAAAGAAGGGACGAAACATTGAGTATCTAGTCAAGTGGTTAGGATACCCAGACTCAGAGAACACGTGGGAACCAGAAGCAAACCTCACGAACTGTCGCCAGTCGCTGACGCAGTATCGAAATTCTGTGGCCAGTACGGCACAGGATCCACGGGGTTCCCAGCAAGGAAGTCAACAAAGAGTTGGTCTGATAAGAGACCAGAGGAGGAATCGTTAGCCTGTGACCAGCGGAAATCAGCGAGTGGATTGGTGGTGGATGACGTGGCTGTCGTACGCGACGCTTCCGACTCTTGCCCCTGTTCCTGCACCTGCAACACGGCCAGATCACGACGCGCGAAGACCTGCTCCCGACTCTCAATTTCTGCCAGCTCACGCTCAAGACGAGCAGCATCTTCTTTGGCACGCAACAACGCTATACGCGTCTTACGCTTCTCTTCTTCAACTTTTTCCCATTCTTCTTCAGAAACAAAAAGACTGCACTCTGCATGGACTGCGATACAGCCAGCGCAGCGACCAGTTGCAGTATCCACAAAGCAACGGAAGTTCTTTTCCTCACACCGCTTGCAGCGAAACACCATTTCCTTTGCTTCAGCACGCAGACGATCTGCACGCGCACGACGCGCTTCGGTAGACGACACCTTGCGAGGTGCACGAGATCTCGTTGATTCCTTAGGCATGGTCAGGGAGGATGCGGAAACAAGAGGCGGCACGCCTTTGACACTATACTTATACCTACGACCTGATATGCGACCGCACGGCACGGAACAACGTTATCGAGGACGATAATCCTAGGAGGGGAGGATAGTGTTACGATCACAGGAGAAGGGAAGCCACAAGTAGACGAACGGACTCTACTGCAGTAGTGCGGGGTGACGCATATGTGTCCCACAAGTCACGTGACTGGTATCCCGCCAAGCACAAGTATCCCGGAGACCACAGGTATCCCGGAGACCACAGGTATCCCGGAGACCACAGGTATCCCGGAGACCACAGGTATCCCGGAGACTACAGGTACTCGGGATACAGGAATAGTATATAGTACGTAGGAACACAACTCTTACAGTTCGTGTTCAACCTAAGTTTCAATCTACGATATTGGATCTCAACCAACCTTCGAGCTAGACAGTCTACTCTGTACTACTCATTGTTAACCCCCCTGCTTTCAAGACTGACAGATCATATCTGTACACCTTATTGCAACCCCCACCTTGTGTCCCTGTTACTGTATTCATCCCTGAGAACCAACAGAACTAGTGCTTACGAGCTTTGCTTAAAGTACGACTTCAACACAGAGTTACAGATGGTTAAGCTACTACGCGATGGTAGCAGCCAGATCTTAATAGTATAATAATACGTAGGAACACAACTCTTACAGTGTGTGTTCAATCCTAAGTTAAAGTTTGTCTTTGGATCTCAAACCCAACCTTCGAGCTAGACAGTCTACTCTGTACTACTCATCGTTACCCTGCTCTCAAGACTGACAGATCGTATCTGTACACCTTATTGCAACCAACCCCCTCGGCTTCCTGTCACCGTACTCATCCCTGAGAACCAATAGAATTAGTGCTTACGAGCTTTGCTTAAAGTACGACTTCAACACTATCTAGCGCGTTATTAGGCTAGTATAGTTTAGAGCATGTTAAAGATAGCTACAACGCGTTATAGGGAGAGATTTGTATCCTATTTAATAGCTTAAAGTATAAGCTATATCTAAGCTTCTTTTAACACGTCTAATTAACCTTATTATTAAGGCATTAGTATAGAGAGAGAGTTTTAGTATAGTCTTAGTAAAAGTAGCCTACTAGACAGGGTAGCCTACTTACCTATAAGGTACGTTATAGTATACTAATTTAGTCGCTTATTAGCTTATAATATATAAACGCCCTAATATCTTTATAATAGTAAAGAGCGCTATACTGTTGAAGTCGTACTTTAAGCAAAGCTCGTAAGCACTAATTCTATTGGTTCTCGGGGATGAGTACGGTGACAGGAAGCCGAAGGGGTTGGTTGCAATAAGGTGTACAGATACGATCTGTCAGTCTTGAGAGCAGGGTAACGATGAGTAGTACAGAGTAGACTGTCTAGCTCGAAGGTTGGGTTTGAGATCCAAAGACAAACTTGATAACTTAGGTTGAACACGAACTATAAGGGTTGTGTTCCTATATGCTATATACTAAAGAGATATGCAGTGTGCTCAGTACCTGTAAGGTACTGATCATACTGATCGTTGATCTCACTGATCACTGATCGCACTGAGCACTGATCACACCGATCATTGCCAAGACTTTTGATCAGTGTCACGTGACGTGATGTCGTTCGCAGAGTCGAAGCGTTGCCCTGTCTTTCCTTGTAGTTGCCCATGCTGCCAACTCCTGCTGTGCCGTACTGGGGTGTAATACTCGTTGTGATCCTTCGTGTTCCGCGGATCGTAACACTATCCCCCTTCCGTCTTAGCTTGGTCTCTCAAGCTGATTCATATGACGTTGGCCCCGCCTCGTTCAACGGTAAGCTGCTTCGACAATGCCTAAACAACCATCTGAGTCGAGCACAGTCCGCCGTCGCCGTCTATACGAACTTGTTGAATCCTTCGGAGAAACCATGGTTCGAAAGTGTTCGACTTGTGACAAGCACAAGCGCGTGTGCAAGGTCCATATACGTTCGGGAAAGTGTAGTGAGTGTTTGAAACGTGGCCAGCGTTGCGACGTGCGCGTAACTCAGTCGGAGTTCACGCGACTCATATCGGAGAAAGAGAAGTTGCAGGCTCGGATAAAAGAAAGTCGTGAAGCGCAAAACGAGGCGCTCAAGGCCTCAGAGAAGGCGTTGGAAGAATTGCGAGTTGCACGCGCGCGCGAAGAGCGGTTGCGTCAACAAATGGATTTGTTGGATCGTCGCGCCGAGGAAGCGATATCCGTGGAAGAGAGGAGTATAACGGAGCAGGAGTTGAGTGAGGGGACCATGACGTTCGATGGTCCCTCCGAGGGTATCGTGTTGTCGCCTAGTACCTGGGGCGCCTTTGAGGACTTGCCGCTGGACTACTGGCTGGACCCGAACGTGGCAGTGCCTGACTGGCCTGCTCAAATTCCTTCAACATCTGCTGGCAGTTCGTAAGGTATGTGGCTGGTTCCCATGTGTTTTCTGAGTCGGGGTATCCTAACCACTTGACTAGGTACTCGGTACTGCGTCCTTTCTTCCGTTGTTTTATTATTTTTTCGACTTCCCATTCGTCCTGGCCGTCTGCCTGGTAGTGGAAGTCTTTCTGGATTGGCGTTCTAGGGTCGGCTGGTTCCAACAGCGAGATGTGGAACACTGGATGGATCTTTGCATCCTTGGGCAGCGCAAGTCGATAGTTGACTGAGCTGATTTGTTTGGAAATGAAAAATGGTCCGACCTTGACTTTGTCCAGTTTTTTCGTTGGTCGCCGTGTGCGTAGGTTTTTCGTAAGGAGATACACTTTATCCCCCTCCTTTAGCAGAGGCGCCGTTTTTCGTTTCTTGTTAACATAAGAGATGCTCCGTGACTGAGCTTTGGCGATGTTATCGAGCGATTTTCTGTGTACTTCCTTCAGTGCTTCGACTGAGTTGATCGCTGATTCCGTTTGAATGTTACTGTCCAATGATCTGGTAAAGAGATTTGGGTGTCTCCCGTGGTTAGCAAAGAACGGTGTTACGCCTGTTGCTTCCGATAATTTGTTGTTGTACGCGATTTGTGCCATAGGCAGCAGTGAAACCCAGTTGTCTTGCTGCTGGTTGCAGTAGATGCGGAGGTACGTCTCCATTGTTTGGTTTACTCGTTCTGTTTGGCCATCCGTCTGCGGATGATACGCGGTTGACAGTTTTTTCTTGGTACCAATGGCTGCTAACAGCGTGGTCCAGTAGTTCGATGTAAATAACTTGTCTCTATCGCTAATGATTGATTCGGAAATGCCGTGGTGTCGAACAATCCTATCCAGGTACACTCGTGCGAGCTGCTCTGCAGTGTAGCTGTGGCGGAAAGGCACAAACTCAGCGGCTTTCGTGAATCGATCCACTACAACGAAGATTGAGTCATAGGTGTATCCTGTTACAGGATCCTTGGAGACAGGTAGCTGTGTAACGAAATCCATCGTGATGTTCGTCCATGGTGCCGTTGGCGGCTCCATTGCCTGTGCTTCTCCATACTTGGCGTGCGTGCTGTGTTTGTTCTGTTGACAGCTTACGCAATTCTTGATGAACTTGGCGACCTTGTCGCGCATGTTCGGGAACTCGTAATGTCTTTTGATGAGTTCCATTGTTCTGGTGATACCGGGGTGTCCATGAAGCGGGTCATCGTGGTGACTGCTTATGACTTCTTCTTCCAGTTCCTCTGGTACCTGTGATGGTACATGATGCTCTTGGCGTACTAGCATCATATTGTTGAGCTGCTGGGACGGTCCTAACGATCCGTCGCTATTGATACCAAGGATCGCCGATTCGTTGATCGTCTTGGATCCTGCGAGGTCGTGTCGTCGACTGAGTGCGTCGGCTCTGCCGTTGTCCTTTCCTGGTGTATAGAGGATCTTGAATTTGTATTGTCCGAGGGTCTCGGACCATCGTACTTGTCGTCTGTTCAATACCTTCGTCGTCGTGAAGTGTACCAGGTTTTTGTGATCCGTGTAGATCGTAAGTTCCGAACAACTTTCAGCGTAGACTCGCCAATGTTCTAGGGCAGATACGATCGCGAGTAGTTCTTTGTCGTGTACGTCGTATCGTTCTTCGGGTCCTGAGAACTTGCGTGAATAGTAGGCAATCGGGTGCCATTGACCATCTCGTTCCTGTGTGATGCATGCTCCTAACGCCAGATCTGAGGCATCTGTTTCCATTCGTAGCGGTTCTCCGCTCCTGAACGTAACCAACGTGGGTGGATCTATACAAGCCTGTTTCAACTTTTCAAAAGCTTTGTCCTGATCCTCGCCCCACTTAAAGGGTGTGTCCTTCCGCGTAAGTTTCGTGAGCGGCAAGGCCTTCGTGGAGTAATCCTTGATGAAGCGTCGGTTGAAGTTGACAAACCCAAGGAATTCTTGAATGTTCTTGACGGTTTTGGGTGTTGGCCAATCTTTTACAACCTGAATCTTTTCTTGGCTCATCTTGACTCCGTATCGTCCTACTACAAACCCTAGGAACTCGACTTCCTCCTTGTGCCATTCGCATTTCTCGGGTTTCAAGCGTAGGTGCGCTGCTCCTAGGCAGACAAGCACTTGTCGTACGTGTTCGACATGCTCTTCTAGTGTCTTACTGTACACTAGGATGTCATCGAGGTACGCTACCACGGTAATGTCCAAGTGTGCCCTTAGCACGTTGTTGATTAGGGCTTGACATGTCGCTGGTGCGTTGGTGAGCCCGAATGGCATAACCAAATACTCGTAATGACCATAACGGGTTCTAAACGCCGTCTTCCATTCTTCGCCTTCCTTCATGCGGATGAGGTTGTACGCCCCTCTTAAATCTAACGCAGTGAAGTACTGTGCTCCGGCTAACCGATCCTGAAGTTCGCTGATGTTCGGTAGCGGGTAACGATTTTTGATCGTGATATCGTTGAGCTTTCGGTAATCGATGCAAGGTCGTAACTTGCCATCTTTCTTTGGCACGAATAGAACGGGAAATCCTGCTGGGGATTCTGATTCTCGAATGAATCCTTTGTCGAGGTTCTCCTTAAGGTAGTTGCGCAGCTCCTCAAGTTCCTTTTCTGACATCTGGTATATGGGCCCGAATGGGGGCTTCTTGCCTGGCTCGAGCTTAATCTCGTGGTCCCATTCTTGGTGCTGCGGTAGTGCTTTCGCAGTCTTCTCATCGCGGAAGAGGTCTATAAACTCTCTGTATTCGTCCGGGATGTCAGGAGTTGTACTGTCCTCCTTTACCGTCGCTTTGTGATCCAGGGGCTGGTTGGTATCTGCACGGTCGACCGCTCTATCTTGGCGCGTCTTGTTCGAAGAGATATTGTTGATCTCCTTCTCATCCACCAGCTGCGTCGTGAGCTGCGCGGGTCGCTGTCCGGGTGTACCTGATCCGTGACACTTGAGCGTTATTCGCTGGTTCTTCCAGTCGATCCATGGATTGTGCTCTCTCAACCAAGGAAGTCCTAATATGATATCATGGGCGGCCGTTCCCAGAACATCTAGGTCTATTAATTCCTCGTGGTTGAATACTTTCAGACGTCGCTGTACCACTTCGTGGGTCACAGTCGACTCTCCTGGCATTGGTTCTCCGTTGGCTACTCGTAAAGGGTATGGTTCCTCCTTTCTTCGCTTCTGCAAGCCTGCTTGCGCGATAGCGGATTGAGACACATAGTTGCTTTGTGCTCCTGAGTCCAACAATGCCGTCATCCTGGTGCCTTCTAGCACGACAGGGAATTTGATGAGGGACTGGTTCTCATCGGAATCCTTACGTCGATTCCTGGAGCCCTGGACTGTGTTGAGAAAACGTTCTCGTCTGGCTCTACTGTGGCACTCGTGCGCCATTGGTCTAAAAAAGACTCGTCCTCATGTGGTAAAAGTCCGCTTTCGCGTTTAAGTGACCTGTGTGTCTGGCATCTAAAGTTTAGACACTGAACCCATTCATATAGGTTGCACTCCTCATTCTGTACAAGGTGCATGTCCAGTATTTCTTCCGCACTTGTAGTCCCTGGAAAGTGAAGGTTTGTACGCTTGTCCCAAGCATGTTCCGCACAGTATGTTTCTGCACACTCCCACCAGTATTCCTTGCAACCTTCAGGTTTGCTAGGGAACCACTGACTGTTCAGTTTAAACTGTAGGTGGTAGTTGCATTCTTCGTGGTAACACTGCATAGCTGGGAGTTGAGGATGGCATGGATTCCGTATATCCTGCTGAAGCTGCGACGTGTAGCTCTGTGCTGGCGCGGCGGGTCGTCGGTTGAAGTCAGGTTCGCCTCGGCTTCGAGCGTACGAGTTGTAGGTGTCCAGTTGTCGCTGCGTTGCATGGTTATCCTTTATCCATTTGGCGTAGTCTTCTGTATGCCATTCCTTGCTGGTCTTCTGGGCGTTGATGACCTGTTGGTCGAACTTCCTGAGTGCCGCGGGATCTTCCAACAGGTATTTTCGTGCCCATGCAACGTCGTCACTTGTCCTCCATCCTTGGATGCTTTCTGTATCTTGTAGGTCTGCCGTCTGGATGGTGACGTGTGGCGTTTCTTCCTTATGCTTAGGAATATTGTTGACGATGGTCAAGTTGATTGTTGGCGCTTGCGGTTCCTGGAAGACAGGAGTCTGGGTGGACTGGTCCCGCATAACCGTCGTGTCCTGGATTTCCTGTGTCTTGTCGCATACGATCAGACGTTTTCCCTCTGTGGAATAGTATCTGTCGCCACGGCGAAAGAAGGTGTCGTGGTATCGTTTGCCGACAATAATACTGTCATTACTTGTGTCGCACTCTACCACGTGGTAACGACAAGGGTCGTTCTTGATCCATTCTGTCTTAGGGTAGGGCGTTGGTGACCGGATTTGCTTGCTTGGAGCATCCTCATCGGACTCCTCGATGTAGTCGTTGTCGAGTCCGGAAGTGGGGTCTTCTATGAGACGTCCCATCTCATTAGTAACGACCTCCCACTCTTGGTCGCCGCTGTCGTCATGAGCCAGCATATTCAGCTGCCGAGTTACTTTGTTCTTCATGCGACAGTCGCGGGCGTAGTGGCCTGTCTTGCCACAGCCGTAACAAGTCACTGAAGACTTATCACCGCGGTTATTACTACCCTTCTTTTTCTCATTCCATCGTTCAGGTCCTTTGTTGATGTTGGAGAGGTCCATTGCTGCAGGACCGTAGTATCCACTGTTCGTATCGTTGTGGACACGGCGTCCCATGTTGGCTTGGTAAAGGCCACCACGTTGACCGCGGCGGTAGTTGTTGTTGCGCCACTGGTTGCGTGGAGCCTGGGGTGGGCGAGTGACCTGAGTCACGCCTCGCACACGAGGGTCCTCTCTTAACTCTTGTTGAAGGTCGTAGAGCTTAACGTCGATACTGATTGCTTCGTTTACTAGTGCGTCGAAGGTATCGGTGGCTGCGGCAGTCCGCATGAGCTCTTCTTTGACCTTGGGCTTAAGGCCTTGTTTGAACATGGTCATCAGCGCAACGTCGTCCCAACCGGTGAACGTAGCTACTTGCTGAAACTTGGCAGCGTAGTCGGCGGCGGACGCAGTTTGTCGGATGCGCTGAATCTCGCGTCGGGCGATGGTTGGTTCGTTGTGCACTCCAAATACTTGGCGAATCTGTTCCTTGAACAGATCGAAGTCTTCGATCCATGGGTCGATGTCTGCTGAGTTGCTTGCTCCGTCGTGGTAACGGCGGATAAAGGGTTTGATCCAAGTGAACGCGCGATCCTTCATAAACGTACTCACAAAAGTGACACGTTTCTCCTCTGGGATGCGTTCTCCTTGGAACATGAAAAACAGATCGAACTTCATGAGCCAGTCTTCCAGCTTGTCGCGAGTGCCATCAAAGGCCTCGGGTTTAGCCACTGGGTAAACACTGGTAGGGGCAGGCGCCGCTGCCTCCTCGTCCATGTCGAGATCGTCATCAGCCGTACGGCGTGATGCGTTGGAGTTGCTTGGGGTAGCACGGGATCCTGAGGTAGTACTCATCTTGGGGGTGTTCAAAATGTTGAAGTCGTACTTTAAGCAAAGCTCGTAAGCACTAATTCTATTGGTTCTCGGGGATGAGTACGGTGACAGGAAGCCGAAGGGGTTGGTTGCAATAAGGTGTACAGATACGATCTGTCAGTCTTGAGAGCAGGGTAACGATGAGTAGTACAGAGTAGACTGTCTAGCTCGAAGGTTGGGTTTGAGATCCAAAGACAAACTTGATAACTTAGGTTGAACACGAACTATAAGGGTTGTGTTCCTATATGCTATATACTAAAGAGATATGCAGTGTGCTCAGTACCTGTAAGGTACTGATCATACTGATCGTTGATCTCACTGATCACTGATCGCACTGAGCACTGATCACACCGATCATTGCCAAGACTTTTGATCAGTGTCACGTGACGTGATGTCGTTCGCAGAGTCGAAGCGTTGCCCTGTCTTTCCTTGTAGTTGCCCATGCTGCCAACTCCTGCTGTGCCGTACTGGGGTGTAATACTCGTTGTGATCCTTCGTGTTCCGCGGATCGTAACATATACCTTATATTTTTTAGCTAGCTTTATATATAAAGTATTTTTATCTAAACCTACTATATCTAAATCTATAAGGGTAGCTTTAACTAATATAGTAGTATTAAGTTATAGAGGCTATAGAATAAAGATAGTATTTTAGTATAGTATATATTAACTAAATATATATATTAAGTGTATAGATATAGTAGAGCCTACTATCTAGTAACTAAAAACACTAAGTAACACTATAGAGGTAGATAGCTAAATAATACTAATTATTAAGAGGATAAGAGACTATAAGAGTTTCTTACCTAATTCTATTATTAAGATAATTCTATAGGTTAAAAAGAGGTTAACTTTAAAGGACTATTTATATATATTACTTAAAGCTAGAGTAGCTAAGCTTAAAGTAGCTAATAATACTACTTCTAAGTATAAAAAGTATAAGAGAAAGTAGATCTAAGTAGGTAGAACTCTATTATAGGCTAAGGTAGAGGAAATAGTAAGGTAGAAAGATACTAAGGTAGAAGTAAAGGTAGAGAGAATATAGGTAGGTAGTAGTAGTAAAAGTATCTACTATTATAAGATATATAGTAAAGTAGGATATAATAAGTATATATATAAGAAAGATATAGTAAAAGTAGAGAATTAATTCTAGCTATTATATATCTTTATTACTTTATAAGGTGTTAAGATATTTAAGTATAAAGGTTAATTAAGTATAAAAGTATATATTTTACTTACTTATATATTTTACTTACTTATCACCTTATCAGCCGGGATCCGTGCTCAATCTGTTTGTATCTTCTCGTGACCAATGTTTTGACAGGTTCCCTGTTCACCTTGCGCCGTGAGCAGTTGCTAGTGCACCATCAACGGCCCATCGAAGTACTCATTCCTTGACGATGTACGATAACCCGTGCGTGGACTCCACTTTCTTACGCTCATGGCTGAACGAACGCCCGACTACAAGCAGCTGTATCTCGAAGAACAGCGCAGACGCGAAGAAGAGCAGCGCAGACGCGAAAATGCAGAGCTAGCGCGAGACGACGCGGAAGCAAGAACTCGTGATACGACCCTGCCTGAGTACCTCGACGCCTGCCATGTCTATCTCCATTCGAACCTCGTCGTCCAGACCGATGCAACCTTGTCAACACAAGGCGACCCTGCGAACGCCAAGAAGAAACCCCGACCCGAGCGGCTTCGTGCCTGGACAGACTTCGCCTCACAACACGAGGAGATATGGAATACCCTGATGAGCTCAGACTTTGTTGAGAGGCAGCTCTTCCATTCACTGCATGCCCTGAGCGTGTCTGGACGTACTATCCAGCAGAGAGAGCTGGGCTCTGAGCAAGACCTGCACTTCTTCCAACGATTGACGGTCGACGACCCTGTGTCTCACATCATCAGGGAGATGTGCAGCGACCGCAGCCTCAGGCGAAAGTTCGGCCTGCGCGGTGCTGTAAGCTTCGAAAATCACGCCAACACGCTCGGCCCGGAGGAAGGGATAGAGGAGGCTATGCAGCAGCTCTCGGTGTCTGGCTTTGGGTGAAGAAGGTCACCGCGCCTGCAGGCAAAAACTGACTCATCAGTCCGGTGAACCCCACAGACGCCGTCCGAAACGAAACGTCGAGCCCTTCCCGTGCTCGAGCCGACCAGTTCTGCGTCTACAATACGAGCGACGACAAGCGTGTCGATGCCTTCCTTGTAGAGTACAAAGCGCCACACAAGATACCGCTTGGCTGTATCTACGAAGGCTTGGATGATATGGATCTCGACGAGGTCGTGCAGCACCGTGAGAATGAGAGCTCTTGAGACCGTTTTCGCCGACTGATGGCCGCGGTGATCACGCAGGCGTACAGCTATATGCTCCAGATGGGCGTGGCATACGGCTGTGTGCGCACTGGCGAGGCGACCATCGCCTTGCACATCCCTCACGACCCCACGACTGTCTACTACTTCCTTTCTGTCACAAGAGGCGATGTAGGAGACACGACTGGTTAGGCGCAAGACTCGGACGGCCCGAATCGCCTCCACCTCACCGCCGATGCACGTCAGACTTCAAGAGGATGGGTTATTGGACGCCAATGCCGCGTTGTTTCTGTCCGATCGCAGCATTCCACGCACGAATACAATCAGAATGCACGTGCATACCGAAGCGCCTTTACAGCAACGAAGCATGCAAAGGAGCGGCATCTCTGAATTATTGCCAGATACATCGACCTTAGCGCTTAAGGAACGGGCGCGATACTTATCCTAGCTACTGAACACAAACCCCGCACCTTTTCCAGACCGGTCGTCAAGCTCATCTTGTAGGCTCTGCATTTCCAATGTTTTCGATAGTTCTGAGGCATTTTCTTGGGAACGCTCAAAATCAATGAGCTTGATCCCATTATGACTGACAAGGAAATTATGTCGGTTCACGTCACCGTGTAGAACACCAAGGTTGTGAAGTCTCCCCAGGGCCATCTCACAATCGTGTAGATCAGAGATGACTGCATGCCTCCTGCCTTCCAACTTCTCAAGTAGGAAGCCTATCACTCGATCTCCCTCTCGAATGTGACCTAGGAATTGTGGCGCAAGGTCTGAATTCTTCTGCTGTAGCAGTTGGTATGCTCGAGTTTCCCGCTCGACACGAGGGATTTCCCACTCAAATCGTGCAATCTTTGCGACTATTCTGGACCAATGTGGAGGTAGGGTTGCCGCCTGCGGAGTCGAGGATGTCGTAGAAATCACAGCCTCAAAGGCAGTTGCTGTCAAGCGTTCCACTCTCTCTAGATCCAGAACGTCAATTTGCGTACTGTGCCACACGTTCTGAACGCTTGCCACCTGCTGTGTCGAAAGTAAAGTTTTCAAGCCGCCGGACACAACGTCTCGAGAGATGTGTGCGACAGTCCAATCGTCGCTATCCCAGAGCAGTGATGGCAGTGATGCGAGAGGAAAGGATAAGGTAACTCTGTCGAAGGTGGCTGGCGCGATCTTAAGGTATTTGACTTTATTGCCGATCCGAATCCGATATTCACTTTCGTCCTCGTTGTCGTCATCAACCTCCATGGATAGTACAAAAGGAGTCATGGCAGTTTGGTCCGAATGCATCGTTCGATATTTCCCTTCTTGATACTCAGGAATTTTCGAAGATTAAGGACTGACACTAAATAGAGTAAGCTGTGCGAGCGATAAGGTACCGGAGTACGTTGACATTGTCAACGTATGAAAGGGGGCCTACAGAAGAAGTACCGTGACACCTAGGGTGCTTGATATGCTTACAAAAGTGGATCTTGCTGTTGGTTAACAATGCTTGGTGGATACTGTAGATGTGCTACAAACGCCACCACACCACATATGGCTGTCTTTGGCGAATAGGCCCGCGCGCAGCACGCGCGCGCGTAAAGTTCCCGTGCGATAACACCACATTGACCAATACATAGATTCGCAGAACGATTATCGATGCGACTTTGGCGCCGGGATCTGCAGAAGGAGAGCATCTGGTATGTCAATAACTAGCAACCCCCGTTTAGATCAAAGTTACGGCGGAGTCTAGCGCTTACTTTCAATGCTCACGTCCGATCATCTCTGCGCCTATTGTCCCGACGGAGTGTGGTATTTGATTGGCTTTCCTTTCTTCGTAACCGTTTGATCGACCTAATGATGAACCTATACGATTGAAGCATGGAGCTGTTTGGGGGAAAATGGCAAAAGTGTGTGTGTGTGTGTGGGGGGGGGGGGGGGCAATCAAAGTATATATATCGGGCATCTCCAATATCTAGTACAAGTAGACATCATTTCTAACTACCGATAACAGTCCTGCGATCAAAGCCAACCGAGACTTTCCGCTACTAGTGCAGTAGAACCTCAAAGGGATACAAAAGAGTGAATAATCTACCCTGTAACATGCAAGAAAGACACTAAACTCTACAAAGCGAATAGAGAATGTGCACGTCCTACTTTATCCAATACACATGTGGCTGCAGAAAAGAGATGGAATTCGTCCAGTGCGAGGGACGGCAGGGCACTAATGTGAAGTGCCAACCAATAGAGAAGAGGTTTGGCAAGGACTCAGCCAACTATTGTTCAAAGCACCTCGTCAAACCAGATGCGCCAGTCAAGTACTACGATCAAAATGGTGACGCAGCTTGACGCTTTTGCCGACACTTTGTATCAAAGCTACAAATGTGAGAGGTTCCTGATGCCTCAATGTCGATCACATCATGAGACGTCATTTCCGGTACATCTACAGCTGAACACTTTGATAAAGAAAGAGACCATTTGTGAATTTTGACCTCCAAGGTAACACCGATATTTACTCTCTGTGCCTAAAATAGCCGCCTTTTCGACAGCTGTAGGGCAGCTTTGGAGGCTGTCTTGTTCCACCATCACTGCTAGTCCACAACAGCTGGGCTTGTTCACAGTGGGTAAAGTGCTCTAGGAAACCGTCATGTGAATAAACAGCATCGCGAATCTCGCCAGCCCAAGCCCCCGTGAAGGTAGTAATACCTTCCTCTACAGCAACTTGACAGCCGGCACAGGACAATCCATTCTGAGCTTGGCCAGTTTTGGAATTGAAACTTGGTAACGCACAGCAAGCCATAAAAGCGAGACTCGGTTGCGTGTTGAGTTGCTTGACTATGGCTTCTGACGCTTCGACTCCAGCATGTTCTTCGCGATATGCTGATAAGGCGGATACTATTGAAACAATGGTCACGCGCCTCGAGTGTGGGCGCTCTTCCATTGTGTATATACCCGGTATAGTCGTAAGTTTTGAAAGCCTCGCAAGCGACTTTCTTGATAGCTTGAGAACCCGCTTGACGGTATTTAGGGTCGCAACGCGAATCCTGGTTGAATCTTGTCTGAGGCAACTTGAGCAACATCGAATCCAAAGGGGCAGGTGAACAAGATCACCGTATTCGCTTCTGCAGAGCGAACAGCTCTGCGTACGGAGAAGTTGATAGAAGTCCGATAATGTGACAGTAGCGGCCAATCCTGATCGCAACAGTGCACACAAGGGACTGATCGCATGTGTCGAGACGATGCGATATTCGTGAAGGGCACCGACTATCTGTCGTGCTCGAGAATTGACCTGGCGGAAGCGGAGTAATGACGCAATGTCTAGCTCTAGACAGATATTGTTGACAAGTTCGAGAGGCAAGACGTCGAGTTTTCCACATGCAGCAGTCGGCTTGCTTAAGATGGGCGATGTGGACGTGAGCATGCACGCGTGTGCGCGTGGCGAGAACCATATGACTGCGAGATCAAAGTCCTTACGGTGATAGGCGCTGACCCGTATAATGGTATTGGTATCTTCTGGCCGAAGCGCACAAGCTGTCTGGGCATGAAATCCCGGGATGCGCTCTCTCGACGAGTTTGTGGACGGGACGCTCATGACTTCTGATCAAAGCCAATCGAACCAGGCGCGGCAAGTCTGAACGTTTTGGCAGGCGGAATTGGAAATCCGATAGTTGCGGGCGCTCTTAACCAGAGATGCGACAGATCATGAAGTTTGTGACTTCAGCGAGAGCGGAGGGCTTTTGGACCTGTCGACAACAAACTATCTCTTGTTGATTGGTTTTCGCATGCAAGACCGATATTTCGCCGGATAGCACGCCCCACCCCCCTTACCTTGCCACGATAGGAGCTGCTTATCGCCACGTGATGATCGCCCATCAGCTGGCAGGAGCTTTATGTTCGGCTCAGGCCCACCCTGCCCATCACATCACAAAACTCTCTTGTGGGGGATCCCGAAGCGCGAGTACACCACTTGGACGTACTTTCGCGATGGAGCGTAAAATCTCTGATAGCGACGATACATACTCCCCGCGCTGCGGCGCGGTGTCTCTCGAGCCGCAACAGCCTGCCACTGTTGTATCTTACCCATTATTACCTCCATCCCACGCTTCTGGGTTTTCACTCTGCAGCTTGCAGCGATCTATCATCGTGTGAAGTAATCTCGGAGTCATTCAAGCTTGAAGAGTTCCTGCGAACACTAACGGTCTGACAGAACAGCAGAGCCTCCAACGCCTCGCGGTGCAAACCCAAACGACCACCGGCGCCACTACTCGAAATCGCATGTTGTAACTCAGACGTCGGATAAACAGTCCTAGCAAAGACTGACACGGCAAACGTACCGTACGCGAAACATGCACCGCCCCTGCGGTTTTAAGGATACCTCGGATGAGCTCCTGTGTACAACCAGTACATTCGAGAGGTTGAGAATAACATCATGAGGGTATGCAATGCCACTTCCGAGATTTGTCGCACAGCCAGCTGTGAAGTTCTGGAGGAGTCGCAAGGAAATGTGCGCGAGTGCTCGCTCGGAGGAGTTTCTCAAGGCTACCTTACACGGCCTTCCTAGCGACATACCAATTTCTTCGTCGACAGGAGTCAGCCAATGCTAGCTAGGCAGCTCGACATGCACTTTGCGCGCATACATCAGCTTCGATAGAAATGAGAGAACAGAAGGAAGTATCCGCAAACAACTCCTCGACCAACGCCACCGCCAACTTTTGGAAACAATCAATAACACACGAGGATCCAGGAACAGCCTCTTCCTCAGAAGACGGGGAGGGCGTTTCCAGAACTTTACACGAAAAGTACTATTACAACAGAAGAAGATGGATTTCCTAAGATTGTCCTGTCTGGCCAATGTGCGACACAACCACATTCACAACGTAGGCCCCAAATAACTCGCCGCCAGTCTGATGTGAGTAGCCTTGCAGACTTTCTTGAGGGTGTCCCGCAAACGAGAAGCATCGTATCCACGCGCGGACCACATTACCATATCGCGGGCCCCTTGAATTCTACATCGACTACGCCGCAAAAAGAGCGCCCAGGCCAGATAGAAGCAAGGCTGAGCTTACTTATAGCATTGTATAGGTTTCGACCAAGAAAGCGGGGGAGCTGCTAGATCAGAAGCTGGTTAATTATGTAGATGTAGAAGCGCTGCAGAGTGGAGCCTCGCATGACTTCAATTGCCGCAACGGTTTGATCCTAACAGCTCGAGGAGCTTTGGTCAAAGTCGCACCTCAAGAGAGAGAGAAGGTGAAGGGAGGGATGGGCTCTTCGAATAGTGGGGAAGGGGTCATCGATGATCTCGACGAAGACGAATACTCCTGATGGACCAGATTACTAGGGTGATAGATTTGCACGATTCGTCAATCGCTCTCGCGCTCAGTATGTGGCAGTACCTGAGCGGCCCACCTGGGCTGACAAATCTCGACCTGCTGAACCTGGTTGGGACGGGGCTAGATGATGGAGGAAGATGCGGACTCAAGGTGGTGCAAGGGAGGCTGCACAAAAGCGAGACATAAGACAAGCTGGCATTAGGTGTTTCTTCACTTGATTCGATACCCATATCCAGAATGCCACTCGTGGCAGGATCTATGCTATCGTTTCTTTTTTTTGAGCAAGTTGTGATAGTGTGTTCTCACAGCGCCTGCTGATCGGCTAGGAAAACGCTCGAATACCTCGTCCCAGGGTAATCGCTCTTTTTCAATGTAAGAGAGAAGTCTATAGTCATCAGACTTTTTCCAGGGCTCGCGTGATGACAGACCACGGACACCATCCGCATCGTGATGGTCATCCTCTACGCTGCTATCTCTGACACGGCCCGGCTCAAGATCAGTGGGATCTCGCGAGAAACTGGTATGCGACCCTGACTCGGAGCCTATGGAACCCCTGTTTTGCTCAGTGCGGTCCCGAAAACCGATAAGCAACCAGGACTCTTGTGTTCGTTGAACCCAGTGAACAGTCTGAAACTCAGAACCGAAAGCTTCTAAGCCTGGGATCAACCCCGCTGTCAGAGAATGCGGTTCCAGCGCCCGCAAATGCGCCACCACCGTGTCTGAGTTTTGCTTGAAATGCGAAGACAGCCCACTGATCTCGAAGAGGTCTCGAGGAGCCTTGTGATCGTCAATCGGATCACACGGCGCAACCGCCCTCGGGAGTGATGCACATCGCTGTTGTTCCAGATCTCTGATAGTACGTATGCTGGCTCGCTTCGCCTTCGGCTGGACTATGTGAGGACTAAGATGTTTTTTTCTCACGGCAGTGATGCTGCGCTTTTCGCGGCAGGGTGGTCGGGTTCGGCACGGTGTCTCGATAGAACTATGATGGTACTGCTGAGGCGCGGCCGACAGCACCTCGTTATGTCGACGGTAGAGCAGAGCCGAGCTAACTCTGCTGCCCTCGACCACCTCGGAGTCAACTCTGTCGTCTTCGTTGGCACTCTCTCCTATCTCTGAAACTTCAGTCGTGCTATACCGGTCAACTCTCGGACGAGGTACAGGCACCGTGCCATGCAACAGCTGCTTCTTGATGTTGATTCCTGGTCGACCTTCTAGGTCTGAGGATTCGCTATTGCTCACGTCGCTATCGCCGTGGCCTATCTCCTCTCTGGAAAAGACCTGAGAGTGATCGTTCCCTCGACAGGGGGCTGGTGACTTTGAAGGAGCCGTGGGCTCAGTATCTATCCAACCACCTCTCGAAGGCTTCTTACGTTTGCCTGACCGGAGGTGGGTTGAATATTGTCGAGGGCTCGAACACGGAGCCCCCAAGAGTGGTATGTCCGCGTCAGCAGGATGCGACCGAGCCCTCTTGCACCTTTGAAGCCGATCGGCGACATCGACAAGGCTACAGACTGCATCTGAGTCGGTTTGAAGCGGACCTAGAGAGTGATCAGCTACGGCCATTATCCAAGTCAGAGCGGGCACCCACCAGGAAAGACTTCAATGGAGTCTTCCACGATGAGCTGCGTGTTTGCTGCATCGAGTAAACCCTCTCCTTCACGACCGTCAGGCGCGGGACCAGCATTCACATCTTGGTGGCTGCCTTGAAGCACTGGCGCCGTATCGCCAAGCTTTTCTAACACTGCAACGGAGTGCTGACACAGGTTCGACCTCGATCTTTCCTTGCTGTGTGACATGTCCACTGGAGGTGCTGGACTGCATATCTGCTGTTCCATTTCTTCAGACGGAGACCTGATTCTGTCCATGCCAGAATCTTCTGCCACGAGGGGGTCGTTCGACTTGGAAATGCTCGGCATGGCCATCATAGTGCTTTCTCTGGCTTTGCGCTTTCCTTTAGGTGCAAGGGGATCGTAGGGCATGAAAACAATCGACTGTTGGGAATCTGAGATCATGGTGCGTGAGGATAGGGAGTCCCTTACGCCTGAATGACGCTCCTTTATAGATCTCATTGGGACGATCAAGGCGTGAGAGTTGGGATTAACTTGTGCGTGACTACTGTACCAACGCGAACCTCGCCGCAATCAGACCGTTCTGATTTAAAGATTGTTTGAGTGGGTGTGAATATGAGCGTGGTCTAGCTGAGACGCAGGGGAGGCGATTTGCGCGCCCAGTACGAGGCATAGAACGAGCGTTGGAGGTGAGATGTCGGCCGCGAGGTAAGAATGCAGCCATTAAGTCAAATCAAGAGCGAAGTCGACCCCATGCTTTCTTAATGGTTGCCTCTTACGCACTAGCGCCAATCGTCAAGCGAGAGCCCGGGTTACCCAAATTGGGACCATCAGTTTCCTGATGCAGGAATGCCGTCTGATTGTTTACTCTTTAATATAGCTCTATTATATATCTCTAGAAATATTACTAGAAAGGCTTTTTTATTAATATAGTTAATATAGCTATTCTTCTTATATACCTACTTTAGGGGGGTAAAATACCTAATATTAAGTAGCTATAGAATATAGGAGGCGTATAGAGGTATAACGTACCTCACGGGTAAGTGGGCCACTGTTGAAGTCGTACTTTAAGCAAAGCTCGTAAGCACTAGTTCTGTTGGTTCTCAGGGATGAATACAGTAACAGGGACACAAGGTGGGGGTTGCAATAAGGTGTACAGATATGATCTGTCAGTCTTGAAAGCAGGGGGGTTAACAATGAGTAGTACAGAGTAGACTGTCTAGCTCGAAGGTTGGTTGAGATCCAATATCGTAGATTGAAACTTAGGTTGAACACGAACTGTAAGAGTTGTGTTCCTACGTACTATATACTATTCCTGTATCCCGAGTACCTGTAGTCTCCGGGATACCTGTGGTCTCCGGGATACCTGTGGTCTCCGGGATACCTGTGGTCTCCGGGATACCTGTGGTCTCCGGGATACTTGTGCTTGGCGGGATACCAGTCACGTGACTTGTGGGACACATATGCGTCACCCCGCACTACTGCAGTAGAGTCCGTTCGTCTACTTGTGGCTTCCCTTCTCCTGTGATCGTAACACTATCCTCCCCTCCTAGGATTATCGTCCTCGATAACGTTGTTCCGTGCCGTGCGGTCGCATATCAGGTCGTAGGTATAAGTATAGTGTCAAAGGCGTGCCGCCTCTTGTTTCCGCATCCTCCCTGACCATGCCTAAGGAATCAACGAGATCTCGTGCACCTCGCAAGGTGTCGTCTACCGAAGCGCGTCGTGCGCGTGCAGATCGTCTGCGTGCTGAAGCAAAGGAAATGGTGTTTCGCTGCAAGCGGTGTGAGGAAAAGAACTTCCGTTGCTTTGTGGATACTGCAACTGGTCGCTGCGCTGGCTGTATCGCAGTCCATGCAGAGTGCAGTCTTTTTGTTTCTGAAGAAGAATGGGAAAAAGTTGAAGAAGAGAAGCGTAAGACGCGTATAGCGTTGTTGCGTGCCAAAGAAGATGCTGCTCGTCTTGAGCGTGAGCTGGCAGAAATTGAGAGTCGGGAGCAGGTCTTCGCGCGTCGTGATCTGGCCGTGTTGCAGGTGCAGGAACAGGGGCAAGAGTCGGAAGCGTCGCGTACGACAGCCACGTCATCCACCACCAATCCACTCGCTGATTTCCGCTGGTCACAGGCTAACGATTCCTCCTCTGGTCTCTTATCAGACCAACTCTTTGTTGACTTCCTTGCTGGGAACCCCGTGGATCCTGTGCCGTACTGGCCACAGAATTTCGATACTGCGTCAGCGACTGGCGACAGTTCGTGAGGTTTGCTTCTGGTTCCCACGTGTTCTCTGAGTCTGGGTATCCTAACCACTTGACTAGATACTCAATGTTTCGTCCCTTCTTTCGGTGTTTTATTATTTTTTCAACTTCCCACTCGTCCTGGCCGTCTGCCTGGTAGTGGAAGTCTTTCTGGATTGGTGTTCTGGGGTCGGCAGGTTCCAACAGAGCGATGTGGAACACTGGATGGATCTTTGCATCCTTGGGCAGCGCGAGTCGATAGTTGACTGGGCTGATTCGTTTGGAAATGAAAAATGGTCCGACTTTGACTTTGTCCAGTTTTTTTGTTAGTCGCCGTGTGCGTAGATTCTTGGTGAGGAGGTACACTTTATCCCCCTCTTCTAGCAGAGGTGCCGTTTTTCGTTTCTTGTTGACATAAGAGATGCTTCTTGACTGAGCTTTGGCGATGTTCTCAAGCGATTGCTGATGTACTTCCTTTAGTGCTTCGACTGAAGTGATCGCTGATTCCGTTTGAATGTTACTGTCCAATGACCTTGTAAAGAGATTTGGGTGTCTCCCGTGGTTCGCGAAGAACGGCGTTACGCCCGTTGCTTCCGATAATTTGTTGTTGTACGCGATTTGAGCCATAGGCAACAGTGAAACCCAGTTGTCCTGCCGCTGGTTGCAGTAGATGCGGAGGTACGTCTCCATAGTTTGGTTCACTCGTTCCGTTTGGCCATCCGTCTGCGGATGGTATGCCGTGGATAGCTTCTTCTTGGTGCCTATCGCTGCTAGCAGCGTGGTCCAATAGTTTGACGTGAAGAGCTTATCTCGATCGCTGATGATTGACTCGGGAATACCATGGTAGCGGATGATCCTATCTAGAAACACTCGTGCAAGCTGCTCTGCAGTGTAGCTATGACGAAATGGTATCATCTCAGCGTACTTGGTAAATCGGTCTACCACAACGAAGATCGAGTCGTAGGCGTATCCTGTTACAGGATCTTTGGAGGTAGGTAGCTGTGTGACAAAATCCATCGTGATATTTGTCCATGGTGCCGTTGGCGGCTCCATTGCCTGTGCTTCTCCATACTTGGCGTGCGTGCTGTGTTTATTCTGCTGACAGCTTACGCAATTCTTGATAAACTTGCCGACCTTGTCGCGCATGTTTGGGAACTCGTAATGTCTCTTGATGAGTTCCATTGTCCTTGTGATGCCGGGGTGTCCGTGTAGCGGGTCATCGTGATGACTGCTTATGATTTGTTGTTCCAGTTCCTCAGGAACTTTTGACGGTACACGTTGTTCTTGCTGAACTAGCATCATGTTGTTGAGCTGCTGTGATGGTCCCAACGATCCATCTTTGTTGATACCGAGGATGGCTGATTCGTTGATCGTCTTAGATCCTGCGAGATCATGTCGTCTGCTGAGCGCGTCTGCTCTTCCGTTGTCCTTGCCTGGTGTGTAAAGGATCTTGAACTTGTATTGTCCGAGGGTCTCAGACCATCGTACTTGTCGTCTATTCAATACCTTAGTTGTCGTGAAATGTACCAGGTTCTTATGATCCGTGTAGATCGTGAGTTCTGAACAACTCTCAGCATATACTCGCCAATGTTCTAGGGCAGATACGATTGCGAGTAGTTCCTTGTCGTGCACATCGTATCGTTCTTCTGGTCCTGAGAACTTGCGTGAGTAGTAGGCAATTGGGTGCCATTGGCCATCTCGTTCCTGCGTGATGCATGCTCCTAATGCCAAATCTGAGGCATCTGTTTCCATTCTTAGCGGTTCTCCGCTCCTGAATGTAACCAATGTGGGTGGATCCACACAAGCCTGCTTCAGCGTTTCAAAGGCTTTGTCCTGATCTGCATCCCATTTAAAAGGTGTGTCCTTCCGCGTGAGCTTTGTAAGCGGTAAGGCCTTCGTGGAGTAGTCCTTGATGAAGCGTCGGTTGAAGTTGACAAACCCTAAGAACTCTTGAATGTTCTTGACGGTTTTGGGTACTGGCCAATCCTTCACAACCTGGGTCTTATCTTTGCTCATCTTGACTCCGTGTCTTCCTACGACAAACCCTAGGAATTCGACTTCCTCCTTGTGCCACTCGCACTTCTCGGGTTTCAGGCGTAGGTGTGCTGCTCCTAAGCAGATAAGCACTTGTCGTACATGTTCGACATGCTCTTCCAGTGTTTTGCTGTACACTAGGATGTCATCGAGATACGCCACCACAGTAATGTCCAAGTGTGCCCTCAGCACGTTGTTGATGAGCGCCTGACACGTTGCTGGTGCGTTGGTAAGCCCAAATGGCATGACCAAATACTCGTAATGACCGTAACGGGTTCTGAACGCCGTCTTCCATTCTTCGCCTTCCTTCATGCGGATGAGGTTATACGCTCCTCTTAAGTCTAACGCAGTGAAGTACTGTGCTCCGGCTAACCGATCCTGTAGTTCGCTGATGTTCGGTAGCGGGTAACGATTCTTGATCGTGATATCATTGAGTTTTCGGAAATCAACGCAAGGTCGTAGCTTGCCGTCTTTCTTTGGTACGAATAGAATGGGAAATCCTGCTGGGGATTCTGATTCTCTAATGAATCCTTTGTCAAGGTTCTCCTTAAGGTATTTGCGCAGTTCCTCAAGTTCCTTTTCTGACATCTGGTATATGGGCCCAAATGGGGGCTTCTTGCCTGGTTCGAGCTTAATCTCGTGGTCCCATTCTTGGTGCTGCGGTAATGCCTTCGCAGTCTTCTCATCGCGGAAGAGGTCTATAAACTCTCTATATTCGTCCGGGATGTCAGGAGTTGTACTGTCCTCCTTAACCGTCGCTTTGTGATCCGGGGGCTGGTCGGTATCTGCACGGTCGACCGCTCTATCTTGGCGCGTCTTGTTCGAAGAGATGTTGTTGATCTCCTTCTCATCCACCAGCTGCGTCGTGAGCTGCGCGGGTCGCTGTCCGGGTGTACCTGATCCGTGACACGTGAGCGTTATTCGCTGGTTCTTCCAGTCGATCCATGGATTGTGCTCTCTTAACCAAGGGAGTCCTAATATGATATCGTGGGCGGCCGTTCCCAGAACATCTAGGTCTATCAATTCCTCGTGGTTGAATACTCTGAGACGTCGCTGTACCACTTCATGGGTCACAGTTGACTCTCCTGGCATTGGTTCTCCGTTGGCTACTCGTAAAGGGTATGGTTCTTCCTTTCTTCGCTTTTGCAAGCCTGCTTGCGTGATAGCGGATTGAGACACGTAGTTACTTTGTGCTCCTGAGTCCAACAATGCCGTCATCCTGGTGCCTTCTAGCACGACAGGGAATCTGATGAGTGAATGGGTCTCATTGGAATCCTGACGTCGATTCCGGGAGCCCTGGACGTTGTTGAGGGAACGTCCTCGTCCTGTCTTCTGGTGGCGTTCACTGGCCACATGTCTAAAAAAGACTCGTCATGGGGCAATAAGCCGCTTAGGTATTTAAGTGATCGGTGTTTCCTGCATTTAGGATTCAAACACTCAACCCACTCTCGAAGGTAACACTCCTGGTCCTGTACACAATGCATGTCCACAATCTCCTCTACGCTTGTAATTCCAGGGAAGTGGAGGTTTGTCCGCTTATCCCAAAGGTGTTCTGGGCAGAGGGTCTCTGCGCAGTTCCACCAGTATTCTTCGCAACCCTTAGGTTTGCTGGGAAACCACTGGCTGTTTACCTTGAACTGCAGATGGTCGTTACAGGCGTCGTGGTAGCACTGCATAGCTGGGAGTTGAGGGTGACATGGGTTCCGGAGATCTTGTTGTAGCTGTGCCACGTAGTTATAGGTTGGCGTGGCCACTCGTCGGCTGAAGTCAGGTTCGCCCACGTGTGACTGTGTTGCTTGGCCTTCGTCCATCCATTTCGCGAAATCCTCCGTATGCCACTCCTTGTCAGGTTTCTGGACGTTGATGACCTGTTGATTGAACTGGGCAAGTGCTTCAGGATCGTCAAGTAGGCACTGCCTAGCCCTTACAACGTCTTCGTCCATTGACCAGTCACGCGTGTCCCCGCTATCCTGCGAGCCTGATGGCTGAATTGCCAGGTGTGGTGCTTCCTTCTTATGTTCAGGAATATTGTTGACAATCGTAAGGTTTACAACTGGTATCCGGATTTCTTGGGAGGCATGAGTCTGGGTTGCTCGGTCGCTCGAGACCGGCGTATAGGACTCCTGTGCTCTGTCGCATACGAGTAGACGCTTTCCTTCTTCTGAGTAATATTTGTCGTTGTGTTGGTAGAAGGATCCGTAGTATCGTTTGCCGACAATAATGATGCCGTCCCGGGTATCGCATTCCACCACATGGTGTTTTCTAGGATCGTTCTTGATCCACTGGGGGTGTGGGTAAGGCGTTGGTGATCGCACCAGTCTGTCTGCACCTTTGTCAGATTCCTCTTCATGTTCGTCTTCCATAAGACGACCCATGTCTTCAGTGAGAATTTCCCATTCTTCACTGGTCTCGTTGTTGCCAGTAGTCAGCATGTTAAGCTGTCGAACTACTTTGTTCTTCATGCGGCAATCACGAGCATAGTGGCCTATTTTGCCACAGCTGTAACAAGTCACTGAAGACTTGTCCGGCTTGCTGCCCCTGCCCTGTTCCTTCTTGTTCCACCTATCGGGTCCTTTGTTAAGGTTAGATAGGTCCATGGCCGCAGGTCCGTAGTATCCACTTTGCGTGTTGTTATGGATGCGTTGTCCAGAGTTGGATTGGTAGCGACCTCCGCGTTGTCCGCGATTAAAGTTGTTGCGCCATGGGTTGCGTGGTGGCGAGCGTCGTTCAGTTAAGAGGACGCGTGCCCGTGGATCGTTTCGGAGTTCTTGCTGGAGTTCCTGTAGTCTAACGTCGATGTTGATAGACTCATTGACCAGGGAATCAAAATCGTCCGTGGAGGCTGCGGTACGCATGAGCTCCTCCTTGACCTTAGGTTTAAGACCCTGTCGGAACATAGTCATCAAAGCGGTGTCGTTCCATCCGGCGTACGTGGCTAGCTGTTGGAACTCAGCGGCGTAGTCGGCGACTGACGTCTCTTGTCGGATAGTCTGAATCTTGCGACGTGCGATCGTTGGTTCGTTGGACACGCCAAACACTGGGCGAATCTGTTCCTTGAACTGGTCGAAATCTTCGAACCACGCGTCTATGTCGGTAGACGTTCCTACGTCGTGATAGCGCTTGAGGAATGGTTTGATCCACGTGAAAGCTTTTCCACGCATGTAGCTGGCAACCAGGGTGACGCGTTTCTCTTCGGCGATCCTCTCTCCTTGAAACATGAAGTAGAGGTCCCATTGAATGAGCCAGTCCTCCAGCTTGCTGCGATTGCCATCCCAGAAGTCGGGCTTAGCAACAGCGAAGCTGCGAGTAGTAGTGGTCTCCATATCAACGTCGTCATCCTCGTGGTTGTTGGTAGAGTTGCTAGGGGTAGCACGTGTTCCTGAGGTAGTACTCATCTTGGGGGTGTTCAAAATGTTGAAGTCGTACTTTAAGCAAAGCTCGTAAGCACTAGTTCTGTTGGTTCTCAGGGATGAATACAGTAACAGGGACACAAGGTGGGGGTTGCAATAAGGTGTACAGATATGATCTGTCAGTCTTGAAAGCAGGGGGGTTAACAATGAGTAGTACAGAGTAGACTGTCTAGCTCGAAGGTTGGTTGAGATCCAATATCGTAGATTGAAACTTAGGTTGAACACGAACTGTAAGAGTTGTGTTCCTACGTACTATATACTATTCCTGTATCCCGAGTACCTGTAGTCTCCGGGATACCTGTGGTCTCCGGGATACCTGTGGTCTCCGGGATACCTGTGGTCTCCGGGATACCTGTGGTCTCCGGGATACTTGTGCTTGGCGGGATACCAGTCACGTGACTTGTGGGACACATATGCGTCACCCCGCACTACTGCAGTAGAGTCCGTTCGTCTACTTGTGGCTTCCCTTCTCCTGTGATCGTAACACTCTGCAGGTGGTGTAGCCACCTTGTGGTGGTCTGCCACCTTGCATATCTTAAGGTGGTTGCTCTTGGCGAGGTGGTTAGTCACGTGACACGTGACACGCTGTCATCCTAAGCGATACCCCGCTTCCTATCAGTACCTGTTCTTTCGGAGATCGTAACAGATAGCCCTTAAGAGTTAATTCTATGCCTAGCCGATAGTATCTAGATAAGCACATAGAGGAGGCGATTATTAATTATGTTCTTTACCTTATATAGTAAGGAGAACCCCCTTACTTATTAGATGTAGCTAATATAGCTAATTTACTATAATAAGAGCGTAGAATAGCCCCTATTAGCTAAAATTAGCCTAGTATGTTTATAAAGCATTAACTAAGGCTAAAAGTAAAGTTTAGTTGTAAGTATAACTATAAGAGAGCCCTCTATAAGGATTCTAAGATAATATAGAGCTAGTTTAGCCTAGTAGCTAATATTAAAGCTAAGTATAGTATTATAGATAAAGACATATATAACTTTAACAAGACTAGCTTTATAATAGGTTAGATTACCTCTAGAGTAGTAGTTATAGATATAGAGAACTAAGGATAAGTAAAGTAGATATAGCTAGGTAATAAGAAGTAGGCTATGTTAATCTTAGGCGTAAATACTGTAGAGTAGGCTATTCTACCCTTTATTATCCTTAAAGCTAAAACCTACACTACTAACTAGTCTAAGAATAAAGATCTGCCCTAGGACTAGGTAATTAGGGTCTCTAAGAATAGCTAGACTAATAATAAGCTTAGTCTTAACTAGTTAAAGCACTTTAACAGGCATACTAAGGAGCGTACCTATAGGACCTACTATTTACTACTTATAGACGGCTATAAGAGCTACTAGGCCGCAGCATTTACCTAATACTACAAAAAGAATAAGATTGTAACTCTTACAATGCCTACGCACTTATTGCACCTCTTGCAGCTGCTTAATATAGGTTGTTTTGCCCCTTTAAAGTAGGAGTACAGGTATTAGGTTAATAAGCTCTTGCGCAACTAGATTAACTATATAGATAAGCAGTTGTTCCTAGTATACTTAAGAGCAGTATATAACGCAACTATTACCTCTAGTAACATCTAGAGAGGGTTCTAAGGCGCTAGATTAGTCCCCTTTAACCTAGAACAGGTTATATTAACCCTTAATATAAGGCTGCAGACTCTATTACCCTAACTACCTACTAACAATAAGCCCTAGCAGTCCTAAACCCCTAAAAACCTGCTTAAATTTTAGTTGCAATTAACTCTAATTCGAGACAAGTATAAGAGGTAGTAGGGTAGCTTACTAAATTTAGTGTATAGCGCGCTAGAGTACTATATAAAGGGGGGAGCAAAGGTAGCATACTAGCTTATATTAATAAGAAAGGAATGTAATAAGCTTTAAGAGGCTCTAGCAGCTGCAATAGAGCGCAAATTATATAAAAGGAAGCGAATTTAAATAGAAGGGAGTATAATAGTTAAAGAGGTATAGCGTTTAACTGCTCTAAAGGAGTTTAGCGTGCGTAGTAATAGTAAGAAGCTAAAGAAGAGGATACGCGCTAAAGAAGGTAAACTATCCTAACAACAGTGTAGAACATATAGAAAGATAGGGTATAACACGCAAACATGTAAATAACACTTATCTACTATAGACCTTACTAGGACGTCTTCCTTAGAACCCCTATACGTAAGGTACTATTACTATACTATAATTTAATATAAAGTTTAGTGTAGTCTTAGTAAAAGTAGCCTACTAGATAGGGTAGCCTACTTACCTATAAGGTACGTTATATCTATATAATAAGGTAGAACTTATATAGTATATTAGAGGACTTATAGAATAACACCTTATACCTATAAGATAAATAATTAAGAATTTTATAACTTTAATACTTAGAAAAGAGCCTAGTAATAGCTAGGTTACCTACTTTCTTAGCTGTAATAAAGATATACTTCTTTTAGCCTAGATAACCCTTATAAAGTATAGCTACTATAAGGCTAATTCTAGTAATAAGTACTACTTATACTTTAAGCTTCTATATAATAAAATAGTAGAGTATAAGCTAGAGCCTAAGTAAATATATAATATAGATAAGAAGGGCTTTACTATTAGAGTAATAGAAAGGTCTAAAAGAATCTTTAATAAGATACTCTATAGTAAGAAGTAGTATAGGTAGTTACTCTATAATAGTAATTATAAGTAGGTAACACTTCTAGCTTATATATCTACTAATAGTATAGCTTTTCTACTAGGTATTATTTACGCTGCAACTAGAAGAGCTGTATAGGCAAGCTAGGTCTATAAAATAGACCTAAACTAGTATTCTATCTACTTTACTACATTACCTAATAGCTAGACAAATAATAACCTTAGATTAACCTAGCTTAGGTAAGTATTTAATTGCTATACTAAGCCTTAGAATAGAAGAAAGTAGAGGTTACTTATTATTAATAGCTATAGTAGCTATATAATAAGAGAATTTATTACCTACTATAATAATAATAAGATTCTCCTAATAATCTTTCCCCTATATACTACCTATATACTACAGCTACTTAACGTAGTCTGCTTTAAGCCTCTAGCTTAAAACTACGCTAATAAGCTTAATCTTCGCATTTAGAAGACCTAGGAATAGACGCTAACAAAGAAAAGCGATTTTTTCTCTTTATTCTAGAAGGCCTAGACGTCTACCTTTACCGAACAGCTAATAGTTAAGGCGTTCTCCGCTACCGGCATACATCCACCCAACGCTAACGTTATCCTTAATAGGTTTAAAACAGCAACCCTAGAACAGCTAGCAACGCCTAAGCACCAAGTACTTGATCCTAGCACTAGAGAGCCGTCTTGGCTAAAAGCAAAGTCGCTGCTTCGGTCCGCAACAAAGGATAATGATCGTGTAGCTAGAGAGGCGCTAGAGCAGTACATCCATCACCTCTTAGTGCAGAATGCGCTGCTTAGGTACGAGCTCAACGGCGCAAAAGAGATTCTAACGGAGAAAGAGAGGGTGAAGGATAAGCAGCGGGCTCTGCCGCTAATGGCTAGCGATATAGAGTGGCATGGTGGCGCGAAGTGGTGGTCTCCTTCATCAAAGCGGGAGGCAGATGCACGATGGGAAGCACAGCAACGCTATGAGGAGGAGTTAGAAGCTGCGAAAGTTACTAGACGTGAGCTACAGCATACACAAAAGCTTCTTAGGGAGAAAGATAAGGAGGATAAACGGAAGCAACGAGAAAGGGAGAAGGACGAGCGTGACTGGCTCAAGGCTGAGAAGGCCAAAGAAGTTGCCAGACGCAAGGCTCAAAGAGAACGGGACAAGGCAGCTCGCGACTCTCGAAAAGCTATACAAAAGCCCGCTAGAGGCAAGCGAAAGGCTCCGCAGGAAGCAGCACCAAGAAAGAAGCAGAATCGTGGTGCTATGAGTGATGTAGGCGGTGCAGCCGCCGCCGTACGCTCCCCATCTCCTCCGCCCAAACAGTCCACAAGAGGCCGCAACATCAGGCTTCCGCGCAAATACCGCGTCCAGCGAAACAGCCTTCACCTTCGCTACCACCCTTGCCCTTCGGCTCCGATTCAAGCGCATTAGGCAGACCACATCGCCGCTTTGTACACAATGGATCCCAGTCGATGTTCACTGTTTAGATACCTGCCGTGTCTGACGTGTCTACAATCACCGCTGAGAAAAGCGGATAGGAGCGCTGTTAGAGTTGAAATAGACCCAGATTGTGGGTGAGACAGCTGAAAATAATAATCAATCTGGGTACGAGCACGCTGTACAACCATCAGCGACGAGTCAACATTCGAGAAGCTTTACAATCCTAGCGGCTAACATAGCCAATGAGGTCCCGAGCTGACAAGGCACCACTGCCACCTAAATTTAGAAAGGTCAGCCTTGATGGGAGGTACCTGGGCAGGTTTCAGCCTTGCTCGACGAATCTTCGACAATAAATCATCAGAACTTCCTTCCGTTGAGTCTACTATCCAGGCCTGCTGCCGTTTCATTATGGACCACCACGAGCTCCAGCATATTAATACATTCAACCTTGATGACAGTTACCGGCTCGAACGAGGGTTGGCCGACCACGAGCAGGCTGCAGCACCATTGATGCAGTCAGAAAACCACCAACAGGCTGGGTCAACTACGACAAGTGCTGCCAGCAAACATTCTACACAAGGTAGTTCAGTCGAGCGACCCAGTTTTGAGGCATCCCCCAAGTCTCTTGCGCCGGAAGACTCAATATATGCGGCCCAAGTCAGACGATCCATCTTACTTCACTGGTGGGAAGAAGTGTTGTCTGTGATCTTGGCGGTCGTTTGTACGGCTCTCTCTATCTTCATTCTTGGTTATATGGATGGGCGGTCGAGAGAGAGCTGGAGAATGCCCATCCAACCCAACACCCTTGTAGCGTTTCTAGCAACGCTAACAAGAGCGGCGCTGGTCTTTCCACTGGCTGAATGCCTCGGACATCTCAAATGGGCTGCATACGAAAAGCCCAGACCCCTAAGCATCATGACAAGCTTCGACATTGCTAGTCGAGGGCCGCTAGGAGCATTCAAATTCCTCTGGGTGGGGAGAACCGGATACCCGCTTGCTTCAAGCGCATCGCTGATCACCATCTGCCTGTTGCTCTTCCAGCCTTTCATGCAACAGTCCATCGACTTTGGGACAAGAGCGGCACCGTGGCCGTCTCGATTGGCCACTGTCAGTGCTACAACGGCATGGTGGGACTTCAATTACGATGATAGATCATGTAAGTCAAGTGTTCTAAGCTCTGAAAGTGGCTATTGTATGCACCAGTGCTGAGACTGTGTCTAGTGGTCCCTGAGATAAACAGCGCGCTGTACAGGTCGCTGATACCAAAAGACGTTCTTCCGGTCAACACATATTGTCCTGGTGCAATGTGTGACTACCCCGAGTTTGTTTCACTTGCAGTCTGTTCCGAGTGTGAGGAACACGTGATCAGCGAGAACGCTCTCGAGACGCTCCACAACTGTACCTGGACGGAAATTGGGAAGAACGCGACCCGAAACCCACGCCAGCAGGATATTCGTCGATTGATTGATGACAGACGATGGCATGAAAACTTTGCGGCAAATCTGACGTGCTCCGAAGGTCCGCTTTCATTCACTCTAACCATCATAAACTCTGCATCCGGCGGTCCCAACGGACCTTCGACTGAGTTAAGGCTACGTGCCTTTGACAAGACTGAATACGAGGACGGGCCAGTAGAAGGCTGGTATGACGACGAGAGTAGCTACCACTGGGATCCGGAAGATTTCGTCAAACACCCAAATCGGGCAAGGCCACCGAGTATCCCGCTCAGGTCCTGCGAGAACGTTGCACCTAAGATTTTAGACTTGGGTCAAGTTCAGCCACCGGCCAGACTTTACAACAAGATCCTGGACTCTCATTGTCTCAACTCCACTACGGAGATCTGGCGATACTGGTATGGCAACGAGACGACATCACACTTTGGCGACATCAATGGTACTTTGACTACCTGTTCGCTCAAACCTTGTGTTAAGCATTTCGCCGCCTCACGGGTTGCAAATGCATCATCACGTGCCAAGCTGATCTCCGTCACTTCTTCTTTTCGCAACGCATCGAAAGATCAATTTGACAAGACCGCTGACGACGATCAAGGCCCATTCAGCGGTGATGGCCCATATCTAAACCGGCTCTGGAATCAAAACTTTCAATACTGCAGCAATGTGAACAGCAGCAGTGATGAGGATACTTGTTCTTTCACATGGTCTTGGTCAAGCTTGTCGCAAACAGGAATGTGGATAAAGCCCACGTTGGATTCAGAAGCGTATCGGACCATTTTTGACAAATATGATGATGTCAACTTCACGCAGCTCTATGAAGGGGTTGCTCAGCAGACCTCACTTCTACTTACGAGTACCTCGTGGAATTTGAATGCTACCAACATCACCGGTATCGAATATGGAGACGAGATCTACATCCGCGTTCGATGGATCTGGATTGTACTTCCGTCAATCACTGTTGTGGCAACAATCACAATTCTGGTCTTGACTGTATTCGACAGCTCTCGGAAAGCCTACCTCTTCAAGAACAAGATCCTTGCAGCCATTGCTTTTGAACTTCATGGATGGGAGAAGGACGAGTACGGTGTAGATGCGGACTGGACACGCGAAAGTATGCGCAAGTTGGAAGAAAGATCCAAGAAAATGATGGCGAGGCTACAGCTACCTAGTGACGAGGATGGAAGATTGAAGCTAAAGAAAGAGTAATGGACGATGAACCTGTTCCCTTTTCCTCACTTAGGAGACAGCATCTCGAACTCGTGGCGCATGCTATGTAGGCCTGGCTTTTTCGATTTCATGTCATGCTTTGTCAAGGGGCAGTTTTTGTTTGAGTTGCTTGCACATGTGAACACTTTACAGGTCTCTGCACCGGCCGCGACTTCCTTCACCGTCGAACCATTCTTTTCCACTCCGCGGTTCCAAACAATTGGAACACTCGATCATGTTCTGCATCTTTGGCCATGTTCATCTTTGTCATTCTCCCGCGGTGTATGCTCGGCTAACAATGTCCTCACCACGGCGTGCTGCGTTTGGACAATGATGCGGACCAAATCTGGTAATCTCATCTGCTGCTCGTTCCTCTTGACTCGCAGGCACCCGGCCCATAAGTTCAGAATACGTCTCTGCGAATCTCGTGTTCAGCTGCGCCATTCTGCCTAAAGTCGCTAGATTGTGACGGATGTTCGACTCCTTCCTCCTTCCATCTATCGGTCAACACACCTTATTTGTCTCTGCTTCCTGCCCCAGTCCTTGAAGACTCGGTATATGCTATGTTAAGAGGCCTCGGACTAGGATTCATATGCTACATACAAGAAGCTCTTCGCTACTCCTTGCTTGCAATTGTCTCCTAATCAATATACACCATGAAAGCGCCTATGCATAAATCGATCTTCCCCATGAAAGTCCAAAATGACAACGATGATGTGCTGGAATCCTCAAATCAGCATTATACTCGATCACGCGCGGGGCATCGATCCCCAGCCCCAACGCGTTCGTCGCTGTGAACACCTGCTCCTGCCCGCCTGTCAACTTCTGGACGATCTTGCGCTTCTCTTCTACGCTTCCCACCGCTCGGTGATAACAAACGGCGCCCAACGCCTCTGCCATCTGCACTGTCCGCTTCCTCGTGCCGCAATACACGATGATCTGGCCGGGCAACGGGTACTTTCTCTTTAGCCGCTGCACCAAATCGCTCGCTGCCTGCTGCTCGTCTTCCGCATCGTATGCGTGCACCCAATACTGGATGTTCTTGCGCGTCGTCTGCTCGCGGAACCACTCGCACTGCTTCTTCGGCGGCAACCCCATCGCCTCGACGAACTGCTGCTCCTCGCGCGGCCGCAACGTCGCCGTCAAATACACCATCTGCGTCTCTGCCCGCAACAAGTTCCTCAACGCCAACATCCGGCTGCGGAAGCCGTCCAACGAATCAAGCACGACGTGACACTCGTCCACCACGATCCGGTCCAGCCGCCCCATGGCCCGCTGGCGGTTGATATAATGCCCAAACGCCTCGCCCACCGCCGCCTCGGGCGTGACGAACATGATCTGCGCCCCCTCCTGCGGCCGCCGGCTGTCCCACTCAGCGCTCACGATCCCCAGCTGCTCGCACCGCTCTCGCATATCGAACCGCAATGCGACCAACGGCACCACGACAATCGTCACTCCGCTCGACACCGACGCTGGCAACATGAACAACACGCTCTTGCCCGCCCCTGTGCCCATAATGGCCACCACTAGACTCTTGTGCTGCATGATTGCCCGGACGGCGGGCTTCTGCACGCTGCGGAACGCGGCCTGCTCGCCCAACAACGTCTTCAGCTCGCTGTCGACGTCGATCAACCGCATCATCTTCCAACGGCGATACTCCTCCTCGACTGCTTCCCTGCGGGCCGCGGCTGCGTGGGTGCCCTTCCGCGGCTGCCTCGACACGGCGGATGGGATCTGCAAAAACGCATGCCACTCCATGCTGGCCACGCGCAGCCCCCACCGCTTCGACTCGACGCTGAACACGGGCTCGTCGATCGGCCGTCCGTATATCATGCCGGCCACTGTGCTCCCGTTCCCGTTCTGGATGTCCCACGGCTTGTCTTGCTCCTCGTCTTCGCTTTCGTCGGCGTCCATAATCGCCTTGACTGCCGCCGCGTTGTCGATGTACCGGCGGTACGTAGCCTTGGTGCCGTGCCTCCAGCTCATGATGTTTAACGGAACGCCCATGTGCTGCAATCCTTCTTTCTGGATGGCGTGCTTGACCCGGTTGCTGTTCCAATACTCCACCTCTCGCTCCTGCTCGGCCGCGGGCTCGCTGTCATCGGCGCTCTCTTCCCACACGTCCTGGCTGGCTGCCGGTCCCATGCTGCTCCTCGCCCTCTTACTGCTTCTGCTGCCGCTTCTCTGGCCGCTTCTCTGGCTGCCGGCGTCCTCGCTACGCTGTCTCTTCCGGACGGGCATCGCCCAGCTCTGCTCTGGTCGGGGCTCCCACATGTACTCGCCTCCATCTACGGCCTTCCCACGCGCCGCTCCGTCGATCTTCCGCCAAAACGGGCTGATGAACCACAAATAATACACCACCAGCTCGCCCACCTCGCGCGGCATGTATCGGTGGATGACCTTGCCCTTACCTGTCTGCCCGATGTTCTTGTGGTACTTGGTCACGAACACAACCGCTTCGTCCTCGATGAAAATCCCACGGCTGTCGCCGTTGGCGCTGTTCCTATACTTGATTGACACGAGCTCGGTACCTCGCGGCGGCGCCCCTCCTGTCATGTGCACAAACGCTGCGAGCCTGCGGCGGGCTTCTCTCATCGCCTTCCCGTACGCCCGCACGCGGTTCTTTGCCCACACCACGCCTGCGCCGCTGGCCAACGCTGCCCGCGTGGCTTCGACGTCGACGAACTCCTTGCGGATCTTCTTTTCGTCCTGCAGCCGCTGCCCTAGCCACTGCTTCGGCTCCTCTACGCTTGTGGCGTGCTTGTTGCGCGGGTCTTCCATGAAACTCCACCCGACCTTCGTCTCGGCGGCGTTGTCGACTAGCCTCTCCCAATGGATGGCCGGGCATGCTGTTGTGTTGGGTGCTACCCCCCCCCCTCGCTGTCGATCTGCAACAACATCAAATCAGCCATCATCTGCTGCCGCGCGCTGGCTATCATGCCATGAATCATCGACCGCAGCTGCGGCATGGTGAACTGCATGTTGCCATACAGCAACTTATCGCCAACCCAATCAACCACGCCCTCTGCGTTGGTCGTGAACCGGATCTTGAATCCGAACGCCCGCAGCCTCAGTATAGCATCCATCGGCGTCGGCTTGCCGCTGTACTCGGTCAACGTCATGAACCGGCTGGCCATCTCCTGCACAAACTCCAAGTGGGGCGGTGCTATGTCCGCTGCTTCCCCTAACCCCCAGTCTTCGTCGACCAAACGGCTGACCTGCTCCTGCCGCAGCTGCGTGGACCTGTACAAAACCAACATACGCGACGTCGTTATAACCGCCGACTGCTTCGGCGTGTACGCCATTGGATCCAACCACCCACTCTCTGCGCTTATACCCAACACGGCCATGCTGCTGATCAACGCGCTTGCGTACTCGTTGTCGCCCAAGACGTGGTCCAGCAACGACAACATAAACTGCAATATGTAGCCTTCCAACGCCTCTTCTTGCTCCTCGTCCAGTCTGTCGTCGTCGCTATCCTCGCCGCTGCTGTCTTCGTCGGTCGCTAACTCGTCGAACCAGTCTTCTTCCTTATCTTGCCCTACAATCGTCTTGATCTTCGCCATGCACATGTGCTGCTTGGCGCTAACGCGGTACGGCGGCCGTTTGCCCTCGATCTCTTCTTCGCTGTTGCTGGGCGTGACGATGGGCAGCTCGTGGGTCCGCCAAATGTACGCGATGATCTCCAGCCACACATTGCTGTGCTTGACCATCGTCTTGCCGACTTGCTGCCCGTTGAACGGCTTCTCGTTGGTCGTATTGCCTAGCTCTCGCCGGTTGATGTACATCATGGCTGGCATGCCGACTACGCTGGCCTTGGAAGCTTGCTGAGCCCGCCATATCACCATGCGCGCCGCCCAACACACGTTGAACAACCCACGCTCCTTTGGCGTTGGCTTTCTCGCCATCTTCAACAGCCAGTCGCGCTTTAGCCCCTTCAAATGTCGCGCCCACCCTGCTCGGTTCAACCACTCGCTGAAGTCGTACCGGTTGGCGTCGGCTTGGACGGTGGCATTCTTCTCCTTCTCCAATGCTTCCAACTGGGCGGTGGCTTGACGCAACGACGACTCGATCGCCTGGCTTACATCCGTGTCTACGCTGTCGCTTGTATGTCGGACTGTTGCGTCTGCGCTGACTGCGAACAACCGGTCATATTTGCTCCCACCATGCAGCTTCTGGCACGATACTGTTCTCCACGCGGTTTATGTGCCTGACTGGCTGCCGTCTAATGCCTGGCGCTGGACCTCCCGATTGTGCTCCCTCCTACGGTGTTCCCGAATCCTCTTGATGCTGTGGTTAATGTACGGGCACACTGAGCACTGTAATCCGTCGTTGTATACTGGCAAATGGGGCAACGGCGCCGCGTCTGGGCTGGGGTAAACAACCTCTTCCTGGGTCACGGCCCACTGCTGCAACGACGTCTCCTTCTGCACTGCCTGTACAATCTTCTGCCGTGTCTGCCAAACATACTCTTGATGTTGTTTGTTTAAATGGCCCTCCAGCTGGGACTTTACAATGCCTTGCTGGTGATGCTTGCATATGGCAATGTGATGTGCGGGCAAATACTCAAAAATGGCGTGAAATTGGTCCATTTTATTGATGTGTGTTCTACTGATGTGTGCGCTACGCGCTACATGGGCGCTACTGCAACTTATACGGTGCTGCTAGATATGCGGTGTTGCTGCAGTAATTTGGCATACGTCGGTCAGTTGAAGTTGGTTTTTGGTGTTTACCCCTAACCCTATCTAACCCCAACGTGCTGGGCCCTACAACCCTAACCCTTATCAACGCGATACTGCGCGCACGGGCAACCCTAACGAACACAACCACCCCAACACTCTTTATTACTTATTTCAACTTGCAATAGTTCGTTCATCCTCAAAGTAAGTGCAATCGAGGCGCTGGAGGTTGCTGCATTAAGCTGGGTAGTTGCAGCCGATTGCGACCTAAGACGCCCTGAATCCCCTTGATCTTCAAAACCCAGGGATTCTGCGTCGCTCATTCAGGGTTTCTTGGGGGATTCTAGGCTATAGCCCTGAATCCCGTCGCCCATTGTAGATAGAGCAAGCCCTTTCACATAGCCTCCGCTTTTTGTACTCCTAGCTCGTTGGTAGTCCAGCCGTTGTCGCTGACTGCGATCGCCCAGTCGCGTGGGATTGCTGTGTCTTCATACCAGGCAGAGAGGTGGTACTGGCCAGTTAAGATGATGAACTGTGGGATAGAACAACCAGCAGCGTTGATGCCAGCAATCAGCGTCGCCCACTCACGATTACCTGGCTGGAGAGCCTTTGGCCGGCCTCTTCTCTCTGACCCCGTCACGACAAGTCGCGTCGTAATCTTGCCCATCATGAAGCCAGCTTCGTCAAAGTTCCAGACGTCATCATCACAGATGCCGTACTTGGCTTTTGTCTGCTCTACAAGCTCAAACCAGCTCTTAATTAGGACTGGATCCTCACACAGAGCTCTCTGCCTATCGTACGCGCGATTAAAACGCGTCGTAAGAGCGTCTGTACGTTTGACAAAGTTGCGCGCCCATTGAACGCCGACCTGACCAGCCCTGTGCGCAGCCAGCAGTCTATCAGCCATATCGCGTACAGCAGCGTACGTAGGCGCAAATCCACGCACATCAAGGTCAAGTATATAGCTGACTATCACCTCCTCTTCTCGCTCGGTCAGCTTCTTTGAGTTGGGCTGGCAATCGCGTCGGGCAGGCCGGCCAGCGCGTCGGTGGCGGAGCGTCGCTTCAGGTACGCTGTAGACAGCAGCAGCGCGTCGATTAGCTGCAAATTGACGTTTATTAATAGACAAGATAGCAAGCTGAATATCTGCTTCATTTGAATGTGGTTGCTTTACGCTACGTTGAGCCATTGTACGTCGAGATCAAAGAGGTGCTCAAGTTTGGTGGGGTGCGTCGCTCGCTTGTAAACTATGTTAGTACAATACCGTGTCCGTGCACCTCATGAGCCGGGTCAGCGAGTGAGCCACCCCACTACCTTTGAGCATTAGAAAGAATTAAGATTATCAAGCTACACACAAAAGCGATTATTGTAAGGAAAGCTAGCAGATTAATCTATTAACTATTGCGCATATTTTAGCTATCTTAACTTTCTTGTAGCGGTAATTATGCGACCACTAGTGCTCAATCTAGGTGGGGGGGGTAGGGAACGCGCGTGAACCACGCGTGGCCTGCGCACGGCAGCACCAGCATGTTGCTTTGTTATTTTTAACTGCGACTGCTGTAAGACCTTGCCCTTAGCCTGTTTAGGCAATTAGATACTTTTTTAAGCGTCGCGATCGCGTTTCTAAGCTGCTCTTGCTGCCTTGCGTGCGTGAATTTCAGCACGTGATTTAGCAGCCTTGCGATCGCGCTCTTCTTTCTCCCTTAACCGCCTTACACAGTTATCCTTCTTCTCTTTTACCTTAAGCAGTTTATTCTAGTGCTAAATTTTACGCCTAGTAGTTTTTGTAGTCTCTTCCTCTAACTGCTGCTGCTTAGTTACTGCCTAGTGTTAATCGGCACGTGCCTTTAATTAGGTGCTCTACTAGGTAGCACTACTCTATAAATTAAGGTTATCTATAGCTAGAGGTAACGTACGTGTACAACGAGCGGGACAGTCAACGAGCGGGACACTTTTGCCAAGACCACACCAAAACTCACCCTATCATGGCCCAAAACACCACACTTTAGCCCTGCATAGGGTGAAACAAGCTGTAACATTACTTAGAGACCTCTTCTACAGCATTCTTGCACGTTCGCGCGTTGTGCCCACCCTCTCCGCACCGTCCACAGCGCCGTTGGGATAGTTCACCTCCTTCAGCGCGCACCCGCTTCTTTGCCTTCTTACCATCACCACGCGCCCCAAACTCCTGCAGAGTAGTTAACCGCTGGCCTTCTTCAACTGTAAGGCTTCCCTCAGCATGAATACGCTTTCTTTTGTGCGATTTACGTCGCGTAGCGGCTTCATTGGCTGCTCGAAGCTCAGCGTTCTCTTGTTGTGCTAAAACCAGCTTGTGCGCAACAATTGCTGCCCCCTTTGCGTAGTGCTCAAGCGCGCTTAGCACAGAGTTTGGTGAGCTGCCCTGCTGCTTCTTATACTTCTCTCGATTCAGAGTTGATTGCGACCCAAATTCCAGGGTATTGCTTGGGGTTTGCGACTGCCAGGGCTTGTTGTTTGTAGGGAGTGGTGGTGATGGAGTGCGCAGCTTCACATCAAGGGTTGATATGACCCGTTCTGGGTCAAAAGGGACCAGTCCTGCGCCTCGGAACCCTCCCTGGATGTTGCTAGGGGTAACAGCTTTCTTGTGAGCCGCTTTAAAGCATGGCAGGAACTCCTGCTTTGTGATGTGGTTGATCCGGTTGCGCATAAGCTTATTAACCTCATCCCCATACGCCTTCTTTAGAGGGCCAAAACAACCCACGTCAAGTGGCTGCAGGAGGTGCGACGAGTGCGCAGGCATGCATAGGGTTACAATCTTATGATCCTTGCAGTATTGCGTGAATTCTGCAGAGTTGTGGCTCTCGTGGCCATCGATAACCAGCAGTCGGTGGGTACCAACAGTACGCGTCTTTGTATGCCTGTCAAAGTGCTTCAACCAGTCAAAACCAAGCTCATTAGTAGTCCAGCGGTTCTTAGAGATAGCAATAGTCCAATCTTAGGGCAAATCGTCGTCCTTGTACCAGCTGGACTGGTGTTGGCGGGCTTTGAAGATGATGTAGGGCGGAATAGCCCATCCTGTGGTATTGATGCCCTCAATGACTGTTACCCACTCCCGGTTGCCCGGCTGGACCTGCTTTGCTCGTCCTGGCTTCTCTGAATCTGTGACAACGACTCCAGTGGATATCTGGCCCATCATGAAGCATGTCTCGTCGAAGTTGTACGTGTCGTCGTCCAGGATACCGTACTTGGCTTTGATATTGGCTACTAGGCCAAACCAGCCCTGGATTACCTCGGGATCCTCGCAGAGGGCTCGCTTGTAGTCGTACTTGCGATTAAAGACTGTTTTGAGCTCCTCCTGACGCGAAACAAACGTGCTGGCCCACCTTGGGCCAACAGGGGCCAAACCGCGCTCTTTTCGCAGAGAATTGGCCATATCAGCCACAACTTCAAGCCAGGGGGACTCTCCTCGCGTGACCAGCTCAAGTATGCGCATAAAAATCACCTGCTCCTCAGCGCTGGTTAAATTCTGTAAGTCAGCCATAGTATCAACGCGTGAAGGTCGTCCAGCGCGTCGTTGGTGCAGTGTGCTTTTAGGCACGTTGTAGATAGCTGCAGCGCGTCGCACTGAGAGGCTCGCGTCTT
Source organism: Didymella arachidicola (assembly GCA_016630955.3). Taxonomy (NCBI): domain Eukaryota; kingdom Fungi; phylum Ascomycota; class Dothideomycetes; order Pleosporales; family Didymellaceae; genus Didymella; species Didymella arachidicola. The sequence goes on along the minus strand of CM050000.1, from coordinate 1,317,533 downwards.
GTTTGAGAGCTTGAAGCGCAAGCTGTATCTGACACTCTTTTAACGCGTTAAACTGCAGTTGTTGGGGAGGCATTAGTGTAGGAAGGGAGTTTGGGTGTGGTCTTGGCAAAAGTGTCCCGCTCGTTGACTGTCCCGCTCGTTGTACACGTACGTTAGTGCTTTCTTCTTTTTATTCTTTCTCTTCTTAGCTGCTATTACCTCTCTAAGGCCTTAAATCTTATACTAGGTAAGCTTATTAAGTACGTAGAGGTAGTAGATTCTCTATTTAACTATATCTATACTAGTAAAGTTCTTATCCTTTATAGCACTCCTTAGTAGTGTTACGATCTCCGAAAGAACAGGTACTGATAGGAAGCGGGGCATCGCTTAGGGCGACAGCGTGTCACGTGTCACGTGACTGACCACCTCGCCAAGCTCGACCACCCGCGATGGCTCGACCACCTGCGATGGCTCGACCACCTGCAATGGTTCGACCACCTGCGATGGCTTAACCACCTAAGGTGGCTTAAGTATTAGCAACATGCACACAGAATTCCCTTAGTATATATTTAGTAGGAACACAACTCTTACAGTGTATGTTTAATCCTAAGTTAAAGTTTGTCTTTGGATCTCAAACCCAACCTTCGAGCTAGACAGTCTACTCTGTACTACTTATCGTTACCCTGCTCTTAAGACTAACAGATCGTATCTGTACACCTTATTGCAACCAACCCCCTCGGCTTCCTGTCACCGTACTCATCCCCGAGAACCAATAGAATTAGTGCTTACGAGCTTTGCTTAAAGTACAACTTTAACATACTATAGGTACTTATAGAAAACTATAGTAACTATATATAGTATAATATATAGAGTATATAGAATACTAGCTAGCTTATAAGAATACTAAAGTAAGAAACTAGTAGAAGGCTTAAAGTACTACTATATATACTTAACTACTAATATATAATATAAGTGTATAGTAAGTAATATAGATAAGCAAGTAACGCGCCCTAATAAGCTATTAGGCCTACTAACTATAATAGTATAATACTACAACATTATACTATAGCTTATAGTATAGAATATTAATCGCTAACCTCTACTATATCTTTCTTACAAGTGCGCGAATTGTAACCAATCTCTCCGCAGCGCTTACAGTGCCTTTTACCGCTCTTGCCTGCACCTATGTTGAAGTCGTACTTTAAGCAAAGCTCGTAAGCACTAATTCTATTGGTTCTCGGGGATGAGTACGGTGACAGGAAGCCGAAGGGGTTGGTTGCAATAAGGTGTACAGTGTTGAAGTCGTACTTTAAGCAAAGCTCGTAAGCACTAATTCTATTGGTTCTCAGGGATGAGTACGGTGACAGGAAGCCGAGGGGGTTGGTTGCAATAAGGTGTACAGATACGATCTGTCAGTCTTGAGAGCAGGGTAACGATGAGTAGTACAGAGTAGACTGTCTAGCTCGAAGGTTGGGTTTGAGATCCAAAGACAAACTTGATAACTTAGGTTGAACACACACTGTAAGAGTTGTGTTCCTACTAGAATATATACTTAGTAGGAAAGCTAGAGTATCCCTTAATGCGCCTTGTTCCCTTGTAACTCGGGATGCATTGTCTTCCCGGGATGTGGTGGCATCCTGTGATTCTTGGGATGACGCTTCTTGGCGGGATGTCGACGCATGTCACGTGACACGTGACACGCTGTCATCCAAGCGCTTGCCCCGCTTCCCATCAGTACCTTGTTTCCTTCAGAGATCGTAACATACAGATACGATCTGTCAGTCTTGAGAGCAGGGTAACGATGAGTAGTACAGAGTAGACTGTCTAGCTCGAAGGTTAGGTTTGAGATCCAAAGACAAACTTGATAACTTAGGTTGAACACAAACCTTAAGGGTTGTGTTCCTGTCTGCTATATACACAAAAGTCTCATAGAGTCTCATAGTCCTATAGGACTAAGTCTCGTGAGACTGTAGGACCTCTGAGACAAGGAGTGGCTCTCATTGGTCCGTTGTCCCAAAGTCCCGTGTTCGGTTATTACCTGTCCCAATGGGACGCTATGCCGCAATAGTACTAGTGTGATCCCGTGTCGTTCTGGTGGGGTTGGGCCTTCAGCGAGGTCGCCGTGCCGCCTTGTAATTCCTTCCATCATACATAACTGTACGTCCCCCGAGTCCCAACTCATGTTCGTAACAGTTATACTAGATACTCTAGAAACTTTATTAAAGAAGTAGTAAAAAGTATATAAGACTTTAAATAAGGCTTATATAATAAGTAACCTAATAGAACTATTAGACTATATAAAGCTATATTAGGAAAAGTTAGAAAGTATTGTTGAAGTCGTACTTTAAGCAAAGCTCGTAAGCACTAATTCTATTGGTTCTCGGGGATGAGTACGGTGACAGGAAGCCGAAGGGGTTGGTTGCAATAAGGTGTACAGATACGATCTGTCAGTCTTGAGAGCAGGGTAACGATGAGTAGTACAGAGTAGACTGTCTAGCTCGAAGGTTGGGTTTGAGATCCAAAGACAAACTTGATAACTTAGGTTGAACACGAACCGTAAGGGTTGTGTTCCTACATACTATATACTTAAGGAGTGTAAGGGTGTTATGCGCGATGCTCTGTCGCTCTGTGTGTTCTCTCGAGATCAGGAGAGCAAGGAGAGCAACGCTGCTTTCTTGTTCTCATGCCAAGGAGAGGTCGGAGAGAGCACCTCTTGTTGTGCTCTCTCGTGTTTACTCGCTTGGTGAGAGCGACCCCGGTTGCCCCGCGAGTTAAAGTGGGGCTAGGCTGCAACGGACCGTAACACTATCCTCCCCCTTCATAGCTTTGCCCTCAAAGCTGCGAGCACTATGCCCAAAGCACCAAAATCCTCCAAACCAGTCGTTAAGGACAACAGTACTGCGCGTCGCCTCAACCTCGCAGAATACATCGATCTCTTTGGTGACGCTATGCCTGTCGCGTGTCGAAACTGCCGAGAGGCTGGTCTAGTGTGCCGCGTGCACGTTCGGTCCGGTCGTTGCAACGAGTGCAACCGTTCGAACTCCAAGACTTGCAACATACGGATTTCTTCTGACGAATGGTCCATTATTAAAGAAGAGAAGGAGCGTCTGCAGGCGCGACTTTATGAAATACAGAAAGAAGAGTTGGAGATAAAGAAGGCGCTGGCGGAGAACGCTGATCGCGCCGCAGAGGCGATCGCGGTCGAGGAAATGGAAATCCAGCGTATTGAGCAACAGGAAGCGACGTCGGCGCCTTCCGATGGTGTTGCTCTGTCTCCTTTTACGTGGAGTATCATGGACGGGCTTTCAGACGAAGTCTGGGCCGCAAACCCTCCGTCGTACCTGAACGAGGCTGTTGCTGGTACTGAGACAACAGCTGTTGGCAATTCTTGAGGTGCGCAACAGGTTCCCATGTGTTTTCCGAGTTAGGGCACCCTAACCATTTAACTAGGTATTCAATGCGTTGTCCTTTTCCACGATGTGTCATTATTTTTTCGACTTCCCATTCGTCCTGGCCGTCCGCCTGGTAGTGAAAGTCTTGCTGGATCGGCGTTCTGGGGTCGGCTGGTTCCAATAGTGAGACGTGGAACACTGGGTGGATCTTCGCATCTTTGGGCAGCGCAAGTCGATAGTTGACTGGGCTAATTTGTTTGGAAATGAAAAATGGTCCGACCTTGACTTTGTCCAGTTTTTTCGTTGGTCGCCCTGTGCGTAGGTTTTTCGTAAGGAGATACACTTTATCCCCCTCCTTTAGCAGAGGCGCCGTTTTTCGTTTCTTGTTAACATAAGAGATGCTCCGTGACTGAGCTTTGGCGATGTTATCGAGCGATTTTCTGTGTACTTCCTTCAGTGTTTCGACTGAGTTGATCGCTGATTCCGTTTGAATGTTACTGTCCAATGACCTGGTAAAGAGATTTGGGTGTCTCCCGTGGTTTGCGAAGAACGGCGTTACGCCCGTTGCTTCCGACAATTTGTTGTTGTACGCGATTTGTGCCATAGGTAGTAGTGAAACCCAGTTATCTTGCTGCTGGTTGCAGTAGATGCGAAGGTACGTCTCCATTGTTTGGTTCACTCGTTCTGTTTGGCCATCCGTCTGCGGATGATACGCGGTTGACAGTTTTTTCTTGGTACCAATAGCTGCTAACAGCGTGGTCCAGTAGTTCGATGTAAACAACTTGTCTCTATCGCTGATGATTGATTCGGAAATGCCGTGGTGTCGAACAATCCTATCCAGGTACACTCGTGCGAGCTGCTCTGCAGTGTAGCTGTGGCGGAAAGGCACAAACTCAGCGGCTTTCGTGAATCGATCGACCACAACGAAGATTGAGTCGTAGGTGTATCCTGTTACAGGATCCTTGGAGACAGGTAGCTGTGTAACGAAATCCATCGTGATGTTCGTCCATGGTGCCGTTGGCGGCTCCATTGCCTGTGCTTCTCCATACTTGGCGTGCGTGCTGTGTTTGTTCTGCTGGCAGCTTACGCAATTCTTGATGAACTTGGCGACCTTGTCGCGCATGTTCGGGAACTCGTAATGTCTCTTGATGAGTTCCATTGTTCTGGTGATACCGGGGTGTCCATGAAGCGGGTCGTCGTGGTGACTGCTTATGACTTCTTCCTCCAGTTCCTCTGGTACCTGTGATGGTACATGATGCTCTTGGCGTACTAGCATCATATTGTTGAGCTGCTGGGATGGTCCTAACGATCCGTCGCTATTGATACCAAGGATTGCTGATTCGTTGATCGTCTTGGATCCTGCGAGGTCGTGTCGTCGACTGAGTGCGTCGGCTCTACCGTTGTCCTTCCCTGGTGTATAGAGGATCTTGAACTTATATTGTCCGAGGGTCTCGGACCATCGTACTTGTCGTCTGTTCAATACCTTTGTTGTCGTGAAGTGTACCAGGTTTTTGTGATCCGTGTAGATCGTAAGCTCCGAACAGCTTTCAGCGTAGACTCGCCAATGTTCTAGGGCAGATACGATCGCGAGTAATTCCTTGTCGTGTACGTCGTATCGTTCTTCGGGTCCTGAGAACTTGCGAGAATAGTAGGCAATCGGGTGCCATTGACCATCTCGTTCTTGTGTAATGCATGCTCCTAATGCCAAATCTGAGGCATCTGTTTCCATTCGTAGCGGTTCTCCGCTCCTGAATGTAACCAACGTGGGTGGGTCTACACAAGCCTGTTTCAGCGTTTCAAAGGCTTTGTCCTGATCCTCGCCCCACTTGAAGGGTGTGTCCTTCCGCGTAAGTTTCGTAAGCGGCAAGGCCTTCGTGGAGTAATCCTTGATGAAGCGTCGGTTGAAGTTGACAAACCCAAGGAACTCTTGAATGTTCTTGACGGTTTTGGGTGTTGGCCAATCCTTCACAACCTGAATCTTTGCTTGGCTCATCTTGACTCCGTATCGTCCTACTACAAACCCTAGGAACTCTACTTCTTCCTTGTGCCATTCGCACTTCTCGGGTTTCAAGCGTAGGTGCGCTGCTCCCAGGCAGGCAAGCACTTGTCGTACGTGTTCGACATGCTCTTCTAGTGTCTTACTGTACACTAAGATGTCATCGAGGTACGCCACCACGGTAATGTCTAAGTGTGCCCTTAGTACGTTGTTGATTAAGGCCTGACATGTCGCTGGTGCGTTGGTGAGCCCGAACGGCATGACCAAATACTCGTAATGACCATAACGGGTTCTAAACGCCGTCTTCCATTCTTCGCCCTCCTTCATGCGGATGAGGTTGTATGCTCCTCTTAAGTCTAACGCAGTGAAGTACTGTGCTCCGGCTAACCGATCCTGGAGTTCGCTGATGTTCGGTAGCGGGTAACGATTCTTGATTGTGATATCGTTGAGCTTTCGGTAATCGATGCAAGGTCGTAGCTTGCCATCTTTCTTTGGTACGAATAGAACGGGAAATCCTGCTGGGGATTCTGATTCTCGAATGAATCCTTTGTCGAGGTTCTCCTTGAGGTAGTTGCGCAGCTCCTCAAGTTCCTTTTCCGACATCTGGTATATTGGCCCGAATGGGGGCTTCTTGCCTTCCTCGAGCTTAATCTCGTGGTCCCATTCCTGGTGCTGCGGTAATGCCTTCGCAGTCTTCTCATCGCGGAAGAGGTCTATAAACTCTCTGTATTCGTCCGGGATGTCAGGAGTTGTACTGTTCTCCTTAACCGTCGCTTTGTGATCCGGGGGCTGGTCGGTATCTGCACGGTCGACCGCTCTATCTTGGCGCGTCTTGTTCGAAGAGATGTTGTTGATCTCCTTCTCATCCACCAGCTGCGTCGTGAGCTGCGCGGGTCGCTGTCCGGGTGTACCTGATCCGTGACACGTGAGCGTTATTCGCTGGTTCTTCCAGTCGATCCATGGATTGTGCTCTCTTAACCAAGGGAGTCCTAATATGATATCGTGGGCGGCCGTTCCCAGAACATCTAGGTCTATCAATTCCTCGTGGTTGAATACTTTCAGACGTCGCTGTACCACTTCGTGGGTCACAGTCGACTCTCCTGGCATTGGTTCTCCGTTGGCTACTCGTAAAGGGTATGGTTCCTCCTTTCTTCGCTTCTGCAAGCCTGCTTGCGCGATAGCGGATTGAGACACATAGTTACTTTGTGCTCCTGAGTCCAACAATGCCGTCATCCTGGTGCCTTCTAGCACGACAGGGAATTTGATGAGGGACTGGGCCTCATTGGAATCCTGACGTCGATTCCGGGAGCCCTGGACTGTGTTGAGTGAAAGTTCTCGTCCGGGTCGTCCTTGGCGTCTGTTTGCCATATGTCTAAAAAAGACTCGTCCTGGGGCATAAAACCGCTCAGGCGTTTTAGTGTTTCGTGGTTCCTGCACTTCGGGTGGAAGCACTCAGCCCATTCTTGGCCGTAGCACCTCTCGGCTTGTACCATGTGCATGTTGAAGATGTCCTCCACACATTCAATTCCTGGGAAGTGGAGATTCGTGCGCTTATCCCACAAGTGATCTGCGCAGTAGGTGTCCATGCATTCCCACCAGTATTCCTCGCAGCTCTCGGGCTTGCTAGGAAACCATCCACTGTCCAGCTTGAACTGCTTATGGTCCTCACAGCCTTCGTGGTAACACTGCTTAGGCGAAAGTTGAGGGTGGTATGGGTTCCGAATGTCCTGGTGTAGTTGTGACGTGTAGCTCCGAGCTGGCAAAGCGGGCTGTCGGTCGAAGTCGGGTTCATCTCGACTTCGAGCGTATGAGTTGTAATCGTCCAGCTGTTGCTGAGTCGCAGAGTTGTTTTTTCTCCAGTGAATGAAATCTTCCGTGTGCCATTCTTTGTTGGTCTTCCGTGCGTTCGCTACTTGCTGGTCGAATCCCTCAAGTGCTTCGGGATCGCCGAGCAGATACTGTCTTGACCGTTGGATGTTTTCTTCCGTCATCCACTCTCGAACAGTCTCGACATCCTGTAGGCTTGGTGTCTGCATAGTAACGGATGGCGCTTCTCCCTTGTGTTCTGGGATGTTGTTGACAATGGTCAAGTTTATCGTTGGTACTCGAGGTTCTTGGAAGGCAGGAGTCTGGGTGGATTGGTCGCGCGAGACCATCATGTCCTGACTATGTTGCGCTCTGTCGCACACAATTAAACGTTTCCCTTCCTTTGAATAGTACTTGTCGTTGAGCCGGAAAAAGGAATCGTAGTATCGTTTGCCGACAATAATGCTGTCGTCCTGGGTATCGCACTCTACCACATGGTGTTGGCGGGGATCATTGTCAATCCATTCCATTTTAGGGTAGGGTGTTGGTGACCGGATTCGCTTGCTTGGAGCATCCTCATCGGACTCCTCGATGTAGTCGTTGTCGAGTCCGGAAGTGGGGTCTTCCATGAGACGTCCCATCTCATTAGTAACGACCTCCCACTCTTGGTCGCCGCTGTCGTCATGAGCCAGCATGTTCAGCTGCCTGGTTACTTTGTTCTTCATGCGACAGTCGCGGGCGTAGTGGCCTGTCTTGCCACAGCCGTAACAAGTCACTGAAGACTTATCACCGCGGTTATTACTACCCTTCTTTTTCTCATTCCATCGTTCAGGTCCTTTGTTGATGTTGGAGAGGTCCATTGCTGCAGGACCGTAGTATCCACTGTTCGTATCGTTGTGGACACGGCGTCCCATGTTGGCTTGGTAAAGGCCACCACGTTGACCACGGCGGTAGTTGTTGTTGCGCCACTGGTTGCGTGGAGCCTGGGGTGGGCGAGTGACCTGAGTCACGACTCGCACACGAGGGTCCTCTCTTAATTCTTGCTGAAGGTCGTAGAGCTTGACGTCGATACTGATTGCTTCATTTACTAGCGCGTCGAAGGTATCGGTAGCTGCGGCAGTCCGCATGAGCTCTTCCTTGACCTTAGGCTTAAGGCCTTGTTTGAACATGGTCATCAGTGCAACGTCGTCCCAGCCGGTGAACGTAGCTACTTGCTGAAACTTAGCAGCGTAGTCGGCGGCGGACGCAGTTTGTCTGATGCGCTGAATCTCACGTCGGGCGATGGTTGGTTCGTTGTGTACTCCAAATACTTGGCGAATCTGTTCCTTGAACAGATCGAAGTCTTCGATCCATGGGTCGATGTCTGCTGAGTTGCTTGCTCCGTCGTGGTAACGGCGAATAAAGGGTTTGATCCAAGTGAACGCGCGATCCTTCATAAACGTACTCACAAAAGTGACACGTTTCTCCTCTGGGATGCGTTCTCCTTGGAACATGAAAAACAGATCGAACTTCATGAGCCAGTCTTCCAGCTTGTCGCGAGTGCCATCAAAGGCCTCGGGTTTAGCCACTGGGTAAACACTGGTAGGGGCAGGCGCCGCTGCCTCCTCGTCCATGTCGAGATCGTCATCAGCCGTACGGCGTGATGCGTTGGAGTTGCTTGGGGTAGCACGGGATCCTGAGGTAGTACTCATCTTGGGGGTGTTCAAAATGTTGAAGTCGTACTTTAAGCAAAGCTCGTAAGCACTAATTCTATTGGTTCTCGGGGATGAGTACGGTGACAGGAAGCCGAAGGGGTTGGTTGCAATAAGGTGTACAGATACGATCTGTCAGTCTTGAGAGCAGGGTAACGATGAGTAGTACAGAGTAGACTGTCTAGCTCGAAGGTTGGGTTTGAGATCCAAAGACAAACTTGATAACTTAGGTTGAACACGAACCGTAAGGGTTGTGTTCCTACATACTATATACTTAAGGAGTGTAAGGGTGTTATGCGCGATGCTCTGTCGCTCTGTGTGTTCTCTCGAGATCAGGAGAGCAAGGAGAGCAACGCTGCTTTCTTGTTCTCATGCCAAGGAGAGGTCGGAGAGAGCACCTCTTGTTGTGCTCTCTCGTGTTTACTCGCTTGGTGAGAGCGACCCCGGTTGCCCCGCGAGTTAAAGTGGGGCTAGGCTGCAACGGACCGTAACAAGTATATATAATATAAATATCTAGTAAGTAGGCTAGTATAGTAGGTAGGCTACTTTTACTAAAACTATACTAAAACTTCTTTTCTATACTAATACCTCTCTAATAACTATAGTTTAATATATTAAAAGAGTATTCGATCTAGCTTATACTTTAAGCTCTTAAATAAAATATAAAACTTTTAGTATAATATACTATAGCTATCTATAAAGTCTCTTAAACTATACTATATTATTAATATACTAAATAGCTTTTATATATTAATACTATAGCTAACTTATAGAATCTAACTAGTACTAAGAAAGAGGTAACGTGTTTCCCCACCGAGCCGCCCACCCCCACCGAGTCGCCCGCCCTCACCAAAATCGCGACTATTACACGATTATTACGCTCGACCACAACGCTGCATAAATACAGTATCAATCTCAAATTAATCCTTAGAAGCGTCGCTATCGACTGAATCTACTATTTCTGCAGTGCAGGTGCGCGCGTTGTGGCCAGTCTTGCCACAACGCCCGCAGTGCCTCTCTTTGCGCACCCTCTTCGCTGGCGGTTCTGCTGCCTCCTGGCCGCCACCGTCCTTCTCAGCTATCAAATCCTGTACGTCACCCACTGTAAGACTCTCCTCTGTCCGAATATACTTTCTCTTGCGACTGCGCTGCTCTGTTAAGGCGTCAATTGACTTCCGAAGCCCTGCCAGTTCCCTAGCTTGTAATAGTGAATTGTGGCCTATTACAGCCATGCCTTTTGTGAGCGAGTCAACTGCTTGCAGAAGAGGAGAGATAGGAGACTCTCTGTGCCTTTGTATGCGCTCACGAACTAGCGTAGACTGCGCCTCCATCTCTTTTATTGTGGCTGGCGTTTTGGACTCCCAAGGGGTGTCCTCTGGTAGTGGAGGTGTTGGTGTACGAAGCACCACATCAAGCTTTGATAACACCCGCTCTGGGTCGTGAGGTACTAAACCAGCGCCTCTAAAGCTTGCTAGGATATTTTCCTTTGTAATTGCCTTGTTAAAAGCAATGTGAAAGGCTGGTAGAAAGGTCTCTTTCTTAACTTGAGTGACAGAGTACCTTGCCCAGCTGTCGATCTCAGCGTAGTACGCCCGCTTCAAGGGGGCAAAACAGCCCACGTCAAGCGGCTGTAATAGGTGCGACGAGTGTGGGGGCATACACAGGGTGATAATCTTGTGTTCTGCGCAATATTGGTGAAATGCAGCAGAGCTGTGGCTCTCATGGCCGTCCACAATTAGTAGACGGTACACACCCACAGTACGCTCCTTTGTATGCGCGTCAAAGTGCTTCAGCCACTTTAGACCAAGCTCATTTGTTGTCCAGCCGTTAGAGCTAGTCTCAATTACCCAGTCGCGAGGCAGGCCTGGGTACCAGCTTGATATAAGGACCTTACCACCAAAGATAATGAAGGGTGGGATAGCCCAGCCAGCAGCGCAGATGCCCTGGATGATTGTGACCCAGTCACGGTTGCCTGGCTGTATCTTCTTTGGATTGGTTCGCTTCTCAGAGCCTGTAAAGACCATCTGAGCGTTAATTATGCCCATCATGAACCCAGACTCATCAAAGTTATGTGTGTCTTCAGCAAGGATGCCGTACTTCTCCTTTGTTGTCCTTACTAGCTCGAACCAGGGCGTTATAACGCGTGGGTCTTCGTTTAGGGCTCGCTGACGATCGTATGGACGGCTGCGTCGAAGCTTGACTTCCTTGGTACGCGTTCTGAACCTGTCTACCCAGTGCTTGCCAACAGGTCCTTCACCGCGCGCAGCAAGGAGATCATTCGCCATTTCTTCCACCATAGCCCTTGTAGCGCCTATTCCTCGTGCGTCTAGGTCAAGTATACGCGCGACTATTACATCCTCCTCTAGCTTTTTTAGCTTCTTCGAGTTAGGCTCAGTATCGCGTCGTGAAGGCTTTCCAGCGCGTCGGTCTCTTAGCGTTGTTCGGGGGACAGCAAAGGCCCTAGACGCGTGCCTAGTACTGTCGGGTTCAGCGGCTTTTGTAGCCTGGATAGCAAGGTATAGTGTACCTTCGTTATAGGTCGATTGCGCGTCGCGTTGTGGCGGCATAGTAATAGTTGTTGTAATAGTCGCGATTTTGGTGAGGGCGGGCGACTCGGTGGGGGTGGGCGGCTCGGTGGGGAAACACGTTAATTACTATATATATACTTAAGCTAGTTATTGTTGAAGTCGTACTTTAAGCAAAGCTCGTAAGCACTAATTCTATTGGTTCTTAGGGATGAGTACGGTGACAGGAAGCCGAGGGGGTTGGTTGCAATAAGGTGTACAGATACGATCTGTCAGTCTTAAGAGCAGGGTAACGATGAGTAGTACAGAGTAGACTGTCTAGCTCGAAGGTTGGGTTTGAGATCCAAAGACAAACTTGATAACTTAGGTTGAACACACACTGTAAGAGTTGTGTTCTTACTAGAATATATACTTAGTAGGAAAGCTAGAGTATCCCTTAATGCGCCTTGTTCCCTTGTAACTCGGGATGCATTGTCTTCCCGGGATGTGGTGGCATCCTGTGATTCTTGGGATGACGCTTCTTGGCGGGATGTCGACGCATGTCACGTGACACGTGACACGCTGTCATCCAAGCGCTTGCCCCGCTTCCCATTAGTACCTTGTTTCCTTCAGAGATCGTAACAGTTATATAAGAAGAGTTTCTCTAGCTTATAGTTATAGCTAATATAGGTAATTTTCTATAAAAAGAGTATAGTTTAGCCTCTATTAGCCTAAGGTAGGCTAGTAGGTTTATTTAATATTAAGAGAAGCTGTTGAAGTCGTACTTTAAGCAAAGCTCGTAAGCACTAATTCTATTGGTTCTTAGGGATGAGTACGGTGACAGGAAGCCGAGGGGGTTGTTACGGTCCGTTGCAGCCTAGCCCCACTTTAACTCGCGGGGCAACCGGGGTCGCTCTCACCAAGCGAGTAAACACGAGAGAGCACAACAAGAGGTGCTCTCTCCGACCTCTCCTTGGCATGAGAACAAGAAAGCAGCGTTGCTCTCCTTGCTCTCCTGATCTCGAGAGAACACACAGAGCGACAGAGCATCGCGCATAACACCCTTACACTCCTTAAGTATATAGTATGTAGGAACACAACCCTTACGGTTCGTGTTCAACCTAAGTTATCAAGTTTGTCTTTGGATCTCAAACCCAACCTTCGAGCTAGACAGTCTACTCTGTACTACTCATCGTTACCCTGCTCTCAAGACTGACAGATCGTATCTGTACACCTTATTGCAACCAACCCTTTCGGCTTCCTGTCACCGTACTCATCCCCGAGAACCAATAGAATTAGTGCTTACGAGCTTTGCTTAAAGTACGATTTCAACAGGGGTTGGTTGCAATAAGGTGTACAGATACGATCTGTCAGTCTTGAGAGCAGGGTAACGATGAGTAGTACAGAGTAGACTGTCTAGCTCGAAGGTTGGGTTTTGAGATCCAAAGACAAACTTGATAACTTAGGTTGAACACGAACTGTAAGAGTTGTGTTCCTACGTACTATATACATACAGGTGTTCCATTCTTGTTCCATTGTTCCATAGCTGTTCCAACCTGGTACTCCCTGGAACATCGTGGGATTCTTGGAACATCACGTGACATGTTCCATGGTGGCGTTCCGCCAAGACTTTGGAACATGAGGGGTTACGTCGTCATTGGTTCTGGGTGCTGACCTTCTTGAAGGCCTGCGGGTTGTCCCCGAGTGTCATCAATCCTTCCTTCTCTTATCTTCTGCCTTGCCCCGTCTCAGGTTCGTAACAGAAGCTTAAAATAGTTTTTAATTATAAGTATAACTATAAGTAAGCCTTTTATAAGAATTCTAAGGTTATATAGAGCTAGTTTAACCTTATAGCTAATACTAAAGCTAAGTATAGTATCTAGAGTAATAATATATATAACTTTAATAAAACTAGCTTTATAATAGACTAGATATCTACTAGAGTTATTATTATTAATATAAAGAAGCTAGAATAAGTAAAGTAGGTCTAGCTAGGTAACTAGAAGTAGGTAATAGTTATTAAGGGTATTAATACTATAGAATAGGCTATTCTACTCTATATTATCTTTAAAGCCTATGTTACGATCTCTGAAGGAAACAAGGTACTGATAGGAAGCGGGGCAAGCGCTTGGATGACAGCGTGTCACGTGTCACGTGACATGCGTCGACATCCCGCCAAGAAGCGTCATCCCAAGAATCACAGGATGCCACCACATCCCGGGAAGACAATGCATCCCGAGTTACAAGGGAACAAGGCGCATTAAGGGATACTCTAGCTTTCCTACTAAGTATATATTCTAGTAGGAACACAACTCTTACAGTTTGTGTTCAACCTAAGTTATCAAGTTTGTCTTTGGATCTCAAACCCAACCTTCGAGCTAGACAGTCTACTCTGTACTACTCATCGTTACCCTGCTCTCAAGACTGACAGATCGTATCTGTACACCTTATTGCAACCAACCCCTTCGGCTTCCTGTCACCGTACTCATCCCTGAGAACCAATAGAATTAGTGCTTACGAGCTTTGCTTAAAGTACGACTTCAACAGCCTACTACTACTAGTCTAGCTAGTATAAGAATAATAATTTACCTTAAAATTAGACTATTACTATCTTTAAAAATAGCTAGACTACTAATAAGCTTAGTTTTAACTAGTTAAAGTACTTTAATAGGTATATAAAGATATATACTATTAGTACCTACTATATACTAATTATTAATAGTTATAAAAGCTATAAATCTATAGAATTTATATAATACTATAAGAATTATAAGATTATAATTCTATATATACCTATAGACTTATTATACCTTCTATAGCTACTTAATATAGGTTGTTTTAGCCCTCTAAAGAAGGTATATAAAGATAAGGTTAATAAGCTTATATATAACTAGATTAACTATATTATAAAGTAGAAGTTTCTACTATACTTTAGAGTAGCTTATAAGAAAGCTATTGTTGAAGTCGTACTTTAAGCAAAGCTCGTAAGCACTAGTTCTGTTGGTTCTCAGGGATGAATACAGTAACAGGGACACAAGGTGGGGGTTGCAATAAGGTGTACAGATATGATCTGTCAGTCTTGAAAGCAGGGGGGTTAACAATGAGTAGTACAGAGTAGACTGTCTAGCTCGAAGGTTGGTTGAGATCCAATATCGTAGATTGAAACTTAGGTTGAACACGAACTGTAAGAGTTGTGTTCCTACGTACTATATACTATTCCTGTATCCCGAGTACCTGTAGTCTCCGGGATACCTGTGGTCTCCGGGATACCTGTGGTCTCCGGGATACCTGTGGTCTCCGGGATACCTGTGGTCTCCGGGATACCTGTGGTCTCCGGGATACTTGTGCTTGGCGGGATACCAGTCACGTGACTTGTGGGACACATATGCGTCACCCCGCACTACTGCAGTAGAGTCCGTTCGTCTACTTGTGGCTTCCCTTCTCCTGTGATCGTAACACTATCCTCCCCTCCTAGGATTATCGTCCTCGATAACGTTGTTCCGTGCCGTGCGGTCGCATATCAGGTCGTAGGTATAAGTATAGTGTCAAAGGCGTGCCGCCTCTTGTTTCCGCATCCTCCCTGACCATGCCTAAGGAATCAACGAGATCTCGTGCACCTCGCAAGGTGTCGTCTACCGAAGCGCGTCGTGCGCGTGCAGATCGTCTGCGTGCTGAAGCAAAGGAAATGGTGTTTCGCTGCAAGCGGTGTGAGGAAAAGAACTTCCGTTGCTTTGTGGATACTGCAACTGGTCGCTGCGCTGGCTGTATCGCAGTCCATGCAGAGTGCAGTCTTTTTGTTTCTGAAGAAGAATGGGAAAAAGTTGAAGAAGAGAAGCGTAAGACGCGTATAGCGTTGTTGCGTGCCAAAGAAGATGCTGCTCGTCTTGAGCGTGAGCTGGCAGAAATTGAGAGTCGGGAGCAGGTCTTCGCGCGTCGTGATCTGGCCGTGTTGCAGGTGCAGGAACAGGGGCAAGAGTCGGAAGCGTCGCGTACGACAGCCACGTCATCCACCACCAATCCACTCGCTGATTTCCGCTGGTCACAGGCTAACGATTCCTCCTCTGGTCTCTTATCAGACCAACTCTTTGTTGACTTCCTTGCTGGGAACCCCGTGGATCCTGTGCCGTACTGGCCACAGAATTTCGATACTGCGTCAGCGACTGGCGACAGTTCGTGAGGTTTGCTTCTGGTTCCCACGTGTTCTCTGAGTCTGGGTATCCTAACCACTTGACTAGATACTCAATGTTTCGTCCCTTCTTTCGGTGTTTTATTATTTTTTCAACTTCCCACTCGTCCTGGCCGTCTGCCTGGTAGTGGAAGTCTTTCTGGATTGGTGTTCTGGGGTCGGCAGGTTCCAACAGAGCGATGTGGAACACTGGATGGATCTTTGCATCCTTGGGCAGCGCGAGTCGATAGTTGACTGGGCTGATTCGTTTGGAAATGAAAAATGGTCCGACTTTGACTTTGTCCAGTTTTTTTGTTAGTCGCCGTGTGCGTAGATTCTTGGTGAGGAGGTACACTTTATCCCCCTCTTCTAGCAGAGGTGCCGTTTTTCGTTTCTTGTTGACATAAGAGATGCTTCTTGACTGAGCTTTGGCGATGTTCTCAAGCGATTGCTGATGTACTTCCTTTAGTGCTTCGACTGAAGTGATCGCTGATTCCGTTTGAATGTTACTGTCCAATGACCTTGTAAAGAGATTTGGGTGTCTCCCGTGGTTCGCGAAGAACGGCGTTACGCCCGTTGCTTCCGATAATTTGTTGTTGTACGCGATTTGAGCCATAGGCAACAGTGAAACCCAGTTGTCCTGCCGCTGGTTGCAGTAGATGCGGAGGTACGTCTCCATAGTTTGGTTCACTCGTTCCGTTTGGCCATCCGTCTGCGGATGGTATGCCGTGGATAGCTTCTTCTTGGTGCCTATCGCTGCTAGCAGCGTGGTCCAATAGTTTGACGTGAAGAGCTTATCTCGATCGCTGATGATTGACTCGGGAATACCATGGTAGCGGATGATCCTATCTAGAAACACTCGTGCAAGCTGCTCTGCAGTGTAGCTATGACGAAATGGTATCATCTCAGCGTACTTGGTAAATCGGTCTACCACAACGAAGATCGAGTCGTAGGCGTATCCTGTTACAGGATCTTTGGAGGTAGGTAGCTGTGTGACAAAATCCATCGTGATATTTGTCCATGGTGCCGTTGGCGGCTCCATTGCCTGTGCTTCTCCATACTTGGCGTGCGTGCTGTGTTTATTCTGCTGACAGCTTACGCAATTCTTGATAAACTTGCCGACCTTGTCGCGCATGTTTGGGAACTCGTAATGTCTCTTGATGAGTTCCATTGTCCTTGTGATGCCGGGGTGTCCGTGTAGCGGGTCATCGTGATGACTGCTTATGATTTGTTGTTCCAGTTCCTCAGGAACTTTTGACGGTACACGTTGTTCTTGCTGAACTAGCATCATGTTGTTGAGCTGCTGTGATGGTCCCAACGATCCATCTTTGTTGATACCGAGGATGGCTGATTCGTTGATCGTCTTAGATCCTGCGAGATCATGTCGTCTGCTGAGCGCGTCTGCTCTTCCGTTGTCCTTGCCTGGTGTGTAAAGGATCTTGAACTTGTATTGTCCGAGGGTCTCAGACCATCGTACTTGTCGTCTATTCAATACCTTAGTTGTCGTGAAATGTACCAGGTTCTTATGATCCGTGTAGATCGTGAGTTCTGAACAACTCTCAGCATATACTCGCCAATGTTCTAGGGCAGATACGATTGCGAGTAGTTCCTTGTCGTGCACATCGTATCGTTCTTCTGGTCCTGAGAACTTGCGTGAGTAGTAGGCAATTGGGTGCC
The DNA here is from genome assembly GCA_016630955.3 of Didymella arachidicola. Lineage (NCBI taxonomy): Eukaryota > Fungi > Ascomycota > Dothideomycetes > Pleosporales > Didymellaceae > Didymella > Didymella arachidicola. Next base: position 1,300,323 of record CM050000.1, on the reverse strand, counting down.
ATTGGCCATCTCGTTCCTGCGTGATGCATGCTCCTAATGCCAAATCTGAGGCATCTGTTTCCATTCTTAGCGGTTCTCCGCTCCTGAATGTAACCAATGTGGGTGGATCCACACAAGCCTGCTTCAGCGTTTCAAAGGCTTTGTCCTGATCTGCATCCCATTTAAAAGGTGTGTCCTTCCGCGTGAGCTTTGTAAGCGGTAAGGCCTTCGTGGAGTAGTCCTTGATGAAGCGTCGGTTGAAGTTGACAAACCCTAAGAACTCTTGAATGTTCTTGACGGTTTTGGGTACTGGCCAATCCTTCACAACCTGGGTCTTATCTTTGCTCATCTTGACTCCGTGTCTTCCTACGACAAACCCTAGGAATTCGACTTCCTCCTTGTGCCACTCGCACTTCTCGGGTTTCAGGCGTAGGTGTGCTGCTCCTAAGCAGATAAGCACTTGTCGTACATGTTCGACATGCTCTTCCAGTGTTTTGCTGTACACTAGGATGTCATCGAGATACGCCACCACAGTAATGTCCAAGTGTGCCCTCAGCACGTTGTTGATGAGCGCCTGACACGTTGCTGGTGCGTTGGTAAGCCCAAATGGCATGACCAAATACTCGTAATGACCGTAACGGGTTCTGAACGCCGTCTTCCATTCTTCGCCTTCCTTCATGCGGATGAGGTTATACGCTCCTCTTAAGTCTAACGCAGTGAAGTACTGTGCTCCGGCTAACCGATCCTGTAGTTCGCTGATGTTCGGTAGCGGGTAACGATTCTTGATCGTGATATCATTGAGTTTTCGGAAATCAACGCAAGGTCGTAGCTTGCCGTCTTTCTTTGGTACGAATAGAATGGGAAATCCTGCTGGGGATTCTGATTCTCTAATGAATCCTTTGTCAAGGTTCTCCTTAAGGTATTTGCGCAGTTCCTCAAGTTCCTTTTCTGACATCTGGTATATGGGCCCAAATGGGGGCTTCTTGCCTGGTTCGAGCTTAATCTCGTGGTCCCATTCTTGGTGCTGCGGTAATGCCTTCGCAGTCTTCTCATCGCGGAAGAGGTCTATAAACTCTCTATATTCGTCCGGGATGTCAGGAGTTGTACTGTCCTCCTTAACCGTCGCTTTGTGATCCGGGGGCTGGTCGGTATCTGCACGGTCGACCGCTCTATCTTGGCGCGTCTTGTTCGAAGAGATGTTGTTGATCTCCTTCTCATCCACCAGCTGCGTCGTGAGCTGCGCGGGTCGCTGTCCGGGTGTACCTGATCCGTGACACGTGAGCGTTATTCGCTGGTTCTTCCAGTCGATCCATGGATTGTGCTCTCTTAACCAAGGGAGTCCTAATATGATATCGTGGGCGGCCGTTCCCAGAACATCTAGGTCTATCAATTCCTCGTGGTTGAATACTCTGAGACGTCGCTGTACCACTTCATGGGTCACAGTTGACTCTCCTGGCATTGGTTCTCCGTTGGCTACTCGTAAAGGGTATGGTTCTTCCTTTCTTCGCTTTTGCAAGCCTGCTTGCGTGATAGCGGATTGAGACACGTAGTTACTTTGTGCTCCTGAGTCCAACAATGCCGTCATCCTGGTGCCTTCTAGCACGACAGGGAATCTGATGAGTGAATGGGTCTCATTGGAATCCTGACGTCGATTCCGGGAGCCCTGGACGTTGTTGAGGGAACGTCCTCGTCCTGTCTTCTGGTGGCGTTCACTGGCCACATGTCTAAAAAAGACTCGTCATGGGGCAATAAGCCGCTTAGGTATTTAAGTGATCGGTGTTTCCTGCATTTAGGATTCAAACACTCAACCCACTCTCGAAGGTAACACTCCTGGTCCTGTACACAATGCATGTCCACAATCTCCTCTACGCTTGTAATTCCAGGGAAGTGGAGGTTTGTCCGCTTATCCCAAAGGTGTTCTGGGCAGAGGGTCTCTGCGCAGTTCCACCAGTATTCTTCGCAACCCTTAGGTTTGCTGGGAAACCACTGGCTGTTTACCTTGAACTGCAGATGGTCGTTACAGGCGTCGTGGTAGCACTGCATAGCTGGGAGTTGAGGGTGACATGGGTTCCGGAGATCTTGTTGTAGCTGTGCCACGTAGTTATAGGTTGGCGTGGCCACTCGTCGGCTGAAGTCAGGTTCGCCCACGTGTGACTGTGTTGCTTGGCCTTCGTCCATCCATTTCGCGAAATCCTCCGTATGCCACTCCTTGTCAGGTTTCTGGACGTTGATGACCTGTTGATTGAACTGGGCAAGTGCTTCAGGATCGTCAAGTAGGCACTGCCTAGCCCTTACAACGTCTTCGTCCATTGACCAGTCACGCGTGTCCCCGCTATCCTGCGAGCCTGATGGCTGAATTGCCAGGTGTGGTGCTTCCTTCTTATGTTCAGGAATATTGTTGACAATCGTAAGGTTTACAACTGGTATCCGGATTTCTTGGGAGGCATGAGTCTGGGTTGCTCGGTCGCTCGAGACCGGCGTATAGGACTCCTGTGCTCTGTCGCATACGAGTAGACGCTTTCCTTCTTCTGAGTAATATTTGTCGTTGTGTTGGTAGAAGGATCCGTAGTATCGTTTGCCGACAATAATGATGCCGTCCCGGGTATCGCATTCCACCACATGGTGTTTTCTAGGATCGTTCTTGATCCACTGGGGGTGTGGGTAAGGCGTTGGTGATCGCACCAGTCTGTCTGCACCTTTGTCAGATTCCTCTTCATGTTCGTCTTCCATAAGACGACCCATGTCTTCAGTGAGAATTTCCCATTCTTCACTGGTCTCGTTGTTGCCAGTAGTCAGCATGTTAAGCTGTCGAACTACTTTGTTCTTCATGCGGCAATCACGAGCATAGTGGCCTATTTTGCCACAGCTGTAACAAGTCACTGAAGACTTGTCCGGCTTGCTGCCCCTGCCCTGTTCCTTCTTGTTCCACCTATCGGGTCCTTTGTTAAGGTTAGATAGGTCCATGGCCGCAGGTCCGTAGTATCCACTTTGCGTGTTGTTATGGATGCGTTGTCCAGAGTTGGATTGGTAGCGACCTCCGCGTTGTCCGCGATTAAAGTTGTTGCGCCATGGGTTGCGTGGTGGCGAGCGTCGTTCAGTTAAGAGGACGCGTGCCCGTGGATCGTTTCGGAGTTCTTGCTGGAGTTCCTGTAGTCTAACGTCGATGTTGATAGACTCATTGACCAGGGAATCAAAATCGTCCGTGGAGGCTGCGGTACGCATGAGCTCCTCCTTGACCTTAGGTTTAAGACCCTGTCGGAACATAGTCATCAAAGCGGTGTCGTTCCATCCGGCGTACGTGGCTAGCTGTTGGAACTCAGCGGCGTAGTCGGCGACTGACGTCTCTTGTCGGATAGTCTGAATCTTGCGACGTGCGATCGTTGGTTCGTTGGACACGCCAAACACTGGGCGAATCTGTTCCTTGAACTGGTCGAAATCTTCGAACCACGCGTCTATGTCGGTAGACGTTCCTACGTCGTGATAGCGCTTGAGGAATGGTTTGATCCACGTGAAAGCTTTTCCACGCATGTAGCTGGCAACCAGGGTGACGCGTTTCTCTTCGGCGATCCTCTCTCCTTGAAACATGAAGTAGAGGTCCCATTGAATGAGCCAGTCCTCCAGCTTGCTGCGATTGCCATCCCAGAAGTCGGGCTTAGCAACAGCGAAGCTGCGAGTAGTAGTGGTCTCCATATCAACGTCGTCATCCTCGTGGTTGTTGGTAGAGTTGCTAGGGGTAGCACGTGTTCCTGAGGTAGTACTCATCTTGGGGGTGTTCAAAATGTTGAAGTCGTACTTTAAGCAAAGCTCGTAAGCACTAGTTCTGTTGGTTCTCAGGGATGAATACAGTAACAGGGACACAAGGTGGGGGTTGCAATAAGGTGTACAGATATGATCTGTCAGTCTTGAAAGCAGGGGGGTTAACAATGAGTAGTACAGAGTAGACTGTCTAGCTCGAAGGTTGGTTGAGATCCAATATCGTAGATTGAAACTTAGGTTGAACACGAACTGTAAGAGTTGTGTTCCTACGTACTATATACTATTCCTGTATCCCGAGTACCTGTAGTCTCCGGGATACCTGTGGTCTCCGGGATACCTGTGGTCTCCGGGATACCTGTGGTCTCCGGGATACCTGTGGTCTCCGGGATACCTGTGGTCTCCGGGATACTTGTGCTTGGCGGGATACCAGTCACGTGACTTGTGGGACACATATGCGTCACCCCGCACTACTGCAGTAGAGTCCGTTCGTCTACTTGTGGCTTCCCTTCTCCTGTGATCGTAACAGCTATTACCTCTAGTAATATCTAAAAAGGCTTCTAAGGCGTAGGACTAGTCTCTTTTAATCTAGAATAGGTTATATTAACTCTTAATATAAAGCTATATACTCTATTACTACTATTCTCTATAAATAATAAGCTCTAGTAGTTATAAAACCTAAGTAATACTCTAGAATTTAGATTATAATTAGTTTTATTTTAAGAGAAGTATAAGAGGTAGTAGAGTAGCTTACTAAACTTTATACTAAGTATACTTAAGTACTATATAAAGAGGGTAGTAATTATTATATATAAGCTAGTTTTAGTATAATAAGAGAACACTAAGCTTTAAGCAGCTAATAAAGCTACTATATAATTTAAATTATATAAAAGAAAGTATATAAAAGCTAAGAAAAGCCTTATAGTTAAAGAAGGCTAGTAGTTAACGTGTTTCATAAGCGAGTCGCCCACCCAAGCGAGTCGCCCACCTAACGCCGCCAACCCGCCTGCACAGGAACATCGCGCAATGCAACAACAACGCCAGCCTCTACAGGCACATACTGAATGCGATATACAGCTTACTATCTCTGATTATACCTCAAATCAATTTCAAAGCCTAAGACGCGCTGCTGCAGTCTACAGTGTTCCCCGAACAACAGTACGCGATCGACGCGCCGGACGACGCTCTCGACGCGACTGCGAGCCGAACTCAAAGCGCCTAACAAAGCTAGAAGAGGAGGCGATTGTTGAACGTATACTTGAGCAAGATCTACGAGGGATATCCCCATCAAAGCTTCTTGTACAAGATATGGCTGATTGACTGCTCCGCGCACGCGACGCGGAGCCTGTTGGCAAGAACTGGGTTGACAACTTCATAAAACGCACACCTGAGCTGCAAAAGCGATAGACCCGCCCGTACGATCGCCAGCGAGCTGCCTGCGAGGACCCGGCGGTTATCCAGCCCTGGTTCACACTTGTTCAGTCGATAAAGGCAAAGTACGGTATTATAGACGAGGACATGTACAACTTTAACGAGTCTGGCTTTCTGATGGGCAAGATCTCGTCGCAACTAGTAGTAACGGGCTTAGAGAAGCCTAGGAAGCGCAAGAAACTCCAGCCTGGCGATCGCGAGTGGGTTACCCTGGTACAAGGCGTCGGGTCGACGGGGAAGGTTATCCCACCGTTCCTCATCCTCGCAGGCAAGGTTCTTATCTCTAACTGGTTTACTGAGGACCTGCCACGGGACTAGGTTATTAATGTTAGTCCTACTGGCTGGACTAACAACAATTTGGCGCTTGCCTGGCTTAAACACTTCAACTTGCATGCGAAGCTAGTTAGGGTCTACCGGCTACTTATAATTGACGGCCATGAGAGCCACTGCTCAGTGAATTTCCAGGATCTCTGCAGAGAGAAGAAGATAATCACTCTCTGTATGCCCCCGCACTCGTCGCACCTGCTGCAGCCACTTGACGTTGCCTGCTTCTCGCCGCTGAAGCGCTTGTATGGCGACGAGGTTTCGGCCTTGGCACGCAGTCGTGTCTACCATATCAACAAGGAAACCTTCCTACCAGCTTTTAAAGCAACGTTTGAGAAGACGTTTACAGCAGAGAACGTTCGCGCAGGCTTTAGAGGTGCTGGGCTAGTCCCACACAACCCAGAGGCTGTGCTATCGAAGCTTGATGTGCGCCTGCGCACGCCAACGCCACCAAAACCCAGCGACGTCGCCTGGGAGCCGAAGACACCACGCAACGCTCACGAAGTAGAGGAGCAGTCAACTCTGATCCAAAAGCGGATTCAAATTCATCGAGGGTCTCTAGCAAGTTCTTTAGATGAGCAGGTTAAACAGTTGGCAAAGGGCGCTTAGCAGATAGCTTATAATATGGTGTTAATGCAGGAGGAAATGGGCCGCCTTTAAGACGCTGTAGAAGCGTCTACAAAGCGCAAGACCCGTAAACAACGTTATATACGCGCAGAGGAGACCCTTACAGTTAGTAAAGTAGCTGACTTAATTGCTAAAAAGGAGGGTAAGGGTCGTAGTGAGGGCGAGACGCCTGCGAAGAGGGTGCGCGTTGGGCGACGCTGCGGGCGTTGCGGTAAGATTGGACACAACTCCCGTACCTGCAAGGTAGAAATAGAGGACGTAGATGCTAGCGATGCGTCTGAATAGCATTAATATACTCTATAAACTGTAGTTAATTGTTGTGGTGTTGCGCAAAGTCGCTGCGTAGGCGGGTTGGCGGCGTTAGGTAGGCGACTCGCTTGGGTGGGCGACTCGCTTATAAAACACGTTAATATATAAATAACGTGTTTTACAAGCGAGTCGTCAATACAAGCGAGTCGTCAGCCCCACCAACTTTGATCAACCACCTTAAGTCTTTTCATCATGCCTCAACGCTATGCCCCTCAAGTACTATCAAATGAAGCTGATGTTCAGCTTGCTATTAATTCTATTGTTTCAAAGCAGATTCAGTCTGAAAGCCGCGCTGCTCTAGCCTTTAACGTCCCTCGTATGACAATGCGCGACCGACGCGCTGGGAAGCCTGCCCGACGCGATTGCCAGCCCAACTCAAAGAAGCTTACCCAGCTAGAAGAGGAGGTGATTGTCAAATACATGCTTGATCTAGATCTACGTGGATTTGCGCCTACGTACGCAGCTGTACGTGATATGGCTGATAGACTGCTGGCTGCGCGCGGCGCTGGTCAGGTTGGCGTCCACTGGCCGCGCAACTTCGTTAAGCGTACAGAGAGTCTAACAACGCGTTTCAACCGAGCGTATGACAGGCAGAGAGCTCTATGCGAGGATCCTGTCCTTATCCAAGGCTGGTTTCAGCTTGTAGAGCAGACAAAGGCCAAGTACGGCATCTGCGACGAAGACGTCTACAACTTTGACGAGGCTGGCTTTATGATGGGCAAGATCACAACGCAGCTTGTTGTGACAGGATCAGAGAGGAGAGGCAGGCCAAAGACTGTTCAGCCTGGCGACCGTGAGTGGGTGACAGTAATAGCAGCTATCAACGCTGCTGGCTGGTCAGTCCCACCGTTCCTAATCTTTGCTGGCAAGTACCACCTCTCTGCCTGGTATGAGGAGACAGAGATCCCACGCGACTGGGCAATTGCAGTTAGCGACAATGGCTGGACAAATAACGAGCTTGGGGTAGAGTGGCTGAAGCACTTTAACGCTCACACTCAGGCTCGTGTAGTAGGAGCGCGGCGCCTACTTATCCTTGACGGCCACGAGAGCCACCACTCTCTTGGATTCCAGGAGCTCTGCAAGGAGCACAACATCTACACGCTCTGTATGCCACCTCACTCGTCTCACCTACTCCAGCCCCTTGACGTTGGCTGCTTCTCGCCGTTAAAGCGCGCGTATAGTCGTGAGGTAGAGAGCCTGATGCGCAACCACATCAACCACATCACCAAGCTTGAGTTTCTGCCTGCGTTTAAGGCAGCCTTTAATCGATCGTTTACGCCAGTCAATATCTGCTCAGCCTTCCGGGGAGCAGGTCTAGTACCTTATCAGCCAGAGGCTGTCCTCTCAAAGCTAGACGTACAGCTACGTACACCTACTCCACCAGCGGCTCTCACAGAGGCTCTCTGGGAGGCTCGTACTCCAAGCAACGCCCGCGAGCTTGAGGCTCAATCAAGCCTAATTCGTGAGCGCGTACGCCAGCACAAGAGCTCGTCACCAGCTTCTATAATTGAGAAGATAGACCAGCTTAAGAAAGGAGCTGAGATGATGATCCTCTCAGCTGAGCTGATGAAGGAAAGGATTGCTAGCCTTGAGAGGGTTAACAAAGCAGCGTCAAAGCGTAGGGAGCGCAAGAAGAAGCGTATACAGAAGCAAGGAGTGTTAACAAAGGGGACTGGAGAGGATATACTTGCTCAACGTGAGGCAGATCAGCAGCTTGCTCGTAAGGAGCGTCATGGAGGAGAGCGATCAGGCCTTAGCCGTCAGGCTCTGGCGCGCTGCAAGAGGTGCAGGGAGACTGGGCACAACTCACGGACATGCAAAAAAGAGGCTGTAGCTACTGCTTAATCTACTCTATTAATTTCTAGATACTTTACTATTGCGTTGTTAAGATATACGCGTTAAGAGATGCACAGAGTTGGTGGGGCTGACGACTCGCTTGTATTGACGACTCGCTTGTAAAACACGTTATATAAAAATAATAACGTACCTCACGGGTAAGTGGGCCACCCTGTCTAGTGGGCCACTTTTGCCAAGACCACACCAAACTTCACATTAAATTGTAGTATAGTAACAGCACCTCGCGTATGGGGGTTCTGAGGAAGACGTCCTGGCAAGGTCCATGGTAGATAAGTGTTATTTACACGTTCGCGCGTTGTGCCCTGTCTCTCCGCACGTTCCACACCGTCGTTGGGATAGTTCACCTCCTTCAGCGCGCATCCTCTTCTTTGGCTTCTTACCATCACCACGCACGCCAAACTCCTTTAGAGCAGTTAAACGCTGTGCCTCTTCAACTGTTATGCTCCCTCCTGTTTGAATTCGCTTCCTTTTATGTGATTTGCGCTCTGTTGCAGCTGCTAGAGCCTCTCGAAGCTCATCACGTTCCTTTCTCATCAACGCAAGCTGGTGCGCTACCTTTGCTCCCCCCTTTGCATAGTGCTCTAGCGCACTATACACTGAATTTGGTGAGCTGCCCTGCTGCCTCTTATACTTGTCTCGAATTAGAGTTGATTGCGACTGAAATTCAAGCAGGTTTTTGGGGGTTTGGGACTGCCAGGGCTCGTTGTTGGTAGGTAGTTGGGGTGATGGAGTCCGCAGCCTCACATTGAGGGTTGATATGACCCGTTCTGGGTCAAAGGGGACCAATCCAGCGCCTCGGAACCCTCCCTGGATGTTGCTAGGGGTGATAGTCGCGTTATATGCTGCTCTTAAGCATACTAGGAACGACTGCTTGTCTATGTGGTTGATCCGGTTGCGCGAGAGCTTGTTGACCTGATGCCCGTACTCCCGCTTCAAAGGGGCAAAACAACCCACATCAAGCAGCTGCAAGAGGTGCGATGAGTGCGCAGGCATTGTAAGAGTTACAATCTTGTTCTCTTTGCAGTATTGGGTGAATGCTGCGGCCTGGTGGCTCTCATGGCCGTCTATAAGTAGCAAACGGTGGGTCCCATAGGTACGCTCCTTAGTATGCCTGTTAAAGTGCTTCAACCAGTCAAGACCAAGCTCGTTGTTGGTCCAGCCGTTCTCAGAGACCCCAATTACCCAGTCCTGGGGCAGATCTTTGTCCTTAGACCAGTTGGTGGTGTGGGTTTTGGCTTTAAGGATAATAAAGGGTGGAATAGCCCACCCTGCAGCATTTACGCCTAAGATTAACGTAGCCCACTCCTTATTGCCTGGCTGTATCTGCTTTGCTCGTCCTCGGTTCTCTACGTCTGCAACCACTGCTCCAGGGGTAATCTGACCCATTGCAAAGCCAGTCTCGTCAAAGTTGTACGTGTCTTCGTCCACAATGCCGTACTTAGCTTTGACATTAGCTACTAGGCTGAACCAGCCTTGTATTATCTCAGGATCCTCGCAGAGGGCTCTCTTGTAGTCATACTTGCGACTAAACTTTACTTTTAGCCTTGGTTGACGCTTTACAAACGTACTGGGCCAATTTCGGCCAACAGGGGCCATTCCACGCTCTTGTCGCAGCAAATTGGCCATATCAGCCACATCTGACAAGCGAGGGGGTTCTCCTCGCTGTATAAGGTAAAGAACGTGATCAACAATCGCCTCCTCTGCGTGCTCATCCAGATACCGTCGGCTAGGCATAGAATCAACTCTTGAGGGCTGTCCAGCGCGTCGTTGGGCTAGTGTAGTTCGGGGCACGTTGAAGATAGCTGCAACGCGTCGCAGGGAGAGATTCGCATCCTGTTTGATAGCTTGAAGTGCAAGCTGTATCCGAGCTTCTTTTAACGCGTCTGATTGACCTTGTTGTTGAGGCATTAGTGTAGGGAGAGAGTTTTGGTGTGGTCTTGGCAAAAGTGGCCCACTAGACAGGGTGGCCCACTTACCCGTGAGGTACGTTACTATAGTTACCTACGCCTATTATAGTTATATATAAGTTTTATAGTTTAAGAAAATTCTTACTATTATTTTTAACTTTAGCTTCTTTAATCTTACTAACTTTATCTTAATAGCCTTTACTAAATAACTCTTTTATATATACTTACTTAATTTTTACTACTAACGTAAGTGCATAGCAAGTAACGCAGATAAGCAAGTAACGCGCCCTAATAAGCCGATAGGTCTACCTACCTTTAAACCTTAATAGATTAACTACTAGACCTTAAATTACTTCTAAATAAAGAGAGAATTAATCTTACACTCTAAGCAATTAAAAAACCTTAAGAACTAAGCGTGTAACGCGCTGCTGTAGTTTATAAGGTCTTAGAGGCAACTCTCTGCCGCTAACGCGCTAGAACGCGATTAACACGCGATACCTACCCTAAATTATCGAATCTTACTAAGGCAGAAGAGCAGACCCTTATAAAGTATATAAGGAAGCTTAACTAGCAAGGATCTAGCCTAACGCTTTGTTAGGTTAAAGATATAGCTAATTAACTGCGCGCTGCACATAACGTAGGCCCTATTAGCTTATAATAGGCCTTAAACTTTGTTAAACGCGAGCCTAGAGTAAAATCGCAAATAACTTAATAGAGGGATTGCTAGAGAGTCCTCTGCAGCAACCTAGCTGTTGTTAAGCCCTAGTTTAACCTAGTATAGAACGTTAAGGCTAAGTACGGTATCCTAGACAAAGATACCTACAACTTTAACAAGACTAGCTTTACTATAGGCGTTGGAAGTCGAGTTAAAGTAGTTACTGTATTAGAGAGACGTACTAAGCCTACTAGAGTCTAGCAGGGAGATTGTAAGTAGGTAACTCTAATTGCTACAATTAACGCAATAGGCTAGGTAATCGCGCCCTACCTTATCTTTAAAGCGAAGAACTACAACAAAGCTTAGTTCCCTAATTTAAAGCCCTAATAGCGCATTAGGGTAAGTAATAACAGCTAGACTACTAACAAGCTTAGTGTAGCCTAGCTTAGGCACTTTATTAAGCAGATTAAAGGCTAGAGAGTAGGTGTTACGATCCGCGGAACACGAAGGATCACAACGAGTATTACACCCCAGTACGGCACAGCAGGAGTTGGCAGCATGGGCAACTACAAGGAAAGACAGGGCAACGCTTCGACTCTGCGAACGACATCACGTCACGTGACACTGATCAAAAGTCTTGGCAATGATCGGTGTGATCAGTGCTCAGTGCGATCAGTGATCAGTGAGATCAACGATCAGTATGATCAGTACCTTACAGGTACTGAGCACACTGCATATCTCTTTAGTATATAGCATATAGGAACAAAACCCTTATAGTTCGTGTTCAACCTAAGTTATCAAGTTTGTCTTTGGATCTCAAACCCAACCTTCGAGCTAGTGTTGAAGTCGTACTTTAAGCAAAGCTCGTAAGCACTAATTCTATTGGTTCTCGGGGATGAGTACGGTGACAGGAAGCCGAAGGGGTTGGTTGCAATAAGGTGTACAGATACGATCTGTCAGTCTTGAGAGCAGGGTAACGATGAGTAGTACAGAGTAGACTGTCTAGCTCGAAGGTTAGGTTTGAGATCCAAAGACAAACTTGATAACTTAGGATTGAACACGAACTGTAAGAGTTGTGTTCCTACTAGATTATATAGTGAAGGTAATGGAGGTCATCCCAAGGGTTGTGCCATCCCCGGAGGTCTTGCCATCCCGGAGGTCGTGCCATCCCCGGAGGTCATGCCATCCCCGGAGGTCATGCCATCCCGGAGGTCATGTCTTGGCGGGATGCCATCCCGGAGTCCCGTGATTGGTGACACGCTGTCATCCTTAGCGATGCCCCGCTTCCTATCAGTACCTCGCAACTCGGAGATCGTAACACTACCTCTCCCCTCTCAGCATATCGTCCTCGATATATCGTTTATCCGTGCCGTGGGTCGCAGGGTAGGTCCCGTCCTATAAGTACTGTTCGTAGGTCGTCTCCTTATGAAGTTCCATAGCCTCCCTAACCATGCCGAAGGATTCCGGAACACGAAAGCCGCGAGGCCCGCGCTCGCAGTCGTCCACTGAGGAGCGTCGTGCTCGTGCTCGTCGCGTTCAAGAGCGTTCGCTAGAAATGGCGTTCCGTTGTAAAAGGTGTGAAGAAAAGAACTTTCGGTGTTTTGTCGATACCGCTACTGGTCGATGTGCTGGCTGCATCTCCGTGAAGGCGGAGTGTAGCTTGTTTGTTCCTGAAGGGGAATGGGAAAAGGTTGAGCAGGAGAAAGAAGAGAAGCGACTCGCACTCCTTCGTGCAGAGGCTGAGACTTCTCGTCTTCGTCTAGAGCTGGCGGAGGTTGAGAATCGTGAGCGTCAATTTGCGCGTCGTGATTTGGCGCTGCTGAAAGCGCAAGATCAGGCGCAAGAGGCGGAAAGTTCGAGTACCGCTACCGGCCCCCTTGTCTCCGATCCTTGGGCTGATCCTGGCTGGTTACAGGCTAACGATTCTTCTTTTGGTCTCTCGTCTGACCAACTCTTTGTTGACTTTCTTGCTGGAAACCCTGTGGATCCTGTGCCGTACTGGCCACAGAATTTCGATACTGCGTCAGCAACTGGCGGCAGTTCGTGAGGTTTGATTCTGGTTCCCACGTGTTTTCCGAGTCTGGGTATCCTAACCACTTGACTAGGTATTCGTTGTTTTTTTTGGTTTTTCGATGTTTAATTACTTTCTCGACTTCCCACTCGTCCTGGCCGTCTGCCTGGTAGTGAAAGTCTTGCTGGATCGGCGTTCTAGGGTCGGCTGGTTCCAACAGCGAGATGTGGAACACTGGATGGATCTTTGCATCCTTGGGCAGCGCAAGTCGATAGTTGACTGGGCTGATTTGCTTGGAAATGAAAAATGGTCCGACCTTGACTTTGTCCAGTTTTTTCGTTGGTCGCCGTGTGCGTAGGTTTTTCGTAAGGAGATACACTTTATCCCCCTCCTTTAGCAGAGGCGCCGTTTTTCGTTTCTTGTTAACGTAAGAGATGCTTCGTGACTGAGCTTTGGCGATGTTATCGAGCGATTTTCTGTGTACTTCCTTCAGTGCTTCGACGGAGTTAATCGCTGATTCCGTTTGAATGTTACTGTCCAATGATCTGGTAAAGAGATTTGGGTGTCTCCCGTGGTTTGCGAAGAACGGCGTTACGCCTGTTGCTTCTGACAATTTGTTGTTGTACGCGATTTGTGCCATAGGTAGCAGTGAAACCCAGTTGTCTTGCTGCTGGTTGCAGTAGATGCGGAGGTACGTCTCCATTGTTTGGTTTACTCGTTCTGTTTGGCCATCCGTCTGCGGATGATACGCGGTTGACAGTTTTTTCTTGGTACCAATAGCTGCTAACAGCGTGGTCCAATAGTTCGATGTAAACAACTTGTCTCTATCGCTGATGATTGATTCGGGAATGCCGTGGTGTCGAACAATCCTATCCAGGTACACTCGTGCGAGCTGCTCTGCAGTGTAGCTGTGGCGGAAAGGCACAAACTCAGCGGCTTTCGTGAATCGATCGACTACAACGAAGATTGAGTCATAGGTGTATCCTGTTACAGGATCCTTGGAGATAGGTAGCTGTGTAACGAAATCCATCGTGATGTTCGTCCATGGTGCCGTTGGCGGCTCCATTGCCTGTGCTTCTCCATACTTGGCGTGCGTGCTGTGTTTGTTCTGCTGACAGCTTACACAATTCTTGATGAACTTGGCGACCTTGTCGCGCATGTTTGGGAACTCGTAATGTCTCTTGATGAGTTCCATTGTTCTGGTGATACCGGGGTGTCCATGAAGCGGGTCATCGTGGTGACTGCTTATGACTTCTTCCTCCAGTTCCTCTGGTACCTGTGATGGTACATGATGCTCTTGGCGTACTAGCATCATATTGTTGAGCTGCTGGGACGGTCCTAACGATCCGTCGCTATTGATACCAAGGATCGCCGATTCGTTGATCGTCTTGGATCCTGCGAGGTCGTGTCGTCGACTGAGTGCGTCGGCTCTACCGTTGTCCTTTCCTGGTGTATAGAGGATCTTGAACTTATATTGTCCGAGGGTCTCAGACCATCGTACTTGTCGTCTGTTCAATACCTTTGTTGTCGTGAAATGTACCAGGTTTTTGTGATCCGTGTAGATCGTAAGTTCCGAACAACTTTCAGCGTAGACTCGCCAATGTTCTAGGGCAGATACGATCGCGAGCAGTTCTTTGTCGTGTACGTCGTATCGTTCTTCGGGTCCTGAGAACTTGCGTGAGTAGTAGGCAATCGGGTGCCATTGACCATCTCGTTCCTGTGTGATGCATGCTCCTAATGCCAGATCTGAGGCATCTGTTTCCATTCGTAGCGGTTCTCCGCTCCTGAATGTAACCAACGTGGGTGGATCTATACAAGCCTGTTTCAACGTTTCAAAAGCTTTGTCCTGATCCTCGCCCCATTTGAAGGGTGTGTCCTTCCGCGTAAGTTTCGTAAGCGGCAAGGCCTTCGTGGAGTAATCCTTGATGAAGCGTCGGTTGAAGTTGACAAACCCAAGGAACTCTTGAATGTTCTTAACGGTTTTGGGTGTTGGCCAATCCTTCACAACCTGAATCTTTGCTTGGCTCATCTTGACTCCATATCGTCCCACTACAAACCCTAGGAATTCGACTTCCTCCTTGTGCCACTCGCACTTCTCGGGTTTTAAGCGTAGGTGCGCTGCTCCTAGGCAGGCAAGCACTTGTCGTACGTGTTCGACATGCTCTTCTAGTGTTTTGCTGTACACTAGGATGTCATCGAGGTACGCCACCACGGTAATGTCCAAGTGTGCCCTTAGCACGTTGTTGATTAGGGCTTGACATGTCGCTGGTGCGTTGGTGAGCCCGAACGGCATAACCAAATACTCGTAATGACCATAACGGGTTCTAAACGCCGTCTTCCATTCTTCGCCCTCCTTCATGCGGATGAGGTTGTATGCTCCTCTTAAGTCTAACGCAGTGAAGTACTGTGCTCCTGCTAACCGATCCTGAAGTTCGCTGATGTTCGGTAGCGGGTAACGATTCTTGATCGTGATATCGTTGAGCTTTCGGTAATCGATACAAGGTCGTAGCTTGCCATCTTTCTTTGGTACGAATAGAACGGGAAATCCTGCTGGGGATTCTGATTCTCGAATGAATCCTTTGTCGAGGTTCTCCTTAAGGTAGTTGCGCAGCTCCTCAAGTTCCTTTTCTGACATCTGGTATATGGGCCCGAATGGGGGCTTCTTGCCTGGCTCGAGCTTAATCTCGTGGTCCCATTCTTGGTGCTGCGGTAATGCCTTCGCAGTCTTCTCATCGCGGAAGAGGTCTATAAACTCTCTGTATTCATCCGGGATGTCAGGAGTTGTACTGTTCTCCTTAACCGTCGCTTTGTGATCCTGGGGCTGGTCGGTATCTGCACGGTCGACCGCTCTATCTTGGCGCGTCTTGTTCGAAGAGATGTTGTTGATCTCCTTCTCATCCACCAGCTGCGTCGTGAGCTGCGCGGGTCGCTGTCCGGGTGTACCTGATCCGTGACGCGTGAGCGTTATTCGCTGGTTCTTCCAGTCGATCCATGGATTGTGCTCTCTTAACCAAGGAAGTCCTAATATGATATCGTGGGCGGCCGTTCCCAGAACATCTAGGTCTATCAATTCCTCGTGGTTGAATACTTTCAGACGTCGCTGTACCACTTCGTGGGTCACAGTCGACTCTCCTGGCATTGGTTCTCCGTTGGCTACTCGTAAAGGGTATGGTTCCTCCTTTCTTCGCTTCTGCAAGCCTGCTTGCGCGATAGCGGATTGAGACACGTAGTTGCTCTGTGCTCCTGAGTCCAACAATGCCGTCATCCTGGTGCCTTCTAGCACGACAGGGAATTTGATGAGGGACTGGGCCTCATTGGAATCCTGACGTCGATTCCGGGAGCCCTGGACTGCGTTGAGAAAAAGCTCTCGTCCGGGTTGTCCTTGGCGTCTGTTTGCCATATGTCTAAAAAAGACTCGTCCT
Source organism: Didymella arachidicola (assembly GCA_016630955.3). NCBI lineage: Eukaryota > Fungi > Ascomycota > Dothideomycetes > Pleosporales > Didymellaceae > Didymella > Didymella arachidicola. The sequence continues at coordinate 1,284,048 of CM050000.1, read as the reverse complement.
GGGGCATAAAACCGCTCAGGCGTTTTAGTGTCTCGTGGTTCCTGCACTTCGGATGGAAACACTCAGCCCATTCGTGGCCGTAGCACCTCTCGTTTTGTACCATGTGCATGTTGAATATGTCTTCCACACATTCAATTCCTGGAAAGTGGAGATTCGTGCGCTTATCCCACAAGTGTTCTGCGCAATACGTATCCATACATTCCCACCAGTATTCCTCGCAGCCCTCGGGCTTACTCGGAAACCATCCACTGTTCAGTTTGTACTGTCTGTGGTCTTCGCAGGCTTCGTGGTAGCACTGCGTAGGTGGTAGTCGAGAATGGTACGGGTTTCGAATATCCTGGAACAGCTTCGACGTATAGCTCGACGTTGGCAAAGCGGGCTGTCGGTCGAAGTCGGGTTCGTCTCGACTTCGAGCGTATAAGTTGTAGTCGTCCAGCTGTTGCTGAGTTGCGGAGTTGCTTTCTTTCCAGCGGATAAAGTCTTCCGTGTGCCATTCTTTGTTGGTTTTCTGTGCATTGGCTACCTGTTGGTCGAATCTCTTAAGTGCTTCGGGGTCACCGAGCAAGTACCGTCTTGACCGTTGAATATTTTCTTCCGTCATCCAATCGCGGACAGTCTCGACATCCTGTAGGCTTGGTGTCTGGATAGAAACGGAGGACGCTTCTCCCTTGTGCTCTGGGATGTTGTTGACAATGGTCAAGTTTATCGTTGGTACTTGAGGTTCTTGGAAGACAGGAGTCTGGGTGGATTGGTCGCGCGAGACCATCATGTCCTGACTATGTTGCGTTTTGTCGCATACAATTAAACGTTTCCCTTCCTTTGAATAGTACTTGTCGTTGAGCCGGAAAAAGGAATCGTAGTATCGTTTGCCAACAATAGCGCTGCCGTCCTTAATGTCGCACTCTACCACATGGTGTTGACGGGGATCATTGTCAATCCACTCTTCCTTAGGGTAGGGTGTTGGTGACCGGATTTGCTTGCTTGGAGCATCCTCATCGGACTCCTCGATGTAGTCGTTGTCAAGTCCGGAAGTGGGGTCTTCCATGAGACGTCCCATCTCATTAGTAACGACCTCCCACTCTTGGTCGCCGCTGTCGTCATGAGCCAGCATGTTCAGCTGTCTGGTCACTTTGTTCTTCATGCGACAGTCGCGGGCGTAGTGGCCTGTCTTGCCACAGCCGTAACAAGTCACTGAAGACTTATCACCGCGGTTGTTACTACCCTTCTTTTTCTCATTCCATCGTTCAGGTCCTTTGTTGATGTTGGAGAGGTCCATTGCTGCAGGACCGTAGTATCCACTGTTCGTATCGTTGTGGACACGGCGTCCCATGTTGGCTTGGTAAAGGCCACCACGTTGACCACGGCGGTAGTTGTTGTTGCGCCACTGGTTGCGTGGAGCCTGGGGTGGGCGAGCGACCTGAGTCACGACTCGCACACGAGGGTCCTCTCGTAATTCTTGTTGAAGGTCGTAGAGCTTGACGTCGATACTGATTGCTTCGTTTACTAACGCGTCGAAGGTATCGGTAGCTGCGGCAGTCCGCATGAGCTCTTCCTTGACCTTGGGCTTAAGGCCTTGTTTGAACATGGTCATCAACGCAACGTCGTCCCAGCCGGTGAACGTAGCTACTTGCTGAAACTTAGCAGCGTAGTCGGCGGCGGACGCAGTTTGTCGGATGCGCTGAATCTCGCGTCGGGCGATGGTTGGTTCGTTGTGTACTCCAAATACTTGGCGAATCTGTTCCTTGAACAGATCGAAGTCTTCGATCCATGGGTCGATGTCTGCTGAGTTGCTTGCTCCGTCGTGGTAACGGCGAATAAAGGGTTTGATCCAAGTGAACGCGCGATCCTTCATAAACGTACTCACAAAAGTGACACGTTTCTCCTCTGGGATGCGTTCTCCTTGGAACATGAAAAACAGATCGAACTTCATGAGCCAGTCTTCCAGCTTGTCGCGAGTGCCATCAAAGGCCTCGGGTTTAGCCACTGGGTAAACACTGGTAGGGGCAGGCGCCGCTGCCTCCTCGTCCATGTCGAGATCGTCATCAGCCGTACGGCGTGATGCGTTGGAGTTGCTTGGGGTAGCACGGGATCCTGAGGTAGTACTCATCTTGGGGGTGTTCAAAATGTTGAAGTCGTACTTTAAGCAAAGCTCGTAAGCACTAATTCTATTGGTTCTCGGGGATGAGTACGGTGACAGGAAGCCGAAGGGGTTGGTTGCAATAAGGTGTACAGATACGATCTGTCAGTCTTGAGAGCAGGGTAACGATGAGTAGTACAGAGTAGACTGTCTAGCTCGAAGGTTAGGTTTGAGATCCAAAGACAAACTTGATAACTTAGGATTGAACACGAACTGTAAGAGTTGTGTTCCTACTAGATTATATAGTGAAGGTAATGGAGGTCATCCCAAGGGTTGTGCCATCCCCGGAGGTCTTGCCATCCCGGAGGTCGTGCCATCCCCGGAGGTCATGCCATCCCCGGAGGTCATGCCATCCCGGAGGTCATGTCTTGGCGGGATGCCATCCCGGAGTCCCGTGATTGGTGACACGCTGTCATCCTTAGCGATGCCCCGCTTCCTATCAGTACCTCGCAACTCGGAGATCGTAACAGCTAGACAGTCTACTCTGTACTACTCATCGTTACCCTGCTCTCAAGACTGACAGATCGTATCTGTACACCTTATTGCAACCAACCCCTTCGGCTTCCTGTCACCGTACTCATCCCCGAGAACCAATAGAATTAGTGCTTACGAGCTTTGCTTAAAGTACGACTTCAACAGTAGGTAGCTACGTGCTACTAATACTTAACGGCTATAAGAGCTATAAGTCGCTCTCTTTCTAGGAGCTTTGCGAGCAGAATAAGATAATTACCCTCTATATGCCTCCGCACTTGTTATATATCCTTTAGCCGCTTAACGTAGGTTGTTTTGCCCCCCTAAAGCGAGCGTACAGTAGAGAGATTAGAGGCTTAGTATTAGACTATATTAGCAGAATTAATAAGAAAGCCTTTATTGCAACCTTTGCAAAGGTATTTAAGCAGGTGTTTTTAAAGGCAAACATTACAGTAAGCTTTAAGGCAACTAGATTAGTGCCTAGAGATCTATCGGTAGTGCTATTAAAGCTTAATATTAAGGTCTGCACGCTAACACCGCCGCTCTTAGAGGAGCTCGAATAGAACCCTAAGACACCTACTAACGCCAATAAGATCTAGGCTTAATTAACGCTGCTTCGCGATTGTATTTAAAAGCACTAAGGATTGTTACCAACTCCAATAGTTAAGATCGTTAATTAGCTGTAGAGAGGCACGGCAATGCTGCTACGTAGGCAGACGTTATTAGCAGCCCGAGTGCTGCAGCTTAAAGCGTTAAATAAAGCAGCCTCTAAGCATAAATTACAGAAAAGAAAGCGTATTTAGAAGGGCGGAGACCTGTTAAAGGAAGAGGCAGAGGACTTAATAGCTTAACGCGACGTTAAGGCGCAGGTTGAAGGGGAGAGTCGTAAGGGTAGAGTTCGAATAGGTTGTTACGAACATGAGTTGGGACTCGGGGGACGTACAGTTATGTATGATGGAAGGAATTACAAGGCGGCACGGCGACCTCGCTGAAGGCCCAACCCCACCAGAACGACACGGGATCACACTAGTACTATTGCGGCATAGCGTCCCATTGGGACAGGTAATAACCGAACACGGGACTTTGGGACAACGGACCAATGAGAGCCACTCCTTGTCTCAGAGGTCCTACAGTCTCACGAGACTTAGTCCTATAGGACTATGAGACTCTATGAGACTTTTGTGTATATAGCAGACAGGAACACAACCCTTAAGGTTTGTGTTCAACCTAAGTTATCAAGTTTGTCTTTGGATCTCAAACCTAACCTTCGAGCTAGACAGTCTACTCTGTACTACTCATCGTTACCCTGCTCTCAAGACTGACAGATCGTATCTGTACACCTTATTGCAACCAACCCCTTCGGCTTCCTGTCACCGTACTCATCCCCGAGAACCAATAGAATTAGTGCTTACGAGCTTTGCTTAAAGTACGACTTCAACATTTTGAACACCCCCAAGATGAGTACTACCTCAGGATCCCGTGCTACCCCAAGCAACTCCAACGCATCACGCCGTACGGCTGATGACGATCTCGACATGGACGAAGAGGCAGCGGCGCCTGCCCCTACCAGTGTTTACCCAGTGGCTAAACCCGAGGCCTTTGATGGCACTCGCGACAAGCTGGAAGACTGGCTCATGAAGTTCGATCTGTTTTTCATGTTCCAAGGAGAACGCATCCCAGAGGAGAAACGTGTCACTTTTGTGAGTACGTTTATGAAGGATCGCGCGTTCACTTGGATCAAACCCTTTATTCGCCGTTACCACGACGGAGCAAGCAATTCAGCAGACATCGACCCATGGATCGAAGACTTCGATCTGTTCAAGGAACAGATTCGCCAAGTATTTGGAGTACACAACGAACCAACCATCGCCCGACGTGAGATTCAGCGCATCCGACAAACTGCGTCCGCCGCCGACTACGCTGCCAAGTTTCAGCAAGTAGCTACGTTCACCGGCTGGGACGACGTTGCGTTGATGACCATGTTTAAACAAGGCCTTAAGCCCAAGGTCAAAGAGGAGCTCATGCGGACTGCCGCAGCTACCGATACCTTCGACGCACTAGTAAACGAAGCGATCAGTATCGACGTCAAACTCTACGACCTTCAACAAGAATTACGAGAGGACCCTCGTGTGCGAGCCGTGACTCAGGTCACTCGCCCACCCCAGGCTCCACGCGACCAGTGGCGCAACAACAACTACCGCCGTGGGCAACGTGGTGGCCTTTACCAAGCCAACATGGGACGCCGTGTCCACAACGATACGAACAGTGGATACTACGGTCCTGCAGCAATGGACCTCTCCAACATTAACAAAGGACCTGAACGATGGAATGAGAAAAAGAAGGGTAGTAATAACCGCGGTGATAAGTCTTCAGTGACTTGTTACGGCTGTGGCAAGACAGGCCACTACGCCCGCGACTGTCGCATGAAGAACAAAGTAACCAGGCAGCTGAACATGCTGGCTCATGACGACAGCGGCGACCAAGAGTGGGAGGTCGTTACTAATGAGATGGGACGTCTCATGGAAGACCCCACTTCCGGACTCGATGACGACTACATCGAGGAATCCGACGAAGATGTTTCGAACAAACAAGTTCGGTCACCAACACCCTACCCTAAGGAGGAGTGGATTGACAATGATCCCCGCCAACACCATGTGGTAGAGTGCGACATTAAGGACGACAGCATTATTGTCGGCAAACGATACTACAATTCCTTTTTCCGGCTCAACGACAAGTACTATTCAAAGGAAGGGAAACGTTTAATTGTATGCGACAGAACGCAACATAGTCAGGACATGATGGTCTCGCGCGACCAATCCACCCAGACTCCTGCTTTCCGAGAACCCAAAGCACCAACGATAAACTTGACCATTATCAACAACATCCCAGAGCACAAGGGAGAAGCGTCATCCGTTACTATCCAGACACCAAGCCTACAGGATGTCGAGCCTGTCCGTGATTGGATGACGGAAGAAAATATTCAACGGTCAAGACGGTACTTGCTCGGTGACCCCGAAGCACTTGAGAGATTCGACCAACAGGTAGCCAATGCACAGAAAACCAACAAAGAATGGCACACGGAAGACTTTATCCGCTGGAAAGAAAGCAACTCTGCAACTCAGCAACAGCTGGACGACTACAACTTATACGCTCGAAGTCGAGACGAACCCGACTTCGACCGACAGCCCGCTTTGCCAACGCCGAGCTATACGTCGAAGCTGTTCCAGGATATTCGAAACCCGTACCATTCTCGACTACCACCTACGCAATGCTACCACGAAGCCTGCGAAGACCACAGACAGTACAAACTGAACAGTGGATGGTTTCCGAGTAAGCCCGAGGGCTGCGAGGAATACTGGTGGGAATGTACGGATACCTATTGCGCAGAGCACTTGTGGGATAAACGCACGAATCTCCACTTTCCAGGAATTGAATGTGTGGAAGACATATTCAACATGCACATGGTCCAAAACGAGAGGTGCTACGGCCAAGAATGGGCTGAGTGCTTCCATCCGAAGTGCAGGAACCACGAGACGCTAAAACGCCTGAGCGGTTTTATGCCCCAGGACGAGTCTTTTTTAGACATATGGCAAACAGACGCCAAGGACGACCCGGACGAGAGCTTTCACTCAACGCAGTCCAGGGCTCCCGGAATCGACGTCAGGATTCCAATGAGGCCCAGTCCCTCATCAAATTCCCTGTCGTGCTAGAAGGCACCAGGATGACGGCATTGTTGGACTCAGGAGCACAAAGTAACTACGTGTCTCAATCCGCTATCGCGCAAGCAGGCTTGCAGAAGCGAAGAAAGGAGGAACCATACCCTTTACGAGTAGCCAACGGAGAACCAATGCCAGGAGAGTCGACTGTGACCCACGAAGTGGTACAGCGACGTCTGAAAGTATTCAACCACGAGGAATTGATAGACCTAGATGTTCTGGGAACGGCCGCCCACGATATCATATTAGGACTTCCTTGGTTGAGAGAGCACAATCCATGGATCGACTGGAAGAACCAGCGAATAACGCTCAAGTGTCACGGATCAGGTACACCCGGACAGCGACCCGCGCAGCTCACGACGCAGCTGGTGGATGAGAAGGAGATCAACAACATCTCTTCGAACAAGACGCGCCAAGATAGAGCGGTCGACCGTGCAGATACCAACCAGCCCCTGGATCACAAAGCGACGGTTAAGGAGAACAGTACAACTCCTGACATCCCGGACGAATACAGAGAGTTTATAGACCTCTTCCGCGATGAGAAGACTGCGAAGGCATTACCGCAGCACCAAGAATGGGACCACGAGATTAAACTCGAGCCAGGCAAGAAGCCCCCATTCGGGCCAATATACCAAATGTCAGAAAAGGAACTTGAGGAGCTGCGCAACTACCTCAAGGAGAACCTCGACAAAGGATTCATTCGAGAATCAGAATCCCCAGCAGGATTTCCCGTTCTATTCGTGCCAAAGAAAGATGGCAAGTTACGACCTTGCATCGATTACCGAAAGCTCAACGATATCACGATCAAAAATCGTTACCCGCTACCGAACATCAGCGAACTTCAGGATCGGTTAGCCGGAGCACAGTACTTCACTGCGTTAGACCTAAGAGGAGCATACAACCTTATCCGCATGAAGGAGGGCGAAGAATGGAAGACGGCGTTTAGAACCCGTTATGGTCATTACGAGTATTTGGTTATGCCGTTCGGGCTCACCAACGCACCAGCGACATGTCAGGCCTTAATTAACAACGTACTAAGGGCACACTTGGACATTACCGTGGTAGCGTACCTCGATGACATCCTAGTGTACAGCAAAACACTAGAAGAGCATGTCGAACACGTACGACAAGTGCTTGCCTGCCTAGGAGCAGCGCACCTACGCTTGAAACCCGAGAAGTGCGAGTGGCACAAGGAGGAAGTCGAATTCCTAGGGTTTGTAGTAGGACGATACGGAGTCAAGATGAGCCAAGCAAAGATTCAGGTTGTGAAGGATTGGCCAACACCCAAAACCGTTAAAAACATTCAAGAGTTCCTTGGGTTTGTCAACTTCAACCGACGCTTCATCAAGGATTACTCCACGAAGGCCTTGCCGCTTACGAAACTTACGCGGAAGGACACACCCTTCAAATGGGGCAAGGATCAGGACAAAGCTTTTGAAACGTTGAAACAGGCTTGTATAGATCCACCCACGTTGGTTACATTCAGGAGCGGAGAACCGCTGCAAATGGAAACAGATGCCTCAGATTTGGCATTAGGAGCATGCATCACACAGGAACGAGATGGTCAATGGCACCCGATTGCTTACTATTCACGCAAGTTCTCAGGACCCGAAGAACGATACGACGTACACGACAAAGAACTACTCGCGATCGTATCTGCCCTAGAACATTGGCGAGTCTACGCTGAAAGTTGTTCGGAACTTACGATCTACACGGATCACAAAAACCTGGTACACTTCACAACGACAAAGGTATTGAACAGACGACAAGTACGATGGTCCGAGACCCTCGGACAATACAAATTCAAGATCCTCTATACACCAGGAAAGGACAACGGCAGAGCCGACGCACTCAGTCGACGACACGACCTCGCAGGATCCAAGACGATCAACGAATCGGCGATCCTTGGTATCAATAGCGACGGATCGTTAGGACCGTCCCAGCAGCTCAACAATATGATGCTAGTACGCCAAGAGCATCATGTACCATCACAGGTACCAGAGGAACTGGAGGAAGAAGTCATAAGCAGTCACCACGATGACCCGCTTCATGGACACCCCGGTATCACCAGAACAATGGAACTCATCAAGAGACATTACGAGTTCCCGAACATGCGCGACAAGGTCGCCAAGTTCATCAAGAATTGCGTAAGCTGCCAGCAGAACAAACACAGCACGCACGCCAAGTATGGAGAAGCACAGGCAATGGAGCCGCCAACGGCACCATGGACGAACATCACGATGGATTTCGTTACACAGCTACCTGTCTCCAAGGATCCTGTAACAGGATACACCTACGACTCAATCTTCGTTGTGGTCGATCGATTCACGAAAGCCGCTGAGTTTGTGCCTTTCCGCCACAGCTACACTGCAGAGCAGCTCGCACGAGTGTACCTGGATAGGATTGTTCGACACCACGGCATTTCCGAATCAATCATCAGCGATAGAGACAAGTTGTTTACATCGAACTACTGGACCACGCTGTTAGCAGCTATTGGTACCAAGAAAAAACTGTCAACCGCGTATCATCCGCAGACGGATGGCCAAACAGAACGAGTGAACCAAACAATGGAGACGTACCTTCGCATCTACTGCAACCAGCAGCAAGATAACTGGGTTTCACTACTACCTATGGCACAAATCGCGTACAACAACAAATTGTCGGAAGCAACGGGCGTAACGCCGTTCTTCGCAAACCACGGGAGACACCCAAATCTCTTTACCAGGTCATTGGACAGTAACATTCAAACGGAATCAGCGATCAACTCAGTCGAAACACTGAAGGAAGTACACAGAAAATCGCTCGATAACATCGCCAAAGCTCAGTCACGGAGCATCTCTTATGTTAACAAGAAACGAAAAACGGCGCCTCTGCTAAAGGAGGGGGATAAAGTGTATCTCCTTACGAAAAACCTACGCACACGGCGACCAACGAAAAAACTGGACAAAGTCAAGGTCGGACCATTTTTCATTTCTAAGCAAATCAGCCCAGTCAACTATCGACTTGCGCTGCCCAAGGATGCGAAGATCCACCCAGTGTTCCACATTTCGCTGTTGGAACCAGCCGACCCCAGAACGCCGATCCAGGAAGACTTTCACTATCAGGCAGACGGCCAGGACGAGTGGGAAGTCGAAAAAATAATACAGCATCGCACACAAGGCGACAACGATGAATATCTAGTCAAGTGGTTAGGATATCCGAGCTCCGAGAACACGTGGGAGCCAAGTACGAACCTTACGAATTGCCGGCAGTTGTTGCGGGCATTTCAGGAAAATCATAAAAGAAGGACCAGTCCACCACCTCTGCCTGCGCCGGAGCTTCAGGATTCACAGACGCGACAGCATCGTTAAGATGCGCTCTACGCTCCAACATCTCGATGTCGGCGGCATCCTGGGCGCCTGTGTCGAAAACCTGCTGCTCCTTCTGTTTCAGCATTGCCTTCTGCTTACGCAACCGCCGCGCCTTCGCACGAAGTGAGTGCATCTCAGCCAACGCTGCTTCCGCGATTGCTTCTTGCGCCTCCAGCGCCTCATCAGTTTCCTCTTCTTGTTTTCTTAGTCTTTCCATCTCTCTGTCGATTCGGGAGAAGTTCGGGACAGGAATATCCACAGGTGCGCATGACGTGGCACCTACACCTTCGCAGTTCCCACACCTCTCGCTCAGCGACGCCAACTTGCAAGGCAAGCTCTTCTCCGCACAGCGTTTACAGGACACCATGGCGAGGCAACCTTCGCGATTGATACGATCACCACGTCTCTTACGGAAGAACGTGCTGCGAGACGACATCAGGTTAGCTTACGAGGACATAAGCTCGAGGAGGGGAGGATAGTGTTACGAACATGAGTTGGGACTCGGGGGACGTACAGTTATGTATGATGGAAGGAATTACAAGGCGGCACGGCGACCTCGCTGAAGGCCCAACCCCACCAGAACGACACGGGATCACACTAGTACTATTGCGGCATAGCGTCCCATTGGGACAGGTAATAACCGAACACGGGACTTTGGGACAACGGACCAATGAGAGCCACTCCTTGTCTCAGAGGTCCTACAGTCTCACGAGACTTAGTCCTATAGGACTATGAGACTCTATGAGACTTTTGTGTATATAGCAGACAGGAACACAACCCTTAAGGTTTGTGTTCAACCTAAGTTATCAAGTTTGTCTTTGGATCTCAAACCTAACTGTTGAAGTCGTACTTTAAGCAAAGCTCGTAAGCACTAATTCTATTGGTTCTCGGGGATGAGTACGGTGACAAGAAGCCGAAGGGGTTGGTTGCAATAAGGTGTACAGATACGATCTGTCAGTCTTGAGAGCAGGGTAACGATGAGTAGTACAGAGTAGACTGTCTAGCTCGAAGGTTGGTTTTGAGATCCAAAGACAAACTTGATAACTTAGGTTGAACACACACTGTAAGAGTTGTGTTCCTACTAGAATATATACTTAGTAGGAAAGCTAGAGTATCCCTTAATGCGCCTTGTTCCCTTGTAACTCGGGATGCATTGTCTTCCCGGGATGTGGTGGCATCCTGTGATTCTTGGGATGACGCTTCTTGGCGGGATGTCGACGCATGTCACGTGACACGTGACACGCTGTCATCCAAGCGCTTGCCCCGCTTCCCATCAGTACCTTGTTTCCTTCAGAGATCGTAACACTAACCTTCGAGCTAGACAGTCTACTCTGTACTACTCATCGTTACCCTGCTCTCAAGACTGACAGATCGTATCTGTACACCTTATTGCAACCAACCCCTTCGGCTTCCTGTCACCGTACTCATCCCCGAGAACCAATAGAATTAGTGCTTACGAGCTTTGCTTAAAGTACGACTTCAACAATAACTACTATTATAGTATTCTAAGTTAGAGCCTATATTAGAAAGAATAGATATTAATCTATATAATAGACTACCTAGAAGCTCTTTATAGTCTCTAATAGATATTATAAGGTAAAATTAACTTTCTAGAACTTTTATAAAAAGTTAGCTAGTAGTCTTATAAAGTAGTACTTATAATCCTTCTTCTAGCTATTATATTCTATCTAGTTATATTTTATAAATATATATAAAGGCTTTAGCCTTAGAAGACTTAAAGTTAGTATAGTAGAAAGTATTTAGAAAATTAAAAGATTAACTTAAGCTATTTATAGAGTTATAGTATCTCTTATAAGAAATTTAGCCTAAGTCTCTAGCTTTTAGAGCTTCTAGTCTAGATTATTCTTTTATAAAGTATTATAGGCTAGTTTAGGTTAAAGTAAAGCCTTTAGTATTATATTATTAGAGATAGGGCTATAAGTACCTCTTTATAAAGTAGGTAGTACTTCTTAAAGCCTAGAAGTAAAGGGTTCTATTATAAGGCTTAATAGATGTTGAAGTCGTACTTTAAGCAAAGCTCGTAAGCACTAATTCTATTGGTTCTCAGGGATGAGTACGGTGACAGGAAGCCGAGGGGGTTGGTTGCAATAAGGTGTACAGATACGATCTGTCAGTCTTGAGAGCAGGGTAACGATGAGTAGTACAGAGTAGACTGTCTAGCTCGAAGGTTGGGTTTGAGATCCAAAGACAAACTTTAACTTAGGATTGAACACGAACTGTAAGAGTTGTGTTCCTACTAGATTATATAGTGAAGGTAATGGAGGTCATCCCAAGGGTTGTGCCATCCCCGGAGGTCTTGCCATCCCGGAGGTCGTGCCATCCCCGGAGGTCATGCCATCCCCGGAGGTCATGCCATCCCGGAGGTCACGTCTTGGCGGGATGCCATCCCGGAGTCCCGTGATTGGTGACACGCTGTCATCCTTAGCGATGCCCCGCTTCCTATCAGTACCTCGCAACTCGGAGATCGTAACACTACCTCTCCCCTCTCAGCATATCGTCCTCGATATATCGTTTATCCGTGCCGTGGGTCGCAGGGTAGGTCCCGTCCTATAAGTACTGTTCGTAGGTCGTCTCCTTATGAAGTTCCATAGCCTCCCTAACCATGCCGAAGGATTCCGGAACACGAAAGCCGCGAGGCCCGCGCTCGCAGTCGTCCACTGAGGAGCGTCGTGCTCGTGCTCGTCGCGTTCAAGAGCGTTCGCTAGAAATGGCGTTCCGTTGTAAAAGGTGTGAAGAAAAGAACTTTCGGTGTTTTGTCGATACCGCTACTGGTCGATGTGCTGGCTGCATCTCCGTGAAGGCGGAGTGTAGCTTGTTTGTTCCTGAAGGGGAATGGGAAAAGGTTGAGCAGGAGAAAGAAGAGAAGCGACTCGCACTCCTTCGTGCAGAGGCTGAGACTTCTCGTCTTCGTCTAGAGCTGGCGGAGGTTGAGAATCGTGAGCGTCAATTTGCGCGTCGTGATTTGGCGCTGCTGAAAGCGCAAGATCAGGCGCAAGAGGCGGAAAGTTCGAGTACCGCTACCGGCCCCCTTGTCTCCGATCCTTGGGCTGATCCTGGCTGGTTACAGGCTAACGATTCTTCTTTTGGTCTCTCGTCTGACCAACTCTTTGTTGACTTTCTTGCTGGAAACCCTGTGGATCCTGTGCCGTACTGGCCACAGAATTTCGATACTGCGTCAGCAACTGGCGGCAGTTCGTGAGGTTTGATTCTGGTTCCCACGTGTTTTCCGAGTCTGGGTATCCTAACCACTTGACTAGGTATTCGTTGTTTTTTTTGGTTTTTCGATGTTTAATTACTTTCTCGACTTCCCACTCGTCCTGGCCGTCTGCCTGGTAGTGAAAGTCTTGCTGGATCGGCGTTCTAGGGTCGGCTGGTTCCAACAGCGAGATGTGGAACACTGGATGGATCTTTGCATCCTTGGGCAGCGCAAGTCGATAGTTGACTGGGCTGATTTGCTTGGAAATGAAAAATGGTCCGACCTTGACTTTGTCCAGTTTTTTCGTTGGTCGCCGTGTGCGTAGGTTTTTCGTAAGGAGATACACTTTATCCCCCTCCTTTAGCAGAGGCGCCGTTTTTCGTTTCTTGTTAACGTAAGAGATGCTTCGTGACTGAGCTTTGGCGATGTTATCGAGCGATTTTCTGTGTACTTCCTTCAGTGCTTCGACGGAGTTAATCGCTGATTCCGTTTGAATGTTACTGTCCAATGATCTGGTAAAGAGATTTGGGTGTCTCCCGTGGTTTGCGAAGAACGGCGTTACGCCTGTTGCTTCTGACAATTTGTTGTTGTACGCGATTTGTGCCATAGGTAGCAGTGAAACCCAGTTGTCTTGCTGCTGGTTGCAGTAGATGCGGAGGTACGTCTCCATTGTTTGGTTTACTCGTTCTGTTTGGCCATCCGTCTGCGGATGATACGCGGTTGACAGTTTTTTCTTGGTACCAATAGCTGCTAACAGCGTGGTCCAATAGTTCGATGTAAACAACTTGTCTCTATCGCTGATGATTGATTCGGGAATGCCGTGGTGTCGAACAATCCTATCCAGGTACACTCGTGCGAGCTGCTCTGCAGTGTAGCTGTGGCGGAAAGGCACAAACTCAGCGGCTTTCGTGAATCGATCGACTACAACGAAGATTGAGTCATAGGTGTATCCTGTTACAGGATCCTTGGAGATAGGTAGCTGTGTAACGAAATCCATCGTGATGTTCGTCCATGGTGCCGTTGGCGGCTCCATTGCCTGTGCTTCTCCATACTTGGCGTGCGTGCTGTGTTTGTTCTGCTGACAGCTTACACAATTCTTGATGAACTTGGCGACCTTGTCGCGCATGTTTGGGAACTCGTAATGTCTCTTGATGAGTTCCATTGTTCTGGTGATACCGGGGTGTCCATGAAGCGGGTCATCGTGGTGACTGCTTATGACTTCTTCCTCCAGTTCCTCTGGTACCTGTGATGGTACATGATGCTCTTGGCGTACTAGCATCATATTGTTGAGCTGCTGGGACGGTCCTAACGATCCGTCGCTATTGATACCAAGGATCGCCGATTCGTTGATCGTCTTGGATCCTGCGAGGTCGTGTCGTCGACTGAGTGCGTCGGCTCTACCGTTGTCCTTTCCTGGTGTATAGAGGATCTTGAACTTATATTGTCCGAGGGTCTCAGACCATCGTACTTGTCGTCTGTTCAATACCTTTGTTGTCGTGAAATGTACCAGGTTTTTGTGATCCGTGTAGATCGTAAGTTCCGAACAACTTTCAGCGTAGACTCGCCAATGTTCTAGGGCAGATACGATCGCGAGCAGTTCTTTGTCGTGTACGTCGTATCGTTCTTCGGGTCCTGAGAACTTGCGTGAGTAGTAGGCAATCGGGTGCCATTGACCATCTCGTTCCTGTGTGATGCATGCTCCTAATGCCAGATCTGAGGCATCTGTTTCCATTCGTAGCGGTTCTCCGCTCCTGAATGTAACCAACGTGGGTGGATCTATACAAGCCTGTTTCAACGTTTCAAAAGCTTTGTCCTGATCCTCGCCCCATTTGAAGGGTGTGTCCTTCCGCGTAAGTTTCGTAAGCGGCAAGGCCTTCGTGGAGTAATCCTTGATGAAGCGTCGGTTGAAGTTGACAAACCCAAGGAACTCTTGAATGTTCTTAACGGTTTTGGGTGTTGGCCAATCCTTCACAACCTGAATCTTTGCTTGGCTCATCTTGACTCCATATCGTCCCACTACAAACCCTAGGAATTCGACTTCCTCCTTGTGCCACTCGCACTTCTCGGGTTTCAAGCGTAGGTGCGCTGCTCCTAGGCAGGCAAGCACTTGTCGTACGTGTTCGACATGCTCTTCTAGTGTTTTGCTGTACACTAGGATGTCATCGAGGTACGCCACCACGGTAATGTCCAAGTGTGCCCTTAGTACGTTGTTGATTAGGGCTTGACATGTCGCTGGTGCGTTGGTGAGCCCGAACGGCATAACCAAATACTCGTAATGACCATAACGGGTTCTAAACGCCGTCTTCCATTCTTCGCCCTCCTTCATGCGGATGAGGTTGTATGCTCCTCTTAAGTCTAACGCAGTGAAGTACTGTGCTCCTGCTAACCGATCCTGAAGTTCGCTGATGTTCGGTAGCGGGTAACGATTCTTAATCGTGATATCGTTGAGCTTTCGGTAATCGATGCAAGGTCGTAGCTTGCCATCTTTCTTTGGTACGAATAGAACGGGAAATCCTGCTGGGGATTCTGATTCTCGAATGAATCCTTTGTCGAGGTTCTCCTTAAGGTAGTTGCGCAGCTCCTCAAGTTCCTTTTCTGACATCTGGTATATGGGCCCGAATGGGGGCTTCTTGCCTGGCTCGAGCTTAATCTCGTGGTCCCATTCTTGGTGCTGCGGTAATGCCTTCGCAGTCTTCTCATCGCGGAAGAGGTCTATAAACTCTCTGTATTCGTCCGGGATGTCAGGAGTTGTACTGTCCTCCTTAACCGTCGCTTTGTGATCCTGGGGCTGGTTGGTATCTGCGCGGTCGACCGCTCTAACTTGGCGCGTCTTGTTCGAAGAGATGTTGTTAATCTCCTTCTCATCCACCAGCTGCGTCGTGAGCTGCGCGGGTCGCTGTCCGGGTGTACCTGATCCGTGACACGTGAGCGTTATTCGCTGGTTCTTCCAGTCGATCCATGGATTGTGCTCTCTTAACCAAGGGAGTCCTAATATGATATCATGGGCGGCCGTTCCCAGAACATCTAGGTCTATCAATTCCTCGTGGTTGAATACTTTCAGACGTCGCTGTACCACTTCGTGGGTCACAGTCGACTCTCCTGGCATTGGTTCTCCGTTGGCTACTCGTAAAGGGTATGGTTCCTCCTTTCTTCGCTTCTGCAAGCCTGCTTGCGCGATAGCGGATTGAGACACGTAGTTGCTCTGTGCTCCTGAGTCCAACAATGCCGTCATCCTGGTGCCTTCTAGCACAACAGGGAATTTGATGAGGGACTGGGCCTCATTGGAATCCTGACGTCGATTCCGGGAGCCCTGGACTGCGTTGAGAAAAAGCTCTCGTCCGGGTCGTCCTTGGCGTCCGTTTGCCATATGTCTAAAAAAGACTCGTCCTGGGGCATGAAACCGCTCAGGCGTTTTAGCGTCTCGTGGTTCCTGCACTTCGGATGGAAGCACTCAGCCCATTCTTGGCCGTAGCACCTCTCGTTTTGGACCATGTGCATGTTGAATATGTCTTCCACACATTCAATTCTTGGAAAGTGGAGATTCGTGCGTTTATCCCACAAGTGCTCTGCGCAATAGGTATCCGTACATTCCCACCAGTATTCCTCGCAGCCCTCGGGCTTACTCGGAAACCATCCACTGTTCAGTTTGTACTGTCTGTGGTCTTCGCAGGCTTCGTGGTAGCACTGCGTAGGTGGTAGTCGAGGATGGTACGGGTTTCGAATATCCTGGAACAGCTTCAACGTATAGCTCGGCGTTGGCAAAGCGGGCTGTCGGTCGAAGTCGGGTTCGTCTCGACTTCGAGCGTATAAGTTGTAGTCGTCCAGCTGTTGCTGAGTTGCAGAGTTGCTTTCTTTCCAGCGGATAAAGTCTTCCGTGTGCCATTCTTTGTTGGTTTTCTGTGCATTGGCTACCTGTTGGTCGAATCTCTTAAGTGCTTCGGGGTCACCGAGCAAGTACCGTCTTGACCGTTGAATATTTTCTTCCGTCATCCAATCACGGACAGACTCGACATCCTGTAGGCTTGGTGTCTGAATAGTGACGGATGACGCTTCTCCCTTGTGCTCTGGGATGTTGTTGACAATGGTCAAGTTTATCGTTGGTACTTGAGGTTCTTGGAAGACAGGAGTCTGGGTGGATTGGTCGCGCGAGACCATCATGTCCTGACTATGTTGTGCTCTGTCGCATACAATTAAACGTTTCCCTTCCTTTGAATAGTACTTGTCGTTGAGCCGGAAAAAGGAATCGTAGTATCGTTTGCCAACAATAGCGCTGCCGTCCTTAATGTCGCACTCTACCACATGGTGTTGACGGGGATCATTGTCAATCCACTCTTCCTTAGGGTAGGGTGTTGGTGACCGGATTTGCTTGCTTGGAGCATCCTCATCGGACTCCTCGATGTAGTCGTTGTCAAGTCCGGAAGTGGGGTCTTCCATGAGACGTCCCATCTCATTAGTAACGACCTCCCACTCTTGGTCGCCGCTGTCGTCATGAGCCAGCATGTTCAGCTGTCTGGTCACTTTGTTCTTCATGCGACAGTCGCGGGCGTAGTGGCCTGTCTTGCCACAGCCGTAACAAGTCACTGAAGACTTATCACCGCGGTTGTTACTACCCTTCTTTTTCTCATTCCATCGTTCAGGTCCTTTGTTGATGTTGGAGAGGTCCATTGCTGCAGGACCGTAGTATCCACTGTTCGTATCGTTGTGGACACGGCGTCCCATGTTGGCTTGGTAAAGGCCACCACGTTGACCACGGCGGTAGTTGTTGTTGCGCCACTGGTTGCGTGGAGCCTGGGGTGGGCGAGCGACCTGAGTCACGACTCGCACACGAGGGTCCTCTCGTAATTCTTGTTGAAGGTCGTAGAGCTTGACGTCGATACTGATTGCTTCGTTTACTAACGCGTCGAAGGTATCGGTAGCTGCGGCAGTCCGCATGAGCTCTTCCTTGACCTTAGGCTTAAGGCCTTGTTTGAACATGGTCATCAGTGCAACGTCGTCCCAGCCGGTGAACGTAGCTACTTGCTGAAACTTAGCAGCGTAGTCGGCGGCGGACGCAGTTTGTCGGATGCGCTGAATCTCACGTCGGGCGATGGTTGGTTCGTTGTGTACTCCAAATACTTGGCGAATCTGTTCCTTGAACAGATCGAAGTCTTCGATCCATGGGTCGATGTCTGCTGAGTTGCTTGCTCCGTCGTGGTAACGGCGAATAAAGGGTTTGATCCAAGTGAACGCGCGATCCTTCATAAACGTACTCACAAAAGTGACACGTTTCTCCTCTGGGATGCGTTCTCCTTGGAACATGAAAAACAGATCGAACTTTATGAGCCAGTCTTCCAGCTTGTCGCGAGTGCCATCAAAGGCCTCGGGTTTAGCCACTGGGTAAACACTGGTAGGGGCAGGCGCCGCTGCCTCCTCGTCCATGTCGAGATCGTCATCAGCCGTGCGGCGTGATGCGTTGGAGTTGCTTGGGGTAGCACGGGATCCTGAGGTAGTACTCATCTTGGGGGTGTTCAAAATGTTGAAGTCGTACTTTAAGCAAAGCTCGTAAGCACTAATTCTATTGGTTCTCAGGGATGAGTACGGTGACAGGAAGCCGAGGGGGTTGGTTGCAATAAGGTGTACAGATACGATCTGTCAGTCTTGAGAGCAGGGTAACGATGAGTAGTACAGAGTAGACTGTCTAGCTCGAAGGTTGGGTTTGAGATCCAAAGACAAACTTTAACTTAGGATTGAACACGAACTGTAAGAGTTGTGTTCCTACTAGATTATATAGTGAAGGTAATGGAGGTCATCCCAAGGGTTGTGCCATCCCCGGAGGTCTTGCCATCCCGGAGGTCGTGCCATCCCCGGAGGTCATGCCATCCCCGGAGGTCATGCCATCCCGGAGTCCCGTGATTGGTGACACGCTGTCATCCTTAGCGATGCCCCGCTTCCTATCAGTACCTCGCAACTCGGAGATCGTAACAATAGAGTACTATTAAGACCTATACTATAAATCTTTAGATAAGAGGTATATAATATTTTATTAGGTAGTATAAGAAGGTATAGTATCTATTTATAGACTATAAACTATTTACTAAAAAACTAGTAACTATAGAAATAGAGCTATATACCTTTTTATATCTAGTTGTTGAAGTCGTACTTTAAGCAAAGCTCGTAAGCACTAATTCTATTGGTTCTCGGGGATGAGTACGGTGACAAGAAGCCGAAGGGGTTGGTTGCAATAAGGTGTACAGATACGATCTGTCAGTCTTGAGAGCAGGGTAACGATGAGTAGTACAGAGTAGACTGTCTAGCTCGAAGGTTGGTTTTGAGATCCAAAGACAAACTTGATAACTTAGGTTGAACACGAACCATAAGGGTTGTGTTCCTACGTACTTATATACTAAAGAGATATCCTATGCTCGACTTGCTCGACGTGAGCTTCGTGAGCGTCTGCTCGACTTGCTCGACGTGAGCTGCGTGAGCTGGGCACGTGAGGGTCCACTTGCTCGAGTGCCAAGGCGTGAGCGAGGTCACGTGACCGTGGAACACCACGTCACAACCGTGCCGCACGGGGAGCCCCCGTAACCATACTGCCCGAGTCCTTTTCTTGAGCGCTGACAGCCTGTCAGCAATTGGCTGGTATAAGAGTTCGTAACACTAGTATACTAGCCCTATAGGCTATTAGAACCTCTAAAGCTAATAAATACTTATTATTCTTTTCTTCTACCTTCTTTTCTAGAAAGTAAGTAAATTGAATATTAAGACCTATACTATAAATCTCTAGGTTAAAGGAATATAATATATTATTAGGTAGTATAAGTAGGTATAGTATCTATTTATAGACTATAGACTATTTGCTAGAAAATTAGAAACTATAGAAATAGAGCTATATACCTTTCTATACCTAGTACGCTAGCCTTATAGGCTGTTAGGACCTCTAGAGCTAATAGTAGTTAGCTAAAAGGTAGTAAGCTCTATTATATTAGTTCTAGGCCTAGCCTATTATACTATTTATATAGATTTATAGGTAGTAACGTGTTTCCCCACCGAGCCGCCCACCCCCACCGAGTCGCCCGCCCTCACCAAAATCGCGACTATTACAACAACTATTACTATGCCGCCACAACGCGACGCGCAATCGACCTATAACGAAGGTACACTATACCTTGCTATCCAGGCTACAAAAGCCGCTGAACCCGACAGTACTAGGCACGCGTCTAGGGCCTTTGCTGTCCCCCGAACAACGCTAAGAGACCGACGCGCTGGAAAGCCTTCACGACGCGATACTGAGCCTAACTCGAAGAAGCTAAAAAAGCTAGAGGAGGATGTAATAGTCGCGCGTATACTTGACCTAGACGCACGAGGAATAGGCGCTACAAGGGCTATGGTGGAAGAAATGGCGAATGATCTCCTTGCTGCGCGCGGTGAAGGACCTGTTGGCAAGCACTGGGTAGACAGGTTCAGAACGCGTACCAAGGAAGTCAAGCTTCGACGCAGCCGTCCATACGATCGTCAGCGAGCCCTAAACGAAGACCCACGCGTTATAACGCCCTGGTTCGAGCTAGTAAGGACAACAAAGGAGAAGTACGGCATCCTTGCTGAAGACACACATAACTTTGATGAGTCTGGGTTCATGATGGGCATAATTAACGCTCAGATGGTCTTTACAGGCTCTGAGAAGCGAACCAATCCAAAGAAGATACAGCCAGGCAACCGTGACTGGGTCACAATCATCCAGGGCATCTGCGCTGCTGGCTGGGCTATCCCACCCTTCATTATCTTTGGTGGTAAGGTCCTTATATCAAGCTGGTACCCAGGCCTGCCTCGCGACTGGGTAATTGAGACTAGCTCTAACGGCTGGACAACAAATGAGCTTGGTCTAAAGTGGCTGAAGCACTTTGACGCGCATACAAAGGAGCGTACTGTGGGTGTGTACCGTCTACTAATTGTGGACGGCCATGAGAGCCACAGCTCTGCTGCATTTCACCAATATTGCGCAGAACACAAGATTATCACCCTGTGTATGCCCCCACACTCGTCGCACCTATTACAGCCGCTTGACGTGGGCTGTTTTGCCCCCTTGAAGCGGGCGTACTACGCTGAGATCGACAGCTGGGCAAGGTACTCTGTCACTCAAGTTAAGAAAGAGACCTTTCTACCAGCCTTTCACATTGCTTTTAACAAGGCAATTACAAAGGAAAATATCCTAGCAAGCTTTAGAGGCGCTGGTTTAGTACCTCACGACCCAGAGCGGGTGTTATCAAAGCTTGATGTGGTGCTTCGTACACCAACACCTCCACTACCAGAGGACACCCCTTGGGAGTCCAAAACGCCAGCCACAATAAAAGAGATGGAGGCGCAGTCTACGCTAGTTCGTGAGCGCATACAAAGGCACAGAGAGTCTCCTATCTCTCCTCTTCTGCAAGCAGTTGACTCGCTCACAAAAGGCATGGCTGTAATAGGCCACAATTCACTATTACAAGCTAGGGAACTGGCAGGGCTTCGGAAGTCAATTGACGCCTTAACAGAGCAGCGCAGTCGCAAGAGAAAGTATATTCGGACAGAGGAGAGTCTTACAGTGGGTGACGTACAGGATTTGATAGCTGAGAAGGACGGTGGCGGCCAGGAGGCAGCAGAACCGCCAGCGAAGAGGGTGCGCAAAGAGAGGCACTGCGGGCGTTGTGGCAAGACTGGCCACAACGCGCGCACCTGCACTGCAGAAATAGTAGATTCAGTCGATAGCGACGCTTCTAAGGATTAATTTGAGATTGATACTGTATTTATGCAGCGTTGTGGTCGAGCGTAATAATCGTGTAATAGTCGCGATTTTGGTGAGGGCGGGCGACTCGGTGGGGGTGGGCGGCTCGGTGGGGAAACACGTTATACTATAAATAGTATATTAGTATTATTTATTTTCTAGAAACTATATCAATTAGTAGTGCTTAAGCTATTAGGTAAACAACTAGTCTAAAATTGTTGCTACTAGCCGAGTGCTCCTATAGACTAACACATTACATTATTATAAGCGGTCGCGTTAGCACAAGCTATTAGAGTGGTGGACACGTCTGCCTCTACTACACCTTCACGACAATCCCCCTTGCGCCCTAAGACAGTCTGGCTAAGGATATTCAGCTTTAAGGCGAACCCCTCGGTTTGCTATAGGGGTGCCGAGTAACACCTGGTCCGGCGCCCGTCATCATCTATCGACTCAATCCAGAAGGTCATATCAGGAGGTGTCCATGGGGGTCCAGATCGGTTTGCAACGTTGTCGAAAGATGGTGTCTTATTCATCGGATCGTCGTTATATTCCCTCCAGTTCGTTCCATTGTGAATTTAGCAAACATTCCACACGCGCAACGAGTAGTATGTTAAAATTGTCGTGGTCGGCAATTGGGCTCGGCTGTGAAATACTTCGTCCGAGCTCGATATGCAACAGTCGCTGAATTCTCCACAGATTTTAAAGTCTTGAAGGGCACATACATCGCGTGACTATCTAACCATGACGGTAAAGATGTGTTACGGGTATAATTCGGCTCTGAAGCGAGGAACTGATCTTTTCCTACGCCTCCTTGGTAGGCACCAGATGCAACAGGTCGTCGGCGATAACTCACTGCGGAACAGGCGATCCAGATATCGGGGTAGGTCCTCTACCGGCAAATTGTTGCTCCTGGTTTTCAGCACCTTAGATCCGGCTGCCAGCAACTGCTCAAGATAAGTGGGGTTGAATAGATCCACTGGTATGGTCTGTGGGACCCCGAATGGGATGACCTCGATAGGTACCTGGGTGAGCGAATCCACCGTCACGTAGACATTTCGTTGATGATAGGTCAGCTTGCAGTAGACAGCTGTCCATCTCTTTGGATTATCCCGAATACTCGCCCGGTTCTCCGTGATAGCCGCCGCGAACCCCTCTTTTGCACATCCTGACGCTATGAACGGCATATCTAAATAGTTCC
The DNA here is from genome assembly GCA_016630955.3 of Didymella arachidicola. Lineage (NCBI taxonomy): Eukaryota > Fungi > Ascomycota > Dothideomycetes > Pleosporales > Didymellaceae > Didymella > Didymella arachidicola. Next base: position 1,261,219 of record CM050000.1, on the reverse strand, counting down.
AGTCTCAAAGCATCATGTTATAGTAGCCAAAGAACTTGGCCGAGTATCGTCGATTGTGTAGACTTGGGTTTCCTGCGACTGTTTTGCCAACTGTATGGTTGTTCGTGAGAGACGTGATGTTGCGACAGCTCGGTGTGGAAAGCCATCTATGCTCTTCTTCAAATTTCTCACACGACAATTGAAGACTGTGTATTGTGGTGTTTGCTGACTATTTACCTGCTCTTGGTGCGACATCACCAGCGATGGTAAAAGGTCGCAATGTGTAGCTGCGGCCCATAAACCGCAGCATTGTTTCATTTAGTTCCAAAATACCGTATGCAGCTTGCGCAAAGCCAAGCGTGAGCTTTACTTCTTGCTTCGAGGCTGGTATGAAGGTATCTGAAACAGCGAAACTCCTAGGAAACGTTCGTGAGATCAATTTAGCTGAGAAAATACCAGCTTGGAGTGGAACAAATCTAAAGGTGGTAGTAACCGGAGCACACGAAGCCTGAACACCAGCTAGTGCTTGTGAGGATATCAGTGAATTAAGGTCTTGCATATGCGTGGTGGGACCCGCCTTCTTTTCGCCGCGACAAACGGAACGAAAGGTATAAAGTTGAAAGGATAATGAAGGAGCAATCAATCCTTACGAAGTGCCCCACCTATCCTGGACAGTGGGCGATACGGCTTATAGGGTTTGGCGTCATTGTCGATTTAAACAGTGAATATGCTGAAGACGACAGCCACGATGGTCGGGAGGTAGAGGTACCTGAATGGTTGTTGACGTGGTAGCTTGTTGATGTCAGGTGCAAAGATGACACCTCCTTTGGTTTGACTCTTGTGGAGAAAATATTGCAAGACCGCGATAAAAGTCCAACGAAAGAGTACCGTGGTGCCCAAACTCCTCCACCTCAATGACGGGGAATACCAGCCTTGGCGGTGATGTGCATCAGGCGTTCGTCGACTGAGCCAGGCCAAGCGGTCGGACATGATCGTACGCATTGTAGGGATATCGCAAAAGTTGGAGTAGACAGTGTTCAGCCTCGTGGGCTCAGCAGGCTTTTGAAGAAATTTATTCGTTCAGCCTTTTCTAAGCAGAGTTTGATTCGGACCCAGTGACGATGCTGCAGGCCAAGACTTGTGCTGACGTTCCACCATAGTCCTCTGCGGCGATCAACTGGTCGAGTGCCCAGCTCGCGATGGGTTGGATATATCTAGTTGGGGCGAAAAAGATGGACGTGTAAGATTGCAACAGACTAATGTCCTTAGCTCCTTGGGAGGTTATAGTACACGCAAGACGGTTCCTACTCTCGACACAGCGTGGTAACTGCAGAACAGACACCCTGTCAAGTGTCAACACATTGCAAAAGTTGATTTCTGGAAGCTAGCTTTATCCCTCCTCATTACCAGACACCATGTTGTGCTAAAATAAGAAGAAGTGTTTGGCGTATTCGTTTGTATTTGCAATTCCTACTCGTCAGCAGCCAACTTGTCCAACCGCTCTCCCTCGACCCTCAACCCAACCCACTCCTCCTTCTTACTCGCGCCAATCTTCTCACTAAGATAAAACCTCAAACTAGGCTCATTCCAATCAAGACAACTCCACTCCAGCCTCTTTCCCCCAACCTTCAACACCTCCCTCGCCAATCTCTTCAGCAACGCCACCCCATAGCCACGACTCCGATACGCCTCCTTGACGAACAGATCCTCGAGGTAAATCCCGGGGACGCCGGTCCACGTACTGTAATTGTAAAAGTAGAGTGCCATGCCGGCGACGGTGCCGTCGGGGTCCGTGACGAGCAGGGTCTTTGCGTAGCCGGGGGAGAAGGCGGCGGGGTTTTCGGGGTCGGAGGGGGAGGCGTGGGAGAGGGTGCGGGAGAGGGAGTCGACGGTTGCTTTTACGGAGGAGGAGGATTTTTCGTAGGCGGCGAGGTCTTGGATGAGGGCGAGGACTGTGGGGACGTCTGGGGTGGGGGGTTAGTGTGGGGAGGGGAATGGGGTGGAGGGCTGAACCTTCGCGCGTGGCGTGGCGGATGGTGGCGGTGGGGGATGGCATTGTGGTTGTTGAGATTGATTTGCGTCGGGAAGATGAAGAGGGGAGTCAGGTGGTAGACTTTATTGTTGTGGTCAGGCGTAGGCTTTATTGCTGTGGTCGGGCGTAGGCTTTATTGCTGTGGTCGGGCGTAGGCTTTATTGCTGTGGTCGGGCGTAGGCTTTATTGCTGTGATCGGGCGTAGGCTTTATTGCTGTGGTCGGGCGTAGGCTTTATTGCTGTGGTCGGGCGCGCCCTGCGCATGTCGTGCAGGACAAGACGCAGGAACGATGTGGGGCAACCTCTCATGCGTCACCGCGCGAGGGTCTCCACTTGGCGCGGGCAGCGTCGCGCTCCGCCTTCCACTTTTCCAACTCGACACGCATTGGATGCGTTGGTGGGAGCCATTCTGCGAAGAAGGGAAATTGCTGGAGCTTGCCGTCCTCGTTGCGCGGCCGCTGAACTCGTGGCACAGAGTCTTTTTTCACTGGGGGTTTTGGGAGGATGCCTTTGTCGTCGACGCCTGCGAATAGCGCGTCGTCGACGGGCGCCGTGTAGCTGCGAGGCTTTAGGCTCTTGGAGTGCGTGCCCCAGACGGCGTTCCACTGCTTGCGTGTGTCGTCGAACTCGAGCTTCGGGGTCAGGATGAGCAGCTTGGTGTACAGGCGCTGCATGAATCTGGCACTGAGGGTGTGGGGTCGGTCGACGCCTTGTGGTCTGTCGGCCTTGCTGAGCTTGTCCATGGCAAGGCTGTGATGCAGCATGTGTTCAACGCTGCTGTCGCTGGGACTGGAAGGGGCGTCTGCTGCTGGCTTACGCGGTCTCACAAAGCCGATGGGCTGCTGCCCTCTGCTCAGGGCTTCAATATGGTCCCACTCTTCAGCGGGAAGCGCCGGCAAGAGCGAGGTCATGGTGTCAGCATACCAGCGACGCACGTTGTTGATCGCGCGCTTGATGGGCATGGGCTGCTGCCAGGTGTTCAGGATGGGCGTCTTGAGGAAGGGGTGCTTGATGGCCGACTTCTTGTCAATGTCCTGCTGGGACTGTGACGTGAGGAGTGCGCGCAGACGGGGATACTGCTTGGATATATGCATGACATGCTGGCCGGCGCGGACTTGCGGGGCTTCAAAGTACTGCAGGCACTTCAGGTCGCTGCGGTAGAGCTGCTGCAGCGGGGCGGGGCCTTGGGGCCATGCTGGGTCCGGCTTGAGCAGGTCGCTGAGCAGGGCATACTTGCGGCGGCCGAGGCGTCCGTAGGCAAACCACAGCGCCTTCTGGATGCAAGGGCGCTCGCCCTGGTTTGCGCGACGCAGGAAGTTCAGCCCCTTTTGGGCCTTGCGCTGCTGCTGTCCGGTGCGGGCGTTGATGACGGCTGCGTGGCGGCGCTTGAAGCATCTGTGGCGGTACTTTTCGACGGCGGCGGCGGCGAGCGAGGTGGTCGCGTTGGGCTTGGGCTGGTAGGCCTTGAAGCGGGCGACGATGTAGCGGCGGAAGTAGGAGCGGGCGGTGGCGTCGGGCAGATACGAGGCCTCGCGCAGCAGCGAGCGCAGGAGGTGCAGCGACTGTGCGTGCGAGGGCGTCGCCGGCATGGCGACGGGGAGGGACTGCGGTGTTGTCGCAGACGCAGAGCAGAGTCGCAGTGGCCCGAGGGGCGGCGCGTGATTGGCTCTGTGGGCGCTCGACGCGTGAACGCGCACCGGACGTTCACCGCATCCCCGCTCGCGGCCGACTGCGCTGCGCTGCGCTGCACTGCGCGACTGCGAGACTGCGAGACTGCGAGACTGCGAACGACGTGACTGCCAGCGCAAGCCAACGCCCGCCGCCCGACTGCAGGACCCCGACTCGACGGCCGCACACTCTGGACCGAATGCGCACCGCATAGCGCTCGCACTGCACCCACGGCCGCACACCGCACACGGCGCCCACGGCCGCACCCCCTCGCCCGCCCTCCCCCTCCCGCTCCCTCCTCACAATGCAGCAGCTCGCACGCTCGTTCCCCGCCACCGGCTCGCCCTCGCACGCGCCGCCCATGTACCAGCAGTCGCCCGCCCCGTCGCACAGCGGACTCATGGCCGCGCCCGGCTTCAGCCGCTCCTTCAGCGACGCCCACGCCCACGCCTACGCCCACGTCCAGCCGCCCATGGAGAAGCCGCAGATCTACACGGCCGTCTACTCGGGCGTGTCCGTCTACGAGATGGAGGTCAACCGCGTCGCCGTCATGCGCCGCCGCTCCGACGGCTGGCTCAACGCGACCCAGATCCTCAAGGTCGCCGGCGTCGACAAGGGCAAGCGCACAAAGGTCCTCGAGAAGGAGATCCTGACGGGCGAGCACGAAAAGGTCCAGGGCGGCTACGGCAAGTACCAGGGCACCTGGATCAACTACCGCCGCGGCCGCGAGTTCTGCCGCCAGTACGGCGTCGAGGACCTCCTGCGCCCGCTGCTCGACTACGACATCAGCGCCGAGGGCACCCAGGGCCACGGCGGCATGGAGACGCCCACCAAGGAGCAGGCCATGGCCGCCAACCGCAAGCGCTTCTACACCCAGAGCCTCGACGGCCGGCCCCCGAGCCAGAGCGTCGCCGGCACCTTCTTCAGCAACATCTCCTCGACCGCCACCAGCGCCCTCGCCGCCATGAACAAGGTCGCCCGCCTCAACTCGCCCGCCCCGCCCCGTCCCGCAAGCGCCTCCCAGGGCCGCCGCGCCGTGGGGCGCCCCTCGCAGGGCCCCGCGCCCATGCAGAGCCAGGACTCGTTCCGCACCAGCAGCCAGCAGAGCGTCCACAGCATCGCCTCGGACCGCAGCTTCGGCGCCCAGAACGGCCACACCGACTCGGCCTACGGCACCGGCATCGACGACCCCCACGAGCCGCCGCGGAAGCGGATGCGCCCCTCGCACGACGACTCCTTCTCCCAGCGCACCAAGGGCGACGACGTCATGCGCGACCACGGCTCGCCCACCGAGCCCAGCGAGTCCTTCTACCAGCAGCAGCACCAGCCCGGCGGCCACACCATCAGCCTGCCGGACGGCGACGCCCCCACCGCCCTGCCCCCGCTGCCCTACCCGGACACCAAGAGCAACGAGGAGAAGCAGGCCATGCTGACCGACCTCTTTGCCGACCAGACCCGCACAGACTTCACCAACCACCCGGCCATCCTGCATCTGTCCGGCGCAGACCTCGACATGCCCATCGACAACAGCTCCAACACGGCCCTGCACTGGGCCGCCACCCTGGCGAGGGTATCCTTGATGCGCCTGCTGGTCTCCAAAGGCGCAAACATGTTCAGGGGGAGCGCCACGGGCCAGACACCGCTGATGAGTGCCGTGTCGGTCAACAACAGCCTCGACCACAGCTGCTTCCCGGAGACGCTCGAGATCCTCGCACCGCTCATCGAGCTAAGGGACTCGCAAGGACGCACCATTCTCCACCACATCGCCGTGACGTGCGCCATCAAAGGCCGCGCAGCGTCCAGCAAATACTACCTCGAAGCCCTGTTGGAATACCTCGTCCGCAGCAACATCGGCGCCGCCCAGATCCCCTCGTTCCTCGAGAACAGCAACTACCCCAAACCAATAGGATTGATGAGGTTCATGCAGGAGATGGTCAACGCCCGCGACAAGGCCGGCAACACGGCCCTCAATCTCGCCGCCAGGATAGGCAACCGCAACATCATCTCCCAGCTGCTCGAAGTCCAGGCCGACCCCACCATCCCCAACCACAAAGGCACGCGGCCTGTTGATTTTGGCGTCGGCAGCGACGTCCACGGCAACGACGACGCCGCCTCGACCGCAGTGAGTCCCTCCAAAGGCAAAGCACCACTCAGCAAAGTGGAGGAAACAAGCCGCGAGATTCAACCCTGTATGTCACCAAACATCCAAACACAACCCCGTGCTGACGTCGACAGTAATGAACGGCATCCTCCAATCCGCATCCCTGCAATTCACCCAAGAAGCCCGCCTCAAACAAGACATCATCGACCAAACAAACACCACAATCAGCACCCTCTCCTCGCTCCAAAAATCAGAACAAGCCCGCCTCGACGCCCTCCGCACCCGCCTCCGCACCCGCCAAGACCGCTCAAAGCGCATCGCCAACCTAAGACGCTGGCTCGAGCCCCAGCGCCACATGCTCGCCGCCACAACATCCGCCACAGACCTCTCCACCCGCCGCGAAATCGGCTACGCCGACGCCGAAGGCGCAGGCCTGCTCGTCCACCCCACAGACCTCCCGGACAGCATCCGCACCGAAGCAGACCACCTCATCCGCCAAGCCTCCTCGGGTCCTGCCTACCTCTCCACTCCGCTCTCCCTCCCCCCCGGCACACTGTCTGCCAACCTAAGCTCTATCCCGACCAACGTGCTCAGGCAGCGCATCACAGTCTACTGCCAGGCCAACGCCGCGCTGCTCCAGCGTTCGAGGCAGCTAAAGGACAAAGACGGGCAGCTGGAGGCCATGTTCAGACAGGTTGTTGCGCTGTGCACGAGCGTGCCTGAGGAGAGGGTCGATGAGGTGCTGCCTGGGTTGTGTGAGGCGTTGGATAGTGATCCGTTGGAGGGGGTCGAGGTGGGAAGGGTGAGGGAGTTTTTGAGGAAGGTGGAGGGTGTGGAGGGGTAGCGTTTTTCTGACGGATGGCGTGGTTTGTGCGGTGTTGGGTGTTTGGCTGTCCGGTAGACGGCTTGTCTAATGATTATGTTGGTGCAAATATCAATACCACCTTTCTTTCCTCGGCGCTCTCCACTACACACCATTCCCACACACCATCCATCCCCACACACCATCCATCCCCACACTCTCCCAGCCACGCCACACTGACACGCACACTCTCCCAAATCCCGTCCGTGAATCCAACCCCCGCCCTCTTTCCCAACGCAAGGAAATCCCCCTCCATCTCCTCACGCATTCCCTCTCCCAACGTCGTAATCCTCAAACACAGGCACGCATAAACCGCGCAAAACTCCCACCTTCAATTCCAGGCAACACAATCGAAGCAACAATGACTTTTTCCCCAGCCGTTTCAACAAGTACATCGCCATGTCTCTCTCCCCATTCAACACACCATCCTTTTCCACCAAACACAAAACTAAGCCCTCACCCGCCGCCTTCCACACACCTGGCCCTGATGCAGCGTACCGGCACACAGACCCCGCGTTCGACATATGCCAGGCATGAATGAGATACGTGTTGGATTGATATGTGATAGATCGCAGAGAAATCATAGGCTGTGAGCAATCTGCATTCGGTCTCGAGGTTGTGCGGTCCAGGATTAATGATTTCGATATTCACAGCACGGCAGATGCCTTTAGCTCGCATAAACATGCTCTTTGGTGAGATCTGGGTCTTCAACATGATCCATAAGCCCAAAAGTTTTCGAGCGCTGGAGCTTGATCAGTGCAAAAGCTACGTAGATGAGCAACAGATATACCCTGTACAGACCAGTGCACGAAATGAATAACGCCATCGCAAATGTCAGTCCTGGCCTTTCATGGGTTTGCTCAACGAACGAACGAATCGGTTCCCGGAATACTTTTGTGGAGCAATGACGTCGTTTCCGAAGCCCGCGTAGGACGCCTTACTGTGTAGCAGCCTCAACGTTCAATATAGCAGCGGGAGGATCCACAATGAGGCTGTGGAGGGCCAGGCGGCTCTCGGGTGTGGAGCGGCTAGGCGGAGTCGCTGAGTATATGAAGAAGAACAGGACACGACTTTGCGGTTCAATATTTCAAGGACATCGCTATCACATAAACACACAACCAGAACTACGAACCATCAGCACGCTCAATCGATGGGGATCGTACTCCGACGCATTATTTCGAACTCTCTCTGCCCAGATAAAGACCCGGCTCCGCCTACTCTACAGACGAATCACCCCTTGGTTGTACACCGCTGGCTCCGTCACAAAGCGACCACCGCAATCATGGGCTCCGGATCCAGCAAAGAGTCGGCAGACCTTGCCAACGCCAACAAGCAAGCACTCCGCGAGAAGCGCAAGAGCTTCAATGGCGGAGTCTCGGTCAAGAACAGCGAGGTTGCAGGGATCGGAGGCGGACCAGGCGGGCCAGGAGGCGGGAGCGGTGGCGGTGTACTGGGGGAGGACTTTGGTGGGAGAGACGATGAGAGTTTTCTTCGAAAGCCAAAAAGCAATGTGCAAAAAGAGGGAGAGTGATTATTGTCTCGAACGTGGAAGGGCGTTGCTGTCGCTTGACTGTGTCTCGATACCCAATGGCGTGTCACATACTCGATATATAGTTGCACCACTTTCAGTCATACACCCGGCATTATCATCTACTTATTCTCCGGCTTCTCTTCGATGAGATCCGCATTCACCGGCGTCAGCGCAACACCCTTCAACAGAAAGCTCTCAATATTCTCCATCGCCAGCTTCTCAAATCCACTCGCCGTCTCGTACGCGCCTCCGGCATTGTGACAAGTCATTGTGACATTCCGCATCTTGCAAAGCTCCTGGTTGGCGTGCGGCTCGTTCTCATGCACGTCCAGCCCAGCAGCGAAAAGGTGTCCGCTTTTGAGCGCAGCGACGAGCGCCGATTCGTCGACCAAAAGACCGCGAGCGATGTTGACAAAGCGGCTTCCCTTCTTGAAATTCCGCAGACGCTCTGCGGTGATGATTTTCGAGCCGGAGAACGGCGTTGCAAGTACAAGGCAGTCGGCCATGGCCAGCATGTCGTCCAGATCTTTATAGAATGTCGCTCCGATAGCCTCTTCTTGATACGTGGGCTTACGCACTAGGTCATGGTACAGGATTTTCATACCGAAGCAGTACCACGCTTTCTCTGCAATCGTCATCCCGATGTTTCCAAGCCCTATAATGCCGAGAGCGTGACCGCGCGGGTTGTGCGCTGTGTCTTGCTGGTGCTTGTGCGCAATCTTGAACTGCTCAGCGTCTCCAGACTTTGCTGCTTCGGCACTCCAGATCAGATTGCGAAATACACTGAGGATGTGCCAGATGGCCATGTCGGCGACGGCCTCAGATGAGGCGCGTGCGCCGTTGCAGTAAGTGATGCCATGGGACGAGAGGGTCGGGATGTCGGCCCAGTCATAGCCAGCACCAGCAGAAGCGAAGATTTTGCATGTGCGAGGTAGGTGAGGAACGAGTTCTGGTGGTGTTTAGCGATGAGAAAAGGTCTCTCTGAGATGGTCGCACCTTGATCCCAACGCCCCATTTCACCACCCGAGTTCCAGAACGGACGGAAGACGGCATGGAAGTCGCCCCATCTTTTGTCTTTCAGTGCTTGGATGAATGCGTCTCGTTGTCGCTCTTCGCTTGTAGGCTGAATGACTGAGAATGTCTGTGAAAAGGATTTGTAGATATCCGGGTTGTATTTGATGTCATCACCAATGTGGAGGATGATATATCTTCCAGGCGGCGGTACTGCTCCCTCCATGAGAAGCAGTGAGTGTGTTGAGACCTTGCTCAGGCTGCTATCGCAGCTGTCAAGTGTGCTGCATCATCCAAGCCCTCGGCTGGGGCGGTGCAATCAAACCCCGCAATCTGCGGCGCCGCTGCCTGGCAAACGACATTCGTGCAGTCTGTGGCGTGCACGTTGGCTGACCGCGAGTCAAAAGATTCGAGATTCGATACACCTATCACGTTTTGGCTTGCAACCACTTGAGAGCAGATTTGATCTGGCGTCTGTGTAACATGGAGCATTTGCAAGCGCGCCACCACGACGCACGGAGCACCTTCCTCGTGGCCGCGGCGACACCCACACCTCCATCTCGACACTGATAGGAAGGTTGTTACTGCTATCGGGACACTCTTGGAAACCTTCAAAATGCATACGACCAAAGCTGTCTTGTCCCGGTAGGGTATGATACCCGACTGCCAGGTGCCACGACGCCCGTCCAGTTCCCCAGCCTCGTTGGCGCGGTGCACTTGACCTCATCGACCGAAGTATGCCTATCGCTCCAGTAAAGCACAGCCGTGGTTGGCAGCACGTTTGATGAGATTACCGTATACGTGCGCACTGCTTTCCACAACCACACCTTGAGAGCCTTCATTCACATTCGCATCGGTATTGATAGTTCGGGGCGTATCGACATCAACTCGGATCACAGCATCAGCCCTGACCATTCCACGGTCGGGCAAAATGCAAGCCAGGGATATGCACTTCACTTATACACCCTTGCAGCCTGGTTAGGTCCGGTTTCCGCTGCCACACGTCCAAATGGACGGTCGGGTGCATGGGCCGCTGGATCGCGCACAAGTTCACGGTTCTTCTGGCAGCCAGACGTTGCTGGAATCCGATGGGCTATCTTATATTTGAAGCGAGTCTACGTCTACAACTCCAAATACTCCAGTCCTCTGCAGTGGTCAACGGTTACAGGGCCATCAGAATCCCAAATTAGGGCTTCCAGTTCACGCTCGCTGCGACTCTTCACTGCCGGGCTGTATCGGTACGGCATGCAGCGATCGGCCTGGAGAGGACGAGGACCTTGATTGTGTCCTTCAGAGTGCCTCGCAGGTCTGGTTATAGCTTGACCCGGGGCTCGATCAGAGCAGGACGGTCGTAGCGAGATCACCGAATCTCCTGTCGACGAAATGAATGCAGACATTTAGGATCACGGAAGAGGTCTCAAGGAGAAGCATTTTGTACCTTAGTTCGGTCGGAGCACTGAACCCCACTCACGATCTGGTAGACAATGGCTGGTATACGCGACTATAGATAATCCAAAAGTTTGCCTTCGAAGACGTCCGGTCACTCTTGACTCCTCGCTAAAGGACCACCAATCGAAATGAACGTTCGCTGGACATGCCACAAGTACCGTGCCCGTGCACCTCGTGGGCCTGTTCAGCTCATGGGCCACCCCACCATCTTTTGCAACTCACAGAATTGAGGTTATTGAGCCACGTACAATGGCTAAATTGATATGATTTTTTGGTGCTGTGATCTATATACCTATGCGACGATGCCTGCTACTCATATCTTTTTGGTGGAGCAATTTTGCGGCCGCGGCTGTTGTATGTAGCCGGAGATGCTGGGGAAGGCCTATGAGCCACCCCCTAACTACGCCCAGCAGTACTACAATGCTTCTTCTTTGTTTTTAGTTGCAACTGACGTGGAGCCTTACGCTTGCCTTGGGTAGGCAATTGAGTACTTTGCTGAGCGTCGCGAGCTTGTTTTTGACGCTCTCTCTCTGCTTTCCGAGCGTCAATTGCTGCGCGTTCTTCAGCCTTCTCCTTCTCACGCCTCTCCTTGGCTTCCTCTCTCGCCACACGCTTCTCCTGCTTTTCCTTCTCCTTGAGAAGCCAAGCCTAGCCTGGTGCTGTAGCTCTTGCCTAGTCTTCTTTGCTGCCTCTTGTTCTAGGTTGTACTCCTTAATTGCAGCATTGCGCACATCAGCTTCACGCTTTAAATGAGGACTCTACCACACAGCGCCCCCCTGCCGATTCAAGGTGTGTGAGTACAGAGGAAGTACTTTCTGCTTTCCCTTCTTCCTCTTCTTATCCTCTATACTTTGCTTGATACCTTGTAGCTCATGTAAAATAAGCTCATTTTGAACATGGAGCTGGTGAATCTCCTGTTCTAATGCCCCAGCCTCAGCACTGCGATAATCCTTTACTGTACTTCGAAGCAACGTCTTTGCCTTTAGCCAGTTAGGCTCAGTAGGTGCAGCAGCAGGTCTTATTTGCTCTGGAGGTGTCCTGATAGGTGAGGGTGTTGGTGTTCTAAAACGCTCGAGGATAACGTTAGCGTTAGGGGGATTGGTTGGTTGGTTGGTATTCATTTTTCGTCTAGTTGATGTGGAATAAGTCCATCATCTCGCCTCCCGAAGGGCATGTACGACGTGCTAAGCTATGGAATTACAGTGCTGATACACTACCTTAGAAAGCATTTCCTGCCTGCGCGGGTATTGTTACCATTTCAGAACTACAGCTCCCCGTCCAGTTGGGGAGGCTAAGCGATGTATGTATATTAGGGTAATTTCCTTGCATTCTGAGGCATATATGTGCCGTAGGAGAGAGAGAAAGAGACATCGTGTGAGTGGAGGGGGTGAAGGGGTGGAGGGGTGGAGGGGTGGAGGGGTGGAGGGGTGAAGAGTGTTGCATCGATTGTGCTGGACCTAGCAGAACTAGGTGCAGGTGTTTGCTGCTGTTGCAGGGCTGCAGGAGCTAGCGGGGGCAGATCTTGGTGAAGTACTGTGTAAGTTTGACAAAGGCGTCAAAGGCCTCTGGCTCCTTCACTAGTGCTGCAGTGTACGCTAGGCCATCAGCCTGGCTGGATGGTAGTATTAGTGGTCGCAGCGGCCATCTGCTAAAGCTCCCGCGGGTCTTGCGGCAGAGCACGAGGTGCTCTGGCGTCTTGTCGCGCCCGCATGAGCAGCTAAGGTTTGCATCCTTGTGATTGTACATTCGGTGATACCAGGCAAAGTCCCCATGCCTAGATTGGATGGAGAGGAGCCTGGCTAACGTGGCCCTTGGTAGGTCTAGTTCCCTTGGACTGCTGCGTGGTGCATAGTCCAAGTCCCAGCTCTTGTACCATTTCGAGAGCTTAGTCTTCTTGTCAGACCACCAGGTCTGTTGTGTGTGTCGCAGTGTCTTGCGGGCTATCGTCTTGATGCCTGAGAGTGTAGGCAGAGCGGCTTTTCCAGTCGGGGGTGAGGGGTGCTGGGCTTCTAGGTTGGCTAATCTGTCTGCTGCCTCGTTCCCCTCAATGTCTAGGTGTCCAGGGGCCCATTTGATAGAGACGTCGTGTGTCTCCATGGCGCCATGGCACTCCAGGAAAGCCCATTGAGAGGTAGGAGGTGCGTCGCCCCTGAGGCACCAGACCACTGAGGTGCTGTCTATGCACAGCCAGATTCGGCGGGTGCGGAGCTCTGGTTGCCTTACGGTATGCTGGAGGCCTCTCCATGCTCCTACTACTTCCGCGTCGAAGACGTGCGAGGTAGGGTTGAGTGACCCGCGTCCAGTGTGCAGTTGTTTTCCGTTCTGATACACTGCAAAGCCGTAGGTAACCCGCTTTTCTCCTTCCTTTGTGTACTGTTCAGAGCCATCTGAGAAGATAGTGACTTCTAGTGGTGAGAGCTGGGCCCACCATTCTTTAAAAGCCTTAGCTGCAGTCTTCTTGTCTAGGCTAAGCGTCGGGTCTGTTCGGCAGCCAGTCGAGTAGTGAGGGGCTGAGAGTGTAGTCCTGGGGGTCTCTGGTAGAAGAGATGCCATCTGTTGGACTTTCGTCTTGACTCGCTGGGGTTGTCCGGTTTTTACGCCCCTGTTTACGATAGGTACTGCTGTGCGCCTAGTGAGAGGGTGGTCTGCATCTGTAGTGCGCAGGTGGGTTGCAAATCTGAGTCTGGCTTCCTCGAGTGCCACTGCTGCCGGTAGCAGTCCGGCGTCTCGGAAGAGTGCAGCTATAGGGGTTGTTCTCCACGCTGGTAGGATGCCTCTTGCCGCTATGGCTAGTGTTTTGTCTATGGCAGCTATGTGCCACCCAATGTAAGCGCTGACCTCTTGTGGCCTGCCTGGTTTAAGTGTGTGTGGCTTTTTGGTGCGGCCTCTGTACCAGCATTCAGTTCCATACAGGAGTGATGGGTACACACAGGCAACAGTGGCCTTGCGGAGGGAGCTGGCTGGGGGTCCATAGGTAGTCCTAGCTAGGCTGCGAATGTGATAGGCTACCTTGGCAGCTTTTGCCGTGCGCGTAGCTACATGCCGTCGGAAGGTGAGTCTGCGGTCAAACCACACGCCTAACCAGCGCAGGGCTGGCTGACTGTGCTCTCCACCCGGGAGGATTGGATAGATCGTGAGCTGTTCATCTACGACGCAGGGAGGCGCATAGCTGCTCCGCTGTCTGGTCAGGTGGATCATTTCCTGCTTTTCTGGAGCAAAGGTAACCTTATTAGCCTCACCCCATGCTCTGATCTCCCTTAGGTCTTCTGCGAGGAGCTCGACGTTGTCGTCCATAGAGTGTGAGGCCTGGTATAGACATATGTCGTCTGCGTACCCAAACCTCCGTTCAGTGTCCATGGATAGTAGCTCTGCCAGGTACAGTGTGTACAGGACGGGTGAGAGAGGCGACCCCTGGGGTGTGCCGCAGGCAACTGCGTAGCTAGGAGTGGTGACCTGGCCAAGGCGGACTTGCACCCTCCGGTCAGTTAGGAATGAGTCTACAAAGAGGATCGTCCTTTGTGGCCAGCCCTGTTGGGCCATCCGATGCAACAGGCGGTTCTTCAGGAGAGCGTCAAACGCGCCTTGCACATCTAGGGTGACCATAGTGACGTGCTTTCCAAGCACCCATGCTGCTTCAGTGTCGTGGGTGAACGCTGCAGTGAGGTCTGCTGCAGAGCGTTTTGGAAGCGCGCCGCCATGCTGGGGGCTGAGGATCTTGTGTGTCATGGCAGTCCATGCAATACGTCTAGCCACAGTTCGTTCGAGTCCCTTTCCAATACAAGACAGAAGCGCTATCGGTCTCCAGGAGCGGGGCGATGTCCGGTCTGTTTTCCCCACTTTCGGTATCATGGCTACCTCTGCAAGCTTCCATTGCGCCGGGAAGTGGTTGAGTTCAAGACACCGCTGGAAGATCCTTCGTACGAGTTCCCCCACCTGAGTCCAGCAGGCGCGGAGTAGTCGCACTGTAGAGCGGTCAGTGCCTGGTGATGTGCTTGACACCCCTATCGTGTTTCGCTCACACTCCTCAAGTGAGATGTGTGTGCTCCACGGGAGGGTGGCTGCAGCCTCCTGGTCTGGACGCTGTCCGAGGTCATCTTCTGCTGTGTAGCGGTTGAGAACTTCCTGTCTAAGTGCCTCTGCTTTCTCTAGGGGGTCTGATATCGTTCTGTTGTTCACTTCGAGGGGAGTGTCCTGGTTCTCTGGCGTGAGCTTGTGCCAGGCAATGATCTTGAACAGGTCCTTGTCGTCTCTAGCGTTATCGATGACGTGCCTCCAGTACTGCCTCTTGGCCTGTCGGACGGTAGTCTTGAAGGCCTGTCTCTCCTCTGGTAGACTGCCAGAGCAGAGCTGTCTAGCACGTTTGTAGGCCTGGTAGGCGGTCTTGCACTCCTCGGTCCACCATGGTGCAGCGCGGCCTTCCTTGCGGTTGAGCTTGCCTGCTGCCTGTACAGAGTGCTGTATAGCCTCTGTGAGCAGCGTGACGCATTCTTCTAGCTGTGCTGCATCCTGTGTTGCAAGCGGGTCTGCGATGTTTTGGGCACCCATTTCTACCAGCCCAGCGAACTTAGCTAGGCTCGCCTCTGGAACTCTGTAGTGGTACTGTTCTAGTTGCGGAGTGCCTGGTGTGGAGATGGGGACAGAGGTCACTATCGTCTCATGATCTGAGCCGCTGTGCATGCTAGCATCGACAGCAGACTGGGCAAACGGGATGTTAGAGAAGGTGAGGTCAAGAACGTGACCAGCGCAGTGTGTTGGCTGCCCTGGCACACCAATGTAGTCCATAGACGCGTTGGCAGCCCATCTAGCTAGCTCCACTCCTCCGTTGGCTGCAGTGATAGTAGGCTCAAAGGATTCGTGTCTGGCGTTAAAGTCGCCCCCGACAAGGCAGAGCTGAGGGGGTGTCAGATGTGTGACGTATTGAATGACGTCTGGGGTGTGTGGCTGTCTGTAGCAGTTGAGTATGGCGACTCCATTTACTACCGCCCATAGCATGTCTGGGTGGTTGAGACTCTCTCTAGCCTGGTACCGTAGGTGGCGGCCTCTGCGGATGTATGTCATCACTCTAGGGCGGACTGAGCCTGGTGTGTTGGGGCTGTCCCAGGTGCTGATAGGTGCTAGGTGCTTGAAACCAGGGTGAGTGGATGTTCTCGAGTTGGCACATGCGAAGGGCTCTTGAACACACACAACATCTATGCCCTTCTGGAAGGCCAGCTCTAGTGTTGTGATGTGCCAGGGCGAGCATCTGCCGACGTTGGCCCAGCATACACGGAGTTGTCTGCTTGGTAGACTGTGCTGTTGACGCCTGTTGTGGGCTGGTATGTTGTAGGGGTGTTCTAGCATGACGATGGCGGGTCATCGCTCATGCTGGTGTCTTCCCTCTCCGAGGTGGACGGGTCAGTGTGGATAGTCGATTGTGGGCGGATGCTGCCGGCAGACAGCTGTCCTACATTGAGGCTTCTCTGGCCTGTGGCGGCCCGCCTTGGTCTCTTTGCTCTGCCAGTGGAAGAGGAGGATGGATAGGAGTTAGTCGTTGTAGGAAGTGATGCGGAAGCCCTGCTATCTCCTTCTTGCCTCTGGGTGGGAGGCTGGGGAGGCGCTGTCTCCGATGCCTCTAGAGGAGTAGTCTCAGGCTGAAGCGTTGCCTGTCTGAGGGTCTCTTCGACTGTCCTGTAGAGGTGCTGCTGTGCTATCTTGCCTGCGCGTCGGATAGCCTTCAGCTCGGCTCTTGTAGGCTTGATGCTGTGTCCGTTGACCCGGCGAGGGGCTGCAGGGCAGTTGGCGTGGCTAGCTGGGTGTGGTCCGTGGCAGTTGGCGCACACGGCTTTGTGGGCGCAGTTGTCCCCGTACGGTCCTTGGTGTCTGTCTGTGCGGTCTCCACAGTGCACGCAGCGCGCTACCTGGGTGCATCGGGCAGCGTTACAGTAGCCCTGGCAGCCTGGGTTGTGGCGCTGGATGGTAGGGTGCTTGTTGATCACCTTGGAGTACTCGCTGATACCAAAAAGGCGGAACGAGCGGACTGGCTCCTTGTAAGAGATGATCCAGGTGGTAAGGCCACGGTGGTTGGCTCCATGTCGTGAGGCCCTGCAGCTGACCGGCTGCCTGCCTGTTTGCGAGCATACCTCTTCCTCCACTAGCTGGATAGTCGTGGGTAGTTCTGTGCCGTCGAGGGTTCGAAGGGAACTGGGTACTCCCTGTACTGCGTAGTTGATCCAGCGTTCTGGGACCCTTACCGCGTCTCCGTCTAGTGCTCTCGCTAGAAGTTCCTGGTTTTCTTGGGTTAGAAGCTGGTCCCGGATAGACTTATTAGCTGGGGTGATCGCCCAGCCTGTTTTGATTGGTGATGCGGCAGGTATGTCCCTCAGGGTGATTCCTCCTATGCTCTTGCAAACTGCCTGTCTTACCGCAAATGGTGAGGGTTGTTGCAGTCGCATTGTTGGGTTGGAGATGGCTATGAAGATTCGATCGTCTTCTTTGGGCTTAGCCGACGGACCAGGCCGGGGTTTAGCAGGGATCAGGGGTCGGTTGGCACCCCTATCTGAGATTTGGGGGTCTCTGGCTACGTCCGCCCAAGAGCGGCGTCCTGACTCTTGGCTCCCGGGGTTGCTGTGATTAGTGTCACTGCTCCAGCGAGAGCTAGGGGGAGAGTTGCTTGGGGAGAGGGAGGTCAGCGCGTGAACGACCCTCTGCTGCAGCTCCTGTGCGATCCTGGCTTCTTGCGGGTTAGTGTAGCCCTGTGCGTGTTGATCTACGGCTGCTGCGAAGGCAGTAGTGATGGTGCTCCATAGCTGGGTAATTTGCTGAGTCTCAGCGATGTGGCGTTGGACGGCATCAGAGACTCGAGGTTTGGGAGCGCCCCCACCGGGGTTCTGGCTGCTCAGAAGGGGCGCATGGTGCTGCATGTCCTCCTGGGGCCGTCTTGGAGCGCGTGTATACAACTGCTGGGGGATCTCGTAGTCTGGGGACCCTGTGTGCTGGGAAGAGGGAGACTCTGCCATCCTATTAAGCTCCTTGCGCGTCGCGCAGGGGGCCTAGGCGGACGTTAGAGGTACTCCCAGAGTGGCCGCAGTGAGCCGGATCGTTTGCTGTGATTTTTGGGGCTTCTGTGAAGGAAACCCAGAAATCAAAAGATTGGTGTTCGGTGAGCGTTAGGGGGATGTATTCCTGTAGCTTCAAAGGCCGTCAACACCAACGATTCTGTAAAGGTGCTAACCCAGGCAGGCCAGAACAGTGAGAAGAAATCAGACTTATCAACAGGCAGCCATCCCAGCGTCCTGTGGTTGTGTGTATCAAGCTCAGTTGAGTAGTTCTGGCTCAGTGACTTGAAGCAGACTACGTCTAATGGCTGGAGAGTGTGGGTAGCGTGAGGGGGGAAGATAAGCAGCAGAATCTTGTGTTCGTCGCAGTAGTTGATGAAGTCCTTCGTTACGTGGCTGCCGTGGCCGTCAAGGATCAGTAACCTCCACCTTCTCCGTGCTTTGGCCTTAGTGTAGCGATCAAAGACCTGCTCTAGCCACGCCACCCCTAGATCATTGTTTGTCCATCCGTTTGGTGACGTTGTGAAGTGGATAGAGTGCTTCCTTGGATCGATATTGTGTACCCAGCTTGCCTGCACTGCAAGACCAGCTGCTGGAAAGACGATGCCTGGGGGAAGAGTTGATCCATCTGCGCATATCGTCGCTAGCACCGTCACCCACTCTCGATTGCCATCGTGCTGTGATTGCTTGTTCTGCTTCTTCTCATACAGCACCCTATCAAAGCATCTCTTCATCCTTGAGATGACCCCAATCATGAACCCCTTTTCGTCCATATTGTACATGTTCTCAGGCAGCACCTTGTATTCAGCCATCTTTTGATGCAGAAGATCAAAGTATTGCCTGTATCTCTCACCTGAGTCAGCTTGGTGACGCACAGATTCCATGGGGGTGGACCAGGCAGTGAGGAGAGTGTCGAAGTGACGGCTGAGGAAGCGGGTAACCCAGCTATCAGATGGCTCCCAGGCACACAAAGGAGTCGCGAAATTAATAATCATCTGCCTTGTAGGCATTAAGTGTCTCTCTGTAAGCCCTCTGATGTACTTTACAAGCTCTGCCTCATCGCGTGGGTGTAATAGACGTTGGGAGTTGATAGTATCTTCCCGCGGGGGTGCTTGACCCTTGTGTTGGCGCGTCAACGTAGTACGAGAACAGCCATGTTTTTTGGCTAGAGCGCGGTACGAAAACTGTTCTCCTGGTCTTAAACTGTCTAACTCTGCAAGGGCTTCCTTTACTGGCATTGTGGTGTTGAGTTATAGGGGTGCAAAGTATTGCTCAAAGAAGGTGGGGTGGCCCGTGAGCTGAACAGGCCCACGAGGTGCACGGGCACGGTAGCGGACGAGTTAACAAGCATACTTACGAAAAGTTCAGGAGCCGCGTCCTGTCCCAGCATGCACTAGAAGCTTGAACTGTGATAAAATAACTCGATGTGGCTCGAGGAACCTCTGCCACAACGCGAGCGCACGGTTGAGACAACCATGATAGTACGCTTGCTCTCCGTGAGACTGTGCCATTGAAAGTGTCCCGAGACGTGGCGTGGCGGGAACTTTACGTCCGGCTTGGCCAGTGGGTCGTACCAAAGGTTGATCAGACCTCGCATCTCTGGATGCATTTCTTGCATTTGACGGAATCAACGAATAAATGTGGTGGGGATACCTCTTGGCGTCAGGACCTGATCCCAAGGACGTCAACAGCCGCCGCATACTGTGTAGCCTAAACGAGCTTCCCTGCAAGCCTGCCAGTGACCGACAGAAGCCACGAGGAATGATCAGAAGAGCCGATCCTACCGAGTCCGTGCGCGTGACGCCCACCATCGCGTAACGCCCCGCTGAGATCCTATCGACTTGTTGAAAAATAAGGTTACTGAGCCACCAACAACAGCAAATATTGTATAATATTGTAGTAGAGTAGTAAATAGACCTATGTGAACTACTTGTGCTACTTGTATTTACTTGGAAGCCTAACGTTGCGTCCGCGGCGAGTAGTGACTGGTGGAGGAGCTGAGGGTGCCTCAGGGGCTTCTTTCGCACCACCAGCATCACCAGCTTGTTTCTGACGCTTATTGCTACCTGAGGTAGCTTTTAAGGCTTTACGCTTACCCTTTTGGGATAATTGGATAGCAGTAGTAGCTTGACGAGCGTCCCTTTGACGCTGCGCTTCAGCTGCCTTCTTAGCCTTCTCCTGCACCCTCACCTCCTTAGCTCTCTCACGCTCTGTACGCTTCTCCTGAGCCTCTCTTGCTCTCTGAAGCTTAATTGCTACTTGCTCTTGCTTCTGACGTAGCTTTTGAAGATGCTGCTCCTCCTGTTCTTGCTCATTGATCTTCCGACGATAGTGTGCCTCTCTGACCTTCCGAGGAGACCAAAATACAGGTTGACTTTGGTACTCCTTCCGCTGTTGGAGACTCAGGGGCTTACTCTTCTTATTGTGCTTCTTCCTGTGTGCAAGAGACTCCTGCAGGCCTTTGTTCTGCTCAGTAAGCAGCTCAACCTGGGCAGTAAGAGAGTGAATTGCCCCTGTCAGCTCCCGCACTGCCTCACTGTCAGGTTCCTTCACATGATCCTTAAGTACCTGCCTTATACGCCTCCAGTCTGTTGGTCTAAGAGCTCCTGATTGTTCTTCTTTGTCTGTATAAGTGTTGTTGACTTGTTTGAGTACAGCAGAGGCGTCAGGGGGCCATATCCCTGTGGCTGCAAAGGAGTTGACGATTGTTGACTCCTGAAATGAGCTCTGCCACGCCGCCCAGAACAGGTGTAAGAAGTTTGATTTAGTGACTGGAGAGGTCCCCTGACTGCTTTGGAGGAACTGCGTAAGCTCATTTGAGTATGCTCGTGCCAGAGGTGAGAACAGGCAAACGTCCAGTGGCTGGAGCCTGTGTGTTGAGTGAGGGGGAAGGATCATCACGAGTATCTTGCGTTGGTTGGCGTACTCAATAAAGTCAGGGGTAACGTGGCTCCCGTGGCCGTCAAGTATCAAAAGACGATACTTTCTCCGTGCTGTGGCCTTAGTAGCGCGATCGAACACCTGTTCAAGCCAGGCAAGAGCTATCTCGTTGTTGCTCCAGCCTGTACTAGATGAGCTGACAAAGACTGAGTGTTCCCCTGGCTTGATATCCTCCACCCAGCCTGAGTATATAGCTTGATTGGCTGCTGGGTATATGAGGCTTGCTGGCAGGGCTTCCCCTGAGGCACTTATGCAAGCAATAAGCGTGATCCACTCCCGTGAGCCGTCTTGGAGAGTACCTCTGACTTGCTTGCTGTCCCACAGTGGCCGGGAGAACACTCGTTTTGCACGTTCAAGTACCCCGATCATGAAGCCCTTCTCATCCATATTGTACATGTGCTGAGGCTCAATGCTGTACTCAGCTATCTTGCTGTGTAGAAGTGTGAAGTAGGCCTCAAAAGAAGCCCCTGAGTCAGCTTGGTGGCGATTGCGATCCTTCCCTGTTGCCCATTTGGTGACCAGTTCAGCTGTGTGACGGTGGAGGAAGCGAGTAACCCAGCTATCAGAGACGCTGCTACCAGCTACTTTAGACGCGTAATTTCGGATTTGAAGCCTGTTAGGAGGGAATCCGTCCTCAGTAAGCTTATTAATAAGCTTAATAAGCTCTTGTTCTTCAGTGTTGTTGAGTTTCCGTTGGTTAACTGCTTTGACCTCCCTAGAAGTTGAAACCCCTTTGTGCCTCCGCGCTAACGTAGACCGATCAACTCCCTTTGCTTTAGCAAACTTTGTGTATGAAAGTTGTTCTTTATGATTGCGCAAATCGAATTCTGTAGCCGCTTCTTGAATTGAGTCCATATTGACTGAGCTATGGGGTGTTGAAGATGGGGTGCGATTTGCTTAGCGGGGCGTTACGCGATGGTGGGCGTCACGCGCACGGACTCGGTACCGTGTCCGTGCACCCAATGCACGGATTCAACCAATGCACGGTAATCGCGATTCACAACACAACTTCAACGCGTAATTACTCAACCAATAATGCCAGGAATTCAAGAAGCGCTTAATGAGATACGTGCTCTAAAGCCTGATGAAAAAATTGTATATACAACAATTGCAAAAAACATGGTGTTGATCGCTCAACATTGTCGCGCGCACATCGACTCAATCAGGTTCCCCGACACGTCGCTAATGATAATCAACGGAAACTCAGCCAACAACAAGAGTTAGATCTAGTCAAGTATATAGAGGAGCTGTCAACGCGTCTCTTACCACCTACAAGGCATATGATACAGAATTTCGCATCCTCTGTTGCCTTACAACCCTGCTCTGATAGCTGGGTTACGCGCTTCCTGCACCGTTACCACAATCGCCTCACATCCCAATGGACTACCGGCATGGACTCAAATCGCCACAACGCTGAGTCAGGGTACAAATATAAGCTATATTTCGAGCTTCTGAAACAGAAGATTACTCAGTATGAGCTGGAGCCTGAGCACACATACAATATGGATGAGAAGGGCTTCGCGATAGGGGTGCTGGGTAGAACAAAACGGGTGTTCAGCAGGCGTCAATATGAGAAGAAGGAGATTAGGCAGGCTCGTCAAGATGGCTCACGTGAGTGGGTGAGCCTCCTGGCCTGCATCTGCGCCGATGGTACTGCTGTTCCCCCAGGCCTCATCTTTGCGTCAAAGAACTCCACTATCCAGAGCCGCTGGGTGGTGGATATTCAGGCAGGAAAGCACCCCATCCACTTCACCTCTTCGCCTTCAGGATGGACAAACAACGACATAGGATTAGCCTGGCTTGAGCAGGTGTTTGACCGTTACACTAAGCCCAAGGCCCGAAGAAAGTACCGCCTCTTAGTTGTGGATGGCCATGGCAGTCACCTAACGCAGGATTTTATCGAATACTGTCACCACAATCGAATTATACTAGCAGTGTTACCCCCTCACAGTACCCAGACGCTGCAGCCGCTAGACGTTGTCTGCTTTAAGCCCCTCTCCTCCAACTACGCCTCTGAACTTGACAACCACCTACAGGAGTCTCAAGGCCTCTCCCCACTGTCAAAAGGTGACTTCTTTGCCTTGTTTTGGCCTGCCTGGGTACACACGTTTAGGGAAGATCTCATACTCAAGGCCTTTACAGCTACTGGCATGTCCCCAGTAAACCCCGACGTTATACTCGATAGGTTCCGCCACACAAGCCCTAGTGGCTCACTCTCAGCCTCCTCTAGTTCTACAGCTTATTCTGCAGAGGACTGGCTCAAAGCTTGTACTACTCTTCATGCGGAGGTGAAGGATTCGCGCAGTGTAGGTGCGCGGAAGCTAGGGCAAACTATCCACCATCTATCATCTCAAGTAGAGCTACTTCAGGGCGAACTAGATGCCCTGCGAAAGAAGCTATACCAGAACAAGAAGCGCCAGAAGCAACCTAATAGGCAGCTAGACCTGCAGCAGCATCAAGAGTATCATGGAGGTGCAGTAATGTGGTCTCCTCGTGCCTTCCGGGAGGCCCGAGCTCGTGCAGCTGTTCAAGACCAAGAGAGGCAAGAAGAGGAATTAAAAAAGGCAGAAATGAAGGAGTTAACCGCTGCCAATAAGCTATATAACGAGAAGATTGCAGAGGGAAAGCGTGAACAGCGGGTGAGGGAGAAGGCAGCAAGAGACCAGGCCCGGGCAGAGGAGCGAGCAGCTATAGAGGAACGCAAGGCTCAAAGAGAGCGTGATAAACAAGCCCGCGACGCTGCAAAAGCTGTACAATTACCCCAAAGAGGCAAGCGTAAGGCTTCACAGTCTGCAGCACCAAGAAAGAAGCAGAATCATGGTGCAGTGGCTGCACGGCGTGGTGGTGTTGCTGCAGAGCATCCTGCTGCACCTCGCACCCACACTACCCGCAGCGGCAGAACAGCAACTCTATATAATTAATTTATGTAAGAGAACATCATTGCAAAGGCCTACAGAGCACTCCACCAACTTATATCGTGATAATAGCTATTGTGTGTGGCTCTACAGCCTCAATTTTGTGCTAGCCGTGAAGGCGTTGAGGCGTGCATTGGTTGAATCCGTGCATTGGGTGCACGGACACGGTAGCGCCCGCTGCAGCCGAGCCACGCAGCTAGCATCGTACTACATAGTATAGTAGATAAGCATCATGCACCGCACAAGAAGTCGTACTTTCCTAACTCGCCTTTCGGACAAAGTAGCCCTGGAACCTGTCAAATCCCTTGCGTACTTTGATCCGCCTTCGGATTTCGAGTAGGGACTATAGTTCCTCGAAATTTATTGACAATGGCACATATAATCTCCGAAGAAGAGATTAAAAACAAGGGTGACAAGCGTTCAAACGCTGAATTCTGCGAGGATGTCAAGCGGGTTCGTGGTGATAAGCTGGTCGGTGATTTACCCTGGGTGGATAGAGAACAAAAGCACATTCCCAATCAGTCAGTCATCGAAGCTTTGTGCGGAATCAACGCTGAATCAATCAGAGACCATATTCAAAGTATCTCGTAGATTTGTCCGATCAATCCTTTCAAATCAAAGACTTGCGGAAGCTCAGCCTGATCATAAGGCTCCATCATCAATTACCGAATCGGGAAAAGAAGGGAACTTCAAATTGACTCTACAATGTCTATGCAGTAGATGCATCTCAAGAGTGGAAGACGTAGTAATGAACCAAGACTGAGGTCTAGAGGTTCTGAGTGAATTAACGTAACTGCATAGCGAGTCGGCCAGCATAGCGGGTCGGCCACCCCAACAAGCTATTAGGCCTACCAACCTTCAAACCTCAATAGATCAACCACCACCCCTTAAATTGCTTTCAAAAGAAGAGAGAATTAAGCTTGCAATCCAAGCAATTAAAAAACCACTAGAGCTAAGCGTGCGACGCGCTGCTATCGTCTATAACGTGCCAAGATCAACTCTCCAAGGCCGACGCGCTGGAACACGCTCAACACGCGATACCCACCCCAAATCATCAAACCTTACCAAGGCAGAGGAGCAGACCCTTGTGAAGTACATAAGGAAGCTTGACCAGCAAGGATCTAGCCCAACGCTCCGTTGGGTTGAAGATATGGCTAATCAACTGCGCGCTGCACGCGACGCAGGCCCTGTTGGCCCGCGATGGGCCTCAGCCTTTGTTAAACGCGAGCCTGGAGTCAAATCGCGTATAACTCGACAAAGGGATCGCCAGAGAGTCCTCTGCAGCGACCCAGCCGTTATTGGGCCCTAGTTTGACCTAGTACAGAACGTTAAGGCCAAGTACGGTATCCTGGACGAAGATACCTACAACTTTGACGAGACTGGGTTTATGATGGGCGTTGGAAATCAAGTCAGAGTAGTCACTGCATCAGAGAGACGTACTCAGCCTATTGGAGTCCAGCAGGGAGACCGTGAGTGGGTGACTTTAATCGCTGCGATCAACGCGATGGGCTGGGCAATCGCGCCCTACCTCATCTTCAAAGCAAAGGAGATCAACGAAGCTTGGTACCCTGATCTGAAGTCCCAATGGCGCATTGGGGTAAGTAACAACGGCTGGACTACTAACAAGCTTGGTGTAGCCTGGCTCAGGCACTTTATTTAGCAGATTAAGGGCCAGAGGGTGGGTAGCCACGTGCTGCTAATACTTGACGGCCATGAGAGCCACAAGTCGCTCTCTTTCCAGGAGCTCTGCGAGGAGAACAAGATAATTACCCTCTGTATGCCTCCGCACTTGTCACACATCCTTCAGCCGCTTAACGTGGGTTGTTTTGCCCCCTTAAAGCGAGCGTACAGCACGGAGATTAGAGGCTTGGCATTAGACTACATTAGCAGAATTGACAAGAAAGCCTTTATCGCAACCTTTGCAAAGGTATTTAAGCAGGCGTTTTTAAAGGCAAACATTACAGCAAGCTTTAGGGCAACTAGATTAGTGCCTCACGATCCATTGGTAGTGCTATCAAAGCTTGATGTGAAGGTCCGCACGCCAACACCGCCGCTCCTAGGGGAGCTCCCATGGAACCCTAAGACACCCACCAACGCCAACGAGATTCAGGCTCAATTAACGCTGCTTCGCGATCGTATTTAAAAGCACCAAGGATCGTCACCAACTCCAATGGTTGAGATTGTTGATCAGCTGCAGAGAGGCACGGCAATGCTGCTGCATGGGCAGACGTTATTGGCAGCCCGAGTGCTGCAGCTTGAAGCGTCAAACAAAGCAGCCTCTGAGCGCAAATCACGGAAAAGAAAGCGTATTTAGAAGGGCGGAGACCTGTCGAAGGAAGAGGCAGAGGACTTAATAGCCCAACGCGACGTTAGGGCGCAGGTTGAAGGGGAGAGTCGCAAGGGTAGGGTTCGAACAGGTGCAGGCAAGAGGGGTAAAAGGCACTGTAAGCGCTGCGGAGAGACTGGTCACAATTCGCGCACTTGTGAGAAAGATGTAGTAGAGGTCAGCGATTAATATTCTGTACTATAAGCTACAGTACGGCGTTGTGGTGTTGTACTGTTGCAATTAGTAGGCCCAATAGCTTGTTGGGGTGGCCGACCCGCTATGCTGGCCGACTTGCTATACAGTTACGTTGAGATTGTCCATTGGTGACCGTCTCCCTAGCCTAGCGTACAAGAATATTTAGCTAGCCGTGGGAATCAGGCTGGCCAATGGCTTTGCCCAAAGTCAGCCCACCACAGCTTGCAAATTCGGAAAACCCATTCTAGCGTTTACACTCTGGTGTAAGGCATCTTGGAGTAATGTGTATTTGTTCAACGACTCAACTTACAGAAAAGTACCAAAATCGCATGGCCCAAATGAGGTCCTATCTCTCTACCTAGAAGCCTTAGATTATCACCACAGGATATCCGCAAACGCGGTCCTCAAAACCTCCGTCCTCGTCTTCTGCATCTCGGGCGCAATGCCAACAAGATCCAGGATCTCCAGACATTTCCTCGCATCTTCTTTCGCTGCCATGAGCAGTGGATCTGTACTCGGTGGCCCGTTATGTCCTGGACTCAGTGCTTGCTCCTGTTGCCCCAGGATTCTCGCCATGAGAAGCTAGCACACGTTAGCACGAACCCAATACCAACCCTTCATCGATGAAATAGGAAGCAACAAATCGAAATAAAGGTGACTCACAGCTTCCTCGAAAGCCCTATGCTGGAACACCCACCACACCCCCGCATCTGTCTTAAGATACTCCCAAAAATGGAAGAAACTCTGCACTGCCATTCGTGCTGCCTCCAGACACCCCTTGACCTCGCATGTGTATCCCTCCGTCGGATTCTCATCCGATTGAATGACCATGACGCAGTGCCAGAAGTTACTGCGGAAGAACAGGTTCTGCCTCAGCGACCGAGGATTTGTGTCTGCGAGTGCTTGAATCGTGACGTCATCTGAAGCCGTGAGTTCGGGCGGAAAGGACCGATGAAGGGAGAAGTATTCTTCGATGAGTTGATCCTTGTGGACCAGTGAGGTGGTAAGGGGTGTAGAGAGCGAGCGCGGTGTGCAGACTGTGCGCGAGACGAGGTTGGCCATGTGCCACATGGAGCGAATATAACGGCGGTCTGCAAGCTCGTAGGATGGGTACACATCTTTAAGTTGTGCGATATGTGTGATACTCATTGGGTTGAGGACCGGATCAGCAGAGCCGTTGGAGGAGCCGTTTGGCATGGTGTAGTCGTCGAGCGAGTCGTCAAGGGATTCCGGACGTACATCCGAAAAGGTCGTCGTCGGAGGCAGCTTCAGCAGAACGGTGAGGAAGGTGTCTTGGAAGAAGATTGCCTGCCAGAGCTTGCGCCGTTGTTGCTTGTCGCTGCGTGAACAGCGAGGTGCAATAACATCGGGATCTCGATGCAAACCCATGGCATATGCTTGTCGTACCAAGACACCCCCGAATGCCCAGGCATCTGACGCGTGGTTATCGTTCATGAGGAAGTACCCTATGAGCACCATAGCTTGCAGTGTCCTGACTGAAGCTCGGCTTAGATAGGACGACAATCTCAATGCTTGCTGGGCTGCTGAAACGTAAAACTCGGCTATCTGTGCTCGCTCTGCGTTTGAAGGCGTATGAATAAATTGAGTTCCCATGGCATATACGACGAAGTGCAGAGCAACCATGACCGGGTCAGCAGCCTGCTTCTCCTCCAGCGACATTGCCCAGAAGCGCTCATAGTCAGCATAGAAGTTTCGTCTATGAATCATGGGATACACAGGGTCAACGGCATCGAAGTACTTGTCAACAAGAATGTCGGCCTGTTCTTTCGCTGGCAGCACACCTACCACTTCGGCGAGTCCGCCGCGACTTGTCCAGTAGTTGGCAAAGGGATGTTCGGATCCTAAGCCAAAGAATGGCTGTGGGGCTCGACTCGAAAATGGAACATTGGAGAGCAGGAATGGCGAAGATCCAGCAGAAGAACCTGACACACTCCGAAAATTCGTTCTCACAGGCGTCGGTACCTGAGTGAGGTGCTGTCATGTGGGTCAGCTATTGCCGGCATATTGGTCTGTGCATCTGCGCGTGTCTCCCACCCGCGTGGAGCCGAAGGAAGGGCGGATGAACACCCGTTCTGACGGGTTTGACAGAAACGACAGCGGGAATAAAGAACGGGGAACTACCTGAACAGGACGCTGCAAATCGTTGCCAAGCTGGAGTTGAGTGGGTTTCTGCTGCTGCTTCCTGGATCGTCCCGAATTGCGCGCGGCGCCAACGCTGTGGGATTGCTTAGCAACGGGCGCACGAATCGTTGTACGAAGATTGAGACTCACCCATCTGCAGATGTTGCAATCAGATTCGCTATTTCTGAGTACTTACATACTGATTGTCGCTTGATGCACGCCAGACAATGAGGCCGGCTGCGATCGCACTGCGCGCAGCGTCAGGATTCCACCCGAATGAAGTCATGACGTACGTCCCGTGGCACGAACAGCAGCAGCGCTCAACGCAGGAACCAGTACGTACCTTTGTCTTGCGCTCAACGCATTCTTCGCAGCTCAAAGTTGGCTTGTTTCTCTTCTGCTTCTTCTTGGGCGGCGCATCGCCTGGCGTCGACAAGTTGACGGAAGCCTCGGGACTCGTTGAGGGATAGATAACCTCCTCCTTCATGGCCATGCGCTCGGCGCACTCGGCCGCCTTCAATACCTGGTTGTTCCAGGAATGTTATCAGATGAGAAGTCGAAGGCGATCTAACCGATGCTGCATGGATGTGACGCGACGGCGTTGTGCAATGTAACGGGAATAAGTGAGGTGATGTTGTTTCCATGAGCCCCAAAGGGTTTCCGAGTACGGAGCGGGGATTTTCGCGGGGAGATCCAGCCACCGCCAAGGCGGGTGAGGGTCTAGAACAATGGTGATGGGTGCTCAGCCGCTAGCGGTTGTCAAGACCGATTTTCAGGCACTAGAAATAGAAGTGCAAGTCATTATTCTGGCTCATCGTGCTTCGTCATGAATCAAGTGGGCCGCAGACATTATGGGTGTGATGAGGGATGGCATGTAATCGATGAGGGACGGGATGTAGTCGATGAGGGACGGGATGTAGTCGATGAGGGACGGGATGTAGTCGATGACGAATGCATGACAGTTGGTTGACTGGATGCGGGCTAAAAAGACGGTAGACGCTAGGGCGACAAGCATGGACGTCTTTCATCACGAGCATGTCCGGGATCCAAAAAGCTGCATCCTCCTCAAGGCGTTTCCAGCCACTTGTGATCTCGCATCTGGTGGTTTTCCGAAACGTATATATATATTGATCGAGCTGAGAGACGTTGTTGCACGTAGTAGATTCCAAACACCCGTATTGTTTGCCGATGTCCTTCAGTCTTGTGATTCCACACATCTTGACCTAGGGCTCTTTCCTCAGCTGTGATCTCTCGCACCACCACCAGGCATAAAAGAGATCGCCATCAATCTTCCGTTTGACCCCTTGTAGTCACACCCGGGGTTGAATGGTCACCGCAACTGCAGATGCGCAGCTCAGGTGTAGTGCTGCATAGCATCACGATAGCCTTTGCCGCCACGCATATCGTCCTCGAAAGCCTGAGCGACCTCCAACACGCGCTTGAGGTGCTCCATACTGAACATTGCCTTCTCAGACAGCGCGATCGATTGGCCAGTCTTAACAGTGTTCTTGATCTGCGCATAATGTTAGCAGAGCCTAGACACACTAATCTCATGAGAGCGCATACCTGTCGACCATTCATGTTCTTCTTCGCCAACTCATTGTAGTCGTCGTCTGTAAAGGTCTTAACTTTCTGCTTGACTTTCCCATTCTCACTCTCAAAAACAGCCATCCTCTCCACTTTGCTGACGTGGTGCTGCCAAATCTTCTTCCTCGCAGCAGGCTTAAGATGATCGTAGCGGATGCCCATATGAATTCTGCTCTGGAAAGCCTCGTCGAAAGTCTCGACACGATTCGTAGTCAAGAACAAGATTCCCTGGTAGTACTCTGTGAGTCTGAGGAACACAGAGACCAGACTATTGCGATGGATGTCGTGCG
This sequence comes from Didymella arachidicola, assembly GCA_016630955.3. Lineage (NCBI taxonomy): Eukaryota > Fungi > Ascomycota > Dothideomycetes > Pleosporales > Didymellaceae > Didymella > Didymella arachidicola. The sequence continues at coordinate 1,231,157 of CM050000.1, read as the reverse complement.
GCATCCGTGCCTCAAGAAAGACGTCAGCTTCGTCCAGCAGCAGAATGGCGCCCCAGGAGTGGGTGATGTCCATGATGCGGTTCAGGTCACGCTCAAGGCTGCCTGAGTTGGTGCCGAGCTCACCAGCCGAAACAGCGTATAGCGGACACTTGAGGTACTCTGCAATTGACTCCCCAGTGAGTGTCTTGCCGACTCCCGGTGGACCGTGGAGCACGACATTGAGTCCCTTACCTTTACCTTGGATGACATCGTCAATCGTGCGGGCGGCATTGAAGCGATGCGAAGAGACTAGTCCCTTGAGGTTGGACTTGATCTTGTCCGGCAGGACGAGTGATTCGAAGGCTTCGGCGTTCCATTGGATCTCCTCGATGCCAGAAAGCGAGAACTCCAGCCAAAGCTTCTCGGAGAAGGCAAAGCCAAGTACAACAGGAGAAGCGATGAGGAGTTCTTCTTCAGTGAAGATATGGTTGGACATGTTACCCTCATCGTCGACTTCCAGCTTGGTGGTCTCGCTGTTGCCTACACCGTTCTCGGTATCAATCGTGCTCTGGGATACCTGGATGGGATGTTTCTTGCCTTTGCTGTCTTTCCACATCACTATTCGCATCGGGTCCCTGTCAGGCTTCTCGCTCTCTGACGAGTCTTCGTCACCGTCACTCGAGGCGCAACAGCTGCCACTCATCTCTTGCTCAGCCTCCTCGTCCTCTCGGTTGAGCTCATCGGGCCTGATGTAGGAGAGCGGATAGTTTGGCTGGATGCGACGGAAGATCGCAGGATCGATCATAATGCGGCCGTTTATATTGTACTTGGCAATCATGTTCTTGACTTTTTGATATGCGATACCTTTCTGCAAACGGTAATTCATGCCTTGGAGTGCGACGAATTTCTTGCCTCGCTCGATCAAAAGAGCTTTGATGCCCTTTTGATCAGTCAGCATTGTACAATCGTATCAGGAGGTGGGGTCAGACTTACCCTGGGATCCTTGTGGTACTTCAGCGGGTACGCCACCAGACTAGTGATCTTCCTGTGACCCTTGAAGGACTTGATTTCGGCCTCATGATCACCCAGGCCGAATGTCTGGCCATCGTACTCGAGATACTTGCCATCGATACAGCAAGACTTTGCGCCACTGAGCCAGCTCTCGTACTCAGAGCATTGTTCCACTCGGAAACATCTGGGATCCTCTTTGTTGCCATATGTGGGCGTGTACACGATAGTGTTTGGCTTAAAAAGAGCCCAAGTCAACTCGTAAGTGATCGTGCCGGCTTTCAGTAACGGTTTCAACGCTTTGCGAGTCGCGGCAAAGTCCTCATCGACATAGCCGATGAGTAGCTTGCATTGAGCAATCTGATGTGCGAGCAGCTTCTGGTCCTTGGTCTTCTTTCTGCGCTTGAGCTTTGGCTTCAGAGTCTTCTTTACAAACGTCTTGATCTCATCGTAATAGTGGTAGAGGATATGAGGATCGATCTCGGGTATGTCTTCGACAAGGCTAACACACTTGCACTCTTTCAATACCTCCTGAAGTACACCTCTCAATGCTTTAGACTTGATGTCAACAAGCGTATCACGCAATTTCCCCTCCCAGTCGAAGCGCCGTCGAACGGTGAATACACACTCGAACTCGTCCTTCTGCTCAGCCGTGCTTTCAATAAGTTTGTAGTCGCGCAGCTTCGTGTCCCACACCTGATCGACACGTTTAAACTCATGCGCGTTCTTTTTCGCTGGTATTTTGGGTACGGGAGGAGTGACACCCGCAGTTACGGCATTCGCGACAGCGAGTTGTTGCAACTTGAGCCTTTGCAGAATCGCGCTCACCTTCGTCACCTGCGTGTCAAGATCGTCGTGAGGAAGAGGGGGAGTAGTGTCATCAGTGGTGTGAACAGTGACTGGACCATCGGAGACAACACCATCATCCTCAATAGGCTTCTTGGCTTTGCGCTTGGCTGCGGCACGCTTGCGCTTCGCCTTAGCATCATCAGAGTCAGTGTCAGAGTCACTGCTGGAGGAGTTGGAAGAGCTTAAGGTTGATGAATCGCTGTCCTCGCTGGAAATGCTGGCCTTATTGCTCATCTTCCTTGACTTAGCCTTGGCTTTGGCCTTGCGTCGACTCTTCTTCTTTGCATCTCCTGAGTCTGAGTCTGAGTCGGAGGTCAAGCTTCCAATTGAGTCCGAGGAGTCACTGGTACTGTTGTCGCCAGAGCCGTCACTTGAATCTGCCTTCTTGGCTTTCTTCGTACTCTTACTCTTGCTCTTCCTCGCCTGTTCCTTCAGTGCTCTTTTTTTGGCTGCAGCTTTCTTAAGAGCCGCCCTCCTTTTCTTTTTACGCTTCTCTTTCTCATCTTCGGAGCTCCCGTCGGACTCGCTGTGTACGTCACTATCGTCAGAAGCAGAAGAATCGACAGCGTCATTCTTGGATTTTTTTGCCTTCTTCTTCTGCCTACTCTGTTTGGACTTCAACTTCTTCGCAGGCGCGCTGGTCTTGGGCTCGCCATTTGCCGTGTCCGAGGCTGGTGGCGTCGGTGGCGTCGGCAAGACTGTCTTCTCTGGCTCTGCTTTTGGTGTCGCCTCAACATTCTGTGCCTTATCTTCGTCTTGGATGCAATCCATGCTGGCGCTGCTGTCGATAGAGATGTGATCCAAATCTGATGACACCGACGGAGTCGGTAAAATGACGAGTGATGAGTCTGAGATTTCTGGCGCGTTGTTGTTCGCTTGTGGCGGAAGAGGGAGAATCTTTGGAGTTGACTCCGCGCTTTCTGATCTACTCATGAAGACTGGAATCGGCAGTATTTTGGACAGGTAGACGCCTGAGATGCCGGTATTATCGCTTCGAAAGGCTTAGCATAGTGTTCAGATGAAATACACGGGGTAGTGTGAAACTCTCGAAGATGGAGCGGCAGCTATCCAAACGTACCTTTACTCCACAATCACCGAGGATACTTTCACATAGATATTCATGCAGAAAGCTCGCCCTGTAATTTTTTGATACTTGAGGCCGGCAGAATGTATCGGGAAGTTACCGATGGATCGAAACAGGCACTAATCTGCAGGGACCCTTTATACTGGTGAAAGATTTAAGCGAAGCTTGACCAGCAGAGGAAGCACTGTTGAAAGCTCATGAAACCTCTTACCCTGCCTGTCAGTGCATTCAAATAGCGTGGTGAGGCGGAGCCTCATTGGAGTGCATACAAATCAAACGTCAGCACAGACGCGGAAAGTAGGCAACAGCTGCAAGGCATACGAAGCTATGCATCAACGAAGTATACTGGCCGGTTATTGTCGAATGAAAGATATACGAGGAGATATACAAGGCGACCGGTGAGAAAGGGGGGCGAATCTGGTGAAGTTGCGTGTCCGGACTGCTCGTCGACGCCTCGCAGCCTTGCGGGATGGGCGATCGTGCAGTTGATAGGTTCGCGCTCCCCGAGGTTGGACATGCAAAAACTCCAGAGTGCATTCGAGTTTGCGACTGTTTTCCGGTGTTCAAGCGCATCTCGACGGAGCAACGAGCCTTCTCTTATATCCCTCTATCTCGAGCACAGCGGGCGGCAAGCGCCGGGGTCGTTGAACCGGGATCGTTGCGTCGCGAGCGCAGGTGCTCTGGGCGTCACGTATGCGCATGCTACATGTGTTAGTGTGGCGGCTCGTCTGGCTGACGGCATACCGTTTCGAGATGATGACCGATGCGGTTGATGGTTGCACAGAGTACTTGTTGTCGCAGCCAGTGGTCACAGTTGCGCTCCCAGAGCCGCTAATCACCCGAAACGAGCAGGGGGCTATCAAGCGCTGACAGCAGTTGCGTGTTGCTGTCCGCCTCACTTTCGAGACTTCAACGGTTCACAGCCCATTCGAAGCGTACTAGAAGGTCAAATTATACAGAATCAACCCATTCTAGATTCCGGCTTCGCTTCTTGACTGGCATATTAAAGCAACGGCAAATTAGCCCGTTCACAGCTATAGTATAGCGAAATTTGCTTCTGTGCATATAGCCACGTGCGTAGTGTCTCCTGTATGCATCGTGCATGCTGCAGCACCTGTACGGGTGCTTCGTGCACCTTCCTGATACGCTGGTTCATTCTGCCACAGCACTTTCGCTGGGTCTCTCGCCACCAATGCCTCATTCTGTAGAATCCAGTTTCCAAGTTCCGTGGTCTTCTGGTTGAGCCGCACCGACACGCTTCAATTCGACAGTTTGCTCTTTCCCAGATGCCCCAGCTGATGTTCCTTGGCGTTCTTCATCTCGCTCTCAGGTAAGCCGTCAGGTAGTTCACTTGTTGATGCAGCCCCGGATACATGGTATTTGACGTTGTCGATCAGCTTTTCGACGTGCCGTGTGCCTCTATGCGATTCTCTAGAGGTAGGCCTTGAACTCATCGCCACCGCGCCGTCCGTCTGACCTGGTATTGCGGGCTCTGAAGCCGTTGCCTGCGAAGGTGTCTTCTTGTTGCTGGCTTCCATGCTTGTTCTTGTCGATATTGGGTATTTTAAAACCTCCTCGCCGTTGGGCCCGTGAGATCGAACATCCTTTGTATCGCTGTCGTCGCTGGCGTCACTGCCCTTGCGACCAGGCACCGGAACAGTAGTCTTGTTTCGTTCGTTTGCGCTTTTGATGGCTTCTGTTTGGCTAACGTCGAGCTCCGAATCGTCTGGACTGGAGGACCGCAAACCGAGATCCTTACCTTCGCTCGGCTCGACACCTTTGGTGCCTTTCCAGTCAGTCGGTCCCGTCTGCCGTACCTCTTCGCCCTCCTTGGGTTCTGTGATGACAACACCGGGCCGTCCCTCCTCCGCGCTGAGTGCCCGCCAGACAACTGCAATGCGCTCGAAGGCTTGTGTGCCCTTGCGAGACGAGCCTTTGATGCCATCCATTGCGTCCCAGTCGATCTCGAAGACGCCCGATGCATCTGCTGTGCCATTCTTCTCCGCGCCGTTACCCTCAAAGAAGGTATTGAACCACACGTGCGCGACTGCGGTGACCATTGTAAGGTCGAAAGCAGCTTTGTTGCGGCGCTCGACGTCGATGTTGATGTCGTTCGTAGGTAGTACAACGCGTTTTGATGGTCGAAAGACGACGTCGCCAGTGCCCGGCGTAAGACTCTCTTTAGAGTTTTCCCTCGGTGTCGCGGTGCCGTTTGCATTTCGTGGGAACTCCAACGACGATCTGCTGGCGGTCTTGGGATCGCTCTTGCCGTCTACCTGCGCGTTCGCCTTGCCAGATGACCCAGCCAAGCCATTTTTGTACATAACCTCATGTACGGCCTGCGCCATGCCCGTGGTCTTGACTTCACCTCTCACGACCTCCCGCTCCTCTTTGGTGAATGTGTGGAAATTCTTAATCAGCTTGCCGTCCTCAACGAAGCTTTCGATCTGGATTTTCACGCCATCCCGCAGTCCCCAGCAATGGACTTCCAAGATCTCAACCTGCCTTTCGACGTACATCTTTCCGTTCTTTGTCCAGCGATCGACGTATGTAAGCCACCGCAGCTGACTCGGAATACTGACACCCTTGTATCCCATGCCTGGCCTCATGCGCCGCTCTGTGAATCGCTGTAGAGCCTTCTCCATTGGCCAACCTTCTTCGCTCATCAGGTAACTGCAGCTGGCGGTACCTGATCTGCCCTTACCGGCTTTGCAATGCACAACAACTACACGCCCATCTTTGGCCTTCAGCCAGTTGCGCATGCTAGCCATGATGTTGGGGATGAGGGCGAAAGGTGGCGGATGATGGTCTGGAAAGGGATAGTGATATACACGGTTGTATACCTCGCTGTCTGGATAGCCAGTGCCTTCTGCACGGAACTCCCATATTGCCCAGTCTTCGCCATGTTTCGAGTCGAGGAACTTTACAAGGGAGTCGAGAGGATTTCGGTATGCGCGCTGAGGGTATGTGCCGCTTGGACCCGATGTGGCGATGACTAACGGTGGTCAGAGTTGTGAGGATTTGTAGGGCTGGGGTCTCTACTGTTGTCTGTGACATAGCATAGGTCAAGGCCAGCTTCAGCGTGCCGCGCACGGGGGCCAGCGACAATCTGCCGCAGTATTGAAGCCTGGTTCTGTCAGCTTTTTATTACGGAGCGCTCCCGATGACAGGCGCATACCATTGCGAGGCGTGAGGTATCCTGTGTTAGCCCCTTGAGAGTGAGTCGCGCAACATGTCGGATCGTGACGTCCGCGTGGAATGTGCCTTCCTGGTTCCTGGTTCGGAAGCTTGGACTAGGCCACTACGTCAGACAGGGTGTAGCGGGGCTACTGCACAAGCTTTTGGAAAGCGCGACCCTGCATCTCGACCAACCCCACCATCATTTTGCCTCGCCATCTACTTCCTCTGATTCGGCCCTTAGCACATGTCTTTCGTCGATGTGCTCCCTTTCAAGTCCCGGCAATGCTGAGTCTAGAGGCGTGCTCATACCTCTGCAGTCTAAAGCACGCCGCTGAAGATGCCCTTATTCCGAGGTCCATCGAAGCTTGCCGTCTTACCGAGCTCACATACTCTTCATCATGTTCCACCATGTCTACATATATGGGTGCGACTGGAGGAAGACTTCAGTCGCATTGTACAAGGACCATTCACAGGATCTCGACAAGCTCAAGATCCGAGAGCCTCCTTTGCACAGTTACCAGCCCTCGTCAGGCTTCCATAGTGCCTGTACAGAAGTCCGGCTATTCAGACAAGTCTGGAGGGTACACAGCTCAATTTGGTTTCGCAATGATGTAACTGCCGACATCTCTTATTACAGCCAGCTTCTGAGTGTTTCCATTTGACAGCCTATGCCGCCCAGGTACCCCGTATGCTCATGCCAAATCCAAGAGCATTCTCTTCCGCACTGACCCTCATGCTAACAATGGTCTCAGTGTGAACCATTCGCTTCGTACTGCTCATGTGCCTAGCTGTGCCAAAATCAGCGAATCATTTTGTTGGCCAGGAATCATCGTTTACATATGGTAAAACTGCTTCCATTTCGAAGGCCTCAGCTGCTGCTGGGTACACATTGAGTCGCCAGTACCAGCGTACTTGAAGAAGCCCTATGACAAGGGCAAAAGCACCGATCAACACGGAGAGGCCGGCGAATAACGTCTATAGGACTTCAAGGTTGGCATTCGAACCTCTGGTAGCCACGTGCCCAACGTTTTCGGTTGTGTGAAGAGGTACCGGACTAGTGCGTAGCAGCATTGCTACGTTCCGAGACAGCGATAGCTTTTTTGTGGTGACTGAAATGGACGAAACGATTTGTAAGTCTTCTGCTGGCTTAATGGCAAGAAATGCTTAATTCTGAGGAGAGCATTGCCTGGGATTCAGTTCTTAGCACGGCTCAGATCACTTTATATAATAACAGCAAAGTCTTAATGGCAGTGATCCTGCTTGGTTGACGACATAACGGTTCCGAACTGTAATTTTACACATGGACGGCAAATTAAGTGCGTGATTGGTTGCAGCATCGCTCGAAAAGTGTAGTCGAGGCTGACTCGAAAACGATTGAGTAACACCTCGCGCGCCGGGGAAGATGGGACATCAAGTGCAGAATTAAGCAACAGCTGGAAATCGCAAGTATCGCGTTTGGCAGTTTTAAGCATCCAAAGAGAAATGCAAGTTTTGCAGGGATGCCAAACAGAAGGCAAGCCTTCAAACATGCATCGTAGTTGCGCTTCTTGTGTCAGTACTGACGCTGTACAGTGTGAATTTTTCCCCGAAAAGCCCTATCCCCATCCTTGCAAACGTTGCCAACTCCGTGGAAGTTTCTGTTCACCTCCAATGCTGTTGACAAGAGCTCGAAAGACACAACAGCTTCAGTCAAAGACTTCCGAGCACCCGAATTCACAGCTCCTAATGCCCAGCTGCAACCCCTTGGGTATCAAGCCTCCAGACTACGTTCAGCTACCTGCGATGATCGCTCCTCAACCTATGCAGGGTACTATGATACATTCTAAAGAAGCGTAAGCAGCAACACCCCTAACTTGACCTAGAAATCCTGCTGACGTCGCTCAGTATACTGCTTCTCAGCTTGCACGCTCTGTTGCTCATGGCCATTGAGGAAATGGTCGAGCTTGCTGTTGACATGGTGAAACCAACTCTTCGTGACTCTGACCGCGAGCAGAAAGAAGACTCCATACCGGTCCTGGAGATCGCCCTCGCCGAGCTCAAGCATATTTCTAGGGTTGTCATGGCCCGAGCTGATGCCATCGGCCGTGGACCCGTCTATAATCGGGCTTTGGAAGCTTTGCGCGCTATCGAAAATCCACTCTTCAGCAAACGGTTTACCTGGGGCGCCGATTCAGTCTCCTTGAATGATATCAGCGAAGTAATAACTTGCTTTTCGCAGCCCCAGTGTAGCGAAACCAGTCTATCATACATACTGCAAATCAAAGTCATGCAACTTGATCAGTGTTGCGCCAAGGATGAAAGACCAAAAATGCCTGCCTTCAGGAAGCAGTTTGCATTGGACATCGAGAGCTTGTTATGCCAAGGTCATATCGATGTCCCTTCTACATTCGCGCAAAGGCAAATGTTCACGCCAAAGATACTCCTGCAACGCACAGCTTTCGCGAAACAAGTGCTACGAGATCCACGTTCGGATTATCTTGGCCGATGTGGTTTTCAGATTCTCTGCGATGCTGGAGTACCTCATCAGTGGCAAACCATATACGCAGGGCCGACTCAGCGCACCGCGAGTTGTTCATCGTACGAAGTGACTCAGCCACAGGCCATCGCGCTCCGCTTCGAATTCTACATGTCAAGTGGTCAGCAAGGACATATCAACGTAAATTCATCAGAAATCAACCATACCGATAGACTCGGCCGCACTGTTCTGCATGGTGCGGCTCGTCAAGGCCGTGTTGGTGATATCACAACGCTGTTAGACATCTACGCCGATCCACATCTGGGATGTCTGAATGAGTTTTCGCTCCTGCATATTGCAGCCTGTCACGGACACATAAATCTCATGTATTTGCTTCTTACGCAACGTTGGTACAGGCATATGCTCAATCGTCTGGACGGCCTCTATCGTACGCCTTTCTGGTACGCAGCTCGCAGTGGCCACATGGACATGATAGCCATGCTTACACCTGACTACGACACCGAGTATCTTGATATCAACGATTTTGATCCTTTCCAAGATGATTTCCATGGACACGGTGCCCTGGCTATCGCAGCTCGCAGCGGCCGGGAGGACGTCCTCGAATATCTTCTCAAACTTCGCGTCAGGAGGACGAAACCTGGCCGTTCCAGTAACAACATCTACACCGAGCATTTCCTTTTAGCGTTCGCTGTACAGTCTACTGATAGAACGTGTGTCGAACTTGTTCTCAAATACCGCAAGTGGCAATTTGGTGATGACGTATATAAACGAGCGGTGGCGTACGCGGGCGAGACCAAAGACCGACAGCTTCAGCACGTGCTGGATAATCTTGGGAGAATTGCCTGGCCTTAACATTCTGTAGCGTTGCAAAATGCTCTATCATCCAGCACCGCCTCCAAGCCCTGTAACGCGCTTCCCCCACGTATGCATTCGTCACCTTCCCCTATCAGGCCTTGCCAGGTCAGGTGTGTTGCTTGGAGCTCACGCCCGATGAAGTTTTACTCGGATGGCCTTTATATAGCTTTACCTCGAAAGTTATGAGAACTAGAACGAAGGACTCTTGTATCGCACTTGTGTTTGTTCGCATCATCAGTTTCGCCAACATTTCCGTTTATTTGTGGGTTTTCTGCAAGTATCATGCATCCATATCAAAAGCAATTTTATACTGCATGCTGTACGGTCCCGTACATGTGAGAAGTATTGCTTGGGATACTTAGTACTGTGTATGCTGACGTTCGCTGTCTGGGCTGCAATACAAGAACAACGGACAATGGCCTTTGTCTCAACCTGCCATGTGCTTGCACGTTGATGAAGGCTAGCTCTACAATGTTCATATTTTAGATTGAGACAACTTACAACATCGCTTAACATTGTCGATACACAGTTATTGCAAATGTGCCTGTTATAACTCGCTTTCCATTCAATGGACCACATCCCCAACTATCGACACATCTCTTCTCTAGGACACGAACTTCAACTCAGCCTACACACTTACTTGCGTACCTGCTTTCAGAATCTACTATACCTATCTCAAAGATGAACGATATTCCATGGTGGGTAATCCTTATTTGCGTTGTTGCTGCCATTATCGTCATGGTACTCCTAATGCTTGCTCTGCGCGGTGGAGCATGTCAGCCGTGTGGCCGCGATGTGGCGTAGTAAATAGCATAGTCACCCTCAGATAACTGAACAGTTCGGCAACAGCTAGTCATTTGCAACAATTCACTTTGTCTCATGGTATCCTTCCCTCGAGAGTCTAGCGGTGACTTCTTTCGTTCCATATCTGCTTAGCGAACCTGTCCAAATCGCTCTTGTGACCATGTCTGGATGTATACTAAGGCTGTTGTGTCCTCGTTTTGACACATTAATCGGGCACTGTGCGCCTAAGATAGTAAATGTCAAGTTGCAACAAATCCGTTGCACAAATGCTTTCGAAAATCATATCCTAGGCCATCTTAATGTTACACCACTATGCACAATGTTCATCCGTTCAAAACGTGGATGTCGAATAGGAGGAATGCGGGAGATGCGAAAACTGTGTTGCGTCATGTTGACAAAGCAAGCGCCAAGCAGACCCTCTGGATTCGCAGATGTATTGTTCGCTATGAGCATGAGTACGTATGACTCCTTGGTTACTTGGCTGAATGGACATCTTGCGAGTTCATCTTTTGGTTTCACACCTATCTGCACTTTTCAAGTGTCAAAAAAATAACTCTTCCACTTGAAAATTGCGCGCCGCAACTGTAACCACTGCTGTTTTGGCTGCCATCAATGGTAACGCCGCTGTGTGCACCTGCAAGAAAGTGTCCAAAGGAGGTGTCTGCTCCGGCGCTGGTGGCGTCTCCAACGCATACTGCTGCCAAAGAAGCGGTCGGTGCAAGGATCTCAGTAACGGTAAGACGCGCTGTGAGGAATCTTCAAGGATTTACTGCGACGGAAGGGACAGGTGGAAGCGTGAGGAGGAAGTCGCTAAGAAGGGAAGCTGTTGAAGCGACGTTCAAAAAGTATAGTTTGCTATCCTACAGCTCGTCTGAAGCGATACAGGCAGCCATATTGAACCAGCGGTATCATGAGGCGACCCTCTGAGAGCTGGCTTGGAGCATGAGCTTGATATACTGCAGATCAGGTTCAATCGAGACATGGCGCAATGTGAGGAGTAGCCGGCCAGTGGATTATCAACTTGTTGTCGCTTAACTCTCAGTCCAACCATCACTCGAGTGCTGCAATCTCAAAAAGGTTGATGTTGATCATTTGGTCAGATAGATGAGGGTGAAAGAAGATGCACTAGAGAGCTTCAGCACTGACCATCAGCCCCACCGCCCCGCATGAGCTCTTTCCATGGTTCCTAAACACGCGACTGCGGCTTCCCTTTTCTCCCATCACACATTTGTGCCTGCGAGATCATGACCAGTGCCTACTACCTTGCAAAACCACCCAGCAAGCCCTTCAGCGGCCAGTCCAAGATGTCTTTCTCCATACCAATCGACGAGATCCCCACCCTCACTTTGCTGTACAAGCTTAAGAAAATCGAGCCTGCAGCAGGCAGCAGCCCAGAGTACACACCAAATGCCGCTTACAACGATAGAATCAGCGTCATCCGTCAAGACATCACCACACTCGCTGTCGACTCGATTGTCAATGCCGCAAATACATCATTGCTTGGTGGAGGCGGCGTCGATGGCGCCATCCACCGTGCTGCGGGCCCTGAGCTGCTCGATGAATGCGGTACACTTGGTGGGTGCGAGACTGGTAGCGCCAAGATTACAGATGGCTACGAGCTGCCGGCCGACAAGATCATTCACGCGGTGGGGCCCATCTACTGGAATAAGAACAAGGATGATGCTGCGAGACTGCTTGCTGGCTGCTACAAGACCAGCTTGCAGCTGGCGGTAGACAATGGCTGTAAGAGCATTGCCTTTTCCGCGATCAGCACGGGCGTGTACGGATACCCCAGTGGAGAAGCCAGTCTGGTCGCGCTGGAGACTGTGCGCAAGTTCCTTGACGAGGGCGAGATGGCAGACAAGCTTGATCGTGTCATCTTCTGCAATTTTCTCCAGAAAGATGAAGATGCATACTTCAAGAATATCTCGTAAGGCGCGTACGACTTCGCATTTCACGTCGTATTGACAAAAAGCAGCGTGTTCTTCCCTCCTGCCACCGCCGAGACCAAGACCGAGACGGAGGCTACCGATGAGCTCGAGTATGATACAGAGGAGGAGCCAGATGGGGCGCAAGGCACCGTGGCCGCGACAGAGATTCTCTCGCAGCTTCCTGATGCGCCGACCGATGAGCCTGTTGACGTGGATCATGCTGAAGAGCCTTCTCAGAAAAAACAAAAGACTGAGGAAGTATCAGACGATGACTTCGTTGTGGTCGAGAAGGAGGGTGCAGACGACAAGAAGCAGAAGTCAGAGCAATGAGGAGGTTTGAGCATGGTCCCAGGAGGGTTATGATCAGACTCCGATCTCACCTGGTCTTTCGATTATCACTGGCGTTCAGGAGTGAAAAGAATTATACCCAGATACAGACGGATGGAGCTGCTGAACGAATGTCGCGACATATGACAAGAAGTCAGACCTGAGTCTGGGCTAGAGACTCAAGTATCCTTCGTTCCACTCATTGTGACGGATGTCGCACGGTCACTGGGCGTGGTGGGGGAACATCCCAGGGTTTGTGAGGAAACAGGTGGATCAGTCTGTGCTTCGAAACCTGGGGTACTGCTAGTAGCAATGTTGGAGACAACGGCCTCAATGTCTCAAACTAGACGCCCGACCCCATAGTCATCCCACGCTCGAGCAGCTGCTGAGGGTATGGGATGAGCCGTGCTCTTCGCCATGCTCGTGGCCATTCGTGGTATCCGAAGCGGCGCATGCATCGCCAAGTGCGGCTGTCTACACATCGAACGAGGGAGTGATCTTGGAGGTCCACAAATTCGAAGCTAATAAGTCAACACAGGTGGGGTAGACAGGTATGTCTGGAGGATTTGAGTCGTCAAAAAACTCATCACGCTTCTCCTGGGTATGCTGTCAACTTCCACAGAGCGGCGCATGCAACGACGACTGCTACGTGCCTGCTCAGTGCCCTCTGCGCCTCGCATCGCGAGGCTCAACTGCTATGCTTCGTCTCGAGGCTACCTTTAGCCAAGAACATCCCACAGCCACATCCGCGCGGCAATCATACCGAACAGTTGCCAAGCTCAACGGATGCGGAGAAACTTGGAGAACGTATCCGCGGCCGTGCTGAATCCACACAGATGTCCAGCCATTGGCTGGGGCGTGGGTTTGATCCCGCTCAAGTTGTTATGTATCCGCTGCGCAGCCAAGACAGTGGATTAGCGGCGGGACTGGATGCCTGATGGGGTGGCCCCGGATCATTCTCGTCCATCTTGCTGAGGTTGCACCTCTGGACATCGTATGCTCGTCACCAGCGCTTGTCCTCTGCCGCGACGAATCGAAGTCGAGAGAACAAGCCATCGTGTAAAGAATCTTGCGCATCGAGACCACCGTCTGGGTTTTCCAAACCCACGTTACTTACAGCTTATGGATCGGACATCCGACCTCAGCAAGTATTGCCGCGCAACAATGCCGGCAACAGCCCGAGAGTTGTGAAGGCATGCACAAGCCTTGCATATCCACTGGCCTTGTTTGAGGGATCGCTTCCTAGAAACAAGCACGCGTTTTCAAAGACGTTACTGGTGGTATACTATGGTAAGCAACAAGTCTTCTAGACAAGCACGACGCACGTCTTGTCGTTCTGCGAGGGATACCCTATCGGGCTCACCGTTTACAACCGGTCTTCCCCGCATCTGCTAGCCACCGACATCGCGGGGTAGCGCCATTGCCGATCTCGTCAAGCTCCACACATCTTACAATACCAATTATCCCGCCCGCCAAGCCGACTTGCTGCATGCTTCGACACTTCCCTTCCAATGGCGTTCACGTTTCACTGCCAAGATGCAGTCAAGACGTTACCCTGTTTGCAGCTAAGCTACTAAGCCCCATGTTTCCTACGATAATCAATGGCGTTATCTCAACTAAGAAGGCGTGTGGTCTGGTATGGCACGATGTGTAGCCCTCATGCACTTCACCCCGCGTTGTATGACTCGGCGATTGTGGAGGGCGGTTTTTCTGAGGCCGACCTGTTATGGCAGGACACATAGGTGTATGCCTGTGACGGTATGTATAAGAGCACCCTGTCCTACGTCTCTTGCGCGCTCAAGCTTCACTCCTCACGGCAATCGCTTATTTTCAGAACAACAAAATACTCCTCCGATCTTTGGATACCCCTTTTACAAGTACTCCCTGGAATGGGCTGTTTTACCACTCATGCATCTGGCACGTTAGATCCTCCGGAGGTGAGGAACTGGCGCCTCCATGTCATCGCCTGTATTGCCTCCATGTCGGCCCTAGCCAGTAAGCCCTCCCTCTGGTAGTCAGGTATGAGACAACCATGTACTAATGCAAGTCCAGTGGGCTACGACACCGCCGTCATTGGCGGAACTATGGCCCTCGACTCGTTCAGACGCGACTTCGGGACTATCCATATCCCTCAGACTCAGCGCGACACGATCCAGGGCAACATCGTCTCAACTTTCCAAGTAGGTGCTCAGTAACCTTATCGGATCCGCGCATTCACTAATTGCCCCCCCCCAGGCCGGCTGCTTCTTCGGCGCTCTATTCGCCTTCCCACTGGCGGAAAAGCTCGGTCGAAAGAAAACGATGATTATTGCCTCATCCGTCTTCCTCATTGGAGGCACATTGATGACGGCAGCCATGGGCAGCCTCAACATGATCTACGCTGGCCGGGCCGTAGCTGGCCTGGGTATCGGCGCATCATCAATGACAGTTCCCGTTTATATCGCTGAAATCGCTCCACCGTCTGTTCGAGGTCGTCTCATCGGTATCTTTGAGATCGCTTCGCAAGGTGGAGGTATGCTTGGCTTCTGGATCAACTATGCCTGCGATCGAACTATCGATGTTGAAAACAAGACTCAGTGGATCGTCCCGCTTGCTGTTCAGCTCATCCCAGGTCTTTTGCTTCTCATAGGAGTCGCTTGGTGCCCCGAGTATGCATCTCCTTTTACTTTTTGACTTTACAACAGCCACTGACTCAGTGCAGGTCTCCGCGTTGGCTTGCCCGTGGTGACAACTTTGATGGAGCTGAAAAGATCCTGACAAAGCTTCGCAACCTCGATTCATCCCACGCATACATTCAGCATGAGATGAGCGAAATCCGCGCCCAGGTGGAAGAGCGTAGTACTAACCGCATGAGCAAGAAGGCTCAGTTTAAGAAGCTATTTCAAAAAGGCGTGCGCAACCGCATGGCCATTGGTCTTGCTCTAATGTTCCTGCAGTCCTTCACAGGTGTAAGTGGTCATCACGCATGACATCGCTCGATTGTATCTAAACAGACCAGGTCAACATCATCACCTACTACGCTCCACGCATCTTCGAAACCCTCGGTATTTCCGGCACATCCCTCAAGCTATTTTCTACCGGCTTTTACGGTATCGCAAAGACGCTTGGCATGTGCACATTCACTTTCGTCGTGGTTGAACGTGTCGGTCGCCGCAAGGGTCTTATATGGGGTGCCGCACTTGGCTGTATCCCCATGTGGTACATTGGCGGTTACGTCATGAAGGCTGACCCTGCCGCTGCCGCCGCCGCTGGCGCCATCAACCGCGATGGGTGGGGCTACCTTGCCATGGTATGCGTGTATATCAACGCTTTTATCATCTGTGCCACGTGGCAAGGAATTACTTGGACATATGCGTCGGAAATTTTCCCACTCGACATCCGCATGCTCTGCGTCTCGCTCACCACAGCCGATACCTGGCTCGGCTCCTTCATCATCGCGCGCTCTACGCCTTATATGATCAGCGATCTCGGATACGGCGCTTACTTCTTCTTTGCATCCATCCTCGTTGCCATGGGCATCTGGAGTTTCTTCTTCGTGCCAGAGACTAAGGGTATCACACTTGAAGAAATGGATGCGCTCTTCTTGAACCCCATACACAAGGCTGTATGGGCGCAGCTTAGGGGTAAGCCACTGTTCGTTGATGAGGATGTGGTCGCACAAGGCAAGTTGGGCGGGAAAGGGGGTGTGGTGTATACGGAGAGTGTGCCGAGGTCAAAGAGAGGTATGTAGGTCCTGATGGAGACGGGGAAAGGGTCCAAAGACCGGCGAAGCTTCCACGATGGAAAGGCGTGGCTGCAATGGTTGATAAAGAATATACCTCATCCGTCTCGAAATTTTGGAGTGATGGTCTCACCGAAAAACGCTGCTTCATTGTGCTTAGCTCGCATGAGGGAGGGATTGAAGATCGGGAGTCACATGAAAATTCGGGGGGTGTCGGCAGTCAGTATGTCTTCAGTACCCTAACTTCGGCAGCTACATATATGCAATGTCCCTTCACGCCCCCAGTCGTCCTTGATGCATATGCAACTGTCGGGAGTAGTGTATAGTGCACTTGTGACTTGCATTCTAAATGAGCATGGAGCTACAGTGGGATGCAATTGGCAAAGCAGGTCAGCTAGCTAAAGACTGCTTTCTGTGCTAGCCTCCGCTAAACTACCGTTGTTGATATTCGTCTGCATATTTCCGCTATCTGTGTACACGCGCACTGAACACAGGAAACAAAAGTTGTAAATTCTCAAACGCGAATGCCGGCAGTGAGGGGATTTCGGAGACTAAAAGTCAAACGCCTTCTGATCAGAAGAAAACAGTACACATAATAAGATGGTGTTTGAATGCACATAGTTGCATGAACTTGGAGAGTTTGAAACGAACCAAGAACAAGTTTCGAAGGTTGCGACCCCTATAGGCGAGGACTGTGTTGGTTCGAGCAACACCTTCTCATCGTGAGGTGAATCACTCCAGGGTCCTCTGTTGAACCATGGAAACGCGAACAATGTGTCATGTTCTTGCCCACAACCGTGGCTTGTGGCTCAATCCTCACCACCTATTTGATTAGGTGCTTGTCAATCTCGGAGCTCACAGCACACAGCGACTGGTATATAATGTGATGATTTGAGCGCGACTGACCTTCTTCCCTTCACTTACACTCACGACAGCGGGTTCCTTTTTAAGATTAAACAGGATTAGTGCGCCGCACTGCGAGTAATCGTGCCGCCACCGGTAGAGAAGGTAACGACAACGCCCGCACGCATTCGTATCCCAGAAATGAGCTGAGTGCGCTGGTCATCAATGAGAACCTCCCACCTTCAGCTACTTATGCTGACAATAGCACAGAAGAACCACTTACGATGACGTCCGCAAACCCCAGTGTGGTGGGACAACCCCCAACAACTCCGCCGATTGTATACGAAGACCCCAGTGGGGTGGGACAATTCCCAACAACTCCGCCTGTTCTATACGGTGACCCCAAGAAGCTTGAGGTTCTTTGGCCACATAAATACCCACGGAAAGTGCACCCAGCAAGCCAGGGAATGCAAACTCCCAGGGACACCGGTTCGTGTGATCTGCTCATCATTGCCAGCATGTGATTGGCCCTCGACCGAGTCCTCGATTGCAATGCCTGCTCATGCAAAGTCCTCGGATACTTCCAAGCCGCCAAATCCGGAAGACGTGGATATTGACACAGACGCGTTGGATGAGAACATTCGTGCCGACTATATCTACAAGGCGGATTGCGATGGTATCGACGCCCTCATCGCGAGGGGTGACTGGTCGCGAGCATGTATGAAGAATCTGGACCTATGCTGCTTACATACCTGTGCGCTGAACAGCTTGAGGCCCCTAGCGGGTCATAAGCCCCATCCTGACGTGAAAGAATTCATCTTGAAAGCGAAGTTTGGGTGGGTCAGGCACACTCAAGACAAGATTGACACCGCTTACATGAGCTTATCCGAAATTTTGAAGAGGATTGCAAAGAGGAGGACTGATGACGATGAAATTGTGAATCTAACGGAGCAGGAAATTGCGGTGGTTAAGCAAGCTATTGAGGAAAGGTTCCCGTGGAGATTCAAGACAGGCGAAGAGGGCGACTGGTATAAGGAGGATTTGTTAAAGGGCAATCCTCACACCGAGTCCCTACATATGGCATTCGCTGATCTGCAGAGTGAAGGGTATGACAAATTTGTTCTGCCAAACGATAGGATCGATGAGAAGGACGACGTGCTTCAGTTGCCTGACCGAGCCATTTTCGTCAAGTTTAACGACAAGATAGAAATCATGCCGGAGTCTAAGCGCTGCTGCCTCGCATGCCATGCGTTCCTCCTGTACATGGACAAGAGGTACCATACGAAGATCTTGTATCCAGGTGATCACACTTCGTGGTCTGCTACGGCGATCCCACCGTGGGCTCCCAAAGAGGCCTTCAAGGCCATATCCGACGCTACGACGGAGAGGCTGAAGGACCGAATGTCGCAACTTTTGGAAGACGAGGACATCCGGATCGGCAAGTCCCCTCTTAGTACAGGCTCTCATTCCGGAACCACAGATCGAGACGAGGAGGAGATCATCGATGAGGCTTTGTACGATCTCGACCGCTACGGACCAATCCCGACAGGCAAGACTCCTCAGGTTAATGACATTGGAAATTTTCCCGGATGTGCCATCTAGTAACAAGGAGGATGTCGCGGGCAGATGAGAAATGAAATGGTTCAAACTTGCGCGTTCAGGTTGGATTCAGTTCGGTATATATCCGAGCAGCTCTTCAATTGTAGTCCTTGAAGCTTGACACTGATAGCGATGCTAAGACTTGCTTAAAAGTATACGTTTGATACTAATAGTGGTCATTAAAAAATAACTGTATAATAAAACCAAAATCATGACGATTCGTGACACAAGCCGCTTTCGGCTTGTCCTCCACCTCACTGCTCTATGAGTTCTATAGGATGTCGACACAATTGAGCGCGGATATGTCGATGAGATTCGAGCCCTTGATAGAAAAATTAGCGTTGTAGTAATGGGGGCAGCGATGTGACTCACAGGTGTTGCATTAGTTGCACACGATTTCCTGGTTCCAACACACGTTCCGCCGCCAAGTGGTAGAACGACGCAGATCAGGTTCAGCACACTAATACCAGTGCAGCACACATCCTGTCGGCTGGGAATAGTGCTGGGAACGGGGTTGGGGATCGCGATAGTCAGAAGCGTTGAAGTGGGGATTGCGATGGAGTTATCGATCCCGGGGATTGCGCTGGAGATTGGATTGTCGGTCGGGAGTGAGTTCCCGATACTGGAAAGGAGGCTCGAAATTGGATTCACGACACTTGGTATCGTGCTCGGTAGAGGGTTGGGGATGCTTGCACCCACGCTAATGCTTGCACCCACACTTGCACCCACACTTGGAAGGGGGTTGATGACGCTTACGCCCACGCTGGGAAGTGTTTCGATGATGCTAGCGCCCACAGTGGGGAGTGGATTGACGATGCTCGCACTGATGCTTGGAATAGGGTTGATGATGCTAGCGCCCACGCTGGGGAGTGGATTGACGATGCTCGCACTCAGAGTCGGAATGGAGCTGACCATGCATGCACTGTTGCTGCCAATCGGGTCCGCAGTAGCGATTGGAAGAGTTATGCCGGGTATGCTTGAGGTGATTGCACCAATGGGATCGGGAATGCCGCTCTCAATGGGGTTGCCACTTGGTGATGGAAGCGTATCACCTCCCAAGATACTTGAGATAGCATCGATAGGCCCTAAGGTAGGCAACGGAATAGTGCCACCGATGATGCTTGGGATAATGCTGCCGATGGGGTCGGCTGTTGCGCTTGGTATAATGCCATCTATAATGCTCTCAATTGGATTGTTGCTAGGAACCACCCCAGTACCTCCTAAGATACTGGAGATGACTCCAACAGGGTCTTGTGTAGCGCTGGGGACCGCGACACTGGCGCTCAAACTCAAGCTCACTTCGATGGGATCGACGATACCACTCGGGATAACGCCTCCAATGATGCTCCCAATTGGATTCGTGCTTGGCAAAGGATCGACATCTCCACTAGGAGTTGCAACTGGGCCCAAGGAGAGACTTGGAATTGGATTTCCGATGCCATCAGTCACACTGGCAACGGCGCTTTCAAGACCTCCAATGACGCTGCTCACTGGGTTTCCAGTAGGCAAGGGTATGATATTTGAAGCAGTGTTACCATCAGTACCTACGCCGATACTCACACCAGCGCTAACACCAGCACCAATGCAGACTGGTAGACCAATGTCTGCGGGCAATGCGGATGCCACCAAGGCCATTGAGAGAGGAGACAAGATAGTGACTCGCTTCATCCTGAAGAAGCAGCGTGACGATGAGTTGGCTTTAAAAAATGATAAGTAGAGAGCTGATGTTGAGGAGAGATGGCTCAGAGTGTCTGCATAATTGTGATGGAACGAAGACATGCTGCATTTTATATGTCTTTCCGCAACGTTTTGCGGAGCCGGTCATTACGTAGCCCGTTCTTTCAATTAACACATTCTTCGCTAAGATATGGACTATGATAGATGTAGCTATCCCAATTGCGTCGTTTCAGGATATCAAAGTATCTCCAGATTGTACAGACCCGTACGCGAAGCTTCTTCCCGTGGTGCGTTCAGTATAGCGCATACAACTCAATCGTCTTTTGGGAACTGAACAAAGGTAGAACGGTACATAGGATAGACCCACGATACATGAAGCATGCGATGGAGCGATGCAAACGTTCACTCCACGACTCGGAACCGACATCTTAAGCTGGAACAGGAAGATCGGGCGACAACTAAGTAGAGAGTGGATACTGTACGCTGTAGCTTAGTGCAAACATAATCCATGGTATCGACAGACATAGTCTTAGGGACGCATGCGCCAAGATCGCGGACTTTATGTCTGTCCGTTCCTACTATTTCTTACTTTGCAGGATTGTGTGATAGGCTTTTTCTTGATGTCATCAATGGAATTTTGCCGTCAAACTTTCGTCTGAAGGTAAGTGAAAGAAAATTTCTACCCTCTGGAGATCTCTCTCGACCTCCTACTTGAGCTCGCATTTGTGAGCGAGGTCTAATTATTCACCACACATGAGAGTGACGAATTGTGAATTCGTTCGGACCCTTCTTTCCCAATATGCCTATACTGCTATTCGGCGACTGTATTATCTTGGTCTGCAGATCGTTAGATGCGTATCTGCGTCTAGACACTCCCATGGTATTAGATTGGACATGTCGTCTTGGCAAGCCGTCCGAATGTTTATTTGTGACGTGATATCTAACTTCTATTTATGGTTAGTATCAAGTATTAATAAACTGCAGGTCGAATTACGGCAAAAGGCCTTTTAGTCTGTCACATTAGTGTCTGTCATGTTAGCGCCTATCGTGGATAAACTTAGCTCTGATCATGTCATTCCTTTGTTGATGTCCACGTGGCTGGCAAGGCAGAGCTGCCGCAAACGTCGTACACCACTGTGATGGTTAGCAATCAGGATCCACTCGGACCAGGAGCACTCGCATCATACAGATCTCGGCGTGTCGCGATAAGGTCTGTTGTAGGGTTAGAGCCTCGAATTATCACGTGACCAACCAACAGTGAACAGGGGCTAGTTTTGCTGCTACATATGGCGATGCGGTCTCCGAAAGACTGCACGTCAAAGATCGCTAGGAATGATCGCTCGTTGGAGATCAGCGTTATAGTACCAATGCCAGCGCTGGTTGGGATGCTCCAGACGAGTGAATGCACGGCGACTGTGCTCCTCGGACTTGCTCGAAACCCGGTCGGTTACGTCCATGTGTAGACCTGACAGCGGGAAACACAACTGAAATGGTCAAGACGCTTCCACCTGCCGAACTTTAGAAGGGCTCAAAAATAGGCCTCTAGCTGTCCGGTGACCTTTCTTACAGAAGTGCCATTTTCCGGGTTTGGTTAGCATTCTGGCAGCCCATCGCCTCTCAACTATGCCGTAATTCTGCCTTGGGCGCAGAGAGCCCGGGAAGAATATCTGAGAAGACACTGAGGGCGGTATTACCAAACGTAAGTCATCGCAGATGATGTTGCGATCACAGAGCGGCTCTTGTACCGAGTCCGTGCGCGTGACGCCCACCATCGCGTAACGCCCCGCTAAGCAAATCGCACCCCATCTTCAACACCCCATAGCTCAGTCAATATGGACTCAATTCAAGAAGCGGCTACAGAATTCGATTTGCGCAATCATAAAGAACAACTTTCATACACAAAGTTTGCTAAAGCAAAGGGAGTTGATCGGTCTACGTTAGCGCGGAGGCACAAAGGGGTTTCAACTTCTAGGGAGGTCAAAGCAGTTAACCAACGGAAACTCAACAACACTGAAGAACAAGAGCTTATTAAGCTTATTAATAAGCTTACTGAGGACGGATTCCCTCCTAACAGGCTTCAAATCCGAAATTACGCGTCTAAAGTAGCTGGTAGCAGCGTCTCTGATAGCTGGGTTACTCGCTTCCTCCACCGTCACACAGCTGAACTGGTCACCAAATGGGCAACAGGGAAGGATCGCAATCGCCACCAAGCTGACTCAGGGGCTTCTTTTGAGGCCTACTTCACACTTCTACACAGCAAGATAGCTGAGTACAGCATTGAGCCTCAGCACATGTACAATATGGATGAGAAGGGCTTCATGATCGGGGTACTTGAACGTGCAAAACGAGTGTTCTCCCGGCCACTGTGGGACAGCAAGCAAGTCAGAGGTACTCTCCAAGACGGCTCACGGGAGTGGATCACGCTTATTGCTTGCATAAGTGCCTCAGGGGAAGCCCTGCCAGCAAGCCTCATATACCCAGCAGCCAATCAAGCTATATACTCAGGCTGGGTGGAGGATATCAAGCCAGGGGAACACTCAGTCTTTGTCAGCTCATCTAGTACAGGCTGGAGCAACAACGAGATAGCTCTTGCCTGGCTTGAACAGGTGTTCGATCGCGCTACTAAGGCCACAGCACGGAGAAAGTATCGTCTTTTGATACTTGACGGCCACGGGAGCCACGTTACCCCTGACTTTATTGAGTACGCCAACCAACGCAAGATACTCGTGATGATCCTTCCCCCTCACTCAACACACAGGCTCCAGCCACTGGACGTTTGCCTGTTCTCACCTCTGGCACGAGCATACTCAAATGAGCTTACGCAGTTCCTCCAAAGCAGTCAGGGGACCTCTCCAGTCACTAAATCAAACTTCTTACACCTGTTCTGGGCGGCGTGGCAGAGCTCATTTCAGGAGTCAACAATCGTCAACTCCTTTGCAGCCACAGGGATATGGCCCCCTGACGCCTCTGCTGTACTCAAACAAGTCAACAACACTTATACAGACAAAGAAGAACAATCAGGAGCTCTTAGACCAACAGACTGGAGGCGTATAAGGCAGGTACTTAAGGATCATGTGAAGGAACCTGACAGTGAGGCAGTGCGGGAGCTGACAGGGGCAATTCACTCTCTTACTGCCCAGGTTGAGCTGCTTACTGAGCAGAACAAAGGCCTGCAGGAGTCTCTTGCACACAGGAAGAAGCACAATAAGAAGAGTAAGCCCCTGAGTCTCCAACAGCGGAAGGAGTACCAAAGTCAACCTGTATTTTGGTCTCCTCGGAAGGTCAGAGAGGCACACTATCGTCGGAAGATCAATGAGCAAGAACAGGAGGAGCAGCATCTTCAAAAGCTACGTCAGAAGCAAGAGCAAGTAGCAATTAAGCTTCAGAGAGCAAGAGAGGCTCAGGAGAAGCGTACAGAGCGTGAGAGAGCTAAGGAGGTGAGGGTGCAGGAGAAGGCTAAGAAGGCAGCTGAAGCGCAGCGTCAAAGGGACGCTCGTCAAGCTACTACTGCTATCCAATTATCCCAAAAGGGTAAGCGTAAAGCCTTAAAAGCTACCTCAGGTAGCAATAAGCGTCAGAAACAAGCTGGTGATGCTGGTGGTGCGAAAGAAGCCCCTGAGGCACCCTCAGCTCCTCCACCAGTCACTACTCGCCGCGGACGCAACGTTAGGCTTCCAAGTAAATACAAGTAGCACAAGTAGTTCACATAGGTCTATTTACTACTCTACTACAATATTATACAATATTTGCTGTTGTTGGTGGCTCAGTAACCTTATTTTTCAACAAGTCGATAGGATCTCAGCGGGGCGTTACGCGATGGTGGGCGTCACGCGCACGGACTCGGTAGAGCCAGCGCGAACCAGAAGTTCCGAGGAAGGGGCGCGTCACATCTACAGTTCCATCACCCGCTCCACCCGTCATTGTCTCTTTGCTGTCGCCCATCTTTTGTCATTATCTCAATATAAAATTGGTTCATTTTTGCTGTTGCACGCGTCTGAAAAGAAGGCGGTTGCGTCTACAGGCGCTGCGCAGCTGCGCGACTCCATGAGCGCCCGCCGCAATGTCATCCAATAACAATCTTTACGACCCGGATCAGGCTGCTGTGAACTCACGATGGATACAACCATGGAGCGAAGCATTTCGGGTACGTCTCGTGGCTGCTGTCGTGTGCAGACGGCTCGTATTTCCAGTCGGCTAACGTCCACAGGCGCAACGTGACGTTGGTCTTCGCGTCCCCATTAACTTTCATACCCTAGCAGCCGCTTCTTTAACACAGGCTTGTTTTGCTAACAATCAATACGAACACAATGCTTTCATGAAGTGCTTCTCGAATCTTCTTGGAGTTGGTTTTCCTCGATTCGAAGTGGATGTGTACTGGGATGCTCTTCGCTCGGTATGGAGTTTGTGTCCCGTACAGCTCCCCAAGAATGATGACGAAGTACAAAATGATGCCCACGTAGTCTCTGGTCCCACGATCTCAGCATCCACGGGGACTGCCAATGCTAGAGTACCCGAGACCACAGCGACGATGCCTCAAGCATTAAGAGCTCGCCAGACCAGTTCCACGTCCAGCGTGTTCGCAATGTCATCGTTTACAACAGAGAACCAGCCTTTGTCGAGCCTTTCAAGTTCGATAAGCGCGCCTGCAGAACCTACAGTCATCAGCTTCCCTACTGTAAAAGGTCCGCCGATTCTGCAGATTGGCCGCTACAACTGCACTTCGCAGATGACGTTTGGCTTGTTGACCGGCCTACTTGAAGACTTTCTCCAAGAAACAGCAACCACCACTGGCGCAGCGATCACCTTCCTCGACTTGAACGTTCATGCCGCTGCTACGCTGTCAGATCCGAACGGCCCCGCGCCACAACTCACGCCGGACCAACTGCCGCAATCTGGCGACACCTTGAGTCAAATTGTAAATGGTAACCTGTCAGATATCTTGTATTCCGCAAATAATTTAGCCGATCAACGCGCGAATCTAAACGCGACCTGGTACAACGTTGAGTGGGATAACCTCCCCGCTCAAGGCTATTACGAGACTTCGAAGAACTCCGCAGGCAACATCGTTACCGACAGCGGTTGGCCGACTGAGGCATTGATGGAGTTCCAGGAATTCAAAAGAGTCATCATTGGCTTCGGAACTGTTGATGAGTCGATGGCGGCTTACGATATCAGCGGTGACTTCGAAGACATCTTTCCACCGGGTACAATTGCCAGAAATCGAGAGGTATTATTTGCGACCACAGGAGAACAAACCTCTGGCTGCTTCTACCCGTCGCCAGACATGACAGTGACATCGCGAAGTAATTCATCCTTTGCTCGTGCGATACCACCGACACTCAGTCTCGACGCGAATCCTGACCTCAATGCCTCAGTAGCATCAGTTGCAAACTTGACCAATTGTGGCATTAGTCCTCTCCTGAACCAGAGTCTGGCAGGTACAACAGCGGACAAAAATCCTCTGCCTTACGCTGCTTTCGTGCACTCAACTCTTTGGTCATGGGCACCTGGCCAGCCTCTGAATATCACTCGGGACAGCTCGACCGCCAATCGCTGCACCGTCATGACGAACTCGCCTTACCCCGGCCGGTGGGAAGTTGCAGACTGTGCCACTCGCTACCGCGCGGCTTGTCAGAATCCGAGTCAGCCTTACTACTGGGAGGTATCTGAAAGTACTTCTAACTACAATACCGCCCAGACATTGTGTCGATCCCCGCTCCAATTTGCTGTTCCGCACACTGCGCTCGAAAACGCGTACCTGCACGCGGCCCTGCAAAGATCAAAAGAGCCGGATCAGCCCGTCTACGTTGACCTTAATCAGCTTGGCACCGCAGATTGCTGGGTCATTGGCATCAACGGCACATGTCCATACCTGCAGTCTACAGACACCAATCGCACCCGCATCGTCGTCATCCCTACAGTCGCGGCTGTAATCATCTTTGTTTGTGCAGCCTTGACATTTTTCATTAAATGCGCCTCGAATAGACGGGAGGACAGGAGAGGCAGAGGGAGAAAGATGCAGGGCGGATGGGAATATGAGGGCGTACCTAGCTAGATAAATGTGGTAAGTGGCTTCACCGTCAAATATTCACATGGTACTGTAATGTGTAGTATATCAAAATCAAGTTTGCTATATTTCAAGGCAATACGTACCCGCCGCACTAAGTATCAAATGGCAGAAAGTACTCGCCATCGTGCTCGGTATCATCGTCAAGATCCATCCCGAACTGATCGCGAACAGGCTCGGCCGGCACACACAGCTCATCCTCATATTTGATATTCAAAGTCTTGATAATTTCGACAATGGACTTCCGCTCTGGCTCATCGTATAGATGTGTGCAGTCGTATGAGATATCGCAGCCATGCGCCTGAGAAGGTTCAGGCGTCACGCGGTTGGCCCCCGAAACGTCGGCCTCATCTCCAGGGGTTGTTTGACAGTACTTGGCCCAAGCGTGAACCATTTGTGCTGCCCGTCGCTGCGATATGCGCGTGCAGGACAACATCTTCTGATAATAGATCTTCCGAACCCATGCGTGCGCATCAAAATCTTGGTCCATCACGTCCTCATACCGCAGATGAGCAAGCAGCATCTCATCTATGCTTGGCCGTGTAGAGTTCCGATCAAATCGAGCAGTCACGATCTCCTCGACGATCATTCCCGCCTGCCGCCCGGCATAGATATCATCGGCAAGTCGCTTCTGTTCCAAGATAATTGTGTTCTGCTCTGCGAAGTGCTTGACGATGTCGGCGTACCGCTTCTTGTGGTCAAAGACTTCTGTGTGAACGAAGTTGCCAATGATATCGTCAACGATCTTCGCGTACTGCTTCTGCCGCGGCTCTTGAAGACGTATATCCCAATCCCAGTCGAAAAACGCAATCAGGTTCGGAAATCGATCACGCACTGGCAGCGGCCAAGCCTCCTTTGGGAAGATTCCGGAGACGAGATGGATCGCCTTACGCTCCCGACCTGCGGTAACGGCGTCCCAGTCGGCTGGCGTGACATTTTCGCCTGCCTCCCAATTCTCGCGGAGCTCGGCCAGGCGGTGGTACATAGCCTCGAGCTCTTTACACCACGGGTTAAAATACTTGTCGCGAATAAGGCCATTCTCCCACGACATGGATTCGTCACCACAAGGCATGTCTACTCGCCAAGCGTTTAAAAATTGGAGATGTGGGTCAGCGCAACGCGTGTAAAACTGTAGTCGAAGAGGCTTGTAGTCGAGACGTCGAGAACGTTAGAGTGTCTCTGCACGGCTGGTGGATGATGTACGCTTCATTGCATACAGGCGGACACTTATCAAGTAGTTCGGAGGACGCCATAGTTTAACCACGGTGTCATCCTCAATGCCTGCACAAGGTGGAAGGTTTGTTCCAAACCACAGGATATCGATCGCTTTAGCAACGAGATTGAACAATGTCACTCCACTGGTCACCACAAGTGATCGATCTACTCTGAGCGTTTAGCGTCTATCGAAGACTGGGTAAGACCCAACGACATGTTCAGCGCATATTAGATGGCTGTGACCGTCGATGAGAACTGTTTCAAGTCAGATTTCCGTGCAAGGTACGGTAACTTTTAATTTCACTCGACCTTGGTTCCTTCCCGCTTCTGGTACCAGACGGCTGCTGCCAGGTCTGTTTATCAGCCCTCAGTTACCTCAGAATTACTGCGGCGCCTGGAGCCATTAGATCTTCACTAGGACGCCGCAGCGAGCCCAGAGTGGAACTGAAATACAATTAATTCCTGCCCGCAATGCTGAATCTTCTGCCAACAATCTACATTTTCAGCAGACGCTGCAAGCGCTCGTTTTAATTCATCACGCCAGAGGTCGTGCTGCAGGGTAACATAGCTCATCCGGTGGCTTCTCGAAGGATTCCGTTTAACGCCACAGTAAGATGCCGTCATGTTCGGTCTCGTCAAGGCCGCTGATAGGATAACCTAGCCATGTGGTGAGTACTGATGGGCCATCAGACGAAGCCTGGGGCCTTGACTGACATGAGTCGTCGAGACTATCACTTCACTCGCAGACATCTCATCAACTAACTCTCCTCTGAGGTCAGGTAGTCCACTACTGTGTAAAGGAACATCGTTTTCGGTGTGACTCCTCCTGCTTCAATGCCATACCATTGGTCGCCGGCCAAAGGCTTGCCGTGAACTCCTTCATACCTGTTGGCAGAGCCTCTACAATCGTTGCGCACACAGTGTCTCTATCGCATCGAGAGTCCAGACACCTGTTGGCGTGGGGCTTGAATGCACAGTGCTCCAAGATAAGTCACATTCGGCCCGCTTTAAACGGCCCGAAACTTCTTTACACCGCTATTCAGAGTCTGGCAGAACGGCGTTTGACAACACGGGGGAAATCCATGGATAGCAGTGATCGTGCAAGCAAAAGGTGTAATTCGTTTAAGGAGGCCAATATTGCCAAACACATGAACAAGCAACGCATGGCCCATGTGTAAGTTTAGGTCCCGTTGCAGTCCATTGCTCACACCACGCCTCTGCAGGTACGCGACTCATGCGCAACTCCACATCCCCACACTGTCGATCGTCGCTACGCTCAACAAAGATTAGAGTGACACTTTTCAAACTTGATGGATTGTTCGAGCCAATCAAAGCGTTTGGAGCAGTATCGGAGTTGTTCATTCGAACCGACTAAAGCATGATTGCCATGGGCCTCGTCATCTTGTGACTTGCATGTTGGTGATGCACAAGCAGGCCCGATGCAAGTCAACGGCAATGAGGGTACTTGTAAGATCGACAGACCCGTATCTTTGCTTCCGAATATTTCGCGCCACAGAGACATCAAAAAGATCCTGCTCCTTCCAGAATAATCCCAAGACCCACAATCCGATCACCTTTTTGCACGACGCACCAGAATATTATTCAATATGTCAGGTGTCTTGTGCGCATGGGCTGCCAACATTCCCAATGTGTCCGAGGAATGGTACGAGGATGATTACATCCCGTCGATGACATCGAAACTTGCGAAACACGCGCTGCACTGCGAGCTCGTCGAAGTTGGTTTAGACGAAGAAGTCGACGGCGTGGGAGAGCGAGAGGCGCCATGGAAGTGGCTCACAGTCTACGAGATGGACAACGTTAACAAAGCGACCGACTCAACACTCGACGAGAGCAATCACATCTCCATGACAGGTGCAATGGCGAACGCGAGATTCGATGTAAGAACGTACGAAGAAGTCGGGAGATGGCAAGAAGGTGAATGGGACGGCTGTATGTGGTGCAAATATTCTCCTTTCCGCCTGATATTAACGGCAGTGTAGACCACGCAGATGTTGTGAGTGTAGCAGTCATGGAGTGGCAGATCGCGGAGGGCGATGAGAAGGAAGTCATCGACTTCTACAAGGCGGAAGCGGCTCCAACAATCGCGTCATCGCCAGATGTGCTGCGGTTCCGCATGTTCAAGATCAACCATGCGACAGTACTTCGGGAAGAATCATATGAGATTCTGCAGAAGGAGAAGTTGCACACCTACCTCACATTCGTGGAGCTCGAGTCTGAAGAATGGCCGTGGGATGTTGTCATCGCGCTCGGCGAAAACCCGAAGTGGCGGGAGTACTTTGAGGGACAGAAAGTTGTGGTCAGTGCAGACCGGACTCCAGTTCTTGGCGAGAAGTCTGACAAAGTACAGAAATGGCAAAGTAGTCATTACCTCGTGAAAAGAAGCTACCCTGAGGATGGCGACGAGTAAACTAGCTACATAGCGGAATCTCTTCCAGGATGTCAGGCGACAGCCACAGAAAAGTTGAGCTCATACTCCTTTCTGCATAGCCTTCGGTCATGACTCGTGGACTCATTGGTTGTTTTCGTCAACGTACTGCCCAGGACTTGCCAGGGTCCCTTCGTTTTACTCTCACCACCCCGGCTCTTCGAAAACTCCCCAGTTTGAGGCTGCGTAGATGATCCTGAAGTAGCACTTGTCTTCTGCGTCTTCGTCTTCCTCACGCCAGGAGAGCTCGTTGGCGAAGAGACAAGACGATCAACTTTCTTGCTCTCGGGCCAAAGAAAATCCGGGTTAGCCAAGTCTTCCATGCCCTGGGGCTCAGCAAACCTCGCGGTGAATGCAAGGGGCGAACTGTCGGTTGCAATTGGCTTGCTGGCGGTGGAGGTCATGTTTGATCCCCATGACTTGATGGTCTCTGGGCTGACTTTCATCTTCTGGTCTGCTATTATGCGGTGGAGACGAGGTTCCAGAGCCTCCCGCGCGGCAGTAATGACGGCCTCACCAGCTTTATTGGGGATGAACGGTGGCAGGCAAACCTGAGACCAGTCCGAGTGCGCGCCGGCATACAACATGTTGGGCTTGTAACGCCCAATCTTTGATAAGATACTTGACGAGTGCGTGACAAGCGGGGCAGCACCGCTTTGTCACGGACAGAACATCGAATGTGCCCCTCATCATCTCCGTAACCTGAGATGGTGGCAATTTCAGGTGAAACGATGGCGAGTCAACTTCTGGATCATGTACTTCTGGATCGACAAGTTCCTTGCGGTTGATATCAATGAGGTATAGACACATGCCTAGGGTCTCGCAGTGCACTGTACCTGCACCTTGATTTCTCCCTGCTGATGCAAGAAGCGCCTTCCCACTCTTTTCGAATCCACAACCATAGACTTTGAGCCATTTGTAGATGTGGTTTTGCTCTTTATCGTCGAACTTTTTCGGCTCTCCCATGTCGAGATAGGTGTATGACTCAAGATACTCCTTGATGTAGAGTGGGTTCTCTGCGTGCCTGCAGTATGACCGAAAAACGCTCAAACGAAGGGAACCAATGAATTTCTTGACGATTGTATCGTGGGCATTGGCGGCTACGTCGCAGCTCAGTGTGTTGTAAGAGAAGGTCTGCACGCAGAGCAGTCTCAGCCATTCGAAAGCTGCTTGGCACCATTTCTTTCCATCGATGACAGTTCTTAAGTCGGAGTAGTTGTCATCATGGTCCTTGATCTGAAGCTTGCTGAGCTCTCCTTCTGTTGACGCTTAAATGCTCCAGCTTCTTCGCGATTGCCCGTTTCAGAGGCCAGCAGCGATGAACTAAAGGGTAGATCTTCTGTACCGACAGTTCCAGCTTCGGGCTTCTCTGTTGATACCCTGAGCTTGTGCGTGATTATGCCGAGCTCCATAATGTAAGCAATGCAAGTAAGATTGGCCTGAACGAAAGGCGCTAGATTTTCGAAAAGCTCACTCAAACACTGCTGCCAGGTTCCCGCTTCGGTTACCGCGATTGTCAGAGCATCGAGACTTTTCTAAAAAATCGTTCGAAAATTCCAGAATGGAAGGCGAGGTCAATCACGCAGCAGACAGTGGCTCACGATGCGGATCCTCAGAATAAGAGTCTGCGAGTTGGTGAAGAGCAGCCCAGAAAAGCTGTGTAATTTTGCTGAGATGGGCGGAGTGGGTTCAGGATGAGAGCACAGATGTACTGTCGGGAAGCTCCAGCTAAGATATGGGAGTCAAGGCTTGGAACAGCAAAAAGCATGTATGAAGGCTCCATAGCATCCTCGATCAAGGAGCCCAGCAAAACTTGTCAATCATTACTTGCTGACTTTGGCGATCTCGTTCTTGCTTGCGATCCCCCCGCTCCCTGTTGCCAAGAACCTCGTTACTCACAGCTTCGCCTTCAGCACAAAGCTCTTCTCCACAGCCTTCTTCCCCGCCGAGCTGACATCCTCGTCCTGCGCCGGCGTCCCTGTACTACACCCAATGGCACCCACCACTACCCCATCGAGAACAATCGGTAGCCCGCCGCCAATAGTGTTGAACCTGCCGCCATTTGTGTGATTGATGCCATACGCAGGGCCGCCAGGCCACACATTCTCCTTATACACTGATGTAGGCACCTTGTGGCCGGCGGCAGTGAACGCCTTATCGATAGCAATGTTTATCGATGTGAATTTCGCGCCTTCCATGCGTGCGAAGTTGAGAAGGTGTGTTGCGTGGTCGACGATTGCGATGTTCATGGGTACGCCAATTTCTTTGGCGCGTTGTTCGGCGGCGGAAAGCGCGATGCGCGCGCCTTCGAGCGTCAACGTGGGAATCGTTTTCGTCGTCATAACGACAGGGTGAAATGTTGAGTGATTGCTGTTTCTTGAAGATAGTAAGGTTCTACATGGTGGGTAGATCGTATGTATCATCGGATACTGCAGGATGCGGAAATGGCCTCGGTTGATAGGGATGACGTAATTAACAGTTTATCGGAGGCCTAACCGTCTTCGACGTCGACGCGCTACGGGCATCTTCCCGCTGCATATCCAACGTGGTCTCGCTCTTCAATCTTATCGCAATCGAGTTCAAATACCATCAGAAGACAACGGTGGAATACCTCTCATCCCGCCGCATTTGGAATTCGCAGTATTGGCGCCGACTGTGCGCGTTAAGAGTCTTGCTGCTATGAGCTGTATTGTCAAAGGTGGGAGCGACCAAACGGAACACGGGTGATGAGATGTCCTGGGGGCTAGAATGGTCAGTAGATTGACGATGCACAATTGCCTTCAAGGCCAGATCCACCGGAGAGCTTTGAAAGGTCTCCAATGCCGGGTGCGTGCAGGAAGCATTGGGGAAGTGACGAGCAGGAGGGAGACTGCAAGTTGGCTACTTGCCATGGCTGGCACAGCTTGCACCTTCCAAGCTTGAGTCCTCCACCGTTACCCTCATGGTTCTTCTCCACTCTGACAGCGCTTCTTCACCTACGATCGCCGAGTCTCACATCACTGAGGGCATCGCAACAGGCCAGCTAAATGTATACCGATATCCTCATCATTATCATTGCTTTACCTGATTCTGGCCTTTAAGGTACAATGCGGCTTTGTTAGCTGTGGACATAGTACACAAAAGAAAATGCTGCACTGGCAGACTCGATCCCATCATCCAATGATATGGACACCGACTAATTGCGACCCGCGGTATGCGACCGACGTCCTCGAGTGCTTCGATATAGCGAACTTACCACCAGATCTACCGCTCTGGGAAAGATTCAACGATGACCATAATGTGGTAACGACCTTTCCAGGCACTAAACGGATTGGTTTCATCGAGACCAACAGACGCACAAAAGCGCTCGCTGCACTGAACTTGGCGACCCTCCAGAGCCGCAGTCCAATTATCGCCAGCGAGTTCGATGCTTCCACACAGACCCTTGATCGAGTTCAGTTCATAAGTGAAAGCGTCGATGTTGCGGGTCCTGACAGCATGATTTACCAGCTGCCTTGTCCATCGTCTACACCCCGCGACCATCATACACTCTCTCGAAAACCAAAAACCCCCACACCCCAATACAAAGCCAGTCAATGCTCTTGGTCAACACGTCATGCCGCCAAAACGGCTGACAAGCCCACAGTCGGACGGCGTATGGCAAGATGAGACTCACGACGTAAACATGGCGCAGATTTGTGCCACCGTTAGAGCCCGCGGTGCCACACGTCAGGAGCTAATCAAGACCTACAACTGGTTCGCGGACGCAGTGGGCCCAGATGCCCTCTTCCCACCTGGTGTACCGCTCTCGCTCGGCGAAATCTGTGTGTACTATCCTCATCACGTCCGTTGGCAGGATGTGATGTTTCGTCTTGTACAAAACGATTACCATGGGCAAGAAATCCTAGGCATTCAGGTACTTGACAAGAGAATCCAGCTTCGAGAAATTCACTAACTCACTGGTTCAGGTGACCTTTCGTGGACCTCATCAAGACCACATGTCACCCTCGACTTTCAATCAGATACAACGCGACGCCATGAAACGCCGATTGCCAGAATACAAGACGGTTGGATACGAAGGCAGAGGTGACCCAGATATGTGCACCGTCGGACTCAAGCCTGGCCTCTACCTAGACGACAGATTACAGGGCTTCTTTGCACCCAGCTTCGACGATCTGCTGCGTGGCCTGAATTGTATTCCCTCAGGGCCAGATGCAAGGGCACTTACCCAGTGTCTGGCATGGTACCTTCAAATTCGCGACTCGTTTTCGCCTAGACTCGAACTCAACGTCATGCACACGCAAGCCCTCATTCGTGCACTGAGGCAGCCGTTACCGCCCGTAACCTCACAGAACCTCAATCGGTGCGCCCTCGAGCTGTGGCAGAAGAACAAAACCTCAAACAAGATCGAAACCGCGGAACTAGAGGCTGGGGCGGAAAAGGAAAAGCGTGAACAGAGTCACACTGCAAGGTCAGCTGGCGAGCGAGCCGTGATCAACAGCCAGAAGAACACCGTCCAAGCAGAAGTCCGCATCCCACTCCGCAACATCCTTACTTTCCCGTTCCTCGCACTTCATGGAGTCATCAGCCAGGCATTCGAATTGGGCATCGACGAGGCCGAACGAAGAATGGCCGTTCGCACGACACCAATAAAACGGCCAACCCAAGTAGAATCCGCCACCGCGCCTATCACCAACGTTCCTCTCAGCTCACAGTCGCCGTTGAAAAGACCCTATGTAGCCGATTCTAGTGAATTACTGATGTCTGCTCAGACGCCAAAATGTCATAGGAAGCTTGACGGAGTGTCAGGCAAACTGGGAGTGCGGACACCAAGTCGCCCAACGGTCTCACCGATAACACCGCGTTTTGCGCCGCCGCCGCCGCCGCCGCCGTCATACACGAATCCCAGAGATACGCTTGTCAACTTGGAGTTTGGACTGCGGAAGCGCGGACCTGCGCAGAAGGAGCCCTGAGTGCGATATGGGTTTTGTTTGGGCGACTGAATAGACACATATGGCTTTTGATGGCCAAAGGCAGCCACTTATCTCATGAAACCCCTGGAAAGGGAAGTTTCGTGATGCGAGTGGATGTCCAGGATTGGCGACACCATCTCAAGACAAGCGCCTGACACATCACAAAAGAATGCTAGAGGTTGCGAAAAAGTTCCGTATTACGTTATGTGCTTTCATGAATTATGCTTATGTGCCTTCGGTGTGCAAATCGTTGAAACTCAATCGTAATGGAGGTTCAAATTGCCATCCAAATGATTCGGTGCATCTTTTGCTGGTACGAATGCTGCTCTCAGGTACTGCTGCAAATGATGGCTTTCTCTTGGGTATAACGGTACCAACCAATTCACCGTCTTTATTGCGCCCGCCATTCATTCATTTCGATTCATCAACCGCTAATAGTATCGACCGATGTCATGATGATCGCTGAAGACGACATTGTATTCTTCTTCAGCAACTGGGGCGTGAGGTCACCAATAAGGTCATATGGGGTCGTACGTGCAAGGCAACATCTATTTTATCAGTGCCGTTTTTGGTGTCACATAGTGAGCAAATCGCGTGAGGCGCTGTTCAGCTTGTTAGAAGTCTAGAGAGAGTCAGTCGAGCGTACGGGAGGAAGTCCCGACCCGATGCCCCGTGAGTTAACTTTCAGGCTCCTATTATTGCCCAGGTAACTTGCACGACCACATCGTATAGGTTTTCAAAGCTCTCGTACAGCGTCATCAGGGTATATTCTCATCGCGTAAAGACCTGACCTACTTTTTCGGTTCGATTTAGCCGCCCAAGAACGATCTGCCCAGGCAAGTAAACTGAACTCGTATGCTAACGCTTGATGTGGTAACGAGCCTACCGAACGTTGATGAGGCTTGATAGTATGTCTCTGATTACTTAGTATGACTAGTGCTGGTTACTCTTGCGGCCACATTAGGGGTTCGATGAACGCAAAGGTAATCACTATCCTTGCGTCCATTGAAAGATTCAAATTACAACATCGATTCACATGCACCGCAGCACCGAGTTCGATAGCTGGCAGACTAAAGTTCAGGCGCTGTTCTTATGCAACACGATAGGTGTAACAACACTCTGTCATCATCAAGTATCTCGATATCTAGTACTGGAAACCCTCGACGCAGATTCAGTTGACGATACTGGTAGCCAGCATTCAATCGATAAAAGCTCAAACTCCATTACCTAGCCCTCTACTCTTACCCACGCGGTGCGCCAACATCTACTATAATGTCCACACCATAAGCTTCTTCCTCCTGTCGCTCCGCAAGAAACCTCAAATCCGCCGCCCACCTAAGCGGCGGCAACCCCAACAGGTCCCTCGTCGCCATATACCCATTCTGCTCCCTAACAGACTTCGCCAGTATCAAGTCTGGATTGCAATCGAAGTGCAAGACCCAGCCTGCGGACATAGTGCGCAGTCCGTTCTGGCCTGGGGCACTGCACCACAGTCTCTGGCGCTCAAGTCTGATGCCTAGAATGTACCGCATGTGGCGATCATCTGCCTGGTTGATGATTATGGAACCTGGGAACCACTCACCGTCTTTGTAGATTAAGTAGGGGTTAATACGGTAGTCTTCTGTAAGGACAAGACTCACCTTGCCGTCTGCATGTGTCAGCGATCGAGACGGAAGATTGAGATATGGGGACTTACCTGTGATGAGGGGCGACATCC
Organism: Didymella arachidicola; assembly: GCA_016630955.3. Lineage (NCBI taxonomy): Eukaryota > Fungi > Ascomycota > Dothideomycetes > Pleosporales > Didymellaceae > Didymella > Didymella arachidicola. Next base: position 1,194,427 of record CM050000.1, on the reverse strand, counting down.
TTGGCGAGATGAGGCGTAGCGCTCGAGGATCGAGATTTACTGAAGGAGATGATCCTTGTGAAGCCATCATGTGCTACGTGGATGCTCCGAGTTGAAGCAAACGATTGGTCTGTGGGAAAGGATTGCTTGAGGTACGTATCTTCTTTAGTGATCTGTCTCCCATATTAGCATTCTGATCGGGGTGAAAACCGCCCCCTTGATTCTCTGGGTGAACATCTTACGTTGTGCGTACACAGTGAGCGTTCCCGATGGGGCGATCCCTTTTGAGTACTGTCTGGCCAAACGGTTGTAGCTCATGTTTGAACGACATACCAACGTGCCACGGGGCAGTCAACTCAGGAGTAGCTCAACCATGTTACTGTAAATTGCTCGAGATCGTAGACCTTCTCCATTACAGAAGAGAGTCAGTGAGTCTTTGCAGGGATACTGCAGCCTCGTCATACTTCTGGGGCTGGAAAGATCCTGCTGCGGCTGCTGACCTTTTCCCTGCCTGCGAATCCTCAGTCATCGTACCTGCTTTATGAGTGATGTTCCGAGACGTCGACTCATTTGTAGCGACATGATATTACTTCAGGCACCCCTTGTGCCTAACTCAAGCCGGTCTTCTTCGTATGTTCGTTTATGAGCAGTTCACCGAATCCACTCGAGCGTTTTGTTTGTGTACGCTCATGTCGCCGCCACAGCTGGGCCCACGCAGAGAGGTTAATCTTTGACAGAGGTATTCGATGACAATTGTGACGATCTTTGCAGGTCCATAGGTCTCCGGAAGTCTGACAATATTTGATCGTTGTGTGGTGTATCCGGTGTCTTTGGCGACATGAGAGTCCGGAAGCACTCTGAGCATTCCGGCTTGAACTGTATGGTATAATAATTCCTGCGATCGATGGTTTGCAAAGTTGCCTGTTTGGGTAAGTCCACCATCACCCAACCCTCATGTCCACGCTTGCAGTCACAAAGTCACCAATAGCAGTGCAATGTCACGATCTTATCAGGAATACTATCAGCCTCGAGCTCGGCACCGCGAGGTGAGTTGATGCAAACGTCCAAGGCCTGGGCGGTCTGGGGACTGCCGAACGGACCCCGTGATTTAAGCATGAGCCGAGGCCCGCGCAGCAACCCCATCTTCGTTAAAGCTCTCCGCATCCGCATCGCACCGCGTTCAACGTCTTCCCTTGCTGATCTCGGTGACCTTCTTCTCGATTTGATTGCGTGAACATAGTACCCTATTTGCCATCACAAAACACCGCAAAGATGACAGAACGTCTCAAGTCGATCGTCGCTCAGATCTCGCCCTCCACCAGTGGCCTGTCTGCCATGTACGTATGGCCGTATTCTCTCTCGCACATCACCGCTAATACAAGACAGCACCACAAAGAACCCCGACGATGTAGTCATCACCCTCGCCATCCGCACACCCCTCACAAAAGCCTACAAGGGAGGCTTCAAGGACACAACACTCGATGGCCTGCTTGTCAAGACTCTCAAGCAGGTCGTTGCCCAGTCGAAGCTTGACCCCGCCGTTGTCGAAGATATCTGCTGCGGCAACGTCTCGGACGCAAAGGCCGCCTACTATATCCGCGCCTCCATGCTTGCCGCGGGCTTCCCCAACACCACCTCCGGCTCATCTCTGAACCGCTTCTGCTCCTCGGGCCTCAAGGCCGTGCAGGACATCGCCAATCAGATTGCCGTCGGCGCCATCGAGTGCGGTCTCGCTATAGGCGCTGAGAGCATGACAGCGGGCGGCGACCGCCTCGAGCGCCCCTTCGTCGACGAGATCCTCAAGAACCCGGAGGCCGCCGACTGCATGCAGCCCATGGGCCAGACCTCCGAGAACGTTGGCAAGGACTTCAACATCTCGCGCGAACGTCAGGACAGGTACGCCGCTGAGTCGTACCGTCGTGCTGAGGTTGCGCAAAAAGCGGGCTGGTTTGACGATGAAATCGTCCCTATCACAACCACTATCAAGGACCCTAAGACCGGTGAGGTAAAGGAGGTCACGCTCACAAGAGACGAGGGAATCCGTGCTGGAACCACATTCGAGTCTCTCCAGAAGGTCAAGCCTGCATTCCTGCCTCACGGCGACAGGAGTCACGCTGGTAACTCCTCCCAACTGACCGACGGTGCCGCTGCGGTGCTCTTGATGAAGCGCTCCAAGGCCGAGGCGCTCGGCCAGCCCATCCTCGCCAAGTACGTTGGCGCCACAGTCGCTGGTCTTCCACCCAGGATCATGGGTATTGGCCCCTCGGTCGCCATCCCCAAGCTGCTGAGCCAGTTTAAGCTCACACTCGACGATATCGACCTCATCGAGCTCAACGAGGCTTTCGCCTCGATGGCAGTGTACTGCCTCGAGACACTGAAGATTGACCACAACAAGCTCAATGTCAGGGGCGGTGCTATCGCGCTTGGTCACCCGCTGGGTTGCACAGGAGCACGCCAGATTGTCACAGGTCTGAGTGAGTGCAGGAGGCAGAAGAAGAAGATTCTGTTAACCAGTATGTGCATTGGTACTGGTATGGGTATGGCTGGTCTGTTTGTCAACGAGCAGTTGTAAGTTTTGTAGGAGTGTTTCGTTAGTGTGCCAAAAACAATGAAGTACATGTTACGACCCACACGTTTGTGCCTTCCCGTTACTGTGGTGGTCCGCAGATAAAAAGTCTCCAGTGTATGGTCTAGCTTCTGCATCTACAGTTCAGTTTGTCTTTTAATCAAAAGTTATCCTAGATGTTTCCATGTCTTCTGAGCCCTGTCCAAATTTCCGAACTCATGTCTGTCGGCCCCCTCTCCTATCCCACGACCATGTGAAGATCGCCATGACCAAAAGAACAGTTCAACATACGCTACCTGCGAACAACCCCAAAAATACCAAAATAGTTGCGATCGACTTTGTTATCAATTCCCTGTGCCAGGTGTGTCATTGTAATCAAAGAACCGTCACCAGACGAGGCATGTGTCTGCCCAAGAGATCCTTGCTATCTACGCATGTGCTCTATACCGCAACTTCCTTGTTCCACCAGTTACACATCTTAATCAATTCATTTCTGTCTTCTGGACCTCTCGATCCGCTTCTCCCGGTTCTACATAAGCTTCGCAAACTCTCTGCGCATCCTGCTCAACACGCACCTCTTTTCTGCTTTCCAAAAATCAAAAAGTCCATGAGCAGTCTGTATGTTCTCCGGTCCCGCCGTCTAGCTTACGGTCTATAAAATCCGCACCTTGCGTTTCCCTTGCTTTTGCATCTGTATTGCACACCAACATCTTACACTCGAAAAAAGCAATTGAATCACATGCATGTTCTGAGACTCGACGACAAGTATATCTAGTCATATCATATGCTCGCTGTTCTGATCGTTGTCTTCGAAACCTTGATTGCCTAAGGGCATGGTTCGATTCCTGGGATTTGCATCAAATGTACCCGCAAATAGTGAATGACAGGCGGACATGAGTGCGTGTCCTTTCTCCCCCACTGGACCATCAGGTCGCCAAAAAGGCAGTATCAGATCAGGACATGGCCTCTTTGTTTTCAATTCAATGTTCTTAGTTTCTGGAGTCGCCCGCTGCTTCTGCGCTTACGTTTCCATTCACAGGAAGTCTGTTGCGCCACTCAAATGCGACACTCGAACTACCCATGTCTCTGTCAGAAATGTGTAGCTATTTTGCCGAGTTTGCTTCTGTTATGCGTCTGACTCTCGAAAGCCGATACGCAAGTTGGCACGAATGTTTGCAGTATCATGATTGCATGTTTAAGGAAAGGAACAGTTCTGGACAGTTCTCAGACATGTATACATCGCGAAGTACAGTGTTTTAATTCGATTGTGGTAGAAGCGTCGATGCTGCCCATGCCTCGTTAACCAAGGGAGACTTCAACAATGCTTTGCTCGCATGTCCGTCTTCTACAAGTGCTCATGAGGACAGAGTCCTGGCAAAGCGCTTGCTGTGTTGCTTTGCTCCCTAGCTGCGCAGTGATAAAACGTCCATGGATAGAGAGAGGAGTCAATAAATTGTTTGGAAACACTCGTCTGCGTGTGATGGAGTATCACACGTTGTATTCATCATTATTTGGACGGCATATTGCTCATCGCTTCTCAACCTGCTGCGGAACGTCCTCATCCTTGCGATCCAGCTTCGCAAACACAGCATTGTTCGTCGCCAACTCATCCATGAGCTTCGGCTGTGCACCCCTCACCGGCTTGATCTCAAACAGCCTATCCATCTGATCAAGCGGTACACTCTTCGTCTCCGGCACCAAGAACCATACAAACACTACCGCGCAAGCGCTAATCGAACCAAAGAAGAAGTACATGCCGAACCCGTTCTTACCCATGCCAGCAACCATGTTGGGCGTGATGCGCGCAATGACGAATGTCCAAAGCCAATTGGCCATCGACGCGCCGACTTGGCCGACATTTCGAGTTGCTTGGTTGAACATCTCAGCGTTGACAACCCAGGGTGTGCCATTCCAGGACGTGATGTAGATGCAAGTCCAGAGGTAGATCATGAAGATAGTTGCAATGCCCTGTCCGGATAGACCCGCACCTTCAGCGGCGGCGGGCTCCGTGACGATCAAAGCGCCGATGGTGATCATGCATGCTGCGCCGAAGGCGCCTCCAGCCAGGAACAGGGTGCGACGGCCGAGCTTGTCGATCAGCACGGTGAGCCAGAGGATGGTCATGACGCATTTTACAACGCCGAAGAGGCCGGTCATGAGGTCGATTGTCTCGGTGTTGGAGACGCCCATTGTGCGGAAGATTGTTGGCGAGTAGTAATTCTGTTACGCTGTTAGCTCATACACTGATAACATGTAGCACACTAAACTCACAATAGCGTTGATGCCAGAGAAGTTCTGGAGGAGGAAGAGCATGTGGCCCAGGAACAGGCGCCACAGCACAGTGTTGTTAGTAAGCGCCAGCCGAATGGGCTTGATGAAGCCAGTGGGCAAGTCGTTGATTTGGAGGTCCATCATCTCGATTTCCTCGACGATGTATGTGTCATCTGGCTGCAGTTGCCTGTACCAACAGAGGTTGGCAATGCCCTTCTCTCGTCGACCTCTAGTCCATAGCCAGCGCGGTGTCTCTCGAAGAAACAGGAGACTACCAATAAGAACCATACCGGCCGGAATAAGCTGGACAGCGAACGGGATGAGCCACTGGTTGCGACCGTAGGGGACGCTCTGGGTCATGCCAAAGTTGATCCAAAAACCTACTCCGTTAGCTTCATTGTGCTAGGAGGATGGGTATCGTTCTTACCGACGAGTCCACCGATTTGCCAACCAAGTTCGTAGGTACCGACAAGGCGGCCACGTATAGCGGGCGGTGCGATCTCAGAAATAAAGATGGGAACCTACTAATGCGTAAGCCCGGGACTTGTATGAGATCATCAACAAACTTACAATCATTGTGCAGCCGCCAACGCCAAACCCAGAAATGAAACGTCCTGCATACATGGGTCCAAGGTGGCCCCCAATAGATGCAAAGGTGATGCAGACACCAACGATGAACATGGTGACAAAAGTCCATAGTGTGATGCGTCGGCCGAAGTAGTACGCCGTGCCGTAGGAAAAGATGGATCCGAAGAAAGCTCCGGCCTGGAACAAGGAGACGACATTGGCCTGGATCAAGCTTCTCTGCGAGGAACGCATTGAAGAAAGGCCGAACTCATCCTGAAAGGACTCGAGTGATACTGTTGTGCCGATGAAGGATGTTGTGTAGCCAATCATGCAAGAAGCAAACGACGCGGTCATTGCAGACACATAGACGCGCCAATTGTAAACGCTCTTCGGTGTGGGCCGATCTTCGACCATAGTCAGGATGCCCATCTTGACAGAATCAGTCCAGCAGCAACAACAAGAACAAAAATTCCAAGATAAGGTGTGAGGACAAAGAAGCAGAGACGTGAGAACACGACGCCGTTATGAGTCCGAAGGTCGCGCACCGATTTTTACGGGGCTCCACACGTCTCCATCCAACTTGTTGAATTCCTTGGAGACTCCATACGTCCCCCACGGCGCTTTCCTACCCCGGCCAAAGCATCAGGGTGAACATTCTCTCCGTGCGGAGGTCTCCATGCGGAGTCGTCGGATGCAGCTGTCATTCTGGTGAAGCTCGTGCGTGGAGCGCCCAGCCATTGCTGTGCATTACCAAGATGAAGTGACGACGATGTGGACCCATTGAGGGAAAGGATTTAAGCTTCGTGGCGGCCGGGTAAAGTCTTATGGGCTTGAGAAGAAAAGCCTCGGCGTTATACCTGCGAGAGCCTCATCACGTCTAGCTGAAGTAGGCTTAGTCTTGGCCGGTGAAACTACGGATGGCGATAGCGGCAGTGACGGATGACGCACCAGAATTCTTCAACAACCACTTCACGACTCGAGCGCCGCGGCAGCATTGCTTCGTACGAATTCTAGTTATCTCAGAATCCGTGGTCGACTCTCGTGCCCATGCAATGACATCTCCGGATTAGGTGCGCTCCGGTGAGGCAACTTTACGCTACCTAAAGCTGCGTGCACTGATCCATAGTAGCATTTCTTTCGCGGCGCAAACTCAAGTATCTACAGGTTCACCATCCATCTCAAATCAATTCAATTCAATCATGATTTCAACGATCCTGAGGACCTGCTAGATACGCTCTTATACGAGGAGGTGGAAGGCAGCTGCGCGGAGCCACGATACAGCAGCAGATCCAAGGCTTCGCGTCTCGTGGTAGAGCCTTCATCCGACCGCGGAGTTGAGAACGTTTACCAGTCGCATAGGCCGGGTGCTGCTGAGTCTTTATCCTTGCCTTCTCTAGGTGGGTCAATGGACTAGCATTGCGCTCTTCAGAGGACACCTCGTGAAGCCTTGTATCTCGACTTACCTTCACTCTGCATTGTACAGACATTCGAGGAACAGTGGCAGATCTGACATTCTTAGAGACGGCTCTGATATATGCACTCAGGGTACTAATCCTCCTCTGCGAACTCGCTGCCAGCTTCATCCCTATCGCTGTTGTCGTCGTAGTCACTGTCGTCCTCTTCGGAATCAGTGGGTTCGCCATCTCCATCGTTGAACCACATCTTCAACGTGCGATCCCAGTGCCTCGTTCCAGACAAGTAATTCTCGAGGCTGTAATTGATATTTGCCCATGGGTCGTCATCGAACTCTGCCTTGCTATGCTCCCCCGTGTAGTGATACACGGTACACTCCGCAACATCGTTGCATGGTAACTGGTCGAACTCGAGCGTCAGGCGACTGGGATGATTGCGTATAGCATCCCACAGCTCGCGCCATTTGTCAAGATCTCCCCCGCACCCATTGAGTTGCAGGAACGTCAGGGCTGGAGATTGGAGCAGAAAGCGTGCAAACGCGGGCAAGTCGAGGTACATTCCTGTCTCGAAGCTGGTGAGACGTGGCAGCAGCGGGAGGTGGTTCGGTGCTGCGGGCGGCCATTCGGCGTCGTCACATCTTCCACCGTGAGCAGGATAAATGGCCAATTTCTGCAGGCTGGACCTGCACTTGTGCAAAATTGTCGACAATGAGAGGCCATACCGAAATGCCGCAGTAGCCTTACGTTCCGATGGCCAGAGACGTACCTCCCTCCAATCCGCTTCGATAGGGTCAAAGAACAGTGTTTCGAGACACGACAGATCCAGGTCCTCTAGGGTTCCGTCATCTGTCCAGATGAAGTTGCTGTCGACAGTGCACCCAATCTCGAGCTGCCCTATCATCGACTTGGCAGCAATGAGACTTGCAGTGACAGTCTTGCAAAGCATTTCCCCGATTGGCTCTTGCCATTGTCTGCATATCCCAGCCTCATGGCCGGGAACATGGTGGTTGTGCGGGTGTGCACGAACATCGCAAGTCAAGTCTCTCCAGGACTCGAGATTCCTGCCGTCAAACTCCCATATTCCAATCTTGAAAGAGCGAGCGTTTGGGAGCTGACCGAGTATCCTGGTCCAGGCTCTGTGTAACCGTCTCGTCTCGAACATATCGTGCAGTCGCTCTGCGTGCTGCATGTAGCGCCGGTACGCTACTGTCATTTCTCGTTCTGAAAACGGCGTCTTGCCATCCGTGTGCTTTTTCACAAAGTCCTTCCAACCCAGTTCCTTGATTTCTTCGTTTCCGGATGACGCAAGGTGACTGACGTCTTCGCCTGCACTTTTTGCTTCGTACCATTTCACGGTCACTTGCTGGCAGATTTCCTCGATACGAGGCGTTGAAACGATGTGCTGAAATGCGTCCTCAGTCATCGTCCAGCTGTACTTGGATGGTGCCATAGTGACAGCTCTGACGTAAGGCTTAATGCAGGACAAGTCAATCTCTTCAGCCACCCTCACTTGCTCTGGCGACGCTTCGATGCGGATGTGCTCAAACACGGTCTCCAGAAGCTTCGGCAAATAGGCATACTGCCGACATGCTTCGCGAAGCGCCTTTCGAGTAGCAAAATCTACACTGAATTCAAGTATCAGCAGTCGTCAAATCAATTTACATGATCGTAGCAGCTCACATATCTCCTGCGTAGCGGTCCGACAATGTGTGTTGTTGATCCAAGATTGATATAAGAAGCTCAGCAGGAAGCCTAGTGAAGGCAGGCGCGTCTTTCGTTGGTGTCGTCATCATGTTGAAGACAAAGATCTTTTAATGCGCTGCAATTGTTGATAAATCATTTTCTGCAGGATCAACACATCATGATCGTTGTACACCTTGAACGAGGCGGGAAACATCATTTTCTACGTATTCAGAAGGATCGCCAGGCAGCCACACTAGCGCAGCCAAGACGGCATATTTCCTATTCCAGGTCTCGCTTATCACGGTGCAGTTAGGATGAAATCTCCATTCATGACCAGGCATGTTATGACAATAGCCCCAGACTTCTATGAGAACCCAAGCTCATCGTTGAGAGCTCATTAAGGTGAGGTCCCTAGTCACCTGGCAAGCCCCGAACTTCATATTGGCAGACTTTTGTAACGGAAGTTCATTCACATGGTCACTGAGACTATATCAAATGGCACTGCACACACACACCGCGTTGGGCTAAGCCAGAATTCTGACCCAGCCATTCCATTGTCAATCAAAAACACGAACTTGACGGAAACAAAAAGCAGGAACACCAATTCAACACCAACGCTCAAAACGCTTACCCACTCCAGCCCCTTGCGGACAAACAAACCGGATTCTGCAAAAGAGTGACTGTCTTGGTAGGACTATGCCTCGTTCGACCCGGCTCACAGAACCTTCAACACACTCTTCCTCACCATCTTCAGCGGCTTAAACGGCCGACACTTGCTCGCAGCGCAATAGTAATCGTCGGAGCAGCAGGGCAAATCGCCGTTATATCCACACGTCGCTGTAGAGATCAGCCTTTATCCACATATACCAAATCTCCCAGCCACCCCAGGCCACAAAGCGACGCCACGCCCTCTCTTCAGCGGCCATCCTTCTTCGCACGCATACACTTCCTCCCCACCTAGTTCCCAGGATCAAAACTCACCATAAAGCCCCCCACACGTCGGCTCGGGCACTTCAGCCGGCGCACTCAACCTGCCGTCTTTACAAGAGTATTCGCTCGGACTGTAACACGCCGTCCCACCACACTCCAGCGTCGCCGCGCCGCCGATCACAGGGCACAGAAAGTCCCCGTCCCAGCACGTATATGCGCCGGGTCTGTACGGCGCGGTTCCGCAGTACTGCACCGCGGCGGAGGGGGTGATGAGGTGCAGCTGCGTGGCCGAGTCGCAGTAGTATGTCCCTGCATCGTAACATGCTGAGCCGCATGCGAGGGTTGCTTCGCCTGTTGAGGTCTTCGGGCAGAGGAGGGTGTTGAAGCAGGTGTATTTGGATGGGTAGAACTGCGCTTCGCCGCATGACTGGAGGTCTTCGGCGGAAGTGAGGGGAAGGAGGGAAGTGAGGAGGGGGAGGAGAGTGGTGAGTTTCATGGTGGGTGGGTAGGGTGTGGTTATCGGTGAAGTGGGTGATGGTGAGGTTGGAGTAATGGGTGTTATATGTGCGGTGCGTATGGTGAGGCTGACGATGTTAAGCCGCGGTGGTCGTTTTTTTCGCTTTGAGAATGCGACAGCCGAGGAGTCGAGCGTACGGTGTAATGATGGCGATGCGCTGTCCCTGCTCTTTGTAGATGACTCGACGCCACATCGATAGTTCCGCTCTCGTATCTGCCTGTATAGCACTGGTGATGTTGTGCAGAGACCGTATGCATGACAATCAAACGCTGGCTGGATACTGGACCGGAAGTTTTCCAACCCATGTCTCAGGCCTCACAACCCAATTACAGGCGCATACCACACGACCTCGCCTCTCGCCGTCTGCTATACCCCAGAGACAGCCAACTTAGTCAAGCTTCCAACGAACCAGCCCACTACATCAAGATATCCACCTGTAGCACCGCTGCCTCCTTACATCAACCCACCAAAGAGTCCTGCTCTGCTCAATCAAAGACCGCCTGCTACTAGACCGGAGACGATATGACCCTTGTCTCAGGCTGCTCGACAAGGCTATCGCCGCCACCCCCGATCTCTCCATTCAAAAATAGGCTTCCCCAGATACTCCGACCGCGATAGGCCGATTCAAAGCCAGTGTATGACGACAATGGTACCACCCACATCCCTCCCGATTCGCTCGTAATTTACGAGCGAATTGGGAGGCATGTTACACATTCAGCCGGCTCAGCTCAGCCGTAGACCCTGCATGCACACAACTAGCCCCTTGTTTGTGATTGGTCGCGGCTAGCGAGCTTGATCTCCGAATTCGGTGTACGGGCTGTATGTGTTAAACGCCGCGGTATAGAACCAGCGGGGCGTTGGGACTGAAATTTGTGGTTTGCAGCGTCGCTGTAGCGAGGGGAGTTCTTCCGAGTCCAGGGTATCGGCGGACCTGGGGTGCGTGGAGCAGGGAGGTGTGGTGATGGGGGATTAGGTGAGTTGGGAGGATTGAGGATGGGTGCGGTGGTGGATAGGAGGTTCTGCGGTGTCGGGTTGAGTTTGTGTCGCGAGTCTTGTTCAGCGCTGGGTGCTGGGTTGGCGCACCGGTGGAGGCTCGCGGTTCTTGCTGGCATGAAGACGGAGAAATCATCGCGCTCGTAGCGACACTTCAGTACCCGTCAGTCACTGAATTCACCTTGCTTTACGCAACTTCGTGGTGTCGAAGCCCTGGCTGCGATGATCCTGAGCATGCAACCCCATCATCGTCGACCTCCCCCTCTCCACCCTCACCAAACTCTCACACAGCCTCTGCAGCACCCACTCACTCTCCCCCGTCCCACCAACCAACGGACTCCGCTCCCCCAGCCAATCCCACTGCACAAGGCCCTCCTCTTCCTCTTCCACATTCTCCCCCACTTCATCCACATCCCCTTCCCCTTCCTCCGCGCCGTCAGCCATCTCCGTACCCAGTGCGCCATTCAGCGGGTTAGTACCATTTGTTATGTGGTGCAAACGGCGCGGCGTCGAGTATCTGATCAAGCGCGTGAACTCGACCCATTCCTCGTAGGAATAGCGTTTCGGCGTGGGGTGGCGGAGGTCCAGGGCGACGGATTTGATTTTGAGCGCGAGGGCGTGGGAGAGGGAGGTGTGCTCGTCGGTTTCCTCTTCTGCTTCTTCGGCTTCGATGTCGTCGTCAGCGGCATCGTCGGCGGCGTCGTCAGGGTCCGTGGTGCCAAACCCTTGTCGAACGCGGCGGTTGGATCTGTGAGCTTGAATCCGGCGCTGTACCCACGAAGGCGTGATATCGCGTTTCGGCAACACGGTAAAGTCCGCAACGAAACTGCTCCATTTCTTGAACTTGGCGACGACGGTGTCGCCGAGGTCCGAGACAAGGATCGTCATGGTAGGCACGGAGATCAGGCTCCAGATGACGAAGAAGCAGCGGCCCGGGTTGGATTTGGGGGAGAGGTCGCCGTAGCCGATTGTGAGGAGGGATATGTAGCTGGATGGGTGAGTTCGGATGCAATGAAGGATGCAGAGACAAGACTTTGAACAGCGGAGGAGAAAGATAAGAGTACACGCACAGCACTTACCAGAAGTACAGAGCCTGGAAATATGTCATATCCAGCGTATCCTTTTCCGTCTGCCAGAAAACAACAGCGCCCACACACCACAGAATCAAGAACGTTATGACTGACCAGAACAACGCCATCCACCGTTTGAACCGCTTACTATCAGCCTGAATCCTGCGCATCGCATCAAACCGATCCTTCTCCTCTTTAAGCAGCAGCACGCGTGGTTTCCGCTTCCCTCGCGCCACTCTCAAAAACCCAGACGCTCGCGGGGCGTTACTCCCCATCGCCGTGCGGAACGGTCTTGGCTGTGTAGGCGCACTAATCCTGAGCCCGCCCAACTTCCCACGCCGAACGCGCTGGTGTTGCTGTCGATGACGGTAGTCGGAGGAATTCGTGGCTGTCAGGGCGAGTGTCTGCTCGCGTCTGCGCTGGAGGTCTTTCTGCACGATATGGTCCTGTCCCAGCTCCCGTGCTGCGCGGTACAGCGAGGAAACGACGAGGGCGAGGGTGATGATGCCGCCCACTGCGTAGGGGAAGAGGAGGCCCCGCCCGAGATCTGTTGTGGCGACCAGGTCCCCGAAGCCGACTGTCAGGATGGTGACGTAGCAACTGCGGATGTTAGTGGTATCGGGATGGGGTGCGGGTTTGCGTACAAGTAGAGTGCGTTCGGGAATGTCCATTGGGCTTCTCCGGCATCGGTCTGGATGCGAGAATATATGGCTGCGCCGCCGGCCATCCAGATGAAGAAGAACATGGTCTGCAGGATCAGCGTGCGCTGGTTATCGCTAAGTGCGAAATGGTCCGGGTAGTGTCCGAGATAGTACCCCAGCATATTAACCATCAGAAGCACAGAACAGACAAAGTAGAAGACAGCGGCTGCTACAGCATACCAGTATCCCTGTGTGTAGATCTCGAATGGCCGACTGGGAGGATCATAAACTTCCATGCAAGCTGTTATCGCGATGAGGAACCCCGAGCTAATATACCACAGAACAATCGTCGCTGGTAGCGCAACAACATATCGGATCTTCTGGGTGAAGTTGAAGAGCAGAAAGATGTTTCCAAGGAAACCGCAGATTAGCGACCCGACATTAAGCCAGTAGCACCATCTGGGGTCTGCATACGGTACCCCGAAGAGATCCGAGACAAACTCGCCATCGAGGTAGTTGTTCTGTCGCCAGCTAGTGACCAGCGCAGCGATCGAGGAGAGATTCGCAAAAGGGCCCAGTGCAGCAGCGAGCAGTGGGATGCCAGTTGAGGCGAACCACCAGGATGTCTCGCCGTCGGTCCACTTGCGCCATACGTTCCAGCGTCTCGATTCTTGGCGTCTGTGTACAGATTTGGTGAAGAGTTTCCGGTCGGGTTCTTGGATGTTCAGGGCCTGGTGTTGCTGTGGCGCTGCTGTGGCGTCACTACTCGCGGGTGTTTGCAGCTCAGCGTCCTGTGGAGCCAACGTCGCCGTCATGATGAAGGTCTCCGCCTCGCACCGAACATAATGGTCGTTGTGGCCGCCCGATATGTTGGCGAGGGAGCGGAGGAGTATCTAACGACGGCAGATAGCGTTTGTTTAGTGGCAGATCGAAGGGTTAGAGATGCTGAACAATCGGCGCTAGGCTCAGGGCTGAATCCTGGAGTTGGAACTGGGGAGATCGCATTTACAATCTAAGACCAAGGGGCAATCGTTATATAGAGTGACAGATGAAAGAGACATGATGAAGCAGAAAAGGCCGATGTCAAATGAAGGCATTTCGCGGTTCCAGGACCTTGCTAGTTGTAGGGAAGAAGGGTCCGGAGATGCACTAACCTGACGCGTCACATGTCTAACAACGAGACAGTCGGCAAGCGAATGTACAAGGTGCAGGCAGCTCATTCCAACGATGAGCAGTTTGAGTTTTACATTTCAATGTATACAAGTCTAGGTATCAACGCCACATCTACTTCAACTTCTCCGTCAGCTCAGGCACCTTCTCGAACAAATCGCCGACCAGACCGACGTCTGCGACCTGGAAGATGGGCGCGTCGGGGTCCTTGTTGATGGCAGCGATGACCTTGCTGTCCTTCATACCAGCCAGATGCTGGATGGCGCCCGAGATGCCGGCGCAGAGGTACAGCTGCGGGGCGACGTTCTTGCCAGTCTGTCCGACCTGCAAGCTGTTGTCGGCGAAGCCACTGTCGACAGCCGCTCGCGAGGCGCCAATGGCGGCGCCCAGAGCGTCGGCCAGAGGGGGCATCAGCCTGTCGAACTCCTCCTTGGACTTGAGTCCACGGCCACCGGAGACGACCTTGGTTGCGGAGCCGAGATCAGGACGGTCGGACTTGGCCAGGTCCTCTGACACCCACTCGGTTGGGCACTCGGCCTTGGGATCTGTGCCCTCCTCGAGGGTGGCGGATCCTCCTTCGGTCTCGGGGGCGGGGAAGGCAGTGCCGCGGACGGTGATGATCTTGACCTTGTCGCTGGACTGGACGGTCATGATGGCGTTGCCGGCGTAGATGGGACGGACGAATGCTGCGACACGTCAGTCTTGCAGGCTGGTGTGAGAGTAGATAGACGTACTGTCCTCGCTCTCGATTTCGGTAATGTCCGAGATCTGCTGGACATCAAGCAGAGCAGCGACGCGGGGCATCAGGTTCTTGCCAAAGGCTGAGTGGCCGGTCAGGACGTGCGTGTAGCCTCCCTTGTTGATGTTCTCGACCAGGAGCGGCGCCCAGTTCTCAGCCAGGCCCTACACGTACTGTCAGCTATGCAGTCGCGAGCACTGCTCCCGCCCGTCTGACCTTGTCGTACGCCGCACTGTCGACGTAGATGACCTTCTCAATGCCCTTTGCCTTGCCCGCCGCTTCTGCGACCGACTTGGCCCCGCCTCCAGCGACGAAGGCTGTTATCGAGCCGCCGAGCTTGGTTCCTGCTGTGACGGCGGCGAGCGAGGCGACGTTGAGCTTGCCCTCCTTGGCCTCGAGGACGGCGAGTGTCGACGCCAGCCGTGCCCACGCGGCCTGCGACTGGGTCTGGCGCAGCTGTGCGCGGGCGGATCGGAGCACCGAGGTGCGGGCGGCGGCGAACATGATGGCTCCTTCTTGACTGACGGCGTGTGGTTGCGTGCACTCGGAGTGTTGTAGTACGCGGCGGGCGTCTTTCGATGGGGAGGTCAATGGTTAATGTCGCGAGCAAGGCGCGGAGCACCATGACCTCGGCCTTCCAAGCCCGTTTTTTATAGCCGATCAGAACCATTCCTACACATGCAATTGCAACGCCAAAGGCATTCATGCTCTGGTTAGAAAGGCTATATTGGATGGTCTACGAAGACAACTACAGAGTAACATGAATCCACCCAACTCGGTAGGTAGAGTCCATATGGCATGGTGTTAGTACCGTCACCACTCTGATCGGCTGCTTCGTGCTCTCGCCGCAAACCGGCGCCAGCCTGCGACTCAAGCGGCGGCCGCCAAGCTGCATCGACGCCAAGCTGGTCACGTGCAGCTGGGTCGCGAACTGTGTGAGGCTGTGAGCATCGCGAACATCAAGCGCAGACGCGACGACGCCCATCGCATCCCCGACCGCCCGCCTTCGTTCGCAGCCGCCCCGCCCCCCAACGCAGCGCAAAGTGACCGTAGCAGCTGCGCGACGCGATTCTCTGCTGCACCCCGTGGTTCTCTGCTGCACCGCACGAACCCGTCCCTTTTGCGCGGCACCGCCTGCCCGCCGCGAGCCCGCCCTTCACAGCCATGTCCGACGACGCGACAGCAAGCGCACCCGCGCAGGACCCGTCCCTCGAGGGCACCACCGTCCAAGACCAGGGTACGGCACTGCACTGCTCCGCCATTGACGCGTCTGCGCCCTGCTGACTAACGCCCCAGACACCAACATGCTCGAGGAGCCCACAGTCAAGGAGTCGTCGCGCGAGCCCTCGACGGCCACGCCCGCGCCCGTGTCGGACAACCCGCTCGACGCCCCCGACGGCCCGCGGCCCGACGCCGAGGACGCCGACGGCCAGGACGACGAGGAGATGGGCGGCCTGGACGACTCCAAGAAGGACAAGGACGGCGAGGGCGAGGGCGCCGACGCGGCGGACCCCGAGGCGGCCGCAAAGGCGGACCTGCAGGCGGCGGCGCGCTCGCACTTTGTCGCCCAGACGTACGCGACCATCATCCCCAGCTACGCGACGTGGTTCGACATGCGCTACATCGACTACCGCGAGCGCAAGGCCTTGCCCGAGTTCTTCAACGGCCGCAACCGCAGCAAGACGCCCGCCGTCTACCGCGACTACCGCGACTTTATGATCAACACGTACCGCCTGAACCCCGCCGAGTACCTCACCGTCACCGCCTGCAGGCGCAACCTGGCGGGCGACGTCTGCGCCATCATGCGCGTGCACGCCTTCCTCGAGCAGTGGGGGCTCATCAACTACCAGGTACACCCGCTTCGCTCCCGCTGTTAAACCCGCAGCTAACCCCGCAGGTCGATCCCCAGGAGCGCCCGTCCAACATCGGGCCGCCCTTCACCGGCCACTTCCGCGTCACCGTCGACACCCCGCGCGGACTGCAGCCCTTCCAGCCCGGCCCCGGCGCCAAGGTCATCGAGGGCAAGCCGAGCGCAGCCACCGACCGCGCTGCCAGCGCCCAGCCCACCGCAAAGTCAGAGACCAAGTCGCTGGCCGGACGCAACATCTACGAGGCCAACGGCAAGGAGGCCTCCGCAGAGCCCAAGGACAAGGCCGCCAATGGCGACGCCGCCGCCAACGGTGGCCCCGCCGACGTCAAGGACCTCGAGGCCGCTGCCAAGGAGCCCCTCAAGGTCATCAACTGCTTCAGCTGCGGCGTCGAGTGCACACGCGTCCACTTCCACGAGACAAAACCCTCAGAGCAGCCCGGCCAGACCAAGAGCGTCGGCGGCCTCAAGCGCGACCTCTGCCCGAGGTGTTTCGTCGAGGGCAACTTCCCCGCCGGCACGTCGTCCGCCGACTTCACCAAGATCTCGAATCCAGAGCACTCGGCCATCTCCGAGGCCGAGGAGAAGTGGACAGAAGAGGAGACGCTCCTGCTGCTGGAGGGCCTGGAGGAGTTTGACGAGGACTGGAACAGAGTCGCCGACCACGTCTCGACCAAGACTCGCGAGCAGTGCGTCATGAAGTTCTTGCAGCTGGAGATCGAGGACAAGTACATCGAGGCCGACATGCCCCAGGGCGATGCCGCCACCCCGTCAGCCAAGTTCCTCCGCGACCTCGACTACCTCAGCGAGGGCCGTGCGCCCCTGCACCACGCAGACAACCCCATCTTGAGCGTTGTCAGCTTCCTCGCTGGTCTGGCGCCCGCCAACGTCACCGAGGCCGCCGTCGCGTCCGGCCGGAGCGTCGGCGAGATGAAGCGCATCCTCCAGGAGAAGATCAACAAGGCCCCCGTCGCCCCCTCAGAAAAGGGCAAGGAGAAGGAAGGCGAGAACGCCGCTGCATCCTCCTCAGACGTCAAGCCCGAGGGCGACGACGCCATGGAAGTCGACACAAGCCAAGACCTCACCGCACCCTCCAAAGCCACCCCAGACCCCACCAACCCCCTCGTCACCCTCCCCTTCGCCCTCTCCGCCGCCCGCGCCTCCGCCCTCGCCTCCCACGAAGAACGCCACATCACCCGCCTCGTCTCGGGCTCCATCAACCTGCAACTCCAAAAACTGCAACTCAAAGTCTCCCACTTCTCCGACTTCGAAAAACTGCTGTCCGCCGAACGCCGCGATCTGCAGCGCCGCCGCCAGCAGCTCTTCACCGACCGTCTCAACTTCCAGCGCCGTGTTCGCGCGCTCGAAGACGCTACCAAGAAGATTAGCAGTGGGGTTCAAGGCCAAGGTCTGCCCGGGAGCATGAGCAGTGAGGATGCGGTGGCGGCGCTTGTCGATGCTATAAGGGTGTTTGGTGTGGGCAAGGGCGAGGAGAGTACGGGGGTTAAGCGGGGGAGTGTGGATGAGGGGGAGCCTGTTGGTGAGGGGGCGGAGGGGTATGGGAAGGTGGAGATTTAGACTGATGGCTTCTCTGGAAAAGAGTGCTGGTAATGGTGTTTTGGCGCGCTGGAGGGGTTAAGCACGTGGGTCCGAGATTTGGTTTCTTTGGACCAAGCGGAAGTGTATCGTATCAGATCGATGTTAGGAACGAAGGCTTGCCTGTAAGCAATGTACTCTATGGATTCTTTTCGCCGCAACTTGGTCTCCCATGTCAACAGCATCAACGTGAATCACAACATCCTACACCATCTCCACAGCCAAACAACCAACCATACTTAAAACCCAACTACACACATAACCCGCTTCGTTTTGCATAAGTGAATAAATCAATCACCTCTTGGTTTGCGTGCCGCGGTAGCGGGGAGTGTTTTGTAGAGCCTGGCAACTGCGGAAGTTGTGTGTAGGCATAGAGTGTTGGGGGGGTTGGGAGGAGATAAAGGGATGTGTTGGGGGGGGTTTTTTTTTTTTATAGAGGTTAGAAGGTAGAGGTACTACAAGGTACGAAACATGTATAGGTAAGGACTAGCTAGTGCTGAAGAGGCAACTAGCTAGCCCCCTCTCGAGCAAAAAGGACCCGCTCTAATCGTCCAATCAGCACCCCGCACCTCTCCATCCCTGCCCCAATCCCGAGCTTAGAAATGCAGCTCCGACCACCGCCGCAACTTTTCGATCGGTGACGAAACCGCCATCTCCCATCACTTTCTTTCCTTCTCTCCCTCGTTCCCACACCATGTTCCGCACCGCACCCCGAATACTCCTCCGCCAGGCCGCCCGGCCATCAATCGCAGCACAGCGGCGATGCATCAGCACCGCGCCCGCGCCCACGCGCCGCAGCTGGAAGAGCCTGGCTGCGCGATTGGGTCTTGCGGGAGGGATCGTGTACTATTACAACACCACGGATATATTCGGCGATGATGGCGGGCGGATTGCGCCCGTGCACACCCTCGCCGCGACGAAGGAAACAGATTCCGAGAGCCTGCCGACTATCGAATCCATCGCTGCTGAGCGCAGACAGAGACAAATCGTGCAGCAACATCTCGAGGCGCAGAAAGAGAAGGAAGCTGCGCTGGAAGCTGCGCGTCAGGGACAGGGAGAGCAGACGCAACTGACGGGCGCTGAAGGTGCGCCGCAGGGAGACCCATCGGATGGCCAAGGCATCTCCGGCCTCGAAGCCGAAGCAGACCAGCAAGGTGCGTTTAACCCCGAGACGGGCGAGATCAACTGGGATTGTCCGTGTCTCGGGGGGATGGCGCATGGGCCGTGTGGAGACGAGTTCAAGGCGGCGTTTAGCTGCTTTGTGTTCTCCAAGGAGGAGCCCAAGGGTATGGATTGTATTGAGAAGTTCAAGTAAGTCGAAGACTGCAAGTAGGAGTGTGAGCTGTGCTGATGAAGTGTGATAGGGATATGCAGGGTTGTTTCCGCCAGTATCCCGAGATCTACGGGAGCGAGATCGACAACGACGACGAAGACGACGACATGACCGCCGACGCCGCAGCTGATGTGTCTACACCCTCCTCGAATCCCAATTCCGCGCTGTCCGGAGAGACAAACGACCCGACGACAATACAGCCGGCGCCTGCAACCCCAGGCCCGCACTCCGCAGAGAAACTCGACGCCAATAGGCGCGAACTAGGCCTCGTCCCCGAAAACTACAAGCCTGCGACGAAGGAAGCGACGAGCGAGAGTGAGGTGCCCAAGGCCGCGCACGATGCGCGGTAGACAGCCCGCACACTAGAGAAAAAAAAAAAAAAAAAAAAAAAAAGGAGGAGAGAAGAGGATGCATGTACTATATCACCCACCCCACGAGCCACGCGCTGGGGGTGGACTGTTTGGTTAGATGGAGGAAGATGACATGTATAACATTTGTTCCGAATCACCACAATTTTTGCATCGATACTTCAGTCTGTTTGCTGGAAGGTGCGAGGCTGAGGAATGCCAAGGTCGAAAGTGATGTGATGACTCTGTGTGGAGGACACTGACTGCGCTAGGAGCGCATCAAATTACATGCTGAGTGTCAAGGTAGGATGAACTGAGTCGACAGAGTAGAGGTTTGGTTTGGAGCGAATCTATATGCTATATACTAAAAAGAGGGGAGTGGGAGTCGCTGTCCTGGAAGTGGGCGCAGGCGGTGAGAAGGTAGACTGCCGTGAATCAATGTCCTGGGTGAGACGCTGATGCGTTGGATGAGCAGAGGAGTGAGGTGGGTTTGTTTCTTTGTGAGGGAGCAGAGCGGATGGGCGGGGTTTTGGGAGCGGAAAGAGGGAGGTGAGAGGTGTAGGGAATGAGTTTAGTGGTGAGTCGCTGGGTGTATATCCCGTAATTACTCACACAGTACTCCACTCCCAACTCGTCTCCGTCGACATCCCACGGCCCACGAGCAACACGCCCGCCCTACCGGTCCAAAGCCTGCGCCTGGCACTGAAAAAAAAAATAAGCACATACTCTGTGTAGTTTGTCAAGAAAAAACTCACCATCTGCCAATACACGCCCCTCCCCCTCAACAACTCCTGATGACTCCCCCGCTCCAGCACTCTCCCGCTCCCCATCACAAAAATCACATCCGCCTTCTGCACCGTCGCGAGGCGATGCGCAACCGCAATCACCGTCCTGCCGCGCGCGCCTGCCGCCCGCTCAATAGCGTCTTGCACCAGTTTCTCGCTCTCGCTGTCGAGCGAGGATGTCGCTTCGTCGAGGAGCAACAGCGCGGGATTGCGCAACAGTGCTCGCGCGAGGCTGAGACGCTGTTTCTGGCCGCCGGAGAGACTCATGCCCTTGGGTCCGAGGCGGGTGTTGTACGCGTCTGGCAGCGAGGCGATGAAGTCGTGGATCTGGGCGGAGGCGCAGGCGGTTGTTATTTCTGCATCGGTGGCGCTGGCGACGGAGAGGGCGATGTTGTCGCGGATGCTGCCTTCGTAGAGGGTGGGTTCTTGGCTGACGAGGCTGAGGTGCTGGCGGTAGGTCGAGGGGTCGAGGGTTGTGATGTCCTGGCCGTTGACGAGGATGGTGCCGGATGAGGCGTCGTAGAAGCGCTCGAGGAGGGAGATGGTGGTCGTTTTGCCGCTGCCGCTTGCGCCTACGAAGGCGGCGAATTGGCCGGGGGCGATGTGCAGGGTGAGGTTTGTGAGGACGGGCGTGTCGCGGGATTTGTAGGTGAAGTTGACGTTTTGGAAGTCGACACTTACGCCTCCGGTGGGAGTGCGCAGGGCAGGATAGGTGGCGGCGGTGGTGCTCTTTGGGGGACGCATGCTCAGGATCCGGTTTGCGGCTCCAGTCGCCTGAGCCATGTCTGTTGACTGTCAGTGGTATCCCCGTCAGATACACCGAGTACTTACTGGGCGCAAAGCTGAACCACATGCCAGCAGCAATGGCACCTTGCACGACCGCAGTGTCGATGACGAAAAAGTCGACAATATCGTACTCCCTCTTAGCAAGCAGCGTACCGCCATACCAGAACGCCAGAGCCATACAGCCCAGCTCAAGGCTGTCACTGGCCGCGAAGACAATGGTCGAGTACTTTGCGTTGCTAAAGGCATGCTTGACATGGCTGACCAACAGACTCTGGTATCGGTTGCCAACCATGTCTTCCATGATCAGACTGAGCACCGTCCGGAAAGCACCCACGGCTTCTGTAGCAAACTGACTGCTCTCCTCGAACACCTTGGCGTTCTTTTTCTCGAACTGTATCTCCAGCCGCATGCGCATGTAGCCAGCACCAAGGATGATTGGCATGATGGAGAACAACGCCACGAGCGTAAGCTTCCATCCGTAGACGAACGAAATGAGCAGCGACCCAACTAGATTGACGACCGCAATCAACGCAATCGACATCTCTGTCGTCATGAGCTGGCGAAGTTGCATGACGTCCGAGCTCAAGCGCGACGTGAGAGACCCGGGGCTGTGTCCTTGATCATCGAACCATGCGATTCGTTTACGCATCATGTTGTTGAGGTACTCCTGGCCGTAGATTGCTGTGACGGTGACTTCGACATAGTGGAGGGCGTAGCCGATGACGAAGTATGCAATGAAGACAGCTGCAGCCTCGACACCGAACATGCCAGCCCAGAAATTACCTCGATTGACGAGGCGATCGCCGGTGAATGTAAACACTTCGATGACTTTGGCGAAGATGAACGCTTGGAGCGGATAAATAGCTCCTGCCATGAGGATGCCAATGGCTGAGATGGAGTATAAGAACCACTGGCTGTGTTGCTCGTACATCAGCCGACCGAAGCTGAGTACCAGACCGCGCTCCTTGTACTCGGGATCTGCTTCAGACGCTACAGACTGAGTGTCTTGCACAGCAGCACGCTTGTCCAGCGTGTTCACTCGCTCTAATTGAGCTTCTCCATAGATGTCGTTGGCACCGTCCGACTCCATTGCCAGTTCCTGAGCGTACACAAGGCCACGATAGACGCCAGCCTCGAGCTGTACGAGCTGATCATGCGTGCCCTCTTCGACGAGCTGGCCCTTGCGCAAGACGACGATCTTGTCCGCACGCTTAATCGTCGAGAGTCGGTGCGCGATAACTATGGTCGTCCGGTTTTTGGAGACGCGGTCCAAAGCCTGCTGGACTATACGCTCTGTACGAACGTCGATGGCGCTGGTTGCTTCATCCAAGATCAAGATGGTCGGCTGCTTGATGATACTGCGTGCGATAGCGATGCGCTGACGTTGGCCGCCAGAAAGCTTGATGCCGCTCTCGCCCACCAGGGTGTTGTAGCCCTGAGGAAGCTTCGAGATGAATTCTTCGGCGTACGCCTCGTGACATGCTTCTTCGACCATCTTCATCTTCTCTTCCTTTGTCAAGTCTTGCATATCTGTCCCGCACAGACCGAATGCCACGTTGTTGAAGAGAGTGTCATTGAAAAGGAATGGCTCTTGTTGTACGAGCCCGATTTGGGAGCGCCACCACTTCAGATCGACCTCCTGCAAATTGGTCGGGCCGATTGCAATGGTTCCGGTGCAGGTGTTCGGTCCAAGATCGACATCTTCGTTCTTCTTCGCTTTGTCCGCCGTTCTGTCAATCTCCGTCTTTTCTTCCTTGGTTGATTTGCGCCGCCAAAACTTTTTAGGCTTCTGCTCCTGCTGTTCACCTGCAGAGGTTGGCGGTGGACCTGCAGTCTCGGTCTTCTTAGTGGCTGTTGTGCCTGCAAGCTCGTACCAACGCTGGACAAGACCCACTATGGTACTTTTCCCGCTCCCAGATGGTCCGACTATCGCAGTGACCTTGCCGGCCGGAAGCTTGAGGTCGAGACCGTCCAATATCTGCACACTCGGTCGGCTCGGGTAGGAGAAGGTGACGTTGTTGAAAATGATGTCGGTATCTGCTGTGATATCCGGATCCTTCAGACCTGAGATGTCTGGGAGAGGTGCATCGATGGTGATAAACAGCTCGTGTGCTGCTGTAGCCGCCTTCGCAATGGCCATGATCGGACCGGCCAAACGGCCGATGTTCATGACCGCCATCATCACTGAGAAGAGAACGCTAGGCACGTCAGTGATGTCTTAGTCCAGTGGGATGGGCCTTACACAGTGATATCTCCAATGTTGCCGTGACCTTCGGATGCACGTTTGATACCGTACCAGAAGGTCAGGCCGAAAGTACCGTACATGGCCGCCATTTGCGGCGCCATGAGAAGTCCTAGGAAGGGTGCAGCCTTCTTCTCATTATTACCGGCCTGCATAATCGGAAGTCAGTGATCATTATCACACAAGGCAATGCCAATATCTGACCTTGATAATCTCAAGCTCGTACTGCCTCGCAAGCTTGGCTTCAGCGCCAAAAGCCACCACAACCCTAATAGACGAGAACATCTCGAAGGCCATGGCTGAGGCAGTCTCGAGGTGCTCGGCAGTTACTTTCTGAATCTTAATAAAAGGTGGTACGATCAAGCCATATACGATCAAGATAAAGGGCAGTGCTGCCGAGGCCACCAAGGTCAGCAGCCAGCCTTTGATAAAAGACACGACGTAAAGACCAATCGTGAAGGCCAAAGATTGGAAGAGCATTGCGAAGTGCTGCGAGATGGCGAGCTGTACTGTGTTCGACGATGTTGTGATCCTTGTTGAGACCTTACCCGGAGAGATGGTATCGATCGTGGCCACGGGCTGAGCGAAGAGGGCACGGAGGTATGCTAGACGGAGCGCTGCGGATATGCGAAGACCGCTGATGCGAATGCAGAGCTAGGAGAAATTCAGCTAAAGGCTCGATATATGCGACAAAGACCTACCATCGAAACATAAGACAGCACGAATTTCACTATGAAGAGGTACACGATGTACAGTGTGAGCTTGTTGATATCTGCCTGGAACTCATCTCTTGTGACGGTGGGGATGGGAAGGAAGTAGTCTGTAAAGGATCCTACTAGCTGACCTGTAGGCAAAGTAAGATGTTGAAATGGACGGAAATTCTCAAATGCATACCGAACACAATGTTCATTAGCGGATATGCCTATCGCTCGTTAATACATGACGGGTGTATCTTTGGGCGTACTGACTATCCCTGAGCCGATCGATGTGATACAACATAGTGCGATGAGGAGGTAGTCGAGTGCTGTGCCGTATTTGAAAACGCGCTGTCACGATGTCAGCTCAAAGAATACTCACCATTACCCGTCTACTTGCTATGTAATTCTTGAAGCCCGCATCTGCATCCTTTTTAGGCTTTGACGCGATGTTGGTGGGTCTGCTGGTGTCTTTAGAGGCAGAGTCTTTGTCGAGTGTGCCAATGTTAACCACCTGTGCCTGCAGGGCAGCAGTCTCTCCTTCCGCCGTAGCAGTCGGAGGTAATGGTTTAGTGTCGGTCATGTTTGGGTCTGAATTGTTATCAAAGCATCGATAATTCCAGCCTTGATAAGAAATTCCCTAGGCAGACACTTTGCGGAGACGCGCGTTGATGAATGTGCCAGAATTCGGTGCCTGAAGATGGAGATGAAGCGGCAGCGTATAGGATTAGTGCTTATTTACGCAAGTCGAAGAGTGTAAAACGCAGGCGCGAAATCGCCGTGCGAGGGTCAATGACAATCAAGGTGGATGATTGGATGCGCTCAGTGATGATCTGTAATCATTGTGAAGGCAAGAGCTTGACATTTTATCTGCCTGCATGTTGGGTGCAGTAGGCAGCGCTCAGCGTACGAGCCCGGGAGCTTGTAAGATGTGGGTTATTAGCCCTTGCAGATCATGCGGGCTAAGAAACGCCACCACGATTATGTCCTAAAGAGGTCGAGCAGTGCGAAGATGGATGAGTAAGACATCACGTGAGCCTCGCACAGAATCGACCAAATCTGTCGAACTTGATGCCAAGGCACCTAGACGAGATCAGGCAACAATGTTTGTCCTTTTTATGAAAACAAGGCGGGGACACATGCGGTACGGATCGGTTGTCCGGACCTCCGACTGCTCTTGGCGATGACGGCTCGCTTGCACTTGACCTCCTTTTCCTCACCGTTCTGCCGTTCTGGCGGCTTGTGATCTTGCACTATTGTAATTGTTTGTATTTGAGATGCCTGGATTGCGCATCGCGTCGGACGCTGGTCCCGTACAATACCAGTCACGACGACAGGCAGCTGCCAATTCTTCTGATTCCGTAGAGATGCGCATGAAAGCGCGACTTCAGAAGTGCGACGTCTGTCAGCAGCATTTACGTCCCGCAAGAGGAGCGCCTGTGTGGACGCTGCGTATGCTGTTCACCCTCATCACAGCTTCCCGCCTATGCCCAGATCCCAACTGAAGTTTCCTAGATTCCTGCATGTTACCTTTCAGTCTTACAAGCAACTCGTTACCAGTCATTTTAGGTTCATTCCCACGTGGGCTGATCGCATGATCCCTCCCCAGATAACCGCTGCGATATTCGATCAGTACAGTCAAAAATCGTTTACAGTCTAGGTCGTGTGTTATTTGTTTCCAAACTCACACCGCCAAGCAGCACGACGCCACGATGTCAGCCAAACAAGCAGCTCTACGTTCATTATCTCGAAATCGTCACAAAATGATTCTCGAAAGCTTCACGAACTGATTCGTCAGATCAGACGCGCAACGACACGTCAAATTCGTCTGCTCTCAAACCGCTGGGGTTCCCTCACGACTTGATCAGTGAACTACCGGCCAACTCACGAGCTGCCCTCACGGATATCCATGCCGCGATATTCGTGACTTATAGGCCAGAGATGTCGTATCAGATTCGCAACGACCGCCTTTGATTTTCAAAGCGTCTAGGATCTCACACGACCGCCATGGCTTGGTCCTATGGCCGAACGTCACTCGCTTTCGTTCTAAGCTGACACCAGAATGGGGGCAAAGTGTGCGCTGGATTTGATACCGGAGAGTTGATCAAGAGCCTTCAAGTGTTCTGGGCAGGACCCTATTGACATGACATAAAATAAGAAGATCATGTGAGAAGTGCTTTTAAGTCGTAGATAGTCGCCTATATGTATTTGAATTCGAACCAAGCTCATGAGTGAAAACCAACTGCTTTTTAAGATGTTCAAGCTTGAAGCAGGGTTAGAGTATCTAGCGTATGCTATGGAACGTCTCCAAGCTTCACCTGGAGGGGTTTCATGATCCCGCGGCGTACTTTGTGTTGACGCGACCTGTAAATTGCCACTCTACACCTTTTATCACGTTGTTCTTGTCGCCTTTGGGATTGCCATGGATGTTTGAGAAGCCATCAATCATGATGTCGATAGAACTCGGAGACTGACAGCACTCGTCAACAAGGCGTCGCTTTGGGGACGTTAATAGGCGACCTACTAAAACGTACTTGTCATCGAACGAATCGCCAATATACATAAGCATTTGTTTGCCAGTCTTGGGATCCTTGACAGTTGCTTCTAGACCGCAGTACTTCTGCGTCGCTGCTTTCCAACCTGCTGGGTCGGAATTGTAGGTCTTGCCGCCCATCGCTTTCAGGGACTGAGCAACACTCTCATCAGCAGAAGTCGATAGTACTGTGCAATTGATTTTTAATTACCACAGCAAATATTGGATCACTGTTGAAGTATTTGTACCCACACCAACTCCTGCCATTAGTCGAGTCCTGACTAGCCGAAGCACGATACCATGACCCAACGCCGCTTTGAGGACCGTTGAAGAAGTTGGAGGGGACGCTGACGCTGTGGATGTCTGCTAGTACGGGGGCCATAAGAACGAAAAGTGTGGCGAGATGAGTAGGTGATGGCATTTTGAGCTGCGTGAGAGATGATCGAGTAATCTGACTGCAGGGCTACTGGCCAATTTTATACCATCAAGTGTTCACGACCCTTGTATCCAAACGCCGTATCAATATGTGCGTCCTCTGGTTGTGCATCTACATGGCCTCCAAATAAGTGACAGAAACGACGCCCCGTGCTAGCGTCAAGCTCCTGCGTAACAAGCGCATGGCAAGGCAGATATGCTAGAGAATGTTGAAAGTCAATATCGCAGTAAGTAGAGGAACCATCACGTGTGCCGAGGCGTCCCTCTGGCATGGTAAGGCGTTCTCATCACGGCTAGGTGCGGTAGAGCTAGGTTTCACTTGATCGGATCGGGCGGAAGTAGACGATGACAGTCGGACGCCCCGAGACTGTGATCGACAAGAACAAAGCCTGAGGCTACACATAGGTCCGTGATCTAGTCTGCCAGCCGCAGATGCGACCTTCGAATGATACTCTCTGAGCTGCATCTATACGCTAGACGAGCGCCCATTGTTACATCCTCCAGAGGGCAGGTAGCTGTAACGATGCCAGTTTACAGGACCCCTGTTAGCTGAGCCGGCAATGAATCGGCTCTATGTTAACAATTTTAATTTGGTACTACGACAAGCAACATCAAATGGTCTGATTGAAGAAAAATTCGATGAGAAACACATTGACCTGCAACTTACAGGCTTACTGTCTGTCAAATTCAAGTACGCTCCTTGAATAGCAAGCAGAGCTGACGCTTTCGACGCACCTGTACAGAGAGCCCATTCCTTTCAGGAATCTTCTCTGCTGCTAATTAGTTCCTTGCTAGATTTCATCAATATGAGAGGTTGAAACAGGACCGACTTTGCCGGTAACGTCATTAATTCAGCCTCTATCGGGACCTCCGGATCGGGCTCATGCTTCTGTTTGAGCTAGCATTGCGCAAAAGTGTGGCAGGGGTATGTCACTGGCAGAGAAAAGAAAACTTCGCTATAACTTTATAGTTGAAGTGACAGTATCCTTGAATTCATTATCATAACTCGCCTCTTGTACCCGGGCTTTCATTTTTCAGAACTATTCACACTTCCAATCTGCCATCATGCATTACCATAGTTCAGGCTTCCTAATCACTCTTGTCTTTGCTCTTACATCGCCTGTCTCAGCTCGAGATGTACCTGCGAACGTCCGTACTTTCTACAACAGGGTGAAAAGTGACAAGACCTGTCCTCATGAGCTTCAAGGAGGTTTTCACGGCACTGAGGGAGGACCAAGCTGTAAGTGACTCATGATACATGATCAACCTCGTACTTCTCTGTTCTAATACCATAAAGCCTTCTCGTACTGCCAGGATGCCCAAACCGGGGTTCTTTATCTCCACGGCGCTGGCGGTCAGCTAGCGAACATGGATATCGACTGCGACGGTCAACAAGGCGGTGCGGGTGACGACGGACGCTGCGGCAGCAGCCAAGATACTCAGAGCGAGACTTCCTTCAAAGACACGGTAGCAAATTACGGTGCCGGTGTCAAAGATCTCAATGCCAAGGTCCACCCGTACGTTGTCTTTGGCAACGATGGGACCGTACCATCGTTCGATCCCAAGAAACATGGCATACAACCGCTCAGCGTAATTGCAGTCATCTGTGGAGACAAGATGGTAAATCTCTCCCGTGTTACACCCTGCATTTTGCTGACTTGGCGATCAAGGTCTATGGTGTCTGGGGTGACACGAATGGCAATGATGGAACGCCTGTTGTCGGCGAGGCGTCGATCTCGCTTGCTACAGCTTGCTACGGCAAGTCTGTCAACGGTAACTCAGGCCATGATGAGAATGACGTGCTCTATGTTGCCTTTCCTGGGGTGGACGCCGTGCCAGGTGCAAAGGGAGCGAAATGGAATGCGCAATCATATGCCGAATTCGAGCAGAGCATTCAGGCGCTTGGCGATAAGCTTGTTGGTCGTCTTTAAGCGTAGTCAGTTCCCACAGTCGTGTTGAGGGTAGAGCTTGCGGTGTTCACGTCCTGGGAGGTCTTTCGCGATATCTCACTGAGCAGGTTTCTGTGCTCCTTACACTCGCTTGTCTTGCTAAGCACCATAATTACTTCCACACTCGCTCAGCCGATGAATGCGAAGAATAGATATCCGTTCTGCTGCTCACCCCTAGCTGGATATTTCATTGTAGTAGAGGCTGTCTCTCGCAACGTGCGAAGTTACAGTAAGATAGCTCTGTTTGGGTACAGCTAAACGTACGATGCTGCGAAAGCTTGCTGTTGTTGGGAATTTTCCTGATTAAAGAAGCTCTACATCTTAGTCAGAGTCTCGATCTCAATGCTCCAATACACTATTTGAGGGCCCTCCGTGGCAGTCACAGCTTTCTAAGCGTCAAGCAAAAGCGAGCCGTCGTGCGCGGTTGGATCCATGGGCGTTCTGTTTGCTTGCACATGCCCATCAAGCCGACCTCAACGATAGCTATCTCTGAACGTAATATTCGAATGCGGTTTGCTGGACGCATAGTATGTAGTAAGGATCTATGGGACTTCTTATTCCAGCGATTCATGCTAGGTTGCATACGTGCGTAGTATAAGACTTCTACCTGTACACACAGGCAATAGTGTGCATCTCTGCTGCTTCTGTTTTAGTAGACATGTCACTTTCGTACGAAAATCACGACTGTCCAAATACGGTGGCGTATTTTAACGATGTCAGTAACACCCGTGGACGTATTGTAGCTGCCTGGCCACCTTGTGTAGCCTTACTGATCTATCCGTTAGAGCGTGCCTGATCCCAGCGTGCCTAGTTCGACAAGAAATGACTCTCGAGTCTAGATGGTTAGCCGTCTCTACGGTGATGTTAGAGCGTAGGGTACAGAGGTGGCAATATGGTGTGCAGGGACACCTTACTTTTCTAGAACACAGTGTAGAAGATCTCTAGGTTTCTGTGATGCGCTGATAACGGTCCTAGTTCAAATTTACTTGTATGTCGACTAACCAAAGCTTAAATACACCTCCATCGGCAAGGAACAGCAGGAGTTTTCTCGGCGCGTGGCGTTGTAAGGTTTATACCGAGATCTCCTACTATGTCTGGATCAAACTTGCTCAACGTACCCTAGGAATTGCGCTCTCCCCGACCGTACAGCATTGAACATATGCTACTTGCTGGTGATGCATAGATTGGCTTTAAGGGCTGCCCAGTAACCGACGATATATGTTTTGCAGCTTGCCATTCTTCCATCAAATCAGCAATGACAAGCCGGGCTGGCACAATCGGTAGCGCGTGAGACTCTTAATCTCAAGGTTGAGGGTTCGAGCCCCTCGTTCGGCTTTCTTTTTGCTGTTGCTAGCAACTCGACAGCTGCTCTAGTTGTCGAAATGTGCGTTGTTGAAATTTTGCTGGTGGTGGGTCAGTGAAGATCGGTGCTCATGCTAGCGCTGCGCTAGTTCGAGCTCACGTGGCTCGCGTGGCCCTCCTTCCTCGAGAACAATGTTATTCCTTCTTCAGTCGTGATAGCTTCGAACTCGTGGCGGCTAGGCTGGTGGCTGCCTATCGACTTTTGCTCCCCCCGAAAGGCAGATTCTTTGGTGACTGTAGTGAGAAGCGATCGTTTACGACTGTCTGTAGAGCTGAACTATCTTGTCGACACCTCGATCCTACTCATCCCAAGATCTGGTGCTGACGCAATTTACGACACACCAGGACGCACTGGTACCATCATATTACCTCCTCGTCGCGCCTTCTCGCGGGGCGTCCTGTAGTCTTCGTTTGGTGCAGACGATACATCCTCGTGCTTCTGCTCCTGGCGAATTGATTTGTCAGTAAGCTGGGACGTTGTCTTCGAAGCCTCCCTAGATTCCTGCCCGTCATCTTCATCGCACTCGAGGCTCTTCTTGTACCCATCCCACAGCTTCTCAACACTGCGACCACAGCAATCGTGCCAGAGTTTCTTGGCATCGTACCTGCAGCCTCTGAGCGCCTGATTTATCCGTCTGACCACATCCTCGCCGTGCTCTTTCTCCAGCCACTCCAAGAAGTATGCCGTGCGCTCGTACCCAGCGTCCCAGTCGCAGTCGCCTCTGCGTCTCCAGTGTGGCGGCGCATAGCCCGCCTTTAAACGCACCCAGTCGGCAACACCCTCTGTAAGCCCTCCGGGCGCTGTGTTGCCGCCGTGATGCTGCCAGCAGTGCACCATCTCATGCACAAGCACACCATTGATTTCTTCTTTCTGCCGCGACTCGGAGATGTGCTCGATGTACTTTGTGCTAAGGTGAATCTCTTTGTGATCGTCGTCGATGTCAAGGCCGGTTGTGTAGGCTACGCCGTCCATGTCTCTCACCACAAGGGTGATAGATCGCGTAGGCGGTATGCATGACTCATCGAATCCGGTGTAGAGTTGGCGCAAGACGATGTCGACTGCGGATTCGAGCGCTGCCGAGGCGTGTACAAGGCGGAGGAACGCGCGCGAGCCACTTGATGACAGATCGCGAAGCTCGAGGCGAAGCAGAGGTTTCCGTAGAGGCTTGGCTTTTGAATGTGAGGGGTTACTTGGAGCTGGTGTGCTGTGCTGTGTATTGCCTGGCTCGTCGTGCGTAGCTGGGGGCAATGCGGAGGCTTGTGGGGCCGGTGGAGGTTGTGACGTTGACGTCGAAGTTGGGGCCAGAGACATCGTTTGGAACATCTTCGGTGTCGATGAAGATGTCATCTTGAGGATGAATTAATGCTCCAGAGTACTAAGAAAGGCTGGGAGAAGGCAACAAAGTGGCTGGTGTTGCGCTGTCTGGTAGATCTTAGGCAGTGCGCTGGCATCATCGACACGGCACAAGCTCCATCGATAAGAGCTACGGACCTTGCGCTAGTTGCATGCATCAAGAGCGCTTGCAGCTTGTTAAAATTCTGGTTCTTGAATGCCGACTCGTGTTCGAAATTCGTCTTCTAATTACTGTCTAATCATGTAACGATCTAATTGCCGGATTACTGTCTTCCTGACGCCGAGCACTCAGGCTTTTGGGCTCTTGAACACTTCGGGAAATGTCTTCCTCAGCTCTTGCAGACTCCTGATTTGGTGTTTCGCCGCCTGCTTGGGAGGTGAGTCCATACCCGGGTCCAAATAATGTGCAACCTTCCACCCTCGTGCATCGGCGGCCTCGCAGTTGATGTACGAATCGTCTAGATTGATTAGCCACAGGAAACGTGGAAAGAGTCTATCCAACGCACCGACAAAGTAGCAATTCTCGTTCTTGGTCACGCCAGCCTGTGCCATGGCTTTGTCAAACATCTCTGCCTGCGGTTTACAGACGAATCTGTCGGAAGCGTAGTCGCAGTAGGTCATGCCTTCAAAAAGGTCATCGATTCCCAACAGGCGAACAACACGCTTTCCGTGCGTGACGTAGGCGTTGGTGAAGAGCCATAAACGGACCTTGCTCGTATCAATATCTTGAATGAGCTTGCGTAGCTCTGCGTCTGGCTTGATGACATTGTCCAAGGGCAATGCATCATCCACTTGCTCATTGTAGTCCAAAGCATTGATCTTGTGGTGACGAACAAGACCTTCAATGGCAAGTCCATATTCCCGATAGTACTTATAATGGAGCTCGTTGGCTTCTTCCTGTGACAGCTCGAGGTGGGTCTGGAAGTACTCGTCTATGTAATTGTTAAGAACCTTCTTCTGGAGGCAGTGCCAAAGTTTACTAACCAATGAGCTTGGCCATCATATCATGGATCTTAAGGCCTGCTGATTTCAGTGGTCGTCAGCCAATCACTGTGGGCAGCAACTTACTCTTGGGGTAAAGCTACGTCAAGGTTAGACTAATCTACCTGGTACTATATTAGATACGTACACAATTGTCAATGTCAAAGAAGAAGACTGGCTTCTCGTTCTGGTCTGCCATGGTACCGAGGTGTTTTTGTGGTCTCGGGTTCAAGAGGCCTAGGTTCAACTTTGTAGCGTATAGCTGCGCCCTTTCGCAAAATAAAGCCCTACGCTGTGGCGGTCTCGGCCTAGGGTGTAGAGTATTATGGAGTAGTCTGCATGTAACGACTAGACTCGAATCAGGCGCTTGACAGCAATCACACCGCTTTACCCTACTTGTGAATCGGTAGAGACCAAAATTTGGTACAGTAGAAAATGAAGGTCGCATCAGTTGCCTGTAGGGTAAGAGCTTGCCAGAGTCATGACGCGTGGGGGTGAAGCCAGCAAGAGCGCCCATTCCGGCTAGCGTCACTAGCGCGCCAGCAGGCGCGAATTTCCACCGCGGCTTCCGCTCAACATTGCTGGCGTCTCAATCCCCAACCCCTTCGCCTCCATCAACCGCGACATCAGACGGCAGCGTGTACACTGCTTGTATAGTGCATCTGCGATTTCTTGATTATCGTCTGTTGGTCTGTTGGTACTGAGCTCTAGCTGCGGACTGTCGCAAGGCCAATCGCCTGCCAGCCACGCAATGTCGACAATTGCGTCTGTACTGCCGCACGTCAACGGCACTGGGGTAGTATCAGCAGAGCTGAGTCGCGAGGTCGACTTCTTGAAGCAGATTCTGAAGATACGCGACGACGTGTTTGCTAGCAAACATCCGCGTATCCATCTCCCGCCCAAAGTAATTGAACAGGTTGCACCACGTCCGCCGCAGACCACACCGCCGAGCAGGCCCTCGACCAACGGCTTTGCCAATGGCGCCGGCGCCTCGCAGCTGTTCCCGCCGCGTCCGGCCAGCTCTACGCAAGCACCCGAGTTTGTCTCCCCTGCACAACCCACACAGCGGCCCTACTCCGCCAAGTCCGCGTCTTCTGGCATCGACCCGGTGTTGCTCACCAAGTCTGACCACTTGATCAGGGCAGAGTTGCAGCTCAAGCGACAACAAATAGAACGGATTCTCAAAGACCAGTTCGACAAAAAGGGTCGCGGGAATGACAATGATGAGCGCGAGGCGCACTTCAATGTGGAGGAGTGCTTGATACAAGCTCACCTTCGTGTCCCGCCTGTATCTGGCTTGCAGTCTTCGACTAATCACAGTGATGGCGCTGAGTCTTTTGACGAGAATTCGTACTACTCTAGCAAGGCAGACAGTTGGTCTTCGGAAGATGCTGATGTCAACCAAACCTCTAAAGCTGACGCTACAGGGTCACATATCTCTCAAGGGATTCAGCCCGTCAAGAAAGCTCGTGCTGAGCCTGCCGTGATTGATCTTGACGAAGAAACATACGAGCCTGCCGATGACATTGAGATCTATGAGCCAGAGCAGGTCGACCTTGGGGACGAAGCAGATGAAGAGGACTACTCGCCGCCCCCGGCTGATGTTGGCCCTGAGCCGAGCAGAGGTCGCGGACGACAGCGTGGCAACGGTGGCGCAAACGGGTACGGTGTTTCTTTTCTCTCAACCTCCTGTCTATCTCCAGTCGTCTTTGAATGCGAGGCCAACTTACATGTCGATTCTATCTTCAGAGGTTGTGCCTACGAGTCAGGCTCACTGAGCGACCGATTGTTTCTGCACGTCAGTTCCACGTGCTCAGCATGGTATTCGCTTCTCCTTGAGACCACTTGACCGGCATGTGTCCAAAGTCTAGCAGCATCTCTGCGCTGGAGAACACTCTATGGACGCACCGATCATTCCCAAATGTGACAAGATACTCGATACTGACATGCTTCAGATCACGCCGAAACAGTCCTTCGGGCCCAGCACTGCCGCTACAAAACCCCCGTAAACGTAGACGGGAGGAAAAACGCCAGGAAAAGAGGCGCGAGCAACAAGCGAACAAGCGCACAGTGCAATCGCCTGAGCCTTACATCAAGGAGGAGCCGCAGTCGCCGCCACCCTTCGTGGAGTCTCAGCCGAGCAAACGTCGTGCCCTACAGCCTCTTCCCAACGATGCCGAGGTCATGTCTCCCCAAGGACCTGTCTACTACCGCGAATTCGACGAGCCAGCTTCCCCGACAGTAATTCACGCACCTCAACGGAGACCACAGCCTCAGGAGCAAGATTTGAGGAGAGTCGCAAGTCTTCAGTATGCCCGCCGTCCATACTCGCCCAGTGGCAGCGGCGGCGAAATATATGCTGCACCTCCAGAGTATCGCCCAGTCAGAGCATCGTCTCATGCGTATGCCGGACGGCCAGAGGTACCAGTGTTCCGGGAAGCATCATCGCGTGCTTCAATGGCGCCCCATTACGTCCGTGAACGTTCTCGGTCGCCCATCTATGAGCCCATGCCCCCACCGCGCCGCATTGTGGTTGATCAGTATGGAAACAAATACTACGCGGCGCCGGTTGACGCGCGGGAATCAGCGGCACCGCCTAGCCGGCGAATCGAAGTCGATCCATACTACGAGCGTGCGGTCACTCGAGAGCCTGCGATGTGCGCACCCGTACGCTCTGAGATTTATGAGGATGAGTTGGGACAGAGGATGCCTCCACCGCCGCCACGGAGGTATATGGAAGCAATAGAGCCCGACCTCATCGAAGCGCGATCATACCGTCAGCGAGAAGCATCTCGCCGCCCAGTCGAGGTTGAATATCGACCACAAGAGGTGATCGAGCGCCGGCCAGTACCTCAGTTTGAAGAGATGGGTCCACCACAGTACATGCCATCGAGGGCATACAGCGTGCGTCCAGAGATCGTACGGAGAGAGGTTCCTGAAGGGTATGTCCGTCATGAGAGCATTGCGCCAGGCTCGATACGTGCCTCGGCACAGCCTCGATATCGTGAGGTCAGCCTTGCACATCAGGAGCCTGCAGAGCGATACGCGATGGCGCCGCCGCAGAGTCGACGATATGTTGAGGAAGAGTCTGCGCCGGACGGGTATGCCGCTCTACCGCGACATGTTAGCTACCGGTACTAGTGTTGAATAGGATATCGTAGGTGTAGTCTGTTGTTGTGCAATACTTTCACGCATGGCATTGTCCTGGATATTAATATATGAAATGGTTCTGTATGTCTGTCATGTACTTGAACACGAACTTATTACTTCTGTCTATTTCCTCCGCTAGCGCATGAATACAGCTGAAAGGAGGTTCGATACGCCACAGTCTTTACTATAGTATATCTTGTGCGGCTTGAAGCTTAATGCTGTCTAGGAGATGCTTTGCTACCCTGAACTTCAGCACGTCCCCTCGTTGCTTACATACAAGTTCAGCAATCCCGGCAGCTAGTCTACAACTATCTATAGCTTCAATAATGTCTTGGTTACTTCGAACATCATTACGGAGATGCCGGATAGGTATTTGTGGACTCACAGTCTATCGATTGTGCGTATCGATACGTAAGTAACGATTAGCGTTTTGGAGGGACATCAGAGAGGTGGTGGAAAGTGAGTGTAGTCTTGAGCTTGCATGCAAGTTCACATCTTCGATGACAGGATTCGCATGTGTTTGTTATGTGAGCTTCCAAGTAAGCAGACCTCACAAGCAGAGCTGGCACGCAGGGCTGCAGCTGCAGCCGCCGTTCTTCCACTTTTCTCCGCGCACAAGCTTCTGCACAGCCTCAATCTCGGAACGTTGATTTGGAGGGGCCTGTTCGAAAACATGCATAAGATAGGAGACATACGTCAGCACGTACGGTTGGGCGGATAGACACGAGTGAAGTCAGGCCAAATATGTTCGGTACCTGGCAAGGGATGAAATGGACTCGGCCATTGGAGTGTCGTCATCAGCAACAATACTGTTGGTGACTGGAGATCAGGCAGGATAGCATGATGGATTGGCATCCATGCATATTGCTATCTGAGCTTGTCACGCTCGCTCGGTTGTACCTGCGAGAAAAGCTCCGAGTTGCCTTTCTGAGCAAATATGGTCTCACACCCTCATTCCACCACAGCTGGGACGTGTCACCACAGGCGTTCGCGCCCTGCATTGGAGCACACAGCCGACCTGGAGCTGGAGGGGGGTGTTGCTCCGTATCTCGAAATCACGAGAACGGAATGCGTGACCAGCAGCCTCGCAGCAGCTGGGGAGAGGTCAAACAGCGCTGATTGCATGAGAAACTTGTGGGCGAGCGCGCTGAAACCAGAAGGTGGGGTGTTTGTTTGCACACGCTGTAGCAGGAGAGCGAGCGCTGGCGGGTTACTGGCACGACGCTGAACGCTGGGCGTGAGGTCGAGTCTATCTCACGCTCGATGCCCCGTCTGGGATTGGACGTGACGGACATGCATGTGTCTGCGCAAGCCAACCCAACAAGCGCTGAGTGTGCGGTGAGCGTGAGCCCTTCCAACGCAGCTATGAAACGGCAGTGCGGCACGAGTCTTCGATAATGACGCTGCAAGCGGCTCTGCAAGACGCTGCAAGACGCTGCAAGACGCTGCAAGACAGTTGCTTCAGGCCTAGGCCAGGTTGAACGTGGCTGACGGCTTCGGCTTCTTGGGCGCGGTGCGGTGGTGATGCATGGTGGTGGACTGTGCGAGCCGTCAGTCGAGTGATTGGCCGTCACCCATCAGCCTCGAATGGCTCGCTTCGACTGCTTTCTCTCCCTCTTCATCACCACCGCCCGCCCGCAACCCCCAAGGGCGCCCGTTCCCCCATTAGCATGCACAAGATATCCAACTTCACGGGTCAAGCCCGGCACGGCTGGGAGAAGATGACGCCGTCGGCCGGCTTCCCGTTCTCGAGGAGCAACCACGAGATGCCCGTCACAGCTCCGATCAAGCGCCCGAGCACGGCGACCTCAGCGCCGCCCGTCATCCCGCCCGGCACGCAGGTCAACCTCAGCTTCAATGTGCCCTTCAGCAGCAACCTGGCGGGGCCCGACCCCGACGACATCATGTGGGCGAGCCCGGGGGCAAAGGCGCGCTGGACCATGCCGGAAGGCACGGCAGAGGCCACGCCCACGCACAAGCTGCCCGTCCATGCGCAGAACGTCGACAACCTGCGCGCGCTGTGTCGCGACGTGGGCGAGCAGACGGAGGGCCGCGTCTCGGCCACGGTCGTGTCTGCCGAGAGCAAGCCATTGCCCGGCCTCCAGCGGGGCCCGTTGCGGGCGCTCGTCACCAACGTGTGTCTGTCCGGCGAGCTCGAGATTGTCAGCTCGATGCGGTGCAAGATCCTCAACAGCACACCCATCTCTCTGGTAGGCTCAGCACCCACCCGGGCTGTTATTGCTTGAAGCGTCATCGTGGCTGACAGTCTTGGCACAGCGGTCGTCGTTTGTCGACATCGACTCGGACCTCATCATCGACCGCCCGACGCAGAACATCAAGGGCGCCGTCCTCAACCAGCTGGACCTCATCTCGAAGACGACCAAGGCCGACATCTTCCTGCTGATGCCCAAGACGCCGGACATTGAGTCGGCGAGCTTCAATGGCAACCTCGACTCCACCATGGACCCGCGTCTGCGCTGCGCCATCTACGGCGACCTCGAGACCATGGAGCACGCCAAGACGCGTGTGCTGATCATGATTGACCAGATTGTGAGTCGTGCAATACGTGATAACATCCTCACCCAGCTGACAGCGCCGTAGCTGAAACGATATGTGGACACGATGAAGCTCGAGCTGACCATGCACACGCTCATCTGCGGCCGCGGACGCAAGAACATCAAGATGATCGAATCTGCTACAGGCACCGCCATCTACTTCCCGCCGCCTTTCCCTCGATTGTTTGGATACACGCCACCGGGCGCACAGCGAAGACCAGACGATTTGGTATACATCACAGGCGAGAACTCAGAGTGTATCTTGCGTGCCAAGCAACGACTGCATGATCTTGTCATGTCCACCAAGGTGTTTGTGAAGCCAGTGATGGTGACTGACACCAAGCTTGATGCTATTCTACTCGAACGCCTCGACAAAGTGCGCAAGATTATCGAGACCAACGGCTCGTACATCTTGCTGCCACCACTAGGGGTCCAGCGAGGCGTTGTTCGTGTGCAGGGCACTGATGTCCTACACGTCGAGCGCACGGTCCGTGAACTGATGGCTCTCGTAAGTTGCACACACACTACAATGTCACCCACTTTACTTACGACTAGCAGGCTGGACAATTCTACAGTGCCTCGTGGTTTATTACTCACCCCGATCCTACCCAGCGCCCGCCCACCGCAGCTGATGTTCGCGCTATGCTTTCCGATATCTGCATTAACTCTGGGGCTGAAGTTAGCTTTGAGAAGCTCAACTTCCACATCTATGGCTCTGACGATGCTGTTCGAGCTGCCCTGATGGTGATCAGCAACATCCCATTTGTGAAGAAATCTCAGTACAACATGAGTGTTAAGATTGAGCTGGCCAACGAGCATAAAGAATTTGTCAGCGGGAAGAAGAACGGCAAGATTAACAAGATCATGAGCCACAGCAGCGTGCAGATCGTGTTCGACGGCTTCAACGAGTACAACTTCTACATTGTGGTTCGTGGTGCACAGTACGAGGCGACCAAGAACGGACTCGACCTCGTCGAACAGGAGATGCCAGCTGCTATCTCCTTCCACGTGCCGGACCAGTATCACAAGCGTATCATCGGTATTGGCGGCCAACACATTCAGCGGATTATGAAGAAGTACTCCGTCTTCGTCAAGTTTTCCAATGCTATGGACCGTGGAGGCTTCGGCAAGGAGGAAGATGATATCAAGGTCGATAATGTCATCTGCCGTACTCCTGCGCGTAACGCACAGAATCTTGATCTCGTCAAGCAGGAGATCATGGATATGGTAGAGAAGGCGGATGCTGAGTTCGTCTCCGAGACGATCAACATCAATCGCCTGTACCACCGTGAGCTCATCGCTCGCCTCGACAAGATCGATGAACTCGAGAAGAAGTTCAACTGCAAGATCACCTTCCCCAGCACGGAGGAAGCGAGTGATACTGTTACTGTCTCTGGCCCTGAGTACCAGGTGCCATTGGCAGTAGACGAGTTCCTGGTATGGTCAGCTGCTACAATGAAAGTAACCTCAACACTAACAACACATAGGGCATGGTTCCAGAGGCTCATGAGCTATCTTTCCCGTCAACCACCGAACTCTCCGAGCACATGCGCTCTGCCGACTTCAAGACTGAAGTTCTCGACAAGCTTGAGACTCAGCACGTAGTTGACGCCCGTCTCAAGGATCCCACTACCGAGACCGTCGAGGGCAAGGAGCAGACAATCGAAACTCTCCACCTCAATTTCACTCGCAACAACGCTGGCGGTCTGAAGGATGCTCTTGACTTCCTGATCAACCACCTAGTCATGCACGGACTGGATGCCAACACTATCAGTGGCAACCTTCCACGTCCCAAGTCCGACTCATTCGAGGACTCGCTGCCCTTCTTCGAGTCCAAACTACTTCAACGCGCCGAGCCTCCTGTCGAGAGCACTGACTCTCCAACCCGCTCCCACTTCGGAGACGATGACACGACTCGCCCTGTTGGCATGCTCGACCGCCTCCGCAAGCCAGGCAGCATGTCGTCATTCACTTCCATCTTCAATGGACGCAAGAACACCAACTCTCCGGGATCCCTCTTCAAGCACGCTTCTAGCAATGCTTCAAAGGCGTCCCTCGCCAGCCTCGAGTCCACGGGCAGCTACCGCAACCCCTGGAACGACAGCGGCATCAACCTTGCAGACGACGAGCACCACACCAACGGCTGGCCTCAGCCCATGCCAACCCCCCGTTATGAATCCAAGTTTCCTTTTGGTTCTTCTTCCGCGGCACCTGGAGACGTCACTCCCAGGTACGACCCGCGGGGCTCCGTGGACAG
The DNA here is from genome assembly GCA_016630955.3 of Didymella arachidicola. Classification (NCBI taxonomy): domain Eukaryota; kingdom Fungi; phylum Ascomycota; class Dothideomycetes; order Pleosporales; family Didymellaceae; genus Didymella; species Didymella arachidicola. The sequence goes on along the minus strand of CM050000.1, from coordinate 1,153,662 downwards.
CGGTCGCCCCAGTACTTCTCATTCTGCATCTGGATACCCGGCCCCTATTGGGCCTCCTCGTTAAATGATACACCATTTTCGACCTCTCGACTTGATATTCAGCGCCGGCCATACCCTTACGAAGAATACCCCTCGCTGCGATCCGCGCGTTCGCACCGGATTGGCACCGCGCGCGTGTTGTGCACCAACGACAAAAGAATTATACCCCTCTCTATACTGGCGCGTCAAGTGTAAAAGCGATATTTATCTGCTTTTGGCGGGTGTTGAAGTGCTGCGCATGATATCATTGCTATCTGATAGTTGTTGCTTTGCTGTTGGGCTTTGTGCTGGAATTTTTTGTGTTAAGGCGCTTGTGGTACTTGAGATGATTCCCCCTCGGCGCAAAAAGAATATACCAATTTGCTGCTTATCTGCGTTTCTAAAGTGCGTGATGATAAGTCGTATATGACGTTCTACACGGTGGTTTGCTCTCAGCTTGCGGTGCTTAGCTGATATTGCCCTTTTCTTCTCAGAAGCTTAACGAGAGTACCTCGTACCTCTCGAGAATATGATCATGCGGGCGACTTTATCAGCGGCTCTCACTGCCCAGAGACTTGACCACACTCCAAACAGGTGATGGCAGTGAAATAGAAAGCACGTGTGGTCGCGTAGAGGTGACGTCGGTGCTAAACCATCTAGCTTCGAGCTCCACCACATCGTCATTGGCATTGAACTTCGACAATCGAGACGCATCAATCGCAAAATTCTTTCTCCCAACGCCTGAAAGATTCAAAATACAAGCATGGCTTCCAGAGCTACATCAACGGCGCTGCGCCTCGGCGCCCGCACCGCGCAGCGATCGGCCGCGCGCGCTGCTGTGCTACCTGCGAAAGAAGCAAGCATGGGCCTGCGTAACTTCACCAGCGCCCCGAGAAACATCTCCAGTCTCCCCAAGAAATCGGCACTCAGCCTCGTCGGCCAAAGCTCGCAGAGGAGATTTATCTCTGAGCGCCCAGATGGGCGCGGCAAAATCTACGAGTTCGAAGACGTACGTCCACGCCAGACTACAGCACGGTTTTGCAGCACGCCGGATGCTTCACAGCTCCATCTGCTCTGCGCACTCCGCAAGCACACTCCTACTGACACACCCCAGGTCGTCTCCATCATCGAAAACCCCTCCGACGCCCGCCTCCTCATCGATGTCCGCGAGCCCCACGAATTTGGAGCCGACACCATCCCCACCGCCATCAACCTCCCCATAACCTCTTCCCCCGACGCACTCCTCCTCTCGCCCGATGAATTCCAGGACCAATTCAACTTCGCAAAGCCCCCAGTCGGCAAGGAGCTGGTTTTCTTCTGCAAAGCGGGCGTGCGAAGCAAGGCGGCTGCTAGCATTGCAAGACAGGCGGGCTACACGAATGTGGGTGAGTACCCGGGGAGCTGGAATGATTGGGTGAAGAAGGGTGGGCCGGGGACGCATAGCCCGCCGCCGCCTGGGGGCCTGGGCGAGAGGCAGAGTAGGGTTAGTGAGACGAGTTTTACGGGGGGGAAGAGTAGTGGGGAGTTGCATGAGCCGGAGGGCGTGGTGAAGCCGCCTAAGGGTGGCATGTTTGGCAGGCAGTAGACGGCGAGGTTGGGAACGGGTGTGGGTTCCTGAAGCTGTGAAGCTTGGAGTCAGGGCGCAGACTGTGTTGTATACACTGTATGGCGATTGCAGCATAGATACTTCCTTGCTTGGAGCTGGAGGTGATGTGGAGAGCAGAAAGTTTACTTGAGCACTTTGGCTTTCCGATACACTGCAATCTGGCTGAGAAAGTATCTGTAGCTTCGAAGCAACAATGACCACAATATATGAAAGCTGCGCAAGTTGACATCACTCCCTCCTCCCTGTTACCAATGACCCATAGCTTCAACACAGACATACTCAGGGCTTGAGAGCTCAATTCTACACCAAGGCTACTTCGGTGTCAGGCAAGCCGCAAAAGTAGTATAGGTGGGGGATCAATACCAAGAGAAAGGACCGAGGGATAATCGTCTCTTACACTCAAACAAGCCAATGGGAGCAGCCCCAACTGCTGACTTTTGCAGTATCTGCCCTGTGCGGAGCTGTGAATGATAAACTCCGCAGTTTGGGCATTGTCAGTCACTCCGAGGCCAATCTCAATTGCCTGTGCCCGACACTGGTAATTGAATCAGCGTGGTGATGAAATTGGCCAAAGAATGGCGCAATCGACATGGCGTTCATCCCGCCAATCAACCACATCCTGCCGAGCCGACCACACCCAATTCACTCTCGCCGCGAACCACTCCTCGATAACGGACAGCGGGAGCGCCCAGGAAAGTCGTGCTTCCGACTCCTGTCTCGCAAATCATGGAGTCCTTATATCCAGACCGCGGCGCCTCGTCGCGGCGCATCTTGCGTGTCCCCGATTGACCTGGACCGACACCTCGAAGCCCCCTCATCAAGGGCATGCTCTCGAGCACAAGGAATATCTACAGACAAACCTTTGCGGATCCAGGCAATATTCTATTGAAAAAGAGCTTGGCGTTGGATTTTGAATTGTCCGAGAAAGGAGTCGACGTCGAAAAAGACTTCAAGGAGATGTTGCTCATTCAACCACGGAAGGCCAGGAGCCTGCGCAGCGGCGCGAGCTCAGATGCCAATGACCATGCGACCAGTCATCCAGCGAGCTGGCAAGGAACTGCGCAGCAAGGCTCTCTAGATACGCAAACCGTCTGGTCGTCAGAGAATGTACCAACGCAGCCAAGGTCCAGTACCCTCTCAAAAGCCGCAATCACAGCTCTGGGCCTCGAACAACTCCAAGAACTGAGCATCTTAGTCGGAGAAAGGATTCAGATCAAGAAGCGCTACAACAACACACCACTACGCCGCATCATCGCTCGTCAAACATCCAACAGCGCCGCCCCAACCACATCTAACGCGGATGAAGATGCAGAAAGTCAGACCTCTACCCTCGTGAACTCCGAGACCCCATTCACTACCAGGGAACCACCCGAGGTCAGAAAAGCCCGATACAACACCACCCCCCTCCGCCGCATCCTCTCCCGCCAAGCGTCCGGCACCCACACAGAAGGCCACCCATCACGCCCAAACCCACGCTCCGAGCCCGAGCCCCTGGAAGTCCGCCGAGCGCGCTATAACAACACACCACTCCGCCGCATCGTGGCGCGCCAAGTATCCGCGCAACCAGCCTCCGAGAAGGAAAACGACAACGTCTCCGAGCGCGCAGACTCGGTCATCGATCCCGACTCACCCGTTCACGCAACAAGGACGGAGCTCCGCGCGAGAATCGATCTTAATGACGAAGACAGAATCAGAGCGTATGAGGTGGATGTGTGGACCTTCCGTCCCAGCCCAGAAACACCCGCCCCGTTATCTCCATCATCAACAGTGAATTTAAACGACGAACAACGGATCCGCGCGTATGAAGAAGCGCTGTGGGATAAACCACCCACCCCTTTCAGTCCGAAGATAGAGAAGGGCGAGAGCACGACGATCACGGTCTCGGAAGTTAGTCTCGATTCGAAGCCTTCGCGTGTCGTTGTGGATTCGAAGGGGAGTCCGTTACGGCGGATACTAAAGCGGCAGACGAGTGGGAATTGGCGGGCGGTGGGTAGGGTTGGGGTTGTTTGATGGCGTGGCGCGATGAGAGGGGGATGGATGTGTGTGGGGTTTGAGGTTCTGGGGGGTGCTGAAGTTGCGAGGGGTTGGTTGTATGTTATCTGTGGTTTGAGTTTCGAGTTTGCGGAGATGCTTGTTCGGAAGGTAAGATCTGTTTCTGTTTTGGAGGACGGATCAATGCTTAATTCATTCTAGTAACGTCCTTCCCTAAGTACCGGAAAACATCCCGTGCAGGAAAAGCATCGACTCTTCTGCAGCACACTCCTCTTACGACACTGCGGTAGACTTTTGCTTGGTAATACGTATTTCTTCGATCTTTTTGGTCCTCACCCTGCGCGTGTGGCTGAAAAAATACCTTGTTCCTGCCTCTGCCCTTGTCGTTCTTCTTATCGCATTTCGAAGGGTGTTGCTTTCATACCCCTGTTGCAGCGCGATCGCAGCTCGAAGGGCAATCATCGGGGCAGCTGGGGAGTTCAGTAATATGGATAAAGAACATTGGGACATGTGAATGGCTTTTGGAATTGCCGCTGATGCATCCCGAATTTATCCGGGTCTCTGAGCACCTAACGTATCCTAATTGGGCTTAGCTTCATACGCTTACAGAGACTGGAAGTAAGCACAAGCGTGCTGTATTGTATTTACCGCTAACCCCAATTGACTCAGTCAGAGACATCGTCATCATATTGCCGTTCTTGGCAGTGTAGTTCCATAGTCATGATATTGATTTGCCAGATATGACCGTTGCACGACGACTCAGCATTCACTACGAACTAGGCTACTGAGTCGCGTAAGGTTACATCCAGTTTCCTTCGATCAATCCCGAAGACCAACACCAGACCGTTGCTCATCCCGACAGTTGCTTGGTCCCCACTAGTGTCGTAGCTTGTCGGCTCAGAGTCGGATGCCAACTGAAGCAGACGCATGTTGTTACCGCAGCATAGCCATGTATCGTCTATCCAGAGATCATCCAATGATGTGGAGTCACAGCCATGTTGTATGCCTTGCGCTATACCATCAACGGTGAATGAGCCAACGTTGGACACAAGCTTGCGTCCATCTACAGAGTACTTTAAGGTAGTGGCAACCCGCGAAGTCTTGATGTCGCGCTTCGAGCGGTACTTCAAATGGCTGTTAAGAGTGTTACCGAGAAATTTGGAAGCTCTCAGCGCTTTGCCGACGTCCCACAGCTTGACAGTCTTATCACCAGAGCTTGACGCGATGTGCTTACTGTCTGGCGAGAACGCTACAGCTTCGACTGGGCCTGAGTGGCCTTTAAGCGTCTTCTTGTAGTCGCCTGTTGCAGCGTCCCACAGCTTGACAGTCTTATCCCAAGAGCCTGACGCGATGTGCTTGCCGTCTGGCGAGAACGCTACAAATGTGACTAAGCTTGAGTGGCCTTCAAGCGTCTTCTTGTAGTCGCCTGTTACAGCGTCCCACAGCTTGACGGTGTCATCATAAGAGCCTGTCGCGATGTGCTTGCCGTCTGGCGAGAACGCTACAGCTTCGACTGGGCCTGAGTGGCCTTTAAGCGTCTTCTTGTAGTCGCCTGTTGCAGCGTCCCACAGCTTGACAGTCTTATCCCCAGAGCCTGACGCGATGTGCTTGCCGTCTGGCGAGAACGCTACAAATGTGACTAAGCTTGAGTGGCCTCCAAGCGTCTTCTTGTAGTTGCCTGTTACAGCGTCCCACAGCTTGACAGTGTTATCATAAGAGCCTGACGCGATGTGCTTGCTGTCTGGCGAGAACGCTACAGCTTCGACTAAGTCTGAGTGGCCTCGAAGTGTCTTCTTGTAGTCGCCTGTTACAGCGTCCCACAGCTTGACAGTGTTATCATGAGAGCCTGACGCGATGTGCTTGCTGTCTGGCGAGAACGCTACAGCTTCGACTAAGTCTGAGTGGCCTCGAAGTGTCTTCTTGTAGTCGCCTGTTGCAGCGTCCCACAGCTTGACAGTCTTATCCCAAGAGCTTGACGCGATGTGCTTGCCATCTAGCGAGAACGCTACAGCTGTGACTAAGTCTGAGTGGCCCTGAAGCGTCTTCTTGTAGTCGCCTGTTGCAGCGTCCCACAGCTTGACAGTGTCATCCTCAGAGCCTGACGCGATGTGCTTGCCGTCTGGCAAGAACGCCACAGCCCTGACTGAGCTTAAGTGGCCTTCAAGTGTCTTCTTATAGTCGCCTGTTGCAGCGTCCCACAGCTTGACAGTCTTATCATCAGAGCCTGACGCGATGTGCTTGCCGTCTGGCGAGAACGCCACAGCCCTGACTGAGCTTGAGTGGCCTTCAAGCGTCTTCTTGTAGTCGCCTGTTACAGCGTCCCACAGCTTGACGGTGTCATCATAAGAGCCTGTCGCGATGTGCTTGCTGTCTGGCGAGAACGCTACAGCTGTGACTAAGTCTGAGTGGCCTTGAAGTGTCTTCTTGTAGTCGCCTGTTACAGCGTCCCACAGCTTGACAGTCTTATCATCAGAGCCTGACGCGATGTGCTTGCCGTCTAGCGAGAACGCTACAGCTGTGACCGAGCGTGAGTGACCTCTCAGTGTCTGCACAAGAGATGTCCATGTTGCTTCTACTAGAGGGAGGGTTTTCAGCCACCTGGGTATCTTGTCCAGATTCGCTATCCTCACTTTACTCGTTTGGGGACTCAGAATTATCGCGGAGCTGTAGATTTGCAACGGCCACGTCGCTATGGTGTAGTAGTGTCGCAATAAGAAACGGGTGGCGTCCTGTACAAAAACCGACAAGGAAGAGCCTGGCTTCGGAACGCTAAGTAAGAACTCTACGGGAAACATGTTGTCTTTAATGGTACTCACACTATTTGTGACTGCTAAACTTCTCAACGCTTGGACCCCGCGCGGTAGCTGGTCCAGCAAACTCAGGCATTCAAACCACTCTAACAGCTTAGCGCGGAGGAATGCAACAACTTTGCCCTGGTCTCCGAGGGCATCTGCAATCACTGCGTTTGGCATAGCGTCTGCAAGGTGTTGCGCCCAGAACGTGGCTGCATAATCTACCTTGTCCAGCGGCCCCTTTCGCGCCATGTTTAGAAGGCTGCTCGTTGATCCTCGTTCAGAGTCAGGCCGCGGCAAGTGCATCAGATTGACCTGGAGTTGCTGGGAAAGGTATTGTAGACAGCTCAGTGCGATTTCGCCATGCTCCCAACGTCCGTATGAGCTGAGTATGGTCTGCGCCTCCTGGGCCAGGAAGTCTCGAGCCGACTGGTGAACAAACTCGATGCTTGCGCCTTGCTTCCTGACAAACGAAGCGCACCTGTCGACTAGCAGGTCGATGGCCGCATCTTCCAAGGACAAACCTGTTGCACTGCTCACTTCTTCCTCCCTAAGAGGGCGATAGGCAGTCAGCATCACCTGGAGAAGTCGCACAGACGCTTCGACGACAGCCCGCTCTCCTTCACAGAGTTTGTCGAATATCCGACGATAGAACGGCGTCAGTCCAGGTGGCAGCTCCTTGATCGTGGCCAAGACAGCAATTCGGCTGACGCCGTCGAGCCTCTTGCACACCAAGCTGACCCAAAGGTAGGTATCCTCGGCTTTCTCAGTAAGCTCAGCCTCGACCTGCTTACGCAGGGCTGGTCCATAGCGATCGCGATGATCAAGCCAGGCCACCTTCTCAGCAATATAGCTCTTGACGGCTTTAGCAATATGGCCCGAGTTCAGTTCCAGGCTCACCATCACCTGGTCAGACGCGCTAAGCAGCTCGCGTCCAGCGCTGTCGAACGGCCGGCTTGTCAGCAGCCACTTGACTTTCGAGTTGAGCCCCGTCCGTACGATCAGCTGCAAGAGAGCAGCCATGTCGTTGTCCTGACATTCATCGAGAGCGTCGATGACCACGTATATTCTCTGGCTCTTGCAGCGGTCCAGCATCTCCAAAAAGATGCTCCAGAGCGCTCGCCACGAGGTCAGATCCTCTCTGAACCGCCGGTTGTCGTTGTCCCACTGGTGACGCAGGGGCTCGCACAGCTCCTTCTGCTGCTTCACAAGGCACAGTATCAACCCTTTCATGATGCCCTCGATAGTGTTGAGCTCGTAATTGGTATTCTGGCAGAAGAAGTACGCCATCATGGCAGGCTGCTCGTCAGGACGCAGGGGCTGCTCGAGCTGCTCGATGAGGCCTATGGACATCATCGTCTTCCCTTTACCCGCGCCGCCCTTGATCCAGAGCAGTGACACGTCATCGCTGTTCTGCCATCGCACGTACTGCGCGTCCTGCACCACCCATTCGATCGACTTGTACAGCAGCTTGTCCTTCTCCTTCAGCCTGATCTTGACTTCTAGCGTGTTCGGGCATCGCAGAGCGTGGAGGCAAGCGCGGTCGAGATCGTCGGTATTGTACGCTGCGTTCGTCGGTCAGCTCCAGTCAGGAGTGGGATACAGTGGTGCGCACTTGTGTTCAGGCTAACGTTGTTGATCTGCGTGGACCCGGGCTCGGCGATGTTCCCGCTAACGCGGGCGTTGACGGTCATCCTCACGCCTGTGCGCGCATCTCGAAGTCGTTCGTACAGGGTTCTTGCGAGGGTGCAGAGAATGTTACAAACAGCATGCGCGCAGCCTGTGCGACCTACTTGGCAGGATGAGTAGAAGGAGAGCTGGAAAAAGGCTGAAGCTGTGCTGACACGAGGCGGCTGCGCAGCGCTCGCCTTGCGACAAATCAGACAACGCTTCCGGGTTGGCAGGCGGTTGCCATCAACTGCGGGGCCTTGGGCTCGCTCTTGAACAACGCAGCTGCTCGCACCCTGCCTACCTCATCGCAAAGGAATACAATTTTCATGGCTGAAGCAGTGGGCCTAGCATCTGCTCTTCTGACTCTGGTCGTGTTCACGTTTGATGCGAGCAAGTCCCTGTACGAAGCGGTCTCTAGCTTCAAGAGTCAGCGCCAAACCATCAAGGATGTCCTAGCCGATCTAGACGCACTCGTCACGGTGCTCGCCACGATCCGCGAGCGGGCTCAGCACCCGGCCGAAGCTGTGAAGCTAGAGCCACTCCGGCAGCCTTTAGAGTGTTGCGCGACGACATGCAAGGAGATGCGCGAGATGCTTGATGCGTGCTCAGCGCGTTCCAAAGATGGGCAGACCAGCGTGCGAGACTGGCTCAAGATGCGATACCGCGAGAAGAGCTTCGACGACATGAAGAACAGGCTGTCAAGCTACAAGACAACGCTGGTCGTTGCTTTCCAGACGATGAACATGTGAGCTGGCACCAGATACATGCTTCTTTCGGAGATGCTAAGAGCCATCAGCCAGGACCACTCCGTCACGCAGGAGTCGTTGAGCGACCTTAAAGATCTGATCGGCGGCACGAAAGAAGACCTAGAGGATCAGCTGGATGCCGTGCGGCAGACCATCAGCGTTGCAGATGTCTCTCTGCGGCGAGTTCTTGAGGAGGATCAGGCTCGTCTGCAGAGCAGCCTCGATAGCATCGCGCAGACGCAGCGAGTTGCAGAGACGACACGACCCCAAGTCACCATCGAGGACAATCGCGCCGGCAAAGGGAGTCGCACAATCTTTGGTACGGACACGTCTCAGCCAGCGTTCAATTTGACAGTGGCGCGCAATGAGGCTGGTGTCGGTGCGGTATCCAGCGCTGGCGTTCACAGCCCGCAAACCCTGCAAGCACTCTTGCAGCATTCTCGAACGCCCGATCTCGCGCTTGCACTCCAGGCCCTGCAGACACAATCACCGGACGTCCGCGGCGAAGCTGTACAGACAGTCCTCAACGATATATCGGCCGAACGGAATCAGGCATGCCTGCAACCTCCTACGAGCAGTCTCCTGACTGAACCAGGCAGTCTACACTCAAGCAGCGACAGACAGCCCATCCAGTCTGCCAGGCCAGCGCCTGCAAGTCTCGAAATGCTTGAGAATTAGTGAGGCTGGACTGGCCGAAGATTGATGGAGCACAGGGAAGCTGACGATGGGCATGGACCGCTTGAAGACTCAGATCTTGCGGTGCAGAGTAAGCAACGGAACACCTGACAGTCATTAGCATGCATGAAGTCTACGAGTGTCTACAGCGTATCAAAGACTCGAGCTAGGACGTATCAAGTCCAAAAGCAGCACCTAGTACATTCTTGCCACCGGGGCTCTCCATGGCGTTGACCGTGATGGTTCGCTCGGCTGCGTCACGTTCTCCATCGGTGCCGACACAACTGCCTCTGTCTCGAGAGCAGCATCTTCACCCTTGCGCTTGCGACCGCGCTTTCCTTTGCTTGCGGCAGCTTTCTCCTTTGCGGCGCGCTTGGCTCGAGCTTCTACAAGATCTTCGTAGCTCATCACCTTGGCCTTCCCCAGCACTATGGACCGTGTCGATCGGCGTACTTTGGCTTCGCTATTGACCCTGGCTAAGAGTCGATTGTGGTCTTGCAGCAAGTGCTGTCTGGCAAAGGAGATCTGGGTTGCGCTTGCAAGCTTCTGAGCGCGTTTCTGCATGAGCTTGCCGCGACGCTCATCGAGCTGGCCGGCATCTCGCACGATCAAGTTATACAGCAACGTGACGTCATCTGCAGTCACTGGTGTGACAGGGGTCACCGGCGTTACTGGCACCTCTCCTCGAGGTTGTGAGCTTACGACTTGATTCCTTGTAGGGATTGTGAGTTCTTGTGGTGGCTTTGGCGTGCTGCGAAGGACTCTCTCTGGGTTGAACGGAAACAGACCAGTGGCTGCCCATCCGGCTAGAATGTTCCTCTTAGTCAACGCTCTCTCCCTTGCCGGTTCGTACAGGTAAGTGAAATGCTCCTTGCCGATTGCATCTACTCCACCTCGGTTCAACCGTTCCACCTGGTTGCGGTAGGCGGTTTTCAGAGGCGTAAACACTGATACGTCGTAGGGCTGAAGCTTGTGAGAGGTGTGTGAAGGCAGACGGCACAAGATGATATTATGCTCGAAACAGAACTCTAGGATCTCCAGAGTTTCGTGACTCCCGAATCCATCGCAGATTAGTACACGTGGCTTCCCGTTTGCCTTGCCCCTAGTCTCGGGGTCAAAGACACGCTTGAGCCACTCTAGACTTATCTTAGAGTCGTTGTATCCATTCTCAGAGAACGCATAATGCCACTTGGGGGTGGGATGGGTGGTCCAGTTACTCCGGTGAGTTGCTGCTGGCCAGATGATCAAAGGCGGTAGCTTCTCGCCATCCGCGCTGATGCACTCAATAGCAGTCACCAGGGTGCGCTTCACGCCTGCGCCTCTGTGTCCCTGCAGGTCGTCCTTCCCTACTAGTACCTTGACGGAGCCCAGCACGCTGAGCATGACTCCTGTCTCATCCATGTTGTACACATTGCCAGGAAGTACAGCCGGATCTTGCAGAACCTTGCCAATCACATCGAACCACTCTGTGATCTTATCGTATATATGTATCCCGTGACGGTTCCAGTCTATCGACCTGACTCGTGTAGCTTTGAGCTTCGGCTGACGCTGCTCGAAGGCTCGGGCCCAGTTCTTGCCTGGAGGTTTCGTCGGTCTTCTCGCAACGGATCGTCGACAGGCAAGGCGGAAGGCTAGCACGGGTATGTACTTGATGCGGACAGGCTGTCCGAAGCTAGACATTAGCAGCAGGAACGCAGCGAGGGCTTTCTCTTCCTCTACGGTGAGATATTGTTGGCTTTGCGCCTTGGCATCTATGGAGGGCCGCCCATGGGCACGATTGTAAAGCGTGGTGAGAGGAACGCCGCTGGCGTCAGCTCGAGCAGCCCATGGCCTGTCATCGTTCAGGGGAGCCGCTGCCAGTGCCTTACTGGCGCGATCCATCTTGACAACAGTATTGTCGATGGAAAGTAACAGAGGCACAGGAGGAGCAGAAAGACAAGTGGCACGGAGGCCGTTCACAAGTCCAGGTGCCAAAAATAGTTCTGTGTAGAACCTTCTCGAAGGTCGCCTACCGTCATCAAAAGAGGTCTAGCGTACAATACGGTACACGCTGGCAAGGACAAGGTCCGCATTATATAAGCTCGCCTATCCGTATCTGCCAAGAAGCAGTCCACGGTCCCACAACCCGGATAAATCCGGACAACACTTCTCTTCTGATTCTAAGTACCTTCATTACTTGAAAATTCCTTTTTATCAGTTGAGCTGTCTTTTGAGACTCACCGAGAATCGCTTTGTCTGGGAGTAACACGTTCTAGCAGGGGTGTAAAACCTGCACAGCTCTAGACTTGGTGCACAGAATCATCGACAATGTGACAACGACAAGGTAATAATCTTTCTTGACTCTGGAATACAACAGATTAGACCTTGCTTACTGCCATGTGACAAGGATCTTGGGGAATATTGAGAGGTCGTGAAATGATCTGTGTTCGAAGGGAATCCTTTCCTGGACCGCGGGTTTTCCTCAATGCAGGGGGGGATGTTAGTATGTAAAGTCACCGCTTGGATATCTAGGAATCGATCTTTGTCGCTACCCCGGTGCTACTGTTACCTTTGGGGAAGCATAATAATTCAGACGGCGCATGCTTGCCATTGTGCGCGTTCCTCGGAGAAGAATCTGCATTAAATATGCCTTCTTGACTACTCATCACCAGCGTCAGGATGAAGCAGACAGGATACCATGTTTCCAACGAGGCGATCTCGGATTCCCCTGACAACCGCAGTCCTATTCCTCACCCTGCCGAACAGGAAAAGCATGAGACCTAGGAGAGCAACAGCGACGATTGTGCTTGCGGCAGTAAGAGCCGATGTAGTGGCAAATAGAAACGGCATACTTTCCGCCCGACAGCTTAGGCAGAGCAATTTGCACTTACCCTGATTGTGCGGCAGGGTTGTATACTACATCTACTTTTACTGAATGTCTTTTTCGTTTGCACACTTCAGTACCCAAGAAGAGCTTGTTGGAATCTATTTACTTTGCCACGATGCTTTCGGCATGACCGTCACCACAGGTCAAAAAGAGCTGACTACCATCGCGATAGTATAGGCGTTAGTACAGGTATAGGACCTAGCTACCAACACTCACGCGCAAGGTTTGCTATCAAACCTCGCCGCGCCTCATCCGTCCATAACCCGGAGTCCATACGATATGACTTCATCGAGGGCGCTTTTTCAACATTACCTTTAGGGCCAGCCTTGAAGTCTAATCCATGCAGCGTCGCTGAAATATGAGCATGATCGTGAGCAACTATGTTCGTTAGATCGAACGGCTCGGAATTGGACTGCTTGAGTGAGTATGCTGCATCTCGCGCGTATCGGTACTCATGGCATTCGCGGAGTTTGCGGAGTTGGGTGAAGGAAAGGCTCGTTGCGTTGTTGGCGAATAGGAAAGACATGATCGGATGGACAGAAAACCTCGTGGTGTATCGAGTTGATCCCGTTGAGAATTTCGGGCTCAGGTGTGAGGTTTTATCATACTGTTGACCAGAATGGCGTGGGTGAACAGTGCGTCTACTTGCTTGCGAACACTGCCCTCTTGTGTATAGCGATGCGCTGTAAACATGGGTTCATGATGTTACTCCGACTATGCACAGTGCTAAAATTGTCTGGAATTCCTGTCCTAGCCGTGGGTTGACTTGACGAACCCACCACATGACCTACGCGATAGCGAACCACTGCCCAAAAGCCCCCTCAGGATCCCACTTCTTCTTCAGCTCCCTCAGCCGCGGAAGACTCTCCCCGTAAATAGCCTCCAAGCTCTCATCTCCATGCGCGAAGTTGGCATATGTTGGATTCTGCCCCGCGTCATCCTCATCGCTCCAGATATCCCTGACCGTCCTCCCAAATAGCAAGGCCTCATCATCGAGACCTGCGTCACTATACCACGGAATAACAATAGCCTGCGCAAACGCGTCGTCTCTCAGTGCCGGATTAAAGCTGACCTCGCCTCCAGGACGCGTTTATGCTTTTGTGAGAAATCATACCTCTCGATAAGGACAGCACTATTTGGTCCTTTAGCCTGGAACTCCTTGTACAGCTCCCAGACCCGCGGCCACGTATCTGGCTGCATCCCTGTAATCATCGTGCTAAACGCCGGTTTCCTCTCTTCCCTTGTGCAGAACCCGATATTCGCGTCGTTCCAGTTCGCATACGGGGTGACGGCACTACTCTCGCTCTCAGGATCTAGATCGTACAATGCCTTGAACGCCGCACGTCCACTCTCCTCTGTTCCCTTGCATGCTTCTTCCAGTAAGTCACGTAATGCCCGATATGTGCAGTCCGATAATCCCTCCATTGAAAAGGTCCGAAACGTGTAAGTGTGTCTTTCCCACTCCAGCATGCAATTCATCCTTGTGTATATCAACCAATCAGAGTTGTTGGGAGATGCGGAACCATGCACACACGGGAGGGATTTCTCGGCAGGGGTAAACGGGCCGCACTTCTGATGCAACAGGTGGCACGTGCAAAAGTGGGTGTGGTGCGATTCGGAGAGTAACTTCAATAGACCCTGCGAGGTATGGACATCGTCCCAGTATAGTGTCTGCGCATGCCCGGGCCAAGACTTCCCGAAAGACGCAGTATCCCACCCTTACCAAGCGTGCCTTCTTCATAATCGAGCCGAGATCTACTCGCCGTAACAGTGTCTTTCCAATCATGCCAGCGTCTGATGGATTGTGACAGCCTTCAAAATGCCACTTTCGTTCGTCATCGACGGAAGGTCGGACGATTGTGAGGCTGCACCTTCGCATTGAGCAAGTTCCACCTCTTCCAGTTCTTGGTACGGCTTGCGAGAGCCTCCATACTTAGCACCAAAGCTACTAGCCCTCGTACCTGTGAGCTTGGACGAACCATAGCCTGAGCCGGTGTGTGTACTTGCAGGCCGAGGATAGAAGTGAAGCCAGATAGGTCTTAAGGTTGGCAAGCAGGCGCATACTATCGCTAAGGAGAGTTCGATATTGGTCCAGAAGAACACGGGCGTAGTGTAATATATGACGTCATCCTGATGCTTGATGTACACTTCCGCAATGGAGTATGTCGCAACTACGCGCGTGACACTTACGACGCACACACTGCGTTGTCAGTAGAGTGACTGCAGGTTTGGTTCACCTAGACCTACGCTACACCTAGCATGAGCATACCAATTACAGCTAGCTTCTTTTTGATATCGAGCTTGATGCTCAGCACCATTGGTATTGGTAGGATCAGAATGACAAAGTCGGCGAGGACGTCTGTGTACTGGAGGTTCTGAGTATGCAATTTGTGGTGCTTGTGCTCTGTCAAAGCAGGAACTTATTAATGAGACTTACTAGAAGGGCCAGGAACATCGGTACAGTCTCCACGCAGCTGTTACCATAGTATGGCTCAATAAATACAGTTATGGGGTAGCATGTGAAGAGATGCGATGTTGTAAAGCTGACTGTCCAGCCAATGACACACGCTAGAACGACATATACCACTGTTCGGAACTTGCGAGTGTCGAATATGTTCTTATACATGACAAGAATGGAGGACTTGATAAGCCCGAGACCGACAATGGAGATCATGTTCAGCGCGAATTTCGTCTGGAGATGGTATCAGTAGGAATGTCAAACAGATAGCTTCCGCTTACCTCTTCGAAGAATATTAGCCCAGGATCGTCCATGATGGGATTCCCATCTGCGTCTAATGGCTGATGCTGCCCAAGATGCCCATGTATCGCGGCTGGTATCAATCAGTAAAAGTCACTCAGAAGATATCTACACATACTTGCCAGCTGAAGTGTGCAACATGTCAAAGAGACCAACTGCTGGCAATCAGCACAATAAGCTGCGATGCGTATTATTAAACTCACCAGGGCCCCCACAGCGAGGTAGTCGTCTGCAGCAATGCGCTTCCCCATAACCTTAGCCCAAGCACGGAGAGTCATGAAGGCGAGTGGCAGTACCATGAAGGCCACCGACAGACCGATCATGCTACCTTTGGTGTAATTTTGCTTCATCCTATCGCTCGACAGATGATCAGACCTACGTCCGACTGATCACTTAAGTGTGTTGTGCTGAAAGTGATCTGAGTGAGGTGAAGTTCAGCCGGCTTTTGTTAGAGTGTAGAGTCCATTTGCTTTACCTCACCCAGCGTGCGTGCAGCGCTTATGAGACGATGTAGAACTCAGGGGAATGCAAATTGTTGCCGCACCGATCAGAGATCGTGCGACCTCTCCCCCGTCTTGAAGTGATACGGGTTGGGACCTAGGCATAAACGACCAATCAAGATCAGGTCAGTCAAGTTGCGTCTTGCAAAGTACCCTGATAAGCAAGCAGCAACGCCAAACGAATATTGGACTGAATGTCGGGATGGAACTTGCCTCTGCAGGAAGGCGAAGATCCTTGGCAGGAGTGTGATGATTCGCAGGAACTGCAAACCGCACGCTCTCAGAGCACATCATTATGGCATGGTGTCCGGACGGGAAGCGTTTGCGGCCGCTCTCCGGGGTTGGGACCAAGTGGGTAGACCCAAACAAGGGGATTTTTTCGGAGTTGTATGGCAGAACCTTCCTGAATGAGAAGGTATCGGCCTCTTGAGCTCGGCACAATGCTATATGGAGGCCCATGCTGAGACCAGGACGGGTCCTCCCTGAGTGTTGCAAGAAGGGTTGTGGAGAAGAGTTTGAGGCATCAATGAGAGAGGAATAACAGAAAGCAATTACGGCAGTGTTGACTGCCTGAAAGGCGGAGGTCTTTAGACGACGGAGAAACAGCAGCCGTCTTGGTGTTGTAATGGCCATTGCTTTTCTGTTTGGGTCAGCTCAGATGTGGCCAATCGGAGTTCTGCGCTGTGCACCTGGTCGCACCACCTAGACAAAAACAGTCGGACACTTTTGATGAGGTCAGCGGCCAAAGGCGTCCGATATTTTTTGTCCAGGTGGTGGTCGGGTTCTTGCAGCTTCACTCATTTGCAAACGATGACCGACGAATGGCAGACCCGTTTTTGATAATCGCAGCGTTACCGAGTCCGTGCGCGTGACGCCCACCATCGCGTAACGCCCCGCTGAGATCCTATCGACTTGTTGAAAAATAAGGTTACTGAGCCACCAACAACAGCAAATATTGTATAATATTGTAGTAGAGTAGTAAATAGACCTATGTGAACTACTTGTGCTACTTGTATTTACTTGGAAGCCTAACGTTGCGTCCGCGGCGAGTAGTGACTGGTGGAGGAGCTGAGGGTGCCTCAGGGGCTTCTTTCGCACCACCAGCATCACCAGCTTGTTTCTGACGCTTATTGCTACCTGAGGTAGCTTTTAAGGCTTTACGCTTACCCTTTTGGGATAATTGGATAGCAGTAGTAGCTTGACGAGCGTCCCTTTGACGCTGCGCTTCAGCTGCCTTCTTAGCCTTCTCCTGCACCCTCACCTCCTTAGCTCTCTCACGCTCTGTACGCTTCTCCTGAGCCTCTCTTGCTCTCTGAAGCTTAATTGCTACTTGCTCTTGCTTCTGACGTAGCTTTTGAAGATGCTGCTCCTCCTGTTCTTGCTCATTGATCTTCCGACGATAGTGTGCCTCTCTGACCTTCCGAGGAGACCAAAATACAGGTTGACTTTGGTACTCCTTCCGCTGTTGGAGACTCAGGGGCTTACTCTTCTTATTGTGCTTCTTCCTGTGTGCAAGAGACTCCTGCAGGCCTTTGTTCTGCTCAGTAAGCAGCTCAACCTGGGCAGTAAGAGAGTGAATTGCCCCTGTCAGCTCCCGCACTGCCTCACTGTCAGGTTCCTTCACATGATCCTTAAGTACCTGCCTTATACGCCTCCAGTCTGTTGGTCTAAGAGCTCCTGATTGTTCTTCTTTGTCTGTATAAGTGTTGTTGACTTGTTTGAGTACAGCAGAGGCGTCAGGGGGCCATATCCCTGTGGCTGCAAAGGAGTTGACGATTGTTGACTCCTGAAATGAGCTCTGCCACGCCGCCCAGAACAGGTGTAAGAAGTTTGATTTAGTGACTGGAGAGGTCCCCTGACTGCTTTGGAGGAACTGCGTAAGCTCATTTGAGTATGCTCGTGCCAGAGGTGAGAACAGGCAAACGTCCAGTGGCTGGAGCCTGTGTGTTGAGTGAGGGGGAAGGATCATCACGAGTATCTTGCGTTGGTTGGCGTACTCAATAAAGTCAGGGGTAACGTGGCTCCCGTGGCCGTCAAGTATCAAAAGACGATACTTTCTCCGTGCTGTGGCCTTAGTAGCGCGATCGAACACCTGTTCAAGCCAGGCAAGAGCTATCTCGTTGTTGCTCCAGCCTGTACTAGATGAGCTGACAAAGACTGAGTGTTCCCCTGGCTTGATATCCTCCACCCAGCCTGAGTATATAGCTTGATTGGCTGCTGGGTATATGAGGCTTGCTGGCAGGGCTTCCCCTGAGGCACTTATGCAAGCAATAAGCGTGATCCACTCCCGTGAGCCGTCTTGGAGAGTACCTCTGACTTGCTTGCTGTCCCACAGTGGCCGGGAGAACACTCGTTTTGCACGTTCAAGTACCCCGATCATGAAGCCCTTCTCATCCATATTGTACATGTGCTGAGGCTCAATGCTGTACTCAGCTATCTTGCTGTGTAGAAGTGTGAAGTAGGCCTCAAAAGAAGCCCCTGAGTCAGCTTGGTGGCGATTGCGATCCTTCCCTGTTGCCCATTTGGTGACCAGTTCAGCTGTGTGACGGTGGAGGAAGCGAGTAACCCAGCTATCAGAGACGCTGCTACCAGCTACTTTAGACGCGTAATTTCGGATTTGAAGCCTGTTAGGAGGGAATCCGTCCTCAGTAAGCTTATTAATAAGCTTAATAAGCTCTTGTTCTTCAGTGTTGTTGAGTTTCCGTTGGTTAACTGCTTTGACCTCCCTAGAAGTTGAAACCCCTTTGTGCCTCCGCGCTAACGTAGACCGATCAACTCCCTTTGCTTTAGCAAACTTTGTGTATGAAAGTTGTTCTTTATGATTGCGCAAATCGAATTCTGTAGCCGCTTCTTGAATTGAGTCCATATTGACTGAGCTATGGGGTGTTGAAGATGGGGTGCGATTTGCTTAGCGGGGCGTTACGCGATGGTGGGCGTCACGCGCACGGACTCGGTATAGTTGCGACCTAACCTTGGACGGAGCAACCCTAGAGTTTACACTCACTGAGGTTTTATTGCGGGTACATAGTTGGTATCCGCAGACGCCTTCACCGTTCACAGGAAGTTAATCCTCTACACTTCATTTGCCTGCCCGGATACTTATTTATCCCCGGATCGAGGAAGGTCCACCACGCGTGGGCTGGCTCATGGTTTCGCTCAGAGCGAAAGGTTCTACGTGCAAAAAAGGGCCAAAGATATATGCCTCTAGCAGATATGGCAGGCTAGTAGACTAGATCGTTCACAATATAATTGTGATTCCGCTGTGGTGTCATCGAAGAAATTCGAATATGCAAGCGAGTGCAAATGGTGATATGATTGTGTATTGTCAAGCTTGGAGGTCACAGCGCAGGAGGAGCAGGGCAGGGTAGATCATTCTATAATGCGCTCCTGGTAGAGACGCGTCTTTCCTTCCGGATACGAACCACCGAAATGTCTCCTAAACTATGGACTGCCCTGCATCGCATCCCGAAGATCGATAAGACAGATAGACACCTACCATAGCATTAGATAAGCAGGCCGAAAGCAGATCCGAACTTCTAATGCTGTGGTAGAACGATTTCCAATGTTGGCGTATGAGCTGGAGACCGTTAGACGAATGAATGTTTTGTCGCGTCACCCTTCCCAAGCAAGAAGAGTTTCCGGGCGATATGAAGATCTTCTCACATGAAGAGCTCCGTGCAGACTGGCGTGAGAGGAACATTTTCGTCCCCGTAGCTGTGGTGCGAGATCTGAAGCAGGACGGATTGAGAGGCCGTGTGATTGAATAACAAGTGAACAGGTCAGAAGCTAGAAAACAGCATACTTGCGAGGGAATCACAGGCATTCCCAATTAGTTGAGAGCATACTTGATGACTAGAAGAGCAGTATATCGACCCAGATAAACACAATTGAGTTTATTCTGTGAAGCCGTACCTCTCCTCGACTATCCAGGCCCGAACGTCTTCCCTCCACTTCAATCAACACACAACCGTGCCATAGCACCAGCAACTGCTAACATCCTGCGCGAAGCCCAGCCCTACGGGGAAGCTAATTCCTGGTGATGGAACAGCTCGGGCACACTAGAACAAGCTCTTCGTACTTTGCGCGTTACTTGTACCAACAGATGGTACCTGCATCTTCCGGTAATACGCTTAACCTTCCAAACCTGCGGCTTTGGTCGTGAGTTAGCTGGCTAGGGTCTAGAGAAGGCACATAAAGAGGACGTGCACGCCAGCGTACTCCAGCGATTCGGAAAAGCCGTCCCACTGAGGAATTGGATTCGACCCGATCATAAGATACATGGCTGGTGGCGGAGGAAAACATTTAGGGCTTAGGAAAGTACGAGGCGGTGCGACAACCTTCATGTGGTGTGCTGACAATCCGGAAGCACTCGAGCATCCGAGCTGAGACCGAAGCGCGCACACATGGTGTTACGCATGCCTTGTCATATATCCTTCGATCCAGTCTCTTCCAAGTCCAACTGGTAGGATACCGCATCAGGGTGGCTGTCATAGTACGGCTCAATCTCTCTAAATCCATGCTTCTCGTACAATCTCCTCGCTGCTGTCATGCTTCCCAGCGTATCGAGCAGCATCCCCTTATATCCCAACTCCTGCGCTCGTGCGATCGCGACATCCATCAGCATCCTGCTTAAGCCACGCCCACGGGCCGATGGTGCGATGTACAGACGTTTGAGCTCGGCTTGGGTAGCGTTGAAGGCGCGCAAACCCATGCAGCCGATAGGCGTCTCTTGTGCGGGTGTCGAGATGTACGCCAGCCATAACGCGCCGTTATTTTCTGCTGCGTACTTTCCGGGTAGACTGGCCAATTCATCGTCGAAATTCTGGAACTCGAGCTTCACGGCCGCAGTGTTGAGCAGATGCTGTTCGTACGCGAGGAATAAATTGCGGATCGTGTCTCTATCGTCTGGGAACTGTGCTAGTCGGACTTTAACAGTGGGTTGTAAATTCATGGCTATCTCGTAGTCGTCGGAATAACAGCAAAGACCGCTTTATAGATTGATTTTTGAAAGCGCCAATAGTCACGTTTTGAATGATTTGCTCCAGTGAGACTGTCTACGAGCCAGACTTCGAAAGACTGGGATTGGTCGTTTGTAGGGCGCTGTGGGCGGCGTTGCATCCGAAGGCAGGAACACCGAGTACGACTATTTTCGGTAGTTGACGGGGCATCCGGAGCCATGGTTCGACAACGTATAGTCTGTCCTCTTTCAACCTGAGATCTGATGTTCTTGAGTTCGCTCGACGACAATCATAGTAGCGTGTCTCAGATTGCTTCGTCGCTGGACCCTCGTTCTAGAACTCATTTCTTTGATTTCAATTTTTTTTGGATTTATAAATAGGTCTTTTCAACCAGCTTTCATCAATTGCAGCTCAACATCAGCAGCACAAGGTCCTGTGGTGTAAGTTTCACTCGAACTCAAAACCACACGACAGTTAGCTGACAACCAACCAGCTAGTGGTATGATTGTAAGTTCACCAAGGAGCTCAGCCTTGCGACCACTTCCTAACATACGACAGCTCGCTTAGGGATTTCTGTCCAGCACTAAGCACTATTGCGAGAGGCCCCGCGTTCGAGTCGCGGCAGGACCCATTCTTTTTTGTTTTTGGAGCAGTGGAAGCCTAATACTTTAGTTTTGTCGACAAAAATAAGTACAAGACATACACTTTGTCTAAGCAACCTAAAAACAGCGTTGTATTAAGGTTAGGCTATGCAGGTACAGATGTTTAGGGTGTTCTGCAGACTGCTTTGTATGAAGTGTATAGCACACCACGTCCTAGATGTACTGGAACCTTGAACTATGTCGCTGATCCAAACCTATCAATTCAGCCAGGTCGAGGTCCTCACCCTGACACGAGAAATGCACAAGGGGCTCTGCACACGCACTCCGCAACGCTGCTTAAGTTGGAGAATGAACAATAGTCGTTGTCCTTGTCCGCTTAGCAAAAGTTCGAATGGAACGCTCACAGCACTTTGCAAATCTGGTCAAGCTGCCTTCATCAGACGCATAGGTTTTCGACACCAGTTTACAGTCTGTGTCTGATTACGCTCTGCAACTTACCATACTCCGAGTCTAGAATTAAAGTATCGTACGTGGTCGTTCGAATATGCCCGCACAATGCATACATCTCTAGACCAACTGCAGGTGTCTCACACGATGAAATGACAACGCGCCACATCTGAGCGAAGAACCCAGCGTCTATCCTGGAGCAAGCAGTGCAAGCGGAAACGAAAGTGTCCCAGTAACTTTACTTCAAAGCCGTGTGCCAAGTAATTCCTCTAGAGACGCGCAATGCACGGGTGAAAGCTGCGGCCGCTTGCCTGTGCAGCCAATAAGGAACTGTAGATAAGGGTTCGGTCACCATCGCAGGCTTCGTGACAGACCGATCGTGTTGCCAAGATAAGGTTGCCAACACCTGCAGGTGTAATTAGCATGTCAGGACTTGGGGTTGGAAGTGCGTCAGTGAGGAAGCTCGCAAGGTGACACGCCCAGAAGTCGTGTGAAGCCAAACTTCGGAGAGTACGCGTGGAGTTTGACGAGCATAGGCGAAGGATCATCAAACACCGGTCCGGAACTCTTAGTGCCAGTCGATCCCCGTTGCGCTATCTTGGACGAACTGCTGCCACTTGCTAACACTATCAACCTGACTTTCACAGGTCAACTGAGATGGAAACGTGACGTTGCAATGATCATTGCCCTCCCAAAAGGCATCGCCGAACATGGGCGAGGCTGCGGGCGTTAATGTCCGTTTCAATAGCGTGGCGTGGGGTGTCGCGCGTTTCGAATGCTTGCTGTGCAGTGACTGGTAGTCGACGTGCAGTAGTGAATCGTTTCTACGGCTACCGGTAGCTTTAAGAGACGCTGTTAGGAGTAGAAGCTGTTCGAAATCAATTTTCCCAGCCTCCAGACCAGATCGAAACGTGATTGCGCTTGAAAGCTGTCTCAAGGTCTTGAGGAGTGCCGAGCTATGCGGCGCCGCCGGACATTTTGTGGGATCCCGGCGTCGAATCGTCGTCATCGCTCGTTAGTTTTAGCTGCAAGCCTCGCGGGCCAGGCAAGAGTCTGCGTGAGGCCTGCGGATCTCACGATGATATGTAAACATCGTCGCTCGTTGTGGCTCGCCCATTGCAGAGGGCTGTCTGTGCTTTGGTGGACTCCCTCACTCCTGGCCCTCACACTGTCCACCCCGTGCCCTGTTGACGATCTGTCGCTCATTTCTTCGAGGCTCGATTTGTTGCTTGGCGATTGCGTCGCCCGCTGCCCCAAGTGCGCGAGTCGCAATTAGCACTCAACATTCCTCTCCGCACATGTGCAGTCATTGCACGCCCACCCATTTCAGCCACCCAGATAACGCCTGTCGCTTCCGACTCGACCTTAGCCAGCCCAAACAACCGTGAAAGGAGCGTGGCAGCAGCGACGTGCGTGCGCACCACATTCCCTGGACCCTGGAACTGGCAGTCACGATCCTGAAGCAGGAACCACGCGGAACCACGCTGTGCGCCCTCTTTAAATGCGCCAGTCCCCGCCGATAGGGCGAAGATCCGGACACGACGACACCGTCTCTGACCCCGAAATTCTGGCGGCACAAAATCCGGACCATGGCGACGCGGTGAAGGCGCGGACTGAAGGCACAGCAGCGGGAACACCACATTGGAAGGAGGCAAAGAGGAGGAGCGAAGAGGGGCATTTGCCATTCCAGCGCTCTGCAACAACACGACGCCAACCCAGCACTCACGCAAACGCCGCGCCCGCCACCGACATGTCGAGCGAAAAGGCACGCCCGGCTGCGGCATCGCCGGCGAAAGACATAACGTCAGACAGCATGGTCGAGGGACAGAATACGAGGTCGAGACTGCGCCTGCGCGATCCCTGGGCATGCTCACTGTACACACTGGCTACGACGCTACTGGGCTTCACCGCTCTGTTCCTCATGATGCAGTCGTTCTTGACGCGCCAACTCGACACCAAAGGCTGCGAGATGTCGTACATGCGGCCCATCTTCCACAAGTTTGACGACTTCGATACCGAGCACACGCGCTTCGCCAGCAAGTACTCATTGTATCTGTATCGCGAGGGCGGTATTGATGAGGACAGCAGAGTACGTGTCATCGACGATAGTGCAAGGCGCAGACTAACCAGGCGTAGGTCAAGGGTGTGCCGGTTCTCTTCATTCCAGGGAATGCCGGCAGTTACAAGCAAGTGCGACCGCTCGGAGCTGAAGCAGCAGACTATTACCACAATGCTCTAAGACACGACGAGAGTGCGAACAGAGCCGGAAAGAGACCGCTTGACTTCTTCACTGTCGACTTCAATGAGGACTTCACGGCATTCCACGGTCAGACGTTGCTCGATCAAGCCGAGTATCTTAATGATGCTATCACTTTCATTCTATCCCTATATCACACTCCAGGACGCTCTGCGCGCGACTCGAATCTACCTGACCCCACATCAGTCGTCGTCCTGGGTCACTCAATGGGAGGCATGGTAGCTCGTACCATGCTCACAATGCCCAATTACCATTCGAACTCGATCAACACTATCGTCACCCTCGCAGCGCCTCACGCAAGGCCACCTGTGTCGTTTGACGGTGACATTGTCCGACTATACAAGGGCGTCAATGACTACTGGCGTCACGCTTACTCGCAGAAGTGGGCTATTGACAATCCACTGTGGCACGTCACCTTGATTTCGATCGCTGGCGGTGGTCTTGACACTGTTGTGTCATCGGACTATGCTAGTATTGCGTCTCTGGTTCCTGAGACCCACGGCTTCACCGTATTCACGTCATCCATGCCCCACGTCTGGACTGGCATGGATCATCTGGCCATTACCTGGTGCGATCAGGAGAGGAAGAGCGTTGTGCGCGCACTGTACGACGTCATTGATGCCTCGAGAGCGACCCAGACCGTTCCCCGCGCGGAGCGTATGCGTGGCTTTAAGAAGCAATTCCTAACAGGTCTCGAGGACGTCACTGAGAAGACACTTCCGCACAAGGAGGCAAAGACACTGCTTACCCTAGAGGAAGATAGCGCAGTCATCTCGCAGGGCGAGAAGCTGGTACTGCGAAGCCTTGGCAAGTCACAGCAGAAGCCAAAGGCGTACCTGCTCCCCATACCACCTCATATCGAGCACTACCAGAAGCAGTTCACACTCCTGAGCAATGAAAAGCTGGATGCACCCGGTGAGAATGGCAGACTGGAGGTCTTGTTCTGCAGTGTTCATACCCACCAAAGTGGCCAATCAGCTGCGCTCTTCTCGATGAACATGGATCTCTCCGGTGAAAGCTCTGGTGCTACTCGACTGGCTTGCAAGAACGCTGCATCTGACGTTATTGCGTTACCAGAGTCTACACGTCAATCGACGTTCCCTTTCGGGACGGATCAGCATCCTTTCTCGTATCTGCAATACGATCTCAAGGACCTCGTAGAACAGCAATTTGTTGCCGTTGTTGACAAGTCTGGTGAGCGCAGCACCGGTTGGGTGGTCGCTGAGTTCAGCAACGCCTCTGATTCTGTATACAAGGTCGACATGGGCTTGCAACGCCTCTTGACCACCGGCTTGAACTTCCGACTCTCAGCTCGCCGGGCTTTGACCATGGATATTAAGGTGCCAGCCTTGCACTCGGCTTTGTTAGCGTACAACGTCCACATCGGCAAGCAGTCTTGCGACCGTGGAGAGTTGTTTGCA
Organism: Didymella arachidicola; assembly: GCA_016630955.3. Lineage (NCBI taxonomy): Eukaryota > Fungi > Ascomycota > Dothideomycetes > Pleosporales > Didymellaceae > Didymella > Didymella arachidicola. Next base: position 1,128,353 of record CM050000.1, on the reverse strand, counting down.
CCCTTGTTGAGACAGTACATCACCGACGTCCACGAAAGCAAATTCTTTGTCAATGTCAAGGACGCAAGCCTTAATCTGCATGGTGTCTCACCATACATGCCGCCGGCGCTGTTTCCCAAGCAAACAGCAAGCGGGCTGTCGCTGCAGATTTGGTCCGACCCAACCTGCGACAGCACTGTGGAGGTCAACCTAAGGATTGATATCCTTGGAAGCCTTGGGAAGCTATGGATGCGTTATCGTATCGTCTTCGCAGCCTTCACACTGCCCATTGTTGCTTTGGTCATTCGTCAGCAGTTCCGCATCTATGACGAGACAGGCGTGTTCATGAGCTTTGCCAATGGCTTGAATGAATGCCTTCGAACATCTCTGCCCCTCGCTATGGCTGCTTTGACTTTCTTATCGATCGCTTTGGCTGGCTCTCGTAATGAGAAGTTCAGGCATTGGCCGCTGCGCGCTGTTGCTAGCAACACTACAGCACTGCTGGATGATGCCCACCACGAGCTTCTTCTTGGAACTGACGACACTTTCTTCTGGTTCTTGGTGCCACTTTTCGGTCTGATGTGTATCGGGATCTGCGTAGCTTTGAACTACGTTGTGCTCTTGCTCACGTACATCATCGCTACGTTGTACGCCTTGGTCAGCTCTTCAGCTCTCCGCAATGAGGAGGGCCTGAGGACTCCTGGAGCGTTCTCCGTCACTTCGACTCGACAGCGTACCATCACGACAGTGATTCTGCTGACACTGGTATCCACCGTCATACCGTACCACTTTGCCTACATGGTGCTCTGTCTGGTTCAGCTCGCCACCTGCATTCGAGGTTTCAGGCTGGCCAAGGAGACTCGTCTGGACACGAACTACAATTTCTACAACTACGCTCACTCCATCCTCATCTTAATGATCTGGATCCTACCGATCAACCTCCCGGTCCTCGTAGTCTGGGTACGAAATCTCGCCGTCCACTGGTGGACGCCGTTCTCGTCACACCACAACATCCTATCAATCATGCCGTTCATCTTCCTAGTCGAAACCCTCAGCACCGGTCGCATGGTCCCCCGTGTCCAGTCACGCTACTCTTTCCTCACCAACATCTTCCTGTTCTCCATTGCTGCTTACGCTGCCGTCTACGGCGCCACCTATGCGTACGTGCTCCACCATCTTGCAAACATACTGTGCGCTTGGCTCGTCGCGATACACTTCGACATGCAGAGCATCTCTTCTAAAAAGGTGCTTGGCTCGTTCGAGAAAGGGATACAGCGGACAAACACCGATACAAAGAAACGACCGTGAACGGAGAGCACTGTTAATATTACCTGCATTTCTTCTCCGAGCATTGTTGCTATTACGATAACCCGCGCGACACGCGCTCTGTTTGGGTACTGGCGTTCAAAGGCGTTCCATTCCATCAGCATTTTCACGACCAGAGGTTCGTTGGGTTCTTGCGTCACACTTTGCATATTGGCGCGCTGTGCATACTCATCACCGGCGCACATTACTTTGGAGGAATGTAATGGGCTCCAGGGCTTGAACTATGCACCTAGTTAGAGCAGTCAAGTCGTACCCCTAAAGAGCTTAGGATCTATTGTCTAATGAGAGGCTCGATTTCAATCTTTACACTGTCATCCGCAACAAATGACTGTACCGAACAACCTCATTGAAATTAAGAAGCGCGGAATCAGCCGGACCAAAACCGAATTGCTCAGTGTCATTCTTGGACGTGAAGTAGGTTGTGGGACAAAGTTCGAGCTAGTAGTGGACGGCTGGGCTGGTATTTGAAGACGAAAAACGTGATTAGTCACTGAGTCCACGCGTCAGAAATGTGGCCTGAAGTAATCGCACCGAAGCAATATTGAGGCAGCAGTTTTCAAAGAGTGACATTGAGTTGGTCCAAAAAAAAAGAAGCACAAGATCTGGAAACGTTAACAACAAGACGGAAACAACCTCGCACTCGCTTCTCTCACATTCCTCCGACACCACCTTCCGTCGACGTCAACGCACCGAAGCCTCCCTCAGTCTCATTTACGAACCTTGTGTTGAGAAACTGGAACAGCAATGAGCCCTCGGTATCTGTGTTGCTCACACTAGGGCATGATGCAGACATCTTTGTCAACCGCTCTCCTAATCTTGGGCTCTACTACTTCGACCGCAACAGCGCCAGAGCTCTGCTGCTCAACGTAGGAGATCATCTTCAGCCTGCGAAGATGGATGTTGTGAAGGTCGACGCGCCTCTTCGTCTCCCCAACATTGTGACCCGTGATCAAGATTAGAGTGAAGAATGACTCGATAATGCTGGGCGGGATGTTGCAAAGCAACTGACCAGTCTCGCTCCACCGCATGGCCGAAGCACCAACAACTAGTCCAATGATCACGATTACGCCGCCGACGACCATCCATTGGTGCGAGCAGAAGTAGCCAACACGCACAGAAACGCGGTGCGAGAGAGACTGTGCCGTGACGCGTTCCTCGTTGAGCGACTCAACACCAATGACCGCAAGAGTGTTGTGGTCCTGCCTGTTGACTTCGTCGAACTGCTCATCCTCGTGATCGCTAAGCACCTCGCAGATGTTGCGCAGCACGAAGCCATCGTTCAGACCAACAAGTCCGGCATAAGTGCCCATCAGGAGCCACCAGCTTGCATCGAAGCGCAGCGCAGGGCCGCACACGATCCATATGATGATGACGAGGACCAGAATCGCGACGCCAGCAAGTGTTCCTACCAAGTCGGCATAGTAGTCGATTGCTCGTTGAACCGCGCTCCGTTTCTGCTCTGCAAGTACGACGATGGGGTTCTCAATTCGGTCGCCAGTCAGTTCCCGGAGCTTGAGTTCGAGTGCTGCGTCAGCTTTCCATATAGCCTTCAGACATTCCGCGCTGTAGCGACTGTGTCGCTCGCGGGTGTTCGCGAGAAAGGCTAGCAGGAAGACCATCAGCGCGGAAGTAGCTGAGTTGATGTAGAGCTGCCAGTAGTTTGACCAGCCGCAGGAAGGACCGAAGCCTATCCAGACGATAATGCAGCACCAGAAGCCTACAGCCGTGCCGATATGTCCAAGGAAAGAAGACACTATGCTCGAGAGTCTTGTCAGCCAACCCTCTTTGGGGAGCTGCTCGGCGTTGGCCTGTAATAAGAATGTCTGAAACTTCGTGGCATCGATGCGACTGATCTGTCCTGTTGCAACGAGGCACGCAAGCATACGCTTGTGGCTGCTGATCCGGGAGCGCAGAGATCCAGCGACCATGAGCAGGTTGTCATGCTGATTGAACTGCTGACGCATCAAGAATGCATCGAAGACTAGGTTGATGATTGCCTGCGCATCAGAGATCGCAATCTTGTACGAGTCTGCCGAGCCATAAGGGATGCCGAGGAAAGCCCAAACGAGCAGACCGAGGAGTATGGTCACATAAATGAACTCGGAGCCGGAGAGCTCCACTACGCGATCGAGCCAACGATCAAGACGCCTTGGCTTGATTAGGGCAATGTAGGTCTCTGTGGACTTGGCAAGCTCATCTCGATTCTCAGATACGAGAGGGGCAAGCATCTTGTTGTGAGCGACATGCGTGGGTGCGCAGTACTGGAGCTCGGTGCGCGCGCCTGGGCTTCGAAGCCACTGGAAGACTGGGTTGGACATCTTGGACAGGACGCGGATTGGCGCGAAGGAACATTCAGATCACTGAACTCTGATCAGTTATGCTCCATCTGGGCACAGAGACCACTCACCAAGCGTCTCAGGGAGGGTGTGTCAGATTTGGGCTCTCGCCTGAGAACAGCCTGCGAATGACTGCCAGATCGTTGGAGATGATGTTCGCCAGCTTTGTGTATATTGTATCGCAGATGCGCGATACAAGACAGAGTGACCTATTCCTTAGAAATTACGCGTAGCAGAGCATTGGGTGAATGTCGTGTTGAGTGGAAAGGCCCCCAGATACATGACTTCTATAGATGTAGTAAGTGCATCTTGCTGAGCTGAGAATTTAATCCCTCAGTATTGGAGCCTCCTGTGAAAATGATGGCGGAGTCTCACTCGAGACATCTTATTGGTACGGTGTACGGGTACTTCGCATGGGCGCGGGAGTGGCTGGTGCCCCACAACACTTGAGATCAGCTTGCGCACGTCCACCCCATCTTTCTAACAACACACCGGTCCTTTATGCAATGTCTTTACTTGAGCTACCAATTGAGCTCTTTCAGCTTACAATTGACATTGCTGTACAGCACACTGACTTGCAACGTGCAATTAAATTTCGGGAAACATGCCGTGCGCTTTCTAAAAACAGCCGTCCAACGCACATGCTAACATACCAAAGGCCAATTCAACGAAGTCGTACAAAGCTCAATATTCCATCTACCGAAGTCTATCCTCCTTCAGCGGCCACTTGGTAACGTCTATGAGACACAGAATTGTGCAATCGAAGATGCTACAAGGAAATGCCAATGACTTACTTTTGTGCAACACCATCAATCGCACAGCGGACTTCCTTGTCGATGAAACCATACATGGGCCCCGGGAACAATACGTAGAAATACTTGAGACCTCTTCGGTGAACACCTTAATGTATTGGAGGCTTCTTGACTGCATCACCACGGAGCGACAGAGGCATCTCCCAATTGAAGAGCTCAAAGACAATGCTCTCGTAGCAGCCGTCGGAGTTGAACAGACCATCGCAGTACAAAGGCTCCTACAAGACGGAGCAAATCCCGCTTCAAACACATCATTGTTTGGAGAGCCTTTGGCTATGGCAGCTTCGTCCGGGTCCTTGGCAATAATTCATCTTCTATTGGGCCGCTGGGATTGGGACGATGACGCACAGCCAACTGGACTTCGCTTCTTTAACGCCATCGAGGCTGCCGCTATTGCTGGGCATAGACACGTGTTGACCAAGCTGCTTGAACACAAAGACCGCATTGCGAGTTCTGCTTATGATGACGCTATCATCCGCATAATTGAGTGCAACCAGACAGCAGCCGTGGATCAGCTCCTACTTCTCAGACAATTAGATCGTACTCCAGCAGCGAAGGCGGAATTCTGGCTCCGTGTCGTGCGGACGGCCGCAGAGTATAATCGACGGACATTGCTGCATCGAATCCTGGCCGAGCATACATCAGAGATCGAAGAAGCCTCGCTTGTCAAAGCGATGGAAGATGCATGCCTGGAGAATCATGATCAGGTTCTGCAAATAATAATACCCCACCTCTCCGTCTCCGACCCATCACGTCACGCGAACAATCAGAATGTTGCTTCATCGAAGTCGCAGCGTCCAGCAGGGACAGCTTCTCCATTTCGCTGTGCAAAGGACAGGCGAAGACAGCCGTGAGATCGTTGAGCTTCTGCTCAACTTGGGTTGCCAAATTGATAGTATATGGTTCCAGAAAGATCCCCGCTCATGGTTAGAGTGGGGCATTGGAGAGGCGGGCACGCCTCTATTCGCTGCAGCTGAGCAAGGGAGAGATGATATAGTAGCATATCTACTTTCAAGAGGAGCCGATGCAACGTTGGTTTCCAATAAAGGGCGCACAGCCTTAGATGTAGCGGAGAGCAAACAGCGATCTAGAGTCGTACAGCTTTTACGTCGGAAGATTATGGGCTGTCCGGTCACACTGAATACCCCCATAGAAGGATAGCTTGAGCTACTAAAATCCGATTTCTTTCACAGCTACTGACTAGCCCAGCTTTGTCCATTCCACACAATCCACTTCTGGCCATTCTGAATCCACTGATTAAGGGGAGGATCGTTCTGCGACTCGATGACGATGTTACTTATCGTGAGTTGATATTGCGTTCGCCCATTCATGATGGCAAATTTCCAGGTTGGGGCAGTTGCAGGAACGTCTGTGTTAGCCAGCATCACGTGCTCTGTTACATAATCATCTGTAGGGTGTATATTCCCTCTTCCCCTCATTAGATAGGAAGGAACGTAGTCCCTCTTTTCTACGCCGGGGCCTCTGCCCGCACACAGTCTGTGATGTTTCTATCCTCCACGAAGACCCGAGGCTGTCCGCTTCTCCCATCGACGAAAAATGTTCCCAAATGGGTCTCGTCGTTGATAAGTACTCCGGTCGGACGCTCATAATGCCACTGAACGCTATCATGGGGCAAGGATTTGGTGCTGCGGTACATGACACGTAGTTGCTCCGGAGCAGTAATGACATTGTCATCAAGTGTCGCACAGACAATGTATGTCTTGCTCTCTAGAGGGAAAAGCTGTGGACTAGCCAGACACGTGCGAACACCTTCGTCCGTCAGGGTTCTAGCGAGTTGGATGAAGGAAGTTGGGCTTCTTGAACCCAAGATATTTGGTCCAATATGAGCGACGGCGGCGGCGCGCAGCGAAATGATAGCAAAGACCGAGCATGCAGAGAGACCTCTGACTCCGATGGTCTTCACATAGTCGTCAGAGTGGAAGATAGTCCAATCAGATTTATTGATAGCAACAGTCTTGGTACTACCTTCCTCGGTTGCGGCCGATAGAAGCCCCATGGCAAAGGCTTGTTGTTCAGCATATGTAACGCGAAGGGGCCAGAGCGATGAACTGGAAAGGAACAGATGGGGAGTTGAAGTGACTGAGGACTGATAACGCTATCGACTGCAAGGAGCCTCACTTTATGGACATAGCTCTTAAGATTGTTGAGGATTCATCAGAGCGGCGATGGGTTTTGTAGAAATAGGCGCTACTTTATGCGTTGTATGCACTGATGGGGCGCAGACGAATCGAAAAGCGTTGCTTACCGCTAACATCAACGCCACGTATATTTATTGGGGGCCTGGCGTGCAGAGTCACATGTATCATCCAGCCACTATGAAAACGCATTTAGGCGAGGTCATTCTCCGAATCTGCTTATATATGTCTCACAACCATGGCTAGAGGTAAAGAGCGTGCAATGATCTTTATCTTTCATAGCCTTGGACATTTAATTTAAGAGAATTTATCTTAGCGAATTTTATTACGAGGGAAGTGCACATCGCGCAACAACCTCAAAGCACATACACTCTAATTCAATGCATTCAGACTTTTGATGGGTATGGCATCTGGCTTGTTGGCAAGCTTTTTCACCTGCGATTAGTCTCGCCTCCATCTCTTTCACACTATCTACAGAGGCTAAAAGTTCCCTCACAGAGAAGGCGAAGATGGAGGGCACACACGACCTTGTCTGTGTACGCGCACTGTTTTGGGTAGCAGGATGTTGCGAAATAGTGCGGTTGACGACCATCTACTGCTGACCCTCCCGCAGTAGCGCCAGAGTTGTCGGAGCCCCTCATACAACCATAGTTGATACCAATAAGTAGTCAACGAAAATAGCGGTTCGTCAGGCCCTAAACTGCTAAGCTCTATAATCCTAAGCGACTGCACAATAACCATGGAACCGCAAGCGGGGACTGAGGGTGCCTGCCCTCTGACTCCTCTCAGTGCCTCCTAGTTTCTCTAATAATTCAGGGAGCCAACGCCGTATAAGCCAACCCCCCCCCCCCTGTTAAAGCTTAGCCCCACGCGGATCTTGCATGTCATCCTCGAGGTTCCTCTGCAGAACCGCCTACAAGTTTTTGTATACTCACTGCCCAAGATGTCTGAACTCAGGAATACCCTGACAGTTCCCCATCCAGTTTCTCTGATCTTGCACACAGCAGTGGACTTCGGCCACAAAGCGGGCATCGGCATCGGTATCATCCAAAGCGCGACGACAGACGCATTCGGCCTGACACTCTACTGAGAGAGGAGCATAAACACGGGATCTAGCGTGGCCAGGTCGGAGCCAAGAACGTCAGAACGCGCGAAAGAGCTCATATGTTCGCGCTCGTACTTGCCATGGGGCTAGCACGTAGTACACTCAAACGACAATATGCTACCGCACGCATCACGGTTCAGAGTATCACAGTGCTCTGTAGTTTGCCAGCGGTGGTTGAAGTGATCAAACATCACCGAGCTCGCGGTACCAAAAGTCTCGAATCCGTGGTGAGCACGGAGGACCGTTCCATGTTGAGAAGAGTCCTGGCGAGTGTAACACGATTTTCGTGATACAACGTTCAGGTCTCACTCGTACAGTATGGGGCGGAAAGCAATACTGTAGATGCAGCAAGAGTAGAGATGATGGCCCGTCACAGAAAGAAGAAGGCGTGTCGTAGTTGTCGTCACGAACGACGAATCATGTCAAAAAATATCGAAACGACAGGAGATGAAGAAGAAGAGGGAGGAGCCGACGGGGAAGAAAGGGATGGAGCAGACGGCAGGGAAGAAGGGAGGAGCGATAGCTCGCATTGGGAACGGAGCACAGAGAGGGAATCGTCAAATGCATCCATAATGGATGAGACAGGTGAGTCAGAGCAGCATGAACTCAAACGCATGCTCCGCATTTTAGTGCTATAGCTCCCGAGGTTTAAAGCAACAAACTGACACAAAACGAGCAGAATCAAGCAGCCCAACCTCCCGAACCCCGGAGCCTTCCAACCTTCAAGCCTTGCCATTTATACTCGTGCATCAACCTCGGGACGATTCGAACCTTGTGCGAGAAGTGGAGACCGTACACAATCTATAGAGATGCCGGCGAGACGGTTGTATGACAGTCGTGTCGATAGGGTGATTGTTGGGCTCGAGCAATGATGGACAGCTGCCGATGCAACTGGTGTATTGGAGTTGCAAAGATCTGTGAGACGCGAAAGTTTCCTTTCGTCAGCAAGTTACTGGCAAGTGCGGGAAGAGAAAAGCCGAAGCAAAAAAACCCGACCAATCCAATCTCCTTTCCCACCCATTTGCTGTGGAGTCGAACCTCCGACGAAACGGGCTTCCCCGAGATCGCTTTCCCGGCTGCTCCCCTTCGTTACAGAATACACGCGCTAGGCGGCGGAAAGGTCTCACCTGGTAAAGTCCAGAAGGTACACGAAAGCGCACTCTGTAGGTCGGGTTGAGAGACTGACTAGAGAATGGTCGCAGTCAGACGGTGGCATGAGCGTCGAAGAGGGAGGTACGGAAGAGGTAGGGTTGGCGTGCACGCCGATGGGGGTGACAGCGAACAACTGTGATGTGCGCCAGTTTGATAGCTGCAGGATTACATACAGCACATAATGGCGAAACGAAGTCTACAGACTGGTCCTGGATTTACTAACTACAACGCGATTATAGTATCTTGTACCTGTCTGATCAAAACAAGAGCTGCACCACTGCACCTCGCAATCGTGTGAGCGGAGTGAGGTACAAAAATTGGTTAAAAACATATACTGTGGTATATGGCATAAGTAGTATAGGTGGGTCTCGGACTTTCGAATAATTAGACTATGCGCTGCGAAACCTTTGCAGCATTCTATTAGATAAATGGCAAGAGTTATCACAGAAAGCATGGTTTAATTAGTTAGATCACACGGTAAATCTGCTCTCATCTTCGGTCCTTACCCCTTGTCGCCGTTCTCCACCTACGCTACTTATGCCATGTACCACAGTACAACAGCGGGTATCCGCTAGTGGGTACCCACCTAACTACTAATCCGCAGGTACGTTGTTTAAACAGGGCGGAGCGAACAGAAAGACTTGCCGTCACTGGTTCTGATACCACTAGATTATCTGTTAACGGTACCGCGCAACTCGTTGCACAAAGAAGAAGGATCTACTTGCTTACCACAGTAAGCCATAATCAGTGTTGTCAACAAACAAAACGATCGGCAGTTTGATAATCAGGGGTTAGCATGAGTGTTTATCGGTGTTACGTGCCTTTGGTTGCGTGAGTAGCCACACCATCCTGGATGGGACCAACATCGAGAACCTAGACGTCATATTTGATATGAATAGCGGTGTTGTGCAGGACTTTCAACGGGATATGCCGGATTTGACGGCGGATTTGCTGGAGTACCGCAGGATGCAGGGTCCTCCGGTAGATCGTGATGTCCAGAATTATTCAGGGAAAATTGGGTACGAGGTATACAGGGATGGTTTGCGAGGACCGCGCGTTCCGGGCTAAACGCTGATGGATTGGACCATAGGACTCTGCAAGGATTCACAGCGCACTTGCAGAGCAGACGGAAAGCACTCATCGCGCACAAAAGCTGAAAGTTCTCACAAATGTCGACCACGACGGTCATTCCTTTTCATAGTTCCTTCATCGATCTACACCCATCTAATATTGTCACTACGTCTACTCCACTACATCTTCCGTCCTTCTCACTCTCAAACGTAGACATATTCAATCTCAATGCGGGGAATGCACTTAGGCTCGTATGGCTGGGGGACAGGGAAGGGAGCAACGTGCACTGGAGATGTAGGGTAAGCAGGAAGAGCGGCGACACTGGAGGAAGCAGCAGCGCCTGACGATGCAAGAGTGGTAGCCGCGGCGACGCCAACAGATGAGGTGACGACAGTAGAAGAAGCATTTGCTGTAGGTGTGGATGCGGCACATAGAGGGGCGGCGTCGTTGAACTTTCCAACGGCCCAGGTCGAGGCGTCGTCGGTGTACAGTTCAAAGTAGCTCAAGTGTTTCGAGAGGTCGTTGCCGTTGGCGCAGACTGGGTCTCCCTTAGCACAGTAAGAGCGCAGGATAGGTGCGTAGCGGTTTAGGCGCTTGATGGATTCACCACCGCGACCGCTCTTCTGTAGACCAGCGCCGTCAAGAACGTTGTATGGCTCGTTGGCCTGGTGCAGGACGTCGCCCCAGAGGAGAGCAGCAGCAACTAAATTACCACATTAACACAGTTCGAGGTTGGAGTCTGCCATGCCGAGAATACTTACTAGCATTACCAGGAGCCGTGGTATTGTCTAGACCAGTAGTGATCTGGGAGCATCCACCAGGTCCACCAAGGATATCTCCGGTAATCCAGGCACCCTGAGAGTAGCCGTTGAGGATGAGATGCGTGCAAGGGCACTTCTTGTTGAAAGCAGTGATCTGGGATAGACCGTTGCGCACTCCATCACCAATCTGAGTGCAGTAGTCGCTATTTATCATGCTCCCGAACACAACCTCAATGAAGTCGCAGGTCTTGCCCTCAGCCCTTAGCTTGCCGCACGTAGCTTCGACGAAGGGGAATGTACGGCTGTCCTGGTACGGCGCATCGTTACCGCGGGCCATGAAAATAACGGCATCGGCGCATGGAGCGTCGAGCTTGGGGGAAGTGGTTCCTTGAGCGACAGCGATGGCGGCGACAGCGCTGAGCGCGAGAGCGTTGCGGATAATGGAAGACATTATTAAGGATTAAAGAGTGTGGTATTAGTTGGTTGCCAAAAAGAGTGTACTGGTTAGATTGCGAGGTTGGAAGACCTGTGAGAAGAGAAAAAGACCTCTAGGCTTCGGGCAAACAGTACTTAATACCTACCACAGTACGAGCATTCATTTTGTATTTCAGCCGAAATGAGTGTCAAGTCCGCTCGACTCCGCAGGAATGGGCGGAAAAGGGGAGTGTGCCTGACTAGATTGGGAATCAGATTCCTTTTTGGGTGAGCTATCTATGTTGGATCGTGAGCTAGTAGGAGCGCGGCGTGCGCGGGCAAACGTCCTATTATTGAGGCTGTCGATCAGGTTTTGGAGAATGGCCCAGGGGCCGGATGTCTCCTTGATGGATACCGTCGAACTCTGCCATCTTTGCGAAATGGGTCAACAGGACTCCGATAGTGACTGGTTTCCCCAGTCGGGAAGACGCTTCGGGACGTAGAGATCACCATCCGAGGCGTTGCTGGTGATTGCGCGTCGAAGCTACCGTGTCTGTGCGCGCAATGCGCGGATTCGCGCAATGCGCCGAATTTACTACCGAGTCCGTGCGCGTGACGCCCACCATCGCGTAACGCCCCGCTGAGATCCTATCGACTTGTTGAAAAATAAGGTTACTGAGCCACCAACAACAGCAAATATTGTATAATATTGTAGTAGAGTAGTAAATAGACCTATGTGAACTACTTGTGCTACTTGTATTTACTTGGAAGCCTAACGTTGCGTCCGCGGCGAGTAGTGACTGGTGGAGGAGCTGAGGGTGCCTCAGGGGCTTCTTTCGCACCACCAGCATCACCAGCTTGTTTCTGACGCTTATTGCTACCTGAGGTAGCTTTTAAGGCTTTACGCTTACCCTTTTGGGATAATTGGATAGCAGTAGTAGCTTGACGAGCGTCCCTTTGACGCTGCGCTTCAGCTGCCTTCTTAGCCTTCTCCTGCACCCTCACCTCCTTAGCTCTCTCACGCTCTGTACGCTTCTCCTGAGCCTCTCTTGCTCTCTGAAGCTTAATTGCTACTTGCTCTTGCTTCTGACGTAGCTTTTGAAGATGCTGCTCCTCCTGTTCTTGCTCATTGATCTTCCGACGATAGTGTGCCTCTCTGACCTTCCGAGGAGACCAAAATACAGGTTGACTTTGGTACTCCTTCCGCTGTTGGAGACTCAGGGGCTTACTCTTCTTATTGTGCTTCTTCCTGTGTGCAAGAGACTCCTGCAGGCCTTTGTTCTGCTCAGTAAGCAGCTCAACCTGGGCAGTAAGAGAGTGAATTGCCCCTGTCAGCTCCCGCACTGCCTCACTGTCAGGTTCCTTCACATGATCCTTAAGTACCTGCCTTATACGCCTCCAGTCTGTTGGTCTAAGAGCTCCTGATTGTTCTTCTTTGTCTGTATAAGTGTTGTTGACTTGTTTGAGTACAGCAGAGGCGTCAGGGGGCCATATCCCTGTGGCTGCAAAGGAGTTGACGATTGTTGACTCCTGAAATGAGCTCTGCCACGCCGCCCAGAACAGGTGTAAGAAGTTTGATTTAGTGACTGGAGAGGTCCCCTGACTGCTTTGGAGGAACTGCGTAAGCTCATTTGAGTATGCTCGTGCCAGAGGTGAGAACAGGCAAACGTCCAGTGGCTGGAGCCTGTGTGTTGAGTGAGGGGGAAGGATCATCACGAGTATCTTGCGTTGGTTGGCGTACTCAATAAAGTCAGGGGTAACGTGGCTCCCGTGGCCGTCAAGTATCAAAAGACGATACTTTCTCCGTGCTGTGGCCTTAGTAGCGCGATCGAACACCTGTTCAAGCCAGGCAAGAGCTATCTCGTTGTTGCTCCAGCCTGTACTAGATGAGCTGACAAAGACTGAGTGTTCCCCTGGCTTGATATCCTCCACCCAGCCTGAGTATATAGCTTGATTGGCTGCTGGGTATATGAGGCTTGCTGGCAGGGCTTCCCCTGAGGCACTTATGCAAGCAATAAGCGTGATCCACTCCCGTGAGCCGTCTTGGAGAGTACCTCTGACTTGCTTGCTGTCCCACAGTGGCCGGGAGAACACTCGTTTTGCACGTTCAAGTACCCCGATCATGAAGCCCTTCTCATCCATATTGTACATGTGCTGAGGCTCAATGCTGTACTCAGCTATCTTGCTGTGTAGAAGTGTGAAGTAGGCCTCAAAAGAAGCCCCTGAGTCAGCTTGGTGGCGATTGCGATCCTTCCCTGTTGCCCATTTGGTGACCAGTTCAGCTGTGTGACGGTGGAGGAAGCGAGTAACCCAGCTATCAGAGACGCTGCTACCAGCTACTTTAGACGCGTAATTTCGGATTTGAAGCCTGTTAGGAGGGAATCCGTCCTCAGTAAGCTTATTAATAAGCTTAATAAGCTCTTGTTCTTCAGTGTTGTTGAGTTTCCGTTGGTTAACTGCTTTGACCTCCCTAGAAGTTGAAACCCCTTTGTGCCTCCGCGCTAACGTAGACCGATCAACTCCCTTTGCTTTAGCAAACTTTGTGTATGAAAGTTGTTCTTTATGATTGCGCAAATCGAATTCTGTAGCCGCTTCTTGAATTGAGTCCATATTGACTGAGCTATGGGGTGTTGAAGATGGGGTGCGATTTGCTTAGCGGGGCGTTACGCGATGGTGGGCGTCACGCGCACGGACTCGGTAGTAAAAATAGCAAAATCTAGAAACTTTAAAGCTATATAACTTTTTATCTACTTAAGAAACTAATATACTTTCTTAGACCTACTATAGGCTAAATTTTAGTCTCTATAACTTTCTAATAGAACTTTCCTATTTATTCTTACTATTTAAGGTACTTATTTTTTTTTAACTAGTAAAGTAGAAAAGTTTAAACTTTATTATTAATACTAGAAATAAAAATTTAGTATAGTAACTAGTATATTTACTATAAATTTAGTATAGGAAAATTTTTAATTTCTTTATTAGATTTCTTAATATAACGTACCCTACAGGCAAGAGAATTAATAGGCAAAAGAATTACTAAAATTAACTAGAGAAAATTAAAAATGCAGGGGTCTATATCTTAGGATCTATATATTAGAATCTTCTAGAAATTTCACAGCTAGGTAATATGTATATAAAGATTAATGTCTTAGAATCTTAGAGTACGAGGCCTAATATAGCAGAAGTTTTTTTTATTTTGTTAGAGGATTTTAGTGTACTTTTCTAAAACTTTAATAACTATTCCCCCTTTAGACCTAGGTTTCTAAGACTCTAGAATAATTATATATATAACGTGTTTCCCCACCGAGCCGCCCACCCCCACCGAGTCGCCCGCCCTCACCAAAATCGCGACTATTACACGATTATTACGCTCGACCACAACGCTGCATAAATACAGTATCAATCTCAAATTAATCCTTAGAAGCGTCGCTATCGACTGAATCTACTATTTCTGCAGTGCAGGTGCGCGCGTTGTGGCCAGTCTTGCCACAACGCCCGCAGTGCCTCTCTTTGCGCACCCTCTTCGCTGGCGGTTCTGCTGCCTCCTGGCCGCCACCGTCCTTCTCAGCTATCAAATCCTGTACGTCACCCACTGTAAGACTCTCCTCTGTCCGAATATACTTTCTCTTGCGACTGCGCTGCTCTGTTAAGGCGTCAATTGACTTCCGAAGCCCTGCCAGTTCCCTAGCTTGTAATAGTGAATTGTGGCCTATTACAGCCATGCCTTTTGTGAGCGAGTCAACTGCTTGCAGAAGAGGAGAGATAGGAGACTCTCTGTGCCTTTGTATGCGCTCACGAACTAGCGTAGACTGCGCCTCCATCTCTTTTATTGTGGCTGGCGTTTTGGACTCCCAAGGGGTGTCCTCTGGTAGTGGAGGTGTTGGTGTACGAAGCACCACATCAAGCTTTGATAACACCCGCTCTGGGTCGTGAGGTACTAAACCAGCGCCTCTAAAGCTTGCTAGGATATTTTCCTTTGTAATTGCCTTGTTAAAAGCAATGTGAAAGGCTGGTAGAAAGGTCTCTTTCTTAACTTGAGTGACAGAGTACCTTGCCCAGCTGTCGATCTCAGCGTAGTACGCCCGCTTCAAGGGGGCAAAACAGCCCACGTCAAGCGGCTGTAATAGGTGCGACGAGTGTGGGGGCATACACAGGGTGATAATCTTGTGTTCTGCGCAATATTGGTGAAATGCAGCAGAGCTGTGGCTCTCATGGCCGTCCACAATTAGTAGACGGTACACACCCACAGTACGCTCCTTTGTATGCGCGTCAAAGTGCTTCAGCCACTTTAGACCAAGCTCATTTGTTGTCCAGCCGTTAGAGCTAGTCTCAATTACCCAGTCGCGAGGCAGGCCTGGGTACCAGCTTGATATAAGGACCTTACCACCAAAGATAATGAAGGGTGGGATAGCCCAGCCAGCAGCGCAGATGCCCTGGATGATTGTGACCCAGTCACGGTTGCCTGGCTGTATCTTCTTTGGATTGGTTCGCTTCTCAGAGCCTGTAAAGACCATCTGAGCGTTAATTATGCCCATCATGAACCCAGACTCATCAAAGTTATGTGTGTCTTCAGCAAGGATGCCGTACTTCTCCTTTGTTGTCCTTACTAGCTCGAACCAGGGCGTTATAACGCGTGGGTCTTCGTTTAGGGCTCGCTGACGATCGTATGGACGGCTGCGTCGAAGCTTGACTTCCTTGGTACGCGTTCTGAACCTGTCTACCCAGTGCTTGCCAACAGGTCCTTCACCGCGCGCAGCAAGGAGATCATTCGCCATTTCTTCCACCATAGCCCTTGTAGCGCCTATTCCTCGTGCGTCTAGGTCAAGTATACGCGCGACTATTACATCCTCCTCTAGCTTTTTTAGCTTCTTCGAGTTAGGCTCAGTATCGCGTCGTGAAGGCTTTCCAGCGCGTCGGTCTCTTAGCGTTGTTCGGGGGACAGCAAAGGCCCTAGACGCGTGCCTAGTACTGTCGGGTTCAGCGGCTTTTGTAGCCTGGATAGCAAGGTATAGTGTACCTTCGTTATAGGTCGATTGCGCGTCGCGTTGTGGCGGCATAGTAATAGTTGTTGTAATAGTCGCGATTTTGGTGAGGGCGGGCGACTCGGTGGGGGTGGGCGGCTCGGTGGGGAAACACGTTATAGATGCAGCTAAGTTATTAAATTTATAGGATATTCTATTAGGTAGATCCTAAGATATAGACCCCTGCATTTTTGATTTTCCCTAGTTAATTTTAGTAATTCTTTTGCCTATTAATTCTCTTGCCTGTAGGGTACGTTATATTAAGAAATCTAATAAAGAAATTAAAAATTTTCCTATACTAAATTTATAGTAAATATACTAGTTACTATACTAAATTTTTATTTCTAGTATTAATAATAAAGTTTAAACTTTTCTACTTTACTAGTTAAAAAAAAATAAGTACCTTAAATAGTAAGAATAAATAGGAAAGTTCTATTAGAAAGTTATAGAGACTAAAATTTAGCCTATAGTAGGTCTAAGAAAGTATATTAGTTTCTTAAGTAGATAAAAAGTTATATAGCTTTAAAGTTTCTAGATTTTGCTATTTTTACTAGTAAATTCGGCGCATTGCGCGCACAGACACGGTACTGTGTTCTTAGCTCGTGGGAGCAAACACTAACCAAGAAAGCTGCTAGCGGGTGTGTCAATGCTTAATACTAAATATATAGATTCGTCTGTCCACCTACGAGCTTATCTGAGGTAAGACTTCGTGCACGTACCCTCGGCCGACCCGAAATGTCTTAGCTCTCACCACTGTGCTGCGGTATCAGGCGTAAGTAGTGAAGGTGGGTCACGGCGTGGCGGATGACTACGGTCGGCGTATTGAACCTTTTGCTAGCTTAGATAGGGCTGATGGAGTCAGGCAGCATATAAATCTGCTCCTCTTACTGTGGTATCTGGCGAAAGTAGTGTTAGGTGGGCCTCGGTGTCTTTAATGATTACCTACTGTGGTAGCCGGGGTATATATTGTGAGTGGAGACGATGACAAGGGTTTTCGGTCGTAATTTTCAGCTGTCTTAGGCACTGATCTGATGCGTTTTTAATACTTTTCTTGTCCTAGAGGCTGTAGATTAAGCAGATTGCAGCGGTAAGCACTGTATTTCGTCCGAAAGTAGGCAGGATCTGATGTGATCTAATGAGTCAGGTCATCCGGTTATGCCGAACCCACTCACAATATATACCCCGACTACCACAGTAGGTAGACTCGCCAAGCGAAATCTTTACAGCATCGTATTAGAGAGATAATAATAGTCACTACTAACATACATCACATGCGAGTGGAACACATGGGCGAGCGGAACACTTTTGCCAAGACCCTACCAAAATCACCCCTATTATGGCCCAAAACACCACCAATTGGCGCTGCATAAGGCAAAACAAGCTGTAATATTACTTAGGGACCTCTTCTACTCCATTCTTGCACGTTCGCGCGTTGTGCCCACCCTCTCCGCACCTTCTACAGCGTCGTTGGGATGGTTCACCTCCTTCAGCACGCACCTGCGTCTTCCTCTTCTTTCCATCACTACGCGCGCCAAACTCTGATAGAGCAGTCCGCCGCTGGCTCTCTTCAACCGTGAGGCTCCCCTCTGTCTGGATATGCCTTCTTTTGCGCGATTTACGTTCTGTAGCAGCTGCTAGAGCTGCGTGAAGTGCAGCGTTCTTCTGTTGTGCCAAAGCCAGCTTGTGCGCAACAATTGCTGCCCCCTTTAAGACCTTCTTAAACGCTTCGACTATAGAGGTAGGTGAGCTGTCTATGTGCCTCTAAATCCTCTTCTTCACAAGCGTTGATTGCGACCTAAATTCTAGGGTATTGCTTGGGGTTTGCGACTGCCAGAGCGGGCTGTTTTAGGGGAGTAGTAGCGATGGGGTGCGCAGCTTCACATTCAGAGCTGATATAACGCGATCTGGGGCAAAAGGAGCTAATCCGGCCCCTTGGAACCCTCCTTAAATATTGCTAGAGGTAATAGCTTTGTTATAAGCTGCTATAAAGCATAGGAGGAACTCCTGCTTTATAATGTGGTTAATCTGGTTATGTATAAGCTGATTGACCTTATCCCCGTACGCCTTCTTTAGAGGGCCAAAACAAGCTATATTAAGTGGCTGCAGGAGGTGTAATAAGTGTGGAGGCATGCATAGACCTATAATATTGTGATCCTTGCAGTATTCCTTGAATTCCTTAGAGTTGTGGCTCTCGTGGCCGTCGATAACTAGCAGTTGGTAGGTACCAACAGTACACGTCTTTGTATGCTTGTTAAAGTGCTTTAACTAGTCAAAACTAAGCTTATTAGTAGTCTAGCCGTTTTTAGAGACAGCAACAGTCCAATCCTAGGGCAGGTCATCGTCTTTGTACCAGTTAGACTGGTGGCGGCGGGCTTTGAAGATAATGTAGGGCGGAATGGCCCACCCTGTGGCATTAATGCCCTGGATGACCGTTACCCACTCGCGATTGCCTGGCTGGACTGCCTTTGCCCGTCCACAGTTCTCTGAAGCTGTAACGACTGCTCCAGAGCTTATCTGGCCCATCATGAAGCCTGTCTTATCGAAGTTGTACGTGTTGTTGTCCTAGATGCTATACTTGGCTTTGATGTTGGCTACAAGGTTAAACCAGCCCTGTATGACCTCAGGATCTTCGCAGAGGGCTCTCTTGTAGTCGTACTTGCGATTGAAGACCACTTTGAGCTCCTCCTGACGCGAAACAAACGTGCTGGCCCAGTTTGAGCCAACAGGGGCCAAACCGCGCTCTTTCCGCAGAGAATTGGCGATATCAGTCACATCTGCGAGCTGGGGGGGTTGTCCTTGCTTAGCTAGCTCAAGTATATGCGTAACAATCACCTGCTCCTCAGTATTGGTCAGATTCCATGAGTTAGCCATGGTATCAACGCGTGAAGGTCGTCCGGCGCGTCGATGATGTAGCGTGGTCAAGGGCACGTTGTAGATAGCTGCAGCGCGTCGCAGGGAGAGTTTTAGGTCTTGTTTAAGAGCTTGGATTGCAAGCTGTATCTGAGCTTCTTTTAACGCGTCTTTCTGTTGTTTTCGTGGAGGCATTAGTAGAGGTTGGTGTTTTGGTAGGGTCTTGGCAAAAGTGTTCCGCTCGCATGTGATGTACGTTACCGTGTCCGTGCACTCAATGCACGCCGTCAGTCAATGCACGCGCATCACCAAAACGGGCTACAGAGACTTGAGGCTGTAGAGCCACACACAACAGCTTGTATTACAGGATAACTTAGTGGAGCATTCTATCAACCTATAGAACAAACTTTCTTACCAAAACTTTCTTGGCCGAAGGATTTTGCGGCCGCGAGTGTTGGTTTGGTGTGGAGGTGTTGGCGTACGCGCTATGCGCGAGGCACCAGCTACATCATCCCCAGCACTACGTTTCTGCTTCTTCTTTGGTGCTTCTTTCTCCAGAGCCTTGCGCTTGCCTATAGAGGGCTTTCGTATAGCTTTTTGAGAGTTGCGAGCTTGCCTTTGACGCTCTCTCTCAGCCTTGCGTTCAGCGACTTCCTTAGCCTTCCTAGCCTTCTGCTGGTCACGCTCTTCCTTCTCCCTTGCGCGCGCATCACGCTTCTCCTGCGCAATCTTCTCATTGTATAGCTTATTAGCCTTAGCAAGCTCCCTCATGTCAGCTTTCTCCTTCTCGTCTGCCTCTCGCTCCTCCCTTGCAAGCCTCATGCGGGTCTTGGCTTCCCTGAATGACCGAGGAGTCCACATCATTGAAGGCCCCCAGTACTCATAGTGTTGCAGCAGGTCTAGAGACTTGCCCTTCATCTTTCTCCTTTTCTTAACAGTAAGAGCGTCAAGCAGGCCCTCATTTTCGCTCTGTAGAAGGGTGTTCTGTATGGCCATGTGGTGGAGCGATTGCCGAACAATAGATGCGTCCTTCTCTGAGGCACTACTCAACGCGCGTTTTATGACTGTATTCAGTTTCTGCCATGCCTCGCCGCCGTATGTAGGAGCTTCCTCTGAAGCGTTGCTAGAGGTGTCTGAGTCGTCGTTGGTGAAGCGATCGAGTATAACATTGGGGTTAAATGGGTGTACACCTGTCGCCTTGAACGAGCTAAAGATATTCTTTGCAGTGAAGCTGCTTGCCCAAGCATCCCAGAACAGGCCAAAGAAGTCAGCTTTAGTTACAGGCACTAGGCCTTGATGCTTGTGAAGGCGTGTTGCCAGCTTCTTTGAGTATGCTGTGCTGAGAGGCTTAAACATTACCACATCAAGCGGCTGCAGCGTGTGCGTGCTGTGAGGTGGATAGATACCTAACAGTATCTTATGCCTGTGGCAATACTCCAGAAACTCTTCTGTTAGGTGGCTCCCGTGGCCATCCACAAGCAACAGGCGGTACTTTCTCCGAGCTTTGGCTGTTGTGAAGCGCTCAAACACCTGCTGGAGCCAGGCAAGACCAAGCCCATCGTTTGACCAGCCACTGCCTGATACTCCAAAGAAGGCCATATGTTCTCCTACCTTCACATCCTCTACCCATGTGTTTTGTATGTTCTTTGAGTCAGCTGCGTAAATGAGAGCTGGCGGCAACGCTGTGCCGTCAGCGCATACACACGCTAACAAGCTTATCCATTCACGATTACCATCCTGCAGCATCTGCTTAAACTGCTTCTTCTTAAACAGCCTCCTGCTGAAGATCCTCTTCTGTCTGCCAACGGCTCCAACCATGAAGCCTTTCTCATCCATATTGTACGTATGCTCAGGCTCCACTTCGTAGAAGTTGATTTTGCTGCCTAGCTGTTCAAATTACACCTTGTACTTATCACTAGAGTCAGCAGCGTGGCGTTGTCGATCCATAGAAGTGCTCCATTGGGATGTAAGCTCATCTTGGTGTCGGTGGAGGAAGCGTGTGACCCAGCTCTCGGAGACAGGGTGTCCAGCGATATCAGACGCGTAATTCTGCACCATCTCTCTTGTAGGAGGTAACTTTTGCTCTGTCAATCCCTCCAGATACGTCACAAGCTCTGCCTCCTGTTCTGGTTGAAGATTGCGACGTGCTAAACCTGCCTCTGCACGCGACCCGCTGACACCTCGGTGCTTGCGCGACAACGTTGAGCGATTAACACTATGCTTTTTAGCTATTGTCGCGTAGCAAACTTCTTCGCTAGAGTTAAGAGCATCTAGCTCTGCAAGGGCTTCTTCCATAGTCATCGTGGCGTTGAGTTGTGGGGGGTGCGAAGTTGGGACGAAATCGCGATCGCGTGCATTGACTGACGGCGTGCATTGAGTGCACGGACACGGTATAGACTGGGGCTTATTAGCTAGATTAAATGGTGAACCTGCTCTTATTTTCGGTCCTTACCCCTTGCCGCCATGCTCCACCTACGCTACTTTCGCCAAATTTTACAGTAGACACAACTGTTACGAAAGCCTCCTGCATTTTTGGTCCGCATCCCTGGACTCCACGATTCACCTACGCTACTTATGCCTGATACCACAGTATACCCTTACTTTCCAAGGTTGTTATCGTAAGGTAGGGAGTCTGCTACAACGCTCGCACGGTGATCACGCGTTTGGCTGGTGACACACGCTCAGCAGCTCCTACCACAACTCTTCAGGGGCTGCTGCGCCTCATGCCGGACATCCGACAATTTAGGTGCACTTTACTTGTTGGATGCAGTAAAATTTATCTCCCATGCCGCTCTAGCTCCCGAGCTTGCCACACGTCAGTGCCTGGAGCACTGCCAACACTAGCATGGCATGCGTGCTGTCCCTCCGACCTCAAAGTCCACTCGAGCAATCTTTCAGCGATCATCCGTGCCTCCAATCCGGCTCTCCAACCAAGAATTTTTTACTTGTCCCTCTCACCGACATCACAGCCCGTAATGCGTCTGCCTGCTCTCTGTAATCGCTGGGCTCGAACGCTGGCGGTCCTTGGGTTCATCGGAACGAGAACAATCTACCTCTGGCTTCTCAGTTTTTACTCGGCCTGCTACTAGTCAATGAAAATGTTTCCGGGTAGAGGCAGCATGGCAGGAAGCATATCAGCCAACATTGTTGTTTTGAGGTTTAGATGCATGCGCTGATGAGTTTTAGGGTCATTAAACATGGCTTTAGAAATTTCGTTCTTTGGAGTCGCTGGCGAGTATCGTACCTAGAGCTTGAAAGTGAAGTCTGTTGTATAAAGTAGGATGTGATGTGGCCGTTTTCAAACTATACACTGCGGGACAAATTCATGTATCTGTGCTCACTTCAACTTTGCAAAGCTCAATGATCCCCGCATATGCATGCCGTAAGGGCTCTTTATGGAGGGATGTTGGAGAGTGTCGATGTGGAAGCCTTAACAGTATCGCCGTGCTTATGATTGACATAAGTAAAACGCCTGCATGGACGCGGACGTAGTTATAAGTCAGCCTCGCCATTAGTTTGAGCCAGAGTGATGCTTCATATGCACAAGTCGATCACATCACGGAGACATTACCTGACAGTGTCCAGAGATTAGCATAAAAGCGCTCAAGCACGTCAAAGTCAGACAAAGGTACGACGCAGATCTAGGCTACATGATTTGTTTATATTGAGAAGATACCTCTTTCCCCTATATCGATGAACGACGGTGTTCTAGAAGAATTGTTACATAAAATAGCAACAGGTATCCGCAGGCTTGAAGTCGAAGTTTAAGGCACTGCGCACTGAGTCACATTCAGACAAACGATAGCATTAACCATGATCACTTTGGATGAATATCTTATCTGTTAGCAGTAATCATAGTCCCTATAGGAATATCACCACAAATCTGCTTTATACGTACAACCTGGCACGAAAGCTATACTAGGCAGAGGCAAACGGCATCACTGTATGAGTACTGCACTATACTTCTCTGTCGTGCTTTTGTAAGACCTTGCCTGTACCGACTCCTTGATAGTTGTGACTTTCCTCATGTCTCCTTGACAAAAGAATAGACACTGTCCTTGAATTGTACCTTTCCTCAAATACCTCAATAAAACGCTTCCTCTACGTTTGCTGTAGAGTCCCATCACCTTTCCAAATATATTATCCGATACTAGATATGTATCGCTCCGGAAAGTGACGAGACATTGTTGCTCTGTCATCCAGGCAGAGCGTGGTGTACGCATATCCATAACTTTCAAGTACAAACCATACGTTTTGACAACAATTCCAGCATCGTGCGAGTATGTATAGAACAAGGGAAAACAAAGCTGCAAATCCAAATGCATCAAAGTGTTCTGGCTGGATGAGGCTAAGCCACAATACCGATATTACGACCTTGGCAACTATCGCTGCCACCCGAGACGCAGTGTAGTCGTCGCGGTAAGATGGGGCGATGAGTGATTCGCTAGGAGCTGTTGTGCACCCCTAAGGGAGGAGGAAGAGCGGTATAGTGTGCATTGGGACCGGCGGTGCAGCCGGCGCCTGAGCAAGCTTACGAGCGTGCGCACGACTGAGGATGCTTTGTTGCTTCAAAGGCTGCTAGAAGCTGTAAACGAGATTCAGGAGGTGTGGCCCAGCTGCAGCGTTTGCAAGCGAACGATTACCGTGCACTGCAGCAAATAACCCGTCAACAGTACCTCAATATTTCATTGATCGGACAGGAGAGCTTGTATTCAACGTCCTATGGTCGTATGTGAAGAATTTGTTTCTCAAGAACATATATATCACCGTTTTTTTACGATCGCCTCGTTCAATCGGCCGCACGACATCTTCTTGTTATCCGCTCATGCATGCTTCGATGATTTTCCGCTGGGGAATACCTCCCCCTGATCCCACTGTATACGTCGTCAGCAAACCCTAAATCCGATGTATTGTCTTAGAAGTACTCACATGCTCAGCGATACACCCATCCTCCCACCGGAACCGATCCACAACATGTCCAAACACTGTATTGTTATACTCCAACCAACTCTGCGTACCCTGGAAGGTAGTCCTTAGTGGCGTGATATTTTGAGCCGCCCACATAGGCGACAGAATACCCCAGGCAGAATCGGACCCATTCTTAACGAGAGGATTGTGGTTCTGAAGACGCAGATTAGTCATGGCGTACCCTTAAACGCTGAACAGGAAGGAAGGGTGTTGGTGAAATTTAGGCAAGTAGAGACGTACGATGTAGTCTGAGACGATGTATGTGAATGCCTCGGTGATGTTTTGTGTGTATATGAAGGCCTTCGCGAAGGCTTTGGACCGCTTCTTCGTCTCGTGTAGGGTAGTTGCGTTGTTGCGGACACACGGTGGAGGCTTGACGAGGGCAGTCTGTCGTTCAGCTAGTGCCACTGGGCTGGATACGTCTGCTGGTGCAGCTATGGCAGCAAGGGGCGCAGCAAGCGCGACGAGATAGAGAGTGAGTTGCATCTTGGAGTAGCTGTCTTTGACAATGTGTGCTGAATAGTATGTGGAAACGCAGTCTTTATGTGTTCGAGATCGAGCGCTTGCATATCCGCATAGGGAGATAACATTCGGGGTTGCACCTCGTTACTACTCTATACGTCCTAGGTGCGGGTGCATTTCGGTATTACGACAGGCACAGCCGCGTTTCAAACTTCGGCAGTTGGTGTGTAGAATTCATTGCGGTAGTGCTTGTTTGCATGAACGGAGCAACACTCCGAAATGTCCTTACCGAGGTCATAGTTGAGCAAAGGCTAAAGATCACGTTACTTACGACGATGGCATAAATGAAGGACGTACCTAGTATCGTGGCAGCCCTATCGGGATCCCATGGAACTGATATTAGCCATGGATCCCTTCCATCGGCATATCAAGCCGATCATAGAGGTACGCACGTTAGCCATAGAGGTACTTGGGTCGTTTGCTGGAAGATGCTTGGGTTTTCATATAGGCGTTGCAGGTTGCGTACGCACAAGGCGCGCACCGTAGAGGTATCGTCCCATCAGGATATCCCATTCTACCCTTGGACTGATCAATTCAAGCTCTCAAAGTGCCGGCAAAGGGTGTCTCGATGTGCTATAATGTCGATGTTGGTGGTGAGGTGCGATGGTTGCCTGTTGCTTGATCAGTTAAAGTTCCAGTGTGATCCCGCGTCGCGAAAATGACGTCCTCGACATTTAGCGTGTTCTTTCACGCGTCTTAACGGCACTGCCACCTGCGCTCCCCCTAGAGCTATCACACCATTGCGCTGTTCTAGTTGATACTCTGCGATTCTTGCCTAACTTTTAAGGTTCCAGTATCTTCAAAATGAGTGCTTCTTCGGTTGCGAGCGCTAAATCCGATCCTACTCCCGATTCTTCTCCTCCGCCGGCCAACATGGACGACGACAATATAACTAAGGAAATACAAGGTGAAGAAACACGTATGCGAAAACAACGCGAGAAGCAAGACGCGAAACGCGACGCGCAATTGGAGAAGGAGAGGCAGGAGGACATCAAGAGCGGCAAAGACATGCTGGACAAAAAATTCCAGCAGCTGGAGTTTTTGATGAACAAGAGCAAGGTGCGTGTTCAGTCCTGATGCGAGCGCTCAGAAACTGACTTCTCCCTCTCCAGCTGTATGCGACGGTGATGTTGCAGCAGATGCAGCGCCAGGAAGACGAAGAGAAAGTCCAAGACGAGAAAACCGACGGCCAAGCTTCGAAACGCGAGAAGGACGCCGAGAAAGCCGCAGCTGAGTCGCAACGACGCGCGACACGAAGATCAGGCGCGAGCGGCGCATCGACTCCAGATCCGAAGGCGAACACTGCAGCGAAGAAGCGAGGGCGAGGGCGGCCGAAGAACCAGAACTCGAACATTGCAGACTATTTCAAGAAAGAGGAGCTCAAGAAGAAGGTGGAGGATGAAACGGCAGAAGGTGATAAGGAGAAGGATAACGTCAAGAGCGGCGACATTGGCATCCAGGATCTAAAGTCTTCACGCCAACCCAAGCTCGTCACAGGCGGCACAATGCGGTCATACCAGCTAGAGGGCCTGGAGTGGATGCTGTCGCTGTACCAGAATGGCATCAATGGCATCTTGGCCGACGAGATGGGCCTGGGTAAGACGATACAAACCATATCCATGCTTGCGCATTTGTGGGAAAATAATTCATTCGGACCCTTTCTGATCGCTGCTCCGCTCAGCACGACGAGCAATTGGGTTGCAGAATTCGAGAAGTGGACGCCGAGCATCCCTGTACTGCTGTACCACGGCGACAAGAAAGAGCGCGAGAGGCTGCGCAAGACACACTTGAAGAACCCTGGCACAAAAGACTTTCCGGTCGTTGTCACAAGTTACGAGATCTGCATGAACGACCGCAAATTTCTGACTCACTTCGGTTGGCAATTCATCATCATCGACGAGGGACATCGTATCAAGAACCTGGACTGTCGACTTATTCGTGAACTTCAGCAGTTCCAGTCGGCAAATCGTCTTCTGATCACCGGGACGCCACTACAGAACAACCTCGTTGAGCTATGGTCCTTGCTTCACTTCCTCTTGCCAACGGTCTTCGATAAGTTGTCGACGTTCGAGAGTTGGTTCAATTTCTCGGGCTTGAAGGACAAGTCGAGTTTCGAGCAGCTTCTGTCCGAAGAGAGGCAGCAGTATTTGGTAAAGTCCCTGCATGCGGTACTGAAGCCGTTCTTGCTACGACGTGTCAAGACCGACGTAGAGTCTCTGATGCCGAAAAAGCGCGAGTACGTCCTCTATGCGCCTTTGACGCCCATGCAGCGCGAGTTGTACCAGGTGATTCTAGATGGTACCAGCCGGTCCTATCTCGAGGATAAGGCTGTCGAGCGGCTCAGCGTTGGCCTCTCCAGTAGGGCAGGAACGCCGCTCAGTATTCGAGGCAGCAACAACAGCCTCAAGCGCAAGGCCATCAGCGGTGCGAACACGCCCAACAAGAGTGCGAAGTCATCTCGTACAGGCACACCCGCGTCAGTGGCATCCACCCGCAGTCGTGGCAGGACTAAGAGAAATTACGAAGAAGTCAGCGACGACGAGTACTTTGCAAATATAGACAAAGAAGCCACACCCGACAAGGAAGAAGATCTCGACTCGGAAGGCGAAGAAGAGCGCATCCGCGCCGCAACCTTCGAAATCGCCAAACGCCAACTCCTCCAGAAAAAGCTCGGCAACCCCATCATGCAACTGCGGCTGTGCTGCAACTCGCCCTACAATTTCTTCAACCCATTCCTGCGCGCCGAAGTAGAAAACGGCGAGACCTTCGCATCAGACGTCGAGCCCGACGAGTCACTAGTCTCGACATCCGGCAAAATGCTGCTTCTAGACTCACTCCTCCCGCCACTCATAAACGGCGGCCACAAAGTCCTCATCTTCTCGCAATTCACCACAACCCTCGATCTCATCGGGCAATACCTCGCGCTGCGCTCCTGGCCGCATAGCCGCATCGACGGCTCCGTCGCACAGACAGAGCGGCAAAGCCAGATCCTCGCGTTCAACAAATCCTCTCCCAAAGACAAGGACGGCACAAATGTCTTCATTCTATCGACACGCGCCGGCGGCCAGGGCATCAACCTCGCCGCCGCCGACACGGTTATTCTGTTCGATTCCGATTGGAATCCGCAGCAGGATCTGCAGGCTATGGATCGTGCGCATCGTATTGGCCAGACGAGGAACGTTATTGTGTATCGCTTTGCGACGAGGAATACGGTTGAGCAGAAATTGCTGGAGAGCGCGGAGGCGAAGAGGAGGCTGGAGAAGCTGGTTATTAGGAAGGGCGGTGTGCGGAACAGTACTGGGGGGCGAGGGGTGGACAAGGAGCAGGAGGTTGAGGAGCTGCAGAGGTTGCTTAGGAGGAGTGATGGAGAGAAGTACGATATTAAGGGTAAGGGTGAGGGTGTGGGGGAGCTTTTCAGTGAGGAGGAGTTGGCCATCTTGCTCGATCGGAGCAACGAAGCGTATGAGAGGGCAGAGAAGGGGTTGGATGTCGGTGGGGAGGGTCAGGTGTTCCAAGCTGTTGGGAAACGAGAGGAGGGTGCGCTTATGGAGGGCTTGAGAGCTTAGTTTGGGGTGTTTTCGATAACGTACCTCACGGGCGAGCCGCTCACCCGGGCGAGCCGCTCACTTTTGCCAAGACGACACCAAACTTCAATCAACTCGTGATGCCTCAACGCAAGAACGCAAAAAAGTCCTTAAACGAAGCAGACATCCAGCTTGCAGTCCAGGCTATCAAAAGCGACGCGACTCTATCCCAAAGACGCGCTGCGAAGATCTACAGAGTGCCTCAAAAGACACTCAGTGACCGACTTGCTGGAGCCTCCCCACGACGCGATTGTACGCCCAATTCAATGAAGCTAACAAACACTGAAGAGCTGGTAATCGTCCAGCATATACTGAAGCTAGACGAGCGAGGATACCCGCCCCGGCTCACTGATGTGGAGGATATAGCCAACTCTCTACTCGCAGAGCGCAACTAGTCACATGTTGGCAAGAACTGGGCTGGCACGTTCGTTAAGCGTCTCCCTGAGCTCACAGTTAAGTTTAATCGAAAGTACGACTACAAGAGAGCCCTCTGCGAGGATCCTGAGGTGATCCAGGGCTGGTTCGACCTTGTAGCCAATACCAAAGCCAAGTATGGTATCCTGGATGAAGACACCTACAACTTTGACGAGTCTGGCTTCATGACGGGCGTCATATCAACAGGATCTGTTGTCACAGGCTCTGAGCGTCGTGGACGACCAAAGACAGTACAACAGGGCGACCGAGAGTGGACCAGTATCATTAAAGGTATCAATGCGATGGGGTGGGCTATCCCACCCTTCATCATCTTCCAAGGCAAGCACCACCTCTCTGCCTGGTACAAGGAGCCAAGCATACCTAGCGACTGGATTATTAATGTCTCTGAGAATGGCTAGACAAACAATGAGCTTGGTTTGAAGTGGCTGAAGCACTTTGACGAGCACACAAAGGAGCGCACTGTTGGCAGCTATCGGCTGCTTATTCTGGACGGCCATGAGAGTCACAACTCAGTCAATTTCCATCAATACTGCGAGGAACACAAGATTATCACTTTTTGTATGCCCCCGCACTCGTCGCACCTCTTGCAGCCGCTTGACGTGGGTTGTTTTGCCCCTCTGAAGAAGGCCTATGGTCGCCAAGCCGAGCTGCTAATGCGCACCAAGATTACTCGCATCTCAAAACTTGAGTTCTTACCGTGCTTTAAAGCGGCTCTTGACGCGTTAATTACAGAAAGCAATATCTAGGGAGGTTTTAGAGGCGCTGGCTTGGTTCCCTTTAACCTAGAGGCTGTAATATCGAAGCTTGAAGTGCGCCTGTGTACTCCACCACTACCTACTGTAGACGAGAGTACGTGGCACTCTCAAACCCCAAGCAACACCCTAGAATTCGGGTCGCAATCGAAGCTGATTCGAGAGAGGATCCAGAGACATGGCGATAGCTCGCCGACATTAATAGTTAATGCCCTTAATCAGCTTACCAAAGGCGCGGAGATGATGGCGCATTCACTAGTGTTAGTGCGCAACCAGGTCGCTGAGCTTTAAGCTGCTAATGAGGCGGCCACGCGCCGTAAATCACACAAGAGGAAGCGAATCCAGCGAGAGGGGACTCTTACAGTTAGTGAGGGAGTGCGCTTAACTACTCTAAAGGAGTTCAACGCCTGTAGCGATAGGAAGAGAGCAAGCAAGAGGGCTCGCGTTGAAAGAGGCACTCAGTCTTTCAGACGCTGCGGCACGTGTGGCGAGGCAGGGCACAACGCACGAACGTGCAAGAATGATGCACAAGGTACTGTAGAGTAGATTCATATACTATAGAGTATAGTACAACTTAGTTGTGCTCTGCAGCGTTGCAAAGTAACTGTAGTGTTCGTAAGTCTTGGCAAA
Organism: Didymella arachidicola; assembly: GCA_016630955.3. Classification (NCBI taxonomy): domain Eukaryota; kingdom Fungi; phylum Ascomycota; class Dothideomycetes; order Pleosporales; family Didymellaceae; genus Didymella; species Didymella arachidicola. The sequence continues at coordinate 1,098,479 of CM050000.1, read as the reverse complement.
AGTGAGCGGCTCGCCCGGGTGAGCGGCTCGCCCGTGAGGTAATTACGTTACCACATGTTTGGATATTTGTAAAACTCTCTGCAATTTTACTCTACAGCATCTGACAGCCGAAGGGGAGTAACTATGCGTCTTCTAAGGATAAACTCACAGTAGACGAGCAGGCATTCTGGCCAATTGACTACATGCAGACTTTGCTTTAGGCCAAATCGCAAAATTAAGAGACAACTAAGACGTCCTACAGAACGAACCGTTAACTTCGATTGGCTGCGTGAACACGTGTGCTGGCGCCGTCTCAAGCTGTAGCCCTGATGATGAAAATCCGGACAGCTCTCACGATGGCAGAGAAGACAGCTGAGATGGCCATTGCTCTGACATCGCTATCGTCGTTGACAGTCTCTCGCCAGAGCAAAATATTTGCACACCTACATGACGAAGACATACAGCTCACAGAGGGTATCCGCAAATCAGAACCAGCGTTATCTGCGCTTGCATCGCTTTCATCAAGAGACTGTTGTGCCGCCCACAAAGCTTGGCTCCACGGGACCTGCAACAAGTTCGACGTGGTAAAGTCGTCCTAGCGTCGCCTTGGAGACATTTGCCAATGCTCGCAGCAGTGTTAATTACTAATTTCTCATACAAACCAACATGTCATACGGCATCGTTCAACAACCCTCCAAATTAGAGCGCCCGTCTAGAGCGTCGGTGGCTTAGGCAGCCCGTTCGGCACCAGCCCGTTACACGACGCCTCCAGATCGCTCTCTTTGATCGGCTGCACCACATCCTCCCATCCAAACAGGACTGCCTCGCCAGCCGGCTCATACGCCTCCCAGCCCTTCGCAGGCAAGCCGTTGACAGGTTCCTGCGCAAACGCAAGCCAGAAGTCCTGCATCGCCTCGCTCACCGCAAACTCAAGGGGCATCGAGTTACTGCGTGCAACGTTGTGCGTGCCAAAAACAAGAGGCATGTCTGCTTGGTGATACGCGCCTTGCCACCACTGCGGCGCGATGTTGGTGAAGTTGCCACCGTACAGGTAGCGAAACGTCGAGGTGTTGGATGCAAAGCGATCTTGAGTCGTGTGCACGACGGGGCAGAGGAAGGATCCGAGGGTGATGAAGTCGGCGGTCGCTTGGTCGGGGCCGTAGGTGCGATTGTATGGCAGAAAGACGCCACCTTCGTCGACGGTGGTGCCGATGATGACCGGCTTGCGCGTGTAGTTCCCGGCCAAAGCGCGTGCGGTGTAGTCGGAGAACTTGGTGCGATTATCGATTATGGGATTGAAGGTCAAGGCTGGGATTGTGCTGTTGTCGGAGCGAGCCTTAAGAAAGGAGATGATCTCTGTGTAAGGAACTTCTCGGAGGCAGTCGACTCCAGCTCAGGCATTGAGGTTGCTGCATCCAAGGGAATTGGCGACGGAGGTGAAGTTGGTATGCTCAGGGTCCACAGAGGTAAATGTGAGAAAGGAGGTGCCGGAGTGCATGATCAGACCAGAGACAACTGGGTCCTGAGGGTAGGCGAAGTTGCAGTTGTCAACGCTATGACATATCAGAAAGATGATCTAAAGATGATTTTCAATCAGACTCACCTGACGGCACCTACGGATTGACCCCAAAGAGTGATGCGTTCCGGGTCACCACCAAAGTTGGCGATATTGTCGCGGATTCATTCAAACGCAAGACGCTGGTCAAGGAGACCAAGATTCTGCTCGTCATCGGCAAGACCTGCTGCGTTCGGCTGCCCGAAGATGCCCAAACGGTACCTTTCAATATGTTGGTTTGCAAAACTCCTGTCACGAGAAGCGCACTTACTGAATACCGACGACGATGTGCTTGCCGCTCCTCTGTATCCATTAACTAGGATCTTGGTAAGGCACCGTGGAAGCACCTGTCTGGAAGGAGCCTACATGAATCCACGCAATAACAGGCAACACCTCTTCGGTCTCATTAACCCGCTTCGTGTGCTTGCTTTGCGTTTCGCTTTCCGTCCACGGCGCCCAGATATTGGCAGTCAGGCAATCCTCACCGGTATAGTTCCTCTGCGTGATGACAAACTCGGGAGCATCTGTCAGCCAGACACTGTCGGCATTGCCTTCGAACTGCGGGCATGCCGGTCCGAAGTGAGAGGCATCAATTATGCAATTCTCCTTGGTCTTTGGTATCGATGGCAACCAGTGGCGCTTGCCCAGGGTTGCTCAGCGAAAGGCACTCCAAGGAAATGGACAACGTTTGGCGTGATCGAATCGACTGCGCCCTGTACTGTGCCAGAGGTCGTATCAATTTTCAGGGAGCCGACAGCATGCACGATTGGCAGCCGAGCAAGGCCCAGCAGCGCAGACAAAACAAGAGCCATGGCGAGATTGGAGCAAGATCGTGTACGTCTCTGAGCGCATCATTGTGCAGGCGCACACGCTTTTGTTCACCCAGGAAGCGGAGGATCGGCTATAGGCATCCTCGCGGCTCTCATGCGGGTTCATCGAAAATCCATCTACATCTCGGTGGTCGATCCATTTTGAGCACGGCGGCGCCTCGCGAAGGGGCAAAGCGAGCGGCCGGGCCAGCTTGAATCGCTACTGGCACTCTTCACGCGGAAAAGTATGAGGGAAACTGCGACGACGATATCGTAGCATGGAAGTCGTAGAGCACCATCGAAGCCACTTCGATGTAGTGCAGATGTAGTCCAGCCGAAGTATCACGAGACTCGAATCTGGTGTTGTAGGTATTCAGGGGCCACTCGGCCCGTCCACCGAGCACCGACCCCGCGCTCGTCGGTACTACTTCCCCCGCCTTTATTCTCATCCCACGCCCTCCAAGTCGGGATTCTCGCCGGCGGGGAAACATTATTAGCGACGGGTGTAGCTGAAAAACGGTTGTTGTGTCCAATTCCTGCGTGTTAATTGCCTACACCCTGAGTCAATCAGTCCTACGTCCTCTTTACCTTCAATCAAGCCAACGAGCACGAGCCAATCCAGTATGAGAGTTGTCATTACCGGCGCCGGCGGCTTTGTCGGCCAGATCTTGGCGAAGAAACTTATCGAGACTGATCCCTCTACATCGCTCCTCCTCGCAGATGTAAAGGAGCCCCCGAATCCGACAGAGTCCAAGGATGTCAAGACTATTGCGGCGGACCTAACAGATCCTTCGTCGGTCGATGCACTATTCGAGAAGGCGCCGGATGCAGTCTACATCCTGCATGGCATCATGTCGAGCGGCTCGGAAGCGAATCTGGGGTTGGGATTGAAGGTCAACTTCGACAGCGTGAGGCATTTGATCGACGTCGCCCGAGTCAAGCAGCCTGGCGTGAAGATTGTATTCACCAGTTCGTGTGCGGTCTTTGGTCGTGCCGCGGTGAAGAACGTCGCCACCGAGACCGACATTGTTCCCATGCCTGAAAGCAGTTATGGTACACAAAAGCTCATGATCGAGTTCCTGGTCAACGATTACTCCCGCCGCGGTCTCATTGATGGACGTGTAGTCCGTCTGCCCACTGTGTTTGTGCGAGCTGGTGCGCCCACAGCTGCAGCATCCTCTTTCGTCTCTGGAATCGTCCGCGAGCCAGTCAATGGCGAGGAGTCTGTGCTCCCTGTCGACCCCAGCATTGGGATCTGGTTAACATCACCACGTGCCCTGGCCACCAACCTGGTCCACGCCATCAAGGTCCCAGCAGAGAAATTCGGCCACTTCAGACAGGTTCTGCTGCCTGGCTATACAGCAACAAGTGGAGAGATCCTGGATGCCCTCGAGAAGATCGCAGGGAAGGATGTTCGTTCGAAAGTCAAAGAGCAAAGGGATGAGGGCATCCAGAAGATTGTCTTAAGCTGGCCTGCCAAGTACGACACAGCGAGGGCGAAGGAGCTGGGCTTCTCCGAGGATGTAGGGCTGGAGCAGACCATCATCGACTTCATCGAGGGCGAGAAGCAGAAGAAATAGGCAAACACAGCAAAAATTAAGCTATAGCCCCAATGTAAAAACCATGCGAATATAATGATTTGTTGGCGTAAGTACTTGGACTAAATTCGCTACGGCACAAAAGTGGCAGTGATGAGCATAGCATAACTGCCTTGGAGACCCTCAATGACAAGGGCGTTATGCATTGAACTTAGCAAATCATCACCAGCAAAAAGAACGTGTTATGAAGTGTTGTGGGGAATCTATTTCTATCTGCAACGAGATCGGACCGCAAAATGCGCGGGCTGTCAAAGCAAAAACCTCGCAAATTTTGGAACCCAGACGCCAGCCATGACCACTGCTACCCTCATTATCATAGGCAAACTCTAAGCCTGGTATGCATGCACCGTAACAGTCATGAAGAACAAAGAAAGACTTTTCGGGGGCGATACGCTTAGTCGTCCTCGTCGGAAAAGACCTCCTCACCGCGCTTGCGGCGGGCCATGCGGTCCTTCTTCTTCTTGCGCATTTCGGCGGAGGTAAGCTTCTTCTTCTTCTCGGTGGCAGCTGTGAAAAGTCAGTGAATGATTCTAAAGCGTCCGGACATGCTTGTAGTGCCCTCTCCCGAAAAAACTTACCGATTTTGTTACCCATAGCGTCGAACTATGATGGTATTAGCATGCATTCAGGATGTTGTGAGTGGATGTACTGACCTTCTCCTCCTCGTCACCCTTCTCGGTGAGACGGGGACCGGCACCCTGACCCTGGACCCAGTTGTGGCCGGAAGGAGTCATCTTGCCGTCAAGGACAGCCCAGACTTCCTCGGTCAGGTTCTTGGTGAACTCGGCAGAGTGAGTGATGATGATGACACCACCCTCGAAGGACTTGATGGCCTTGGAAAGGGCACCGAGAGAGTCACGGTCGAGGTAGTTGGTGGGCTCGTCGAGGACGATTAAGTGAGGACGCTGCCACGAGCAAGCAGCAAGGACGACCTTGACACGCTGGCCACCGGACAGACCACGCATACGCGAGTGAGAAACGAGCTCAGCATCGAGACCAAAGTTGGCGGCGTGAGACTCAATCTCCTTACGGACGAGAGGACGGAATTGACCAGAGGCGAGAGCTTCCTTCTGATCGACCTCAGCGACCATCTTGGCGTGGGAGGCCATGATCTCGGTACGGGGAATCCAGGCATTGTCAGCAGACATCATAGGTGTCCACCTCTCGTTCTTCATGCCAACGTTCTCACCGAGAGCGAAGGAGCACTCGTACTCGTAGGAGTTCTTGAACTTCCTGCGAGAGTTGATACCGATGACACGGCGCTGGGTACCCTCGATCTTGTAGATCTTGTCCATGGCCTTCTCGTCCTCCTCGGTGACGATCTTGTTGGCGCGGTCCATTGTCTCACGGTCCTCACCAGTCTGGAAACGCCACTGAATATACTCGGAAGGTGTCTTGTCGAGGTGGTGGTCAATGTGTGCGAAAGCGTGCTGCTTGATGTACGCAATACGGATGTTCTCGTGGTGGTAGATCTCACCGGAGGTGGGAACAAGCTCACCAGTCAGGACGTTGACAAGGGTGGACTTTCCGGCACCGTTGGGACCAATGACGGCGATACGCGATCCGAGCGAGCACTGGAAGGTGACGTCGGCGATCTGGGGCTTGGAGGTACCCTCGTACTGGAAGCTCATGTTGGTGGCACGGAGGATAGCCTTGGCCTTAGTCTTGACACCCTCGAGGAAACCAGGTTCGGGGAACTTGAACTCAAGGTCGGAAGCGCTGAGCTCGTGGTAGGACTTGGCAGAGGGGACACGCTTGACGAACTCGTCAAGGTTACCACGGTAGCGCTTGAGCTTGAAGCGCTCATAGTGGACAACGTGCTGGATTACGTTGTTCAAGAACTTGCTGTCGTGAGAGATGACAATGGATGTGCAAGGAGAGTTGATGAGGTAGTCCTCGAGCCACTTGACGTTCTTGACGTCCATGTGGTTGGTGGGCTCGTCGAGAAGCAGAATGTCGGGCTTCTCGAACACGGCACGAGCAAGCGCAAGCTTCATCTTCCAACCACCGGAGAGGGCAGTGATGGGACCCTTGGTCTGCTCGTCGGTGAAACCGAACTCCTTGAGGGTGGCCTCGATGGAGTCCTGCTCATCCTGGATACCGACATCGCGGAGCTTCTTCATGGTCCAGCCAATGACAGTCATCTCAGTGTCAGCAGAGTCCAAGTCGTGCTCGACGTAGACAGTCTTGACCTCGTTCTGCTTAGGGAAACCCTCGACCTGCTCGTTGTTGATGGCACGCATAAGGGTAGTCTTGCCGGAACCGTTGGGTCCGAGAAGACCGTAACGCTGACCGCGCTTGAGACGGAGGTGAGTCTGGTTGAGCAGAATCTTAGCACCGTAGGCCAAGTTGAATGTGCAGTTGCAGAGATCCTCGCCCTCCTCCTCATCGGGCTCAGCAACGTCCTCAGCAGCGGAGGGAGGAAGCGACTTCTTGCGGAGGTTCTCGGTGATGTCCTTAGCCTCCTCGTCACCGACAAGGACGGCGACGAAGGGACCGGCGTTGGCCTGCCAGTTGAGACCCTCGTAGTCCTTCTCGTCGATGAGCTGACCACCGATGGCGCCAATATACTCAACAACGGGGGTGAACTTCTCGTTGAGCTTGTACTTGGAGGGAAGGACAGCCTTCAGGTTGCCAGCAATGGTGGCAATGTCACCGAAGCGCTCGAGCTCGGGAATCTTGCCGTCCTTGACAGCACCAACACGGATGAGGGTGTCAAGGGCCTGGCGAGTCTTCTCACGGGCCTCGGGGTCGGCAAGGTTGTCGTGGTTCTTCTCAAGAGCAGGCATGAGCTTCGGCAAGAAAGCGGCGACAATCTGGGGGTCCTCGACAAGCTTGCACATGTTGTCGATAATGACAGCAGTCTTACGCTTGATAGCAGTCTCGCGCTCGACGAGACCACGCTCGAGAAGAGGGACCATGATAGCCAGAGTAGGCTCGTGAACGTCGGTGACGAAAGTGGTGGCACCGAGCAAGTGAACGGTCTCGGGGACGTTCTCGGGCTTAGCGATACACTTGATGAGCTCGGGAATGAAGCGCTCAATATCCTTGTTGGAGATCAAGGAGCAGAGAGTCTCCATAGTGGCATAGGCGGCCTTCTTGACCTCGGCCTTGGTGTCCCACATGGCACCAGAGATGACGGGGATCAGGTCAGGGACGCGGAAAGCCATCTGAGCAGGGGCAGAGGAGGTGAGGATCTCAATGCACTTGAGATCGGTCATCTTCTCGGGCCACTTCTGAGCGGTCTCGAGGGAGTGTGAAAGGTGGGGAATGATAGCCTTGACAGCGTTGGGGTTGGCGGCGCTGACGATGGCCTCGGCGGCGGTCTGAGCAGCGACCTTGACGCCGGACATCTTGTCACCGACGGCGGCGAGGACGTTGGGCAGGAGAGCAACGAGGTAGGGCTCGACGGAGGCGGAGACCTGGGCGTGCTGGGCGATAGCGCGGATAGCATCGAGGGCGCGCTCACGGGCGACGGCATCCTTCTTGCTGGCAAGCTGCTTCCTCAGAAGCTCGACAGCCCTTTTGAGTTGTCAGTCTTGAAGTTCTTCTATTGAGATTGTAAGTCACAACGTACTTGGTGGGAGCATCAGCCTCCTCAATGTCACCGTTGATGAAGGTGGCGATCGAGGCAGCGGAAGAGTTGATCTCATCCTGAGCCTTGGAGACGGTGAGCTTGCTGAGAAGCTCCTCGAGGACCTTGACGGCCTTGGAGTTCTCGCTCGCCTGAGCGGAGGCGTCGTGCAGTGCTGCAGGAGCCATGTCGTAGAGGTGAAGTGTGGTTGAGGATCGAGAAAAAAAAGAGGGCGGTTGGCCTCTTATAAGTTGGTGGGGCTAAAAAGCCTGCGCGGAAAAGAGATAGACGAATGTCTACCGGGGTATCAAATCGCACACGCGAAAAAATGTGACAGACAGCTCTCTATACAGCTGACTGCACACAGTAACTTTTTTTTAATTTAGCCCAGAGAGTGTGGGTGAGAGCGTGTTTTCTCAAAAGATGCTGCCCCTCCAGCTTATATTTCGGGACCGTGGGCAAATTTTGAAGTCCGTGCGCTGATACCCTTAGCGCGTGCGTGGCGCTCCTTCCACAACTGGGCGAGGTTCGCCCACACTGTCACAACTGACACCAATCGAGACCGGTAGAAGCTGCTCAACTTTTCTGGTTGCCCCATTGTCCCCAATTATGCTGCTTGCCACCTCGCAGCGAAGAGTGCAAGGCTGTTCTGCTGTTCGCAGAGTACGCTGAGGACATGTTGCAACAAAGCCAAAAAGTACTGTACTGTGGTATGCGCGCTCACCGCCTTCTTCTAGGCTAGCCGCTCTTTCCCACCCAACAAACCGAGGGTCGCGGATTATGCAGCGAGTTTCAGGGACCTGTGGCAACTGCCTACAGTCCCTTGCCTCGTTGCAGAGTCGGTGAAGTGCGCATACGCCATCTTGGACTATACTCAAGATGGTTCGCTGCTCAAACTTATTGCTACAACTGTGCATCCTGCAAAATCTCGGGGGCAGCCCGAGCATCCATGCTACGTACACAGTATGTGGCAGAATCTGTTCGGGCGCTATGGAGCCCTGCGCTACGGCCACCAGCGGAGGCTTCAGAAGATATCCGTCCCAAGTCCTTTCTCATGCGCCTGCCAGCGAGGAACATCACCTTTCGGCACCAACACCTTCTATTGGTGCACTTTCCCGAACGTGTAATCCGTGATCACGGTCCGAGTCGCTGAAAGTCGGGCGAGAGCATGAGGCCTAGGCAACATCGACGGCCATTGCTTTCGGTGGTACGGCGCTTGCGCTTGATGATCCTCTTTGTGTTTCGGAAGCTACGGTGAGTGGCCGACCAAATTTGTTCCTGCGCCCTTCTAGCGGCCCTTCGATTCGATGTCAGACCAGCACTGCATCGCCTGTCCTGTCCACCGACATCAGCGCCAGATTCAGTATCCAAACCAACATCAAGGAAAATCCATAGGGTGGATTTCCTCAAATTCTCAAAGAGGTATCCCAAGCCCTCATGAAGCTGATGCCATTACCTGCGCATACCATAGACAGCACAGTGCTCTCAGCAACACGGGCTTCGACGCTGCAGTTTCCTTATCGATATACCCCAGAATGCCTCCGCATCCTTTTCTCCGCTTTACGCTTGCACCGATTCGTCCCATGCATGGTATGACTTGCATGAGCTCATACCTGGGCACATCACGCATTCCCTAGAGACCTTCTGCTTCTAAGTCGACCCTCATAGATTCCGTCTCAAGTCGGGCGCATCTGTTGCAAGAATCGTGACCAAAGCTTACTGTCCCTTGGCATTGCTCCAGTAAACCACTCAGGGTCCCACTTTCTAGCTGCGTGAGCCAACCCTGTTCAATCTCACTTCGCCGTACTCCGTTGTCCTTATTCCATGCATCCTTTATCTTCTCGTACTCCCTGAATACCTTTTCGTCCTCCACTTTTAGCCTCCTTTGGTGCTCTTCAAATGTAGCTCTCGCGCTCTCTGGCACAATGTCCAGTCAACTCCACTCTTGACAATGCAGCTCTCCTGCATGGAGCACCCAATCCCTAGCATTCCTAAGGCTGGCACAGCACCCATGAGAAGGCCACAATAGTAGTCTGCCTTTTCCATCACCCAAGTGACGCTGGCCTACAGCTTCAATCATGAGAGGCCACAAACTTCCTCTGCGGGGCGAAGTTTTAAACGACTTATACGCCAGCTGCTGAAAGTTGCCTACTGGTCCGCTAAACTGCTTTGGCGGCAAGAGGACTGTCTCGCGGAACGGAATAGGCTCCTCCACGTGCCACCCGCTCTAGGTTGATAAAGCGAGCACTGCCACTTTTTTGCAGGCGACAAGTCACTGGCTTCACCGATACTGACTCTTAGAGTTCGGTCCTCTAACACAAGAGCAAAGACCTCAATGTGGAGAGGACAGGCATGTATGAAGACCCGCAACGGCAGCGGGACAGGAGCAGTGTCCTCCCACCAGGTTGAGATCCGCGCATTTTGATTGATTATCACTCTCTTAGCGCTTGGAAACTCCTCCCTGAACGTGTCCCAGAAAGCCGTGATCCGATCGTGCTGATACACGTGATGGTAAGCTAAAATACCAGTCGACACCACGGTACGATTACTCCACATCTTGACAAGGCCTGTAGACGCTTTGGAGTGCTCGCAACCCTGCGCTGTGGACGCTGCGTAGAAGATTCCAAGCGACTACAAATGGGACAATACCTCATTGAACAACGACGAATGACTGATATTGGCTCGGCGACATGTTTGGAGTCCGATGGTCTTGTTCGACCTTATGGCTATGTCTCAACCGGGTTTGTCCACTCGCCCTCATTCACCTTTTCACACACCTCTTTCAACATAGGCACTACACCTTCAAAGTCGCTCAGCTCGAGGTAGACCTGCCCACTCAACCTAGCCCACCATGCACCGCCGTAGAACAGCGTCTGCAAGAAAGTACCGTACTTGCTTGACAGTGTCATATGCAACCAGATCGACACCGCCAGTCCAACCTTTTCTTTCCCCAGCCCAGCATTTTCGCTTGCCTGCATCATCTTCTCTACATCAATCGGCAAGCGCACCATCGCCATAGAACACTGACTCAGCGTCTTGGTCTGATTGTCCAACACCTCCGTACCGAGTCCTTCTGCCCATACCTTTCCTGCATCCTGAGCAAGTTTCGTGCAGTACTGCATAATCGCCTTCTCGCCACCAAGAGTTTTGCGCCATTCGATTGCGGCCGGAATGCACAGGTACGGCGAGCTGTCAATCGTGCCGACAAATTCGAAGTTGCCGATGTACTCTGACTCGATGTTGCCGCCAAATGCACCCTTGGGGTTGATCGTGTTGGGGACATTGGCGAGGTTCTTGAATCCCCAGGACGTTGGGAGTGTGGAGCGGATGATGTGCTGGTTGCGCACTGGGACGTACAGGACTGCGCAGCCGCGGGGGACGTGCAGCCATCTGACGAAATGTCAATGATCATGAATACGCTCAATCGGGTACCGGAGTTAAGTGGCGAGCCTGGAGATACCTTTGTGCAGATACGAGGTACTTACTTGTGACAATTGCTCGTCAGGAAATCCGGATCAAGCGCCTGCATATCCAACTCAATATGCCCAACCCCATGCGCGGCATCAACCAAACTCAGCACGCCGAGTTCTTTACACGCCTTCGTCAAGCCCTCAAACGGGACGCGAACGCCAGGCATACTCACAATCGTGTCGAAGATTGCTACTTTAACTTTCCCGCCAGCGTTCTGTACTTCTTGCACTTTCGCCTTGAAAGCCTCCACCAGCCAGTCATCTTCCACGGGATACGTATACTCAACCTTCACCGCCTTCGCCGGCGTGGTTTCCGTAATGTACTCCACAGTAAGGTTGCAACCCTTGTAGATAGTAGCAAAGTACACAATGTGATCGCCCTCTTCAAAGTGTAAGTTGCGCAGCACGGTGTTGACCCCGGTTGTGGCGTTGGGCACGAAGACCAAGGTTTTGGGCGGCGCGTTGATGAGTTCTGCGATCGCGGCCCGGGATGCGTTCAGATGGGTTGGATACTTGTACCGGATGAAGGAGTCTGGTCGGGCTTCTGCTTGGTCTTGGAAGGTGCGGAGGACGGAGCGGATGGAGCGTGGATAGGTGCCGAAGGAGCCTGGTGACAGTATCAGACATGTTGTTTATATGAATTTGCAATAGCTTTGCCTCTGCAATGTTCGTGAAGTTGCATGCTTTGAGTAGTTATGATGGTTGACCCAGGCTAACTCGCAAGAGGGTGGGGAAAGTAGCACTTGTGGGCATGTCGATGCAATGCTCAGTTGGAAAGCGAATCGGATTCCTCACCATGGTTGAGGTTCAAGTAGTCCTTATCGAATAAAAACTCCTTCTCCCTCAGGTCTTTCCCGAACGTGACTCTATGCTTCGACCGAACAGCCAATGACGTTGTGTCTTCAATTGAGCCCATGGTTCCAAAGTTGCTTGTGGTGTGATGATAATTTGGAGTGGCAATTTGTGTTCTATTTGTACATCCTCATGGGGTGACTCAAGTGTCTTGGATTGCGGTGCAGTCATAACATGTAGACTCCACAGACGTAGGGCGTGGTGGTGCAGTGGGGCTCTGCCGTGGTGGACGAATCACAATGCAGCAATTGCAATTGGCCAATGAGAGGGCAGTAGCGGGTAGTGACGGTACCGAGGTGAGTCTTGTCTATGAACGCCTTTTCTTTTTCCAACGAAATGCCTGTATAATTTTGAAGTTCTCTATTACACATGATATATGAAGGCGACATGTTGATGCTCGAGTTGCAGAGAAAATCGGACATAGGAGTCAAACTCGCAGGAATACTGGAAGTAGCCTGAGGCTGTTAGCGAAGTGTATGCAATGAAAGACAAGCACCAGATACTACAACAATTTTCTTGTCTCGAGGCTTACTTCTCTCGTGACATGCATTGTGACGACGAAGCTGTAAGCCTCGTTAGCAGCGATATGACATTATGCGAGCTTTTATATTTTCTATTGCTTTCCTAGTGGTATAGAATCTCGTACTTCCGCACTTTGTCTTCATTCTGGCGTATCGATTGTGGGGCATCGCCAGGATGGTGAATTATGTACAGTATCTGTAGAAAAAAGAACTCGTAACGAACGTTTCACTGACACCCCGAAGCTTAAATGGTACGCACACTCCTTGCCTTCTCAGCTGCCATGCGTCTCCTATACTGGTCACGGAATTGGATACGGCCGTATGTGCCCAGACCGACTGAGAGGAAGAAAAAAACGGTCCAGATGCCGGTGACGGTCAAGCCGATTGGGAAGAACGCAAGAGATGTGCCAGGTACAACAAAGGGAGCGGCCAAGAAGGCAGCAGAGGTAGCTGCTGCTGCTGCAGTAGGGTCGGCGTTGGAGGCCTGATCCGCCTCAGCCTTCTGGGCGAACACACCATTCACGAAACGGGCTTCTTTGTTGGAGAGAGTGGTTGTGACATCCGCATTTGTCTTAGGGTTACGCGCAGCAAGATCGATTTGAGGAACGAGGAGCGGTTGGAGAGCTTGCCTGTTGTCTCAGTTAGTACGGTCATGACACTCGACTCGCTCAACTTACTTCGTCATGGCCGGTCCCATCAGGTTCGAGTTGATCTTTCCAACATACATGAGCGTCTTGAGCTCAGTCATGGTGCTGATTGTTTGTCGCTGAACCAGAGTACCGTCGCTCCGTCGCGCCCGAATCTCATCCTCACCGACTTCTCGCTTTGTTTTGTTCATGTTCATTGCTTGTACTGTGGCGCCGAGGTATGAGAGTGTCATACTGACATCGGCAGCGGTGACACTTTGCCATGGGTCGACGGGCGCTGAGACGTTGTACATTCGGAGTTCGGCTTGGAAAACGCCAGTAGAGTTGTCGAGGAAGGGTACGTTATAGCAGACCGCGATACCACTTGGGTTCGAAGCTTTGCCGTTAAGGTTGCTCAGCGTCTGCATGCAAGCTGCTCTTGTCTCGACCTCCCACTTCTGAAGATCTGCCTTCGATGCATCTCCGGAGGCTGGCGTCAAAGAAGCCAGCGGTGCTGTGTCGGCGGGATTTGCGTCCTGCCGTTGCGTGAGAGTGGCAAGCAGTCCAGAGTCCCGTCGAAGCACCTCCTCAAGATCCTCGCTTCGTCGGAGCACGGCATTGACATCTCCAAGCTTAATGGCAGCGACGTTGCTAGCTGCGAGCAGTGCGCTCAGCGCTGTTATCCTGAACAGCATTGTGAAGAGCGTATTAGATATGAAGAATTGATTAAAGCTGTTAGTATGGGGTTACAGGCCGACCAGCAGCGTACTAGAAGAGAGTGCCTAGCAGCGGAGGCTTGGAAAAGAATGAAGTAGTGAAGAACTAGAAACGACTCTTGAGAAACCAGCTCTGCATGGGGCTCATTAGTAGCAATAACCTGGCACAAACGTGGATCAGAAAGTGGCTCAGCAGTGAGGAGCGGAACCACGCAGTCTTGGGATGTCCGACAGTGGGCTCTCAATGGCGTGACTCAGTCATCGAGGTCCTACTGGAGAAGCAACACCAAGCCTGTACGGAAATGCCATTACAGTCATGAGACCGGCGCTGCTCGAGTCTGCGACAGGCGACACGGAATCTTTCTATGCGTTCATCCAGTAGTGCGTAAAACTAGCATGGACAGGAACTCCACTGGCGGAGACCAACCAGATGTTTCTTCGAGGATGCTGAGTCTGGGTGCGCGACCGGAGCAGGCATGACGATGTTCTGCCCCTTGAGACGATTGGTGTTGAGGCTCTGTCGCGGGTGCTTGACCATGAGACCAATCAGCGTGGCCGTTGAAATCCCTACCGACCCTTTCCGGGTTCCTGGTTTCACCCTCACACGTCTTCCTTGAACCCCGTCGTACGCGCCTCTGTCGTCTCAAGGCAGTTGAGCCACTCCAGCAAACGCCGTAGTTGGACCTCCGGTCATCGAATCTCCGTCGTCGTTGCTTCGGCAGCTACCAAGAGCTGTCAGACGTTCTTGGCTCTGCGACCATGAAGTTTGAGCTCTTCAAGCTGATTTTGATGAAGCGCATTTTGCGCGAAAAGGTAGTAGAGGCGTAGAAGCGTCGATCTCGAAGCGGATGTGTTGGCCTGCTAGGGCTGCAAAAGCAGTCGCGATGCCGAGGGTGTTGAGGGGAAGCCACAACACGTGAAGCACGTAAGATGGTGGCTGCTGTCACCCTGTCAACCCCAGCCTCTACACTCGACTCCACGTCATACCTTCAGTATGCATTCATGCTGCACGCACGAGACTGCTGGCCCACGGTGGGTGCAGGCGACATGCACTTCGGAGACTTCTCACTACCAGAAATTGTCGGTCACCATCACTCAAACGACGTCCGTTTGCTGCTGGGCATCACAACGATCTTAGGATGTTCACATATGTACAGCACAACTTTGACACACCAACATGAAAGAACGAATCTCCCGTTATCCGCGTATCCACTATCGTGGAGATGCTTGCTTGTCCCGCCGTTGCGTGCCGAGAAGATACGGTGTGCAGGTGACGCTCAACAACGTGGTCTAGTCCCTACAGATCATCGATAATCACTCGTCAAAAGGACCTCCAGTTCGTCGGAGGCTACCAATGGGGTATTCTGAAGTAAACCAGCAGCGGTCCTGCATCTACTCGTGCTCGTGCTCGTGACACCGCAGACACGATCATGCAGCAATGCAGCAGCCTCACCCACCACTACGAATGACGATTGCGGCGGAAAGGCTTTCGGGACGGCTCGCGCGCTACACACGAGCCCTGGGATGGGTACTCTGGCAGCATTCAAAATTGTCTGGCTGCGAACGCACACGCAGCTTGCACACCTACAAGAAGCGAGTCTCAGGTGGCCACGTTCGCGTGCATCCGACTATTCCACAAAGGTGCGATGCTGCCCAGTTTGCATTCGCCCAACACACATATCGTAGGGCATATATTGTTGCCGTCTACTAATGTGGCACAAAATGCGGGCGACTCACTGCCAGCACATCAAGGCCTCTGCGCTGTTGATGGAGGGTCAGCCTTACCCTCTCTCGGGTCAAGTCGACCCTCCGAGTCTCGTGCCAGTACATCTGCTGGTTATCACGACTCTCGCGCCCAACGTCCCTTCCCTGTCATTTTCGAATTCGTTCATTAGGTCCGACTGTTCGTGATCGGCTCTGATCCTGACCGATCTGGTCTGACCGAGTCGTTGCTGCGTCTGTTAGAGGGTTGATTTGAGGACGCGTCGTCCTGTTGCTCGTACCAACACCGTTGCGCGCCCCCAGGACGTTTGATCTGATCTCAACAATGCAGCACGCATCAAACTCGCCATGGCGTACATCCACGGCGGACCCTCCCAAACCTCAATACAGCTTGTCGCATACAATCTCCATGGTCAACTTGCACGAAGAACCAACCTGGTACAACCGCGGTCCATCCTCTCCCACATCTTCTTCGGTATCAACCTCCACAAGTCGAAGTGCTACACCCACGACTACGAACAACAATCCCTGGTCGAATGTCATGACGAGCCCAATCTCCCTTGCTTCGAGCAAATCGCCAGACCCATCGCCCAAACACAGTCCAACTCGTACCCCTCCGTACACAAGTCGGTCGACCACGCCCACTCCGATTGCGCCACAGCCTTTGAGACCTTTCCAGCCAATGGCAGGGTTCGTTCCAATGTCTCCGCCTGCTTCAGTCGTTGGTGATTCATACCAGTCCGACTTTCCCTCACCTATGACACCCGCTTTTCCTGGATCACCAAATCCGTATCGTCAGCCTGTAGCGCCTGTATCTCCACTAATTCACGGCTTTATCAATACATTGGCACTATCTTCACAAGGGCAGTCGCTTTCTGGGTGGTTCTATGATCTCTGTCGGAAGCAAGGTTGGGACGCTGTCCAGATTAAGAGGATATGGCAATGGACGTTGTCGAACCCGCGTCTGGCGATACTTTTGTACGTCTGCGATGATGTTGCATCCTGGCGGCAGGCGTCATTCTTCGACTTGAGGGACGAGAGTCTACCATTTCCGGAAGATCGGTTACAGGGTATCGTTGCAGATGCTCGCAGAGTCGTAGAAGAACAGTGGCGCGCAACATCCAAGGAGATGCAGTTGAATGGAAGTCACGTGGATTTCGTGGCACGAGAGACGGTACCGCTCCAGCCAGAGGGCGTCATCCGCACGTCGAAGAATTCAGAGAAGAGTCTCGACCGAGTGCGGTTGCTGGGCAATACCGATGAACGTATCCTGGTTCGAAAGCGCTTCGTCACTACTCGGCCGTCCCAGAAAGCCGCACTCATCGAGCAGATCAACAGGTTCAAATCCCTGGAGCACAAGAGCATCGCAAAGCTTCTCTGTTCCTACGCTCAGCCAAGCCACATAGGCATCGTCATGGAAAAGGCCCGCTGCAGTCTCGACGACTTCCTCGCCATGCCCGGCAGCGACCCCTCCCGCTCGCGGCTACTAGTAGACTGGATGCACGACCTCGCCTCCGCCCTAGAATACCTGCACTCGCACTCCATCTGCCACCGCAGCATCCGCCCCCGCAAAATCCTCATCTCAAACTCCCACGTCCTCCTCGCCCCCTTCGACATCGGCACCAACATCACCTTCAACCCCACCACCCAGAGCTCCCAGCGCCTCGACCACCTCTCCACACATATCCCGGACCAACCCCACATCTACGCCGCGCCCGAAGCCCTCCTCTCCCGCGCCAAACGCCCCGCAGACGTCTTCTCCCTCGGCTGCGTATTTCTCTCCATGCTCACGGTCGCGCAGAACCAGTCCCTGCACGCTTTCACACAGTACAGAGCGGGATCCACGCACGACCCTTCGTTCCACGCACACCTCGACCGCGTGGCCAGCTGGCGCAATAGACTCGTGGCTTCGACCACGGCGAGCCTGCGCGCGGGAATCGGCGGGTCGGGGAGGCGAATGAGACAGCTTAGGGCCGAGGCCGAGTGGCTGGGTATCGTGGAGAAGATGGTTGCGCCGAGGCCGAAGGAGAGGGTGAAGATGGGGCAGATTGTGGCGAGTGTTGGGGCGGGCAAGGGCGCGGGGAGACGGCGGAGTCTGGACGGAGGAGGGGGCGCGCTGGTCGATTGCGAGACGATGCCTCCTCAGGTGCTCAAGACGCGCGCTGCGAACCCGCAGCTCAGAAGGCCCGAGTTGAGTGTTTTCGATGGGTATTTTCAGCAGCAGGCGCGCAAGCTGGAGCCGGCGGGCGGGTGGTGAGGATACTATGCTATGGCAGACAGACAGACAGACACGCGGTGCGCCTGGGTGATAGCGGCGGAAGACGTGGCTGGTCTCGAGGCAGGAAATATCAGAGCAGGATCTCACGAGCGAGCGAGCGAGATGATACCCCATTCCATAATTTCCATTCGCTTATTCCCCCATCAGGAAGCACGTGTGACTTTGTGTACATATCCATGTTACGCTTTCATATGGTTCCCAATAGCACCAGCACTGTATCGGCATAGCCTGCAACTGCAACGTCCGAAGTTGATATATTCTACACGTCTACCCAACCCATCCACTATCCTATCCTATCCTATAATATCCAGATGTCCCCCCTCCAACTCCAACCTCCTCCAGGCATATCACACGTGCACCTACCCCGCATGCTCCACAATCTCGCTCACAATCCTCCCATCCTTGACAAAACTGCGAATCTGCTCCGGCAGGGGATTCTCGCTATAATCATCCTCACTGGGCAGATTGATGTTGATGCTCGAGGACTTGCTCGTGAAGATGTCCGTGTTCTGGCTGTCTTTGCCGAGGTAGATGGTCGCGCCGTCGACCTGGTCGAGCAGCACGGTGGGCAGGGTGCCGATGACCTGGAGGGCGAAGTTGGGGCATTTGATGACGTCGACCGAGGAGACGAGGGAGTCGATGATGATGGATGTGCGGGAGGAGTTGTCGATGGAGATGGCGTTTGCTTTGCCGTTGATGCGGATGGTGGTGTTTTTGCAGCGGGAGATGAGGATGGAGTGGTTGATTTCGGCGTCGAGTTCGACAATGTCGCCGGGGTTGTCGAAGTTATCCTGCAAATGACGTTAGCATAGTTTGGGCTCTTTAGGGAAGAGCACCCACGATGATCCACTTGTTGCCGTCCAGCTCCTTCTTGGGTGGCTTCTTGGTGCGCATTGTGTCTGGCTTGCGTGGGGGCGCCGGGCTCTTGCCGCGCAGGGAGCCGTTGCTGTCGCTCCGTGTCGGGACGGGCGCCTGTGTTCGCAGCGACGGGTTCTTATGCGTCATCTGGCTTGCGTCGACCTTCTTCAACCCCTTGGTGACGTCTGCGCCCCGGTTCAAGTCGTCGAAGACGGCGTTCATGTCTGGCGCGGCCTTCTTGGCCGGAGGAGCGGCACCCGGTGGTGGAGGCGGGCCTGGCGGCGGAGGAGGACCGGGCGGTGGGGGGATGCCAGCCGGCGGCGGCGGTGGAGGGGGTGGGATGGCACCAGCAGCTGGGCCTGACGCACTGGCGACCTGCTTGGCTGCTTCCTTTGCGTCGATGCCGTTGCTGTTCCAGGCGACGCCGCTGGGGTGGTGCTTCTTCGCGTACTCGGCGAGCGCCTTGAACAGCTTGTAGTAGGCCTGGACCCACTCGACATTGGTCTTGTCTGGCTTGTCGCGGTACTCCTTGAGCACCTTGTTGCCGTACATCTGGGCGCCGCCGAACAGCTCGGTGATGTACTCGTGGGGCTTGGGGCCGCCGCCGCCTCCAATGGTGACCCAGCCCAGCGATCCAACACCGTCGGCAACCATGGACAGCGGGTCCTTGAGCGCGGGCTCGCGGTTGCTCTGGCGCACCTCGTCCGTCTTCTCCATGGACGCCTGCAGGTCCTTCAGGAAGCCCATGATGGTCTGGTCGTCGGGCTTCTTCGCCTTGTTGGCGATGGACAGGAACGCGCGCTGAGCGGCGAATGCGCGCTCGACCGCCTTGGACTGGCTCTCGATGACGGGGCCCAGCTTGCTGCTCAGGTCGAGCCACGTCTTCAGTTCTGTCTTGACGAGCTCATCGAAGGCGGTAATGGACGGGGGCAGGCTCTCGGCGACCTGGGGCGCGGGGGCGGCCACGGGGGCAGCAGTAGCGCCTCCAGCAGCGACGGCGGCGGGCGCTTTGGCGCTGCTGGCGCTGCTGTCTGTCGCGAACGAGGACGAGGCGATGTCCTCGAGGCGCGAGGTGGCGGCTTCGAGCCTGCGCATCAGCGAAGTCAGCACTCCATCTGGCTTCTTGTGGCCGTCCGGACGGGGGCCGATGGCTCGGTGGTCCGACGCGCTCATGGTGGCAGCGGCAGCGGCAGCGGCAGCGGCAGCGGCAGTGGCAGTGGCAGGGTCGGGAGGGGCGGGAGGGAGGTACACACCGCTTTATCAGGGTCGTCAAGCTGTTCATGTTGTTTTGGGCCATGACTGCGGGGACAGTACTACGGTACTACGGCCAGGAGCTCGGGGAAGTGACAGACGACGGCCACTTGCAGCTTGCGCACGCTTGGTGTGCTTCCAGAAAAGATGGACAAGCTGGGACGGACAAGCTAGGATGTGCCAATGGCGAGCGCCCTCGTGTGACGTGTGATGAACAGACGTCTGCCTGGCTCGTTGTATGCTGCGAGAGAGGTTACGTAGCCAGGAGGTAGTCGGTACAGCTCCTGTGCAGCGTCGTGGGCCCACATGCGCTAGTGCATGGCATCACGACTGACCGCGGGGGTCTGTGAATGGCCGCGTTCCACAACACCTGCATCGTGACTCTGGATGTGATGCTTTGAGAAGGATGTTCAGTCTAGTCTTTGGCCCAGATTCCGATTCAAAGCTTCAAACCGAATACACGCACTTCGCAATAGCAGGGTCCGGACTCGCTGATAACAACATTTTTGCTCAGAAATAAGGATTTCAAACACCATGGCGACCGCTACGTCTAACATCGACTTCTGCAGCCTCGGCATGTTCATCATCGACGAAATCGAGTTCCCTCCGCCCAAACCCCCAGTCCAGGACATCGTCGGCGGCGCAGGTTCCTACGCCGCCCTCGGCGCACGCATCTTCTCGCCTGCCCCCCTCTCAAAAAGCGTAGGCTGGATCGTAGACTGCGGCTCCGACTTCCCCAGCGCGCTGCGAGACTACATTGCGTCGTGGGACAGCGGGGTGGTGGTGCGCGAGACACCGCATCGGCTGACGACGCGGGGGTGGAATGGGTATGGGGAGAATGAGCATAGGGGTATGTCTGTTTGTTCTGCGAAAGAGATGTGTATTGTGTGTGGTGGACTGGGCTGATAGAAGACAGGGTTCCGATACACGACGCCCAAGCTGCGGTTAGCGCACGGGGATTTGAGGGATACGGGGTTGTTGTGGGCGAGGTCGTTTCATCTGATTTGCTCGCCGGGGCGGTGCGTGGAGCTTGCTGAGAAGATTGTCGAGTTGAGGGTCGCGGCGAGTCCGACTACCGAGCGGCCGTTGTTCATCTGGGAGCCGGTGCCGGATCTGTGTGTTCCTGGCGAGTATGAGAATTGTTTGGAGGCGTTGAGGTCTGTGGATGTTGTGAGCCCGAATCACGGGGAGCTGGGGGGGTTCTTTGGCGAGTCGACGGATGGAGAGGAGCATGTCGACTATCGCTTGATCGAAACGCTGTGCGGTCGATGGCTGGCGAGCGGCATTGGACCGAACGGGAGTGGCGGCATTGTGCTGCGGAGCGGGAAAGACGGGTGTCTGGTTGCTCGTCGTGGGCTGCGTACGTGGATGCCTGCTTATCACCAGAACGGCGAGAAAGTCGTGGACCCTACTGGTGGAGGCAACGCGTTCCTAGGCGGGTTAGCAGTTGGGTTAGTTCGCAGCGGAGGCGTTGCAGCGCTCCAGGAAGCAGCTGCGTGGGGCTCCGTGTCAGCGAGCTTCGCCATAGAGCAGGTGGGCATGCCGGTGCTAGGGCAGAGCGCGCAGGGCGAATCGTGGAACGGTGTGCGTGTCGAAGAAAGACTCTCAGAGTTCAAACAGAGGCTGGATAGCTATGTACAGCCGTAAAGCTTCTTGAAGCTTCTTGATGATCCTACACGTCCTCCCCCCCTCTATTGCCCCTGCTGCTTCAGCTTCGCCTCGTGCTCGCGGATCTCTCTGCTCCAGCTGCGGCGTGTTAGCTGCATTGTCCTCTTCCGGGTGTCCTGCGCGTGGCTGTCTCGGGGTGACGTACTATCGGCTGGGGAAGAAGCGGCCCTGCTCGGGCATCTTGTCGCGGTGCTCGCGCTGCGCGGAGACGGACCAGGCCATGCCAACAATGCTGGCGAGGACGAGGCCGACGACGGCGGTGTTGCCCTTCCAGTTGGCGGGCTGCGCATACCAACCACCGGCGGGCGACCAGACGTGCTTGGGGTACCTGTGGGCGGTCAGCGGGCGGGCGGGCGAGGCATTGGCGGGCGGGCCTCACGGGATCTTTGGTCCTCCGCCCATGGTGAAGTGCTGCTGTGGGGGTTTCTGGGGTGCGTGTCGCCAGGCTTGACCTGTCGTCGGCCGTGGTGCTGCAGAGCGCGGCCGCTAGTGTCGAGGCTTGGCGCTCCCCAAATTCTCAGAGACGCTGGCCATGGCCGCGACGCTCCAGGAGCCGACGACACGCGCGCCCGTCCGCCTGAGTTTGTGTCTGTCGCCTCGTCTGTGTCTCCGATGAAGCGCATCGCTCTGTCCCGGTGCGCCTCGCAATGGCAGGCCGCCCCGTCGCCTCGCCGGCCCTCGTGCCTCTCCCACGCCCAGCGCGCCCTCTCCGCCCACAGCAGCAGCAGCACCAGGACACAGGCGCGCTGCCAGACGACCGTGTCGATACCCGATGACGGCGAACTGCGCGTCGAGCTGCCCGAGGAGCCCTCGCTCGTCGCCGGACAGACAGCACCGCCGCCCAAGACACGGCAGCCGCGCTGGCCGACGCCCCTCGCGAAGCTGCCCTCACCACACCCCAGCGCCGCCGAGCGCTCCATCAAGCTGCACGCCCTGCGGAGTCGACTGGCCCTGCCCAAGCGCTTCCCCCTCCCGACCCTCGCCCGCACCCTCGTGCACCCCTCGGCCGACCCCAATGCCGCCTTCAACAACGCCTCGCTCTCCATACTCGGCCGCCGTCTGCTCGGCTACTACACCACAGAGTGGCTGCTGTGCAACTACCCGCGCCTGCCCATGGCCGTCGTCTTCTCCGCCGTCGACGCCTACATCGGCCCCCGCGCCCTGGCCACCGTCGCCAGCGAATGGGGCATCGAGGCCGCCGCAGAGCCCGGAGGCGAGGTCGACCCGGGCCTCCTCCAGTTCAGGAGGATCCAGTCGGGCAGCGACCTCCCCGCCTCCCTGCGCCGCCAGGCACCCTGGAGCTGGAACGTCACCACCACCCACAAGATCATGAAAACCGACGAGTTCGGCTCCCACAGCGCCGCCCCGAGCCCGCACGCCCTGAGCAGCACGCCCGTGTCCATGGAAGAAGCAGCCCAGTCCTTCGTCGGCGCCCTCGTCGGCGCCCTGCACCTCCAGCTCGGCGCGCCCCTCGTCAAGCGCTTCTTCCGCGACCACTTCACAACCCGCCACCTCGACATCAGCACCCTCTTCGACTTCCGCACACCCACCCGCGACCTGTCCAAACTCTGCGCGCGAGAAGGCTTCGACGCCCCCGTCGCCCGCCTCATCTCCGAAACCGGCCGTCTGAGCAGACACCCCGTCTTCGTCGTCGGCGTGTACAGCGGCAAGGACAAGCTGGGCGAAGGCGCGGGGAGTTCGCTGGACGAGGCTAGGACAAGAGCTGCGGCTGCCGCACTGAAGGCGTGGTACTTGTACCGCCCGCTCGACGTCACCGTGCCCAGCAGCACAGAGGGCGCGCTCGACGCTGGCAAGTGGAATCCTAATATGGTCGATTGCGGTGAGGTCATCGTCTAAGAATTATGTATGCTTTGGCGCACTGCGCGTCTATACTTCACCATGTACACTTTGCACGACGGCGTTTTGACACGGTGGCTGCAAGGAAAGGGTGGAAGGGGGGAGAGTATGAGAAGAGAAGCGTCGACACCTGACGGGAATGCACTTGATCAGTCACCTCGAATAAAGAGTCCCGCGGACAGGTTTCATGTCATGTACTATATATGTATATGTGACACCGTTGGATCCCATGAGATCCCGCCTTGTAGAGAATACGAGATTTGTTACACACATCTATCCATCCATTCACTATATCCACTTTCTGACGTTAATGAGCCTAGGTTCCGATATGAGGCTGGCTTACAGTTGGCGTGTACTTCTTTACCACTGCCACTGCCACGCATCATGGGACATATGCACCAGTAATCTCGGAATTGGTTGCATGGCGCTCCCACAAGTACGAGTGTTGAATGTTGGCTGAGTCGAAAAGGAAAAGAGCTAGCAGGAACGCAACGTGTACAGACGCAAGGCTGCCATGAGCTAGGCAACCATATCACTGAACACTCAACACAACCAGGCTTGCATCTAAAGCACCACAGCAACGTAGTCAGTGTCCACGGCTGTAAATCAAAATGCTCGACATTGCAAGCCGGCGCAGGGCCTGCGAAGACACACTCAGACGCACACCCTCCATTGCCGCATCCGCAGCGGCTCAAGGCGGAAACCCACTCGACAGTGCCTTCATCCCAGCCCAACTCCCACCCCTCGACAAATCAAGCCCTCTCTACCCTAGCCTCACCCGCCGTCCCATCCAAGTCCACAACAGCGACGCCTTCGCTCTCGCCCGGACCCTCGACGCCACCACCCCTGCCCTCCCCAACCCCAACCCCAACCCCCCAAGGCGCACCAACATAGGCGTATTGAATCTGGCGAGCGATCGCGAACCCGGCGGCGGCTGGCGCTACACCCTATCGCAGACGCAGGAAGAAGCTCTCTGCTACTCATCCACGCTGTACGCCACACTAAACCCCGAATGGTACCCGTTTCCGAACACCGGGCCCGGATCATGCGCGGGCATCGTATCACCAAACGTTGTAGTCTTCAAGGACACGCTGAACCGCAACCTAATCGACCTCCCAGCTGAGCAGCGGCACATGGTGACTGTCATCACTGTGGCTGCGCCATGCTGGCCAAAATGCACAGCCGACGGAGAAGAATTCGCGGATCCGTCTGAGCTGGAAGATCTGCGCGAGAAGATCCTGTTGGTGTTGAGAGCAGCGGCGGTGCATGGGGTTACTGGTCTTGTGCTGGGGGCCATGGGCTGCGGTGCGTATGGGTGTCCGCCGCGCGCTGTTGCGAGGGAGATGAAGAATGCGCTTGAGAGGGAGGAGTTTGCTGGGTGGTTTCAGACTGTTGCTTTTGCTGTTTATGCTGGCGGGCCGTCTGGACAGCGGAACCTTGAAATCTTTCAGGAGGTCTTTGGGGGATCGTAGAGGGGGTGGAGACGAGCCATGTATGAAGTCGCCATTCGATAGCCTGGAAGACTTCAGTGACAAAAGTGCCTTTGACAAAGCCAGTGTTTTCGGCGTCGGCTGGGACTCCTAATTAGTACATGACATTGTCGTCTCCATGGCGAGTCGGTCTGTGGTCTAGCCATTACAGTGCTTCAGCACGAGCGCTGTACCTGCTCTGCTGGGTATTTTACGTGTATCCTGTACGCAGACTTGGAGAGGGCCCACTTATGACATGCTCAGCTCCGTATGGATTTCAACATCAAACGTGTACCTAATGACGAGACATTGCCTTTAGATCGAGCTATTCCTCGTCTTATGGAAAATGCCAATCCCATGGCGCTTCAGTGCAATCCCACAGTTATACATACACAAGTGTGACAATGCTTCTCCCCAACTCACGACGAGTTGGAGTTGTCAGCGCAACTCCATGCTGACGATTTGCTGCTGTCGATAATGCCGACAATAGATCCATATGTTCCAGCTATCGTGAGGAACCAACCTCCGATAATCATGAACGCACACCAGCCAACCATGAAGTACCACTTGGGCGTCCTGTGGTTGCGCCAGTTATCGTACAGCCACATGCAACCCATGGGCTGCATGGACATGAGGGTACCGAGGAGCGCACCGATCAGGGACACGAGACCACCGAAAACGGGAATGGCGCTGGCGACAATGTACGCAATGATGGCGTTTCCGGCAGTGCAGCCGATCCAGGTCACCCAGTGCGTCGGGGTGTTTCGTGTAAGATGCTGGGATCCACGGAGGATGCGCAGGAATAGGTACTTGGCCGCGAAATGCACGAACATTGTCGTGCTAACCAGCAGTCCCGGGAGCGCGATGCCGTAGCAGACCTTCTTCATGAGGTGTCCGGCGGAACCGAGCGCGGGCGACGACACGTAGGATCCGCAGTAGTAGTAGACGACGCATCCAATGGCGATGTAAACTGCAGTCATTGTTGACTGGCAAACGATGAGAGCGCGGGTGTAGTGGCGGGGCTCGCGCATTTCAGAGATGATGTTGAAGAAAGCCGGGGTTCCAGCATAGGCGAAGACAATGGAGGATATTGAAGCAAAGGCATCAGCGGGGGTGGGCGAGCCGAATAGTTCATAATCGGACTTGAAGGGGCCAGTCTGGGGCGCATCGGCGGGGCGGTCTTGAACACCGACAGCAATTGTCAAGATGAGAACTGCACCAACCGTTAGCAATGGCACACTTAAGGGCAGTGAGAACCGTCAGGGACTTACTGGAGCTAAGAATGCTGACAACACCGACCCAAGCGAGCCAGGAGATCTTTCCGAGGGTCTGAATACTGCCCAGACAAAAGGCAACAATGGCAGCAACAGCGACGAAGATGGCTGTGCAAGCGCCGTGGGACGAAAGAGCATTCAAGGCTGTCGAAATACCTATCATACCGGAACCAGCAACGAAAATCCAGTACAGGGCGAATGTGATACCCAAGAACTCGTAGCCGGCACGTCCGAAGAGCTTGCGGCCAACGTCGTCGATACCGTAGATATCAGGATGGTTCATCTTGAATACACCAATCATGTAGTTGGACCAACTCGTCATCACAGCGATGACCAGAATGATAATCACACCGGGGATCATGCCGAGGCTGTGGAAGACGGAGGGAATGGATAGGACACCAAGACCAATCTGCGTCTTCAGCATGAGCACCGTTGTGCCTTTCCAGCCAACCTGCAATTATTAGTGACTCTTCGTGCAGGATTATCTGGACAGCATACAGCGCGGTAGTTTGGCCCATCTTCGCTAATCTCTCCAAAGACGGCGTCTGTGATTGAGACTCGACGGGCGGTGCCTTGCTGTACACCAGACGATGTTGGATGAATGTCATTGTCGTCGTATGCTGATTTCTCAGGGTCTGAGTAGTTGGGATCCTTAAAGTCGACCATTGTGAAGTACAAAAAAGGTTGAATGCCCGAGATGATATGTCTGCATAGATCCGAAACTCAGGACTCGTGAGGACAACTAAAGGAGCTGCTGGATCCGCACAGAGGGACGACATGGGGTCACTTTATGAATGCATCGAAGCCGGCAATCGCTACCCACGCTTGCCCTAGGAGTACGTCAGAGGCGCCCTGGTGCGATAAGGTCGGAATCGCGCTACCACTACGGTAAGGTCGTTGATCCGAGCGTAGTAAAACTGCATCTGGGCATGTCAATGTGGATCAGCCGCTAATGCCCCCGGATTCGAGACTAGGTCCTGCGGGGGAGCCACCACTTACGAGAGATAATTAAAGACCCTTGATGATCTCGAGGTAATTAACATCTGTAGATTCAACCTCGAAGCTGTTCTGCAGCAGTTCGGGCCGCAACTCGGGGCTCCAGCACAAGTACACCAAGTACGACAAGTACGAAGCTGGACGACCTATGTAAAAGTGGGCCGAAGATAAGAGCGAAGAGTGTGCTGGGGAACGCTTGAGCCCACGCTCCGTCCGTGTCCCGTACTGTGGTATTAGGCGTAAGTAGTGTAGGTGGGTCCCGGAGTCCAGGGGTGCGGACTGAAGATGAATTTGGCTTTCCCTAAGAGTCATGTCTATGCTTCAAATGCTGACTAGCACTCTATTGGTCCTATCCAAGCCAGTAAAAGTTTCAATACGCCGATCGTAATCATCCTCCACACCGGGACCTACCTGCACTATTTACTGTGGTTGCAGATATATATCTTGTGAATGGACACGATGACAAGGGGTTTCGGTCGTATTTTTTTTAGTTGTATGAGGCACTAATCTGATGCGTTTTTAATACTTTTCTAGTCCTAGAGGCTGTAACTTAAGCAATTTGCAGGGTAAGTGCTGTAATATATCAAAAAGCAGACAGGATCCGATGTAATCTCACGAGTAAGGCCATCCGGTTGTGCCGGACCCACTCACAATATTTGCGTCGGATACCAGTACGCCTGACACCACAGTACATCCCACGTAACTTGAGCCGCATCATCGGCTGATGCCAGATGGGAGCTAAGCAACGGCAGATCCTGAACAGCGCGCGAAATAACACCACTCGCGTCTACCCCGAAACGTTCTCTAGCCTTAGTGCTTCGAGCTACGGGGCCCTACCCGCATCGACTGGGGTCTGCCAGCCACTGAAAGTTTTGGCAGATGCCAGCCAGCGGGACCATTACCAAATAGCTTCCAATTTGGCACGCGACACCGCAACCTGTAAACTCTGGGGGACTCTGGGGTAAAGCAACGAGTTGCCCCATAAAGAACGCGGGGAAAGTTGAAGAGAGCATTTGAAATATCGCACCTCTCCTTCCCCAGTCCTAACCTGCCAGATAGCACAGCAGGACTTTCGGATCTAGGTGGCGACATGTTCAGGGCCACGTGCTTGTGAGATACCGGCACCCCGACCGATTGGGGAGTTTCCACACAGTCGAAATGAGCGGCGGTCCCTCCGGCCAAGGCTTGCAACATCCTAGCACACCTTTGGATCGAAGGCCTGAATTCACTGCTTCCCTGGAGGGACGTGCAACATGTTGGGATCGGTGCTTCCGCGGTGAGCGCGTGTGGGTTGCCAAGGACCTCGTTGCAGATGTTGGCGCAGGGCTGGATCGCAACTTGTTGCCACGTTCTGAAAGCCGCAAATTCCAGCGCAATCTACCGCCATGTAGACGGCTATCCTCGGTGCTGAACTCGCATGTTGGTGGTGACACTGGTGAGCTTTTCGCATGAAGCTTTGGCAAGCTTTGTGGATGTGGCGACGATAAGCTTTGAAATGCCCGGTTGCGATGACTCGCTGATTAGCCGAAGGCTCCTTCGGTGAATGACGTAGCCCGCATGCTCACATCCCAGCAGGTGTGAGGCATGACTCGCCCATCTTAAGATGCTACGTAACACCGTAACGTACGGCGTGCCTCGACTCCCTCGAGGCTCGAGCGACATTCACCCGCAAGGCTTTTTCAATTGACTGCTGCGAAGTCCCACGCATCAAGGAGCTGCGTGTTACGCATTGTATGTGACAACCTTCACTAACAATGGTGCTCAATGCCTAGAAGATCACTTGGCGCAACAGGGCTGAGGAACAAGGGCCGAGAAAAGATAACTTACTGCGTACGCATGGGTCCTATTTGCCCATTCATATCACAAGACTAGAAAGTTATCAGTCTCATTACCTTCGTCTTCCTGTGAAGGCTGAACATCGAAGGCACGGGATCCTCTGTTATGTGAGATATGGCCTAGAGAGAGGTCAGGTCTCTGGTCTCGATTCTTTCCATCCCAGCACTCAGCAATGTTGGACATGGCTGGGAGGTTATCAGGGTTTTTCTTAAGATGTTATGTTACGTACTCTTCGATGATCCTCATCCATCCATCAATATTGCGATCGCTATCACGGGTGTCGTCGGATAATGTGTATGCCTTTTCCATCTTCCTCCAATGTACTGTCCGTAAGCTCGTTCTTCCCTCTGCTTCACGCATTATGGCTTCCGCGCAAGATCAATATAATTAGAGGTCGGTGTATCGCAGCATCTAACGCGCTAAGAAATGTTCTTGGACAGTGGAGAGTAGAATGTATCTTGGACTTCTAGCGGATGGCAGAAAGGTATTGTGCAAGACTTCTGATTGAAGTCGACTACCTTGGGGGCTGTCAAGGTGGCGCATCAGTTCGTGAGACGCAGGCCACATTGCGGCTCATCAAACTTACCTCTCGTCGTTGCAACGACGTAGCGTTGGTTTGGGTATTCATCATGTTGCACTTTATCTGGCAGTTGGCCTCTCGCAAAGGTTCACTATCCTCTTGCACTCTCGATGGATGCAGTAGACAATGGTAGTAGAAACATGGCTCATAAATCGATTGTACTAGGCGAAATTGATCACTGTTGATACTGTGGTAGAGGGCATAAGTATTGTGGCTGGGTCTTAGGCGGACTTATAGTCATACTCACGTATTAAAATCTTTATAGCTTGCAATTTAACAGACAGCTTATAAGTTAGCTGCTTAAACTACTTTATTAGACAGAACAATAACTAACAAGCTCTGTGTTTCGGCCCGCACCCTGGACGCCGTTCCCCACCTGCAATACTTATGCTCTCTAACACAGTAGTGCGGGCATGACATGCCGGAAAAGTTGAGGGAAGTCGAGTGCTTGTGGAATGAGGACGCAATCATCGAATCCTCCTTACAGCATCTCCGCTCCTTAATTCTTATCGAGATAGCGGCCCTACCGCGTCACTTCGGTCCTTTGCGGCCTGCAAGCACATCCGGGCAGGTCGACTGTTTGCATCTGACATTATGTACAAGGGTGCTGTATAGATGACTTGACAGCTGTCGTCCTGAGTTAGTGATCGGGGTGTGCTTGGCTATTGTTTTCGCCTTTGGTAAGGCGAAAGTGATATAAAGACAATGCCAATGTTCAAGATGCCTTTTTTCACAATAGGCAAATCTGACCGTGACAGACGGAGGGATACGATGCACCAGAAGGACCTTTCACGGACGAGATCAGCGCTGGATGAACGACGTACAGATAACAGAAATCCCGTGGAAGCGGTTGAACCGTTGAAGTCAGGCCGGTTCGGCGATTATATTCGAACATAAAGCCGCTAAGAAGTAGCTACCACTTCGCTGAACTGCCATCAGCGCACGCCCTCAAGTCTCCTTGAAGCATTGAATCAACCCTCCCAGAATCTTTCCAAACACCCACGGCAACTCCAAGACTTTATTCCCAGGGTCGACTAGGTCCCACACCGTCTTACTCAAGCAAACCGTAGGCTCAATATCCGTGATGTCCGTCAGCCAATTAATCAGATCATCGCACTTAGGCGCAAAAGCCCAGGTAAGTGGGTTGGCGAGCGCGGCACTGCGAGAGTCAGGGAGGGGTTCAAAACACATAAGAGAAGCAACGAAGACGTGGGGAGGTAAACGTACACTCTACAAACATCCACCGCTTCATCATGGTTCCGCATAATCAGCCTGAAAAGCTGCGAGAAAAGATACCACCTCTCCTCGTGCTCAGTGGCCGTGAACTTGGCATCTGCAATCGTCTTGCCATAGTCAGTGGCAGTCTGTTCAGCGACGGACCATCCTTCATCATGAGCCTGTGTCCATGTCAGTGCAATCCCAGATATGATTGAGCTTTGTGTGTTCCGACACACTTACATCTCGATCCTTATATCCACTTTTTTCCATCGTCTGAAAGAACCTTGTCCACGGCTCCGTACCAGGGTTACTCCCATTGTCCGTGCGAAGACCCAGCGCGATTGCACCACCGTTCTGGATGCCCTCAACGATGCCAGCATCAACATACGACGCCCAACTCTCCGGCGAGCCAAGGTTGTTGTTGATGAAGAATTGGATAACACCTTCGATCGCTGCGAACTGGTTGTCTGCATTCAGGGGTGCGAAGAAGTTGGACTGCATTGTTTTGACGTAGTCGAGGCGTGTGGACATGCTCATGGCCGTGAGTTGCGTGAACGTGCAACTCAAGTTTGTGCGGCAGTAATCGCGTGTACTGATGGCTGCCGCTACAGATACGGTAGGGTGAAGCGCAAGGCTGGAGAGAAGGGGAAGGAGATGTAGGCTCAGCATGATTGAGGTATATGGAGAGGAAGGAATCACACAATGGGCGACGACGTTGGTGAGATAATGCTTCGTCTTAAATCTGACCCTACTCCCTCATCCCACACGGAACGACCCTGACTGATTGAATGTTTAGACATTTCTGCCTCCACTGCTTGCGAATACTCAAGAGGTATGGTCTTTGGCTGTGGCAGCGGGGCTGACTAGGGTCGAGCCGAACCTTGACCCTAAAAAGAGACTGATCCGTGCTTGGGGCTGAGAAACGCTGATGCGAAGGATTCGGAGCAATCTCCTGCTCACGAGCGCTCGGGGATTAAACGACGAACAGAGACAGTCGACGCAAGAACTCTTGGACCATTGGCCGCATGTTCACAGCCTCGTAATAGATGTATTGAAGAGATGGGACTGGCATATGCCGGTAGATTGCGTACCTTGCCCTTCAACGCCTTTCGAGCGCCGTCTAGCTGCTTTTGTTATTGCATATTTCGCTGGGGGTATATCTCCACTTCAGTTGGCTTGCCTTGTTGCCTTATGGGGCGATGGCACGGCTTTGAGTCCGTATAGGGGTGTTCCTGTAGACTATTTCCATGCTCTCATCCCGGGACCGGACTAGCCATGTCCCTCTGATATGCACTAGCGAAGTCCAGTTGACTCAATTGCCCATTGATCTGGTCGATCTCTTGATTCAAGTCTTCCAAATTCTGGGCTAAACTTGTCTGCTCGTCGAACCGTCGATGCTTGGCAGCATCGGCCACCATTTCGCTGACCATGAACTTCTGTTCTTCGAGGATGATCAGCCGTTCACGTAGTTCCTTCTCTTCGGACTCCATGGCAGACACCTCGCTGCTACCGATAGCACTACCGCCCAGCCTATCGTTGGCCTTGATCGCAGCTAATGCACCACCCTTCGCTGGCAGGCCTTGTGGAGCAGCATGCTTGAGAATCTTCGGTAACGCCCGCAGAGGAAGCATATGCAGGCTCAGAAAGCTATACGCTTGTTGGTAGACGGCTTTCTGCAACCGCTTCTGTGTAGAAGACTCGGTCGGTAGGTCTCGAATTCGTTTGGCGGCTGCGTCGAACTGTGCGAATGCCTCCATGAGCCGTTTGCGAACTTTGGTCGCATCTCTGAGTTGTTGTGGAGTCGGCGGCTTTTCGGGATCTTGCAGAGCTATCAATAGCTTCTGGAATCGCGGTAGCAGCAATCGGATGCCTCTCTCGAATTGCGCAAGATTCTCATAAGCTCGCTGATCTTTTGGCCTTTCAGCCATCTCGCGATCGAAGTCAGCTCTGCTGAAGAGTGTGTGATTGCAGTCTTTGCACATGCGCACATCGATGCTGACCTGGTCTGACGCCTTCTCAGACTTCTTAGGATTGACATTCAGTCCAATCTCCGTCGAGCATCCAGTGTTTGGATCGCCACACACGACTCGCCCACACATCCGACAGTGATGTCGGCGGAACGTGTATGCCGAAAATTCCTGCTGGCAAAACGGGCAATGTGAGACTTTCGCATCTTCTTCCCAAGTGATGATCGACTGCTCCAAGGCCTTGCGCTGATCCTTGGCGGTGTTGATGCCAACAGCAGATAACCTAAACCAACCTCCTCCTGCAGCTGGTGTTTCGTCGACGGGGGGTGGATTGGCAAGTAGTTGCGTCAGTTTCGTGAGGCGCTTTTCCAGCCTGCTGACTTCCATGTGCTCTCTGTCCACCCTTTTCCGTCTGATCTTTGCAAATTCGTCGAAGTGGTTGCGCTCGAAACCATGGTGATCGTTGTAGCCGTCTCTTGACTTATAGCAAGTCTCGCAGACTCTACACCAGATGCCTCGTACAGGATCATGCTTTGCTGCTCGTGACAACTTCATCTGGTACAATGTGTGGTCCTCGCAGAACAGTTGGCCACACTGCCTGCAATTGACAGCTATCTGGCTGTTGCCCAGCGCCATGCCCGAGCCAGTGATAGGTCTCCCGCAAACTGGGTCTGAACATACGTCTCGATACCCTGGTCTCTGCCAATGCGCTCTGGTCACTTCTTCCTCGGGATCTCGACAAACGATAGATACTGGTGGCGTATCATGAGCGGTACGGGTGTGCGATGCGCTGTGAGAGTGGGTCGTAGGTGGCGGCGTGGGCGAGCTGTTCGATTCGAAGACGTCAAGGCCCTTGAGTTTCTGGTTCAGTACGACGAGAGGCTGAAATTTCTTCGCCTTGACCATCTGCTCCTCGAACCAATTCTTGACCTCGTCCTGCTCTTCCTCGACGAGATTCTGGTGATTATCGTCAAGATGGCTGGCAGAGATTAGAAGTTATACATCAGGGACAATAGCGTAGGGCGGCAGTACCGATTCAGTTGGAGAAGCGTCACCTGCCGTCATCAGTTCACTGCATAGGGTGCGGGCAGGTGCTATCAGCGTACCATCTCCTCACTGCATATTGGACACGCCAGACGGTTACTAGCACGGGCAGCGGCATTCTCACTCGGCCCCAGCAGGACCTTGCTGCTGATGTCTTCCCTCGTCTCGGCGGTGCTGGCGGGGCTGTTGGACGTCTGGCTGCTCAGCGACAGGGAGCTTTCCGAGGGCGACAGCAGACTCGCATTGCGGACATGGCTGTGCCGCGCCTGCGGTGCCTGCAGCGCCTGTGCATGCGGGGGCGCCGGCGACACAGCAGGCGACAGGTTCCTCCCGCTCCCAAGCACGCGACCGCCGCCCAGCGACCTGCGGGAGGCCATGGTGGGAGAAGAGGAGTACCTGGGTACGATGTCTAGGAGTGATGCAGCTCGCCGTGGGCCGTGTCGGAGTTTACGGGGGAGCTGCGCTAGAGGTGGGCGTGGCGCAAGGGCTCCTGTGCATGCGCATCTTGCACGCTGGGCATTGTACGCCTGACGCTGCTTTGGTCGAATGCTGTGGTATATTTCGAGTCTGAACGCTACGAGTGTAATAGACAGCTGCCGTTGAGGCTGAATGCGCCCGTTGGTCGTGCATTCATGGATCTCCTCGGTGCAAATGACAGCCTTGGCCGACGCCATTGAGTCGACTTCATTATCTCCGCGCAAGATGCGCCGCTGCTCCTATGCACACTCGACAACATGGCGCACGAGGAGTTTCCAGAGGTACAGGGCGGCGGCTCTTTGATTCTTGCTTGGCAGATACGGAACAAGCGCGTGCTGGTGGTTGGCGGAGGCGAAGTGAGTATGCTGCTGTGCGCGTGCGATAGTAATTGACGATTGACTGTAGCACAGGTCGCCGCAGGCCGAATCTTGAACGTTCTCAACGCCGACGCCAAAGTGACTGTAGTCTCTCCCCGAGACGGACTGAACCCAGAAGTTGCATACCGAATCGAGCAGGGCCAAGTCGAATATGTCGATCGCAAATTCGAGCCCTCCGACCTCGATGGCGCAGATATGGTCATGACCGCTGTCGATGACCCAGAGGCCTCAACACAGATCTGGAAGCTTTGCAAGGAGCGGAGGATAGCAGCGAACATTGCGGATGTGCCACCAGAGTGCGACTTCTACTTTGGAAGTGTGCACCGTGATGGACCACTTCAGATCATGGTCAGTACGAATGGCAAAGGCCCTAGGTTAGCCAACATCGTCAGGCGGCAGATTGCTGCAAATCTCCCACCAAACATTGGCCAGGCGATCTCAAGAGTAGGCATGCTACGCCAGAAGCTACGAAAGGTGGCGCCAGACATCTCCGAGGGCCCAAAGCGAATGGCATGGTACGTACAATGAGTCACATCAAAGCAACCGTACTAAGATGGCATAGGATGATCAAAGTCAGCGATGCTTACTCGCTTGACGACTTGTGTTCGATGTCCGAGAAGGATATGGAGCAACTGCTCGGTTACTACAAGCCAAATACAGTGCCCAGTCTTGAGCTTCTGCGACTCCAGGAGCCAGACGGTGCTTTCGACGGACCCTTTCTTATCTGAACATCATCCAGGCGGCATTCTAGACCAAACAACCAGATAGATCGGGTAAGCGGGCGTCCTCGCGAACATTATATGTATAACACATGTACATTAACCTCACCTCTGAATGAACTGAATCCATGTAGTGGACAATAGTCAGAAGTAGAAGTGGAAGTTATGCTGACGTCACACGGCTGCACTCTAATCAGAGAGGCTCATTGTGACTTGAAAGATCCTCTGGCGGCTACAAGTTGTTTGTGCGAAGTGGCCTATAGGCAAGAAGATGGAGAACATCGCTAGGCCTGTGAATTGAGTCCATCTAGTTGGCGACCAGGATGGACGCATTGCTTGGCTCGGTCTAATAGAAGAATCCAATCGATTACATTCCTTGCTTGAAGATTCAATAAGTACGGATGAAGAGCTTGTTCAATTGCAACTGCTTAGCTTTTGTGTCTGGATGCTGAGCTCACGCTCGTATGACTACCTACGTACCTAGGTGGGGCACTAGGTGGGGCACAAGCTGTGGACTGAGGCTCAGGATATATACTGGAGGAACGTCGTTTCGTGTTGCGCGTTTCTACGACTTCAATTTTAGACGCAATAGCTGGAAAGAGCACACAAGTCTAAGTGTTGATGTCTAGTGTATCCATAGAGCTGTGTTGGCGCGTCAGAGTTAAGAAGACTTGTAGCCCCCAGAGGATCTTTCAAGTCACAATAGAGCTGTTGGTAAGTCGTGAACCCCTTCATATTTCGGAGCCCTCGAACTGAGACCGGTGAGGCTGAGATGGACTGGCCCTCATCCAACTGTCATACGCGTCGCGACCAATCGGTACAATTGGCCCGAGCGTCGAGCTGCAACTTCCTCCTTATGCGTCACCTATGGCACGATTGACTTGCAATCGACAAACGCCAGCGCTGTTGCCTGATTCTTGGAGTAATCCTCACAGAGACGTCATGGATCTCGCCCAGCGACCACCTTACAGCACGGTCGACTTCAAAGCGCTCGCCAAAGCTGATCCATATTTCAAGCAAACATGGCAAACGTGCTCCGGCAAACTTGACTTTCAGGATCCGGAAACGCTCCAGACACTATCCAAAGCCATTCTCAAAGTCGACTTTGGTCTCGAGATCTCACTTCCAGAAGACAGGCTTTGCCCTCCAATACCCAATCGGTGGAATTATGTGTCGTGGATTCAAGGCCTTCTTGACTCTACTTCACCAGACTATACAAACAAGTATATACCCGACAAAGAAGTCGTTGGCTTGGACATCGGCACAGGCGCATCTGGTATTTACGCGATGCTGTGTATGAAGAGTAGGCCGAATTGGACGATGTGTGCAACTGATGTCGACAAGACCTCATTTGAGTCTGCGGCTGCAAATTTCGCCAGGAACAATCTACTGAGCAGAACAAAAATGCTACAGACTACTTCTGCGATGCCCTTGATCCCACTGGAAGCACTAAATACGCCGCAACTGGACTTCACACTCTGCAATCCACCATTCTTCACCGACTCTGCCGAGATGGAGAAGTCTTTGAGCGGTGAAGGTAAAGCCACTGGACCCAACGCTATATGTACTGGTTCCAACAATGAGATGATTTGTGCCGGCGGTGATTTAGGCTTCGTCACACGGATTGTTGAGGAATCACTCGTGCTTCGCTACAGGGTCAAGTGGTACAGCAGCATGCTTGGCAAGCTTTCCAGCGCAAAAGCCATCGTCGAGCTCCTCAAATCTCACAAAATTACGAATTGGGCTGTGGGTGTGCTGGACCCTGGAACTAGGACGGGAACTAAAAGGTGGATTATTGCATGGAGCTTCGATGATCTGAGGCCACGACACAGCATTGCTCGCCCGCCGGGAGGGAGCTTCCCTCACGACCTCCTGCCATTCCCAACATCTTACAATATCGCCCTGCCTTCATCGTTCACCGGTTCTGCTGCTAGTGAAAAGCTGAACGACCAATTGTCTGGCTTGGATTTGACCTGGAAGTGGGATCCTGCTACAGCAACTGGTACAGGTGAAGCGTCAGAGAACGTCTGGGGTCGAGCATACAGAAGAGCCTACGAGCGAAGAAAGAGAGAAGGGCATGTGAAGAAGAGAGATACGATCCACACCAAGACCAAGCTAGCCTTCCGCGTGACGGTTGTGCAATTAGCTGGCGAGGTTGTGCTTGAGTGGCTCAAGGGAGATGACCAGGTTCTATGGGAGAGTCTCTGCGGTTGTGTGCATCGCTGGTTCAAGCAAGCTTAGGCGGTGCCTGCCTGGTTGGGCGACGGTGCAAACGGGTAGAAGCAGGCTCCACTTCTTAGACTCACAGCCATCGCCGGCCTTCTATGCTCTCACCTGCACCTTTCGTTATTTTGGGCCATTACCTCTCAATCACCAGTCTTGCGGTAATTCCCTGTGCACACCAGAATCCTTACCATATCAACTCCCTTCGCAGTTGGTACCCAACAGAGCGCGCAGTTTCGTTGCTGACAGACGCAAACTCCTCAACTAGTCTCACAGCATGTCTCACAACAGTCGACCAGACTACTTCGCCTCTTCGACGGAGCTTGCTGATCTGGGCGCTGCTCGCTTCGATCACGACACCGCTGCTGTGGGCGACAAGGACTATGCGCTAAACTCGTACTCTCAAGCTCCCATCACCATACAAGCCGGTCGCCCCCCGAAAGGCCTTGAGAACCAGGTTTTCGCTTGGAACACGTTCCAGTACACCACGACCGAGCGCAACGAGAGGGAGGAGAAAAAAGGCGATCTACACGAGGGACAGTTGCACCGCGCCAACAGAGCCGCTCAGGGTATCTCACCATCAGTGAAGGCGCACGAGAATAGGCCTGCTAGCTACGGCGGTGGAGGTCGCGGTGAGCGAGGTGGAAGCGGTGGTAGAGGTGGAGGCGCTTCTGGTAAGAATGATGTGCACCTCGATGCGCTCTGCGCCGGCAGAAAGCCCGAGGGCACTGCACCGCCGCTGGCCAAAGGCTTTGCGGAGGAGCTGGACAAGAGCATGTTCTGGGATGAGCCGATCTGCTGAGGCGTGATCAGCTTGCTTCGAAGCACTATGTCACTACAGGTGTCATCCCAGTGAACGTCACTGAACTGTTTCAAGACCATTGCTGTCACTGCAGTTGATGAAGTCTGGAGTTTATCACGACGCACCGCTGTGACATGGCATTGACGTGGCCCCACTTGTGAAGCTTCTGCTTGTCAGTCAGTTCACGAGTGCTACGCTCCCCCAGGTAACGTCATTTCGGAGTGACACAAAAGACTGAGCTTTATAACCATAACATTAATCATGTAGTCTTGCGGTCCTACATCAAATATCACTGTCCTGGAAAGCTACCAAAGGCCAATCGCTACACAGCACAACCACCCCTTCCTGAGGTGCAGAACTGATCCATGACGACCAACCTGGAAGATAGTGCACAAGAAAAGGGACAAGAAAGACGGGAGTTACGCGCAGAATCAGATGACGATCGTCGTCGCAGATGGGCCCATTTACTTGAGTCGCAGCACTATGAGCCCGTCATTCTGGATGTCTTGAATGATGAGATACCAAAGTATGTATCTAGTCGTGTCATTGACCCTACAGATATCGTTACGCATATGCGCGAGTGTGCATGCATACTAGGATCAGCACCCCGCGTCTTCTTCGCAGCCATCAGTGGTAACCTGGTAAGTCGAATGATAGAAAATGCTCAACTCCAAGCAGAGTACACAATCATTCAACAGCACGCACATCACCAACCTTCGATCTACATCCACCTACTCGCCAATGAAGACGGCCACGCTCCATCGCCGGTACAGTACTTAATGATCCGCGACAAGATCCAAGATTACATTAGCGACAGCCCCTCAGCATATGCTCACCAGATAGACAACATTACATCGCCTCCGGTGCCACTGGAAGCCTCCAAGCAAAGCTATCGTAAGTACCTCTCCACACCTTCTACTAGTCGATCGCCCAAGCGCATTGGAACCCTCAACCGTCTAATCACCGGTATCGCGTCTCGTTGCGCTCAAGTTCCACATCATCTGCAGAATGTCCCTTTGAGCTACCCACCCTCGGAAGTAGGCTATGCGCTCAATGCTCACAAACGATTGGCACAGCACCGTGTTCACCAAAGTTCGAACTACGTTATGAACCTCGTTGATGACATCTGCACGTATCTCTTTCGGACAAACGCCCTACCGAAGCATTTCAAAATGCACCAATATATCATCTACCTGATCTTCAGACCCAGCCAAGCAGCGATTGCAGAGATCTTCTGCTCCGGGCTGCTGCAATGCTGGGTTGACATGGGTGGCTTCAATGCGTATCCGGCTGGCAGAAGCGTCGCGAGTTCACAGCGGGTAGGGCCAAGACAATGGGAGGACTATCTTAGCCTAGCTAAAGAGATGAGTCCTTTGGAGAGTAACATGCAGGCACTGAAAGAGAGAGCGCGAATTTGGCAACAGGCGCTGCAGTGGGAAGACGAGACTGGGAATGGGGAGACGGCAGATGAGGGCCCTGAGACGGCCGCTGACAGCATGGATTTAACCTGATAGCAATAGGGCAAGACAGAGGTCCTTGGCTGCCTCACCTGATTTATCTGGAGGCCAGCAACCATCATTGTTACGAGCATGGTATTCCCATAATGGACAAGTCGTGCTACAAAGACGATTATCGATGTGACGCATCTTGTTCACGGTGCTAAGCTTATATTCTAATCGAGTCATTATGATGCTAAATGTCAGTGCACTAAATGAAGTGTGAGGTGAAGAAGATCCGTGATGACTACTTGCGGATGTTGACGCTGCCGTTGGTCGTGCCACAACGCCACACCGCAGCCACAATGACTGTTAGCGCGTTTTGAGTCAATGGAATGTTCCCCTCCAAAGCCCCTCCAGCTGCTGCACGCGAGCTGCGCAACAAAGATAAAGTCTTTTGGGTTGCCCTGAAAGTTGCACAAGAGGTAAGAGCAAGTCCAGTATCAGTCTCCCTGTCTGCAGCACGTAGCTTCATGTCAATCGCACAACATACTTAAAAGAACGTTGTGTTCCCCAACTATCGCACTGATTATTATCTCAAGCTTGACTGACAAGCAGACAGCCATGTCAGAACCAGCACCACCTCTGCCCGAGACGGCACCTGCTGCCACATCTGCAGCTGCTGCACCGCCTGCCGCCGAAGAAGAGAAAGGCCCCTCCAAGCGTGCGCTCGAAAAGGCAGCGAAGAAGGCCGCGGCCAAGGCAAAGAAAGCCGAACATGCGCTGCGACCAAAGGAGCAGGCGAAGCCTGCTGCAAAAGCCGAGCCCGTGAGCATGTTCGCAGAGGGCTGGCTAAAGAAGATCTACCAGGAGAAGCCCGTCAAGGACGTCCACACGCGATTCCCTCCCGAGCCCAACGGCTACCTGCATATCGGTCACTGCAAGGCAATTGCGGTCAACTTCGGGTTCGCGAAGCACCATAACGGCGTGTGCTACCTGCGATACGACGACACAAACCCCGAAAAGGAGGAGGAGAAGTACTTCACCAGCATACTGGATATCATCAAGTGGCTGGGCTTCGAGCCGTGGAAGGTCACATACAGCAGCGACAACTTCAACAAGCTGTATGACCTTGCAGAAGAGCTGATCAGGAAGGACGGCGCATATGTGTGCCACTGCTCGAGTACGGCAATACCTCGAACGTCATAAAGGGAGCGAGAGCTGACACATAGTAGGAGAAGAGGTCAACATGCAGCGCGGCGGCCCCGACAACCGCGGCAAGCGCTACGCCTGCGAGCATCGCACACGACCGATCGAAGAGTCTATCACCGAGTTCCGGGCCATGCGCGATGGCAAATACAAGGCGGGCGAGGCGTATCTGCGCATGAAGCAGAGCCTGACAGACCCCGAGGAGGGTAACCCACAGATGTGGGATCTGCCAGCATACCGCGTTGTTGAGAAGAACCACCACCACCGAACCGGCGACACATGGAAGATCTACCCGACATACGACTTCACACACTGCATCTGTGATGCGCTGGAGGGTATCACACATTCGCTTTGCACGGTAGAGTTCCGCCAGAGCAGGATATCGTACGACTGGCTGTTGGAGAAGCTGGACATGAAGGTGCCCAAGTCGGAAGAGAAGGGACCCATGCAGCGCGAGTATGGCCGTCTGAGCGTGAATGGAACGATCTTGTCAAAACGCCGCATCTTGATGCTGGTCGAGGGCGCAAAGGTCGGCGATAGAGAAATACCGCCTTCAGTCCGCGGCTGGGACGACCCGCGTCTCTACACCATGGTTGCCTTGCGCCGCCGGGGTATCCCCGCGAAGGCTATGCTCAACTTCGTCGAAGAGCTCGGCGTCACAGACTCCTTTACCGACATCGAGGCCCCGCGCTTCGAAGCCTCCATCCGCAAGCACCTCGAGCGCACCGTCCCGCGCCAGATGCTAGTCCTTGAGCCCATCAAGGTCGTCATCGAAGACTTCGCCGACGAAGACAACCAGGAAGTGGTCGTCCCGTACGATCCCAAGGGCGGCATCAAAGGCGAGCGCAAGGTCAAGGTTGGCAGCACAATCTACATCGACCGCAGCGATTTCCGTGAAGAAGACGATCCGGATTACTTCCGTCTTGCGCCCAACAAGACTGTCGGCCTGTATAATGTTCCGTTCTCGATCCGCGCAACAAGCTTCGAGAAGGATGCATCTGGCAAGATCACTGAAATCAAGGCCGTCAAGGTCCCTGCAGCCGAAAGGCCGAAAGCGTACATCCAGTGGGTGGATGCCGAGACTGGTATCAAGGTCACGGCAAGACAGTACAACAGTTTATTCAAGACTGAGAGCCCGAATACGCTGAACTGGAAGGACGGCAGTTGGGCAGATGATCTGAGGCCTGACTCTGAGATCATCTATGGGGAAGCTGTCATTGAGCGTGGTTTGAATGACTTGATCAAAGAGAACAGTCTCAACCCTAGCGGCAGCAGTGACGCGCTGGTCAGATTCCAGGCTCTTCGCACAGCATACTTCTGCGTTGACATTGAGTCGACTGAGGACAAGATCGTGCTGAACCAGATCGTTAGTCTGAGGGAGGACAAGGGTAAATGAGCGGGTGACATTTGGCTGGAGAGCAAGGCGTTTTGGGGACGGGGATGATGAGCCAGACGGCTCTATGATGGTGACGATATAGACGAAATCTGAAAAAAAAAAAAAAAAAAAAAAAAATCACGACTTTAATCACCAACCTTCACTCGACAAGGCCGCTAGCACTTCATACAACAAGCAGGTCGTCAACTCGCCATCGACTGCTCTTGAGAACAGAGGCAGGCGCTGATGCTCGATGGACAAAAGATTGGAAAAGGTCACATAAAGCAGGACTGTAATGTGTCGTGTGGCCATTCATGGTTCTGTGTTCATCCTGATCTCAAGAAAGATGGACATAAATAATAATGGCAGCAGTAGGGGTGAAGCGAACCGTACGCGGGAGTCTTCTTGAAGATTCCCAGCGCTTGGGCCGGGTCGGCGTAACAAGGTCCGACCCTGCATGGCGGGCGGCGACACATGGCGCAACTCCTACAAAAGTTGGTCTGCTAACACCACGTATCTCCTTCACCACACCCACACATCATGGCCCGATTAGTGGCGGATAAGCAGGTCCGGGAGTCATCGCTGCATCAGCCTCTACCGTGGCAGTTGCATCTCTATGTCTGGCCCTTCCTGATCGTGTGGCCGGCTTTTTCATCTATTTACTTCCCCAAGGCGCAATACGAGCAGTACATCCAGTCGCAGGAATGGACATTCGTTTGGGTGGGAAGTATCGTCACTGTGCAGTCACTCGTGTGGCTGTTGACACAGTGGAACATCAACCTCAAGACCTTGTTCACAACAACCAAAGCGTATGATGTCCGCACTGCCCAGCTCATCAAAATTCAGCCCATCGAAAACGCTGGCGCCGCAGAAATTTGCAAGCTGAAGCGCGACAATGTCGGCGGAAAGCCAAACCTCTCATTCCTCTTCCAGAAGCGCCGCTTCCTTTACGACGAAACGAAGGGCTCATTTGCCCCGCTCTCCTACGCTCTCGATAGCGATCCGAAGCCGCAGCTGAAGACGCTGCAACACACCCATGGTCTGGTCTCGTCCGCCGAAATCGAGCGCATCGCGCAGCACTATGGCGATAATTCCTTCGATATCCCCGTCCCTACGTTTACGGAGCTCTTCAAGGAACACGCCGTTGCGCCCTTCTTCGTATTTCAGATTTTCTGCGTAGGGTTGTGGATGCTGGACGACTACTGGTACTACTCGCTCTTCACGCTGTTCATGCTTGTCATGTTCGAGAGCACCGTTGTTTGGCAGCGCCAGCGCACCCTCACTGAGTTCCGCGGCATGAGCATCAAGCCTTACGAGATCCTTGTCTACCGCCAGAAGAAGTGGCAGGAGGTCATGAGCGATAAGCTGCTGCCCGGCGACGTTGTTAGCGTTGGCCGTACAAAGGAAGACTCTGGTGTTGCCTGCGACATGGTTCTTCTGGAGGGCTCGGCGATCGTCAACGAGGCCATGCTGTCGGGTGAGAGTACCCCGGTGCTCAAGGAATCGATTCAGCTTCGCCCCGGCGAAGCGCGCATCGAGCCTGAGGGTCTGGATAAAAACGCGTTCCTGTGGGGTGGCACAAAGGTTCTGCAGGTCTCTCACGGCAACAACGCCGAGGATGACGCGAACACCGTCTCGCGCCTCTCGTCTGGTGTGCCGCCGCCGCCGGACAAGGGCGCTGTTGGTGTTGTTATCAAGACCGGCTTCGAGACCAACCAGGGCAGCCTTGTCAGGACCATGATCTACGCCACCGAGCGTGTCTCCGCCAACAACGTCGAGGCGCTCCTTTTCATCCTGTTCCTCACTGTCTTCGCCATCGCCGCCTCGTGGTATGTCTGGCAGGAAGGTGTCAGGCTCGACCGCCAGCGCAACAAGCTCCTCCTCGACTGCGTTCTCATCGTCACCAGCGTCGTCCCACCCGAGCTTCCTATGGAACTCAGCTTGGCTGTCAACACGTCTCTCGCTGCACTCAGCAAGTACGCCATCTTCTGTACCGAGCCCTTCCGCATTCCATTCGCCGGTCGCGTCGATATCACTTGCTTCGATAAGACTGGTACACTTACTGGCGAAGATCTCATTGTGGAGGGTATTGCTGGTCTCTCGCTCGGCCAGTCTGGCGTCCAGACAAGCGCAGATGGCGCTCACACGGAGCTCACTAAGGTCAACGAATGCGCCACCCAGACTACACTCGTTCTCGCTACCGCACACGCACTCGTCAAGCTCGATGAAGGAGATATTGTTGGTGAGCCCATGGAGAAGGCTACAATTGAGGCTCTGGGATGGAAAGTAGGGGCCAAGGACATGCTGAACGCTTCGACGACCACCGCCAAATCGCACGCCGAACTCGTACAAATTCGCCGCCGTTTCCAGTTCTCATCTGCTCTCAAGCGCCAGAGCTCCGTCGCTACCGTCCTGGTCAACAACAGCACTGGGAAGAAAGTCCGGAGCACATTCGTTGGTGTCAAGGGTGCGCCGGAGACGATCCGTAAAATGTTGGTTAACGCCCCGCCGAACTACGAAGAGACTTTCAAGCACTTCACTCGTAACGGTGGTCGTGTCCTCGCTCTTGCTTACAAGTACCTCGCTGAGGAGGGCGAGTGGGGCCAGAACCGCATCA
Source organism: Didymella arachidicola (assembly GCA_016630955.3). NCBI lineage: Eukaryota > Fungi > Ascomycota > Dothideomycetes > Pleosporales > Didymellaceae > Didymella > Didymella arachidicola. The sequence goes on along the minus strand of CM050000.1, from coordinate 1,053,526 downwards.
ACGATCTCAAGCGTGAGCAGGTCGAGTCCGATCTCCACTTCGCTGGTTTCCTTGTCCTTCAATGCCCTCTCAAGCCTGACGCCATCGAGGCATGCCGTTCGCTCAATGAGTCTAGCCACCGTGTTGTCATGATCACTGGCGACAACCCGTTGACTGCCGTCCATGTCGCTAAGCAGTGTGAGATTGTTGATCGCGAATGCTACATCCTTGATGCTCCAGAGCATGACGAGTCTGGTAAAGCACTCGTGTGGAAGAGCGTTGACGACAAGGTCAGCATCCCTGTCGATCCCACCCAGCCTCTTTCGGCCGACATCATCAAGTCTAAGGACATCTGTATCACCGGTTACGCTCTTGCCAAGTTTGCTGGCCAGCCTGGATGGAAGCAGATCCTCCGTTACTCGTGGGTCTACGCTCGTGTATCGCCTAAGCAGAAGGAGGAGATCCTTCTCGGTCTCAAAGATATGGGCTACACCACCTTGATGGCTGGTGACGGTACTAACGATGTCGGTGCGCTCAAGCAAGCCCACATCGGTGTCGCGCTGCTCAACGGTACCCGCGAGGATCTCGATAAGATTGGCGAGCACTACCGCAACACTAAGATGAAGGAGATCTACGAGAAGCAGTGCCAGATGATGCAACGCTTCAACCAGCCACAACCTCCAGTCCCTATTCATATTGCTCACCTTTACCCCCCTGGCCCCACCAACCCGCACCACGAGAAGGCGATGCTTCAGCAGGCGCAAAGGAAGGGTCTGGCCAACGGCGCTGCTAACGGATCTACTGATGTCGCTGCACCGCAAGAAAAGAAGCCCTTGGGCATCCAGGAGCAGCTCAGCCAGAAGATGATGGAATCCGAGCTTGACGAACTCAACAACGAGCCCCCAACAATCAAGCTCGGCGACGCTTCCGTCGCTGCGCCCTTCACATCAAAGCTCGCCAACGTCGTTGCCATCCCCAACATCATCCGCCAGGGTCGCTGCACGCTCGTTGCCACTATCCAGATGTACAAGATCCTTGCGCTCAACTGTTTGATTTCTGCCTACTCTTTGTCTGTGCTGTACCTCGACGGCATCAAGTTCAGTGACGGTCAAGTCACCATCTCGGGTATGATGATGAGTGTCTGCTTCTTGTCCATCTCCCGCGCAAAGGTATGTCTCCCTCGAAACCCTTTTCAGATCGTTTGATACTGACTCCGCCAGACCGTCGAGGCCCTCTCCAAGGAGCGCCCTCAGCACAACATCTTCAATGTCTACATCATCGGCTCTGTCCTCGGTCAATTCGCCGTCCACATCATCACCCTCATCTACGTTTCGCAATATGTTCAGCGCGTCGAGCCAAAGGACCCCAACCCAGACCTGGAGAAGGATTTCGAGCCCTCCCTCTTGAACTCCGCCATCTACCTCCTGCAGCTCATTCAGCAAATCTCGACTTTCGCAATCAACTACCAAGGCCGCCCCTTCCGCGAATCCATCCGCGAGAACAAGGGCATGTACTGGGGCCTGGTCTCCGTGTCCGCCGTGGCTTTCTCCTGCGCCACCGAGTTCATCCCCGAGATCAACGAGAAACTCAAGCTTGTACCGTTCACTAGCGACTTCAAGTTCATGATTACTTTCGTCATGGCGGGAGACTTCATTGCTTGCTACGTCATCGAGAAGGGACTCAAGCACTTCTTTAGTGATAACAAGCCAAAGGATATTGCAATCAGACGTCCGGATCAGTTGAAGCGCGAGGAGGACCGTAAGAGGATCGAAGAGAAAGAGGCGCAGGAGAAGAGGAATAAGGAGGCCGAGGAAAAGGCGCAGCAGTTGGGTGTAAGCCAGGTCGCTGCCGCTGGTGTTAGGGCTGCGGGTCAGAGATAGGGATGGAGAGTCGGTGCCTTGGGTGCATAGAACGTAGACTGCCTCCGTTAGGGGGCGCGTATTAATATCATGTTTCTTCACTCGCTGTTTCCGCCTCTTGTCCAGTTCATACACCACAGATTCTATGCTCTGTGCGGCGTCCTCGGCAGGCTCTGCGTGTGTAGTCTAGATCTATCTCCTCGAAACTATTGTGATCGAAATGAATAAAGGAGGGTTTCATGTGTCAGCACTGCACACGGATACGAATGTATTCCTTGTCTGCATCTTGATAACACTCAAGCGTTTGTAACTATGGTGAGTCTTCACTCAAACGAAAAAGACACGATGTGCGTATACCCCACTCACCAATACAAAGTCGTCTTGTCTCGCTCATGTCTGCGTTTGTAGGTTTGATCACGTGTCGTCACACCCGCCTTGTTCTCTCTCAACGTTTACCTGAAACATCATTCCAAGAGTGCTTGAGCTGCATTGTATGCTTTGTCCGTCTACTTCTGACAGCTTACCTGTCTTCGAAGATGTCTCCGCTTCTTCTCTGCTTAAAACTGGACCACGGCGGAACGATGGTAACCTTCTTCCTCCCAAATTGCAACACTCTTTCAGCGTGACCGCGGCTTTCTCCAGCCTTTCGAACTATCATCGACCTTTTCTAAGCAATTGAGGCCGCTATTCTGCGGTTTCCTCTGCGGTAATGCGCTACACATACCTTACTCTCATACAAAGGCTAGGACCTTGTGCTCAACTTCACTGTTAGGTGTTCTTACTCAGACTGCGACGGGAGACCGATTATGTCTGTGATTCATTTCTATGTTTCCCATCCCGTCCGTTGGTTCGTATATGACACCTGGACCCTGGCATAGTCCGCCCGTAGGTGAAATTTCGGCGCAGACTCAACGGCGGTGTTTCGGTGACAACGGTCGCCAACGAGCGGGACAGGTGGTGTTAGCTGGTTCGATGCCCATGCCACACTCAGGTCCGGACGATCGTGGCACGACGACTTCTCGTTATGTTCGTCTGTTGCCGGTGGAGATCTGATCTGTGAATTAATCGAAGCTGCGTGTGAGCCTATTGCTGCCCTGAAACTCAATTGCAGCGTAGATGGATGTTTGAGCTGTGCAAGTAGTGTATTCGAGCTTCCTCCAGAAGGGGCATTGTTTTTTGACGTTCGAACCCTGAGAAACGCTCAGTTCCACTTCGTATCGAAATGGTCGCGCATGTTCCCTTTTCGGCCACAGGGAATCCGGATTAGGAAAGCTCGGACCTAACGCGGCGTTGGGCGCTCATTTGGGGTTCAAAAGTTGGCAGGTGTGTCTCGATCAAAAGAAATCAAGTTTTGTGCAGTGCTCGACAGAAGTTTGAGAATTGCTGTTTAGAGAAAGTAGTGATGTCGCGACACCAACGACAGGAGCAAGCTTATGCTGAGCGTCGTCAGTCGATATTGTTTTGCGGGTGCGGGATGACGCACTGGCGCGAATGGGCGAGCCTGGCCGCTGAGATCGAGCCTCGATTTCCATCGCAGGAACGTCACTATACAATACCCCCGTCAACATGCTTTCCTGCCTGGATCGTTGTGCCTTACGCGTTGTTTCGCGAGGTCTGGTCACTGCGCATCATCAGAGGATGGCTGCCTTCTCAGTCAAGTCGCTCGACCATGTGGTCATAACGGCTAAGGACATCCCAACGACTATCGAATTCTACATGAAGCGATTGGGCATGAAACACGAGGTCTTCAAAGCTAGTGGAGGCGAGCGTCATGCTCTGAGCTTTGGCAACCAGAAACTGAACCTCCATCAGTTTGGGAAAGAGTTCGAGCCAAAGGCACAGCACGTCCAGCCAGGCTCTGAAGACCTGTGCTTCATCACGGACCACCCAATTGATGACGTTCTTAGAAGCTGGGAATCGAACGGGGTCGAAGTAAGGCGCCCACTAACTGTGGTCTGTGCATGCTGTACTGATCGTCTCCCTAAGGTCTTGGAAGGCGGCAAGGTTGTGGAGCGGACGGGAGCTGTAGGCAAATTGAGGAGTGTGTACTGCCGTGATCCAGGCGGTAACTTGATTGAGTGAGTGTCTGGGTACTCTTTCATAACCTCACTAACAAAGCGAAGTGTGTCCAACTACGTGTAAGATGAACATGCAAACAAGGTTTGTCATACTGTCCTGGGCATGTCTTTCAGTCACATTATCCTCAATATGCATGCTTACATACCTGTACGTGGGAAAAAGTATACATTCAATCATACTTGTACATATGCGTGCTGGCTGTAGCCGAACGCATCTAACCTCTCGTTGGTTTATGCCCATATTTGTACATTTCCAGAGGCGTCGTCAAACGAGAATGCGCCGGCTTTCTTCTTGTTCTGCGAAAATGAGCATGCTCAGAAGCAGAGCTGAAGTTGTCGGATATATCGGCTTCATAGGCGGGTCCTTCTTCCGCGCTAGATGTTTGTCCGTCGACTGAGCAAGGTATGTACTGTGGACTCGATTCAGTTTCATCAGGAAGCGGCGGCCCAGGCGCAGCAGACCTTGCTCTGCGTCGCTCCAGCTCATCCAAGACTGTACTGTCGGTGTCCAGCGTGCAACCCAGGAGGCTTTCACTGCCTCTGCTGTGATCCGACTCTGCATCAGTCATCGTACCTAATGTAAGTCCGGGATTCTGGCCAAGCGCGTAAACGTCAGCTCTTCTCTTGCCAGCTCGTGCGCGCCACAGTCTTTCTGAGTGTGGAAGCCTTTCTAAGTCGTCGGTCTCCTGAGCGAGAGACTCTGGTTCGGAATTCCTGGAATTCAAACCGTTACCATAATCCCCCCTCAGCGATAGCTCACACAGTCGCTCCTCTAGTCCCGGATACTTGAGGTCCTCCGTAGCCTTTTGGTAGTCTAGCAACCGTGCGCCCTTGGTCTCTAGCACGAGATCGATTGACACTGTTGGCTTCCTACGTTCGAGCGCCTCACGAAGCACTGGTGAACGTATTGATGCGTAATGAGAGGGTTCAGCCAAACTCTCTGCAACGTCAATTGTTGTCACAAGCGGCAATGTGTCTTCTTGCTCCAAGTACGCCGCTCGTGTATCAGAAGGTCTTCTGGGAGCCTCCTTTTCGGCTTTACTTGCGGATCTCTGCTATATGTTAGTATGGTAGAATCAAATGTTGCGAGGAATGCTAACCCTCATGTTGATGATCGCTTGTCTTAGAAGCGGTTGCTCTTTGCCGCGACTCGATCTTCTGGATGATTCTCTTGTCCGTCGCAATCCCTCTCGAGAGGCCTTATTTCTCAGAATTTGCACTCTCATGTGTTCCTTCTGTTCCTCAACAGAGACGGATCTGATAGAACCAACAGATTCGCTTCGTCTCACCGCTTCGAACTTTTTAGATGCTGCATGAGCCAGATCCGGCCGGTTTTGGTAGTCTTGCAGTATGACCTGCGCTTTTACCATGTTACTCGGGATGAAGCCGCAAGCGAGCCATTCTCCCTTTTCCCCCTCACCTTCTTGCAGGCCAAAGATATCCCTGATTTCGTCGATACAGATCCAAATACTGGCATCAAAAGTGTCCATAGCTTCTGCTTTCAGATAGAGGGCGTTCTTAGGCATCATTGGCTGATCGCCATATTGGAGCCAGACTGGAACATGTCCGGAGGGGGTATCAATCCAACCTGCTTGCAACTTCGAAGTGTCGATGATCCAATTCGTTGCGCGATAATGTCCACTTTCTCGTCCGGTGGGTGTTGATCCACAAAGAAGACGTGCTTGCATTGCAGTTTCTGCATCTTGGTCAATGTCCTTTTGATCGCCAGAATCATTCAGAATGAAGGCTTACCTTTGCTTTCGAAGACTGAGATGAAGCTTGTTTCCAATGGCGAGCAGCCACTGTCTGTGAAGTGTGCACGCAAGCTACCTTGCCTGAGATCTTGGCACGTGAAAGGAAGCTTTGCGCGGAGGCTTCCTATCACAGGGGTAATGACGGAGCAATTGTGGTGGTTAATCATCGAGAATGCAGTATTGCCAACCACGATGTACAGATGTTCCGGTAGTTTGCGGCGAGCAGAAAATTCTCGGACTGGTAAGAATGTCTCCAGCTGCTTTCTGGATGTCATATTGGCCAAGTGGTAGGTCGGGTGGTAGCTAGTAGCCAACGAGTATCTTAGGCATGCGTGGAATTTTTTTTTCGTGGAAGTTACTTCACTAAATTTTTTGGCTGTGGTTCAACCTCAGCAAGAAGATCCACGGAGTCGGCGCTTACAAGTTGGACCATGGTCTCGCTACTCGTTGCCTGGATTCAGGGTCTTGACAGCTTCCACAGTCGTGCCCAATCCGTGCCGTGGCTCCATGCGCCTCTACCGATCTCTGGGCAATTCATGTTCGAGGAGTTGAGCGTACTATTATAATTGAATCATACATTGGAAAATGAAGAGATTCTAACTTGGACCCTAGGCATTCTACAGATGCCGAAATACTGACGCCGATGTATGCAATTTAATCTGTGTGCGATGCCACTGAGACAGACCTCAAAATTCGTCAAACGGCCATGTCTATTCAAATACAGCCCGACGCTGCAGTGCCACTCTAGGCAGTCAATAGTCGCAGATCCCAAAAGTCCAGAAGATGCTGCCGTATGATACGTTTCCTCTCAGGTTGAAGACGCCTCTTCGTAGAAGTCGATACTGCGCAGCCCAACACGCCGTCTTACAGCTGCTCGTACACTGTCATTAAATCCTCCTGGCCCACACACGGTCACTGCCATGGCACCGACCTGCACCAAAATCTGATCATCGATGATCTTTTGGGGATCGCATCTCTGCGAGAAAATTTGTGCTTCGACAGATAGAACTAGAGACTCTGTCGCTTGTGGAGTTGATCTCGACACATATAGCTGTAACTTGACGATATTGTTGCAGTCTGGCATAGCTGCAAGCTCCTGAAGCCAAGGATGTATCCACTCAACATGCTCAGTGGTCGGGATACACCACACCAGTACGATTTTCCTCGTCGCCGAGGTATTGTGGTTATACCCCGCAAGCAAATGTCGTAAGAATGAAAGTTGGTGTGTAATTCCAGTACCAGCAGCAAACAGTAAGACACTGCCGTAAGAGTCCAGGCTATGGTTTACACCATAGGGTCCTTCAATAGCACCCCACATCTCGACGTGGTCTGTCTTGGCCTTGGAGGCTCTGTTGTACAGCGAGCGGGTCATGCCCGTACGCGCACGTACGATACACGAGATCGTGCTCGGGCCGTTTTGCATTTTGAGATCGTCCACGCTCAGGGGGAGCTTCTCAGGGTCCAGCCTAGCGTAGCTGGGGGAGCTCTGCCAAGCTATAGAGAAAGGGTGCAGCGAGAAGGGCGCTACTTTCGGTAGATATACGTATGTATGTGACCCTGGATTAAATTTCCACGAACGTGGTAGTAAGAAGGTGATCCGAGTTGCTTCCCCGGGCAAAGCCTCCAGGGTAATCTTCGTCCATTTGCGTTGCTTCCAGGCACAGTTATAGTAAACCACCCGCAGTATTCTTATTGCAGGTTCCAGCACAAGTAGAATAATAAATAGATATGCCCAGGGAAGTTGCGGAAGAGCATGCTTCGCCATGTGGAAGTAGGCACCGCATATTGTTACCACAATCCCTATGCGGTGCAAGGTTAGGAATGTGTCGTAGAAAGCTCGACGAAGTGGGCCGAGCGACTGTAGCAGTATAAAGATGAGACCAATAAATCCGGCGAGACCCCATCTGTAGGACGCTGAATGTCCGATGACCCACTTGATGTTGCTCCACCCGCTTTGGCCCTGAAAAGTGACTTGATATGTGTTGTACGTGAACGCGGTAACGTGAGCTATTAATTCAAGGATGACCAGTCGCGCGGCCCAACGGTGGAAGAGGTTGAATGTGTCGTAGCTGATGCCGAGAATCCAAATGAAGGGATTGTTGCGGAGCGCGAACAAGACGGTGATGATTAAATTGAAAGCTGCTAAAGCACCGCATCGACCTCGAAGCTCTGCAAAGCGCCGTGCCGTCGCTTGTTCTGGAGCTGCGAGGCAATATGCGATATTGCTCGCAATGTAGACCAGGATCACCAGGAATTGCGGCCTCGTGGGTAATGTCCCTGCACTGACGCTGGTTGCGACATGGAGCTCACGACTGTGTCGATCGCCCACAAGCGGAGCATACAGAAAGCATTTCTTCAGCGTCCCTAGTGCGGAGTATCTATCCCTTCTCCAGAAGTTCTGGCCTCTGCAGGATGTAATGACTGAGACACGGCGACGGTCGTTGCGTGCATAAACGAAAGCGCGATACGCCAATGCAAGAGCGAATGGGATCGACAACGTCGCTATCAGAGTATTGACATATAGGTAGTTCGCGGGTTGGTCAACTCCAGTCAGCCCATGACTAAACTTGAAGGGATCCAAGTTTGAAGACGAAGCATTCGCATGGACATCGTCAATGTTTGGTTCGCCCAAAGCGAAGAGATTTTCCTGTGGCGCCATAGTCAAGCGACAGATTGGTGTCTCTACTCGCCGACTACTTCTCTTCCATCTGTCAGCACAAGTCCGGTAATCAGCTGATTTGCAAGCTCACTTGGTGCGGGTATTCTATTAAAGAATTGACTCTGATCGGGCTCTTACGAAGTATTTGACAATCTCCAACCAGCAGCTCGACGTGGAGTTGCCCTGGATGGGGTCTGATGTGTGCTCTATGTTTGACGGTTACCTAACGATCGGATGAGTTGAGCTAAGTCAGCTACAACGCCACGTGAAAAGCAGTCGTGTATGCAGGTGTCGTTTTGAAGGGTGCGGGTAGATCGTAGATACTTATAAGAGTGACTGAAGCGCAAAGGTCTGTAGTTCAAGAGGCGACGTCAATAGTCTGATCCTGTGGCTTGCTTGTGACATCTCACCTAACCCAGCCGGGGTGTGCGGACCAACCATTGTCATTACTTGAGCACCTCAAGGAAACCAGGACTTCCTTACCACCTGCGTGCGACGATGCGAGTAAGGCTGATTGGAGTCGTTGATACAGTCTGCGCAAAACACGGAATTCTCCGGCCAGAGAAGTGGTGAGCTGGCGCTTGCATCGTACAAGCAGTCGATGTGTGTCGCAGTGGCTGCATAGTCAGCCAGTAGCGTGGCGAACCACTTTGTTGCACCCTGAATCAAGGTTCATAGGGCCATAGTCCCATTATGAAAGAGTGAAAGCAACATTCGGCACTGTTTGCCAGTGTATGAGTCGAATTTCTTCAGCGGTGTATGCTACGTGCTCTCGGCATGCCCGCAATAGCCGGATAGTCGTGTCATCTGCAGCGCAGCTGATCAGCTTTGACTCTAATGACTATACTGGTTCGGACCTCCGAGAAGCTGACGATGGATAAAGGAAGAGAGCAGTAGGCCAGTCTGCTTGGTCAATGAGCTTCGTTGCACAAAGCAATTTGTGCTGAATTTTAGATTATGCCCAGGCTCTCAGCTGCTGGTGAGCATCAGACTGCGGCCGACTTTGAGTGTGCATCGATCGGACCACACGATAGCACTGCCATAACGGCCAAGCTGCCAGACGAGATCACATCTCCCGAGTCAGAGGCCCTGCCACAAACCAATAGCTAGTGAGCGGTGTTGTTGTCCTCGCTTTGAGTTCTCGTCAGATACCACATCGCCGATCCAGTGTAACGATCTTACAAGTCTTCAGGTTGAGCTTGAGAGCTCCTGCTGACCCGATAGAGATAGCAAGACATGATACAAGCCGAGAATAGTCCGCGCTGCATGAGACGACTCGTCGAATATCTGGCAGCTAAGACGCCGTTCGCGCAGCAGGACCGGCCTTTGATTACCAAAGAAGGTTTCTGACGTGCTGTATACACAGCAGCTGTTCTAAGTTGCGTGTGCTTCCCATCCATGCAGCGCAACGGTGCCGGAGTAGCATCACACGAGGATCTCTGCCAAAGCCGAAGGTGGGAAGCAAAATCCCGCAAGATCCAATCTGAGCTGTCAGATCAAAGATGTCGTCGTATTGCGCTTGCTCAGGTCTCCGAATAATGGCAATGCGGCTTCGTTCTTGTCCTGTGAAATGATCATGGTCGCAACAGACCGCTTGGAAATATACGCAAACCGTATTAAATGGCAGGGATCGGTCGTAATGAAGGAGTATGTATTAAGGGCGCCGGGCTACGGTGAGGTTGATGTTGGAAGTCAAAGTGTCGACCATTGGCGTATCTATAGCATGTACGTCATTGCTGCAAGCCAATCCAGAAGGTTTGGGGATGCGACCACCACAAAAGCCTATACGCATCGAAGAAGAGGTGCTCAACCACGATGTGCAAGTGCGCTGCGGAGTACCTGGTCCTTGACGATTACTCTTCGTGTATGCATGGCGATTGGATCCAGCTGCTGCACCAACAGAACCTTACCCCTCACATCGACCTACGCCCTCGCCGTATAGCCCTCCTTCGATGCCTTCTGCATCCGTTTCATTATCTTCCTTCTCTTCCAGGCTTCTACGCTGCTGATGCAGACCCACCAGATAACGAACAGCAACCCAAATGCAATGCTCCAACCAATACTCTCAGTCGCGAACCAAACAAAGAGCCCAAGCGTCTTCTTCAGCCCTTTGTTCTCCGTGTCCCACATTTGTCTGGCACCGAGGATGACTTGCATGGCACTGAGAGCCACGCTGAATAAGGCGAAAATGAACAGCACCACAGGAAAGAACCGCTGAAAGTAAGCGGTATAGCGCGACTCAAAGCGGTTGAGGTGCCAGCGCCTGAGGTGTATTGCCGAGTGGAAGTTCAGCGCATCAAGCTGGAGCAGGCCATACCGCCAGCGAGAGCTCACAGCGGTGTCTGGGACCGAGTCGAACGCAGAGATGAAAGTGACAAACGCCTCAAAAGTCAGGCTACCTTCTCTAGCCGGCAACAGATCGTGACGACAGGCCAAAGTGAAGTCGGAGCGGCGTTGTATCAAACGAGCATAGGTTCTGAGAAAACCTAGAGACGTTGCTTTAAGACGCCCGCGCTCCTCGAGACATTCCACATCAGCAGCGCCATCGTACAGGTACTCCCAATAGGCGTACGAGGTCAAGTATAGGGGTAAAGGCTTCAGGTACACGATGCCCTCTACCCACAAGCAATGTACGGCAGGGTCTTCTGTGATCCGGATTGCTCTATCAAGCACCATCTGCTGGCTGAGAGATACAATGTCTGGCGAGGGACCAACCCACCAGAGCTTGCTGCCCAGATGGTTTAGCTGTGGTGTATCGAGGTCCTCCAAGCAGTAATGAACGATGCTCGACAATGCATTCAGATGTACCCGCGGCGCATCAGGCAGCGTTTGATCAGCCGTGCGGTTCCGAAAGCGATGCGAATTCTCTGCCTCCTGCAGATACTCGAGATCACTGCAGAGCTCGTCACATTTCGCAAAGGGTATGTGCTGTCCCATCCGCAGGTCTTCTGCGGCTGTGCTCGAACGCGAAAATGTTGCTACGCCATCCGGCGAAGTTGCTGGAGCGATCCGGGCTGCCTGCGCCATGGGCTGAAGTCGTGAAAGGTGAGCATTGAGCGTACGAACTGTTGCCGCAGCGATGGCAGGTAAGCAGATACGCCTGACTTGCAGATACGGGTCGCATGCAGGGCATGCAGATGCTGTACAACTCGATTGGTTGCCAGAGCAAAGCCACCACCACGCTGATCTTTCGCTGAACACAGGCCACCTCAGAACGCCAGAATAAGTGACCAGAACGCGACATTCTCGCGTGCTCTTCCTCGCCTAGAGCGTCGGAGTAAGCCAATGTAGGACTCCATGGCCCCCAAAGATGCTCTGCAGTGTCAGAAAAAAAAAGAATCGTTGATGCGTGAAACAAGACAGACCAACCGACGCCTGCTCATCCCTGTCAAGTAGGCCTTAAGCACTATGCCTGTGTGGCTACCATCAATCCTGTGGTGTTGGAGGTAACGGCTTGGTGGAAGCCCTTCGCCCCGCCCTTTACTAAAGCCCCAGAGCCAATATACTGTGTGGATCGAACTGTTCACCATAGCAGCCTCGGAACGAACAGAACACTCTTCAACGAAACGATGCATGAACAGCGGAGATGGCTCACTATTAACAACAGACAGCGGCCCAAGGTGTGGATCCTGGCCTTATGCAAGCCTGAGCAATTAGGCGTTCGTTTTCCACCAAACATGCGACGTTGTTGGCGTTTCAAGGGGTGCAGGGCCGAAGACGAACACCGGCGACCCAACGAGCGGCCGTGCTTTCTCGCTATCTGGGAACGCGTTGATGCCTGTTTAGCACGCTCGGTCCAGGCGATCTCCAGATCGCTTCCAGCCTTACCACATGAAGCGGGCGTGGTTTCAGAGGCTCGTGAAAGCACACTGCATACACATGCGCTCCCAGCAACTAACTTGCCAAACGAAGTGCTCTGTCGGCATCGCTGCATCCGCAAAGCAAAGGCAAAGATAGGCATCGGAGACTGCAGCGACCACAAAATGGTAACAGGTTGCCTTGCGTCAGACATACAGCTACGCGGAAGAGTTTCGTGGTCACGGATGTGCGCGGCGCCGTGCACCCTGCGGTAATTCGGCCGTATCCACAAGCGTGGGGTTGCCCCCTGAACATCATATACACCGGTCACCGCAGGTCGCACGACGGCATAAACAATCTTCCTCTTCAACGCCTGGGGCGACCCTTAGACAAACATTTTTTTCTTGATATAAGCCTTACATCTTGAAAAGAAGCTGTTTGCAACGTCACGCCTGCCTGGACACCTCAGTTTGAACAACTCTATCCACTCTTTGACTTGGCACAACCTCGTGGTCCTTTGCAACTTCACATTCTGAAATTCCGTCCACAATATCAATATCACCTACACACAATGTCGTCATTCACACAAACACCGCCAACCGGCCTGCCAGCCTCACCGCGAGTAAACCGTCAAATGCTGCTCCCACTCGACACAACATTTCAAGTCCAAGACTCCACGCAACACAACACACCCTCCTCATCTTCGGAGACCATCGCCAGTCACTCAGAGCAAGTGACACCGCACACACGGTCCCGCAACCGCGACTCTCTAATCTTCGCCAATGCCACTATCCCTCTTAGTCCCGTATCATCCACCTCGGGCGAGTCCAGCAGCGATAGGCTGCTTGATGGGCTGGCTCCACGCAAACGCAGTGGCTTCGCTCGCTTCTTCTGCTGCTTTGGCAGGGAGGAGAGAACGAGAAGACGGGTGCTGAGGGAGACGGGGTTTGAGAAGGTTGGCGAGAAGTGCCATTGGACAGAGTACTGAGCTCCTTCGAGACACTCACAACGATACCACACGAGCAGCCCAGAACGCGACTGAGCTGTTGTTATGGGGCTGCTGAGGCCTTGCTGACTGAGGATATACCTACACACGATCACAGCCTTCCAACGGTGGTCGACGACATCTCCATATCTTTCCATTCTTGTAACTATCTTCCTGGGGCTTTGTCTCTTGTCCTGAGGCTGCTGCCAGCTTATCTCCTTTGTACTTGTGTATATAGCGACGGCGTTGGGGAAGCTGTTGTTTCTTCACCTTCTAGATACCAAAAGCTCGAATACTATTCCCTTCGATGCCGAAGTCATTCCGGCAAAAGCCATTTACGCTGATGAGAATGCCGCCACAAACTCAAATACAGCCATCTGCATCACACCACCGTTTCCTACCGCGCTTTCTCTTCCTACCAAGACTCTCCAACCACACCCTTCCCGACTCCTCCCTCTCCTCTTGTGACAAGATCTTCTCCGCAAACAATCTATGCGCCACCGCCAAACCCTCCTCCAAGACTTTCATTCCATACCGGTCCGTCTCTATTACCTGCTTCGTCCAATCGAATCTTACATTCAACCAAGGCGGCGGTACACAGGCCTTCCCTTCGCCGCAATCCCGCAGCCATGACACCAGGACATGCGCAACTGTCTCGACGATCTCGCGTCTCTCTGACGTGAAACACGTTAGATTCAAACCAGTAGGCTTCAGGCCATCGATCCGGCACCACCACCGCACCGTGACGTGCCGCTGGAAGGCGGAGGACTCGACGTCGAACGCCCGCAGCCGTGGGAGATACTGCTTGATAATGAGGGATTCGGAGACGATGTGCGTCCACAACGCAAACGCCTCATCCTTCTCTATTGGTGGCTTTGCATTCCGTCGTTGCCTGACACGTGGGTACTCGCGGTACTCCTTGCTTACTCTTGTCACCATATCCGCTGCCGCGAATGGGAACGAGGAAAGCAGGACATGGAAAGGGAGGCGCTCATCGTACTGGTATTGTTTGATGTGGAAGTCGGAGTTTCGGTTATGGGGCCAGTGCCATGGGAGTTTGAAGGTGGTGGTGTGGAAGAACAATTCTTGGGCTTCGGAGTGCATTTGATGGCATATGAGGAAGAGTGGTAGGTGTAAGAGTGGTTCGCGGGGGCTGCGTGGTTCTTGCCACCATCTGGTCGTTGTTGAGGTGGGTCGACGGTACAGGAGGGTGTGGGGAAAGATGTAGAAGTAGACTTGATCGCGGAGTTCGCGTGGGAGGGATAGGAATGGAAAATGTGTTTCAAGAGACTTGGCTGTGGGCGATAGGTCATTCAAGGTCGCGGGAGGTGCCGAGGCTTGTGCCTCCAAGCTACATTTAACCATTGTCGATCAGTGTGAAGTTGTAGCTTCGATATTGCAAGTGGAGGGATTGATGGTGCACCATAATGGCTGTCACGTCGAATCGTACATATCTTCATGATTGAGTCAGTGTGGATTCTATATGAAGTCTCATAGTGTATCGTGATGGCTTGAGTCACCAGGGCGACTGCTGATTGATAGATTCCGTCTTCGAGGCTGCTACGCCCTTTTCCCAGCCTTACGAGGTACTGAGGAGCAACAGGCTGCAAGACGTGGCTGTACTCTAGCGGGGTGAGTGGTCGTGTTGCGGAAAGTCGTTCATTTGATCAAATCGTGTGTTCATGTCTGCTTTGTACTGTATGTGGACGTTGAGAGAGTGTAATGACGTTAGCTCCAAGAATCGAGCTGTGGAGCTCAACCGGCTACTTCCCCGAGATCTGCCTGATATGTAGTCTTCGGTTATTTCAAGTCCCTATGCGAACTTCTAGACTTTCGCTAGAGATCCATAATTTTATAAAATATGAGAAGACTCTTGATGTCGCGCCGGGTGAAGGGTCGGTTAGACTGGCGTGACAGCAACGGTGAGTGGGGCGTGACAGCTCGCCGTGTCTCCGACGACAGGAAGGAGCACTGACCGGCTTGGCAGTCGCGATGCTGTCACGCAAATCTCTCAAACTCCGCCATCACCATCTGCATTCAAGCAAGTTCATCTTCCTTTGATACCCATCACATTCATCATGTTCGCTGCCAGGAACGCTTTCGCCCAGGCCCAGCGCCGCGCTTTCTCTGCGTCGGCCCGCCAGGTACGCTCTCTCCGCAGCTTCGAGGCTGTTCGACAGCTTTTTGCAGCTGGGCGGATACCCCAATGTATGCCATTGAACATGTCCATACTCACACATTGATTGCAGTCCTCCAAGGTCACCGTCCTCGGTGCCGCCGGTGGCATCGGCCAGCCGCTCTCGCTCCTCCTCAAGCTCAACCCCCGCGTTAGCAAGCTCTCCCTCTACGACATCCGCCTCGCCCCCGGTACGCCAATTGATATCCCATCTGCCATTGACGGCCTACTGACAGCACTGCAGGTGTCGCCGCCGACATTGGCCACATCAACACCAAGAGCGAGGTAAATCCATCTTGCTACATGTCCATAGTCAGCCATTGACCGTCTTAGGTCCGCGGCCACGATGCCACTCCCTCCGGTCTCGCCGAGGCTCTCAAGGGCGCTGAGATCGTTGTCATCCCCGCTGGTGTCCCCCGCAAGCCCGGCATGACCCGTGACGACCTCTTCAACACCAACGCCTCCATCGTCCGCGATCTCGCCAAGGCCGCCGCTGAGCACGCCCCCGAGGCCAACATCCTCATCATCTCCAACCCGGTACATATCTCCTCTCTCTGAATCAACTCGTCCCTAACTAATTGATCAGGTCAACTCCACCGTCCCCATTACCGCCGAGGTCTTCAAGTCCAAGGGCGTCTACAACCCCAAGCGCCTCTTCGGTGTCACCACTCTCGACGTTGTCCGCGCCTCCCGCTTCATCTCTCAGATCAAGAACAGCGACCCCGCCAGCGAGAACATCACCGTCGTCGGTGGTCACTCTGGTGCTACCATCGTTCCCCTCCTGTCCCAGTCCGGCTACAACCTGACTGGCGAGCAGCTCGACAGCTACGTCAACCGCGTCCAGTTTGGTGGTGACGAGGTCGTCAAGGCCAAGGATGGTGCTGGTTCCGCCACCCTCTCCATGGCCATGGCCGGTGCCCGCTTCACCGAGTCGCTCCTCAAGGCTGCCCAGGGCCAGAAGAACGTCATCGAGCCCACCTTCGTCGACTCTCCTCTCTACAAGGACCAGGGCGTCGAGTACTTCGCCTCCAACGTCGAGCTCGGCCCCAACGGTGTCGAGAAGATCCACCCCGTCGGCAAGATCACCGAGTACGAGCAGAAGCTCCTCGATGTTGCCCTTGCGGACCTCAAGGGCAACATCAACAAGGGCGTCAAGTTCGCTGCTGAGAACCCGTAAATGCTTGTATTTGAAGATGTGAAAAGTTGTGGTGTACACTAGTAATGAACGTTATGGTCACCTGAACTGGACTAGGCTTGGTCTCGTGTGTTTGCCATTTCAGCGATACAACTGGAGCAGGCCTGTGTAGATTTTGATCTGTACCTTAGCACGAAATACTCCATTTGATCTTCCTGCCGGTCGTTCTCGGTTTGGTTCGTTTCGCAGCATGTTCCATGTTGCTGCTACTGCAGGTTGAGATGTACTCTCCAGGCTGCAGGAGTTTTTTTGGGTCTCCTGACAACACGAGAGGCATGAGGAGTAGATGAGGACTGACAGAGACTGGGCCTAGCCAGGGCGACAATTCTGTATGGAGACCCTTCGTGCCTACCTTGGGTCTTCGATAGCCATGAACTCACGACCGGACCAAGCAACGCCAAGGCGCTACCAATAAACAACCCAGGGACTTTGATCGTCTATCTTCCCATTGTTGGACATCATGCACACGATTTATCTCACGGCAGGCGAAACAAGCGCTCGTCGCTTATTCAACTGCCGGCGTCGGAACGAGCTTCGATAAGGCGACCGCCATGACAGAATACCAAGACGATTGACCTGCAGCCAAGCCTTCAAAGATGGGGCATCGTCACTACCAGTTAGGAAGGTTGCTGTGTCAAGTTGGACCTGGAGAACATTATCCGTTTGTCTAGGGTAACGACCCTCCGAACATGGAGGGATTATGACATAGTACGTATGATAAACCTGGACACGTCCTGCTTCACTCATGTTCACGGCCAACGGTCATCGCCAGCCTTCGGTCGATTGTCGTCCGACATCGCACAGGAAACTCATATAAGCCTTAGTGTTACTCACTCGACCAATTGCTTCGATATCGACCATGGACTGCTATCTCATCAGCAGAATACCTTCACTGGCGCCGTCGGTCCTGACTCTGGGCCTTCTGGCTTTGATTCTCAGTCAACACACTGCAGCGGCAACGACAACAAATAGCCACCTTACTCGTCGCCAGGATAATGGCACAACTCTCAGCCCCCACTTTCCTACCATCTCAGACTACATCGACTCCATCACGGACGACCTCTCGTCTATCAATACCGAAATTCACTCGAATCCAGAACTAGGCTATGAAGAAGTTAAAGCCCACGAGCTGTTGACCTCGTTCCTGGAGGAGCGAGAAGGTTGGAATGTTACGCGATCCGTCGGCAACATCTCGACAGCCTTCATGGCGGTTTTCGATGGCGTCGGTGACGGTCCCGTCATTGGTTTCAATGCAGAGTACGACGCGCTGCCTGGTCTGGGCCATGCATGTGGCCACAATCTCATCGCCACGGCTTCTCTGGGCGGCGCTCTCGCTGCCGCAGAGGTCATGCGCAGCAAGTCTCTCGGCGGCAAGATCATCCTCTTCGGTACCCCGGCAGAGGAGTCGTTAGGCGGCAAAGTCAAGATGCTGGAAGCCGGCGTTTTCAACGACGCAAAGATCGACATCTCACTCATCTCACATCCAACATCAAGCGGCGACAGCCCCTACATGATCACAACATCCACCGACCGCGTCGACGTGACCTACACCGGACTAGAGGCCCACGCTGCCGCCGGCCCATGGGAGGGTATCAACGCGCAAGATGGCCTTCTCGTCGCCAACAGCGCATTGAGTTACATGCGGCAGCAAATGCGTCCGTCCGACCGCGTCCACGGATTCATATCCAGCGCAGGTACACGAATCAACGTCATCAGCGCCAAAGCAGAGGGAAGCTACCAGATCCGTGCAAACGACGACACGCAGCTAGCGAACCTAACCACACGTGTGGAGAACTGTTTCAAAGCGGGTGCGCTCGCAACGGGTGCAACATTAAACTTTACCGTCAGACCATACGGGTACGCGAACCACATCACCAACGACCTCCTCGCCGCTTCCTACTCGCATTACTTCGTCGAGCAGGGCGGCGAGCTTCCACCCACAGAAATCGACAAAACCCAAGACCCCTCCGGGTCCACGGACCAAGGCAATTTGTCCCACGAGTGGCCGAGCATTAGTCCGTATTTCCAGATTTTCAACGAGGACGGGAGTGTGCCGGCGACGGGGCCGCATACGCAGCTTTTCGAGGTGGCGGCGGGGAGTAGCAAGGCGTTTGAGAAGAGCGTTGTTGTTGCGAAGAGTTTGGCAGGGGTGGCTGTGGATGTTTTGACGGTTGAGGGGTTGCTGGAGAGTATTAAGGCGGAGTTTGAGAAGACGAAGCCGCCGAGTTTGAGGAGGAGGGGGAGTGTGGTTTATTGAAGTGGTGCGGTTCAGGCATGGTTAGGTATCAATGGAGATGATGGCTGAGGTCTTTTTGTATGTTGGGTGAACGGATTACTAAGTTACTGAATCGAGGTAACATCTTCTAGCACCGTATAGACGAGTGGGTATGATAGCAGAATGATTTGTAGCCAACAGAAGTCTATCTGCGTACAAATATAAGACATACAGTTAATGTTTCCCTCATATTTCCGGTTCTCAGAGCTTCATAAACATCGTAAAGCGCGGGGTCTCGAAAGGCGTAGCCAAGAAGCTAAGAGACCAGAAACACCAAGTATTCGAGGGTATATAGAGATCACGCAAACAGTAAGACCTGTCAATTCACCGCCTTCGACTTGCCCGCCCGACGCACCGCTGTTCTTCAGCTTGTCATGGCAGCTTCGCTCCTCCACGCAGCACCACGACATGGGGTAATTGGTCATTACACGATCTCGATGCTTACCTCGTTGTACTCGCCCGCTCTGAATAGCGAAAGCTTCTCAATGAGACCCGGGAGGCTGGGGTGCTCTGGTCCTGAGATGTCACTTCTGGTGCTTGTTTCGTAGCCATGCTCCGCAGTATTAGTGGATGGTGTGTAAGTTATATCCTGATCGCGAGGGGTGTTGTGTTCTCTCGGGCTCTCGTCCGTGTTTGTCGAGCTATCTGGGGCGACTGACTCTGAGGTATCAGGTCTGCTGTCCGGGGGAGACACACGGTCTTCAGCGTGGTATGCCGAGCTGTGCGCTTTGTTTGAGTCGTGGGCGGGACTGGACATGCTCGGGGATTTACTCGTGTCTGCTGGTTTGTCATCGCTGAGGTGTGGCTCCTCCTTCTTTTTCCGTGCTTTAATTTCGGCTTCCCAAGCATCGGTGGCCTTGAATAAACTGTACGAGTGTCTAGGTGTAAGATCTCCATGACCGTGGTGTCCCACGTGTCTCATATAGTTGCGGATGAATTCCTCGGTCTTCAGGCTCAAAGCCGGGTCTTGGTTGGCGTGGTCAGCGCCAGTTCCCGATGGCGTAGTCTGCCTTGGTCTCCTGTCACATAGACTGCTGACGATCTCGTGGAAATACCCGATTCGCTGGAATCTGGTGTTGGACTGGTCCAGAGGCTCCAGGACGATTCCGAAGTCGGTGACGGACGTTCTCATTTCAGGCGTGCAGGGTCTCAAGAATGAGCCGGGGTCGCGCTCAATGCCAAACACACGTTTCAGATGAAGACAGAAAAGCTCTTGTGATCTGTCAGGCTGTCTTTCCGGGCAGAAGAAAAGAGTTTTCGATATGCCAACCTTGTCCATCAACTCGAATTGCGCATCACTGAAGCTGGATGTAGAGGCTCCAAACCACCGGAAACCAGTATCGGGCTCCTTGCCAGCGAATTCGTCCCATGCGGAGTCCAGATACGCTAACGTGTTCAGCTGCGTGAGCTTTGATGTTGGGATCAATGCCCAGCCCATGGCAATGTCTGGAAATTGCATCAAATTGTAAGGTAGAGCTCGACAGCTCCTAAGCCAGCCGTGGATTCCGATAGCAGAAAATGACGAATATTGTCGGAGGAGCGCAGATATTGGCTGAAAAGGTGTGACGGGTGGGTATCTGCTCACGAACGCGCAATGTGTCGTATACTGATCCACCCACCGATAAGGGAATGATGGGTTCTGATATGTGATCTTACACAAGGTACTCGCCCATGACCAACTCGGAACAGTATGTAGGACATTTGAACTATGTCCAGCGGGTGAGGACCGGATTGTACCCGACCACAGGAGTTCGTCCAGGAAATTCTCGAGCCACAGGCCGTAAGATGCCTGGTAATGGAGTTGCTGATACCCCAACTGTGCAATACCCGCCAATGCGCTGAGGCGGTCATCGATGTTGCTCAATTCGCAAGTGCTGTAATACGAGACTACAGTGGACCACATGAGTCGGAAATATGCAGCTTTCATAGCTGGAGACACATCGGCAAACATCCCTATAAATGCGCCTTTAGGGTCGTATCCAAATCCGGGTCCATGCTCATGAGCGCCGTCAAAGCAACGGTGACACATGACTCTTCTTCGACATTCCCAGACAATCTCTTCGCGAGTGTAATGCAGAGTCCGTGGCGACATCATCCGTTCTTGAAAAACCCACGCTCTTTTACTTAGTTCAGTGTGACCGAGAAGTTCATTATGCGGGGTATAAGACTGCTCGTGTCTAGAGAAGAAGGTGATCGCAGCACCCGTTTCCACCACGCACTCTTCGCATTTGAGCGGGTCTCGCGTGCGGAAGCAGCCCGAACCATTATTCCGAGAATCTGCAGCAGCGATGTTCAAGAAGGAACCGGCGTAGATTAAGCCCATTTGCGTGATTTCTTGCGCCAATTCCTCGACATTGTCTTGATCGATGCACAGTGCATCGACCCAGAGATATCGTATACCTAGATTTCGACAAACCTTGATGGCGTCTCGAATTGTCCGCGGCAATACTTGCAGCGCCAGACCACTTGTAAGCTCGGCGCGAGATTCGGAGTTGAGTCGAATCGCTGGACGATTGCCCCAGCAGTAGCTTAGCGTAGCATAAGCGAACGTGGCGGCGTTGTTGTAGTATATCAGTTGCACACGTTCTTCGTCTGAGTGAGCGAAAAGATCCAGGAACCGCTTCGGGCGGGCAAGACCGACCATATTGTGTCTGCACTCTGAATGCTGTTTAAGACAATCCTGCAACCAGTCGACGATCATCTCGTAACCATCGTTTGAACCGGTGCTTGTAGACCATTGGTATTTTGCCTGAGACTTTTGCGTCGAGCGATCTCGCACGTGTGTGCGGCATGACCCAGTCGTTGGACCGTTTGGGTGCCGATGAAGCCGGAGATCCGAAATTATCCTGGTCTCTTCATCATCGTGTGGAGATATTTCGTACATTTCTACAATGAAAGGTTGACACCCAGTCAGTAAACGCTCTTTTAGGTGGACGTACAGCTGACATTCAGTGTCTGTCTCATTCTCACGCCTAAGTCGAGCGCTGAAGAACAACGCGCATAGGTGACATCCTGATGTGGCTGAGCGTCTCAAGCTGGCTAAGTCTGGGTGATGCTCGACAGCATCCGCAAGCGGGCCTAGCAAAGTAGAATCTAGGGGTATGTAGTACTCGTCGCGGCCCTTGTAAGCTGCTGCATGCCAGAAGACTTCTTGAGTGAATGTTGCTGCTAGCGTTCTGCAGAGTACGCACAGCTGGTCAGGCACCACTAACGATCCGTCACTATCATGGCCCTCCATATCAGGATGTAGCGGGAAACGTGGAAGTTGAGCAGGTTATTTCACGAGATGTTTCAAGCCTGATGCGCAGACCGACGAGCTGTGCGAATTATTGTGGTTCGGACCATGCTAGTAAGTTCAATGGTACTAGTTGAAGGCATGGCCTGAACGCAGAGACTGTCCACGTTGCGTGCTCGTACGAGTTGTGGTGCAGTGAAGAGGAACAGACTGCCTCGGCTGGAGCCTGGAGGGGACCAGGCTCTGTCCGTGCGGGATCTAGCTTTGTGGGGTTGCGGGGACACGCGAGGCAGCTTGGAAGGTCGACAGTCAACAGCGCTGCGTTGAAGCTACTACAGTATTAGAAGACCGTTTTGCACAAGCACTTTAGTGGTGGACAACGCCGCAGAGCCTCGTGACCGTTGTTGTGGTTTGCATGTGAAAGCTGATATCCGGGCTGACGGGACAAGCAGTCCGCGAATCTGCGCTATGAGGTCACGCGGCCGCAGTCTGGGCAGCTCCCTTACAACCTCGGCTCGGAGCGTTCAAGACGACCCCGGCTGCAGTCACTACTGGCCGACCTGACACGCGTGCGCTTTCGCCGAGGATCATCGTAGCATACTAGAAATTCTGCCGTCCAAGTGCTTGCTGGCTTCATTCTCTCTTGCAGCTTTCACCCCTCCCTTTTGTAATGTTCAGCAGAGTTGCGCGAGCGCGAGCACCAGCCTCGATACTTCGCAGACCTGTTACCCAGATTCAGACACCCAGGGTACGTACAGAGAGGTATTGTGACAATTGCGCAGCCGAAGCTCATGCATGCACAGATCTTCACAATGGCGCCCGCCAGGAAGCAGTCGTCGCTCCCAGAAGGTGGGAATAAAAGCGCCCTGTTTCATTCACAAGCTAACGGCGCAGGCTACAAGGAGGACCACAGCAAAGGCGCGATGCTGCGATTCGAGGACTCGCTCCCCCGGCTGCCCGTGCCCACACTCGAGGAGACAGCGAAGCGGTACCTGAAGTCGGTCCACCCGCTGCTCTCCAAGAACGAGTTCGACGCGACCACCAAGGCCGTCAACGAGTTTGTTGCTCCCGGCGGCGTGGGCGAGACACTACAGAAGCGCTTGGAGGAGCGGAGAGCGCGGCCCGAGATCAAGAACTGGCTCGCCGAGTGGTGGAACGACGCTGCATACATGGCCTACCGCGACCCCGTCGTGCCTTACGTCAGCTACTTCTACTCGCACCGCGAC
The DNA here is from genome assembly GCA_016630955.3 of Didymella arachidicola. NCBI lineage: Eukaryota > Fungi > Ascomycota > Dothideomycetes > Pleosporales > Didymellaceae > Didymella > Didymella arachidicola. The sequence goes on along the minus strand of CM050000.1, from coordinate 1,030,307 downwards.
GACAAGAAGAGGAGAAACCCTGCCAAGCGCGCGGCAGCCATCTCGACTGCAGTGCTTGAGTTCAAGAAGCTTGTCGACCATGGCCAGCTGGAACCCGAGTACATGAAGAAGCTGCCCATGGCCATGAGCTCGTACGAGTGGATGTTCAACTGCAGCCGTGTCCCTAAGAAGCCCGCCGACACTTCAGTCAAGTTCCCCTTCAAGGAGAACCAGCACATCATTGCCATTCGCAAGAACCAGTTCTGGAAAATCCCCCACGAGGTCAATGGCAAGCAGCTCAACACCAGCGAACTCGAGCTGCAGTTCAAGCGCATCTACGAGAGCGCCGTCAAGACAGACGCAGTCGGCACCTTGACCTCGCAAAACCGTGACGTCTGGTCTGAGGTCTACCCAAAGCTAAAGGCCGCCTCTGCCGTCAACGCTGCGACCATCGAGGCCATTGAGTCTGCCTCTTTTGTCGTCTGCCTCGACGATGCCACTCCCGTCACCCTCGAGGAGCGCTCACACCAGTACTGGCACGGCGACGGCGCCAACAGGTGGTTCGACAAGCCTCTCCAGTTCATCATCAATGATAACGGCACGTCCGGCTTCATGGGCGAGCATTCCATCATGGACGGCACTCCAACTCACCGCCTAAACGACCACGCCAACAAGCTCATCTTCACCAACGCGCTCCCCTTCGACGACCCAACCATCCGCTCCGACCTCCCGAACCCCAAGCCTCTGCGCTTCGAGCTCAACGCCGAGCTGAAGCAAGACATCGCCGCCGCCACCGCCCACTTCACCCAGCAAATCGGCGCCCACGAGCTGCGCGTGCAGGCCTACCAGGGCTACGGCAAGGGCCTAATCAAGAAGTTCAAGTGCTCGCCCGACGCATACGTGCAGATGGTGATCCAGCTCGCCTACCACAAATTCTACGGCAAGAACAGGCCCACCTACGAGTCCGCCGCGACACGCCGCTTCCAAGAAGGCCGCACAGAAACATGCCGCACCGTGAGCGACGAAAGCGTAGCTTTCTGCGAAGCCATGGCCAACCCGGACGCCACCCCCGAGGAATGCCAGAAGAAATTCCGTGCCGCGCTCGACGCACACGTCAAGTACATCAGCGACGCAAGCGACGGCCGTGGCGTGGACCGCCACCTCTTCGGGCTCAAGAAGTGCCTGCAGCCCGGCGAGGAGGTGCCCGCGCTATACAAAGACCCAGCCTACACATACTCCAGCACGTGGTTCATCTCGTCCTCGCAGCTGTCCTCCGAGTACTTCAACGGCTACGGGTGGAGCCAGGTCGTCGACGACGGGTGGGGTCTTGCGTACATGATCAACGAGAACAGCATCCAGTTTAACGTGTGCTCCAAGGGTCTGGGCTCGGTAAGTCGCAGTCTTGTTGATAGCGGGTTAGCGGTACGGGGTGCTAATATGGCGACAGGACAAGATGAGCTTCTACCTCAACGAGGCTGCGGGCGATATCAGGGATCTCATGCTGCCTACGCTCGAGGCTGCGAAGGCGAAGTTGTAGACGTTCATCACGCGCGGAGAGAGAGGGAGAGTTTCGTAGATGGAGACTGGACATGTAGGATTGAGTACAAGAACATTAGACCAATGCAATACCCAGTTCCTGATCGCGTGCCATTCCGTGCGTGGGACAGACGAAACCACCATGTCTGTTGTTGCGCGGAATCCTTCGTAAGCAGGATACGGCGTTCCATCGCTTTCACGACGTAGTCTTTGTCGTGAACACGCGTGTTTCGACAGAATATATATAGCCCCTCGATAATCTAGTGTCACGCATGTACTGAGACTGGGTTGAGTCGAGGTCGTAGGACCGGCGCCATCACTGCTAATTTCCTTAGCTTTATCATCGTACGTAAATGCATTTAGCACTATTTTGTTAAAAATCGAGTGTTTGATTCTTTTAGGACATGTTTATAGCTTGTGTCCAAAAAACAACAACTCCGTCTCGTGCCCGTGCTAGATACATTCATACAGGGTATATACGCCCCCCCCCCCCCCCTTTCTTCGACTTGAAGATTACAAGAAAATCTCGATGTGAGCACGAAAAGAACCCCGCAACAACGGCGCGGGACGGCAGAAACCAAGTAACTTGAGTCGTGAAGTCCACCACAAGGCATTGCTCACCGCTTGACTATTTGGTGGAGATACTCCAGAACCTTCAAAAAAATTAGCGGATGCAGCTACAAAGGACTTTGTGCATTGACATACCTTCGGCGAGACAGTCCCGTGGTTAACAAGGTTCTTGGTCAAAATCTGCACAACCTCAAACTGCTCCTCGTGCGTGAGTCCCGTGATAGCGGCCTCGATAACGCCGCCAACGGTAGTGTGATGCGTCGCGATGAAACTCGAGTAGTAGAAAAACGCAATAGACCCCATGATGAACTGGCAATCGAAGCGGTCCGTCATACCGCCGTGTCCTGGGATCGAATCACCGAAATCCTTAATCTTGAATGTGCGCTTGAGCCCAGAAGCGAAGAAGCCGCCAAAGGGCGCGATGAGGGAGGCGAAGGTAGCCAGGATGATCATGTGGAATTGGACGGGCATGATTTCGACTTTGTGCGGGATGGGGAGGTAAGCGGGGATGCCCTCCGGGATGAAAGGGACGGTGTAAGTTTTTGAGATGAAGACGGGGTTTGGTTTGCACTCGAGGCCGGAGAAGATGTTTGCGCCGAGATCGTTGACGGGGCAGATGAAGAATTTGTATTGTGCGAGGAAGTGGGTTGCGAGGACGCCCCAGATGACGGTGAAGAACCAGGCGCCGAGGAAACCCTCCCAAGTCTTCTTGGGCGAGATTTGGATGAGCTGGTGGCGGCCGAAGGTGATGCCGCAGAGGTAGGCGAAGATGTCGTTGGTTATGACCATGCTGATGGGCAGGATGAACCAGATGAAGCCCTCGAAGATGTTGTTGATGACAAAGTGGGCTTGGCCGACGATGAGGAAGAGAGCCATGTGGGTCCAGGCGAACTGGGTGAACTGGAACTTGTAGTGGCCCTTTTGCAGCGAGAAGACGAAGAAGACGAAGCCTGGCAAGGTTAGCGTGCAGAAACGTGGCATGTGGAGGAGACGTACCAATAATGTACAGCATGAAGGAGATGAACCTGTGGTGGGTCGCCAGGGGAAGCAGGATCCTGTCGACGAGCAGAATGTGCTTGAAGTAGTAGATGACGCTCTCGCCGTAGAGGAAGTACATGGCGGTGCCGAGGAAGTACCAGTTCAGGGACTTGGTGAAGCGCAGGCTGCGGGCCTTGCTGGGGACGTTGGCTATGGCAATGACCTCCTTGAAGCAGATGACCTGGACGGCGGTGATGATGACAATGATGTACAGGTGGCCGGCGCCGAGGGCGAAGAAGAAGCCTCCGATCATGACCAGCGTCCATGTTGTGCGCACGATGAAGTTTGCCTTTTTCTTCTCGTACTCGGTCTGCTCGGGGGCTGGCGGTGCCTGGAGTGGGAGTGGTCAGTGGGGAACTTCTCCTATAGCGAGTATGCGTACGGCTGATTTCTCCAGGGCGCCGTTGCGCGTGGGGCTGCCTGGCTGCGAGCCCGTCTCTGAGATGTCGGACATGCTCATCGAGGCTCTGCGCGCGCGCCCGTTGCTCGCGCTCCTATGTGCGAACTTGACGTCCTTGCGAGGCCGCGCCATGGTGTGTGCTGTGCGGCGTGCGGCGTGCTGCTTGTCGCGGATGCGCCGGAAGAATTGAGTCGGCGTGTGGGCGCGTTACAAGGCGTCGAAGATGCAGGCGCAGGCAGGCTCGTCAGTGTCGACGGCGGGGCAGAGGGCGAGACTGGGTGTTGTGCTGGCGCCGTGTCCAGGCTGAAAAGCTGCGGACCAATTTGGGCGCTTGATGCAACGTCATAGCTCTGTGCAGGCCATGGCTAGGTAGCCACATGTGAAGTTGCCGCACGCCTTACGCCGCACGCCGCACGCCACAGACACGCGACGCGTCTCGCTCCACCCTTGCAGCTTGGACCTTGGATATGTGTCTGGGGAGCGACTTTGGCAGATGGCGATGCAGACATGTCCGACGACAACTTCGACTTCTCCGACCATGACCTCGACGACCTGCCCGCGAATGCGATTGAGCAGTTCGAGGCTGCAGCCATCCGCGCGACGCAGCAGCCGCAGACGCGCAGGGCCGAGTCCAACTACGGCCTGGACAACGGCGATGAGGTGATCAACCTCGACGATGCAGACGATTTTGTCCAGGGCCAGCAAGGCCGGGGCCATGACTCTCACGGCGCTTATGACGCTTACGAAGCCTACGACGAGGGCACCACCATAGACGAGAGCAACAGCTACAGGCAGACACAGCCGCCGCGGGCCTCTGCCTGGCAGGCGACCGACCCACCACGGCCGTCGCAGGCAGACCCAGACCAGCTGCTCTTGCGCATCAAAAAGGTGGGGAGAGCCAATTTTGTCGAGTGCACACGACACTGACCGCTGCAGCTAGAGCAGGACAAGGCTCGCGAGAAGAGGGACACTGCAGATCTGAAGAGCAAGCTGCAGACCAAGTCTGGCGAAGCAGACACTCTCCGCCGCCGCCACGATGCCGAGCTGCGTCGACACGAGCGCCAGCTTGCCGACCAGCAGCACAACCATGGCGATGAGCTCGCGAAGCTCAGGGCTGAGATCGAGAAGCTTCGACGTGAGAAAGAGCAGGCCACAACAAACAACATGTTCCGTCAGCATGATGTGCGCGAGGCTGCCATGGCGCCGCGGTCGAGGAAGCCCATGGCGGCCAGACCAAAAACCAGCGCTGCAGTGAGCCCAGCAGGCACACCTAGGAAGAAGGCACGAGGGCAGTTAGGCGATGGCTTCGACGATGGCGATGTCGTCATGGCATCTCCGTCGAGGACTCGCGAGAGACAGAAGACGGGAACGCCGACCCTGGCTGGCAAGCGCAAGAGAAATGTCGTGGACAACAGTCCCATCCCTTTGCAACTGAGCGAACCCCATTCTCAGTCTAAGGAAAAAGATGTGGAGCTTGTGGAAGGTGAAGTGGAGGTGGACGAAGCACTGCTGGTGTTCCTTCGAAAAGACGACAGGCGCTTCGACTTGTTGCGGCGCCTGATGGCCCATAAATCGCCGACTGGCGCAGACCGCGTGCTTGAGACACTCGCACAGCACGCGTTTCCTTCCAACCCGTCGAAGAGATTGTCGTCAATCTTCTATGATGCATTAGCTGCGAAGACGTTTTCTGACGTGCACGCGCTAGCACTGGATATACTGGCTGCCATCTGTGATCTCTGGGCACAGTGTTTATTGGAGAAGTTCTACGCGCCAGTCAACCTATTGCTCGATGCACTCCACTTCGTCCTAGCTTGTGAGCGGTGCGAGACGGCCTGCGAGATCAAAAGCCGTTTCATCCCCTTGATGATCGACTCAATCGACCTCGTTGCAAACCCATTATCAAAAGCAGCCAAAGTCGGGCAGGACGCCATCAAGACACTGTACGCCTCAGGCCATCGCGAAGTCACAGCACATATCGACGTCCTGGCATGTCTGGACATCCTGCACCTGATTGCCACCAGCTGTGTGAGCATTTCCGACACCGAGGCCGCTGAGCTGTGGGCAATGATTCCCTCCGACTTCGCCATCATGCTTCTTAACAAAGAGCAACCCATCGCGCAAATCTCCCTCATGCTACACATTCTCAGCACCTCGACCCTCGCGACCTCCATCGGGCCTATCACAACCTCCGACTCACAAGCCGACAGCCAGGCGCACAGAGAAGACGCGCTGATCGGTCGCCTCACAAACATCTTCACCGAAACACCGTCCATCACCGCCGACCCATGGCCACCTTCCTCGTCCTCTGCAGACCACGACCTACCAGACATCATCACCGCCACCGACATCCTAGACCTACGCCTCCGCGTCGTCGATCTCCTAACCACACTGTCCATCCCCCAACACGGCGCCGCCCGCCTCGCCTCGAACCGAATCTGCATCGGGCGGCTAATCAAATACCTCGACCGTCTCCTCAACACGCTGTACAAGACCCCCCTCGCGCCCACCCAAGACATGACCATAGACTCCATCAACGCGACCATGAAGCTGATCTACCACATTGTCATCTCCAATCCGGGATTCGACATCAAGAGCAAACTGGTCAATACGTTGGGTGGACAGCACGCGTACCTGGTTTCTCTGACGCGGTTGGCGTTTAGCGAGGGGTTGGTGCTGGAGAAGGGGATTGAGGAGGAAGTTGTGGATATGGCGCATCATATATTGGATGAGGGGCTGAGTCTGGAGGAGGGGGAGGCGTTTGGGGGCGTGTTTAGTACGGGGACAAGTGTGCTTTGAGGAGAAATGGGGAGATGTGTGGTTTGGCGGGTGGTGTTGAGAAGCAATAGATTTAGATTTGGGCCTCTTTGTGAGATAGCGCCATAATTTCCATGCGTATGCAATGATTTTACTTTTGTGCTTCTAGTGTAGTCTGGATAACACACAGCCTTGCCAGCCTTGCGCTCACGAACCGAGGCGTGCATGGGCCAACCAAATGTTGAACCTCAATCGCGTTCTCCCAAACTTCCCACTCCAGCTCTCACGCCGCCAATGCCACCACGTCCCTTCGTCAACGACGCGCTCTGGCGATGTCTCTGCCCCGGCTTCCCTCCCAATGCCACCGCCGCCCACTCACTCCGCTCCACCCTGCCATCCACACACACCCTCACACCTAAACGGCCCTCACGACCGCACCGCCAGTCGCGCACCTACAGCACCGCCGCCGCCGCCGCCGCCGCCGCCGCCACACAACCCTCCCCCTTCTTCGCACAACCGCACGTCCCCACACCCACTGCCCCTCCGCGCTTCAACACCCGCCCGCGCAATGCAAAAGAAAAGACACCACTCGTGCACCTACCAACACACATCCTGTACGAAAACCTACGCGATGCCGGCGCAAAGGGCGACTTCGACGAGGTAATGAAAATAAGCAACGTCCTCATCCAAGACCGCGGCCAGCGCCCCGACCAAGCCATGTACGCCGCCGTGCTGCACAGCTTCGCGTCGTGCGAGAACGGAACAGCGGGCAAGGTGCGCAAGGTGCTCGAGGAGATGGGGTTTTGGGGCCACAAGGCGGGGGAGGAGAAGGTTGATCTCGATGTGAGGGGGTGCGAGAACGTGCTACAGGCGCTGGCGGTGCATCCGGATTATCTGCTGCGGACCGAGGTGCTGGAGTATATGCGCGAGAAGTGGTTTACGCTGAGTGATCGCGCGCAGGGGTTTGTTCTTGCGGGTTTGCTGAGGGATAGGCTGTTTGAGCAGGGGTTGGAGATGCTGGAGGATATGTGTCGGAAGGAGGTGAGGATTGATGAGTGGGTGTGGAGTGAGGCGTTGTGGTTGCTGTTGGAGTTTGGGGAGGTGGAGGAAGCGTTCTATGTGCTGGGGTTGAAGGAGAGTGTCTCGGAGACGGGGACGCCGGGCGCAGCGTACGGTGTGAAGCTGAGCAATGCGCTGTGGGGTGCGCTGCTCGACGCTGCGGCTGAGCGACAGTTGGTGAGCCTTCCTCCCACATTTTCTCTGGCTGCATCGCTAACACTACCAGCACGACGCCGTGCGTATAGTATGGACCACCCAAGTCCAACCCGGCTATCTCAAGCCGCCCACCGGGACCTGCCTCTCGGTGCTCTCCGTCGCCTCACGCCACGGCAACATCCCCCTCGCAACCGACGTGTTCCGCGTCCTCACCACGCGCGAGACAATCTTTACAACACACCACTACGAGCTACTGCTCGCGACCTACCTCGGCGCCGGCGCCCTCTCCGACGCCCTCTCCGTCCTCCTCATCATGGCCGACTCCAACCTAAAAGTCGACTCCGGCACCTGCCACCCCCTCTTCACTTACCTCCGCAACGCACCTCCCCCTCCCCCGCAAACCATCCTCTCCCCCGACGGCTCAGAAACCCAAGAAACCCCCAGCCTCCCCCTCCACGCCTTCACCCTCCTCCAATCCCTCTCCGCCCAGGGCCACAAAATCCCCACCGCCGCAATAAACTGCTGCATCCAAGCCTCCATCGCTCAATCCTCCCTCCCCACCGCCCTCTCCATCTACAAAGCCCTGCACACCGTCACCACCCCCAACACCTCCACCTTCAACATCCTCTTCCGCGGCTGCTCCCAGGCCTCCCGCAAAGACATTGCCATGCTCCTCGCCAACGAGATGCTCGCGCTGGGCCTGAAGCCCGACCGCATCACATACGACCGGCTGATTATGGTGTGCGAGCAGAGCGGCGATTTGGACGATGCGGTTAATTACTTTGAGGAGATGAGGGGGGTGGGGTTGCGGCCGAGAAGGGGGACGTATGAGAGGTTGATGAATGCGCTTGTGGATCGGGATGATGAGAGGTGTGTGGGGGTTTTGAGGGATTATGAGGGGAGTGGGGAGGTGATGAGTGCGGTGGGGGGGAGGGTTAGGAGGAAGTTTGTTGTGCCGGGGGAGGTGTAGGGGATGACACTCTATGAAGAAGAAGGAGAAGAAGAAGAAGAGTAGACTAATAAACCGCCGCTTTTCTGGCGTCTCCCTAGTCCAAACCTGCAATCATACTCGTTCTGAAAACGTACACACTCATCCATATCTCCACATCACAAACAACCACCCCGTCTTCCATCTTTCAATCACTCAACCCCCCAGACAACAACACCCTCAGCCTACAAAATCAGCGGCGCAGCGTGGTATGGATATACGTTGTGCGGGACTTTCTGAACTGGGTGCGGATGTTTACCATGGGATAGGATGTTAAAGGAGCGAGATGGGGGGTTTGGCATGAGTAGGTAGGGTAGGGTGTACTATCTACAGCGTTTATTGTATATTGCACAGATACTGGGCTGCGCGTGGATAAGTCTGTACCATAGCCTTCAAGGTCTCGCAGCCGTTGATGTGCGCGGAGAGGTGATGGCTCCTTCCTGTGGGGGTGGGGGTTGTATGCTAATTGTCAATACTGCAGACATATTCAGGGGAGTGGATCTGAGCTGTGAGGTAGCTGGGTAGTTGGCAGTGTTGTGGACCCTACGGGTCTTGCTGTCAGACACCGTTTCTGTCAAGATTGGAAGATGCTTTTGCAGTGTGTGATCTTGATGTGACTACACAATATTGCAAGAGCGTTCACTGATCATTACATTAATTGGGATACCATGGCTACTAACACCAATCAAGACTGCTCTGTGGAGTACTTGTCCACTGCCATCTGCTGTACTTGCAAAAAACGCGGAGCGCCCCCTTCGACACAACATCCACCCCCATCGCCCCCTAGCGTCCACATGACAATCTCCCCCATCCATCGGCATCTTCCCCACAGGCAATCACCCAGATCGCAGCACTCGTCATTTCGTCGGTGTTTGACATCTTGCGTGTTCCCGGCGCATTCTCTAGCGTACCCCGTTAGCTCCCGAAGACGATCGTGCACGACCTTAATTTGAGCGGTACGAACGGCTTCAAGTGTTTTCTAGGGGCTCCAGGTTGTTTTCTGGAGCGTTGGGGTAATCGGGGCCCCGAGATCGAAGAGAGTGCGGAGGGCGCGGAGGGCGTTACGGCGTTTGGTGACGGGGGCGTACGCAGGGCTGTTGAATGCGAGGACGAGGGGATTAAGCGTCAATCGAGGCCCGATCCGCCTGCTGCTGGACATGAGTCTTACCTCCGATCGTTGCGCATGCACACATCCGCCGTGATCCGGGTTTTCACTCAGACCTAGGCATGGACGGTGCGGGAGGGTTGCCAGTGTCGCTCTGTCGAGACGACGCGCACTCAGATGCTGCAGGAATGGCGGGCGCTTAGATATCGAAGTCAAGTTGTAGCTGCCTTGTTCGTGCGAGCAAGCATGCAGGTGGCCGACATGTGCGCGTCTCTAATTATTTTTCTGCGCTGTCATGCACATGGCTATTTTGAGCACCGAGCGAGCGATTCGCTCACTCACGTGAACTTCCAGAAACATGTCGTTCGCAGGCTACGGTCCCATCAGGCTTGCTCGATACTTGCTTGAGGCGAGGTTTTGTTCATCTTCACCGGATGTGTATGTCAGAAGGAAACTACTGTTGAAGCTAGACGATCCTTGCGAGGGAGCTAGGAGTCGCCCGCACGCGAGAAAGTCGTTTCCAAACATCTGGTCACAGAACGTGGTGTTGAAGAAGAGAGCTGGAACTGTTGAGGCCGCGCCTGCAGCAGTAGCTTCAGAGCGTCCCAATCTTCCATGCAGCCTCAAGTGGCAGAAGCCTTCTCTAACTTGGCAGTAGATCTTCCTATCGCAAGTTATGAAGACTTTGCTTACCAAGATAGTGGTCAGTACTGCTGCTCTGAGAGTCATGTTTTTGCACGTAAGAAGTTGGCCTGCTCTCCACCTCGTCGTTTCGTCAGAACGTTTCGCATCGTGCCAACCTCCGAAGTTGCACAATGTCGGAGCTTGGCTGCGGCAAAGGCGCAATTGGCAGACGTGTGAACAAGCCTGGAGGCTGGAAGCCAAGAGGTCTTGTGCATGCGCAGCCGCATACGTTCGTGAGGCTCTGGCCCGGGATGTCATACGTGCTTATCTCCGCGGTAAATTCCGCACCTCAAGATGACAAGAGACCCCGACAGTGTTGTCACTGTACGGCGAGGTATTCCATGGCAGTTCCATTCTTGTTGTATGTAATCTCTGTTTGGTGATATCTCTGCAAGATTGGGTTTCTAGAAAGAAAGCTGTAAGACGGCCTTCGGCACTCCCCCGTGTCCACAAATATTTCACACGATGCTGGACACGTAATCTATGAACGGCTAGTTTTAGCCAAGCCTCGTGCCGGCTCGTCGGTAGTCCTGGTGGAGATGTTTTGTACATACTGAACACCGACATTCGGTCGAAACATGCGTGGGCGGTCTGGTGGATGAGAAAGCTCGTGGGGTGCCAGCCAAGAATCTTGGAGCTTGAGAAGCGTCGCAACGAGCGCGGCAAAGGATATGTATGTACCCACAGAGACCGTATGGTTGAGTCGTGAGTACTGTCAAAGTCGGTGTTAATGATTCGCCTCGTCTCGCGGCACGGCACCCCAAAGTCGGGGCACCTGCATTTTTCAGCAGGTGATGACCTGATGTCATTGGAAGGCGAAATGCACAAGACATCACTTCCAAGCGCGGAGAACGCAGGGATGCAATTACCCCAAAATTTCATACAGATCAGCAGTGCCAGAAAACATCAGAGAAAAGATCAACGAACAGACCGTTACACGGTGGCAGCGCCAAGCTAAAAGCTTGGTCGGCTTAGCCCTCATCATAACACGACTCGAACTGCAACGTAACAGGCATCGGCTGTCGTATCGACCGTCGGGTGCGCCTGTCAGCAGGATTTTATTCTCGAGATGTGACTAGAGGGACACCTCCGACTCTCAGAAGACGTAACGCGTTCTGGTAAGGCACTTCACATCATCGGAGGGAAACAAGCAAAGGCTTGAAATCTGCCGAGGCCGCAGAGCCGCAAAGTATCTAGGGGGCCCACTCAAACCTTTCAGGCCAGTGTCGATAGCGCTGCAACGCAGCCGGCATTTGACATCACCTACGCGCTCAACAAATCCTTGCACACCCGAGGTTTCGCCTTTGCTCCCTGGCCGTTCCTGGCACGAGGGTTTTGCGTGAGATTGGTTCCCACTTTCTCCACACACCGGTGAGGCCTTGTGTGGAGTCCAGATGATGGTGGTCACTTTTCGCCTCGGGGAAGCTCTGTTTCCAGTTGGACGCAGACATTGGACCACGCTTCGAGCAGTATCTCCGGCATCCCCCAGGTGGACCTTCCGTGATAGTAATGCCCACACACTCCCAATAATGTGGGGTCTAAAGAGTAAGTACAAGTAGCTCGCGGGCACCTCGATCGTTTCCTCTCCAGTCTCTTTGTCTCGTACACTCAGGCAGCTCTTGTCTGACGATTGACGAAGTCTCTCGACCTTCCACCTACCTCCCCTCAACTCACATCCTACACACACGCCATCATCATGGTTCTCCGTGGAAAGTCCCTCCAGATGGCCCAGCTTTTGCTGGTCGTCTTACCCTCTTTCGTTATCTTTGGATACAACCAGTCTGGTGTCGGTGGTCTTCTGTCTCTGGCCGACTGGAACAAGCACTTTCCAGAAATCGACACCGTTCACGTTACGGGCGCTCTGAAGAGCGAGCACTCCACCAAACAGGGTGCTGTCGTTGCTTCATTCACGATTGGTGCTCTCTTTGGCGCTCTTACCTGCTCATGGATCGGTGACTGGCTTGGTCGCCGGAAGGTCATCTTCATCGGTGCTGTTTGCACCCTGATTGGTGAAATCCTCCAGTGCACATCCTTCCAGCTTGCTCAGTTTGTTGTTGGCCGTTTCATCCTCGGATGGGGTGTTGGTCAGCTCTCTGCTACTGTGCCCGTCTGGCAATCTGAGTGCTCTTCGTCCGCCAACCGTGGTAAGCACGTCGTTCTTGATGGCTGCTCCATCTCTCTTGGTTACCTTCTCGAAGCCTGGATCAATCTCGGTTTCTACGAGCAGAACAACCTGCCCCTGCAGTGGCGCCTTCCTCTTGTCATCCCCATCGCCATCTCGATCGTCCCCATAGCGGCTGTCTTCTTCATTCCGGAGTCCCCGCGATGGCTCGTCAACAAGGGTCGCGTCGAAGAGGCCCGGAAGAGCTTGTCTGATTTCAAGGGTCTCGATCTTCATGCTCCCGACATTGCGGCTGAGATCAGCGGTATCGAGCTCGCTCTAGAGGAGACCAAGGGCAGTGCCGTCAAGATCAGTGATATCTTCACCAACGGCAAGGACAAGCTATTCTACCGCTTCTCGCTCTGTATCTTCCTGCAGTTTCTCCAGCAGATGTGCGGTTCCAACCTGATCTCCACATACTCCACCGTCATTTTCCAGCAGGGTCTTGGACTTGACGGCGAGACTTCCCGCATCCTCTCCGGCGGTGCACTCACCTGGAAGTTCCTGTCTTGCTTCGTCGCTTTCTTCACCATTGATCGCTTCGGCCGCCGCAAGCTGTTCATGATCTCCGGTGTCGGTATGGCATCCTGCATGTTGGCCCTCGCCGTTGCCTCCTCATATCCCAAGTCGGACAAGCCCGCACAGATTGCGTCCGCTCTGTTCGTATTCCTATTCAACTTTTTCATTCCCATCGGCTTCCTCGGCGCCAACTTCCTGTACTGCACTGAAGTTGCGCCTACGCGTCTCCGTGTCCCCATGGCCGGTATTTCGACTGCGAACCATTGGCTGGTAAGTGATATGTACCGATTGTTGTCCCAGAAGCAGTAATGGCTAACTCCCAGAACAGTGGAATTTCGTCGTCAATATGGCAACACCTGTTGCCATCGAGACCATCGGCTGGAAGTACTACCTCGTCTTCCTTATCATCTCTGCCATCATTGCACCGATCGTGTTCCTGTTCTACCCCGAGACAATGGGCCGCTCGCTCGAGGAGCTCGAGATGATGTTCAGCAGCGGTCGCAGCATTACGGGCATTGTGCGCGAGTCGAGGAGGCCGTTGACCGGCGGGTTCGCGAGCGAAATCAACTCGATCGAGAAGGGGCATGAAAAGAATGTCGAGGACATCGAGTCCATCCAGCACTGAGTGCCCCCTAGAATAGAAAGCGAAAAGCTGATGGTACATGAGATACCTAGTTATGACTGAATGATCACTTTATCAAGTTCAATGCGGGTGCGAGCGGTGACGAGATTTTCTTTTTGGCTATGTGAGATCCACTTTGAAGCCCTTGGAGGGTGAAAATACATGAAAGGGGGCCAAAATGCCCGGTCTGCTCCGAATTTCTTCACCTGAGTGCCCAATATGCGACTGCCTCTGTAGGGCTGGACGCCCCTTCCTCCGACCTGTCCCGTATGTCGGACTTCGATGGATCCACTTTGACCCGCATCGGAGCCGCCTTTGGCAGAGTCTCTGCAATGCTACTCATTGAAATCGAAAGCTGTATACGACCGCCGTTGTGTTTAGCGTTGGGTGTTAGTCCAATGGGTTGCAAAGTAAGCCCAGCACGAGTGTAAATTTGATGTGCAATGTAATGGTGTATTTAAAGCTATGAAAGCTTTGTCGAGTCTAATACTCCTCTCAAGCCTTTCGAGGGTCCTGTCAATTTCTACTCCATGAGTGTGATTGTGCGTCTGGGGAGTCCAGATCTGAGCTTAACACCCAATACTGGTAGCCTTGCATTTCATTTTACTGTCTCTTCCTAATTCTTAGAGGCATGTGCACCATACACGACTGATTTCCATGGTCAGGACAGGATAGCCCTGTGTTCGTGGCGCTCGTGCCGAATGTCAGTGGGGTAAAATATCAAACAAAGTAACGGACCCCTGGCGATCTGCACGACAGGGCATTTGTAGTTCTCGGATACTTTGTTCTCGCTCTGATAATTGTGTGCCCGCGATAGCCCATTCAAATCATCATTGCACGCTACTACTCCATTTCCCATCGCCCACGCTGCGCTAAAACCGCATTAGTCACTGCAGATCCAACAACGGCCTCCGAGGCCGAAGAGCACTACCAAAGTAGGATTGGCTTTATTGTGATTCCAGTGTGCATATCGTTCAAGGCTGTCTCGAAGTCGTCGGACTGAAAATACGTCATTAGCTTGTACATATCGCTCAATACTGACTGTATCTACCTTGTAGTATTTCGAAAGCTTCTCAATTGGGCTTGGCCGTTCTGTCAGCTTTCATTTGGTGCGATGTTAGATCACACTCACAATTTGCCTTGTCGGTACCATTCAATCATTTGTGGGATAAACTAGTTGCGTCGTTAGTCGCGCTGAGCTCGTAGACTGTTGTTTGCACGCACTTTCGATGGTTTGGCATTGCCCTCCATGCAACCCCGGATGGCACTACCAAACTGGTCGCAATCAGCTTGCAACCTGAGATTAGAACACCTCCAAGCTTACATTGAGAAGAGCACCAAGATCGAGATCCATCGTCTTCCCGTTCACGATGCCAATAAGTACAATTTGACCTTTGGCTTGCAGCGCAGGAACTGCGGCTGCAATCAGAGGTACCACCCCCGTCGTGTCAAATACTGCGTTCGCGCCTTTCGGGGTAATCTTCTTGATGGCTGCTGGAAGCTCCGAACCTACGTCTTGGAAGTTGGAAGTGTTGATGACGTGGGTTGCGCCCACCTCCTTGACCAGGTCAAGACGTGACTGTATTCGATCGACTCCAATGATTGTATGTGCACCGCGAACACTCGCAGCCTGCACTATATTAGCCGACATCAACGAAGCTATAGGCGCAGTTAGCTGCTCCTCGGGACTTGCAAATTAGATCAATTGCAGCCCGCCCGGGAGCAGACACTTGTATATCTGGAAGGTATTCATGGCCGACCTGAGAGTGAATCACAGACTTTGGAGCTTACAAGTACTCCGACCGTTCAAGCTGGCACAGGGAACGACATACCATGATTGCAGACATGCCAACACCACCAAGACCGAAAACCTGACACACACGAGTCAGCCAGGTCAGTCATTCTTAGGCAGCGTCAAAACCTACCACGACAACGTCTTTCTTCCCCATGTCTGCCAGCTCGGTTACGGCACCTGCCCCCGTTTGGTAGCCACAACCCATCGGAGCGAACAACTTCAGCTCTTCTTCATCTTTGACCAGTTGCTGCACGTTCACAACAGAGGTGCCTTTGACCAATGCGAGACTGGAAAAACTTGACTGTCCGAAGTATAGTCCGCCAGAAGGCTTGCCGTCAATCTGATAGACGTTGGGAACATGGAAGAGGTTCTTGACATGGAATTGTTCACAGTATCCAGGCGTATCGTCGTCACAACCACGACAGTCATCGTTGCCGCAGTAGTCGAAGCTCAGAAGAACCTTGTCGCCCTTCTTGACATCGCTGATCTTGCTTCCTACCTGCTCAACGATACCCGCACCTTCATGGCCTAGAATCTTGGGGTACGGATGAAAACCTGGCGTGTCCGCTGGAAATGATGAGATGGCAATATCAGTGTGACAGACTCCGGAGGCAATAATTCTGACTAATAGTTCGTCCTCGCTTGGCTCTCGTAAATGGACCTTCTCTTTGCGCCAAGATAAATTTGCTCCATTAGGAGCATCGCTCACAATTGCCGTCGCAGAAATAGGGAAGGACATGGCGAATCAAAGATTGTTCGGATACAGAAAACAACATAGATTCGAGAACAAAGAAAGAAGGCCAATCGCTTCATATGTACAAGTCTCGACAGCCGGAAAGTACATGCTGCAAGCTGAGTCGTGACTCGTGAGTAGCGGGGCCCCAGATCGGGGCAGGAACAGCGTGGGGAAAAGAGCGGCCAATCAGCGCTTCGCGGAGGCTCCGCCAGGCTCACGTGCGTCTACACAACCACCCAATCTGGCAAGCGACAAGCATCGTTCCTGGTCAAATTCCGGTCCGAGGTAGACGCCAGTAGCCGGTCAGTGTCCACGTGATGCAATTCATCTTGATAGAGAAATGGAGGCTTCAACACCACGAGGGCATACTCAAGTACACTTGCCGGACGCCCCGTCCGTTGACGACAGCTGACCAGTTTACAATTGCCCAGCATAGAAACGGGCATGCGAGCTTGAGAAAATAGACAGGATGTGAATACAGGAACAGTGCGCAGACATCAATACTTCCGTAGGATGGCAACGTTGGCAATGCTGACAGGCCAGGCTTCGACGGGTACTTCATCGATACAGTGTGCAGAATTCACCGAATCCACAAGCGCTCTCCAGACATAGCACAGCATCAGGTTACGACTAACTCGAAAGGATCGGTTACAAGGTCGGATTCATGTAGTGAATTGTTGCACGCATCCCCAGGTGCTGTCGCTAGGGCCACTTTTACTACTACTTCCGCGCTTTCTCGGTCACAATGAGGGAATCCTCCAAGCGAAACCAGCTTCGAACATCTTATCTGAAAGTTGCGCTACCGTGCGTCCAGATGTGGATTGACCAAAAGACGTAAAACCCAGTATGCCTCCATCGCTCTCAAGCTCCTACTCCACCCTCCGTCTCTTGGAGCCCTTCCGCGTCGCGACTTAGGAAGCCTTGGCCTCCGCCTCCGCCTCCGCGTCTTCTTGCTTCCTCAAAGCCTTGATCTCTTTGAGGACTCGCAGGCGATCCTGCTTCATAGCTTTGACATGTCTGCCGAGGACTTCTTTATCAGGATCCGCACCCTCACCGGGGTCGATAATCGTCTCAATGTTCGCCTCCGCCAGTAGCGCAGAGACTTCCCCAAGCATTGTGTGGTACCTGCCCTGACCACGAACCCATTTGATGAGTGCTGTCAGTGGTCCAGCGTCGACTCCGGTTGGTAGCTGACTTAAACCGTGGGTGAGGGCTAGAAGTGGATAGTCCGTCATTTCCCAGACGTCATATGTCCATCCCTCCGCTGTGTAGCTCGTGGTATAAGTGGTTGATGGACCGGCTTTGCCTGTCTTTTCATCCTTGGACTTGCGGAAGATATGGTGGTCAACGCTACCGTGACTGCAGATCGAGGCTCCAGGCAAACATCGGCTCATATTGATGAAATTCGAGATGTCCAGGAGCGCTGATTCCACTGCGGGCCATTCTCTCGCCCGCATCTAACCATTGATAGTGTAACGGAAAGTAAGAGAGAAGTTCCACCAGTGTAAACTCAGTATCTCCCAGAAGAGTGATGTCGATGTGCACAGGTATTACTACGCTCTTGAGAGGGCAGAATATGCGAGAGTTTTGATTCACGAGGTATCGCTCTGCATTGTCTTCTTCACTTTCGGCCATGGTGATTGCAATCAGTGCCGCAACTGGTTGCTAATATTTTCGTGGCGTGCGGGTCACCCCGGTACCGTGCCATTTGCGACCTGGCGTGGGAATGAAGCAGCCCGGAGGGTCTTGCTCCATCTCAGACATCCACCGCCAACCGTCTTCTATTTCGAAGACGTTGTCAGGACAATCTCGGGCCTCGATGTATCGAGCTGGTACGTCCATCACGGAAGAAGCGCGTTCAGTTGTGGTGGCGTTGCTACCGGGCTCGATTTGTGGGATTCCACCAATACAAGCCCAAGGAAGGACCCAGTCAACTCCATCAAAGTTGTAGACCTCAAAGTCAGAGCCATCACTCAGAGAAGACATCGTTGGCAACATGCCGTATTCCCGGTGGAGACGGCCGCCGGGAACGTAGCTATGAAGTCCTCCCTGATGCAGTTCTTCGCAGGTCAAGGGCAATGGACCGACCGGAGTAAGCTTGAAGGCCTGCTGGAAGGGATCAAAGACGACTGGGTATAGACCAGACCACGAAGCGTGATGCCAACCTGACGGAAGGACCAATGTAGGTGCGCAAGACACATCGGGCAGTCCGTTCTTGAGAGGCACAAAGTGAGTGTGGAACGTGAGTTGTGAATCGGCCAAAGACCACGGATATGACGGGTGAGTGCTACCGCTAGGCGGGTACATGAGCTGCCATTCGTTCGAGTAAAAGGCAGGTAGCTCTATGCTTGAAGCAATGGCGACATCGAAAGGTGATTGGACAAGTTCAGCTTGTGCAAGCATAACCGAGGATCCTTTGTGAGCAGCAGGTGATGGTGTTCTGACCGATTGCCGGTCAGGTTTGGGCTTGTGTTCTAGTTCCTTTACTGCTGATTCGGTCAGTAGCTTTTAGAGAGAACATCGAAATCATATTATTACCATGTGTCTGCACCTTTCCTCGCAGTCTCCTGCTTCTGCGTATGGCGGCACTCTGATCCGAGAGTTGCAGAGCTAAACCTGCATCGCGTTCGGCCGATTTTGGTGAAGTCTGTTGGTTGTGATCTTGGGTCCCAGATGCTCCACTTGAGAAAGGAGAAGATCTGGAACGTAACGCCATAGAGGATGAAGATGGAGCGGTCTTGCGATCACTGAGCTCATCCGCGCAGAAGTCCCCTGTGTCGCACCCGCCTCCGTTGCCAAAGCCCCCAGAGATCTCACTCTCAGAGGGGCAACGAACGGAGTTACCAACAGCGAAGGAAGCAAGCGCAAGACAGAGAACGAGCTTCACGGCTGGTGCTCGCTATGCAGTAATTTTGGGATAGTACTCAGCGGACTTTTATACATTGCGAGCTTCCAGATCTGGGAATATGCTCAGCGTCGCCGATAGATTCATTCTCTATACCAAGACGGGCTATGATAACAGTGTGACCGAGCGAGATGATATGTGCCTGCTTCTACACAGGACATAGTATGATGCGGAAGGATATGGTATAGACTCATACCGAGTAATGCAGCATGTGATTGTTGTCTTGCCCTGCCATCTTGGAACTAGTCAGGCGTGGCATTTCTTGTGCTTTTGACGGTCTCAGAGATAGAAACGTCATCATCACCTCTTCTTGAGATTCAAATGACAGCGTTATGAGGCAACAGCATACAATGACCACTCTCTAACGTCTTGGTTGAGGCCTACTCCTCGCTTGCAAAAGGCTGGTCTAACTACGCGGACTTTTGCAGAAGCGCAATAAGTTGGTAGACATCTATTCGTCCACCGCTTGTATATGGGCAGCAACTACGCTCGAGAAGCAGAAGCAAAAAGACGAACAGGCCAAAATCAGGACCTGCGGTCTCTTGAAACGGTACAATGTACAGTAGATTCCAGCCACTAGTGGAATACCTGAGTCTGTAAAAGGCACGCATCTATTACAGACTTCGGGACAACCTGAAGGACTCACTCAGGATCATATGCCAGTATACCGTGGCGGAAGGCTCAATCGGGCAGTCACTGCGGACTGCAAAATACCAAAGCACGACCTTCGAGCGGATAGGCAGAGAATTCGTTGGGATCTTGGCCGTAGCTATGTGTGGATGCCCTTTTCATAGTTGCTAGGAAGCAGTCAGCTGCAGGTTTTAAAGATTGAACCAAAGTCCCACGAAACACCTCCAATAAAGTACCTAGGCTATATAATCCCAGGCTACTCTCAGTCGTCATATCAGAGATTTTGGGAGGGGTTTTTCTATCTAGTCTAGTACTTTGCTTACGGCTGCTCTGTAGTATGCCATCACGCGCACAGATTTGATGGCGTTCATCTACTTTTAAGCATTTGTGAGTAAGCTGCGCTTCATGTACGGATTGCACTAAGTGTCTTTGTATTGGTATGTTGTTGCAGATTTGCTGAACGTTTTCGCTGAAAGCTAATATGTACGCTAGATCAGAGACAAAACGATCACAAGCATTTACACCGAGGCGCTTATGGAGTGCCAGCAGAGCTCAGCTCAGCCAGAATGATCTCCGCTGCCTTCTCTCCGATCACCAACGCTGTATTGTTGGTATTTCCACCAATGTTCTCTGGTGGAATACTAAGATCTGCGATCTTGAGGCTGGTTACGCCGTGCACATTCAACCTGGCATCAACAACACCATTCTTCTCCCTCGGCGCCATCTTACATGTGCCCAACGAATGCCATGTCGTGTTGACGTTCTCACGTAGCCACTGCTCAATGGCAGCATCATCCTCTTGCGAATAGACTAGGTTTTGCACATTCGACAATGGCTCCTCGATCTCAGCACAGGCAGCCTTCGAGCCCTCGGGGAACTTGGGATGGCCAGCAGCGAGCTCGCCACGGTAGAACTTTGTGCGTCGTAGGATCTCGCGCTGCATCTTGTACGCCCAGATCTGCTTCTTGATGTCGATATCGTTCTTGTCGTTGAAGTAGCCGACATCGAAATCGAGCGGGTCATCGACGCTCTTGCCCGTGATGTGCATGTGGCCGCGCGAGTATGGGTACGCGGTGTAAGTACCAGTAGTGGCGTATTGGCCCTCAGGTACTGAAGAAGGATCTCCAAGAAAACTGCGGTATATTAGCGGGAACGCCCTACGGATACTGCTCGACTATACTTACCACGACACAAGACCACACAGCATCAGCGGCCTGTTGGGTATGTCCTTGAAGTCACGATTCCACGCCGCCCTGAACTCAGGTCCAAGGGCATCGACTTCCTCTTCGGTCGGGCGAAGCTTTGACGAGATGTCGATCGCGTTCCAACCGAGCATCTTGTCATTGTTCTTGATCATCTCTGCCGCATCCATGCATCCACTTAGAATGCCGTCAAGGGTCTGATCTGGCGCGAGGTTGGTCCTGTATGGGTATAGCAAAAGGTGGTGATCCTGGTAGTCCTTGCCCACACCTGGTAACTCTTCGACGACCGGGACACCAGCCTTCTCGAGGATTGACTTGTCGCCGAGACCTGAACGCTCGAGGACCGGTGGTGTTCCGCAGGCACCGCACGTGACAACAACGAGCTTACGTGCCGTGACAGTCTGTACTGGATGTGCGGTGAGGCCGATAACAGCCTGGAACTCCGGATTGGGCGTGTACTCGACGCCGACAGCTTTCTTCTTATCGTCAAAGAGAACACGCACAACCTTGGACTCGACAAGGACGTGCAGATTCTCATGTTGGCCACCTTCTAGCTTGGGGTGGATGTACCTATGAGCCGTGTCTTGTCGCCGTCCCTCGGGGGAAACGTAGCGCTGCCATCGCTGGATGCCGTTGTTTGTGTCCAGGCTCTGTAGATCCTCGATCTCGGGGTAACCGACCTCTCCTGCCGCTCTGATAAACTCATCCTCTGCAACCTTTCCTCGGTAACCACCATCTGAAACATGTAAAGGACCATCGAAACCGTGGTGTGCTTTATCACCAGGCCCATGGTATGTCTCGAGCTTCTTCATTTGTTCGAGCAATTCATCAGCTGACCAGCCATCGGTCTTCCACGAGTCATAGTCCTCGCGCTGGGCTCTTGTATACATCATGAAGTTGATGGACGAGCCGCCGCCGAGAGTACCTCCGCATGGTACGATTGGCTCGCGGTCTGCGAGCTGCTTCGACTTGTTTCCCTTGTAGAATAGTGCCGTTTTCTGTGTAGGCTGAAGGTTCTGCAGGTAGAATGCTGGGTATACGACACTGGCGACGTCTTTGTTATTCGCACCGCCTTCGATCACCAGAATCGAAAGGTCGGGATGTGCTTCCGCCAGTCGCCCAGCGATAATGCAACCTGCCGTGCCGCCTGAGATACTCGGTAAGTACTGATTCTCTTGTGGCATTTCGAGGTCACATTACGTACCACCAGCGATGATTATATCTACCTCATCGATACCGTCGGCTAACTTGTTCTGGATGCCCATTTTGATGTCTTGACTATGTTATTGTGTGAATGCGAGAGCTAGGCGCGCTTCGAGGGTATGCACAGCAGTTGGCAGCGTGTCATCTTAAGTACTCGCGCCCCTTCGAGTCTCCACATAGCTTGGGGGCCTTCTAACTACTGACAGGATGCCTGCAGGAAGCCAACCAAGCCAGCGGTACTATCGTACATCGACCGTCGCAACGCAGACGAATCGGCAAAATAATGCGGGCAATTAGCACAACACCAAAACGCCTGGCTCTCTACAGGACGGCGATACTTGCTCGTCGCGTCCTAATTTACCAATACAGAATCGACAAATTGCCATGAAGGCTCAAGTTTCCCCCGCATTGCGGCTATCGTGGTGCTCAGATCTAGCTGGTTGTAGCTTGGTGTTTGGGGCCCCGCGACGGTCTCTTTCCGCGAGGGCGTGCACATGGCCCAAGTTAGTGGCTTCGAGCGCCCATCCTAGCCGCTCTGGTGAAAGCGCCAGGGCTTTTCTGTAGTTGCAACAGCCCTAGTACTTACCTAGGTAGACGTCTCAAAGCTCGACGACTCGAGCGGATACTTCCCCTTATCCGAAAGACTAAAGGAGGGATTGTGGGCTCGGCGATATGTAGATTTTGAGGGTAGTGAGTCTGAAGATCTTACCCAAGGGAATGCGCGTCGGTTGCCCTACATATGGGCGTTCTTCGGCTTTGCACTGATACGCGGCTCTCGTGCCGCTCAAGTTCCAGGCTTGTGGAGACCTCAACACGTCGCTCCTCCGGCGAGAAGGATCGAATACAACCGCTATAGGCCCTCAAACGTCTCTTAGGTGTCTCGCCATGTTCTTAGAAGATGGGCAGTTGTCTAATCAGTCAGAAGCAGGCGTAACAAGTTGATCTTACGGTGAGTATCAAGGTAGAACTTGTGGATCTGCAGTGCTCAAAATCCGAAGGCCGGCCTCGTCTTGAGTAAGGCTGATGTGCAGGCATCCTGAGAAGACCCCGGTCCCATCCCAAGCTAAAGCTCAAGCTCACCGTATGTTAGCACTTTTCGAAACGATGTGTTGTGATCGCCGAATGAGAGGTTCGAGCGTGTAATGATATTAGATGTAGTGGACAGAACAGATCCGAGCCTGCAGACTACAGCCCTCTGAATAAATCGTCAATCGTAATCGGCTTCCTCACGGCGTTGCTGAACCCTTCATGAAAGCTCACCCAGATACGATCCTTGTCGCCCTCCTGCTTCGTCTTCTTCCTGATCTCTCCCACTTCAAGAGGTATCTCCTTGATGACGCGGCCAAAGAAGTCATGCTTCACTGCCTTCTTGTTCGCTTCATTCAGCTTCTTGGCGACATCCTCCTCGATCTCTTCTCGCATCACGATTTCTTCGTGCTCCTGCCCGCCCCGACGCTTCCTATTTTCCATGTCGATGCGCGCAGACTCCTTCTTCCACTCCATCTCTAGCACGCTGCGGACCGCGTAGCGTACTTTGTCGTCCTTCTTGCCGGCTAAGGTCTCAAAAGAAGCAAGTGTGTCCAAAGGAGGCTCCATGCGAAATACAAAGCCGGCGCTGCGGTTCATCGCATCTTCTGTCTCGATTCGGCTGCGCTCGAAGCGGATACCTGTCGCTGCCATGGCTTCAACTGCCTTCTTCACGAGCGCCTTCTCGGATGACTTGCGCACTGCAGCTGTTGCACTCGATTTTGACCCAGCTGAGCCGGTATTTATGATGACAGGCTTGACATCTGGCGACAACATGCGAAGCGTGTATGGTATGAGCTCAGTGGCCAGCTCCTCCGGACTTCTGAACTGTCTTGTTAGAGGTAGACTCAACGTCGACTGCAAACTGATCAACTGCGACCGACTGGCCTTGTGTGTCTCAGCTGCTGCAAAGCTTGCACCTGGCCCAGTGAAGGGAAGAGCCTGCGCATCAGGGTCAACCGGGAGGCTCGAGGCTTCGCGGCGTGGCGAGGCGAACAGATTGTGGAAGGCGAGCACGGATTGCGAGAGGTAAGAAAAGAGCTCCCATTCCTGCGAACCGTGAATGGCGGAGGAGAGGGTGTCGTGGAAGTGAAGCCATTCGTAGGCTGCGGTAGGTTTGCTGAGTAGTGTGTCGTCTTGGAAAGGCTTCTCAGGATATGCAGTGAAGCAGTCTAGAGCGCGTCAGAGCCTGCTGTTATCATGTGAAAATGTTGGCTTACCTAACACGATACGGTCGCAGTCACCGCTTGTGTCGACCATCTCCCTGAGGCGGTCCATTGCTTGCCGCTTGGCTCCTTCCGCAACACCAACAACACCAATCTTCGCGCGGGCCGCTGCCGTTTTTACGTCTGAAGTCTCCGCTTGCTTTGGGAAGCCAGCTCCTTCCTTGAACACTCGATCGACAACATCTTTGGCGCCACCTCGCCCCAAGCTGCGAGCAGCGCACCCACCATGTTTCAAGTCGTTAGTGATGTGTTCCTCAATCCACTTCTTCGTCAAATGTGGCTTCTCCTTTGATCTGAAATCGTGCGAAGATCTCAGGCGCCCTGCCACCCACTCTGCCATGACCATGATACCACGAATGTCACCTTCGCCAGCGCCGCTGCCCGTGCCACCTTCTTTCTTGGTACCTACACCCCATGTAGCTTCGCAGAGTCGGCGTACGCCATCTGAATCGCACTGGAAGCCCTCTCTCGTAAAGACGTCCTGCATACGCGTGACCACCATGTTCATCGCAGGCTGCCGAATGCGCACGATTTCAGCAAACGACGACTGACGAAGTGACTTTAGCGACGGGTGGTATAAGTCGTTGCAGATCAATATCAGAGGCCGCAGAAGTCTGAACTTGTCGGCCTTCTTCTTCGTACTGGTTGATGTCTGTCCGACTGTCTTCGAATTCCTTTCGTCCAGGTTGATCAAGTCAATGAGTGCCTTGATAAAACCGCCTTCGCCACCACCACTACTGCTGCTACCACCAACCACGCCGTCGACTTCATCGACTACTACGCAGACAGGCTTACCAGCTTTGCGCACTTTACCGTTCGTAGTTTTAGAGCTGATACCCCTCACATTCTCAGTGCCAACCATGTCTCGAATGCGGCCTTTGACAATGTCTCGACTTCGCTCGTCTGAGGCATTAATTTCTTGTACTTCGTAGCCAGCTTGTCGCGCACAAACATGTGCCAGTGTGGTCTTGCCCAATCCCGGTGGACCCGTCAAAAGCAAGATCTTGCGATGTCTTTGCTCATCTCCATTGAAGTCCTGTTTCGCAACCTTCCGATTTGCTTTGACAGCACCCGGAAACACAATGGAATCCCATGCCTTCAGCCAGCGCAAGACGGATCGATGTGTTCGCTCGTCTCCCACCAGGTCTGTAAATTTCTTTGCCCGGTACTTTTCGGTCCACATTAGCGTGCGATGAGCTTTGGCATTCGAGTCGACCGGCTGCTCGATCGATGTATAGGCCAGATTCTTGGAAGCTTCTGCCTGGCTAGCTTCCTTCGTTGTATCCTCTGCTTTGGCTTCGTCGACCAACGAGTGGATGTCGATGCCATAGTAGCTTGTTCTCGCTTTACCTTCGACAGCCTCTGACCTTGCAGCAATCAGCTCTTCGAAAGACACAGCATTCTTTTTCGCCTTTTTCGGTATGCAGATCACTCTGCCAGCAGCAGTTCGTGCCATATTACTCGCCATGGGCTGCGCAGATGTACGCGCATTGTGCAGTGGCAGACGCTTAGACATTGGCCGCGACTCGAAGAACTCGTCAAGCGCTTCGACAGGCACGTCCTCTGCGTCTGCAATCTCGTCCTGACTTGCTGGTGGAGTATAGTCTGCAAGTCCTTCAGGCGCGGACGGCAGCTCCTTAATACTATTCACAGCGATTCTCTTCATCGAATGCTCCTGCAACGCCGCAATGTCCTCCTCGTCATCTGAGTCTTCCAAGAAAGCACCAACTCTGCGAGCCGTCTGCTTAGATGATACGTTGTTCAGCGGACTGCATGCATCGACCGAGCGCTTCCTTTTCTTCGGGGTTGTAGCCTGGGGCATTGAAGAGCTGGGTGGGTATGCAATAGGTGACGAGACGAGAGGCATGACGAAGGTGGGTGGCGAGGATGAAAGGGGGGGTTCTTCGGTCGGTATGCCAGTAGGTTTGCGCTGTAGAAGTCGCTCGGCTCGGTTCCTTAGAGGCGTTTCTGAGGAGATCAGCGCTGGTAATTGCGCCGTGCTGCGCGTGCAATACCAAAGCTGTACTCCTCTTCACTTCTGAAGATATCCGCTCGGCTCCAGGCGCGATGTTGTATGACTACCCCTCTCTGATTATTCTTGGTTTTGTCTTCCTCTATACACACCTGCAATGCCTTGATTTCGTCAGAATGGGATATGAGAATATGCGCGTCCAGTGTCCGGTCGTACTCGGAGTATATAAGGGCAGGATCAAAGGAAGAAGGAATGCCTGCAGAATATGTACTCATCGAGTCATGGGTATAGGCTACGCTGAAGCAACAAGAAGTGGTGACGGTGTGACGAAGTATGCGCCTGCTAGCTGTATTGGAGATTCGGCGCGTCGACGCGTTTTAGCGCGCCGGCCACATACGCTAGGTGTCCCCCTCGGCTGCGACCAGCGCCAATGCCTGCGATAAACATCGTCCCATCACTATGAACTCTTGTTGCTGCTTACTTGGGCTGCCATAAGACCTCTTCTCTACGAAACATAGATAGGTGCTCCTTCCTCACCTCAACGTAGCGCAGTGCTGCGACCAAGTCACCTTGTAAGCGAACGACAGCGGCAACGACCCTGGCCCGCACGCACGGAGATATT
This sequence comes from Didymella arachidicola, assembly GCA_016630955.3. NCBI lineage: Eukaryota > Fungi > Ascomycota > Dothideomycetes > Pleosporales > Didymellaceae > Didymella > Didymella arachidicola. The sequence goes on along the minus strand of CM050000.1, from coordinate 1,003,419 downwards.
GGAGAGCAAAATCACAGGCCCCGCCACACGATCGATGTCGTAACGACACAGATGAGCATTGGCCGGTACGCAACCAGCTGAGCAGGTGGCGAAGGCATATCACGCTCAGGATATGAATGTAGTACTGTTATAAATTTTTCATTCACCGAAGCAAAAGCTGAGTGGCGCAGCGGAAGCGCGCCGGGCTCATAACCCGGAGGACACTGGATCGAAACCAGTCTCAGCTACAACCAATTTTTTCGTGTTTTGGAAGGACGTAATGACGGCAAGACACAAAGCTTGAAACTTTGGGCGTCGCTCTAGACATTACGAAGAACTGTTTTTGTAGTAGACGTTCATTAAAGGAATTTGGCGTGCACGCAATATTCATGAAGGTGACCATCAAGTGCTTCTGCGCACGGTGTTATCCTCTGTATTTCCAATAAAGTCCTTGTTCAGTAAGAGAACAGTCCCGGCTTTTGCATCGTTGATTAGATGTTGCTATTCACCAACTTCTGACAATTGTGAAAATCGAGAAGCTAGAAGTCAGAAGCGATTTGAAGACAACGGAATGGTCGGCCTAGGTAACCCATGGCGGTGCCGAGAAGATTGAACAATTGATCATCCAGCACATGCTCTCGCACTCGCAGATATATCAGGTACATAACTTTTATGTGGTAGTCAAACGATCAGCGTCAAACCAATAGACAAGGTAAGCTTCTCCGCTGAATACAATGTTGATCCTGCCACGCGAGAGCCTACTTACCACTGTCCAGCTGTTACGAAAGCAGAACCGGATCCTTCAAAAGAGAAAACTCTTGTCTCGTGAGCCCATTAAGCAGCCTGGACGTGTTATAACAACTCGCCCTTATACAACAGTTCAGACACGCTGACTACAGTCGCCTATGCAATCATCGTTGTTTGTATCGCGCGCCTACGAGACGCGCAGGGGCATCATTGACGGCTTTCACCTGAACACCATCAATGCTACCTTCTTCTAACTGCATGAGTGGTCCTGCTCTGAGTTTGTGACGTTCAACGGAGTCAGCTCCTGGTTCGGCGAGGCTCTCAACCCGCACAAGTAGAATGGCCTTCGACGTGCTCGTGGCATCTAAAGGCCTATCGTCAAACACAACTATTCCTCTGCATACAAGACCAGATACCTAGTATACGTAGCTCGCTTCTTGTGTAGTAGAACACGGGCGACGACGGGAAGCTTATTGTCACCAGAGAGCCTGCAAGCTTCCGAGATGTCCACGGAACCTTCACGACTTTCATCATGTGAAGAACGCCCTGCTAGAGCTGACGGTCTACGTAGGTGTGCCTCGCCAATAGTGCGGTAGCCTCGACAGATAACGTACCGTGTCCGTGCACCCAACGATCGGAGTCAACCAACGATCGGTGCACAACATCTATACCAAATTTCAACGCGTAACAGCTCAACCACCATGCCAGGAATTAATGATGCGCTTGCAGAGATTCGTAAATTGAATCCAGGCGAGAAACTTGTCTATACCAAAATTGCGCTTAAGCACGGTGTTGATCGTAATACTCTATCGCGCGCGCACCGCGGTGTGCAGGTCCCTCGACGCGTTGCTAACGAACACCAACACAAGCTCACTCTACAACAAGAAGAAGACCTTGTGCAGTATATAGAACTACTCTCTGCGCGTCGCTTACCACCTACAAGAGTTATGGTACAAAATTTTGCGTCCAAAGTAGCCCAGAATCCTTGCTCTGAGAGTTGGGTTACGCGCTTCCTGCACCGTCATCGCGACCGCGTTACACCTCAATGGACAACAGCCATGGACTCCAATCGCCACAACGCTGAGTCTGGGTACAAGTATAAGCTCTACTTTGACTTGTTACAGCAGAAGATTCTTGACTACTCAATTGAGCCACGGCACACGTACAATATGGATGAGAAGGGCTTCGCGATTGGGGTGCTAGGAAGGTCAAAACGCATCTTCAGTAGGCGTCAATATGAGAAGAAGGAGGTTAGACAGGCTCGTCAAGATGGCTCATGTGAGTGGGTGAGCTTATTAGCAGCAGTCTGCGCGGATGGTACAGCTCTACCCCCAGGCATCATCTTCGCGTCAAAAAACTCCACAATCCAGAGTCATTGGGTGGCCGATATTGAGGCAGGAACACACCAAATTCACGTGGCTTCTTCGCCTACAGGCTGGACGAACAATGATATTGGATTAGCGTGGCTTGAGCAGATGTTTGACCGCTATACTAAGGCAAAGGCGCGCCGGAGTTACAGGCTTCTAATAGTAGATGGCCACGGGAGTCACCTGACGCAGGACTTTATCAACTACTGCGATCAGAGTCGGATTATACTCGCTGTGTTGCCACCTCACAGTACTCAGACGCTGCAGCCGCTGGACGTAGTCTGCTTCAAGCCTCTCTCTTCTGCCTACGCCTCTGAGCTCGACGACTACCTCCAGAAGTCTCAAGGCCTATCTCCGTTGACGAAAGGTGACTTCTTCAGCCTATTCTGGCCTGCCTGGATGAACACGTTCACAGAAAAGCTTATACAAAACTCCTTCACTGCCACAGGGATAAGCCCAATAAACCCCGACGTTATACTTAACAGGTTCGGCCACACTACACCTGAAGACTCAGGCTCAGTCTCCTCTGGCTCCACAGCTTATTCTGCAGAGGATTGGCTTAGAGCTTGCACTACATTGCGTGAAGAGGTGAAGGATCCTCGCAGTGTAGGTGCGCGGAAGCTTGGCCAAACTATCCGCCACCTGTCAACCCAGGTAGAGCTCCTTCACAGCGAACTGGATGGCTTGCGACAGAAGCTATACCTAAAATAGAAGCGTCAAAAGCAACCTAGTAGGCAATTAGACTTGCAACAGCACCAGGAGTATCACGGCGGAGCGATGGTGTGGTCACCTCGATCTATTCGAGAGGCGCGGGTCCGCATGGCAGTTACTGAGCAAGAGAAGGAGGAGGAAGAGCTAAGAAAGGCAGAGATGAAGGAGCTAGCAGCTGCCAATAAGCTATATAAGGAGAACATCGAAGAAGAGAAGCGTGCGCAGCGGGTGAGGGAGAAGGAAGCGCGCGCGCAGGCCAAGGCAGAGGAGCGTCAAGCTATCAATGCCCGGAAAGCTGCTAGAGCTGCTGCCAAACAGGCTCGCGACTCTGCAAAAGCCTTACAACAGCCCCAAAGAGGCAAGTCTACAACCTCAAAAGCTTCTGCAATTAAACAGAAGCCTGCGCGTTGTGGTGTAGGTGCTCGTAGTCGCCCGAAGCCTGCGACGCCTCCTCCGCCTGCACGCACTCACACAACCCGCAGCGGCCGCACCGCCACATTATATAGATAGATTGTACAAAGACAATTGCTCGCATAGGCCTATAGAATACTCCACCAAGATATCTCGTGATAATAGCCATCGTACGTCGCCCTGCAGCTTCATTTTTGTAGTAGGCCTCAGGGCTCGGAGCGATCGTTGCGCGACTCCGATCGTTGGGTGCACGGACACGGTACATGTACAACGAGCGGACCATGTCAACGAGCGGGCCACTTTTGCCAAGACCACACCAAAACCACCCCTTACACTAATGCCACCCCAACAAGCACACTTTAACGCGTCAAACGAGCGTCAGGTACAGCTTGCGCTTCTAGCTCTCAAACAAGACGCGAATCTCTCAGAGCGACGCGCTGCAGCTATCTACAGAGTCTCTCGAACTACACTACACCATCGACGCGTTGGACGACCTTCAAGGGTTGATACTATGGCCAACCTACAGAATCTAACCAGCGCTGAGGAGCAGGTGGTTGTTGTGCGCATACTTGAGCTGGTCACGCGAGGAGAGCCCCCCCGGCTTGAAGTTGTGGCTGATATGGCCAATTCTCTGCGAAAAGAGCGCGGTTTGGCCCCTGTTGGCCCAAGGTAGGCCAGCAGGTTTGTTTCGCGTCAGGAGGAGCTCAAAACAGTCTTCAATCGCAAGTACGACTACAAGCGAGCCCTCTGTGAGGATCCTGAGGTCATACAGGGCTGGTTCAACCTTGTAGCCAATACCAAAGCCAAGTATGGCATCCAGGACGACGACACGTACAACTTTGACGAGACAGGCTTCATGATGGGCCAGATATCTACTAGAGTCGTTGTCACAGATGCTGAGAAGCCAGGACGAGCAAAGCAGGTCTAGCCAGGCAACCGGGAGTGGGTAACAGTCATTAAGGGCATCAATGCCACAGGGTGGGCCATTCCGCCCTACATTATCTTTAAAGCCCGCCAACACCAGTCTAGCTGGTACAAGGACGACAAACTGCCCCAAGATTAGACTATTGCTATCTCTAAGAACGGCTGGACTACTAATGAGCTTGGTTTTGACTGGTTAAAGCACTTTAACAGGCATACAAAGACGTATACTGTCGGCACCTACCGTTTGCTGATTATTAATGGTCATGGGAGCCACACCTCTGCAGAATTCAAGCAATACTGCAAGGACTACCAGTCGCAAACCCCAAGCAATACCCTAGAATTTGGGTCGCAATCAACGCTTGTAAAGAAGAGGATTCAGAGGCATGTAGACAGCTCACCTACTTCTATGGTTGAAGCGTTCGAGAAGGTGTCAAAGGGGGCAGCAATTATTGCGCACAAGCTGGTGTTAGCGCAAAGGGAGATAGCTGAGCTTCGGGCAGCCAATGAAGCCGCTACGCGACGTAAATCGCACAAAAGAAAGCGTATTTAAGCTGAGGGAAGCCTTGCAGTTGAGGAAGGCCAGCGGTTGACTGCTCTACAGGAGTTTGGCGCGCGTGGTGATGGTAAGAAGGCAAGGAAGCAGGTGCGCGCTGAAGGAGGTGAACCATCCCAACGACGCTGTGGACGGTGCGGAGAGGGTGGGCACAACGCTCGAACGTGCAAGAATGCTGTAGAAGAGGTCTCTAAGTAATGTTACAGCTTGTTTTGCCTTATGCAGCGCCAGTTTGTGGTGTTTTGGGCCATAATAGGGTGAGCTTTGGTGTGGTCTTGGCAAAAGTGGCCCGCTCGTTGACATGGTCCGCTCGTTGTACATGTACGTTATATTAAGTTGCTAATAATCCTTAATCCTAGGTTTAACTAAACTTTAGAGTTATAATTATACAACCTTATTAAAGAAATTACTATTATAAAGGCCCTTCGCGTACCTGTCAAGTACCTTGATGGCATCTTCACAGGCCCGTGGCGAAGCTGCCTCTAGAAGATTGAGCGGGATGTCCTTTTGATCTACGCAAGCAGCAACGAAGAGGTAGTCTGTAGCGACCACACTGCTTTGGCCGACCTGGCTCATGGAGAGAGCTAGGGTAGCTGCTACAGTCTTTCTCAAGCTAGATTCCTGCAGCTTGTCTTCGGACGGGTCATCGCTGTACTCGACAGCTGCTTGTTGGTGCTCGGCTAGCTGTGTTCGGTACTGCTGTACTGTCATATGACTAGTGTTCATGCACGCTGCCGCTTGCGCGACTGCTAAAGGCAGATATGATAGCTCTGTTAGCAAGTGCATGGCTTCCTGCAGCTCAGCGTTCGAGAGTGGCGTGGTCAAGCGGTTTTGTAGCATCCTTAGTGCCGTGGCTGGCGTCAGCTCACGCAGCGCTATGACATTTTGTGGAGCAAGCGCTTCAGCTGCATCGCTCTCTGTTGTCGTGAGGACGACAGAACACAGCTTGGAGTGTGGCAGAAAGTCGGCCAAGTCTGCAGCTTCACTTGTAAGCAACGAGCCGCTGGGCCGTACAGTCGTGTCCTCAACGTTGTCGAAGATCAGCAAGCACTGCTGCGTGCTTAACCCTGCCACACAGCGTTTAACAACCTGCTTCATGTCTGCCTGGTCATCGTTGTAGCCGGAAATTCTGAGCTTCTGCGCGACACTTGTGTACGACCGGTAAAGACTTTCTCTGTCGCTAGCGTCCATCCAGAAAACGGAGCAGCTCTTGTTGTTCAGTCTCGTTCTGTGTGCTACCTCGAGTGCAAGCTGCGACTTGCCCGTTCCGCCTGGCCCGAGTATCGCTAGCGTGGTAGTGGCCTGGTCGTTGCTGAAAAGCTTTGCTTCTACTTCAGCGAGCTGTGGTTCGCGAGCGACAAAAGACTCATTTCGTGAGAACGGTATGATCGACGGTGCGCTGCCAGCTGCCTCTATCTCGGCCTGCAGTCTCCTCCGTGCATTCTCCTGTCCTTCGCCATACGTAATCGGCATCGAGATGCCAACTACTCCAAGCAGGCAGTACACAATGTCTTCTTCTTCAGTTGTGCTGCGGTTTCCAGCCTACTGTGTTCGTTCGGATATACTGAACTGGTCTAGAGGACTGTTGCGCAGTGCTGCGAGCGGGATGCCGGTGCGATGGTGAAGTAGTTGTTCAAGCGATGCTTTGTCGCCTAACCAGCGTCCTTCACGAGAGAAGAATTCAACCGACACTGGCGCAATCAGCTCTTGGAGCGTCCACCCTCGAGTGAACCATGCACTTGCACGGAACGACGCCTCCCAGTCGCTGCACGGGGCCGTCTCTGTCGCAGCTGACGTTGACACGTCTGACAAGAAGACGTAGCATCGGGCCGCGTTGCGGTACCACTGGAACATCGAGTTGATCGCTCTTGAGCGCTCGCTAATATCCCACCTGTCGATGCAGCATGTGTCAATCCAGAAGTACTGCAGCCCGTCCCAAGCGGCCTGTTCGGCACAGAACTGTAGCTTTGCATGGCCTTCTTCTCTTTTTGTGTAGTTACCATTCGATATGTCTTCGAAGAGGATCTCGGAGTCGCTCCATCGGTGCGATAGGATAGCGTAGGGCGGGATCGACTCGCCGCGGAAGTCTGTCAAAATCAATCTGTTCAGGGCGTCAAAATGGAGAAGCCGCATGGCGCTCGATGCGGGAGGTTCAGTATGGGGGAAAGGGTCGCGAATGGCTTCTGTAGTGGTGAGAACCAACAATCAACGACATAGTTGCGACAAGGCAGAGAAGGCAGCCTGGCGAGGCAGTGCATGCGACCGGGCTGAAGGTGCTGGTGGCTGCATCAAGCGCCCAGAGTTCTGCGCCGCCTTGCCTCAGCTCATTTTTGCTGGGGCAGCAGCGTTCATTTGCCTTGTGCAACTAATCTTAGTGAAGTGCACATGTGGGCGAGGTACTAGTAGATAGAGTACATTTGATTACAGAGGTTGTTGTTGTAATTAGCCTCTCGCATGGCTGTGCGACGGGGCGAGCACGACTGCGGGAGCAGGATATGGTTGCCTGCACGACCGGGTATAAGAGCTGTCAGAGGCCAGGTGATCAGTGGTCGCAGCACTCAGCCACAGCGCGCTCTGCCCCTCGCAAACATCTCAGCACGCTACTGCCGCCAAATCTCGCTTGAGACGCACGGCTAGTCAGGCGCGTTTCGACGATCTTGCCCTTCGCGCGGCGAAACTGCCAGGACGCATACTCCTCACCTTAAGTTGACCTTCTGAGGCTGCAGTCTTAATTTCTGCCATCTTAGCTTCTTTTCTAGACCACCGAGCTCTTGACGAAGACGACTTGTCGCGGATTGACAGGGGCATGTCAAATGGGAGTCGATAGACGGCACTGACCAAACGAGCGACAGCACGGTCAACGTTGCAGTTTACGTCCCCGGCGTGTAGCCTGTGAGAAGGCCAAGAGCCACAGAGTTAATGCACGCTGTCACTGGCAATTTACAGGCGTGGTGTGAGCATGCTGAGCATCCGGAAGAAAAAGTGTCCCGGCACACCGTGCGTCCCGGCTCGCTTGGATTGACATTATGGCGATAATTCGTGCCGTGTCATTCTCCCAGATGTCTTCGCCTGGAGAGTATAATGAGCAAAATTTGCGCTTTTTGGGCACGTTAAGAACCTCCTGAGTACTGAAACAGTCGAATTGAGAAGAAGCAGTCAGATTGTATACCTCTAGATCATGTCTGCACGGAGGTGGATTGTCACTGGGGATATATTATAATTTCAGAATGTGATAGTGTCTGGTGCAGCGCCAATAACCCGGCTGTAGTGTTGGTTCGGCGGGTCATGCGTGCTCTCGCCGTAGTAAGATCCGATTGTTGCCGAGTTTATCGCTTCTTGCTCGTTCTAAAAGCAGGAGACGTAGCGAGCTGACCGCGATCAGCTTCAGCTGGGCGCTTGGTAGCAGGAATAATATCTTGTCTGTGAGTATGCAAGCTTTGTCGGATGGCTGTATCGAATCCGGCCTGGCACCACCTGCTGCTATCGGCGCAGTAGAGAACTCTCGCCTGTGCTGCTCATGATGAGCAACGGATCAAGTGGGAAGTAAACCATACTACCGTCGCTACTTGCAGGAATCACTTCCGCGCGGCCTGGCGAAGGTTTGATGCAGTAGCCTTGCTGTCGCAGGAACTATGGGGAAGGCTGCTGGGGATAGGCCGCACCGTGTTGTAGCTGCAGAAGCTGGAAGGGACATCTGAGCTTTCCATCCTCTGAGCAACTTAGACGTCGTTACAGTCGTTATGTGGCCGTGTAATTTTGCGGAGACCGTAAGCGTATGGATCGAACGCTCGGTCTGGTTCTAAGCGGCGGCCAGTAGCATAATGCACATAGTCCGAAGCGTCGTATTAACCACCCAGTACTCGTGGCGAGCGGATGGCAGGAGAGTATCTGGAAGATGCCACGTCTTGCCGACGACCAGTACTTATGGAACTGCTGTGACCTTGGTCGGGGTCATGCGGGAGAAGATCGTAGACGCCAGACGTGATTCCAATATCCTCGGAGCTAGAGGCAACGTCTTTCTCAGCCTCAATGGGGGCAGCTTGTGCAGTCCTCTGATGATGTTGCTGGATGCTGTTGCCTGTAGGGACCTGTGGTCCACCACGAGGTTTCTTTTAACCCCGTGCTGCTTCGCCATCTTAATGTGCTAGCGTCACCTGAACGCGACCGCCAGTGATATCTATGAGCTTGCTGAAGTCTTGTGGAAAAGAGAACTTCCCAGGATGGTGGACTGCCTCTCGGACGCAGCGCGTGAGATACAGCGTGTCTTCACCCTCAGGCGGGTTCTTCACGTCTGTAGCAAGGTTCTCGGATGGCATGCTGGTGACCTTACGATGGGACTGGTTCAGACGCTCGAAGTTAGACGGGATCCCCTTATGGAGGTATCATTGTGGACGAACGTCCCGATATCCGGCTTTTTCTGTTGTCTGGGCTGGAAATTCTTGCCCCACTTTGTGTCTTACCCTTGGTCCGGTTGTACTCAGGCGTATCCTGGAAAGCCTGCTGAAAAATCCTTCCAACGCTGCCGACATGGAAGTCCTTGTAGGTTTTGTGGAAGTACCTGACCGTGTTGGAGTACTGACTCCGTTTCACGCCAGTGGTCATCACGCGTTTTGCGAAGTCATGGCTCGATATACATCTCGTCAGATATGCAGCAGCCTCGGTGACCAGAATTTCTTCGCCGTTCAAGAGCATGGATAAGGTCTTCTTAGGCGCATTTGGGCCGAAGATGTTCCCATTGTCGTTCGTAACGCTTCTGAGTCTGGCGGACATCGCGGTATCTGAATGGTTCAATGGTTCACGATATATATTGCCCCAGCCTCTCCTCTGTGCTCCAGATGGCCAAGCAGACTGTGTGATATAGTAGTGTCTGCAAAGATTAGTGAAGGCAGACGCCGATTGCTTTACTATCACATACCAAAGTTATTGTACCAAACTCGAGCTCAGTGACGAAAAACTGGCGCAATGAAAGGTATGTATGCGTGCGATGCTTGCGATCGAGATTGTTCGATCAGAGGGTGCGGCAAAGTGAAGAGGGCAAGGCGGAAATGCGCGCAATATTGAAGCATCGTAAGCTCTATACAGTGATGTTTCGGCTGTAGTTCGTGAGTGTATGAGTCTCAGCCATGATCAGAAGTGCTTAGAATGTGTTTGGTCGGGTATTGAGAAGCGATATGGCAGAATCAGGATGTGTCCAGTGTCATGTGTCTTCACCTACATCATGTCAGACATGTCAAGACATTTTCAGGAGACTAAGCAGTGAGAAGCTGCGAGAAAACGTAGTATCCTGTCAGATAGAATCTGTGGTTTTCAGGAAAGGCTCACTGTAGGTAAGGCGTCATAAGGTCAAGAACTGTTGCGCACCACCAGGCCTACCCATAGAGGCCATCACGTTAGCAGGAACAATTCAATCGATTTATAGAATAAATGCAATAACTAATAAAGCTTCCCGGCATTATCTACGTAACACAAAGCCCAAATTATAACAGCCAGCAGGCATAGTAGCTAGATAGTGCAGGCATGGTAGCTTGATAGTGCAGGCATGGTAGCTTGATAGTGCAGGCATGGTAGCTTGATAGTGCCGGCATGGTAGCTTGATAGTGCAGGCATTAGAAGTATGCTACATGTTCATGGAGCACCGGGCAGGTTCTATAATCACCATATCACCATTCCCAATAGAAGCTAAAAGTCGAAGAGCTAAACTGTATTGCGTTTTTAAGAATCAAAGACCTTTTTAATCATCTTTTCGCTCGCAGTTTTAAAGATCGTTCTTGATCATTACTGTGCATGAGAAATTTTTAGACGACCGGGACAAAGACCTTTGTATTGAAAAACAAATAAACAGTACAGACAGCTGATCACTGAGAGGGACCACTGCAACCCCTCGCTTCAGAATATATGCGAGGCGAAACTGACCAGCCTTAAAAATGGTAACCCTACTCCTACTCTTTCCATATTATATCGAAGTGAAACTGATGAATCTATCCCTCGCCTGGCTTGACCTGCTGGCAAGGCTTCCTCTATTAGTCCTCCAAGGTTGGACGAATGCGCAAGGACCAGATCGCGTCGAGCCTGCAAGATTCTTCAGCAGCTACAAGTACGTAGAACTCACGCAGTTGGTCAAGCAAAAGATCACTTGCGATTCTGAGTTTGATGATTTGCAAGGCGATAGCCAATGCGCGAGTTCGAGCTCGTTTGTCTCGAAAGCACCGCAGTCGGACCCACAAATGTTGGTCATGGTCAAGTTACATTGGTCTCCTGCTGGGATCAGCGCTCAGTCAAGCAGAGTGATTCGCAGGCATTTTGTACTGAAGACACTGGTACCGGCGCATATAAAAGCTGCAGTATGCTCAAGCTTGACGTCATTGCCAGACGAAGATCAATCTTCCAATGCGGAACACTTAAGGAGTCCACTTTCGGAGGGTGACCGAACATAGGAAAGTCAAGGAACACTGCCAGGAGGTCGGTCAAAACAATCAACACTGGTATCGATAATCTTTGATGACTCTCAGCGGCGAAAATTGCCTGGAACGTTAGTATCTATAACAAAGGTCGGTGGTCCCCAAGAACAATGAAGGAGACGACCATTGGGCGGACGCGTAAGAGATAAAAGGTCGTGAGTAGAAAGCGACAGCTACAGGCTGTCAGTGATCATGTAGCAATAGAGTCAGGGCAATGTACCAATAAGTAATTGCGACGGAGGGCGCAAAGTGCGCAAGTAATGACTCCATGATGACTGTAGAGGATGACAACATGACAAACTTCCCGTATTGCTTGAGTTGTAGTTTATCAGCCCGGTACAACTTGCAAATATGACCATAGGACGTTGAAAAGAAGTTCTCCCGCTAGACTCGCCGTCTGTCAAGGCACTGTCTTGAGGTCTCTGGGTTACGTTTCCGGTGTCCAGGAACCAGTCTCTCTTGCAAACACCACCAACATCACGAGCTGGTTTATGCTAACTTGCCAGGGCTAGTTCAGTTCTACCAAATACTACCTTCGTTGTTCTGATGCTCATAGCTCACGAAAACGGCTTTCCTACTTTAACTCACATACGCGATAAAGATGTGTCAATACCTTGTTCTTCTATGATGGGTGCTAGATCTGAGTGTCCCTAGAACGTTGATGACGGATATAGATCACCACCTACCAGCAAAGGCTGGACCCACAAGATTCGTGTCGAGTGCTGCTGTTGATCTTCATGACTCAAAAGCAACCCTTTCTTTTGTATGAAGCACATTGTGCTTCGAAGAGGATATTTTCATCACTAACCATGTCATCACGTTCAGAGATGCATACATAGGCGTAGTAGGTAGAATATCATGTTGGCAAGCTGGCTCCAAATGATGGCAGCGCGACTCTAGCTTACATAGGACTAGACGAGTTGCGATACGCACTTGTTGTACTCAGCAGTATAAAAGTTGGTGACAAGGTACTCTCGTCCTCCTATGTTTGACTACAAATGCTGGTGGTATAGAAATGCTCATCTTAACCCCCAATGTAGCAACCAAGCTATCACTAAGCATGTTTCACTCCGAACATCAACTTTTCCAGGTCAGCAAAAGGTCGATGTCCATCAACCTTTTGTTCAAACACGGCTCAAAAGCCTTTTTAAATCTGATTTCAATGTCTTCTCTTCGCTGTAGGCGTTATGGCAGGCGCACTGCCATATTTTGTCTTTCAGCTCTTCAGTGAACTGAAGGCTCGTCAAAATGGCCCGTGCGCTACTCAGATTTTCACGTTCAGTCGAAGGCCACAACTACCGCTAAGACAAGGAGACAACCTTGCCATTCCCTAATCTTGAAAGATTTGGGCATCTGCCAGGCCTAAACACAAAGGTTCTCCATGCGAAGAGCTACGGCACGATCCGACAGAGCACCGGCTCTCGACACACAAACAAGGCAGCCAGCAAAGCCCTACAATTACCAACCCCCAGGATAAAGAAGGACAGGCCTGGCTCTACCTTCCTACTACACCTATCTCCTCAGAACACAGGTATGGCCAAGCTTGGCACGAGCGCTCTCCTCGCGCAGAGCCACCGCTTCGATTTGACAGAGCACCGGCTCTCTACATCCACCCTCTCTTCCCTACTCTCTCTTACGGTACTTGACTGCTTCTGAACACACACAAGGGATCTACCCTAATTTACACACACTGCTTAGTCTCTCCAACTGGAAGGGGAGCTGCAACTTGACATGGTAGCAGTACCCGCGCGGGCAAACAATTCTTTTTAAGGTAGTGTGTTGACACTATAATTCTATAGCTTAGCACGTCGTATATGCCCTTTGGGAGGTGAGATTATGGACTTGATCCCCATCAACTAGGCGTAAAATGAATACTAACCGTCCAACCAATCAACCAAGCATGTCTCTAGTGTAGATGTCAATGTCACCTTCCAAAGTTTCGCTAGTGATGTCTGAAGTCTTCTTTAAGCATTCGTTGCACGTTTTAGATGTTTCTTCGGTCAATCACTTCTTTACTTCCATTGCCCCACCTTGCACATGGACAAAACCCTTGGAGTAAATCAAGTATGAGCCCTTGTTCTGCCCGCATACTTCCGGCTCGACTGGCTTCCTGAAGCCCATTATCTGGAAGCATGATTGAGAGAATAGGCCTAAAAGGCCGTGTCCTGCCAGCTCCGCCCAGATACGAGCGACCGGAGGCAGTCCCGCAGGGGCCACGATGGCGGCTATCAACTCTGTCCCACCGATGCATGCCTCAGGCGTCGCAACTGCGCTGATTTACTGAGCAGCTTATCATCCCGTGATATGTACATGCCAAGCCCAGTAATACCAAACAATGGTGTGGCTGCGGGTTCAGATGCTTTGGATTTACTTAGAGGCAATAGCAAGGTCGATGTCATTGACTCGACTCCTCTACAGGCAGAGTAGTTTAGGCAGTAACAAGCCACTATCCGACAGATTCAGTGAAAGAGTCGGCACGGGCAAACGTTGCTCAAAAACCGAGCGCAGCAAGCGTGCAGACCAAGACTCCCACGGCGTCTGCAGGAATGAGCGTTTGATCTTGGACATACAATTCGACTCAGCCTCTGCGAACGCACATAGATCGTTCTACAAGGTGGTTCTGGTAAATAATGAGCGCGAATTTGCCTGCGTGCAGCTATTGTTCAAGATCTCCACAGATGCGCCGGAGAAGTCGCTGTGCGATCGGTTCACGAAAAATCTGCAACGGGTGGCATACGTTTATTGCACAGCGTACTACACCGTCACATAAACCCCTCAGGAGAAGAAAGCCCGAGCCAAGTCGACGCGCAAGCGCGGATACTTGACAGAGCTATCTCCGAAGATCTGGTGAAACGTTTGGCAAAGCCAGCGACCCACAGACCCCAGATGGTGCCCGCTAATCAAAACACCAACAGGACTTCACTTCCCCCCGTAAGCGCATTGCATTATCCAGCAAATCGGAAGCATGACGCTCGGTCAGATGACCTATTGGTCTTTGTGGGCAGCGAAAGGCTCCATAGCGGATTCGCAGAACGACAGGTTCCTGCCCATCCTGGCGTCACAAAGGCGCTCATTGTCGAAACAAGACGGTCAAAGGCTTCGTTCCTTGTGCGTCTGAGCAATGACAGAAATTTTGAGGAGGTAGAAAAGCTACTGCAGAATGCTGCTAAGGATTATTTGTTCTATGTGCGGATAGAGAGGCATATGATACTGACGATCACAGAATTATTTCCAAAGTCTGTAAAATATTTGTATTTAGTAGGCCAGATTTGGCTTTTGCGAGAGGCAGCTGGCTGCATTGTGTAAGAATAAAAACTGTGTGCGGGCAGAGGCAAGGCGTAGAAAAGAGGGACTACGTTTTTTTTTTAATTTAATGAGGGCAAGAGGGAATATACACCCTACAGATGATTATGTAACAGAGCACGTGATGCTGGCTAACAAAAACCAAGTTGTAGCAACGAAGTAGTCACAGTATCACAATTCATAGCAGTCCGTATCTTGAATACCTCCTGATTTCTGTGTAGAAAATTATCTGAGCCTAACGTCGTCTCGGTTCTTGGTGTTCATTACTAGCTGAGCACTTCCTTATTTCTGCACTGCTACCACATTCCATCTATTACTTCGAACACGCCGTGCCAGGCTTTCATGACCGATATGTCGATTAGGCAACTGCTGACGTACAAACGTCATACGCGTTTCACTGTGTTTAGACTTTATCGGCACCTATACAGATGGACTCTTTCTCAAAGCATCGGTATGCACATTGCGAGCTTGTATGCTGAAACCCGCTCAGTATGGTAGCGAAGCCGCTCGATTTGGATCATATCATTATGATCCTATGGGTGTCACCCCTGCGTTAGCGTGGATCCTTCGGTCGGACCTATAACTGCATGGAACAGACGAAATAACCAAAGGATTGTATGGAATAGCATTTGCCAATCATCCCGCGATATAATTTGTTGAACAATTGATCCGATACGAAAGAGGCAGGTCATGAGGTGTCAGGTTCAGCCACCAACACAGCGCCACCACTTTACGTGCAACAGTCGCTGCATAGATTGACTAACGAATTGGCAAATTGATGTAAACAGTATATAGGTGGTCTTTCCTCGTGTTATTTGGGTCAAGAAAATATGCACAGCATGTCGTCCGAAAAAAATCAAAAGCCTTACCTGGACAGAGAGCTACTCAAGAACCATGGCATCAGGTTCCGGGAGAGAACTACTTCTGCTGTTGAAGAACTGAGGCCTTCGCTACGTCCATTGTTCAACTCTCTGACGCGTATACCGGACCAGTTTTCCACAGATCTGGACAACACTTTTGGAGAAGAATTGAAACGGTTCGAGGACGAAGGCCAGGACCGTAACAATGCCGACCGAAAGACCTGGTGCCTGGGGCCTGTCGAGAATCCTAATCAATCTAATGGGAAGCTACGTACGGACTCCGCGGTCAAAAAGATTCGAAACAAGCTCGCAGTTTATCAACAAGCTGCACGTGAGATGCAACAGTATCGCGTAACGAATGAGAAAGAGGCGAAGTGGGTGATGATTTTATGTAGGCACATCTTTCGAGATTACCCCAAAATCGACGGGGAATCGAACACTTATGAGTGAGTTGGCGGCTATATATGTGTATGAAAGCTAATCCCATCAGGAAAAAAGTGGAAGGATGGGAAATGTGCGTATTTCCGTGTCAGGACCTACTCGGTACTAATAGTTGCAGTCACCAAGACGTCCTTTGGAATGAATTTGCTTGTGAAAACTCAGTGAGTTCGAAGCATGCTCAGATCAAGCAGCCGAAACCTGATCTCACCTACGGGTTCCCTATCATCCAGCCTAGTGATGATGTGTACCGAACACTGAGTGGCGATCCCAACGTGGACAGCTTTTCCCTGCCAGTTCTTGGAGAGTTGCGAAGCAGAGCAAATCTACAACTTATGTCAACACCAACAACAGCTTTGGCCAGATGGGCCTCAAAAAGAAGCAGAAATGCACTGCAGGCCAAATATCTCATGTGTTTTCCATGAGCCATCGTGGAAGTGAAACGAGGCACTTCGGAGCCACTTGCGAATAATCCGACGATCAACAAGTGCGAAGCGAGGGAACACGAAAAACTAACGGAGTTCTGCTACTGCCAAGCAGCTAATGCTTCTGCCGCAGCGCTTATCCTACGAGAAAGATTGGCTGAGAAGGCAAATGCGACATCCGATGCGGAAGCCGCTCATGTGATGTTTGCGTTTACTTGCGTGGGATCCACGGCCAAGCTGTGGATTACTTATCGCAAGAAGCCGGTACGTCTGAAAGCTCTACTCGATCTCGCCGAATTTAACACAGAAACAAGAGTAGTCACAACGATGACGGCTACGTTTGGCCTGATAAGAAAGGATGCATCATGATGCAATGCATATGGACTACATCATTGGAACTATCTTGGGGGGTTATGGCCCTACGCGTGGTTGTGAAGAATGTCATACACCGGGTACGCACCAGCATCAAGCCCGATATAGCAAGGTGGATCGCACAGATCCGCTCAGCTGGTCTCCAAATGTACTCCCTTACACCAGGTGGGAATACCATCGGTTTTAGAAGGCGAGCCGCCTCTCTAGGGCCGACACAAAAAGAATCTGATTCAGAGGAGTTGGAATTCGTCAACTCTAGGAGTCAATATCGCACCCCGCAAGGCAAATTGAGGCCCCACTTGCAACACGGTCAGACGGCTCCTGAATCACTCGATAGACGTTTGATCAAATTCGGGATCCCAAAAACCAAGTTGAACGGACTGACAAAGATTGACCACGAGGATAGTGATGATGGCTCTGAGAAAGGGCACAAGAGTGTTCGCCTTAGTGGTGCACGACGAAAGCTAAAAGTCGACTCAAGTGATCTATCTGCGTTCATTTACGACAAGGGCGCGTCCGAAGACGATACCGATGAAACATACTCTCCGTCAGAGTCAGAGAATGATAGTGGCCAAAGTAACGGTGAAGAGGAGGAGAGTGCCGAATGCGATAGTGCAGATGACGGCAACATCAGCGACGAAGAGGTGAAGGAGCTCTTGGACACCGCTCATTCGTACCTATCATCGGACAGCCAGAGATACTGGTTTCAATTACCCGATAGGTCACAACCTATTTCGTGGCTGGAAGCACGCTCTACATCGAGAAAAGAACGCCATCGATCGAGTGAGCTAGTGGAAACCAAGACTAAGAAAGATAGGCGTGGTAGTGCGCGATTCTGAACAGATCATGGACGGAGCCTATGAATTACTCCTTTATGCATAGAGGAGAGCGCGTTTATTGCCCTGTCGCTGTGTCATATAACTCTGGTAAGCTGTAAATAATTGCGAGCAGTACGAATTAAGACTGTTCTTGCACCAACAATGTTACATTCAGCCACCAGAGAGCGTTCAGTTACACGTTAAACACTCAACAATGTTCAAGCCTAGGAAAGTGTCAGGCACTATGGTCGCTGCAAAAATGTACGGAACCTCCCTTCTCTGCAATGACAGTTGCTATAATGGTCCGCATGACGCCTAAATCCTCCGTGCCTTCCGTTATTGGTCAGAAAGCCTGGATCAAGGTCTGTGACGGAGAGAATCAGGATCTGTCACTCGTACCAGATTGTTCTAGCCTATGAGAGCGCATACGTGCCTGAGTATCTCTACAGTGGCCCATGGGCAAGTGATTCCGCACATTTTTGCGAGCACTGATAGGAGCCATGGCAGCGGCGACACAGTCAATGCGCTCGAGACAACTGGGATTGGTTTGTAAAATTATATATATCTTTATTGCTCCGTATCTTCACATACGACCATAGGACGTTGAAAACAAGGCTTCCCGTTCGCTCAGCCCTATTTAAGCAACGTACCGGCGGATTAGTAGTTAGGTGGGTGACCACTAGCGAATACCCGCTGTTGTATGTTTTTTGCTGCACTTTTGCTACAACTGCGAAATTTGGGACGACTAGCCAATCCCTTTGCCACACGTTGGTGACTCTGTGCGTAGGGAAATGAGGAAAGACATGGATGCCGATGCTCGATGGCGGGGTACTTGAACGCCGAAGGAGTGGTGCAGCTGCGTTTGTGTTGGCAGCGATTGCGACGTGGAAAATTGTAGATCTTTACCTGACGACAGCTGATCGCAAGTCTATACAGGAAATACGAGTGCTCCGCCTAGAGAGGACGGGATTGAGTTCTATGTAAGCGGGGGCCTGCAAAAGAGAAAAGCAGCGTGGACGAGATTGCCCCCTCCTGTTCCATGCCTTTTCTTTCGAAGACGTTCAGCTTTTCTTTTTCACACCACGTACGAAGAATCCCGTTTTTTCTGAGGAATCACCTCCGCGTGCACGGGCGCCGAACATGATTCCTCAAAAGAACGGGATTCTTCGTATTGCACCTCTTTCGACGCTGAAGTGTAACAGCGCCTCGGCCACAACTTTTTCTACCAACATGTTCAAAAATTATACCTCCGGGGTTGACTCTGCAGTCATCGTCTAGAAACTCTGGGTCGTTCGGCGTGGTACAGTAGGGTCCGCGCAGACATGCGTGGTGCTTACGGCCAAGTGGAGACAGTATCAGTAGCTCTTGTCTCAACAAAGCGATTCGAGGTATTTGACACCTTTCGAATGAGTCTCAAGTATTAGCCTCGAGGATACATGAGTGTCAGATGGTATTGATGTTGAATCAGGCCATTGCTCTAGTCGAAAGAGATGCGCAATGCGAGTGCGCAGCGCAATCTTTGTCACATCGTCGTCACGGAGGCGCATCCTCACAGCACGCTTTCAGAGAACCCCATCAAGGCAAGGCAAGGCGACATAGTCCACAATGTACGAGACGTTGCCGCGATGGCGAGCTGCATCAAAGCCAGCATTCAGAGACCCAACCTGCACCAGCGCGCTAGATGGACAACCTGAAATCATCCCAGCCGCTCAGGTACTTCTGAGAATCAAGAGATGTCCGCCTCCCGCATCTTTCCGATATTGATGGACTTTGTCCTCGACGATGACACACGCACCCACTTCCTCGAGCCGCTTGGCTTCAGCCTCGAAGCCCCTCTCCACCCAGTGACTCTCCAACACCGTAGCCACAACAACCCCGCCGATCTTCACGACGCGCAAAAACTCAGCGAGCGGCTCCGGTCCAAGATGGCCATGCGTGAACGTCCCACAGCAGGTAAGCGCATCGTACTCGCCATCAGCGATATCCAGCTTCTCCGTCAGATCTGCAATCTTGAGCTCTGAGTACGCACCGCTGTTGCGTGCAACCTCCAGCATGCCCTGGCTGATATCGAAACCATCGATATCTTCCGCGCCCATCTTCGCGAGCTCGTTGCCGACGGTCCCGGTTCCGCAGCCTGCGTCTGCGATCCTGAGGCCTTTGAGCACTTTGTCTGGATCGCGGTGTAGATGGTTCAGCTTCAGCCCTCTCGCGACACCTTCGGCTACCAGACGCGGTGCTGTGAAGGCATGCTCGCGCATGTCTGAGTCGTATGTTGCGGCCCATTCATCGTACAGTTGTCGGGACTCTTCTGTGCTGCTGGCAGCGAAGACACGGTCAAGGTAGGGTTTCTCCGGGGATGACATCGTCAGGAGCTGAGGGTGTCAAGAAGAGCAGTGCCCGATGGAGATTTCTCGCTGATGCCTCTCCATAGCGCTCCTCGCTGTTATCAGCAACGGCTTTGAGCTTCTTACGTCATCCTCGACCCCGCTTGAACGAGTGTGAGCTTCGCTACCGCATCATGTTCCTGCGAATGCGCTTGTCATCCGATCATCACTACGACGTCGCTATTGTGCCCTGCAGACCTTAGATGCGCCGAGGGGTGTTCATTCAAGGCTTTGGACGCAGATGCCTCCTTACCTTTAAGGATGCTCAGCCCGCAGCACACGATGATGAAGACACATCTGAGTCTATGCCTGGGAGCTGTTCCAAATTACAGAAACGACTGATTAACTCAACTGTTTCTATTTGCACACCCTAGTGTCCTTCAAGACAAGCGCTATGCTGTCAAAGCTTGTCTCATAGCCAGACGTCCTTGCAACCAAGATCAATATTCCTTTCCCAACACCACAAGACACATGACGCTTAAAACCGGGGCCCAAAGTGCGCTCGCCCGTCATCCTCAAGCCTTGGACTAGGTAGAGAAGGGCAGGAGGAATAAAGCGTAGAGTATTATTCTGCAGATTTACATAGTTATAGTATTAAATCGTCTCGGGCAAAAGAGGAGAGTAGGAGGGCGGTGGTTTGTAAATCAAGTCAACTTGGGAAAGGAACGTGCTATGCTTCAGGGTTTTGTTTGGTGCGATGCGCTGTCTGCGTTGCGGACACCGCCTAGTAAACAGGGCTGCGATTCGTGATTCCCCGGCGAAAAAAAAAAAAAAAAAAAAAAGGGCTGCTGGTGTCAGAGTACGATGGTAGGGAGGGGGTTGTGTGTGGGGTTGCTGTTGATATTGGTATCGAGAGATGTTGATATTGGTATCGAGAGATGGTTCTATGCTTACTGCTACTCCTGAAACTAGTGTAGTGGTGTATCCTATCCGATCCTATCCTACAACCCCCACCACACCTCGTTGTCGGCATGATTAATTAGTTATGCCAAGTTGAGAAAAACAATATCCACTCACGTAGCTTTACCCACCATGCTCACGCTCCCCCGTTTGTTCAGCGCGATGGGCTGTTTGTCTGCGTACACCATGGCGTGAGCCACACGTGCGTGGGGACCGGGTTCCATCACACGACACCACGCCAGCGAAGGGGGTTGTGTGGGATTGATGTCGAGAGACGCTTCGACTCCTATTCCTACTCCTAGTGGTATATCATATGGTAACATCTAGCCATACACATCTCCCTACCCCCACTGCGGTTCCTCGCCGGAATCTCCTACACAAATACCCAACACTTACAATCGCGACCCTACCTCATGCGGGGCGTGCGCCCCATCTCAGGGCTGTCTATAGCGCTGCCGCGCCTCTGCTCACCAACCTCCATAAGCCTAACGGGCTGCATCCCCAGCTTAGCCTGGAAGATGCGCGACACGAGCGCCTGCACAGCGCGCTGCACATCGCCCACCATCTCCACGCCCAGGAGCCCCACAACCAGCGGCGCAAAAACAGGCGTAAGCCGCTCAAACTCCTTATCAGGGAAATTCGCGTATCCGTCCAGCACGCTCACAACAACAGGGCGCCAGGTGACAATGTTGCGTTGTTGGGTTTCGGGATCGAGATCGATGTAGCTCTTGACGAGGTCTGCGCAGAGCGGGATAAGCGCGTTTTCCGTCTCGAGGCGCGAGGCGGCGCGGTCAGAGGACGTGTCGTGGTACATGCGGAACAGGATCCCAATGTACACGCTTGCGCTCCCGGATTCCTGTTTGAGGAGGTTGGGGGGCTGTTTCATGAAGCCTTCTCTGAAGAGGCGGGAGCGGAGGTCGCGGTCTGAGTTGAAGCGTTTGGCGAAGTGGTAGGATTTTTTGAGGACGGACATTAGCCGCAAGAGCTCGTGCGAGGGGATGTGGCTGTAGACTAGTGTGTTGCCAAAGAGCTCTTGGACGGTTTCGATCATGAGGAGTTGGAGGACGCATTTTGTTATTATTTGGTTGAAGAAGCGGCGGCGGGCGGCGGTGACGACGATGGGGGGTTGTTGGGGGTTGTCGTCGGGGCGGTAGTCTTCTAGTTCGCTTGTTTGGCGCGTGGGGACGTCGCCGGCGGTGGGCTCGGTGACGAGGGAGGGCCGGGGAGGGGCGTCGAGGCCGTTGATGCCGAGGCCGGTGGAAGACTCTGAGGGTTCGGTGGCGGGTGGGGTTTCGAGCGTGATGTTTGTGGACTCGGCGATGGACTTTGTGTCGTCTGAGTGCGCGCGCGTGCCGTTTAGAGGCGTAGAGGTGGAGCCGGATGTGGCGGCTGAGAAGAGCGCAGAGGCTTCGGTGCGGTGGAAGAGGTCGACGAAGGCTTTCACAATGAGGGACCAGTGATCTGCGGTGAATTTCTGCACGTTTTGGAGGATGAGTTGTTGCAGGCAGTTGCTGCCGATGCGAGCGAGGGTGTCGTTCTCCTGGCAGATGCACAGCGCGAGGAGGTCGAGGAAGCGGTCGAGCATGTACTCGAGGGAATCGAAAAAGTGCGTGAAGAGCTTGATCATGTTGCGCAGGGCTTGGATCATGGTGGTTGAGAGCCAGACTGACAGCTCTTCGTGGTTCAGGACCTTTGTCATCTCAGACTTGGACTTGAGGACCATGAAGATTGGATACAGCAGCTGCCGCCACAGCATGTCCCAGAACTCGCGAGGGAAATTGCTTCCGTAGCTGATGAGCGTGTCAAACAGGTAGCTCAACGCTCTCGAGCGCACCTCCAGATCCTCGCCGGTCATCAGGACGTCGTGGAAGGCAAAGAGTACGGGAAACCAGAACTGCTCTTCTTGGGTCTGGCGAGTCGGCTGCTTGGGTATCGAGGAGCCCTTCTCGGACTCTTTCAGGTAGCCAGCGCGAGCAGACAAGGAGCACTCGGGCGTCCGTAACATCTTCGGCACTGATGACTTCAGCAGCTCGATGGCCTGCAGTGACTTCTTTTGGAACTTGTAGTTCTTTGAGAACTCAGTCAAGCAGACGATGAGGTCCGCAAATGCACCTTGTGAGATGACGACGCCGAAGCGTGTGTTGTATACCTGCGTGACGTTCTCGAACGCAAGGTTGACAATGCCCTCTGCGAGCTCGTTAGCAACTGAAAGGACTCGATATATCACAAACTCACCATACGGCTCCCTTGCTGCGACGGTGAAGACGCCAAACATGGTCTTCCAGCCAGATCGGATGTTCTCACCGCGCGCCTGGATCATCTGGATCAAGCAGCGCAGGACCATGTCCTTCACAGAGACGACGCTAGCGTTATTGATGATGTGCTCGAACGGCTTCAGGAAGTCCTTCTGGAACTTGAAACCAGGCAGCTCTTCAATCTCCATGAACTTCATCGACAGCTGACGCAGCGAGTTCAGAGCAAAGTAAACGACATTTGTGTTGGTGTGACACCCTACTTCGTTGAAATGCGCACCGAGCACTTGCCAGATGTTGGTCCACTCGAAACGCACACGGGTCATGTTGTAGCCACTGATCTCGACCAGTTTCTGCAGGCTGTAGGTACGTGGCGACTCGCTTTGGCCAGACGACTGGATCTCCTGCCAGCTGACCTGCACGAGGGCCCTGACGAAATCAACAATCGCCTCACCCGACAGGTTCGCACTGTTGGTGAAGATGCGGTCGACACCCCTGACGATGTCTGTCGAGCGACTTTCCTCGGCCACATCTGCTGAAAAGTGTACGCTGTTGATGTGCGACTGTCGCCGGCGGTTGCCAGGAAGGTTGAGGTTCTTCTTGGTCTGCGATCCGGTATTCGACTTGAGGACGTCTGGCACAGCACGCTCATCAATGCCAGCCGAGATGAGCTGGAAGCGGTCCAGTTGCGAGACGCAGGTGAGAATCTCGCGCCACGACTCTCTGAGCAGGTTGCCTTCTGTGTGGGCGACTTCGATCAGGGTCTTGAGCGCCTCCATGTTCTTTGCCTTCATCTCGCTCAAATTGTAGAGGTTGGTGAAGCGAGCAAGGAAGGACACAAACGCTTGACGTGCGTCCTCCAAGTCGAAGAGGCAAGATATGCGGATGGCCAACTTGATCCCCTCGATGCAGAGGCGAACGATCTCGATGTTGTGATCCTGCGCCTGGCCAGACAAAGCCATCAAGAACGGCATCCATGTCACTTCAAACATGGGACCGACGTGCTTTGACGATGAAGCGGGTATGTACTTTGATACCGGCATGGCAGTTGCCGTCTTTCGCTGGGCACGGAGAAGCTGCTTGTATAGCTGCTCAGTCTTGTTGGCCATGGCCTCTGATGCCTGTGCAATGGCTTCCCTTTGGAGGTCTCGAGCACCACCAGTCAGCGCTTGACCGATGCTGGCCAGACCAAGACCTCCAGCAGGCTGTGAGGTGACGAGGCCTTTGTCGGCTGCCGCTTCCTGCTCCGTGTTGAGGACAATCTCGTTGTGCGCAATCTCATCGTAGATGGCACGGAGGTAGTCTTCGGGCAGATCTGCGTTGTCGTTGATGCCACGGTTGTTCTTGATAAAGTCTTCGGGCGTCATACGCGGTCCTTTCATCTTCTTGCTGTGCTGATCGACGTTCAGCATGATGACCGAGTACGACAGGACGTAGGCAGTGTCGGCGTTGGCGAAGGCATTTGGATTGCCGGTCATGTATCTTTCGGCGAACTTGAGCATGAAACGGTCAATCTTTTGGGCTTCGCCGGGCAGACGGAAGCTCTGGAGGAAGCGACGCAATGCGTCTACGAAGCGAGTCTTGGTGAAGTCCATCAGGTCGACGAAAGCATGCATGATGGCGATGTTCTCGGCGTCGGCTTCTCCGAGGAACTCTCCCAGCGCGCCCTTGTCAATCCGATCGTTGTCGAGGAAAAAACGAGCAATGTCTTCAGGTGAGTCGGACGTGATGAAGCCGTCCTTGATCAGGACCTTCAACCCCTTCTTAGGCTTGTAGTTGAATGCGCGGACGGCGTTTGTCATTGCAGTCTTCCTCTGCTTCGCCTTTTCCAGAGAGCTGTAGTCGTCTTCTGCAAGCGGTGTCACTGTACCCGAGTCGGGCCCGCCTACCGCAGGCGAGTCTGTGAGAGTCCGGGCATCGATGGAGACCCTCAGATCGTCTAGTGATAATCTCGAATCCTGGGGCTGTGCTTTTGCGTTTTCCGGCAGAGACTGTTCCGCCCACTGGACGAGGGAGCGCAGGATTTCTACCAGTGCCTCGAGCGACTCTTGCTTCATGGCGTACTCGTCCGGGTACGCACCGTTCACGTCGTTGGCCGAGTTCATCGAGACTGTGGTGAGGGAGGGTGGTAATGTGCCGCGAGTCTGCCAGTCCATCTGCCTTGCGCGCTTCTCGCGGTGATCTTGATACGCTTGCTGTTGCATGGGTGTGATGGTGACTGGATTGCTGGAGATTTTGGACAGGTGCTCG
Source organism: Didymella arachidicola (assembly GCA_016630955.3). NCBI lineage: Eukaryota > Fungi > Ascomycota > Dothideomycetes > Pleosporales > Didymellaceae > Didymella > Didymella arachidicola. The sequence goes on along the minus strand of CM050000.1, from coordinate 978,267 downwards.
ACCACCCGCTGGTACATGTTGTCGAGCGCAGTCCTGTCGCAGTCGTAGTTGAGGTATACCTCGACCAGGGCTCTCGGATCCGCAGCGAAACGACCGAAGATGGTCAGTACGTATTGCTTCTGGAAAGCGGGGGCTGCGCGCTTGTCGAGTGTTGCGAGGTAGATTTCCTTGAGAAACACCTCGACCTCCTTCTTGAGCATGACGCGCAGATACTTGAGCATCTGCCAGAAGATCTCGGCAGCGACCTCGAATACCGGCTTGACGGAGCTGGCACCATTCCGGCTCAGACTGAGACACAGGTACTGCTTGATCGCTTGCACGAAGCTTGTCGGTTCATCCCCACTTCCACTGCGGATGGTAGCGTAGGGGGAGACGAAGACGGCGATGTTGTTGTGGAGGATGGTGTGGACCATGTGCAGCGAGAGAAGCTTCGACCTCATGCCTTGCGAGCGCACGTCCTGGGCGTGGTCCACCGAGAGACCCTTTGTGCTCAGGCGGCACATGGCACGGAAGACGAGGTAGGCGTCCTTGACGAAGATCTCGTCTTCCGCCTCTTCATCGGTGCCAATGTGTGGGGCGGAGGCGTCGGCGCCAGATGCATGGCGCGAGCCGGGCTTCCCTTTTATGCGCGTGACCAAGGTGGGTGCGTTGTCGTGTATCCGGTCGTCGATTTCGTTCATGCTGTTCTCGAAGCTTTGCAGGGTAATCTTGGGCCCAGTGTGCTTGTCTACGGCCTTGTCGCTGGGCTCGTCTGTCTCGCCATCCTGTCCAGCCTCGCCGTTGCCGGCCACGCTCGACCCGTCACTGTGCGGAGAAGCGTCGTCGTGGTGCTCCAGACTCTCGTCCGACTGGTCTTTCTCGTTCAGCGAGGCACGCGACAGGTTGGCTCGGGCCTCGTTGACTGCCAGGCGGGCCTTGACGCGCTCGAAGACGGTGCCGACCATCTGGGTCAGGGCGCCCTGGGCGACCTGCTGGTTCGCGCTCGACTTGGACAGCAGGAAGATGTTGTAGGTCAGGCGCACGGCCTTGAGCAGACCCGCGCCGTGGACGACAATCTTGTCGTTGAGGATGGCGGCCAGCAGCGACTTGACGATCTGCAGCTGGACGTCGGGGTGGGTGGCCTCGCCCTGGAAGCAGTCGCATATGGTGTCGATGGCGCGCTCGATCAGGGGCGCGCCGGCGGGGGCGTCGGGGTGGGGGTCGGCGGGGACGGAGAAGTACGAGTAGCTGATCAGCTTGCCGATGCAGTCGAGGGCGGTGATGGAGACGGGGACGTTGGGGACCTCGGCGGCCAGCTGCAGGGGCTCGAACAGCAGCTCCGGGCTGATGCGGGCGGGGTCGCCCTCGCGCTTGATGGCGGCCAGGGCTTGGGCCGTGGCATCGCCGAGCTTCTTGTTCTTGCGGGCGTCCTTGGAGGCGGCGATGGTGTCGAGGGCGGTGCCGACGAAGACGAGCGAGCTGCGGGTCGAGGGCCGGGTGGCGGTGGTGGCGGTGGTGGCGGCCGTCGACTGCGAGTCGGTGCGAGGGCGGGCGGCGTCGTCGTGGGCGCGGTGGTCGAAGATTTGGGCCGAGGAGCGCGGCGTGTCTGCGCCGTTGGGGACGTTGAGGGCGGGCGTGGGCGGCGGCTGGTGTGTGTCTGCCGTGGCTGCCGTGTCTGCATTGTCCTCCTGTCTTGTGGGCGGCGGTGCCTCTGTGTCCGCTGTGTCCGCGTTGTCCTGCCGTGTGGGCGGCGGTGTCGCTGTGTCCGCTGCTGTCTCTGTGTCGGCCGTGTCCTCTCCATCGCTGCTGCTGCCGTCCTCTGCGGGCGTGTCTGCAGGCGTGTCTGCAGGCGGCGCGTCTACCTGCGGCCTCTCTTGCTGTGCCGTGCTCTGTTCTAGTCCCCCGTCCACCGGGGCGTCGGCGTGGTGGGCGTCGGCCATGGCGGTGCCTGTGTCTGGTGCCTGGTGCTGGAGTGCGCGGTCGGGTCGTGTGGGAATCGCAGGCTCTCGTGTACGGTACGGACGTTCGCTTCAGGGGCCTGCTCGTGTGCCCTGAACCATGCTGCGGAGCCGTCTGAATGCCTCCCAGCCAAATTGAGTCTGCACGCAGGAATCGTCGCTGGTGCTGTCGAGGGCCTCAATTCCCTTGCTGCCACGGCTGACGTTGCACCCTGCAGAGCTCCGAGCACACCGAGCACACGCGCCGACGCGCGCCTAACCCGTTGCAGCCCCTAGCGCCCGGGACTTCTTCTCTTGGGGTCCGATAGACACATTTTGTTGGGCTGAGCCTCTCAACCACCACCGCCGACCTCTGCATCACCACCGCGCCGCCGTGTGCCTCTGACCACCTGAGCCCGCCCGTCGCATCTCCCCGTCCGACGGCCACCTCGCTCCCTCGCCCGCCCCGTCCACATCCCCAGCGCAGCCGCCCGGCATCCCGACACAATGCCTGCCACCGCCATCCTGTCCCGCGCCGGCGCTCAATTGAGCTCGCGGGGGCCAATTGCCCTGCGCAGCGCCTTCCAGAGGTGCGTCGCCTGTCCTCGCGTCGCCGTGGAGCTGGCCGGAGCCCGCCCGAAGCTTCCACGCGCCCTCGACACCGCACAGCAGCAGCAGCAGCAGCTAACAACCGCAGACGCACGCCCGCTCTCTCGGCCCTCGCCCGCTTCTATGCCTGTGAGCGCCCTGCCCTGCCCTGCCATGCCCTGCCCTCCCCCGGAAAAAATGCCAGCACCCGCTAACAGCCCCCAGCCTACCCCTCGCACACGGTCGTCAGCATGCCCGCGCTGTCGCCCACCATGACGGCCGGCAACATTGGCACCTGGCAGAAAAAGGTCGGCGACTCGATAGCCCCCGGCGACGTCCTCGTCGAGATCGAGACAGACAAGGCCCAGATGGACTTTGAGTTCCAGGAGGAGGGCACCATCGCCAAGATCCTCCGCGACGCCGGCGAGAAGGACGTCGCAGTCGGCTCGGTAAGACGCCCGCGAACCAAGCCGCCGCTGTGAACTGACGAGTACAGCCCATCGCCGTCATGGTCGAGGAGGGCGAGGACGTCTCTGCCTTTGAGAACTTCTCCATCGAAGACGCCGGCGGCGACAAGAAGGCCGACAAGCCGTCCAAGGAGGGCAACGCCGCCGAGGCCAGCGAGCCCGCCGGCTCTGGCTCCAAGACGGCGCCCCCCAAGCAGGAGGCTGCCCCTGTCTCCCAGGAGTCTGACAGCACCGGCGCCCGCCTCGAGACCGCCCTGCAGCGCGCACCCGGTGCCTCGCCCGCCGCCAAGAAGCTCGCCCTCGAAAAGGGCATCGCCCTCAAGGGCCTCAAGGGCACCGGCCGCGGCGGCGTCATCACCCGCGAGGACGTCGAAAAGGCCAAGCCCGCTGCCGCTGCCCCTACCGCCGCCGGCCAGCCCGCCACATACGAGGACACCGAGGCCTCGAGCATGCGCAAGGTCATTGCCACGCGCCTGACCGAGTCGATGCAGCAGAACCCCCACTACTTTGTCGCCTCCAGCATCTCCGTCTCCAAGCTGCTCAAGCTCCGCGAGGCCCTCAACGCCTCCTCCGACGGCGCCTACAAGCTGTCCGTCAACGACCTGCTCGTCAAGGCCCTCGCCGTCGCCGCCCGCAAGGTCCCCGCCGCCAACTCCTCATGGCGCGAGATCGACGGCAAGATCATCATCCGCCAGCACAACGTCGTCGACGTCAGCGTCGCCGTCTCCACCCCCGTCGGCCTCATGACCCCCATTGTCAAAAACGTAAACGCCCTCGGCCTCCAAGCCATCTCTGCCCAGATCAAGGACCTCGGCAAGCGCGCCCGCGACGGCAAGCTCAAGCCAGAAGAGTACCAGGGCGGCTCCATTACAATCTCCAACATGGGCATGAACAATGCTGTTGAGCGCTTCACCGCCGTCATCAACCCGCCCCAGGCCTGCATCGTCGCCATTGGCACAACGAACAAGGTCGCTGTCCCCGCCGAGTCCGACGACGGCGAGCTTGGCGTTAAGTGGGACGACCAGATTGTCATCACGGGCTCGTTTGACCACAAGGTTGTTGACGGCGCTGTTGGCGGCGACTTTATGAAGGAGCTTAAGAAGGCGATTGAGAATCCGCTCGAGTTGCTGCTGTAGATGAAGCCCTGCAACGCAGTGAGGGTGCAGGTTTACGTCGTCCAAGTGGACGACGCGTCTTGTATAGATAGGCATGTGGTTTCGTATGGATGAGATATCTAGTTGCATGAAGCATTTTGTTCTCTCTCTTCTTGCTCTCCCACTTGATGCTGCGTATGTCCTAGACTGATCGGCGACGTGAATCCAAGAGGCCGAAACGCTAATGGTACTGAGGCTCAAAAATACGTGGGGCCGTAAGAGGGTGTGTGTGGATGGATCCATGCTCTCGCGTCTTCCCGCATACACTGAGCATGCAATGTGATCAAAACATGCACCATTGCACTGTATTGCACGTCGAGTAGCCATACAAGCCTTGATTCCCACGACCGCTTTTTCCTTTTCCCCCTGTTACCTTTACCTTTGAGCGGAGAAGAAGAAACGACGCCCTTTATGCTAACCTCCTACACACCCATAACCCCCTCAGCACTACTGTATATCAAACACGGGCTTCAGCTTGCGCACCAGCTCCCACTCTTCCCTTGACACATCGCTCCTAAAGAAATCCTTGAGCGTATCGATGCTCTTGCGGCTTATTGCAGAGTACAACGTGTCGTCTTCTTCGAGATGCCGGCCGTACAGCGGCTGGTTTGTGCCTTCGATTTTGATGGCGACCGAGGGCGAGCCGCGCTTGACGAGGGGGAGTTGTTTGTGGTCGCGCTCGATGGATGTGCTGGTGGAAAAGGTTAGTGAGGGTGGAAAATAAGGGGGGGGTTTAATGGGGGGACGTACACGCGGCCGAGTTGGATTACTTCTTTGAGGCCGGTAGCGGGGTTCTTTTTGACTGCGCAGATTGGGGTTGTTATGCGGAGGCTGCCCTCGACGACGTCGACGCCGATGACGATTGGGTTTGTTTTGTTGAAGACGGCGACGGGGCGGAGGACGCAGGGGAACACGGCGAGCATTTTGCTTTCCTCTTTGCGCTGCTCTTCGAGCTGTTTCATGTGCGCGGTGAATTTGTCGAAGAGGTGGTAGATGATGTCTGCCTCGAAGATTTTGACGCCGATTTCCTCGGCGTAGGCTTTGGCTTCCTTGTCGACTTTGACGTCGAAGCAGAGCATCACCGCGTATTCTTTGGCTTTTTCCAGCATGATGCCCGCCCGGAGCACGTCCTTGCGGTAGACGGGGCCGATGGAGATGGTGCTGACGGGGATTTTGGACACGCGGAGGAATTCGAGGAGCGCTTCGAGGGAGCCGAGGGTCGAGGCTTGCACCGAGACGCCGCGGCCGGATTTGGATACGTTGCTGAGGAGGTGCGCGAGGTCGCCCATGACTTCGTCCATGAGGTCCTCTTCGTCATCGTCGGGGCCGACGACGAGCAGGCGTGATCCGGCGATGGCGTTGTCGAGGCCGTCGGCGGCGATCTTGATACCCATGGCGGCCTTGACCTCCTTGTTGTGCACGTACTGCGACTTGACGCGCAGCTCCTTCATCTCGGCCGGTGTGAGGAGGGCACGGATGTTTGTGACAATCGGCTCGGGGTTACCGCACACCACTATGCGATCGCCTTCGTGAAGCACACCGTTGGACAGGATGACGTCGATTGTTGTGCCAAGACCCTCAATCACCTTGACCTCGAGGACGGTACACTCGACCTCGGAGAGGTACATGAGGTTGTTGGTCAGACGGCTCTGAGTGAGGTTGACGATGAGCTTGATCATGTCGGGGATACCCTCACCCGTGTGTGCGGAAGTAGGGCACACCGAGACGTACTTGGAGATGTTCTTGTTCTTGAAGTGCAGCTCGGAGTTGAAACCCTGCTCAGCCAGCTGGGTGCGGACAAAGGTCCAGCGCTCCTCGAACTCGGCCTGAACAGACGCCTTCTGGAGGTTGAACGAGTCCTCGAAGCCGTTGTTGTCGATCTTCTTCCAGCCAAAGAGACGATCGATCTTGTTGAGGGCGACAATGAAGGGCGTTTTCCTGCCACGGAGCAGCTTCATCGACTCGATTGTTTGAGGCTCGAGACCGTGCATGATGTCGATGACCAGGATGGCAATGTTACACAGCGACGAACCGCGGGATCGCAGGTTGGTGAACGACTCGTGACCAGGTGTGTCGATGACCAGAAGACCGGGCACGTTGAACTTGAAGCTGTTGTCCCTGTTGACCACAGCCGTCTTCTTCTCGAGAGCTTCGACGGGGAAGTAGGTGGCACCAATCTGCTGAGTGATACCTCCAGCTTCGCCCTCCTGAACGTTGGTCTGACGAATCTTGTCGAGCAGCTTTGTCTTACCGGTATCGACGTGACCTAGAATACAGCAAATAGGCGATCGCAGGTTGTCTTTGGATCGTTCGGCCAAGGCGGCCTCGTGGGCCTCCTTTCGTCGTTGCGCGGCGGCCTCCTTGCGAGCGGCTTCCGCCCTTTGTGTAGCAGTACCTTGCTCATCCTCGCTGGAGTCGTCTTCGCTGTAGTCCTCGGAGTCGTCATCTGAATCCTCTTCAGACTCGGAATCGGCAGCTGTCGCGGCGGGCTTCGCAACCGCCTTGTCCGCTGGCTCAGGAGCAGCCTCTGCGGCCTTTGCTGCCGCAACCTTAGCAGCCTCGGCCTTCTTGTCCGCTTCGTCGTCTGAATCAGCGTCCCAGCTGTCCTTGACGCCGTCCAGCTCGTCAGCCTGAGCCTCCCAGTCCTCGAGCTCCGACTCCTCACCCTTCTTAGCTTTGGCGTCTGCCTGGGCCTTCTCCGCCTCTGCAGCAGCTTTGGCGGCCTGCTCCTCAGCCAGCTTCAACTCAGCCAGCTTCTTCGCAGCCTCCTCGGCTTCGCGAGCCTCGCGCTCCTTCTGTTCCTGCTGCTGCTTTCTCTTCTTGCGGTCGTCGTATTTGGGCTTCTTGGGCGCCTCAACTTCACCCTCGAGCGCTGCGACCTTGGCACCGCTCTCGAGCATCTGCTTCAGGCGCAAGTCGGCCTTGGCTTTGGCCTCCTTCTGTGCCTTGGTCATGTATTTGCCCTCCTTCTTGAGCTGCTCGATCTTCTCCTTCTCGCGCTGCTTCTTAGCGGCCTTGGCCTCCTCTCTGCGCTTCAACTCCTCAGCAGCCAGCCTCTCCTCTTCCTCGGCGCGGGCCTTGTCTTCAGCCTCGAGGCGGGCCTGCTCCTCCTGCTGCTTTCGCAGTGCCTCTTGTTGCTTCTGGATAGCCGCAAGAGCAGCAGGGACCTTCTTCTTCTTGCCGCCGGCAGCAGGCGCGGCGGGCTCTGGTATAGGCGCAGCGGCCTCGACGGGTTTCGCCTCGGCGGCTTTGGGTTCAGGCTTCGCAGGACCGGTTGCCTTCTTCTTCGCAGCCTGTTTTCAAGTCAGCTCCATCCTGTTATAGCATTTCTAGCCATGCTCTGAACGCACCATCTCCTTCTTGCGCTGCTTCTCCTTCTCCTTCTTCTCCTTCTCCTTCTCGGCCTTGGTCTTCATGCGCGGCGCCTCGGCCGGTGGTGTCTCTGGCGCAGGAGACTCCTCGTTCTTTGCAGCTCCACCCTTCTTGTTCTTCTTGCCGTAGTTTCCAGCGAAAACATCGTCGTCGTCGTCGTCGAAGTTGGCCTCCTGGGGCGCCTTGTCCGCGAAGTCGTCGCCGCCGTTGGCAGCCAGCGGGTCTTCGCCCTCGACATCTGGGTTGGCGCCCTTCTTGTTCTTCTTTTTGCCGCGTCTCTGGAGGGCAGCCATCAGGCCGCCACCCACATCATCCTCGGCGCCACCTTCCTCGGCAGCTTTGGCTTCCTGAGCGAGGGCATCGTTCTCGGTGGTGACGGTCTCACCGAGCTCGGCCTCCCAGTCGTCGTCCTGCTGCTTCTTCTTTCCCTTCTTGGGCGCCATTTCGTCGGTCGAGCGTGTCGCGTGCGGGAAAGCGGTCGCTCGTGCGTGCTATGTAGGCTGCCAACGGGAACGGTCTTGTGGCGGCGGGGTTGACGAGATCAGGTTCGAATTCACGAAAGCTGCGGAGAGGCTTGAAGTGGGCCTGAAGACTAGCTAGCCTTTTTGAAAGATCCCGTGAGTCAAAACTAAGCCAACGAAGGCCTGGATCTAGCGAACAAGTGACGGGAAATTGAAGCGTAAACCAAACGCACACTGCTGATCGAAATTCGTCTGCTGCTGCGATTGTTCACTGTCGCGCTAAGTGGCGGGGTGACGTCTGTGCGACTAGGTGTGGCGTCGAGGAATCCGCACCAGCACCTCACCACAGACACACAACCATGGAGACCTCTGAAGGCTGGAAATAGTGTATGTCCCCATGACTCAGTGTGCAGTCTATCAGATAGTTCTGCCTTTTGGGGGCGCTCTGGGGGCTTTTGGGCAGCTGGTAGCAGGAATCGACATCGCTCGAGGAGAATGCATCTCGACCAACAAGCTTGTGGTACCAGCTTGAGGCGCAGTGCAGCTGAGCACGATTGATGGTTACAAAGATTTGGTTCGTTGTAAGCGTCGGCCCTTTTGGGTAATGTGCTCATCTTCTGACGAAAAACGTTTCCGCTGATGCTATCGGAGAGACCTGAGAACGGCAGATGTGTTTGCACTCGATTTCCGGCAAGCATTGCTGTGTGTCGCGGGTCATCTTGATAGATGATAGCCTGCTCTACGAATGCAGCATGGAACAGTTTGGATGTGACTGCATGGTAATACAAAAACTATTTGGACATATTATTCTTCTACGAGTTTTGGTATAGTTATTTGAACAGTGTCTAAGTTCAGTAGCGTAGCAACACTGCAGCGTTAGGATCACAAGCCGTACGCATCGTCTTCCAATGTGTAGGTCAATGCCTCTCATGAAACGCGCTGTAGAAGCTTTTATGGTCTGTATCGTTCGTAAACTCTAGCCTGACTCGATACTGCTTACGATCCAGAGAGGTTGGCTTCGAATCGGGTTCGATAGCAGCCATATTAGCGGTGTCAAGCAAACTGCCTTGCGACATATTCTTGATGCAGAACTCCGACTTTTTGAGGTTGAATTTGTTTGCATCGGTAATAACAGCTATCAATCACGTCAGTATTGCATGCACTACATGATTTGGCGACTTACTTGTTCCAGCTGTCCACAGATAGTTTGGACTGTTGCCTCGATGGCGGAAAGTGATCCTCATGTCTGGCGCTGTCTTCGGGGCATGTACAGGCTTATCCCGTTTCCAGAGAATGACATCGGAGGGACCGAGGCTTTTGTGCCGCGACACGACGTCAAGGCTATGGCTGCTCCTCATGGACATATCGATCTTCGCTCCGAAGAAGCACATTATCCAGCCAGTAAGGTATTGAAAAAGGTGAACACCTGCTCATCGTCGTCAGAGCCGTTATAGTGAAGCATGCGAAGTGGCACTCACCATCAGAGGGAAACTGCGAAGACGATAATTCTCCCACTGGTATTACTATCTTATATGCGCAATAAGACAGCTTTGCATCTATGCAACGGCCTATCCTCGCGATGGATTGTGTTTGCTGCTTGGTGACACCAGAAACATACTCAGGTGTGCAGACGCGCCTGAACTCGATGGCTACTGCGCGGCTAGGTTCAGTGAGCGCTTCGATTTCTATGTCAAAGTCTGGCCAATGAATCAAGACTCGCGAGACATCAAGCTGCCCGCTTCGATCAACCAGTACAGCAACACGGTGCTCCAAGATTCCATCCCCGCTAATATCAGTGATATACAGGTCCTGGGCCCCGACTATACTGAGATGTTGCCAGATTGTAGAGGAGCCGCCGTAAACAGGAGGGAAACGGATTGCATCTGTGAACTGCTCGGCCGCTTTTCGACTTTTAAAGGTGATGCTAACGGCGTTGTTGGGTTGCTCCGGTGCATAAACGCGATCATAATTGTCTTTCAAGTTTCGATGAAGCATCTTCTTCCATTGGTTACAATCAGACCATTTTAATGTGACCGTAAGATTGTTTAGGCCATAGTGTAAGTCTGTTAGTGGCAACCAGAATGAGGTGCAAGAGCGCCGTCCCGATGATTCCGAGACGTAACTCAGCACCATCCTACGCGTCTGCAACCAGACCCATCGCATATCGTTCGAGCTGTGTAGGCAGGACTGATAGATCAGAACGGCATTCGTCGTATTCCCACACCGATGTTGTATCTCCATTGTCGATGATTTGTCATCGTCATTCGAGAAGGAGACCATTGGAAGGTTGATGACGTGGTTCTCAATCACACCCTGGGAACTGCGGCGAGGGGAGCATTCGCAGGTAGCAGAGAGGTTGAAAGGCTGGGGTCTTGTTGTAGGGCACCTACGAGATGACCAGGTCACGCTACGTTGGAGCTGGGCACCGCAATCTCTAGCGCTTTCTCTGTCGCCGTCGACTGTTGAAGTGTCATCGGCCGACAAGTTCGGAGACTCCGGTGCGGCTTCCACCAAAGGTCGTATCTCGCGCTGGTCTCGCGGCGTGTCGTCTGCATCGCTCATTCCTATTTGCCTATGTACAGGCATCTGCTCAAGACGAGCCTTTTTCTGACAGCAGGGACCAACATAATCAAGGCTTCGAGTACCTAGATCACTGCTAGATAACAAGCCGAGTAACACGTCCATCGCTTTGGGACGCTCTTTTGCTTCTTTCGAGACCTGTCATGTGTCAGATGACGAAGATGCAGTTCAAGGTCGTCAAGCCTACCATTTGCTTGATGACAGGCAACATTATATTATCAGAACACTCAGCTGTTTGAGGCTCAAGGCTGTCTAGCCATTTGCAGATTTGCATTGGACGCATGTCAGGTTCCAAGTCGATAAAGTCTTTGGCATGGTGTATCGAATGCCCCTTCAGTACAGTGATCATGTCCGCAAAAACCCGTCCCAGGGACCAGATGTCCGACGTAACGTTTCTTGTTTCAAACATTGCAACTTCTGGTGCACAATACCCTGGAGTAAACTGGTTTGGGCGCCCCTCCGTGGTGGCCTCTCCTGTTCCTGAATAGTCTAGGGAGATGCCAAAATCGCACAAGTAGACGCGTGGCCCGCTCAGAAGAATGTTGCCGGGCTTTATATCCTTATGTCGCACGTTCTCATCATGCAGGTATGCTAGAGTCGAAAGCAAGCACCCAAAGGCGTGACGAAGAATGATCTTATCAACTGCGGGGACGTCAAAACGCGGTATAGCGGCTATGTGATCCCGGATACTGTCGCGGCGGATGCCCTCAAGACTCGGGGGTGGTGAAAGACCCACAAGTTTCGACTGAAGTGTGCCATCGGCAACCGGTGAGAGAACAAGAGAGAATGTATGCGTGTCAGTGTAACTCGCTTCCAGAGTAACGATGTGCTGGTGGTTTAGCTTCCTCAATATCTTCAACTCCGTCACGAAATCTGCATATTGCTCCTGTTGTCGCGTGAGAATTCCGTCCTCGCGTCTGTCAACGTGTTTACAAGCGAACACTCTTTTGGAATGCCTGTGTTGCACAGCATACACCTCGCTGGAGCGACCCAAACCGACCCGCTCCTGATCCTTGAATATCGTGGTTCCCAGGAGCATGTGTCGGTGCACAGGCGGGATCTGAAATAAGTCGACAGCGCTCATCTGGCTTGGTTTGGAAAGAATGTATCGTTGGGTCGCTTCGAATTGCTTCCAGTTGAGACCACTGCTGATCTTGGTGAACGCGCCTCTCGGCGCTGGGAGCCATGTGTCTTCGATCGAGTTTAAATCGAACGTCACCAACAACGCTTCGAAATCAGGAATGGTGTCTCGCAGCATGTACAACAGCATGTACAAACGAGGTCTGTCGCTCCACAACAGCGGTGTATTGATGTTCACACCTCGAGGCCCTCCCGGATCAAGCTGTTCGAGTTGATACAATAACTCTTGCACCTCTCTGAGAGTGGTTTCCTCGACATAGTTATTTGTGGGGTGGCGAGGTATTATGCGCTCAAGCTCACCCCGGATAACCTCGCGCGGGTCGTCCATGCTGCTGCATACGGTGTAGACATCTCAAAAACGAGTGCAATGGGAGTGTCAAGATGTGGGTGTAGCAGGAATCCGGTGAGCAGGACGCGGCTGTCACTGCTTTCGGTAGGCTGATGTGGATCTGGCCGCCAACACCAGCAGGCTACGTGTGCGTAAGTTCATGTGTGCCATGTGTGGCGAGGGTAACGGTTGCCTTCCCAGTTTGCGTTCGGCGCTGCGCGCCGCTCCACTTCCCCGGCCCCCACAATCTCCACAATGCACGACGCGCGGGCCACATGTGACGGACACCTGCATTACCAACGTCTGACTGCACGCGATGCGCATGATGCCGTTTTGTGCAGCCTTGTTCGCACCAGAAGCGCCTTCGCCGACACGAGAGCGTACCAAGGGTCTGAACACGATGCTGGATTGATGAACGTCCGCCGCGCTGGTACTGCTGTGTAACTGTAAACCCTCGTCCTGTGCACTCCATATATTCCTAACAGTAAGTCTCGGCCTACGAATGTATTGCCAAGCCGCCATTTACGTCCTCCAGCCGTGCTTTTTGCTGCGCGCTGCACCGAGGGTGGCTGTGTGGTTGCCTTGTTGCCTTCTCGCCTGATGCGAACATCTTACTTGGTAAGCCTCAACGACGACATGCATACAATGAAATTGGGGTCCTGCTCAGCTGCGCAAATCCCTTCGCTGCTGAAGGAGCAGTCTTCCGTTCCGCCCTCAGAATCACCGGTCAAAAACTCGTCTCCATGGTGAGCGAAAGACCTGCGCACAACGGATGCGCCGTGCCAGACACTAGCGAGCTTGAAATCCAAATTCTCAGACCTTTTGAGGGATTGTCTCTCAAAGAGATGAAGACTAGAGTCTATGCATTGACCAAAGTAGCCGGCTTGGGTAGATGGAACGACATCTTCCTGAAGGGAGCTTTGTTGGCGCAATCAGAGACCGCCTTTTGGAATCGAGACGACGATTTGAAACTCACCGACGAAGAGACTCTTGCCATCGAGCAAGAATTCAGTCCACGCCGACTAGACCGATTTCGTCAACCCTTGAAGCTTTATCTCCTGGTCGCCGTTTGCTCGCTAGGAGCTGCTGTTCAAGGATGGTATGCATTCTACTGCCTTCGAGATTCTCACTGACTGATACAGGGATCAAACCGCTGTCAACGGAGCTCAAATATACTATGAAAACGCACTTGGTATACGAGGTGGTGGTCTGCTTGGCCTAGTAAATGGAGCACCCTACCTCTGTTGTGCGCTGGCTTGCTGTCTCAACCATCCTCTCAACCAGTGGTTCAACCGACGAGGGGTCATATTCGTGACGTGCCTGATCAGCTCGCTCACTTGTCTCCTACAAGCATTTACGCAGTCCTGGTGGCAACTTTTTCTCGCAAGGTTCGCTCTCGGTTTTGGGATTGGACCCAAAAGTGCTACAATTCCGATCTATGCCGCCGAAGCTGCACCAGAAAACATCCGAGGTGCGCTGGTGATGATGTGGCAGATGTGGACCGCTTTCGGCATCATGTGCGGTTACATATTCGGGGTCGTCCTTGCCGGCATCGGGAAGCGACTCGATTCTGGACTCTGCGTCAATGCGAACGAGGTCATAAACATCTACAAGGACGACTCCATCCCGTTGGGTATCACCGGTCTTCCTACATGGAGCTTGGATCTAGCAGGCTATGTCTCGTATGACGAGATTGTTCGACAGAAGACTGCAGGAGATCTGCTACTTCGAGAAAATGCTCAAAGGACGCTTTTATCTAGTCCGTGTAGTCTGAACTGGCGCATGATGTTAGCGAGTCCCGTGGGTATCTGATCAGGCATAAGTCATACGCCAGCTAACACTAGCAGATGGTTCTTCCTCTGATCGTCGTAGCTTACGTCTACACGTTGCCCGAGTCTCCTCGGGTGCTCCTACGAAACGCTCGCAAAACACGCGATCACAAGCAATACAAAAAGGTCTTTCTATCGCTGTGCAGCCTACGGAATACAGACGTGCAGGCTGCACGCGACATGTTCCTCATGGATCATCTTCTCGCGGAGGAACAAAAGCAAACGAAAGAACACAAACGATTTTGGCAGCTTTTCAGCGTCCCCCGCTGTAGGAATGCTCTGATTGCATCCGTCATCACTATGTTTTTGCAACAGTTCTGTGGTGTCAATGTGTAAGCGCATTTAATTTCCCCTGAGACCCAAGAAACCTAGTGTCAGACTGACCTCCATATAGTACCGCATACTACTCCTCGAAGATACTGAAAGATGATGCCAAGTGGGAAGATCGAACTGCTCTACTCTTGTCGATGGGGTTCGGGATCATCAACTTTCTCTTCGCGCTGCCTGCTGTATGGACCATCGACACTTTCGGACGTCGTAATCTGCTACTTTTCACCTTTCCGTTCATGGCTCTGTTCCAATATTTCATGGTTGTAGCATTCGCACTCCCCACGGATTCTTCGGCTCGCCAAGTCTTAGCCATTGTCGGCATGTACTTGTTTGGCATCGCCTATTCGCCCGGCGAGGGCCCAGTGCCGTTTGTTTACTCTGCTGGTAAGTGCTGGAAACTGCATGCTTCCAAATGAGCTAATGAAGTGGTAGAGTCTATGCCTTTATACAATCGCGACTACGGTATGGGTATCGTCACCTCGATCAATTGGGCATTCAACTTCTTCATCTCCATGACATGGCCAGTCATTAGTGCGCCAGGAGCAATGACAACGTCTGGTGCTTTCGCTTTCTACGGCACCTGGTGTATCATCGGATGGTTCATGGTGCTACTTTTCGTACGCGAAACGAAGGATTTGACACTAGAACAGCTTGACGAAGTATTCAAAAGGCCGATCCGAGAACACATGGAGTTTGGTATGAATCAACTCCATTGGTTTATTGGGTACCACGTGCGAAGACAACAACATCTCAGGAATAGGCAGCCCGTCTTCCTGCATCGAGAGCGTCCAGAAGAGCAATACGACGACAGAGTAGAAATACTGCTACGCAATAGAGCAGCCAACGGAGCTACCAACGGAATGATGCAGCGCACCCCAAGGTACCGGGAAGTGTGACGAAGTGAGAGGTCATCCTCATCCATGGTCTAGAGCGGAGCCAAGGGACAATCAGTCCACTCGAATTCGCTTATGTTCGGATCTACATGAGCCAAAGCATCGAATCTACCTGCCATTTACCGGTTGTGAATATTTCCTCCCATCGACAGTCGTGGTCAATGTCCCATTTGCATCGAAGACATTGGTCATCGCGTCGATGCGGAGATGGAATCCCTTCGGACATGTTCGCTTTGTACCCATCATCAACCCAGACTTCGTCTGCACGATGTCAGAGTACCAATCAAGTTTGTTGTCCCAAAACTTTGGTGGCATGACCGCTACCGTCACATCCTCGTAGCCGTTCAGTACAGAACCCTCCTCATCAGAGTAGTCGGTGTAGTTCACCACAACGCGATTGATGCCATCTTCGCCAATAAACCGTACATGTGCCTGACCAGATACCTTTCCAAGTAGCGTGTAGTCACCAGGTGGCACCACAAGTGATGAGGGAAGTAATGAAGTGGGACTTAACAGCGTCGCCCAAGGTAGATAGTCAGGTACCTTGTACACATTCTTCATCTTTACTGGTTCCCTATCCTTGAGTTTCACTAGCATTACGCGATACTCTCTTCCACCTTGCGCTGTCGACTCTGGGCATCTCAAGGGATTATCGCCCCCACAAGCTGGCGTACTTACTAGAGCTTGCCAGTATACAATCCTGGTCCCATCGAGCGAAAAGGCAGGATCAGCGCGTCCATTCCAGTTGGGGTCGTTGATCGCACCGTGACTTCCATCTCCTTCCGCGTTGATCGGCTGGCCAAAATATGCTCCTCGGTCACCATACCTGTCGATCAACATAGGTTGGAAGAACCTCCGAGCTCCGTTATTCCTCGTGCTCGCTGCAGCAGTCACAGCAACGATATCGATGAGCGGAGGTACACCCCGCAATCCGGCCATCCACATCTGTCTGTCACTCCCACGTGTGTCCATAGTGACGAACCACTCGTCGTCTGCGGAAAAGGCGATGGGATCAGCATATTCCGGGTGACTGGTCAATCTTCGCACGACTCCTGTTTCGACATGTACAGCGTAAAGATCGATGTTGGTAGATTCAGTTGGGTAGCCAATGTACGTGATCTCGTCGCCAGAGCCACTGAAGCCACGCAACTCACCAACTGTGATCGCGTCGCGATGTACTTCGAGGTGAGTTCCGTTGGTCGTGAGTGGTGCACTGCGAGCAGGGTCTACGAGAAGATTGACGTCGACTAAGTCGTACCGAGGGACGTTGGGCCCGGTGTCGGTCGGTGCAGCGTTGAAGGATAGACGCCCGAAGTACGCAAATTGACCACCTCTAGTGAAAGAACTCCAGCCAATGTGTGTGTCATCAGGGTGGACTCGCATCTCTCTCGGGGCACTGTTGGTCCCTGGCCAGTAGATAGGATAAATGTGTATGCGCTCGGGCGTGCACGTGCCGCTGCTCAATTGCTCATCCCCGCAGTCTACGATGTTGTGTCCCCATATTGCTTTCGTCCCGCTCCGGAAGACGTGAGGATAGTCCCGTTCCGGCCGCAATTGTCGAGCATTCTTCGCTTGTACACCGCAGCTTAAGCATTTCCAAGAATCGCCATTGTCGAAGGTGGTTCCATCAGCTTTGATGAGGATCAGCTGGTCGCCATCATACATGCTTCTTGGATCTGGATCGGCCGGAGCGCCAGCAAATTCGGCATTTACAATGATATGCTGCCCCTCCGGCGTGAAGTCTCCAGATTGAAACTTCTGCTGTTGCAAATCGCGTGCAATGCAGCCTGTTCCGTGAGGGTTGATGGCCAATGAGCATGAACCAGGCTTGCGATCTGGTGTGACTGGTGGTAGCGGTAGCTCGACTATCTCGACTCGTTCTGCACCAGGCGGCGACGGAACGCTCCTCAAAGCATGTTCCTGCTCGTCATACAACTGCACGGGCTGTTGAATTAGACCAGCTTGTTGAGTAATTTTGATGGACAAAACAGCTTGGACAAGCGTTGGCGTTGTTAAGAATCGCATGTCGAACCCACAGGAAATGCCTATCGAGGTCACAGGCGGTGGTCAGCCTGAGTGAGATGTTTCAAGATTTGCTGGAAAACATAGGTCTGTTCTAACAGTCTGCTGAGCTATATGAAGAGACACGGCAACAGATTGTTGTAACATTGTGACACTAGAAGCCGTACAGGAAGTAAGATTTGAGAAACAGTCCAAAGGCACAAGTGGAGACGCTAGTCCAGAAAAGTAAGAACGTATAGCGTATCCCACCGTAAATCCGGAATACGGAAGACCGGCGAACGCATGCCACATGATCATCATCGACGCATCGCAACATGGTGCCCTCTGCGAGATTTCCCCCGCTGGTGATTCGAATGACTCGATTCCAGCGAGTCCGTATATACTACTCGCATGAGTATGACGACGCAACAGCCGGGTCGCCGCCCTTGTAAATCGACGATAACGGAAACTGACACAGCTCCTGCGTCCAGCTCGTCCCCTTGACGGTGCGATTAGCAGTCAACGTCTGTGGAGCTTCGCCATCTTCTACCCAAGACACCAGCTGAGCTAGGGGATCTGTGGGCGCAGCACCCGGGCCTCCTCCACAATGTCCGACGCCGGGGGCCGAGTAAAAGCGATAGAAGTCTGTCGCGTTGGCGTCGTGACCGAGCACACGACTATAGTAATGCACGGTACCATTAAAGGGAATCAATTGATCGGCCATACCGTGCCATGTGATCATCTTGGCCCCTGAACTCTTGAACGCGGAAAGGTCAGGATCCGCCGTGCCAATAATGGATGTGTATTGCTGCACCGAGGCGTGAAACGCTGCATCCCATTCTGTTTGGGTGTAGTTATAGGGATCAAATCTGGCATCTTTTTGGATGAATAGTCGGTGCCAGTCAGTGGAGATGGTGAATGGTGCTCCTGTACAGTCGCTGCCGGCGTCGCACGTGGTGTTCGCGATGCCGCTCAGAGACGAGCCTGGAGTGATTCCGGGCCATTGCAGCTTCCCCTTTGCATCAGTCGCTCCTTGCCAGATCTTTCTGACGATTTCTGCTGCTGGCTTTGAAATCATGCCTGTCACGTTGTTACACACGTAAGGCTGATCAACAACGGTGCTAGGATCAAAGTCGCACAGTCCAGGCAAGCCAATGACATAATCCCTCAGTCCGTCCATCCCGTCACATGCATAGATGGCAGCAGCGGTGACTGCATCTAGCTCGCACTGGGATGGATAATATCCACTTTGTTGCATGATCCACTGGGGCCAGAACATTGTCGGGATGAACTCTGAGGCTGGTCAGCGTTGACATGCAAAGCATTGGAGGTATGTTTACCAGCCCAATTGATTGCTGGAGCTTGAGCGAGGATTCCGTCGTAAGCATTCGGATAGCGTTGGGCCAGCATCAGACCTTGACGACCCCCGGTAGAGCAACCAACCCAATAGGACTTAGAGATGGCCTTTCCATAGTACGCCTCCGTAAGTTGCTTGCCAAGAACTGTCATATCCTGGAGTGCGACAGACGCGAAGTTCTGCAGTGCGTAGAGGTCGACGTTGCCAGGACTGTTCAGAGCCCATGAGTCGGCGAGTGCGCGTTGGGGGGTTTGGCCAACACCATCATGTCCTCCGTCAGTCGACGCTGCAGCATAGCCTTGCGAGATAGCTGGGACCATGTTTGAAGGAAAGCCAGTCGTCCAGCCTCCACCTCCTACGCCCTGAAATCTTCCGTTCCACGTGCTAGGTAAGCCAACCCAGACTTTGATCAGGTCATTCTGCCCAGGATGCGTGTAGGTGAGAGTAATATTGCAAAAGTCAATTGTTGTGGACTGAAGGGTCGACTCGACCGCATCGAGGGACAAGATGGAGGCTCCGTAGACACTAGGCGTTGGGAGAGCATCTGCTGTACACTTCGATACGACTGGGTCGATGGCCGCAGAGACAACGTTCGCCGGTAGGAGCATCAACATTTGATTTTTGAGCATCATCGTTGTGGAAGTGGCTGTTGAAGCGAGCGCTATAAGGAAGAGGCATAGTTGGTGATACCACATTTATAAAGGTTTCTGACAGATGAACAGCTACAATGGACAAGATGCGCGAGCACCTGCAGGTTGCAGGTCGCACCGGGTTGGTGGATAGCTAGTGTGAGGCCTCGGTGCGGCTCGTGTGCACTCGTTCATCTGTTTCCACCGAGCAAACTCCGTCCGTGGTGATCGGTATCTCTCTTCGGGCATTTTCCAGGGGCACGAGAAGCGCATCCGACGCACGCAATATTTGCGGATCCATGCAAGCGCGGGCCTCCCTACCGTCTACGTTTGCCGCATCTGTACCCCGCAGTTTCCCCGCGTCCCTAAAACCCTCACTTCGGGATGACACGGTCGACGGTTTCCTTGAAGATCGTATCGGTCACAGCGGCTATACAACGTAGATCTGCGTATATGTGTCAAAACTCTCCAATGCGCAATGAGCATTAGCTGCATCGGTTTGAGCGCAGGTAAGCGAGCTGAACGCCTGGGAAGAGATGGTGAATAGCTTTGAGTGACTCGATAGTCATAATGGACTAAGTGGGATATATGCTGTAATACAGTTCTTTGAACAGTGATACTGTGAGTGCGATCTTGCCTTGCAAGAACTACATCTCTGTGCGCCTCTCGTGCACTTTGGTGATCTGACTTCTGTGAAGTCTGATGTAGTAATCGCAAGACAGGATACGCTTGCCCTTTTGGTCTGTCTCGTAATACTTGAAGTTTATGTATCTGCTGTTCCTCTCCCGCGCCCAACTTGTTATGCGACGATTGGTTTCGACTTCGTCGACTTGGCCCAGTCGCCCTGGGGTCGCTTCGCACTCACAACTGGACATCGTAGTCATTGAGATTCGGCATCTGCATGTTGTCATCCGCCGTCATCAAATTCATCAGATAGCGAGATCCTGAGAACCAGTCCTGAACAGAGTTTTGAGGTAGGCCATTAGACGCATAACCAAGACCGAAAACTTCCGAGCCTTGCGTATTCCCGGTGTTAGGTACATTTGCGAAGGACTCCATGGCTGTTTCAACCGCGGAAGTATCAGTGTAGCCTGCCATTGGCCAGGCCGAGTTCGGTACAAGTCCGAGGGCACTCAGATACGGGTCGAATTGTGTCATGGTGCTGAGATCAAGTTGCGTACCGTCCGTTGTGGTGTAGAAGTTGTTGGGTGCAGGCTGTGTTACGGTTTGTGGCTGATTCCCTGTGTCGTTTTTCTTGGCTTTGATGTAGAGCTTTGCAACTTGCAAGAACAAATGGCACATCTTGTACAGCTTATCTGCGCCCTCAGAAACTGTGCGACAGGACTCGAGGCTGGCAACGAACTGCTGAAGAGTGTCGAGGTCCGCAGCATCAGCCTTTTGAATAGCGTTACAGAAGACCACGATGAACCTAGAAATGTCAATAGCTGCAACACGTGCGAGGGTTTCATGTCATACGGTGTGAATGGTGCCTGGAGGATAGACCAGTGTATGTAACCTGCCCAGAGCTCTTGATTCCCTTCGGTGTTGAATTGAGCATTGCACCTTTCATGAGCAACGAGAGCCGCTCTTGAGTATTCCAAGCACTCTTGGCTAAAGGTGACATTATCCGTGCTCACGGCACGCTGAATAAGAGCGCAAGTTGAGTAGTGCATCACTACATCTACATGAAAGAAAATGTCTTCGACGCGTTCAAACGAGCCTAAGAAGTCAGCTGGTAGATTCCTGCAAGTATATGAGGGCCATACCTTGGATGTATTCCGCAGGCGGCAGTGAAGTGCCGAACGGTTCCTGCACGAAGCGCAGCCGCTTTGATGGCAATTCTGTATCGTTGGGACTCGCCATTGCTACCTTCCTCCTCTTTGAAAAGTCCCGACCCGTTGTCAAGGGTGTAAAGTCCATCACACTCGCTTCACCACGTTCATACCAGGCCTGGTTCATTTCATCAATCAGGCTTATGGACGTGCGAATACGCTCTTCGGGGTTTTCGAGGAAAGCTGCAGGACTGAAAAGCTTCTGATAAGCCTGGCCCTGGACCCTTGCAACTTTGATCCAGTAGGTCATCATCTGACTGGCCATAGCAGTGGGTGTGGATGTCGATGTGATCAAGGGCAATGACATGTCCCAATCCTGAATGACACTTGCACGGCCCAAGCGGAGTGAGAGCTGTTTGTCAAACATGTATATCATCCAGAAGAGATGGACTTTGGAATTACGCTCCGTCTCTTCATCGTTTTGGAAGGTTTGGTAACGATGGTAGCCTAGATTCTGACTCTGGCCAGCTGCCATAGCCGTGAGGACCCATGCAAGAGATGGTTTACACAACTCAATAGCACACGCAGCACCAAGAACGAGGGCCATAACGTTCTCGTAGCTAGCAGTTATGAACACGTCGAGCTGGCTAATGGCAACCTCTAGGTGGTATTTGCCTGTGAGAAGGGTTAGTGCGCTAGACGATCACGCCAATTATGTAAACCCACACTTGGTGGCGTATCTGTATATGTTTCAGCACAGCCGAGGGGCAATGAACGGTAACGTCGACTACTGACCCTCGCAGAGCATTTTGGTCTAAACCATTGCACCAGTGGTGTAGTGTAGAGAACTCTGTAAACAGATTGTAGCCAACTCCGTAAGCTAGAATGCGTCGTGGGGCAGGGCACTGAGATGGATCGGTGTAGGCATCCTCGAAGATTTCGAAAAGGTTGCGCATTTTGAGGAATGGGAAAATGACCGCGAAAGCCATTGTCGGGTACTCTGTCTTCTGTTAGTAGTCGCAGCGGAACGAAAGCGTTGCATCCTACTAATAGCTCTCTCTAGCATCTCTTTGACTGCAGGCCATGGCGGACGCTCCAGCTTTCCAGGATCCAGATCTTGAAGCGCTCGATTGATCAATGAGCTCGTGGTGGATGTTGTGGACACGGCGACGTGCTCTTGCCCTTTGACAAGCTCTCCCAACGCGCTCAAAGCGGATTTGATCTCTGCATTCTGCCCAATAGAGGGCGTATCGCCAACGACCTTCGTGAGTAGAGCGCGGGCATAACCAGACTGGCTGTTGATAGCTGTCTCGCCCTCGAAGGGAGCCGGAGTTGTTGCATCAATGGCCAAAGTTGGGCTCTTGCGAGATCCCACGCGGCTACCAACGCGACTGGGTCGGGACTGGCGGCTTCGCTCTGTACAATCGGTCTGTAGGTCAAGATCGCCCAACTTTGAAGCTAGCTTAGAAAGGATATTTTCGATTCCAGAGAGCCTATCCTCTATACGGTCGATCTTCTTCTCACTGCGCTTGTCAGTAACATTCACAGCAGCTTGACTTTTCTGTGCAGATCGACGTTAGGCAGAACTCAGTGACACTTACTACTCTTCGGAGATGTGCACGCGCTGTCTGACCGTCTTTTGCATGGGCGCTGTTGTTGTACAAGCTTGGAGAAATTAGCAACCTGAGCAATAAACCAGTGACACGTGATTAAGCAGCTGCAGTGAAATCAAATATGCCAAGTTGTGCCAGCATTCCAAGCTCAATGGATTTGACCTATGCGCAATCATGTGCCAGTAACTCGCTCGCTACACCGTGTGGGAGCCTGCCCCAGAGAAGCAGGAGGGGAAATCGCGTGCATGAACTTGACGTGTAAGAGACGCATTCACTCACTGAGTTTGCTTGCTTTGCAATTTGAACATGGCACAGTTCGGTCGCATCTAATTTTGCGGGTTCTGCAAGAGTCGCACTGGCAGCGCTGTGTCAGAGAAGAAGCACGAATCAGAGCGCAGGACTTGAGGCTGCACTCACAGCACGCTTGGAGCTCGACCCGTCGAGATCCATCTCTTCGCTCATATTGGGCAGTCTGGCCAGCTGATTGCGCGGCAACCGAGGGCGATAGGGTGGCTTGATTGAAATTGTCTCGGGGCGGGCGCGCAGAGTTCCGGGATCCCGGTGGAAACCGCAGCAAGACCTGCCTTCGGCCTCTACTCAGCGATTCTGCGGCCAAGGACTTGTGAGCCTTTGAATGACGCTGAATAGCTTCGTGCAGTTAATGTCTGCGCTATGAGACTGTACAGTTGCGGGTACGCGTGACCGATGTTCAGGACGTGTCCGAAAGAAACGCGAGGCGGAAGTCTATTACGTCATCAGCTTCGATAAACACACCTCTCAATGATCGTTGCGCAAAATGTCGAGGAGTTACGGCGTATCAACGCCGCGTCGGCGTACATGGCCAGATGTACTCAATTATATCAATGATGGGGATGCGGCTCTGACCAGGCACAAAAAGAGTCGCCGACTTGACGCGTTGTCACGTGCTATATGTTTGACGACTGCGGGAGTCTCCAGGGACCAGGGCTGCCATTCTCCGCCTACTATAGGTATCCGTTCGTATTCTTTGGACCCCAAGACTACTGTCAAGTCTCGCCAGCTTAGTAGATGACACGCGCGGGCGGAAACTTTCAGGCAGCTTTCCAAGGTTGTCTCCACCCCCAACCACGGGTCTCGAGCATCATGAACACACCATAACATCGTGGATTGAACCTGACGGAACAGGTCACCTACAGGGCGTGCAACCGGAATTGTCACCCAAGATGCTATCAAAAGAGAAGAAAACCCTTATATCGCCACAACGAAAGAGAGGAGATGAAAGAGAAAGCACATCATGATTTGATGGCGAGGCAAAGCCACATGAAGTCCCTGTGGGGATGGATCCGTACCTGGTGCGTCCATCGACTATGTGGAAGACACTCTCTGGCATTGTCAAAGTGGGTTCTCGGATGCGCAGATAAGCAGAGCTGGCTACTGAATGGCATTGCCTTCATCGCCGCCATCGCTACTGGGATGCTGCTGGGATACTGCTGGGACGCTGCTCCCTCTCATGGACCTAGCATTTGGCGAATTTTGGCACAGTCCCAACAGCAAACCCATTGAGTACTATCAGTCCAGGCGTTATGGTTCGCAAATGAAACAATGTTTGTACGTTGCGTTGCCCGAGCGATAGGACTTGTGATGAAGATTTCCAGACCATACTTTACTCGTCGGAACTCTTGCGTGTCCACATCCACTCTGTCAGTCAAATTCCATCGCTAAGAATCTTTCTATGCTGACGATCTCAGATATTGATTCCAGTGCCGTAAGCTCAGAAATGAAAGCGTTGCGCAGTTTAGCTTAGCCACGGCCGCCTCAGTCACAGCCCAGGCGACAACGAACGCTAGCAGGTGGTAATAGCATCGGCATCAGCATTCCTGGAAAGATGATAATCACCTTACAGGGCGCTTCGACCTTTGTGGTTGCTCTTGTTATTGCTTCCTTCGTCCAGTTGAAGTTCACATTGATCATGTTAGGCATCCATCGTAACTACTACTCTGATTGTCACCGGCGTTTGCGTCGGCGTCGAGATTGAAATGAGGCTCAGTTATTTCCAATCTGCTCAAGGGCTGGTGCAACTGCAACAGACGTATTCTTGACTGAGGTAGGTAACCATAAGGCATTGATATCGCGCGCGCATTGACGCGTGGACCGCATCTGCTCCCTTTCGGCAAAATGACATCTGCACCTAACACCAAGCCAAAAAGATCATCTGAAGCGGCCTCAAAAAAAGCAAAGGGCAATCGCACGATTGTCACTGTCGGGCATCGAATCAGTACCAGTGAGGATGCTGGTCACTGCAGTGCGTTCGCAAGGGAAGATTGTGGAGAGAGGAACCCGCGAATACTTGCTGGCCAAGCGCGGAGTAAATTGCGGAAAGAGTGTTGCGCAGAGCCTGAACAGCCAATATTCAGGTTCAGGCACACAGACTGTATGGCATAGATCTGATACGGTGATATTGTACACCTGAGTAAAGCAACGACCCTATAATCCAAAGCTGTACCATGAAAATGTCGCCAAGGCACGTCACATCAGTTGATAGTTTGTGCTTGATGGAACTGGTGGAGTTTCCCCAGACCTACGAGCGCATTCGCCCAATATGTTTCACAGAAATCAGTATCATTGGATGAACGTGGTTGCAACCCTCCTCGGCATCACGGCAGCCATACCGAGTCCGTGCGCGTGACGCCCACCATCGCGTAACGCCCCGCTAAGCAAATCGCACCCCATCTTCAACACCCCATAGCTCAGTCAATATGGACTCAATTCAAGAAGCGGCTACAGAATTCGATTTGCGCAATCATAAAGAACAACTTTCATACACAAAGTTTGCTAAAGCAAAGGGAGTTGATCGGTCTACGTTAGCGCGGAGGCACAAAGGGGTTTCAACTTCTAGGGAGGTCAAAGCAGTTAACCAACGGAAACTCAACAACACTGAAGAACAAGAGCTTATTAAGCTTATTAATAAGCTTACTGAGGACGGATTCCCTCCTAACAGGCTTCAAATCCGAAATTACGCGTCTAAAGTAGCTGGTAGCAGCGTCTCTGATAGCTGGGTTACTCGCTTCCTCCACCGTCACACAGCTGAACTGGTCACCAAATGGGCAACAGGGAAGGATCGCAATCGCCACCAAGCTGACTCAGGGGCTTCTTTTGAGGCCTACTTCACACTTCTACACAGCAAGATAGCTGAGTACAGCATTGAGCCTCAGCACATGTACAATATGGATGAGAAGGGCTTCATGATCGGGGTACTTGAACGTGCAAAACGAGTGTTCTCCCGGCCACTGTGGGACAGCAAGCAAGTCAGAGGTACTCTCCAAGACGGCTCACGGGAGTGGATCACGCTTATTGCTTGCATAAGTGCCTCAGGGGAAGCCCTGCCAGCAAGCCTCATATACCCAGCAGCCAATCAAGCTATATACTCAGGCTGGGTGGAGGATATCAAGCCAGGGGAACACTCAGTCTTTGTCAGCTCATCTAGTACAGGCTGGAGCAACAACGAGATAGCTCTTGCCTGGCTTGAACAGGTGTTCGATCGCGCTACTAAGGCCACAGCACGGAGAAAGTATCGTCTTTTGATACTTGACGGCCACGGGAGCCACGTTACCCCTGACTTTATTGAGTACGCCAACCAACGCAAGATACTCGTGATGATCCTTCCCCCTCACTCAACACACAGGCTCCAGCCACTGGACGTTTGCCTGTTCTCACCTCTGGCACGAGCATACTCAAATGAGCTTACGCAGTTCCTCCAAAGCAGTCAGGGGACCTCTCCAGTCACTAAATCAAACTTCTTACACCTGTTCTGGGCGGCGTGGCAGAGCTCATTTCAGGAGTCAACAATCGTCAACTCCTTTGCAGCCACAGGGATATGGCCCCCTGACGCCTCTGCTGTACTCAAACAAGTCAACAACACTTATACAGACAAAGAAGAACAATCAGGAGCTCTTAGACCAACAGACTGGAGGCGTATAAGGCAGGTACTTAAGGATCATGTGAAGGAACCTGACAGTGAGGCAGTGCGGGAGCTGACAGGGGCAATTCACTCTCTTACTGCCCAGGTTGAGCTGCTTACTGAGCAGAACAAAGGCCTGCAGGAGTCTCTTGCACACAGGAAGAAGCACAATAAGAAGAGTAAGCCCCTGAGTCTCCAACAGCGGAAGGAGTACCAAAGTCAACCTGTATTTTGGTCTCCTCGGAAGGTCAGAGAGGCACACTATCGTCGGAAGATCAATGAGCAAGAACAGGAGGAGCAGCATCTTCAAAAGCTACGTCAGAAGCAAGAGCAAGTAGCAATTAAGCTTCAGAGAGCAAGAGAGGCTCAGGAGAAGCGTACAGAGCGTGAGAGAGCTAAGGAGGTGAGGGTGCAGGAGAAGGCTAAGAAGGCAGCTGAAGCGCAGCGTCAAAGGGACGCTCGTCAAGCTACTACTGCTATCCAATTATCCCAAAAGGGTAAGCGTAAAGCCTTAAAAGCTACCTCAGGTAGCAATAAGCGTCAGAAACAAGCTGGTGATGCTGGTGGTGCGAAAGAAGCCCCTGAGGCACCCTCAGCTCCTCCACCAGTCACTACTCGCCGCGGACGCAACGTTAGGCTTCCAAGTAAATACAAGTAGCACAAGTAGTTCACATAGGTCTATTTACTACTCTACTACAATATTATACAATATTTGCTGTTGTTGGTGGCTCAGTAACCTTATTTTTCAACAAGTCGATAGGATCTCAGCGGGGCGTTACGCGATGGTGGGCGTCACGCGCACGGACTCGGTACCGCTCAACGTAGTTAGCGCCAGGCACCAATGTGAATCGCCGCGAGCTTTGCTTCTCCGTGCATCTCTTAAACTCATCGCTGCACACGTCCAGCCACCAAGAAATACTTGGCCAATTGAAGAGCTATCAGCATGTACTCGTTTCGAGACCATCGCATCGTTCAACACGCCATCGCGGCTCAATTTTCGCGCCTCTAGCTACCGCATTTGTCGCGCCTCAAAGGTGCGACGCTTATCTAGCCCAGAACCCATTTGTATCTTGCGGACAGTACAGTCCAGCAATCATGCGACTGCGGCCACGGTGCCGCCACTATCATCTACCCGAGACTTGAAGGCCATTGTGCTTCACCTTCGCTTCGGCTAGCGCCACAGCGTTTCAAAGCAGCGCCCCATCCAATAACGCAAGGGCAACGTCTTCGCATACTAATCTACACATCATTGCGCAAGGTATCTATACTTCTTTGTCTCTCGCTCTCACGAATTTCGTCTTAGCTCTTTCTCGGCCGAAGTCTACAGTTTCAAGGGCGCTGATCTTGGCCCCATGCTCCAGATTGCGTTTCGCAGGCTGCCTCCCAGGGTAAATGTTTGATGACGGAGCTACCCACGCTTGTGCAGACTGGAGACAATGGACGAAGGAGAAGTAGATCGGGGCGGCAAAACCCACAAGACTGTCTGCACGCAAAGCATTAGCAGCCCCGGTTCCTCCAACTTTTCTCCTCTCTTTTGTTCTTGCCTGAGCTGGGATGCAACTCCATTCTCGAACATCAGGCCAGATTTCCTTACCCCGTTGATCGGTTTCCTCTTCATTCGACGTCCTGGGGACTCTTTGTAATAGCACACATTGGGTTGAAGCGCTAACTGTGCTTTAACCTCCTAATATATCCATCATCATGGCACTCTATCGACTTCGACGACCTACACCTATAAAGATGTTCGCTACGCGTGCAAAGCGACAAGCAGCTGGTTTAGGTGCAGTTGGTCCTGGTAGTGAGAGAGAGCGTGAAAAGCCAGAAGGCCCCGAGAGTCCACATTCGCCCGACAGCAGTCCTTCAACCAATGGAGCCTCATCTCCAGGTGACAAATCTGATCCTGACGATGACAAACCACCGTCGCCCAAACAGAGCTCTTCGTCCAGCGCGAATCGGGTCTCGTCGACTGCCGCTGCAACAACCGCTCCACCACCTCTGCCTTCATCAACGACCGCTCAAACGTCTACGACATCCAGTCCGCCAAGCCAAACATCATCGAAAGCGGTGGTGCTGCTAAGTTCGTCGAGTTCGTCACAGACATCGAGTCAGATCGCAACAAACGCCTCAGCATCAGCCTTTTCTTCGCACGTTACGATAGCGCCCACAACCCAGGGCAATGCCGCTGTTGCACCTCTGCCTCTGCCCACCGATCAGATAAGGACCACAGTGATTACTTCTATGCGATCAACATCTACAGGATTGCTTCCATCTCCCGACTCTCCCGACTCTCCGAAGTCTCCAAAATCTACTGTATCTTCCACTTCAACGCTTACCTCAACGTCATCATCGGTTTTTCCGAGTGGGATCTCTCGGCCAACATCCTCTGTGTCCGCGACAGTTTCTAGGTTACCTCCACTTCCTACAAACGTGATAGGAGTCCCGGTGGGCGATAACGACCCTCCACGGCGGACCAGGCCTCAACCCACAATTATGAGCAAGGGAGCTGAAGCTGCCGCCATCACGCTCAGCATTATAGGTACATCGCATCATATGCATCACGAAACAGCGCCCACTAATCGATAACAGGCGCCATTGCCCTCGCATTCGGCATCCTCATCTACTGCAAACGCCGCCGCCGCAGACGGAACGACAAGCTTGAAGCGGAATTGGAGCGCGACGCAGCCAATCACGCCGCGTTGCAGCGCTCAGGAACAGTACACGTCAGTACAACACGCATAACGCAGATTTCAGATCGCAGCAACACGCTCTTTGGTCGAGGATCATACTTGCGCCCCGAAACAGTATCCACGCGCGACGAATCGCATATTCCGATGCCTCAACCTACACCGAACCCGTTCGCCGACCCCCCTCTTAATAAGGCGTACGATGTGCTTGCTGGGCGTCCACGCTCGACGACACTGACCGATCGTGGCAGCTGGATCAAGAACCCATTCAAGAACCCTGAAAGTGAGAGGTTCGATCCTTTTGGCGAGTTGCAGGCAAAGGCACGGCGAGAGAGGATCAAGCAGGTCGAACTTGCGAAAAGGGAGGCGGAGCTCGAGAGGCAATTTCAGGAGAAAGAGAAGATGGGTTTAGGGCCGCCAGAAAGGGTGGTGGATCGAAAGGGCAGCGGCGTCACGCTGGAGGGGCTGGGAGTGCTGGACAGGAGTGGCGTAGGTGCATACCGGTAACACAGGTAGTAGCAACTTATATTACCAACTGAAGGCCATACTCTTGTTGCATTAATGTGCTGATACAGATCAAAGCATGCAAAGCCTTTGTGTGAGAAGCCAATAAATATCAAGATTTGCTATTATACCTTTGTTCCATTCAATTCTGAAGACAGAACCTCGTATGCGTGCGCATGCATAAGTCGCCCGATACATACGCCTGCATCTCCTTGAGAAATTTGATTGCCTTCGCGACAATATCGTACGAGTAGAATTACCGAGTAATCGTCTTCTCATGACCGTCTACATTCTCTGGCAAGGGTCCATCATAGAATGTCCGAACCTTATCCTCCAGCTCTTTTAACGGCTTTGGGAAGTTGATCGTAATGTACTGGATTGCACTGGCCCGGGGCAGTCTGAGTGACTCCCACTGTCGAAGGACTTTTGGTACGTCGCTCGGAGTGACGTTCATCGACACGATGATCCCAAGCGCAGCCGCATCCTCAGCCGCCGCAGCAGCTCCCTGACCATGGTGCGGCAAATGTGTATGAGCCGCATCACCAATCGCCGCCGCTCTACCTTTGACATAGGACTTCAAGGGCTCTCTGCAGCAGATGGTCCACAACAATGGCGTTGCCGCAAGCTCGCACAGCTTTCTCACAACTGGATGGAAGTCCTCGCTCAATTTCCGCAGCTCCGCTCGCGACCCCTCAACACTCCATTTGTCGATTGCATCCATTGGGGTCGTAAGTGCAGGATGCACGAGCAAACAGTAAAATGACTCCCCTTCATCAGATTGCGTAACGAGGAAGAAGATATTGCGCTCAGGTATCTGGAAGTAGCTGAATCCCTCCTCCTCCTCCTTCTCGTACAACGCTCAAAGCTCTGGATCTGCCATGATTGCACTACGCGGTACCATAAATCGATATGCTGTGCGTCCAGCCTGGAGAGGAGGTGTAGTGTTGTCAGTGATAGCGTCGATGAGCTTGCTGTGCACGCCATCTGCAACCACTACCAAATCACTCACAACCTCTTCCCCGTCTTTGAGTTGGAGCCGACCGGTCGTGCAATCCAGTGTGACCGCCTCCCGTCTCAGGAATATCTCAATGGGCACCTGACCGTCTTCGGTCTTGCGTGCAACATCCAGTAGACCCTCATGCAGCGCTTGTCGGCGCATCAACAGCCAGTCGTAACCAAACTCGGGGCGCTTGTACTTGAAATCGATATGGTGTATCTGCTGCATGGTTTCGCCGTGGAAGATGCGCTCTTGCAGGTTTAGACTAGCTCTGGCTTTGGCGAAATCGAAGCCCCATCAATCGATGATACGTAGAATATTGGCGCCAGTAGATATAGCGTTAGAGAGGGGTAAAGTGGTGGAGGTGCACGCAGAAGCGTACTTCTCGTAGACAGCAACGGAATGGCCGGCGTTGCGAAGGGCAATAGCTGCTGAGAGGCCACCTAGGGAACATGAGATACATCATTACTTACCATGATGGAACCGCTTTATTTGTTACCTATGCCTGCTCCTATCACAGCTACTTTGAGCGCTTGCTTTCGTTGTTCCATTGAGTCAAGTTAACTGATTCACGAATTGGTGACGGCGTGGCAAAGAAAAGACGGCAACATTGAACACACGGCCTTATAGATCATAGTACCAGTTATAATCAACCCCTCACATGTAAGACCTGGGGCTTATGCCGAAGGATGAGCATGCATCTCTTGCATGGGTGTGGCGAATCTCATGTGGCACGCCCTGTACCGCTCTTCCCCACTTGCAAGCGGGACGTTCCGCTCTGGTAAAGTGACGTTCTTCGAACACTCTCCAACACGTCTGTCATCTCGCAATCGACGGAATGGCCCATGGATGTGGTAGTCTGATGGAAGGTGCCGAACAGAGATCTGCGCCTGCCTCCATGAGGCTGCCGCTGCCCTACCCCGCGCGGTCTGTGTGCCCCACCTGAATTTCCAGGGATCTCATAACAACATGGTTCTCGTAACGACCTATTCCAGGGCACACAAATCGACCACCTTCATCCCATTTTCGCACATTTGTATCATCCCTCAGCTTCTCAGCGGCGGCTGTGTGCTCCGCCAAAGTTTGGCATCTGACCTACCACTTGAGCACACGTTTTGCGCCAGGTCACACGTCTCCGCACGGTAACACCAGCAGCGCGTATAAGATAGCCTATCGAGACGCGAGATCTGCTTTTCTCTCTTCCTCATCCCCGCTTTGCTCATCGTTCCAATAGATCTATTTGTCCTGCTCACGGCGTTCTACACGGGTCACCACCATGTGTCGCTGGTTTGCATACATCTCGCCAACAGAGCCGTGTCTGTTATCAGACGTTCTGATCACTCCGGCGAACAGTATCAGCAAGCAATGCTCTGAGCATTACCTCCCTAATCTCCTTCCACATGGAGATGAGAAAGAGCTGGACCATACGTCTGACGAACTATTGCGGATGCGCAATTCGCTGTTGAACATGGACGGCTTGGGTGTTGCCTGTACGTGCACACTACATATATCCATGTATATTTTACATGAGTTCACTCTGTCCCCTGACCATGTTTCGTTCGATTGCGCTTACTCTGTCAACTCACTACATGGATCCAGGGTACACAGAAGCATCCTCATCCTACGTTAAGCACGTCACCGGCCCTCGACCAGCACTCTACAAATCCCAGAGCCCACCGATCAACGACTTTAACTTCAAGTCTCTCTGTGATAACACAGAAACACACTGCGTCTTCGCCCACATCAGGGCAAGCAGCGGAAGCGTTGTCACGCAGGTGAACTCGCACCCCTTCGTCTTCGGCCGCCATGTCTTCATGCACAATGGCGTCATCTCCAACTTCTCCGCCATTCGGCGTGACCTGACTGATCTTCTCTCTTACGACGCATACTGCAACGTGTTTGGCTCCACAGACTCCGAGCACGCGGCAGCTCTCTACATCACAAATTTAACCAACCATGGCGACAAGTCGACGTGGGAGAAGCCGTACCCCTTGAAGTCCATGTTCGCCGCCATGCGCAAGACCATAATTCAAATCCTGAAGCTGCAGCATGATATCCTAAAGGAGAAAAACACGCCCAACAGCCTCAACTTCTGCACCACTGACGGCACCAAAATGCTCGCGACTCGCTTCCGCAATCACGCTACCCAGCAGCCTCCCAGTCTGTATTGGTCTGAGTTTGCTGGTCGCACGCTGAACACAAAATATCCG
The DNA here is from genome assembly GCA_016630955.3 of Didymella arachidicola. NCBI lineage: Eukaryota > Fungi > Ascomycota > Dothideomycetes > Pleosporales > Didymellaceae > Didymella > Didymella arachidicola. Next base: position 945,505 of record CM050000.1, on the reverse strand, counting down.
GGTAATCCTGATGGCGAGGAGATTTCTAACAACGAGGCGGTGCTGAACGAAGGTCAAAAGATTGGCAAGCATACAATTGTTGCGAGTGAGCCGACGACGTATGATGAGAAGGAGTGGCATCTGATCAAGGCAAATCATGCGCTGTTGGTTGGCGAGAACGGAGAGGAGAAGGAAGAGTTAGTCGATTACAGCGAGGAGCTGAATGCGGCGGATCCAAAGTTTGATGCAAAGAAGTAGTAGTATGGCGCACATCAGTACCTCCAGTCTCGAATTTGCGTTCTGTTGCCCCGGTTAAGTGTTATTGGATTCTCGGCATCTTATTCCCCTATAGGCTTTCTCGGGTTTTCTCGAGTAACGTTCATCGATTAAGTGTTTGCACAGAATTCAGGAGCCAGTGTTTCCTAGTTTTGTTTTGGCTATCGATACGTGTGCAGCTGATTGCCAGCTTGGCTGCAGGATTAGGAGCGGATCCTGGTACCAAAGCATATTCGGGCCTATGTTCTCCGTCGTTGTGCGTTGTTATCATACGCTGCACAGTGTTCTCTAATGCTGCTCAACACCCTTCATCAGACCTGACAAATCTGATTGTTTGCTTGCTTGCCGGCTATCCCGCCATCCCTGTCACGTCAGCGTCCGGCTCGGATGACACCACACATTGCATGGTGCCGTATAGGTGCGCATAAGTCGTACGTGGCTACCTAACGTGAGTAAATGGTGTGCTTATGCCGGTGGACAACGCATGGTTTACGATTTGATGGGTTCGTTCAGTACAAAAGACACTAGGCTACGTGCAACTATCAAGCAATATCAACGTTCTCGTCTCCATGCTGCCCGTGCGCCGGAGGAGGGTCGAGGAACCGTATTGGCACCTGCCTCTCCCGATTGACTGTCAGCTTGAACACATCGTGCCTTTGATAACCCCCGACGACATCGTGATATTGTTTACCCTCCACGCATTCCGATAGACCGAGATCTGCATACAAGATACCTTCCTCTTTCTGCAAATACTCCACTTCATTCTTCGTCCCGGTCTCGTGATCAATCGTGAAGCCAGGTAGTGGTGCCCCTGTAGGATCGAGATACATAGTCGCACCGCGTTGACTCGACCTTAGAACATTCGTGATATGCTCCGGATCCGTAGCGCCCTCGGAGATAATCGTAATAGCAGCCTCGTCTAGATGCCCGCTACACAGTACACCAAAGGCCTTCGCCTCGAAGCAATGCGCAGCAGCCCTGATACGGTTCGCCGCCACATTATCGTAATTCTTTGCACCTACATCCTGAGTCGCTCCTGGCTCAGGAACCCGCGTTGGCCATGCAGCAGGCCACGTTGAGATATGCAGCTGCTCTGCCTGGGCAATGAGACTGTACCGCGCCAAGGGATTTGTGTTCTCGCCACATATCAGGTTGCCGACATTTCCAAACGGTGTCTCGACGACACGCAAACCATGGCCGTCGCCAGGCGCCCAGGTGAGCTTCTCGAAGAAGGTAGGCATCAGTTTGCGATGCAGGTTTAGCACTCGGCCGTCGGGGCCGATCATGATGTTCGAGTTGAACAATGTGCCTGAGCTGTAGCGAGATTTCTCTGAAATGCCGATGCTCAAGTAGGTCTTCGTTTCTTGCGCAGTGGATTGGAGCGCTTGGATTTCTGGGCCATCGGCGTAGATGGACTGCGCCGCCATGCGTTTGAAGAGAGAGTGATTCTGCGTAGGCGCTCGAAGTGCGCTCCATACAGGAAATGCTGAGATGTAGGTTTCGGGGAATATTACGAGGTTTGCTCTGTTCTTTGAAGCAGTCTTGATGTGGGAGATAGCCTTTTGGGTAGTAGCTTCGGCGGATAGGAACACGGGCGCTGCATGGCAGGCTGCAACACGAATCGGCCCCATCGTCACTCAGATTGACTCAGCTAAGACGTGTTCGAGAAGTTTGGTTGTGAGCTTACCCTGAGCGTGTGCAATGGTGAAGACTTATAGCCTCGTGTTGTGGTCTAGTGCGAAGTCAGCCATAGCCGGGAGGGTCCCCGCCAGTTCCGTTACTTCCGCTGGTGTCCTGGGATCGCCTTCTTGGGGGTCACGTCGGCAGATATTGACAACAGTCTCAAATTGATCCCGTCGTGGCTGTGAATATATCAGTAAGTCCCTTCTTTGTCGCATGCCTTCTTGAAGTTGGAGGAGGATCGATGATGCCAGAGCGGAAGGCGCGTCCTCGGAGCGCCGCTCGACGTGTCCCTCAGATGCTCCGCCGCGGTCATGTCCTTGGCTCTCTGATCACCTATCGTGTTGCTTGTTAGCAGATGACATACCGATAGTTCAACTTCACGTGTCGTCTCCCTCGGCGGTCTCTACATACTGACGAACGACGCAGGCGCGCACATCAGCAAGTATTTTGCTAAAGGCCAGCAGAGTCTCTGGCTTTAAGATGGTTCAGATAGACGGCTACGATGTTTCACTTGTCCCAGGCTATGGTGAAGAACGCAAAGCGATCATTTCGCTAGCGCAAGGATTTTACATCCGCCACCCTCCCCAGCCGCACCTTCTGTCAGATGCGACCACAAAGTACGAGGATCTCTTCCAAACAATCCATATGGGCGCCGTAGATGTAGATATTGAAAAGTGGCTACTGGTGGTTGATGGTCTAGTCGAGAGACCCTTTGCACTTACCTACGAGCAGTTGCTTAGGATACCGTCCAGCAACGTACAGTCCGTCCACGAGTGCTTTGGTAGTCCACTTGCCCCTGCAACTACTGCTCTGTGGCGAGTTGGTAATGTTTTATGGACCGGCGTTCCCTTACGCGTCCTTCTGGATATGGCGCGGCCCCAGCAATCAGCACATTTCGTGTGGTCTGAAGGCCTGGATTCTGGCATGCTTGCAGGTGTAACAGCTGATCGCTATCAGAAGAATTTGCTCTTGGATAAAGCACTGAGCCGAGAAGTGCTACTGGCGTACCACATGAATGGGCAGCCACTGGGGCGCGAGCGAGGTGGTCCAGTGCGACTCGTTGTGCCCGGCTGGTTTGGAACGAATAGCACGAAATGGCTATGTAAGCTTTCTCTACGCGAAAAAAGAGCCCCTGGGCCGTACACGACGCATTTCTACAATACTGAAGACATGAATGATCCTCAGCATAGGGTGAAGCAAGTCTGGGATTTAGATGTCAACTCAATGATCGTCCATCCAGCTCCGAATACCATTCTACGAAGCTCAAAAGTGGGCATCGAGGGTTGGTCCTGGAGCCCTGACGGTGTGGATCGTGTCGAGATCAGCTGCTCCGCCGGCAGAATTTGGCGGAAAGCGGACCTAGAACCTCGAATCGGCTTTCGCTGGCAAAAGTTCACTTGTCAATTGCAGTTGGATTCAGGCGAACAAACAGTAGTTGCAAAGGCTATTTCAACGAATGGCAAGTCACAGGCTCTCAACGACAGACGAAACCATGCGCATTGGGTTCAGTTCGCGATCGAAGGGTCAATGGTCTAGATAACACCCAATGTGACTAGTTCACCATGTTGAGTCGATCTGCTTGTAAAGATTATCAAACTCCTGAAGAAGTACAACGCCATCATTCCGCCTCGGCCGCCGTTTTTCTTCTGGTATGGACTCAGGCTTTCCGCTCTCTACCCAGTCTGCATATCTCTCAAATAGTTCAGCGGTGCTCCTTGCTTTCAGCCCGTACTCCTTCTGCCACTCAGGCCAATCCCACCCAAGATCCTTAACCTCGTCGGTCGCATGGTTATGATGCGCGATTGTAATCGGCCCGTCGAAAGAGTAGCCAGCCTGAAGGTACGGACCAGGAGCACAAAGTCGTAACTCACCTTTCTCGCCATTGATGGTCCACGTGAGACCTGGCTGGCCTTTGAACTGCGGCCCCAGACGAAAGGTTGCTAGGAGCATTGCACCGGATACTGTTACGACCTTGTTGTTTCTGAGCGTGCCATGGACTGACAGGTAATCTGGCACATCGAACTTTATGTCTCCTGACTCGTTTCCGTCCGCACACAGCACCTTCAGTGAAGGTCGCTGTATCAGTCCGACAGCGCTAAATCGTCCCCAGTCCCCGAGGACTTCGTGAACATAGTCGATCATGTGGCCATAGTGAATGTTGATTGGGTGTCCACCGACAGCTCGATCTGCAAATTACGTCAAACCCTCTGGCAGACTATCGCGAAGTACCAGGTTACCGAACGCTCAGATCTCACTGTTGAGTACTTTGCCTATGAGATTGCTTGCGAGGATCTCCTTCAGTCGCAAAGTCAGAGGTGCTACACGTCCCTGGAGGCCGACCACACTGTTCGGGTACGGCTTGCCTCCAGTCAGCTCGTATCCCCTTGCAAGATTCTCCGTGAGCGGCCATTCCACGAATACACCTTTGCCAGCACGTATGCTAGGTTCGACGACTGGGAAGTGAACGTCAACTCGAGTGTTCACCACGACAAGGTCGATATCTGGATCGGCGGCAAGCTTTGCTGGATCCCCATATGCTTTGACATATGGTGACAGGCCGAATGTTGCCTTTGCTGACTCCGCAGCTTGGACAGACGAGTTGAGGAGCGCCACGAGCTCATAATGTTGCTTGCCTCGAGCGGAGAGCAGATACGGGAGATGGGCGTCTGCAGCCCAGGTGACCTTCGCAGATGCGGAGAGGCCGACGACAACAACACGGATGGGTGCCATGATGATCCACTTGGTGATTGAATTCTGAACGAGAATTTGAACCACCTGTATAATCACCTATAGAGTGTGGTTGCTGACACTCTGGAGTCGCACTGTTCCATTTGTCAGCGCTAAGCCCGAATGACCATTTGCTACAAGCCGTAGTGCTCACTCCAACTTCGACTAGGACAGGCGACTCGCCGATAATTCGCAAATCCAGCGTTAGCTTACAAATGCGCCCGGAGTTTGACCAATCAATAGTACCTAATCCATTGGTAATGCACGTCATTACCAACCCTCGCTGAGCACGACATCAACGCTCGTCTCATCGAGAGCAAAATATTGTGCCGGATGCGAACTGTACGGGTCTTCCTATTGACATGATTTAACTGAGAAAAGCGTTGTTATGCTGCTCTACAACATCGAATGTGTCATACACCTGACAGGTGCACAACGGGAGGTCTTAGCAACAGCATTTACATTGGTTTGCCGCGAGCGCTTGCATAACTCAGCGTACCTTATCAACGTTCAATTTACAGATATGTCAAATTTACAGGTACGGCGTGATCTAGTGCTACAACTCAGCCGTCTTGCGAATTGTATCAGCAACGATCGCACTAAGCATATATAAGGGTCGCATTGCAAAAAGATCATCGCTTTATGAGAAATGATAATCAGACCTGAAACAGTGGACAGCAAGCACCATAAGACGGTTTGAAATGTTTGCATCAGGGGTACCTCGGCCACCGCTGTAGAGTTGAGCTTCCAACAGCCTGCTACCAAGGTCGAAATGCAATGGCTACGTAGCAACGAAGATGACTCAGAAAGGCTGGCCAATGACGAATAAAGACATGCACGAGCTGATGAAGTAGCTGTACCTCCGCGGACACTTCTCAAACGCACTTCGTTAGAAGCAGCCAAGCTTCAGAGAGAGCAATATTAGATAACATAATCTGACCGAGCACATGTGTACACCGTTCAGCAGCGTATTAGGTCGTAGTGAGGCTCCCTAACAAGGACAAGAAACTGACTTGGGGGCTTGTCAGTCATTCTCAACGGAATCGCACCTTCGAAGCGTGGATAGCATAAGGAACGGGTGACATCTCACCCCAAACTTTCTTCCGACTTGTTTGGCATACACGAAGAAGCAGCACATGTCAAACTACAAGACAAAACGAAGACCGCCGGAGTGAGCTCAAGTCTCTTTTGTAACAGAAGACAGAAGATGATCCAAATTTACTAGTATACATGAAAGGGGAACGAGCCCATGGCGCACACTATCGAATAACAAGCTGCAAAGATAGTTGGGCTCATCAAGCCGGAGTACATCTCAACTGACACCGCTCACCGTCTAGTAGGCCTTGCGCCGATTGCGGTACTTCACTCCAGATGCTGTCAGTGATCCAGCATTTGGCAAACCTGTTGGACATTGGTAGAGCTGATCCATACGACCATATTGAGGCCATGGATGTGCCAAGGTGAATTCTCGAATCTTTGGAAATTTATCGTGGCTCGCGAACTCGTTTCGCTCGTCAATCCTGCGACCTTTCTTGCCGTCCGAGAAGGAAAGTTTCGAAGTTGCCATGGAGTAAACACGTCGCAGCTTAAGCTGTATTGTTCGGCTCAGGTTACTTAGGTTCTCAAAATAAAATGTTGCTGAGCGCTTTGACGAGGCCGCCAGATCTATACTCGACATATTGGCTTCGTTCGTTCGACCAGGTCCAACGAGACAGACAAGTTAGGGTTGGCACTGCTCCAGGTCGCTAATGGTGTAGATGTCACTGGAACGGCTTCGAAGATCTCCGTGTTGAGTCTTCCAGGTTATGAAGATCCCTGTAGCCTACAAGCAACTCCATGCAGAGATAGAAAATTAAGTATCTGAAACTACCATTTCTCTGCCGATAAAGGATATTGAGGCGCGCAAATTGCCAAATCTGAAGTCTATCATGAACGAAGGCCACAAGGTCAGATCTACAGCAGGAGAAGCCTGCTATAATATGGTGCCATCCTGCCGCGACATTATCAACGGTCTCGTCGTTCGGGCAGGGCCACAGACTCGCACTTGAGCTCCCTCCAACTCTCGCGAATCTCCAGACTGGAATTGGGCCCAACCGTAAGATCGATGCTGCGCGTATGAGTAGGTTGAATAGTACCCTTCCTTCATCGAGATGCTTAATAAGTCTTGAGAACTGGCTAGTTGTTGTAGAATATTTGCCTCTATATATCTACTAGCTTGCAGAGCAGGTAGATTAGTCTATTTTGCTCTGCAAAACTAGTTGTACCGAAAATTCAACTCCCATCACAAGATTAGTAAGTCTTACCTGTACGTCCAACTTCGAAGCGATCTGGTTGCAGGGATTCCGGCTCATCAAGGACTTCTGGGTGCTGGTCACATTGAGGCAGAGATGAATAGAGTAGCAGGCCGTCTGAAATGATCCGAAGAATGCAGGCTTATACTTCTCTACCAACAGTCCCTCCAGAGCGCCGACTTTAGGCAGAACCTTGTAGGCGGTGATGTCACGACACGTGACCTGGCAATTCACCTTGAGAAACAACTACACGCGATCAGATTTCCCACAACGACGCAACAAGCTTTTGCGAGATTTGAGACACAGAGATCATAGACTAGGATTGGAGTTGTTTGACTAGCAGGAAAGGCGGAGCAGGTATGCGGGCAAGCTTCATTATGATGTCAAGACTAAAGCTAGTAAAGAGGAGCTGGTATCTGCATGACAGCGCTACAAAACGACAGCATATCGCACACAGCTCTGCTATTGATCATTATCATCTGTCGGAATTTCTTGTGTTTAGCCGAGACTTCGACATCAATATTTACCAAAAACTTGTAGTCGCACGATGCCTCGTCAAGTAGCTCCACCCCCATCTGGCGAGTGGCAGGTAACTCTGTCCAAGCCTTTCTCCGGTAGCGTTCCACTATTGTGCGAGAATTGTCCAGGACTAATGAAATTCAAGGCACACCCACCCTTCAGGTCGAGGTCATTGGCGATTATAGCGGCTCAGCCTCGATCCGACGTACCAACACATCCGACAACGGCACTTCTGACGAGAAGAAGGGCGAGGTTCCTGCGTAAGCTTATGAAATCTTTCACCTTTGACTCGGCGGCTCGCTTACACAACCCAGCGATGATGTCAAGGAGCTTATGAACCTCGTTGGTGCTCTCCGTGGTTTCCCTTCTAGCGAGAAGAAGGATATCTATGGTGCAAACGTCAAGGTTAACTTTAACACGATGGAGATCCAGTGGAGCAACGGAGATGATGACAGCGTTGAACTGAACGAGATTGCTGGCGAGCAGAAGGATGAGTTCAAGAGGGTCGCAGAGAGCATCGAAGCACTTGCGAGGACATTCGCCAAGAAGGACTCCGCTATTTGAAACTTTTTATATCACAGTTAACAAATCAAGATGGGTTAATACGGTGTCGGTAATGTCTGATCAGACGTTGACGGAGATTATCAGCTAGGATTGAAGGCTCTGCATACCCGCTCAGTGTTACCCAAACTCAGCATAGTGGCTCATTCAGAAGCTGGCGACACGACGTCCAATCTCTCACACGGTGATCGTGTTTCCAGGCTTTCATACCGTCTTTTGCGTTCCTCGCCAAGTTGTAGTAACGTAAGTGCATAGCAAGCGCGCCAGCTAGGCGAGCGCGCCAGCTAGGCGAGCGCGCCACCCTAACATGCTGTTAGGCCTACAAACTGCAACAGTACAACACTACAACGCTATACTGTAGTTTAGAGTATAGAATATTAATCGCTAACCTCTACTACATCTTTCTTACACGTGCGCGAATTATGACCAGTCTCTCTGCAGAGCCTACAGTGCCCTTTGCCCCTTTTGCCTGTACCTGTTCGAACCCTACCCTCAGGACTCTCCCCTTCAACCTGCGCCTCAACGTCGTATTGGGCTATTAACTGCTCTGCCTCTTCTTTTGACAGGTCTCTACCCTTCTGAATACGCTTTCTTTTTCGTGATTTGCGCTCAGAGGCTGCTTTATTTGACGCTTCAAGCTGCAGCACTCTGGCTGCCAACAACGTCTGCCCATGCAGCAGCATTGCCGTGCCTCTCTGCAGCTGATCAACAATCTCAACCATCGAAGTAGGTGATGATCCTTGGTGCTTTTGAATACGATCGCGAAGCAGCGTTGATTGAGCCTGGATCTCGTTGGCGTTGGTGGGTGACTTAGGGTTCCATTGGAGCTCCCCTAGGAGCGGCGGTGTCGGCGTGCGGACCTTCACATCAAGCTTTGATAGCACCACCAATGGATTGTTGGGCACTAATCTAGTTGCCTTGAAGCTTGCTGTAATGTTTACCTCTAAAAACGCCTGCTTAAATACCTTTGCAAAGGTTGCGATAAAGGCTTTCTTGTCAATTCTGCCAATATGGTCCAATGCCAAGCCTCTGATCTCTCTGCTGTACGCTCGCTTCAGGGGGGCAAAACAACCCACGTCAAGCGGCTGAAGGATGTGTGACGAGTGTGGAGGCATACAGAGGGTAATTATCTTGTTCTCCTCGCAAAGCTCCTGGAAAGAAAGCGACTTGTGGCTCTCGTGGCCGTCAAGTATGAGCAGCACGTAGCTACCCACCCTCCGGCCCTCAATCTGCTTGATAAAGTGCCTGAGCCAGGCTACACCAATATCGTTGGTAGTCCAGCCGTTGTCACTTACCCCAATGCGCCATTGGGACCTCAAATCAGGGAACCAAGCCTTGTCAAGGTGCTTCGCTTTGAAGATAAGGTAGGGCGCGATTGCGCAGCCCATCGCGTTGATCGCAGCGATCAAAGTTACCCACTCACGATATCCCTGCTGGACTCCAATAGGCTTAGTACGTCTCTCTGATGCAGTAACTACTTTGACTTGATTTCCAATGCCCATTGCGAAGCCAGTCTCGTCGAAGCTGTACGTATCGTTGTCCAGGATACCGTACTTAGCCTTAACGTTCTGTACCAGGTCAAACCAGGGCTTAATAACGTCTGGGTCGCTGCAGAGGACTCTCTGGCGATCTCTCTGTCGAGTCATACGCGATTTGACTCTAGGCTCACGTTTAACAAAGTTTGAGGCCCATCGCGGGCCAACAGGGCCTGCGTCGCGTGCGGCGCGCAGTTGATTAGCCATATCTTCAACCCAACGAAGCGTTGGGCTAGATCCTTGCTGGTCAAGCTTCCTTATGTACTTTACAAGGGTCTTCTCTTCTGCCTTGGTAAGGTTTGATGATTTGGGGTGGGTATCGCGTGTTGATCGCGTTCCAGCGCGTCGCTGGTCAATTGACCTTCGGGATACTTTGTAGACAATAGCAGCGCGTCGCACGCTTAGTTTTTGGGGCTCTTTAGTTGCTTTTAGAGCTAGCTGGATTCCCTCTTCTTTTGAAAGCAATTCGAGGTCAGGTGGTTGATCTATTAGGGTTCAAAGATTGGTAGGCCTAGCGGCTTGTTGGGGTGGCGCGCTCGCCTAGCCGGCGCGCTCGCTATGCACTCACGTTAAGTGTTCTGAGCCATTACCCTAACGTGTTTTACAAGCGAGTCGTCAATACAAGCGAGTCGTCAGCCCCACCAACTTTGATCAACCACCTTAAGTCTTTTCATCATGCCTCAACGCTATGCCCCTCAAGTACTATCAAATGAAGCTGATGTTCAGCTTGCTATTAATTCTATTGTTTCAAAGCAGATTCAGTCTGAAAGCCGCGCTGCTCTAGCCTTTAACGTCCCTCGTATGACAATGCGCGACCGACGCGCTGGGAAGCCTGCCCGACGCGATTGCCAGCCCAACTCAAAGAGGCTTACCCAGCTAGAAGAGGAGGTGATTGTTGAATACATACTTGATCTAGATCTACGTGGATTTGCGCCTACGTAGGCAGCTGTACGTGATATGGCTAATAGACTGCTGGCTGCACGCAGTGCTAGTCAGGTTGGCGTCCACTGGCCGCGCAACTTTGTTAAGCGTACAGAGAGTCTTACAACGCGTTTCAACCGAGCGTATGACAGACAGAGAGCTCTATGCGAGGATCCTGTCCTTATCCAAGGCTGGTTTGAGCTTGTAGAGCAGACAAAGGCCAAGTACGGCATCTGCGACGAAGACGTCTACAACTTTGACGAGGCTGGCTTTATAATGGGCAAGATCACAACGCAGCTTGTTGTGACAGGATCAGAGAGGAGAGGCAGGCCAAAGACTGTTCAGCCTGGCGACCGTGAGTGGGTGACAGTAATAGCAGCTATCAACGCTGCTGGCTGGTCAATCCCACTGTTCCTAATCTTTGCTGGCAAGTACCACCTCTCTGCCTGGTATGAGGAGACAGAGATCCCACGCAACTGGGCAATCGCAGTTAGCGACAATGGCTGGACAAATAACGAGCTTGGGGTAGAGTGGCTGAAGCACTTTAACGCTCACACTCAGGCTTGTGTAGTAGGAGCGCGGCGCCTACTTATCCTTGACGGCCACGAGAGCCACCACTCTCTTGGATTCCAGGAGCTCTGCAAGGAGCACAACATCTACACGCTCTGTATGCCACCTCACTCCTCTCACCTACTCCAGCCCCTTGACGTTGGCTGCTTCTCGCCGTTAAAGCGCGCCTATAGTCGTGAGGTAGAGAGCCTGATGCGCAACCACATCAACCACATCACCAAGCTTGAGTTTCTGCCTGCGTTTAAGGCAGCCTTTAATCGATCGTTCACGCCAGTCAATATCTGCTCAGCCTTCCGGGGAGCAGGTCTAGTACCTTATCAGCCAGAGGCTGTCCTCTCAAAGCTAGACGTACAGCTACGTACACCTACTCCACCAGCGGCTCTCACAGAGGCTCTCTGGGAGGCTCGTACACCAAGCAACGCCCGCGAGCTTGAGGCTCAATCAAGCCTAATTCGTGAGCGCATACGCCAGCACAAGAGCTCGTCACCAGCTTCTATAATTGAGAAGATAGACCAGCTTAAGAAAGGAGCTGAGATGATGATCCTCTCAGCTGAGCTGATGAAGGAAAGGATTGCTAGCCTTGAGAGGGCTAACAAAGCAGCGTCAAAGCGTAGGGAGCGCAAGAAGAAGCGTATACAGAAGCAAGGAGTGTTAACAAAGGGGACTGGAGAGGATATACTTGCTCAACGTGAGGCAGATCAGCAGCTTGCTCGTGAGGAGCGTCATGGAGGAGAGCGATCAGGCCTTAGCCGCCAGGCTCTGGTGCGCTGTAAGACATGTAGGGAGACTGGGCACAACTCACGTACATGCAAGAAAGAGGCTGTAGCTACTGCTTAATCTACTCTATTAATTTCTAGATACTTTACTATTGCGTTGTTAAGATATACGCGTTAAGAGGTGCACAGAGTTGGTGGGGCTGACGACTCGCTTGTATTGACGACTCGCTTGTAAAATACGTTATGTGATGTATCGATGACGTAACGTGTTTTATAAGCGAGTCGTCAATACAAGCGAGTCGTCAGCCCCACCAACTTTGATCAACCACCTTAAGTCTTTTTATTATGCCTCAACGCTTTGCCCCTCAAGTACTATCAAATGAAGCTGATGTTCAGCTTGCTATTAATTCTATTGTTACAAAGCAGATTCGGTCTGGAAGCCGCGCTGCTCTAGCCTTTAGCGTCCCTCGTATGACAATGCGCGACCGACGCGCTGGGAAGCCTGCCCGACGCGATTGCCAGCCCAACTCAAAGAAGCTTACCCAGCTAGAAGAGGAGGTGATTGTTAAATACATGCTTAATCTAGATCTACGTGGATTTTCGCCTACGTACGCAGCTGTACGTGATATGGCTAATAGACTGCTAGCTGCACGCGGTGCTGGTCAGGTTGGCGTCCACTGGCCGCGCAACTTCGTCAAGCGTACAGAGAGTCTTACAACGCGTTTCAACCAAGCGTATGACAGGCAGAGAGCTCTATGCGAGGATCCTGTCCTTATCTAAGGCTGGTTTAAGCTTGTAGAGCAGACAAAGGCCAAGTACGGCATCTGCGACGAAGACGTCTACAACTTTGACGAGGCTGGCTTTATGATGGGCAAGATCACGACGCAGCTTGTTGTGACAGGATCAGAGAGGAGAGGCAGGCCAAAGACTGTTCAGCCTGGCGACTGTGAGTGGGTGACAGTGATAGCAGCTATCAACGCTGCTGGCTGGTCAGTCCCACCGTTCCTAATCTTTGCTGGCAAGTACCACCTCTCTGCCTGGTATGAGGAGGCAGAGATCCCACGCAACTGGGCAATTGCAGTTAGCGACAACGGCTGGACAAATAACGAGCTTGGGGTAGAGTGGCTGAAGCACTTTAACGCTCACACTCAGGCTCGTGTAGAAGGAGCGCGGCGCCTACTTATCCTTGACGGCCACGAGAGCCACCACTCTCTTGAATTCCAGGAGCTCTGCAAGGAGCACAACATCTACACGCTCTGTATGCCACCCCACTCCTCTCACCTGCTTCAGCCTCTTGACGTTGGCTGCTTCTCGCCGTTGAAGCGCGCCTACAGTCATGAGGTAGAGAGCCTGATGCGCAACCACATCAACCACATCATCAAGCTTGAGGTTCTGCCAGCATTCAAGGCAGCTTTTGATCAATCGTTCACGCTAGCCAACATCTGCTCAGCCTTCCGAGGGGCAGGTCTTGCGCCTCTTAAGCCAGAGACTGTCCTCTCAAAGCTAGACGTACAGCTACGCACACCTACTCCTCCGGCTACTCTCACAGAGGCTCTCTGGGAGGCTCGTACACCAAGCAAGGCACGCGAGCTCAAGGCTCAATCAAGGCTAATTCGTGAGCGCGTACGCCAGCACAAGAGCTCGTCACCAGCTTCTATAATTGAGAAGATAGACCAGCTTAAGAAAGGAGCTGAGATGATGATCCTCTCAGCTGAGCTGATGAAGGAAAGGATTGCTAGCCTTGAGAGGGCTAACAAAGCAGCGTCAAAGCGTAGGGAGCGCAAGAAAAAGCGTATACAGAAGCGAGGTGTGTTAACAAAGGGGGCTGGAGAGGATATACTCGCTCAACGTAAGGCTGATCAGCAGCTTGCTCGTGAGGAGCGTCATGGAGGAGAGCGATCAGGCCTTAGCTGCCAGGCTCTGGCGCGCTGTAAGACGTGTAGGGAGACTGGGCACAACTCACGTACATGCAAGAAAGAGGCTGTAGCTACTGCTTAATCTACTCTATTAATTTCTAGATACTTTACTATTGCGTTGTTAAGATATACGCGTTAAGAGGTGCACAGAGTTGGTGGGGCTGACGACTCGCTTGTAAAACACGTTACAAGGGTCTCGTAGCGTGTCGCACACGCATCACCAACGTATATTCATTTTGCCTATCGTTCCATCTCGTCACCTTCGCAAGTACAGGAACGCAAGAACCTTTATTGGACTAACAATGTTACAGCAAAATTGCTAGCACGACGTGACTCAGGGCGGGGCTCCGCATGAATGAAGCCGAGGATACCTATGCGACTTATGGATCGTCATAATTCATTTCTCGCTTGTGCTGAGACTTGATCCGGACAATGTTAGGCTGAATGTTCATCCAAACTTTAACTTCACCGCGACTGAGCGAGAAGACATATGTTGGAGCTTTTGGGTCCGAGATGTTGGCACATTCCTGCGCCCAGGACTTGCGGCCATAAGAATTCAAGCAGCCGTCACAGCTCTGTGCACCAGCCTTGCTGCAGCGACGCCTTACGCACGCCATCCGTGTCATTCACCTTTCGCTGAAACATCCAATGGTACATTATCCTTTCTGGCGTGCGTCCTTGCGCCTGAACGGCCCAGTGATAGCCGTGTTGCGACTGATCACGTGCAGCTTCACTCTCAACCGTATAGTAGTGTGCTCGGAGGATGTCGTTGTTGCTCTGTTTACTCTCATGGCCACCAGACTGACGGTCCGAGCTCAGAATACTGTCCTGGCTGTTCTGGCCCGGTGTCGCGCCAAAGGCTGTAATTGCCCTACGCTGCTTTTTGGTCCGATAGCTTTTGCTTCCAATAGTTTCGAGGTTCACTTCTGGGTTCTGTTGCCCCTTGTAGCCGCTTCGACCTTGCCTACCTTCTGAGTAACTGAGGACACCTCGACCGAAGATATGGTCGAACAGTGGACGCAACGTCGGTATGCATGCAGCAATGATGATCGAATTTCCCTCGATGCTCGTCCATACCGTGATGTCGGCAGTATCGTCTGTGCCGTTGGGTCAGGACTTTAGCGGAATCAAGTCGCAGCTGCACTTACAGCTGAAGTCGGCGCTCGCAAGAGCGGGCAGCCGAGTTGACCTGTACACAGCTAGGGCTGCAGCACTAATCTAAGTGTGAGCGAGTGTTACTATGGGAGCAGGCGCAAGCCTACATCGAGCCCAGTCCTAGCGCAAAGCTGAATCACGAGTGCCATTTTCTTCTTCCAATGGATCCTTAACCTGTAGAGGACGAAAGCGGGATAGATTGCGAGTTAGAGATCCACGACGGCAGATATGGCTGCGGAAGAGTCAGTCGTCTCCTTGAACAGCGTGTATGTACATACTGCCAGCGACGATGGTGTAGTCTCTCAGAATCTATGGGCTCCAGGTGCCTTCCACAGAAAAGTCCCACTGCGATAGAGTCGGTGCGCACTGTGCGAAGATGATGACGACGCAGCCGAACAGAATCAAAAGGCAGCCGCTAGCCATAACCCACAGGAACCATTTATGTGCCCAGCTCGGATTGGTGATTCTTGTCAGCAGTGCAACGACACCCAGCTTGGGAACACCGAACGACAAGATGCCAGGGCAGAAGCCTGCAAGCATGTAGAGAATCGCATTAGAACTCCGCTCGTCGGTGAGTATGACGAAATGACGGCCGTTACCAGCCAGTACGGCTGCTACTGTCAGGTCAAGCATGATGTAGCCGCAAAGCTATATGTACCGCGTGATCGCGTCGAAGCTATGCGAGTGTCCGGAAGACAGCACTTACCATCGAAAACAGGATCAACCAATCGTCGAGGCTGAGTCGTGAGTGCTTTCTGGATCTTACTTATTTGGTAGCCTTGCCCCAACAAACAGTGTAGTGACCACTGTGAGCGTGCCACATGTGGCCAAGACTGTAGACTCTTTGTTCTGCTGAGCGAGACCCGAAGGTATACTTCGTATCGCTGGCATGTCGAAAGACGCTCAAAGAATAGAACGGATGATGGCACGACTCAGTGATTCTGTCGTGAAGTCTGAGAATGCCATGTTATATCTCCGACCGGCCAGCACAACAGAGCCTCTGACGTTCTGTCGTGCTCTATATCACTATATTGATCCTTCGGCCACCGCGCCCCCAACCTGCGGCAAGTGCATTGGCCCCGGGAAAATAACATGCGGTCAGCCTCTGTAATATCTTCTCAATGTGGTATTGTAATGAAGATCTGTTGCCATGCCGCAACGGTGAGGCTAGACCACTGCATTCGCCGAGCATAGATGGAGAAGATGGATGCAGTGATGGCAGCGGGCTTCCAAGTGGCGGTTGTGTACATTGATGGCAGACAAGTCTGAGCGATGTTGCTACATAATGCCTTCTGCAGGTATCGTTGTGTCTTGCAAGAGAGTGAAGGACATTGTCTAGGAGAGCCGATCATCACAGGGCGTACTGCGCTGCAGCATCACACGAACAAGCCTGTGCAGGGCAAGGGAGGATCCTTCTTGTTCGGAATTTCGTTTTTCAGAATCAGAGACGTTCAATGGACATTTGATCCCTCTGGTTTCCCAGAGAGCTAGTCTAGATACAGCCCAAAAGGATCCGCATGAGCTGATGCAGTCCCTGCCTCGTCTTGTTTTTTGTGCGGCGCAGTCAGATGCCAAGTCTCTGCGCCATGAGACCCCACGGCAGTAGAGTGGGGAGGCAGAGAGGAGTGGCTGGCTTGAACAGAAACGCGCTGCGAGTCATCCGTCGCTGTTGTTGCACGGTTGGCTCGACCTTCCTCCAGCTCCACTCCTAGCTGGTCTTTCGTACTGAGTCGCCGGTCTATTCTGCATATATTTGATTGATTGCTCATCCATCTCCACCACTTTATCTCTCACCAACAATCTCATTGTAAGCTTCGAACGACATGAGCGCCGACCAGCTGAACAGCTCCTGGACTGACGATGGCAGCATAGATGTACGTGCGTGCAACGCAGACACTGTCCCGGAAATATTGGCGAATCTCGCCACCTTTGGAAGGACGCCTTCTGTCGACGATAACGACACTCGCTTCGCAATGCTCAACTACGCCAGAACCCTCGTCAACGCCCTGGAGACTCCTCGAGAGACGATGATTAGACACAACCGGGCAGACGTATGTCCGGAGCCTCCTCGAGAACGAAGCTAGTTGACCCTGACCCTGACCCTGACCCTGACCCTGCTGTTCTAGCCTGCTTTACACAACGCCATAACCGTTTGCTTGGATGCAGGTGTTTTCGAAGTCTTTACAGACGGCCCTCAGACAGTTGATGAGATTGCGGACAAAGCCAAGATCGAGATAGATCGTAATGTTTTAAGTACTGCCTGTCTGTCAAGCCCTCTCGGTGGCTACGCTCACACATTTAGGTCGCCTTATGAAGCACATTGCAGCCATGGAACATATACAGGAAATGGCACCTAATCAATACAAGCCTACAAACTTCTCGAAGGCACTGAAGAACCCCATCATCGGAGATGGCTATCCAGCTCTGTACGTATCGTCGTGCAACCAGCGCGTTTCCTATCATCTGCAGTGCTGACCAGCTCAGTGCCGGTGGCGCCTACATGTCTTTCAGCAAGTTGGCCGAGTACATGAAGAAGACAGCGTACGCAAACCCTTTGGATAGCGATCTGAGACCCTACCAGTTTGCTTTCGACACGGACTTGGACATGTTCGAGTACATGCATGCGCATTATCCGCTCGGACCGCAGTTCAACAACCATATGAGCGGGTACCGCCTGGGTTGCCCAAGCTGGATGGATTCCGACTTCTTCCCTGTGGAGAAGCAGCTCTTCACGGGTGTGGAAACATCTCCAGGTGCTATGCTGCTAGTGGGCATTGGCGGTGGCCAAGGCCACGATCTCGCGGAGTTCTTGTATGTTGTCATGGGAGTGTCCGCCCTAATTCGCCTTCTAATACAATGCGTAGGAGAAAGCATCCAAGCGCGCCAGGTCGCCTTATACTGCAGCACAAGCAATATGTCATCGATTGCATTCAGCAGCTGGACAACAGGATTGAGCGCATGATGCATGACTTCAGAACCACCCAGCCGTGCGAAGGTATGTTGATAAGCAGTGAGCTCCGGGGGCCGTAAGCAACAGTGGCTGACCAGTTTCAATAGCGGCCCGAGCTTATTACATGCACTCAGTGCTGCACGACTGGCCAGACAATGTGTGCGAGGATATCCTGAAGCACATTGTCGCCGCGATGAAGCCGGGATACAGCAAATTGCTCATAAACGAGATCGTCATGCCAGCCCAAAAAGCAGATTGGCAGAGCACTGCGCTGGACGTGGCGATGATGGTACTATTTGCTTCAAAAGAGCGAACGGAATCTGATTGGGTCAAGCTGCTGACGTCCCCTTTGGGACGGTCTAAAGATCGTGCGAGTGTGGAGCGTCGAGCATTCTCAGGAGAGCTTGATTGAGTGCGAGCTGGCGTGAGTGTACAGCAGCAAAGGCACACACTCGAGGCAACGCTGCCGATCGCGCTACTAGTCCGTACCCTGATGCGTCTACGATGCGCTTGCTGATGCCAGCTTTCGGACCCGCTTCTTAGATGTACATAGAGATGAACACTCCTTAGACATTGTCGTTACTGCACTATCCGTTGCTTTCCATCTTAGCCACATCCCTGTGTCATCAGAGCATCATGTCTAAAGGGACTGCACCGCTGCACTGTATTGTTCTGCGCTGTGCTGCTGGAGCAGCGGCAGCTCCGGAGCTCGTCTTACGCTCATGCGGCACGTTCGATCGCCGTTAATTGCGGCGCTGCTGGCTATTGCTTCGCACATCGCATTCCCTGACACGGGCATGAGTCAAGACTATCATTCGTAGGTTGTGCCACTTCGCCAATTCTGCAGTCCAACCCCCGCGCGCTACCGGTACGGCAGCTCCGCTCAATGGCGCCACCCGCCCGGTCTGGCACTCCAGCGCTCTATTCAGTTAGCGCTTCCGCCTGAGATCACTTTTCTGGACTGTTCGTCGTCTCCTCCGCCCATGCAGAATGCACGTTCTACAGTAGTCGACATCACTGGCGAGCCCAGCTCACCTTAGTTATGGGTGCTAGCTGCTTGATGAGCAGACTGCTGTTACAATACATATTGGATACATGTTTGCTTCTAGCCTACTTTAATGATCCCGTAATGCCCGCAGCCGGTAGACATGATTGAAACGTATACCTACGTATTTGCAGAGTGCGTCCAAAGACAATCTCGGGATTTATGAGAACGTCAAGCGATCCGGGTCCCCCGACGCAGATCCCGTCTCCACTTGCCTGCAGGAGCTCGTCGCCGACCTCCCAGCTCCACATGCACTTGGTATCACACCAATCGCAATCGGATGACTACCGAGACAGACTAGGATCGCCGCTTCATCGACCTAGATCTGCAAGATGACTCTTTCTTGAATGAGGCCAACGCAGGTATGCGGTAGCTTTCTCCGCTTCCTGCAAACAGGTCGTCGATTGGTGCATGGTGGCTCAAACTGTACGCGTAGTTGGGGTACTTTCTAATGGATCTTCACTGCAGCGAGCAGAGCTACTGTCTGTGGCGCATCGTCTTGCATGAAGTGTCATCATTCAGCTCGTAGGCGGAGAAGCCACCACGGCAAGCAGGTCTTTGTGCATAAGCAGCGTACCATCTCCGGCAGCATGCCTATAAGAGCTTGGTGAAGAGCACAGTGAATGCACCATACCTCTTCGCTAGTCATTCTCCAAGAGCTGTACAGCTTTCTCCCATCGATCAAAATACTTCCGATCGTTCTTCTCTTCAGTTGCAAATCTACTAGACAGTCAAAATGTCTGCCGTGCAGGACATGCTAGCCCCTCTACCGGATATAACACCGGAGAATCTGACAATACTGAAGCTCAAGCACAGTGCACTCAATCGAGACGTGTTCTCAGAGCCTTCGTCACCTCTCCACGAGCATAGAGGGATGGACTTTTCAAATCACTCCAACAATATGAGCTCAGTCATCACACGGCGTTCCAGCAGCCGTGCGGGCAGTGGCGCTCGCAGACGAAGCTCCTTTCTCCACTCGCACCGCAGCGAGATGTCGAGGGAACTTACATCTCAGGTATGTGGCTCTTGGAAAACTGCCCATCGTAATGCTAATAGTGACATACAGGCTGAAGGCAAATTCTTCGCCTTAATGGACCTTATGTCTAAGGCGTCTAGGGAAGCATCTTCGCTGAAAGAGTCGTGGGCTCGCATCGTCTCTGAGCGCGAGTCACTCCTCAAGGAGAAGGAAGAACTCCTCTCCAGGGCAGATGAAATGACAGAGACAATCGCGCGTGTACAGTCCGAGCATCATCATCACGGGCATGAATATGGGGAACGGAAAAAGCAGATCGAGAAGCTCTTGCTGGAGCTATCAATAGCTGTCACGACCATACAAGAGCACAAGATGAAGATCGCCGATCGCGATCACGAACTAGAGCGCACACGTACTGAGCTTCGCGAGCTCCATGCGACATCGTCTACATCCTACAAAGAGCACGAGAAACTCAAAACAGATCTTCAGGGCGTATACCTCAAACTCAAGGCTGTGGAGGATGACCGCGACCACGCCAAGGATGAGGCACGCAGGCACCACAGCGAGCTCCGCAACCTGTTGCGGGAGCACACAGACCTGAAAAGCAGGCATGACGATTCTCATGGCAAATTTGAACTCTCGCGCAAGGAAGTCCTCAGTCTCACTGATCGCGTCAAGATCTTCGAGCTTGAACGAGACGAGCACCTCCACGAAAAGGACAGGCTGCAAGAAGACCTAAAGCGAGCTAAGCACAGGGCTGAAGAGTCTTCTCGAGAGTTGTATGAGCTTACTGAGCGCCATGAACGTACTCAGCGTGATATCGCCAAGCTCCGAGAGTCTGTTCGTATTGTCGAAGAAGAGCGTGATGAGCACCATCTGACCATCGAGAACCTCCGTCGCGAGGTCAAAGCAAAGATCACTGGATGGGAGGAATCCGACGAGCGCTGTAATGATATCACTCTTCAGCACGAGCACCTCAAGCGCGAGGTCATTTCCGTCAAGGAGAAGCTTCGTGAGGTTGAGACTCGCGAGATTAACGTGAAGGAATCCCTCGACAAGATCCGTGAGGATCATCGCTTGATCATCATAGAACGGGACCAGCTTAAGGAAGACCTACATGACCACCGCAACAAGAACACGGACCGTCATCGACAGATCAACATGCTTGAAGAGTCTCTTCGCCGTGCTGAGGACACCATTGCCAATATTAGAGCTGAGATCCACACAGTCACCGAGCGCAACAAGGTGCTTATTCGTGAGGGTGACGAAGGCCGCTCCAAGCATAGCCACTTGCATAACGAGTTGGCTGAACTCAAGGAAAAGCTGCTCATCTTCCAGGCTGAGATCCGTACCTTGACCGATGCCCGCGACCGTCACCGTAAGGAGCTTGACGACTGGAAGCACAAGTACGAGGAAACCGTGGAGACCATTACTGAGTCTCACGACGATAGTGCAGAGCTTGAGTTTGAGATAGAGAGCTTGCGCACCCTACTTCGCGAATCGCGCGAGCAGAAGGAACGTGCAATTTCTGCTAGACACACTGCCGACCACGAGAGGGACGAGTACATCGCGAAGTACGAGGAGAAGTGCAGAGAGATGGAGCGATTTGAGGAGTCTGCATCCGCGCATTATCGCGCCCATGGTGAATCAAAGGGCGGATCGCGGTCGTTCACTCGCACTGTGTCTTCCGGTACCACTCTTCACCACGACAAGCACAGCCATGGCGCAGATGGCCATAGCCACAACCATAGCCACGGAGGCGGTATGTTCAGTCCCTGAGCGGTAAACTATGGCTTGTGCTTACGTGGTAACGTAGAGTAGTTGTTCCCTCTCGAAGAAAGAGACTGTCGCTCCTTCGCACACTTTCATGCGTCTCATTCAGTTGAAGTACGGCGAGTCAGCAACCATAAGATAATGTAGCTACATGGTTTAACGCATCTCGTGATAAAGTAAGATTATGACCTTCATCGGACGCCAAACTCGTATCTGCCTCAAGTGAGCTTGTGGTGATATTATGCCGCATCCGTAATTGGCTTCCAGTTTCCAGCCTTTTCCGCACCACCCTTACCAACTTGGCGGTGGCTGTGGTATCCGACCGAGAGCAAAGGCTTGGATTTGCTTTGCATAGTACATCTAGTAGTGTCAGTGCGCGATTGAGATTCTAATAGCTGCGCAGAACTTACAGTGTCTGCGCCGGTACCAATGAACTTGATCGGTATCAAGCGCAACAGCCATGGCAGTCTCAACGTAGTCAGTTTTTTCACTGCTGCAGTCTCCTCGACCTCTTCGTTTAGAAGGATTTCCTTTGGCAGATGAGGCCATACCGCGGCGGGCCTGGCAAGACCAACCAGATCGCAGGCACCACTTTGCAAAGCAGCCTCCATCCCTGCACGAGAACGAAAACCACCAGTGACCATTAAGATGATGTTCGGATACCTCTCACGAACTGCAGCTGCATAGTCGAGGAAGAACGCTTCGCGCTTTTCTGACCGGGTTCCTGCGTCACCAGCAGCCATGCGAGGCTTCTCGTAGCTACCTCCGCTGATCTCGAGAAAATCGATTTGTTCCGCCGAAATCAGGCCAACTTGCTCCAAGCTCTCCTCGAGACTCTCATTGCCACCCACGTCCGCGCTGTTGATCTTCAAACCGATGCAGAAAGATGCGGGCACCACTTTGCGTATGGCGCGAATAACTTCGATGACAATGCGCGCTCTCTTTGCAGGCGTGCCTCCGTAATCGTCCGTACGCAAATTGGTCTTCGGGGTGAGGAAGGTCGACAGCAGGTAGCCGTGGGCTGCGTGGAGCTCTACGCCCTTGAAGCCAGCCTCGTAGGACACCTTCGCTACATATGCAAACTGATCGATCACTTCCTCAATGTCTGCCACTGTCATCTCCCTGGGCGTGCCAAACGCAACTTTTTGGACCGCTCGCTCGAGAAGGCCGCTCCCAATTATCAAAGGCACCGGAGAGGGCGCGATCGTAGGCTCAAAGAATCCGCGGTCGCCAGCCTTAGGCGGACTTTGCCTGCCGGGATGCACGAGCTGTACAAGAGTCGGCGTTCCTTCCTCTTGCGATGCGGATGCCCAGCGTTGCCAGACTTTGCGCGTGCTTTCTGGGATTGAGGGCTTTGCAACGACGGAGCCGAACGAACCGCGATATTTGCTAGAGACCTCGACATTGCCTGCGTCGAATTGAGTACAGCGGTCCAGGTATCTCGCGCGAGGTGGCTTACCTGTGAGGAGAGAGCCCCATCCTCCAGATCCCCATTTGGAGTATGCTGCAATGTGCTCTTCACCGGGGTCGGCGTTCTTAGCCATGTCTTCCGCCATAGCGGCCTAGTCTGGTTCAGCACAGTCCTTTACACATCAACAACTGGCACACCTTAACGAGGCGGTTAGAGAACACGACCCCTGAGGGCGTTGTTATAGGGGTGCTCAATAGTGTAGCCATTCCGGGATTGGATCTGGTTTATTTGAGTCGAAATGAAAACAAAACGTTAAGCATGAGCCGTTTGCTAGAGAGAGAATACGAGTAGGCTGTTATATGTGTGTTTTGCACTGGACTGCTGGCTTTATAATTTTGTGCATTTCACGCCACTCTGGCCAGGGCGTTGTTGAAGAAAAGAATCTCTCATTACGCTGCATTTCTTGATTAGTCACTTTTTGCAGTTTTGACAGGCTGTGCGCATCCAAGTCCTCGCAATTTGAGAAGGCGCCATCCCCGTACCACTTCTGAGGATAAATTGCAATCTCTGCCCTGGAACGAGTCAAACAACGGGCTGCCACAGCAGTCGCTTTGTGGACCAGCAAGCGCCCGAACAACGGACGAAATCTCCGGTGCCTCGGCAAACTGTTAGCGCGGGCTTCGAAGTTCCTACCCAGCCTCGCACCTTTTAAGATGATTACAATTCTCTGCGTCGATTAGTCCACGTTGTCCGGAAGCCCTCGAATTTTCAACGGGACAACAATTGCTGCGTCGTGGTGGTTTCGGCCAAATAGGCTTTTCCGCTGCTGTTCGCGCAGCCGCGTGCCGCTGTAGAACCCTTTCTCAGGTTGGTAATGTGTTCCACAATCAGCGGCGGACATGGCGCAAGAAACGGCCCGTGCCTGATAGTCGGGCAACATGCAGTTACCTCTTCTTCGTCCTCTTTATGATCTGTCAAGAACATACGAATCATCGGTACCTATTGTACGACCTCCATGGCTTCAGTCTCGGCGGACCCTTCTTCTGCGTTTCTGATACGCGGCCCCTCTGCGCTGATGGTCGCAGCATGATACGGTTCGTCCGTGAAGGACCCTTTAACCATCGCGTCTCATCCTAAATATTTTAGATAGTCTACGAGAATCACTGGCGCATTCTCGTCGATTCGGTAGGTATTTCGAAGCGAGAGCCGCGCCCAGCTTGTCGCTGATCACCAAGCCACACCGCTCAACATATTCCAATGTCAGCATCACCAGGACATGGGGTACCCCGACTTCCTTCACGGTGGAAACTACTTCGCCTTCATGTACTCTCTGAACTGACCCGGCATGAGATCTGGTGGTCGTGTGTAGAAGAGTAGCATGATTAGTACCATGATGTCTGGTCGACGTGTCTTAGCGCTGCAGTGGGGGTGTTGTTAACTCTGATCTGCAGAGGGGGAGGGAGATGTCGATTTAGTGCTGTCGAAGATGTGAAGAGAGCCCTTCAACCAAAATCAGCGGCTGCTAGCAGGCGATGACCATCCGGTCCAGTCCTTGATTCGGTGAGACGAAAGAGGCGGAAAGAGAGTGAAGTGCACCTGCCGGAAGGTACATGCTGTCGTGGTTTGCAACGACCTACCTCTGAGGAACCGTAGTGGGCGAATACAACAAATGACGCCGCTTCATATGACGCGACTGTGCGCCGGCCCACGCTTCTTGCCGCGACACGTCTAACGCCCTCTTGCTAAGGTTTGCCAATTCCTTCAAGCTCTTCGAACGTACCACACACGCTGTATGTATGGGTATTGCGTGCTCCTCTTACATGTCAGCTAAACACATCTCCTCGTGACTGGCAGGTTCCTTGGTCAAACAAACTCTTTTAAGCGCCCCAGGAGAGTCTCGCGATGAACACAACACATCGAGAAGTTTTATGATGTAATATGGCTGCCTCATTGGCAAAGTCGTAGATGTTAATCTGATGTTGGCAAGTCAGGTGGCGTAGAAGTCTGCTAACGCGCGGCAGCTGCGGCAGACCAAGCAAGGGGAACAATGGAGGCATCGTAGGCATCAACGTCAATCATGGCAGACAACGTTTTTTCTGGGGGGTTTAGAGATATGCCGGGTAATAAGTGCTGCGCGTTCAGAATATACCCTGCAAACTCGGAACATGGTTGCAACCGCTGGGTGCCGCATGACTGCCTGTTTGGGACGACCGTCCTTGCCCCGCTCAAGAGGGGCTCGGACAAGCACCCACCGAATCTTCCATCCACAAACCATCAAGGTTGAAGGTAGGGACGGCCCGCGGGCCCGAGCGCGCCACTTTTCGTTCTGAGCCATTAGTGCAGGGCATCTTAAAAGATGAGTGTAGTCGAAGTCACTTCCGTTATACTCAGACGTCATTGAGGCTCTTCCTCGATATTTTCAGAACTCATACCTAGCAAGATGAAATTTCGCGATGGTAGGGTCTTGGGATCAAGCATGCAAGAATTGCACTGACTGCATGCAGGCATGTGGTTGGTCAACAGTCAGTTCACGGTCCAGCATGCGGAAGAGGTATATTCGGTCATACCGCGCGAGGATAAGAAAGCAATAACGCTTCTGGCTCCCACGAAGAGGATCTTTTCCAGGGGTGACACGCTCAATCTTGCAACTCTCTCCGTGGAGCTGGAGGCACAGTTCGATGGTGTGATATCCCTTGAGGTCACACATCACTCAGGTGCCAGGCGTCTTGGCCCAGATTTCGATCTATTCCCGGACGGACGTCCTGAGTCGACTGCCGACATCAGGAAGAACCCTGGTAAGAATGGGACCACTCTTACTTCGGGATCGCTGAGTGCTACTGTCAGTGGCAATGAACACACTTTCGACGTCAGATTCCACGCCAATGACGGCTCGAAACACCTCACCTCCTTGTTGAGCCGCAGTGTTGGCCTTGCGTACTCGCCTGCTCTGACGACACCCAAGCAAGTTGAGGATCTAAGTGCCCACAAGCACTACGTCTTTACGCAAACGGAGCTGAGTGTTGGCGAGTCCATCCACGGATTGGGTGAAAGGTTCGGTGCTTGGAACAAGATCGGCCAGAACGTCGAAGTATGGAACGAAGACGGCGGTACCTCCAGTGAGCAGGCTTACAAGAACATCTCGTTTTGGCTGAGCTCAAGAGGCTATGGTGTCTTCATTGACACACCAGACAAGATCGACCTCGAGATCGGAAGCGAGAGATGCTCAAGATTGCAGACCACAGTAGAGGGACAACGACTGAAGTGGTGAGTGTCTATATAGCAAATAGGGAAACTGAGCTTACCAAGAAAGGTACCTCATCTACGGCCCAACACCGAAGGAAGTCTTGACCAAATATTCGATCTTGACGGGCAAGGCAAACCGGGTTCCAGCATGGTCTTATGGTCTTTGGCTCAGCACTTCCTTCACCACATCTTACGATGAGGATACCGTCAACCACTTCGTTTCACGTATGTCGGAGTCGAAGATTCCGGTGGAAGTATTCCACTTCGACTGTTTCTGGCTTCGTGCTTTTCACTGGTGCGACTTCGTATGGGACCCAGAGTTTTTCCCTGATGCTAAGGGCCAGATTCAGCGCGGTAAAGAGGCTGGTTTGTTCAACAAGGTCTCTGTCTGGACTAATCCGTACGTCGGACAAGCTAGTCCAATCTTTAAGTATGCCTCGGAGAAGGGCTACCTGCTTAAGAAGCCCAACGGTGACGTATGGCAATGGGACCTCTGGCAGACAGGCATGGGTGTAGTAGATTTCACGAACCCAGAAGCATGCGAGTGGTTCAGTGGATGTATGGACAAATTATTTGAGATGGGTGTTGACTCGATCAAGACTGACTTCGGTGAACGAATTCCAACCAAAAATGTCCAGTGGCACGACAAGAGCGTTGACCCCAGCCGTATGCACAACTACTACGCGTTCATGTACAACAAGCTCGTTTACGAAGCAGTACAAAGAAGATTCGGCAAGAACGAAGCCATCCTCTTCGCACGCACAGCTTGTGCCGGCTCACAAAGATTCCCGCTGCAGTGGGGCGGCGACTGCGAATCTACACCTGCTGCCCTCGCAGAATCAGTTCGCGGAGGCCTTAGCCTCGGCCTGGCATCTTTTGCATTCTGGACTAGCGACATAGGTGGTTTTGAAGGCAGTCCACCTCCATGGATCTATAAGCGCTGGGTGGCCTTTGGACTGCTCAACTCACATAGCCGACTGCATGGTTCGAATTCATACCGAGTGCCATGGCTGGTGGACGACTCTTCGACAGAGCCAGAGAACTGTACAGATGTTCTCAGACACTGGGTTCATCTTAAGCGCCAGCTGATGCCATATTTGTATGCTCAGTCCATTGAAAGCGTCGCAAATGGTTGGCCAACCAGCGTTCGTGCAGTTGCACTTGAGTTCCCGGATGATCCAACAGCTTGGTACTGCGACCGCCAATTCATGGTCGGTAGTCAGATACTCGCTGCCCCAGTCTTCGAGGAAGATGGCACTGCCGAATACTACCTGCCATGGGGTCGATGGTTCAATTTCTGGAATGGAACAGAGGTTCAAGGCGGCCGGTGGATCAGAGAAAAATACGGCTTCCTCGAACTACCGCTGTTCATTCGTGAAGGAAGCGTGTTAGTACTCGGTCAAGCAGAGGGCCCAGGTGGCTTTGGATATGAATGGTTGGACTCTGGAGGCGAGATCCGCCTGTATGGTGTCAAGCAAGGTGACAAAGCCGTGCTTGTGGATACCAACGGTAATGAGAGAGGCACCTTGCAAGTTGACTCCAACGGTGAGCTGACGGGCCTGGATGCCTTGACAGGCGATTGGAAAGTTTCGAAACTCGGATAGGATAGCGAAGTGCTGATCACGGCTATGCTACTACGACAGCACACGGAGATGCTCAGTGCGTGTCTAAATAGGCGATGTAGACAAAGTGAGACTGGGCCCGCACAATGCTTCTGCGATCAGATGTTACTGGCCTTGTAAGCGCGAAAATACCGTCTTCTACAATTAACCGTCGGGTAATTCGTGGCAAGGGAGCGGGGATACAGAGCACATGCCGTCGATTGGCGGGAAATCAAGCATTCTCTCCCGCAACGCTTTGGCCCCGCTCACGCTAACGTACCTCAACTACCCCATTCTGACCCCAGATTCTCGAGTCCAGGATCAACAAGCCTTGCAAAATGACCCACTGCTTCATCTTGTTGGCGGCTGGAACTTCTAGCATGGAGGCTAGGGGCGGCATCCGGCTCCATGTGTCTGTGGGATGGTGCAACATGCACGATCAGCGTTGTACAACGGCGTGACCTCGTGCTCCATTCAGTACATAAAAGACTAGGTACATCTCTCACAGTCGCTTACAACCTGAGTCCTCTCTGCTCGACGCTGCATGCGAATCGTTGAAGAGGATGGGTCTCCTATTCAATGTCCTTCTGGCAGTGTTTGCTGCCAATGGCAGTTTCCTATTTGGATACGACTCAGGCGTAATGACCATTGTCATCCAGTCGCCGCACTTTTTGCACTTCTTCGACACGAATGCGGAATCGAATATTATAGGAGCGATCAATGCGACATTTTCCGGAGTAAGTACAGGAGGGTTTTCAAGTTGACTGGGCCTGACAGCGACTAGGGCGCGTTCTTTGGCTCCTTGATGCAAGTAAATCAGACACTCTGTCGACGGTCGAATCTGACAGTAAACAGGGGGGGTCTTACCATGGACAGCCTTGGTCGTAGAAAAACGATCATGCTCGGTGCCATCATCAACTTGATCGGCGCCGTACTCCAGACCGCCGCACAGCATCTCGCCATGATTCTCGTTGGACGAATCCTGGCTGGCTGGGCTGTCGGTATCCTCTCTATGTCTGTTCCAATTTACCAGTCCGAATGCGCGCATCCAAAGAAACGAGGTTGGTCATGTATGAGGATCAGGTGAAATCTGGCTAATTTTGGATGAGGATTGATTGTTGGTATCGCCCAACAAATGATCGGTATCGGGTTCATCATATCGACTTGGGTGGGCTACGGTTCCTCGAAGGTGCCCGATACCAGTTCGTTCTCCTGGCGCTTCCCACTCGCTTTTCAATGCGTTCCCTGTCTTCTTCTGATATTTGGCATTATGTTCTTCCCAGAGAGTCCTCGCTACCTCGTTGAGACTGACCGCAGCGATGAGGCGTTACGAGTCTTGCATAAGTTGCATTATGATGGGACCAACGAAGATTGGATCAATCAAGAGTTTAACGAAATCAAGCTCACTATTGAAGCTGAGAAGGCTATCACGGCACCAGGCTGGGCGATCATGTTCAAAGTTCCGACATGGCGAACCAGATTGTTGCACGCAACATCGATTCAGCTTTTCGGCCAAATGACAGGGTATGCACGTTTGGGTATTCAGACGCTACATGCTGACCACGTATCCCAGCATCAACGTCATCGGCTACTACCAGACGATCATGTACCACAACCTCGGTATAGAAGGCGACCGCGCGTTGCTCGTCACTGGCATCTACAACGTTGTTGGCCCAATCTTCAACTTGATCTTTATCGTCTTCTTCCTCGACCGAGTCGGCAGGAGGAAGCCGCTATTGTTCGGCACAATCGCCATCACTGTTGCTTTGATTTGTGAAGCAGGAGTGGGTTCGCAGGTGAAGAACGCCACTGGCTCCCGTAAGGACGCTCTATCTGCTGCCGGAGTGTTTTTCCTGTTCCTGGTGTCTTGCATCTTCAGCGTGTCGTTCGGTCCCATCTCTTGGGTATACGCTTCAGAGATCATGCCACTAAGTATTCGTGGTCGCGGATCAGCTTTTGCCACAGGTTTTGGTAATTGGCTCGTCGGCACAGTATGGTCGCAAGTGTCACCCATCGGCTTGGGTAAGACCGAGTGGAGATTCTACTTTATATTCGTGGCATTCAATCTCGTTGTCACGTTCCCATGCATTTTCTTCTTCTATAAAGTAAGCTTATGCGCAGAGATTATTCTTATGTCGGCGACTGACGTCTTCAGGAAACCAAGGAATTGTCGCTGGAAGAGATCGATCTGCTCTTTGGTGACCGTGCACTTGGCACATTGCCCGACGATCTGGATGATAAGCAAAAGGAAATCGAAATGGAGAGGATTGAGAATGCGAAGAAGATTCTTGCGAGAGACCAGGTGTCCGCGGTGCCCGGCCACTAAGCAGCTGTGCGAATAGCTCAAAACCTGCGCTAGAAACAGAAATTAGAGGGCGACGGCCAGATCTAGGTATAGCGGTTGCTACCATGAGTAGCGGAGATGAAGATCATGATGATTGTTGGTTGACACGCAATATTCACTCTCACGGTCCAGGCGCTCATGCGGTGAAGAAGACGTGACGCCTTGTTCTTCTGACGAGATCGGCCTTTCCCTAATTGTGTCACCGTGGGCTAGTCCCGATAGAGGCAAGCGTACGATCCACCTGCTTCCTCTCGTTGAGCCAAATTGACATCACCCATCGCTTCCTCTTTGTAGATTCTCATCCTCACTCATACCACACTCTCAACCCCTGTATAGAATATTTTGGCGCAGCCAAAGTGCCACACTTGTATTTACGCCGGAACCTACATCCAGTGAACCAATGACGCACATCCTACGGGCACCGGGACAATCTCCGCTCTTGAGCCTGCCACCCGAACTGTGTTCTTGAATATACGAATACGTTATCGACAATCGCGTTGTATACATCTACATGAGCTGAGAAGGAATTTTCTCGCCTAGGGGCTATTCACACAGCTGCTTCAATGATATGCAGCCACTCCTTAATTCATCAACACGTGACCTATTATTGAAGGTCGTGCCGTTTGACACAGACGTAACTACCTCGGGCCGCGTCTGGCGAGAGATGCACTAAGAAACTTCCCTGATGCCGTTAAAGCTCTAGATCTGGGCATTCAAAGATGCATTCACGCTGGACCAGTTCGTAGCAGCCCGAGGCTTGGGGTTGATTGATGTGCGTCATAAAGAAGCCATTCGCAGAATGACCGTTGCCCCACCCGGGCATCACAGATCACATGAGATAACACTACAGGGACTGCAAGAGGTTATTCTCATTGGTTCTGTTCGATCTGCAGAGGGTGGCGCTCATAAGGAGCCGACGGTATCAGCGTCTTGTCGCGGCGTCATACGAGTGACGAGACATCCTGACCAACAAATGGCTCCATAGCAGATGATTCTCTCTTAAATGAATGAAGTAGTGTTTATCTGTGTGTGACGCGGTCGTGTATGTCGACCTCATTTGGCGCTATAGTCCTAGCGACTTACAAATACCTGAACACATTACCTCTGTTTAGGCTCGGTACCCCCCTCACCACTATGAGCTGGATCCGTACAACTCTTCTCGGCAGGACTAACTTTAACAACGGTTGTTACTTGAGTCACTTCGACTATAAAGTCCCAATGCAATGGTACTTCTACTCCGTACGGACCGGCATGCAACTGATCGTGCTCCGGCAATGGCTCGAAGATCGCAACTAGCATTATTGTCAGCTCTCTATCTTACAAACACAGGCGAAGGACACGTACTGTTTGTACGGGCCGCTCGAGCTTCCTCTTTGACCTCACTCACTTTGGACAGATCGGGCGCCGTATGTATCCTACGCAACAGCGGGGTCTGCAACGGACTATATGGTCTACTCTGTGTATTGTTGCTAATTTTCGACAGAGAGCCTATCTTTCTTAGCATCTTGTTCTCTGTGCTGTGCGGCTTGATCGCAACGCGGCGCTTTTCGAAAGGCTTTATGTGGGATCTTGATTAGCGTCCGTGAATTCGGACAGTATGGTATTGAAATGCTATTCAATTGCAAGCGCCAAGGCGAAAATGACTGCACCGACCCTTTGTTTGAAATCATTCAAAGCTAATCATCTAGCAGCGTGAAGATGCACATGATATCTCGCGCGCCAGAACAGATAATGATTCAAGTGTATACTGCGCCGAACTTTAGAAGCCTTGCAGTCTCTCGCTCCTCTTAAACTCACGCACCTGAATAGCTAGTCTCGCTTCAGATATGGGGCTTAATTGAAGCCCTCTCTGACCACGCGAGTTACGAGTTTTACATAGATTGCGTGCATATCATTAGCGCATGTCTCGCTGTCTGTGTAGTGAGGAAGAACGCGATGTGCTATGCCCGTTTGCAAAGTTCTGGCATGGCGCACTTTTTCATTCACCTGCACTCCGCTCACTGTGCGATTCACTGCCGATGTGGTCTCTACAGAAGACGCCATGGACGTGCCAGACTCGTTGTTGTTATGTCTGCTGTCACTGTCACAACCTGAATGCCGATCGCTGGCCGGTGACTGTCGTCCAGCCATATTGTCCATACTAGGGTCATCCCAGCAAAAGTGCATCTCGCCAAATAAGCTCAACTTCCATGTCAATGGGTCTATAACTAGACACGTTTCTGGCCATAATAATGTTAAGCCTCGCGGTATTACTGGGACCATCGGCTCGCCTGGCAATTGTGACTAGCTGCGGGCTTTTAGGTCTACTTATAAGAGGATTCACTCGCTGTGGAGTAGTTAGACCTCTAGCGAGATCTAGATGCTATAGAACTGCCCGAACAAGTGACTGAAGTCGTTTGATTGATGCGCATCCCACTTGACGTTTGGGAGAAGCGCTGTCGGCAGTAAGTTCGCTGTCGAGGCATGCACAGATTGGATCGTATGTTTTCTCGTGTGATAGCAAGGCGTGGCATTTCGACAGTGTTATCGACATCTCGACGTTCGTTCGCGTGAACGTGCAAGGCCAAGCGGGGACTGTGCTACGATCGCAATACTCTAAGTCATCAACACAAAGGCCTAGAACGCCATTTCTGGCACAAATTTTGAGACTTTGCCACCTGTTTTGCGTGCGATTGCATAGTTGTAAGACTGCATCTGTCCCTGTACATCGCTCGCCATGCTATCACCCTCTTCATTCCGTAATCCGACCATTGGATTCTCTGCGTCCTGCGCCGGTATCGTGTACTAGTAGTATTGAAGTATGTTTCGGCGCTCTTCGAGTCTCCTTGCGTATCTAGCTAGATCTTTGGACGCTTTCTTCAACTTCGCTTCGCACTCCTCAAGCGCTTTCTTTGCTTCGTCGACTTTGGCTTTGGCTTTCTCATACTCCGCTGTTGCTTTAACTTTGGCCTCTGCTGCCTTTTCTGCTTTATTCGCCACCTTCCATGGATCGAGCGCGCTGTCGCTCTCGGTATCCCCATCCGAATTGTACGGATACGTTGATACTTTCCTGGTGACGGCGGGAACCCGGTTGGCGAACGGTACCAGAACACCATAGTCATCGTATTGCCAATATAATGGACAGTGAAATGCATCCCTTTGACTGCGATGGGGATTCCAACCAAAAGTCCGAGCATATAGGTCATCCATGACGATGGGGAAGATGAAAGCAGCAGCTGCCTGAAATGAGATTAAATCGTGCCCAACCTAAACCGTACGGATTGCGTTGGGTGGATGAAATTTTGCAAAAGTTCAGAGAATGCTATAACGCTTATATGTTGAATCATGCCTCTGGCAAGCGCGCTTCTGGCCTCCACATTCTGTCGTTAAGATCTACCAACGCCAACGTCGCGTGCTACTCGGGTATGCAGGGAACCGCTTTCCCGGCCCAAGGCCTTCGCTTTCTACACTGTTTGTGTCAGCACTTCGTACCGCCATCAAGTAGTCATTCGGTTTCGCTGTTATTTCCATTCGTGGCTAGCGAACGGAAACAGCACGCTGGTAACGGCAACTACCTCCGTCCATGACCCGGACAAACAAGCAGTAGTCCACACTCTCGCGCTCTGCGATCATCGTGAAATTACTGTTACATGAAAGAATGAATGCTCAGCAAGACCTCTTGGAGGACGGTATTGGCTGTTCCAGATCTTCCACGTCACCGCCGCTGTTCTTTATACTGGTCTCCGGATAAGAACATCTAAATCGTGTGAAAAGCCCCAGTGGATCTTCTTGGCGTGTTACACCCGCCTTATTTGTGATGAGGTGTATCCATCCACACAAGGATTTCAACATGAGTGATTTGAGCGGACAGGGGTCACCAAAACCCTTAATTGACATCAATCATGTCACAGTGTATGGGTTTCCCACACCTCGAGTAATTGGTAAGGTAGTCGTACGGATCGATACTTGGTACAAAAGCCGCGTCAAGATCTAGGGCTCACTGAGGATCTCATAGTAAGTAGAGTCATACGATAAACTCAAAGATCTCATTGAGCCTCACTGTTTCCTTGCAGCCTATGGCGCTACTGGCTTGCCGATATGTGTTCTCGTGCGCCTTCTGTTAGAGCATGCTGTCTTTACTGCCTCTTTCTGATACATTCCGCCCTGATCATCTTCATGTGGCTTGCCATAATACGTTTGTCCTGCATCATCATATTACACATCAGCTCCCAGTTATACACTTCTCGAGTTTCGCCAAAGGACGAGCCCAGGCATGGGAATGGCACGTATTTTTCAAGTAGGGCGGTGTCCATACCAGACGAGAAAGACAACAACAGATGCAGTTGGTTCAGAACTTTTTGCTAGGTCGAGATTCTGGGACAAGACCGAATTCCGCGGCGGCAGAGACTAGCTTTTTTATACTTGTCCTTGCCACGTGTCGGCCGCACTTCACCTTCTTTTGCTCGTCTGCGACTCGTTTGTTACGTAAAGGTTTGAACGTGTGAGACAACGTTCATGATCGTGCTTTCGTTCTTACAAAAAGTGGCTAGAGGCCGGTTCGTACGACCAAGTTCTTGTTGAAGTATGATTGATTAATTGTTAGTATAGAGGGGGAGCCTAAGTACTCAGCTGACTGGCAGTGTAAAGAACACTAGTACATGGGGATGGGGTGCTCCTTCCAGCAGTTCTTTATCATGTTGAAAAGCACGGGAATCCAAGTAATCATCATGACATGCCTACCTCAAGGTTATATCTGACGCAAATCCATATTCAACGAGTATTAATCAGCCTGGAAAAGACATATCAAGACAAAGAAGAATTAAAAATGATAAAAGACGCTAACGTTGACCTCAAGCTTCGCTTCGAGCGCAAGGATTGTATTTGCGCACGACGATGCCGAAAGAAAGCTGACGCAGAGCAAGGCTAAGCAAAGCCAGGGATAAATTCTTCGCATCGATCATCCGAGAACACACCTACAAGCGCTGACATGCCGATGCATGAGCATAATGACTGTAGCGACAGGCTTGACCAACCTCGATCATTTCATAGTTCCAGTTAACAGATCATCATCATATTCTACAGATTTCATTATCAATGACCTTAAAGTTTAATGCCACCACGAACCACGACGTTTTGAATTGGGACCAACCTGAAGCCTACCCAACTCGCTCATGTAGTTCCCCCAGTTGTTGATACATGTGCCAGAAACGCCGGCATCACGTGTTTGACACTTGCCCTCTCGTTCAAAGATACCGTCATACGTTTGCCTCTCGATCCATTCCCGTTCAAAAATTTGTATTCCAGCAACTTTCTAAGGATTTGCTTCGAAGAGCCGATGGTGTTTGCCGGTCCTTCGTGTGTTGCACGCAGCCACACCAATCATTGATTGTCGACAGACGTAGAAAAGGGCATTTTCATTTATCGTATCATCGTTGATACAGGTAAACTCGCTTACACTTTGCCTCTTTTCCAGTACACTTCGCCATACGTACGCTCCAATTTCAATCATTGAAAGAGAAGCACTCGCCACTTAACTCATTCTGCGACCGGTTCCGATCAACTAAGAAGGTTCAACCGCCGCTATTGACGGTATCTCAGCTCGCTTCTACGGGCGCAAAGGTTGCGGCGGGCCGCAAGGCTTCCTCGACCAATTTTCGAAAGTAGCTTGAACTTTTCTCGTAGCTTCCAGAGCTGTTTGCACTCAGCATTGAGCTGTAGGAAGGTATCCGAACGCCGAAATCATATGGTGATGAGTTCAACCTACTCATGCATCTCTTCTTATCGTGACCTCAAACTGCAGTGTTCATCTACTGTGATACGGAGCTAAACGCATGCATTTACGCTATCGCCGTAGTATATGCAAGACTTAGGCTTGCGATTTTAGCCCCAAGATTGAATGGTCAATGTGGTCAGTAAATTATGCACGGTGGTCCACAGCATTGAAAACCGGGTAAATACCCCGGCTTGCCTGTTGGACCTGCGGCTCTAGTCCGTGGCCCCGCAATCAGGAATATAGTGATTTGCAAAACGATGGCCCCACCCCGTAACCTGGCCAAAACTCGTTGAAATCACGACACAGAGCCATTAACACCATGCAACTTCGTAGCCTTATGCAGCTAGGTAAATGTAGTAGTATTTACAGTATAAATAGCCTTAATAGGTAAGGACTAGCATAGAAGAGGTAGAACAGCTGAGTATGCGTTGATGAGGGAAGATGTCTTGGCAGGGTGACTACAACTACGCAGTCTTGACTTTAACTACGCTGCTGGTATCATTTATACTGCCAGATCTTAGGTTATTGGGTGGAGCTATCGTTTTGTAAACAACCCTTAATATATGTAGACGAATGAAATTGTCCAGCAGCAGGGACCGAGGCTTCTACGACATGTTCTACCGGGCCGATCATGCGTGCCTGACATTTCGTATGATGTTTCAGCCAATGGTACCGATAGACCCTGAATGTTTACAACGGAGCAGTGACCGAGAACCCAAGATTTCGCAGCACTATTGCATCCGCAGGATCCGAAATGAGAGGGTCGTATGTGCAGTAGCACTGGTAGGCAAGCAACAAGATGGAAGGCTGATCTTCATTTCCGTCTTGGAGGCGGAAGCTTGAGTATAAGAAGAGATGTCTTGTCCTACTCTTGTATTATCACGCAATACCTCGTGACAGTTCGACGACCATGGTTTACTATAGCATCATCGTGTCTACCCTCATGGCTGTCGCTTCTGCGCAGTCACTCGGCAAAGGCCAGGAGCAGCAGCCTAAGCTGACCACCTACCAGTGCACCAAGAAGGGCGGCTGCAAGGCCCAAGACAGCTACATAGTCCTTGATTCTGCTAGCCACAACATCCATCAAAAGAACGATACCACCAAAGGTTGCGGCAATTGGGGCAGTGCAGCCGATCCTGCTGTCTGCCCCGATGAGGAGACCTGCGCGAAGAACTGCATTCTCGAGCCCATCAGCAACTACCAAGACTATGGTATCTTCACAAACGGCGCAAGCCTGCGCATGGACTTTTACGGCAAAGACAAGAAGTATTCGAGCCCCCGGGCCTACCTTCTGAACAAGGGCAAGAAGGACTACGAGATGCTTCAATTGACCGGCAAGGAGTTTACCTTCGACGTCGACGTCTCGAAACTTCCCTGCGGTATGAATGGCGCTCTGTACCTCTCTGAGATGCGGGCGGATGGTGGTCGCTCGGCCTTAAACCCTGGAGGTGCCAGCGTTGGTACCGGATACTGCGATGTTCAATGCTATGTTACTCCTTGGGTCAACGGTGTTGTAAGTTGTCGAACCTGATAGAACAGGGATATCTGTTGACGTTGTGCAGGGCAACATTGATGGATCCGGTGTCTGCTGCAACGAGATGGACATCTGGGAGGCTAACAGCGCATCCACCCAATTTGCTCCTCATACATGCAGCAAACCTAGCCTCTTCAAGTGCCAAGGCGCTGAGTGCAGTGCCACCGGTCTTTGCGACAAGAACGGTTGCAGCAAGAACTCCTACCACAATGGCGCGAAGGACTTCTATGGTCTTGGCCTCAAGATCGATACGAAGAAGCCCTTCACCGTCGTCACCCAGTTTCCCGCTAAGAATGGTGTTCTCCAGTCCATTGAGCGCAAGTATGTCCAGAATGGCGTTGTCTTCGAGGACCAGCCCAAGAACATTACCCTTAACGATGCGACATGTGCGGCAAACGGCGCTACCACCTTTATGAACCTTGGAGCCATGAAAGGTATGGGCGACGCGTTGAGCCGTGGTATGGTGCTGGCAATGAGTGTCTGGTGGGATGAGAGTGGCTTTATGAACTGGCTAGACAGTGGTGATGCTGGCCCATGTAACGCTACTGAGGGCGACCCCCAGAATATCGTCAAGGTCCAGCCTGCGCCTTCGACAACTTTCTCCAACATCAAGTGGGGTGAGATCGGCTCGACCTTCAAGGGCAAGAACATGTGGACTGCGTAGACAGATGTCTTTCGATAGAACGATAGATCCCCAACAACCTGCGACCTTGCGACGCCGTTGATGTCGAAAATTTCCTCGCTAGTGACATTGCTGTTCTGATTGTATGGTAGTGATGTGATTGGGATGAGCCCTATCGTTCGAAAACAGCGATGGACGGCTGATGTTTCTTCTGCGTTGGGGGACTTCTTTGCCACGTTATGTCGCAGCCGCCGTTCTTAGCCCCCGGATGACGACTTCGGCGGAGAGCCAGTGGAGGTATTCCGCTTACGGCTCCCAGTCGCATATTGCAGAGTCCAACCGACTTGTGCACCTAATCATGAAGTCTACATAGTACGTCAGTGAGCTTTGGCGATTCGCAGGCTTTCGCTCGAAGCCGCTAGCGATCTTTCGCAATCGTCTGCTAATATTCGCCCGTCAAACTTAACAGAAGCAGTGCAAGCCAAGTATGATCATAGAAGGCTCGCTGCCGGCTGCACTGTCGCGTCCAACGGCGAGCTTTGCCCAAAGCCACACTTCCTACTTGTGCATTGCTATGAAGAAGCTGGGAATCCAAAGAGCGTCTTTCGATGTGATTTATGCCAAGCGGGAAGATGCCAACGTAGTCACCGAAACCATCGTTGCGCATGAAGCTATCGGCAAGGTTGACATTGACGGAAGCGCTGCGGTTGGGAATCACGAAACTGTGACAGACACGTTTGCGTTTCACTTCTTCAACACAGCGCTGTCATACCGCAGGCTAGTGAAAGTTTCCAATCCAGAGGTTTATCAGAGTTTCGAGGGCGCATGCTCACGGTTGTCGTCCGAATCTGCGATGATCGATTGAATATGGGCCTAGCCGCAGCCCGCTAGAATGTAGACAAGTCCCAGTCTGCGTACGTTTGAAGCTTGTTGTTCCAGTCAGCTCACACTACGATTGCACGCATCTGGAGCACGAGAGTCATCAATGGTGGATATGTTGATGGAGAAGAAGGCCTTGGCTTTGGCAGCAGGCTGGAGGCATCCAAGCTTGACTGGGGCTGCGGGGCTTTAACGCTAGGCTCATCCGGATCTAGTATGATCTGAGCGCGACTGCTGAACTTCTGATGATGCAATGTGTCAACACAGAAAGTTTGCCTGGAAGGCTACCACAACTCGTCAAAGTAGTCAGTTGTCAATTTGCAGCTTAGTCGAAGTCGTTCCTTCTAAGGTCTCAATATTGGGTGCCCGAATCTCTGCAAACGATGGTACAACACCAGATGCTATTCCCGCTACAATTTCCAGCTGATCTTTGGTGACAGAACGCACTCTTTAACTCTGCCTTACGGCAGTCGACACAGATTCGTAAAGATCTGGACCAGTTTGCCGACAGCGCAGCGCCCTCACCGCAATTGCAAGCCCAGCTCAATGCCTCCCTAGCGACCTTCTCACGCGCGATCGACGATTATGGCAAGCTCGCAAAGCAGGAGCCTGTGCAAACAAAACAAGAAAAGGCATTCGAGCGCCTGAAGAACTTCCGTGCTGAACTGGACGAATATCGAGAGAGCTTCAAGCGGATAAAGAGCGCCAACGAAGACATCGTACGTCTTGAAACATGATAAGAAGACTAGAGTCATGTAGAGTAGCGCTGACAGTCGGTACAGAGAACCACAGAAGCGCGCACAGAACTACTCGGTCGCCGCCCACATCATACCGCGACACCAGAGAACCCATACGCCCAAGCGAACATCAATGCAAATGCAAACACCCATTCGCCTTTCGCGCCTGCGCAACCTTACAACCCGAATGCGCCATATCGTCCCAACCCGTACTCTGCAGGTGCGCCACAGGGCGGTGAATACGACCGAGAAGGCCATGTACTGCGTGAGAAGACGTTCTTCAACCAGACATCGAATCAGCTGGACGAGTTTCTCGACCGTGGCAGAGCTGTGTTGGGCGATCTAGGACAACAGAGGGAGATGCTAAAGGGCACACAACGAAGGCTGTATAACGTGGCGAATACGCTAGGCATCAGCGGCGACACCATTCGTATGGTGGAGCGCAGAGCGATGCAGGACAAGTGGATCTTTTACGGCGGTGTAGTTGTCTTCTTCCTTTTCTGCTGGCTGGTTATTCACTTCCTGCGATGAGCATGATCGCGGTATATGATATGCGTGCATTGTTACGTAGGTTTAGCGAGGCGTTCGGCGCATATGACACAACTTGAGCATGATTGAGAACTTGCTAACAGTCGCTGCCTTTGTTGAAGGAATGATGGATTTTACCGAAAGAGTAAGCACATGATCTTCTCTCTCAGTCGCAATCTAGTAACGTGATCGTGCTGCTGATCTGAACAGTCGACTAATTGCTTACGTTAGACACTCAACAGAACGTAACCTCACCGCCTTGAATACATGGCAGGGGATTGTGAGTAATTCATCTCTTGCAACTCCAGTTCATGACCTGTACCCACACGAAATGATTGAATAGTTCATCAGTCAATCCTCTTGGCGCCCGACTTCTCGGGTGACATCATGCTGCCACAAACGCAGAATAAATGTCGCGCAGAGTCCTTTTGGCTTCGCCCATGCCCTGACACATTTCAAATCCGATGTCGTCGACTTTCAATATCGGTGCTCCAGATTGTCCACCCGACGTTGCAGCTCGGCGAGATCCAGCATGAGGCTATGCTGATGATCGTGAACTGCACCGACTTCGCTGTACATAGGACTCAACAAAGGAGAGTTGTACGCGGTACGTGAGATCAGGGGCATCTCGAGGAGATTCGGCCGTCGCGCAGGCACCGAGAGTCTTCGCCCTGAGACATCGTACGTCTGAAAATGATGCCGTCCCCTATCGCGGTCGGAGTCAAACATCAGGCCATGGAACGTCCCGATGAATTGATCGCCCATCGATCGAGGCAGTCCTAGTCTCCGCCATTCCTCGAAATAGGGCGGTCCAAGACTCGTGATTCCTCTGAACGCCTCACGCCATTCATCTTCGTCGACAAGGTTCTGTATTGCGCCAAGAGCCGTGGCCCATTCAGTCAATAGATGATGTTTCTCTCTGCGCGCGATCCCAGACTTTTTATCGAGCAGGAATCTCATCAATGCATTCGCGATGGGTTCCGAGCGGAGTCGGCACGCAACGAAGGCCAGTACCAGGAATCGCCACCGGCTGCGATACAGGCCTTGACCTCTACTCGAATCTTTATCCTCCTCGAACTGATCTGTCAAATGCCTCCTCAACTGGTCGGCGTGAAACCTGGGCCCGCCGAGGCCATTGAGGTCATCCAGCTCTCGAACGAATTTCCTGATGTTTTCGTCTGAGAGGAATATGCCAGCGGGTCTCATGTCCGTTCTGACCCATTCGACGACATCGTCAACATCAGGTACATAGCCTTGCCAGGTGGGCTGGTACAAGCGCGCCATTTCTCCGTTATGTCTGCGACTCGGCGGCCTGCTCAGGTCTGAAATGTTAAAAGTCTATCGGTTGAATAGTGAATGATCCTCAATCTGGTCAAGAAACGTTTGAAAACGGCACTAAGCAAGGGCCAAGATTCTCGGATCTGCTAATATGAAATCACAAGACGGCGTCTAGGAAAGTCTTCAATCGACCTTATATGTTGCAGTCAGCCGTCTAATCCTCCCATTATAGATTTGGCTTATCTTAGCCATCGCGCCGGGGAAACCGGGTATGGTCGTACTGTAATGATAAATGTTTGCTGTTGTGAGTATAGTTAGCATTTGCAGCCTCCCGGCTTCCAATCAAACATCAACTCTCTGCGTTACTAGTAGCTCTGCCAACGAACACCATTGTTCTCGAACCCAAGGCTTCCACGGTATCCAAAGAGCTTACTATATCAGTAGACCAATGACCTCCGCAGGGATCACCATGTTGCGTTTGCAATTTCCCACCAGTCTCCCCTCATCGGTGGAACGCCCAACAAGCTTGAGGCTTCCAATGTACGGAATAGCACAAGGCGCAGTCACGATGGCAATCGGCAACCGCCGTCAAAGTCACTCCATTCTTCCAGACACCCTTTAAGCTCTGGTGTCGCTGTACG
This sequence comes from Didymella arachidicola, assembly GCA_016630955.3. Lineage (NCBI taxonomy): Eukaryota > Fungi > Ascomycota > Dothideomycetes > Pleosporales > Didymellaceae > Didymella > Didymella arachidicola. The sequence goes on along the minus strand of CM050000.1, from coordinate 903,345 downwards.
AGAGTAGCTACACGCCTTCATCCAGCGGTAACACTCATACACAATTCAGTCACATGACTCGTAGCTAATCGAACGCTTGCGCACAGTGTGCCTACACTGTGAGAGCATCTAGATTGCTATGGAGAGCAAATACTGCAACATTTCCTCGTGCCCAAAAATGTACATTCCCCGGGCTCGAGTGCGTGAAAGGCCCTCGTTACAGCAGATGGGGAGACACACAGCAGGCTCACCGGATCATTCTATGCGATGCGGACTGCACAAGAGTGGCTGTGTCTCGCACAGGCAGTATCGTGCTGGCACCTTCTGCGATTGCACAAGCTGCCTCAGCCGCAGTGAGTTTCGGACGCTCCGTCTGATCACTCATGGTTTCGTCACACCCAAACAAGCTTTTTGTGACGAGTGTTGCAGTGGGAAACACCTTCTCTCAGCTTGACCGCCATTTCCCTATCCACAGCCATCAGCTCAACAAAGTCGCTCCCGGAATGACCTCGTGGTCACGTAGGGGTAAGACGGCTTGCTGCTGTTACGTGGAAATTCTAGTACTGCTAGTGGGCTTGCAGGCCAGTAGAGGGCATGATGTACCCCTAACACTGAGAAGTGAGCCTGTTCGCGATTGGAGGCCTCACTTCCACCCGCTTGGTCTGCAGCTGCACTCATCCAGGGCAAACGAGAGACGCCTTGCCGAAAGGTGAGGTATACAAAGGACTGCGTCGCTCACATGTTGGAGTGACATGCAGGGTGGATGAATGCTCAAGTAACGTATGAAAGCAGCTTACTTGCGCCGTGATCGAAACCCATTGCTACCTCCACAGCCGCGACTTTCAATGGAGAGTGTGACCCATTATTGATATAAGCCATCACGGGCACCAACCTCCTCTCGTGAACGCAGATGCCGGGAATTCTGCAGCCATTGCTGTGTGCTTCTTATGAGCTAATCATTCTTGCCAGTCGAGCTAACAGACTTTACCAAACCTCGGAAAAACTCGCGTGTTCCACCCGCCAGTAACAGTTTTGTGCCAGTCCATTCGCATCCCACTGAACCTACTCAGATATCGTGAAAGATCTTCTCCAACTCCTTCGGCTCGATGTACTTCCCACTTTCCCTTTCAACCTCGTCAGCGACATACACCCAAAAGTTTCGATCCACCTTTGCGACTGCACCCATCAGGATCTCTACCATCCCCCCGTCCATCTTGACTATCTCCTCTTCCGACTCGCCCTTACGTCTATTCTCATCCTTACCCTTGCCCTTTGCCTTCCCCTTCCCCTTATCTTTCCCTTTGACCTCGCTTGTCCTAAGAGGCTCGCCCTCAGCACTCTCGACAGTAGCAGGCTTCCGAATATTCGCGCTCAATTCCGTCGCATTCTGGAAATCCTTGACCCGCTTATTGCCCGCCTTCGTAGTACCCTCTCTCCCGCTTCCAGCATTCTTCAGATGCGCATAGTCCTTCGGCTCAAACCCGATCTCTCTGGCTGGCGTCGCAGCCGCAGAGTTTGACAGGATGAAGCGCGAGTACACGGCTGCTTCGGTCCAGATTGGCGCTTCCCTGGCGGTGACGCGGCGCGCGTTGAGGTGTGTAACGATATCGCCCCACAGCGCGTCTGAGGTACGAAGTGTGGTGATGAGTGTGTCTTCGCTGTCCTTGGTGTTGAGTTGGCTCGAGGATGAGACAGATGCAGATTGCAAGATGGTTACGTTTTGTAGCACAGAGGCTTTGAGTTCGCGGGCGCGCTTGAAGGTGTCAGTTCCGTCCGTCATTACGTTTCGGCGAGGCTCGTTATGATTGATGGATGCAGGTGATTGCAATCGTGCTGTATGGTTTGTATTGTTGAGGTGGTGAGATTGAGTGGCTGTCATGACGTCCGTCGAGGTAGGAGCGATCGAAGCTGAACTTGGTTTATAGACATTGGAAGGAGCTACGCACGAACGAGATTAACGGTCCACCTGCTACCTTCACTTGAGTTTTTTGTACTCAGGAAGTGCTCTCTTACCTGGATACTCGAGATCGCTCCTGCTTCACAGTGACCTACGTGCATTGAAGATTAGAAGCATACGCGTCACATAAGAAATAGAACTCCCAAAACAGCTCAGCAAAAGAAAAGAAATCAACGGCCTCAGAGTAAGAATCAGACACTATTCATTTTGAAGTCTTTGGCCCCTCTACCACACCCAGCTCGAGCCTCCAGGCGATCATACAGTGCTCGCCTTCAACATTTCCTCACTTCGTCAACGTCCACGCCAGCCTAGCTTCCGCTTCTATACGCTTTCTCGCTGCCTTCTCCGCTGGCGTTTCGACTCGCCTTGCCGGCTTCGCTCGCCTCGTTGGTACAAGTGACCGCAGCAGCGAAGTTGTCGATCTCGCTGTTGACGTCGACTTTATCGACATGGCATCTTTCTCTGACCTCGCGTCGATGCTTGGGCGGTATGTGCTCGTCATTGTCGATGTGGTGATGTGATGTGAGGTTGGTGCTGCTGGGTGCATCGCCGAAGATCGGAGACGTTGAAGGATGCTCAGCTATTGCAATGGGTACAAGCTCTGTGCTTGAAGGTATGTGATACGAATGCGCTCAATGAGGTTCGATTCTGCAGTGCTGAAGGAACTGCGCGCCTGAGGTGCTACGCTCTCGACCTTATATCCTTGCTCGACTCTCCTCGCAACACTCTAGCCTTCGCGCCATCTTCAGCCAACACACGTGGCTCAAGCGTGCCTACCTCGAAAGCGCGTCCGGTAAACGAGTTCCGCCAGCCACCGTCAAGGAACCGTCAGAAACAACCTACTCAGCCCTATCCCACCAGGTCTTCCAGCGCAATCCGGACCAACCACCTCACGCACCATCTGTGACTCACGCCGCGATCGGTACGCGTTACAAAGACACCATGCGGAAGGGCGTTCTGCAGGCAGTTCGCTCGGCATCTCGCTTGTCGATCCTGGATGAGGTAAGTGCGGGGAGCGCTGGTGGTGAATGAAGGCTGAGTTCCGCCCTTCCAGACCCCAGCCGGCGTTCAACACAGCCACGCTAGCCGTAATAGGCCACGACTTCCTTCACCGAGGCTGTACGAGAGTTTGATATTGATGCGATGCGCATTGGACGCAATCCATGGGTGGCAATAGAGATCAATACTTTGGTCCTTTCACGAGCATCTTGCTGTCGAAACGATTGCAGGATCTGTCGAATATCTGCACGAGTCCTGGTTGCCAAGTTGGGAAGCCGAGCGCTCCGCAAGCTCACCGGACGTGCAATGATACTAAATTCTGAGGTATTGGTATGGCTACAGAGGGTAATCAGGCGCTTTCATGGATGCTGAAAGTCTACGCATTACTCGCGTTCACGAGCTCACGGCCATGGAGTGGACTTTTAGCGTGATTCCGCAGTGGGATGTTCAGTCACCTACACGGCAAAGATCTGTGCCATGGCATACCCACAGGAATTGAATGATCATGAAAATTTGATGCAAGGTACGTGTACTCATTCAATGTATCATCCTGGGAATCTAGCAACCAAACACAAACCAATCAAACGCCATCCAATGCCTCCATGACCCATCGAAACTCTACCAATCAATACCCCTCGACCCCCTCTCTCCACCAGCAAGAATCTTATTCGCCTTGCCCACCTCACCCAAGCCGCCCTCAAGATGACTAACCTGCGTCCCCTTCCTACCCTTCAACTTCGTCCTCTTGAGCTTCTGATCAAGCTTAACAAATGGATCCTCGGTCTCGCTCTTCTTAATCACAAACTTGCTAGTACCCAACACACCATCAAGCTCCTCAACACTCGGCAGCTTAACATACAGCCATCCATCACCTCTCTCCTCAACAGGGAACGTAGCGATATTGACGCTCTCGTCATTCGCGCAGCGCCCCGCCTGCTCGCCCGAAAGCTCAAAGTTGCGCTTGTGGTTCGGGCAGCTGACCCAGAGTTTGTTGTTCTGGATATCGTCGCCAATCAGGCCGTCGCTGAGGACGAAGGCGCGCTTGTGCGGGCACATTTGCTGAGTGCAGTAGTACTTGCCGCGGACCTTGAAGAGGGCGAGTTGCGTGTCGCCGCGCTTGAGCGCCTTGGAGTCGCCGGTCGGTGTGTCCTTGAGCTCGTCGGCTTTGAGCATGGGCTGCCAGCTCAGCTGTGTCCACTGCGTGCCCTTGAAGTCTGTTGTGACGCTTTCCTTGGGCCAGTAGCTGGGGCGCTCTTGTCCGCGCTCTTGGGTGGGCTCGATGGTGTCGGTGATCTGTTCCGAGGTGTTGGCGAACTGGCTGAACCAGGCTTTCTTCTTGGGGTCTTTGAGGACTTCGGTCCATTCGCAGAAGAAGCTGCCGACGAGGTCTTCCATTTGCTTCTCGAGGTCTGCACAGATGCCCAGCTTGTCTTCGAGGATGACTTCCTGCAGGTACTTGATGCCGCCGGGCAGATTCTCCATCCAGCGCGCTGTACGTTGGAGCTTGTCGGCTGTGCGGATGTAGAAGGAGAGGTAGCGGTCGAGGATAGGCACAACATCGTCCGGCGGGACATCTTTGGCGAGGAGCTCTGAGTGGCGAGGCTTCGCGCCGCCATTGCCGCCAACGAAGATGTTGAAACCCTTCTCGGTAGCAATGAGCCCAAAGTCCTTGTTCTGCGCTTCAGCACATTCACGCACGCAGCCTGACACTCCGCCCTTGATCTTGTGCGGTCCGCGAATCGACTTATATCGCTCTTCCAGGCGCACTGCCATGCCTACACTGTCGCCGATACCGAAACGACACCATGTAGTGCCCACGCACGATTTGACCGTGCGCAGAGACTTGGCGTATGCGTGTCCAGACTCCATACCACCGTCAATCAGCTCCTGCCAAATGTCGGGCAGATCCTGCTTCCTGGCACCGAACATGTCGATACGCTGACCACCTGTGATCTTCGTGTAGAGGTTGTACTTTCTCGCCACTGTGCCGATGATGATGAGCTTGTCGGGTGTTATTTCGCCTCCAGAAACCCGGGGAACGACGGAGAAAGTTCCGTTGCGCTGGATGTTAGCCAGAAATCTGTCGTTGGTCTCCTGGAGACCTCGCCTCTCGACGTCGAGCAGGTGCTTGTTGAACAGCGACGCAATGATGGATCCGATAGCAGGCTTGCACGCCTCGCAACCAGCGGACTCCGGCTCACGACCGCACTCCCTCATCACGGCGTCGAATTCCTTCAGGTTCTTGACGTAGATGATGTTGAACAGATCCGCGCGCGAGTACTCGAAGTGCGGACACAGGTGATTCTTGACCTCGTTGCCCATCGATGCCATGGTTTTGTTGAAAATAGTCTGCACAAGGGGCATGCAACCACCGCAGCCCGTACCCGCTTTTGTGCAAGACTTCACGTCGCCAATCGATTTGCATGTTCCGTCCTTGGTGGCATTGACAACATCGTCCTTGGTCACGTTATGACAGGAGCAGATCTGTGTGTCGCCGGACAGATCCGAGCCGTCGTCCTCTCCACCCTTCGAAGCGCCGATGATCAGCTCAGCTGGCGGCATCTCGAGAGGTTTCTGGTTCTTGACCATCGGAACCAGCTTGATGTAGTCCTTGGTATCGCCGATCATCATGCCTCCGAGTAGGTACTTGCCGTCCATAGTAAATATATACTTCTTGTACACCTGCTGGAACGGATCCTTGTACGTCAGGGCCTTGACAGGCGGCGCAGCAGGTCCACTCGTGAGATTCTTAACCTTATCACTCTCCTTCTTCTCCGGCTTCAGGCGTCCAGGCATATCCTTCGGGCCATCGCGGTCCGCAAAGAAATCACCAAAGCTCGCGACTTCAACACCCAGCAACTTCAACTTGGTGCTCAGATCCGGGCGCTTGAACTTGCGCGGCGCGTGTGCTTTCGCCTGCGTGAGGTTGAAAGCGAGAACGTCCGCCATCTCGACACCCGGCGCAATGAGACCAAACGTCTGGTTCTCCCAGCTGGCACATTCGCCGATAGCGTAGATATCCGGTGTCGATGTGGAAAGGTCGTTGTTAACAACAATACCCCCGCCGCGATCTGCACATTTGATAGACGCCTTGCGCGCAAGCTCATCACGAGCCTTGATACCGATCGCGAAGCAGATACACGAGCACTCCATCTCCTCACCGTCCTCGAACACAACGCCACGCACGGCGTTCTTCTCGTTGGTCAAGATCTTGCCAACTCTCTTGCTCAGCATGACATCCAGGCCCATCGCGCGGACCTGCTCGACGACCATGGACCCCGCGTCGCCGTCCAGCTGTCGCGAGAGAACCCATCGGTTTCGTTCGATGAGCTTGACCTGGCCGAAGTTCTCAAGATCCATCATCGCGTGCGCGGCTTCGAGGCCAAGCAGACCGCCTCCGACAACAGCGCCATTCGTGCCCTTTCTTGTTGCAGAGAACTCAATCAAGCGCTGCAGATCTTCGATGGTGCGGTACACGAAGACACCTTCCGCGTCGTGTCCGGGTGTGTGGCGCGGCAAGAGTGCGTCGGATCCCGTTGCAAGGACAAGGATGTCGTAAGACACCGTCTCGCCAGATGATGTCTTGACAGTCTTGTTATCCGAGTCGATTTCTGTCACCAGAGTGTTCAGGTGGTAGTTCAGAGATCCCTCCGGCATGGACGAATACCATTCCTCGGGGTTCAAGTACAAGTTCTCCACCTGTCGGTGCTGGAAGAAACTAGTCAAGCCTACGCGATTGTACGCCAGGTGAGGTTCCTCGCCGATGACAACGATGTCGTACTCTCTCCGCTTGACATCGTATTTCATGAGCTTCTCGCTGTGCCTCGTCAGCTCCATCCAAATTCCTCGGATCATCCTCGACACTTACATGAATGAAATGCCAACCATGCCCAGCCCCACAACAACAACCTTCTTCCTTGACGCCTGTGGCGTATCAGGAATCTCACCCCTCTTCTCCAACTCTTCTACCTTCTCAGGGAGCTTATTCGCCTCAGCATCATTCCACTCGGCATTCGAAATGTTGCCGTCCTTCGACCCCCAAGTACCATGAACAGGCGATTCCGACTCGGAGTGTTCTGAATGCTCCGTCCCAGACTTGGGATCAAGACCCTGCGTAATAATCGCCGCAGGCTCGCGAGTCGTGTCCACACCAGTCGTATCCGCCATCTTCGCTGCCATGACCGTTCCTCAATTCCAAGTTCGAGCCCAAGGCGAAGTCTATCCTGGGCAAGTATACTACGCACAGCGCATGAGACGATACGTCTGCGCGTAAGACGTGTACAAAAACAAGACCAGGGTATACGATGGAAGAAAGAAAGGATGGAAAGTGCCTTCAACCGAAAGACATCCAGAGATAGCAGAAGCGAAGCGTAAAGCCCCCCTTAGAACCACGCAAAGCAATACTAAAACATCTATGCTGATAGGCCACAAGGCAATCGATACTCAGCGAGCTACAACTCCGTGGCCCGTCGATCCATCACCACCATCTCCGCCACAAACTCCCGCGGCGGGCGCGCCACAAGCGTCGAGGAGATACACAGTACTAGCCAGTCAACTCCAAACGTATTACGACAAATGGTCGTGCAATCGCAATCGCAATGATCCAGCTTTCTCTTCGGCCGTGCGAGGTAATCCCGGTATCACGCCTCTGACGACAGCGTCTTGTCCCAATACCATGGGCGGGCTAGCCAATGCATTCCCACTTGCACATTATCTGCCCTACATTTCCGACGTCCGCCGCGGGGTATCGCATCAGGGGCTGCTGATTGGTAGAGCGACGTTGCAGTCGGTGTCGTTCGCAGTCGAAGAGTATTCCACGGAGACGCACGCCTCGCGCACGGCCCCCTCCCCGATAAGCCCTCGCCGCATCAATGGCGCGCCAAGAGCCGCGAACGAGCTGATAAGCCCGTCGACGTGCGGGCGGAGATGCGTGGTGATGGTGCCTTGACTCCGAGGGTGGAATTGTGAAGCTGTAGGGCATGCGATCGAAATGGCGACGGCACGGCACTGCACTGCACCTCTTTCATCAACACTGAGCGTCTTTGGACCCTGAGATAACGACGGGTTGCGCTAGCTGAGGGGATGGTGGAACGATGCGAGGTGCTTGAGTTCGCGTAAACAACATACCGCGCTGATTTGTAGGGGGTGGGTTGTGGTGCGTGGTTTGAGAGGAGTCGAGTTTGGATAAATAATATGCTACGCTTTGTGGAGGGGTTTGGGTTGTGAGGAGAAGAGGTGTTTATTGTTGAAACGGATTGACAAACTACATGCTCTTCGCCATTAAACAAACACCGCGACCAATACATATCCTGCTATACGACCGTGAACATGCCCAAAATGCTGTTTGCTTTGTATGCGATCCATGCATACACCACACACACCCCAACACCTCACCATCAACCCAACCCTAGAAAAACAATAAATCCTCTTCCGCCCATCCAGCACCCAACAGCCAGCTCCTAACGCTCTTCTCCAACGGCTCAGGCCCACAAACCAACACCATCGTCCCCTCCTCCCTCCGACAATGTTTCTCGAGCAGCGGCCCCGCGATCCTGCCCCTCGCGCCCTGCCAATCCTCCGGCGCTTGGGTCAATGTATACAAAATTTCCAATCTCTCTTTATTATCTTCTTGCCAATGGTCCAACTCCTCTTTACACAGGATGTCCTCGAGAAGTCTGTTTCCGTTTAACAACGTGCATTGCGTGGGATCGGATGGATCCTGCATGACAGCGCGGAGGACTTGGAAGATGGGCGTGATTCCCGTGCCGCCGCATATCATGATGAATTTCCTGACGGTCCTGGGGTTTTGGTTGACGGAGCAGCGGCCCTGGCCGAGGTACTCGAATTTGCCGATTGGGCCCTTGACGTCGATCCAGTGCCCTGTTGGGATGGAGTCGAGGGCTTTTGTCATTTTGCCGCCTTGGATGCCGTCTTTGTCGGGGTAGATTTTGATGAGGACGTCGAGGAAGCCTTTTTTGCTGGTTTCGGAGAGGGGGGTGTAGGAGCGGATGATTGCCTCGCGGGTTACTGGGTCGCGGAGGCGGAGCATGAGGTGCTGTCCCGTGGGCAACCCTAGTGATTGTTCGTCGAAGTCGAGTTTGAAGGTGAAGATGCGGCAGTCGCTTGACACTGTCTTTTTCGCGTAGAGCAGGGATTTACGCCAGGTGCGTGCGTCGAGGAACACGTCGCGAGGTTCGTTGGATTCGGAGACGGGCTCGCCGGATTCGAGGGCTTTGCGCGCGGTAGCGGATAAAGTGCCGATGTGGTAGTCTGGCATCATGCCTTTCGCGGTCTCGCTGTGGATCGCCATGAATTCGTCTGTAGCGTCGAGCGCAGCGGCGCTGATGATCGACTGTGCGCCGCCGGGGTGGCCTTCGAGGAAAGGTGTACCGTCATAGACTTGACCGTTGACGACGAACCACGGGCTCTCTGCTTTGTCGTGTTTTTGCAGTTCATCGAGTTCGATGGTCGTGTCAACACCGTCCTTGGTCATCTTGATCTCCTTGGCGTCCTCAATGGCGCCATGTTGTGGCTCCTCGCCCGCCATGGCTTCGCCCCAGTGGCCGTTCGTCAAGTTACCGCCGGCTTTCTTGACGCGCTCCATCCAGCCGCCAGGCATGAGGGCTGGTTGTGTGGGGTGCTCGAATGTGAGTGTGCCGTTGTTGTTTTGTATGGCAATGCGGTACCAGGGGTTATTCATCATGCCCAGCACACTCCAGTACATGTCGCGGGGCATAATGCACATCGCCTCGTCCATAGCACGGATGAGGATATCCTTTGCGTCCGCGAGCTCGGACACGGCAACGTCGAGGTTCCAGAAACACCAGCAGAAGCTGGTCTCGCGCCAGTCCATATCGAGACGCCCGCCGAAGAGGGTCTTGTCTTCGTACGCGCGATAGCGGTCTTCGGCATAGTCAATGTTGGCGAGGCGCCATGTCTTGCCTTTGTCGAGGGACACTTCGCAGCGTGTGACTCGGCGTCCACCGCCGCTGTACGCATAGCCTCGAACGTTGTAGGTGTCTGGGGCAGATGCAACCTCGAGCTTCTCCTCGTGCGCAGGGAAGGCGGTTGCGGCGTTGGGCGATAGATCGTAGATCGCATAACGCTCGTCCATCCACCACTTGGGGTTCTTAGCTGACTCGTCCGGATCGACCATAGTTGGCAGTACTCTGTTGTCGTAGATGTGATACCAGTTGTCGCTGGGCTCAGCTGTAACAATGAGTCGTTTGATCCACTTGACACTTCTCCCGCCGATCTGCCCTGGGATCACTGCACGCAGGGGCTTTCCATGATCTGGTGTGAGAGGCTCGCCGTTCATTTTGTGAGCCAACATAATGCCCCTGTTGGGGTCCATAACCCAGTTCAATTTGACGGATGTGCCGTAGTATCCGTTAGGCTACGTACATGTTAGTCTCAGTGATGGTCTTGGAGGCAAACTACTCACAAGTTTATCGGCACCCTCCATGCAAACGTACTTGGCCTTACGAAGAGGCTTTGCACGCTCAATTACATCCTTCATAACAACACCCGTGAACAGTGCTGTCGAAACGCCAGCTGCACCCCATGAGAAACCTTTGCTCTTCCTGACTTGGTTCTGCTCTTTCCGCCTGTTGCCTGCACAGACGAGTGTGATGGGATATGTCACATTCTCATATTCTTTTAACAAATCACGCAATGTAATCTTCAAGGGGTTCTGAACAAGACTGGATGCATGTCAGCTGGTGTGTTCGGGCCCTGTTCCATCTGACGTACCCTTCGACAGAGAACTCCCAATCTAAACATTCCGAATCGTGAACCTCAGGGACGGCACCGTGGTTCCGAACGTAGAAGAGATCCGGACTTGTCAAAAAGCCTTCGTTATAGAGCTCGCTAAGTGGTCCCTCGCAATTGAAAGGATGAACGCCTGTCAGGCGGATCAATCTGGAGTCTCTGGGGACGTGTGCATCAGGTGTGGGTTTGTCGATGTCCAGAACCTGTGATTTCCCAGAAGGCGGCGGTAAAGGCACATCGAGTTCTGTTGGTGCTGTAGAAGTTGTGGACTTGCTATCGTCACTGTCGAAGTCCGTCTCTGGTGGTGTTGGTGGCAGTGGTACCGGTGCAGCCGCTGCCTGTGCTTTGGGCTGGACCTCTGCAGGCGGAGGCAGAGGTACGCCTGCCTTTTCTGCTGCGACTTCACTCATGGCGTGCTGTGATAAAGAGAATGATGAATTAGAGGATGGGTATAGGGCAGAAATCAAGTTGAAAACATGCGACGGGTGAGCAGTCCACACGAATAGGGCCTTGTAAGATGCCCTTGAGACGTTGGAGTGATATCAGAGCGCAGGAAGAGACACGGCAAGGGCAAAGAACCTATGTCGAATAGGACCAGACCAAATGTAACCGATGGCAATGGAACGAGATCTATGGAGATGGCAGTGCAAAGCCTAAGCAGATCGTCTTACCGTAGACACACCGGCGCTCGTAAGGTGCTCCATCTCTCCTTAGCACCCGGGATCACGGAGAAGCCACAGATAGTTTCGAGATCGTGGGGACGCCAGGTTCGCGGTAACAAATTGATATGCCAAATCCCGCATGCCGTCATTGTATAGATAGTAGGAGCCTGGAGAATCGCGTGCTGATCTGCAGTTGGTATGCATCCTTATCTTTGGGACCGTTTCAGGCCTAGTGCCCGCCAGTGTGGCGAGCGCCTTTAGCCTGCGTTCCTGGCACCTCAACCTCATACCAAGTGGGGGTAGATTTCACGAAGTTTCCCTGACGCTCAGCGGAGATACTTGAATTGAAAGTCGCCCTCACCGAATGTCTCACGAAGCAGCCGGATGGTCGGGACTCCCTTACAACAACTCAAATATTGCATTTGAGCACTGCTCTAGCGCTTATAGGCCCAAGCGACTGTACGACTGTCGTCTCATCATGGGAGAGATGATTTGGCGCCCTTGATGCGGGTGCTGATGGGCTTCGAGACTGCTGCGAGGCCACGGAGAAGCCTCGCAGAAGTTCAGCGTGGCGAGATGGCAGCGAAAGTCGAGATGGGTCGAGCGATAAGAGTTGGGTTCGGTGTGGATTCGGATGGGGTCCGTTCATGACGAGGCTGCGCTCGAGTTCAACGCTTCTCCGCGGGCTTTCGGCACCATTGACAAGCGCCGACTAGCAGCCTCACCACACCACATTGTGAACGACCGCGCAAGACTGGCGTTTACATCGTCAACACACCTCATCGGAGACGTTCGGCCAGGTCGACAGGCTCACCGTCTTGTACTGAACGGACCGTTGCACGAATACACGCATGCAGCTCAGAGACAATTTTGTCGTAGAAAACCGTATACAGGCCTCATTGGACGTGATTGATCTTGCAATGCCTCATATGTTAGACAATGGGCCAACTCGAATTTGACCTGAGAGTTTCTCATGCAACGTCTGAGCACGTTGCTTGGTTCGCATCTCACCTCGCATCTTCGATGTCGCCTTCGAGTATCGACCTTTCGCGCCATGCTTGAGTCTGGTGATCATGTCGCCTGCCTTGCCTTTGGTCAGGTCTGACGGCTTGAGTTGATCGTCCATGGGGCGAGACTTGTTCAGGAAGTCTACCTGGGCTTGGGAGGCTGGGCGTCTACGCCACGGCGCTTTCCATGCGATCCAGATGCGCTCAAACACGTCTTTGGCGTAAGTATCAGCACCGTGCACGACATGTTCGAAGGACTCGCCTTCCGCGATGGTTCGAGGGGCAGCATATGGGCTCTTGATGGTCTCAGCCCGAGGTAATCTGCGATAGAATTTGGCGCGAAAGCGGCCTTCTGTGGTATCTGAGGGCTCAATGATGATGTAGTTGCCGCTGTTGGTGGTGAGGATGAACTTGCCTTCGCCAATGCCGACCCAGGCGTACTGACTGTGGTTACGAATGTACTGATCGCCTGATGTATCGGCAATGAGGTCATGGACCGAGTCGTAGTCGGTGAAGGTGATGGCGCCTGGAAGCTTCTTCGACAGCGTCCGGTGCTTCAGAGCCGCAGCTTCCTGCTGACGCAGCCTCTCTGTTTCCTTCCTCTCCTTGAGCTGGGTCAGAGCTTTTGTGTCGGCTTTTTCGACTGGCTCAGCAGGGTCAAGGCCGAACAAGGTAGGAGTCGATACTACACCGGTGCCGAGTGCGGCGACCATGTCGATGATGTGACAGTTCTCCTTGCCTTTGTGTAGACGCATGCCTCGCCCGATCATCTGTACGAGCAAGTTGCGTGACTTGGTAGGGCGGGCGAGGAGTACACAGTCGATATTTGGAATGTCGGTGCCCTCGGTGAAGACACCGCAGTTGAGTAACACAGGGAACTCGCCGTTTCGAAACGAGTCTATTCTGGCGCTGCGGATCTTTGGCGGCGTGTCGCCGGTCACGAACTGAGCGTCGATGCCATATTCCCGGAACTTGGTCGTCAGGTTGGTGACATGACTGAGATCAACACAGAATATCAGCGTTGAGTTGCGGTCCTTGGCCTTGGTAGACCAGGCTTTCACAACGAGCTCGTTAGTCTCGATTGTGTTGATCGCTTTCGACAAAGCTGCAGACTGGAAGTCGCCGTTGGCGCCAGAGCCAACCTTGGTCAAGTCTGCTTTCATCTGAACAGTGGTGAAGACGACGTCAGAGAGCCAGTTCTCTTCGATCATGTCAACGTAGTCCCTATGGACGTCAGTATGCATCTGATGGAGCCTGAGGAACATGCGTACCGATGGTAGACGATGTGATCGATGACGGCTCCAAGCTTCCGGCCATCGAAACGAGACAAGGTAGCAGACACGCCTACCAGGGCAGGCACGACGGGGCCATTGCCCCAGTCGGAGGCATGCTGCAGACCAAAGTGGTCGAGCACCTCGAGGTAGGTGGGGCTGACGATGTGATGTGCCTCGTCAACGAGTACAAGCTTGAAGCGCGACGGGTCGAACTTGTGCAGTCTATCGCCGGACGTGATGCTCTGCACGGAGGCGACGGTGATGTCCGCTGCGCCTGAGGCGTGCTGGTTGCCGAGCTCAATGTCAACGTGTTTATCTGGGTAGGTCAGAGTGCAGTGACGGGCGGCCTGCTCGACGAGCTCGCGGCGGTGGGCAAGGATGAGCGTCTGCGAGGCATCGCCGACGACGGGTATGCGGTCGATGAGGTGGGTGAAGATGACCGTCTTGCCCGAGCCGGTGGCCAACGACACTCCGAGGCGCTTGTGGCCTGCGTGCAGGTAGGAGAGGACTGCCTGTATGCATTCTTCCTGGTATTCGCGCAGCTGGATCTTGGGCGGCGCCGGGACAGGCGGTGGTGGCGGAGGAGGAGTAGCGGCGGCGACGGCGGCGGGCAGCCTGCGGGCTCTCGACGCGTATCTGATGGGCGTGCAGACAGAGGCGAGGCCAATCGGCCGGCAGAATCTCAGCGCATGACGGGAAACGCGAAACATGAAGCTGTTGCTGGGTGAGGAGCGAACATGGCGCGAAGTCACCTGCCTGCGACCACTCGAGATGACGCTCGCCGCGGCACGACGACAGGGTCCAGCGACGGCGGCCCCACCAAAAAGTGCACAGCAACTCGGGCTCGGGCTGGTTGCGACTCTCCAGCACGCATTCACCATGGCCGCCTTCACCTTGCGCCCGCCCGCCCTCGCCCAACAGCGCTCGTTGGGGAACACTCGAACGAACACTTCACAGCGACCACGACGATGAGCTCCGGCGACGAGTCAGCGCAGGACGTGTCCAGCGACAACGAGACGCCGCGACAGTCGCGCGCAGCCTCCCGCCTGCAGTCGCAAACACCGGACACACCGGGCACGCCGCGCAAACGCCGCCGCATCGAGTCGGTCGAGCCGTCCCGGGTGCGCAGGTACTACCTCGAGGGCAAGTACAACGACGCCTACCGCGTGCTCTTCAACGAGCATGTGACCCGAGTCGCTGCGCGCTTTGAGCCAGAGGACGGCCTGCAGCACCACACGACGCAGTACGGCGTGTCGACATGGACGGGCACCGAGCAGGCGATGCTCTTCGCTGCTCTCGAACGGCTAGCCAAGGACGACGTGGCCGGCGTAGCGCACGCTGTTGGCACCAAGAGCATCACCGAAACGCACGAGCTGCTGCTGCTGCTCAAAGACGCGGCTACCACAAAGGGCGACATGGGCCTGACCTTGCGCCATGTGCCGGCAGCGATCGAAGTCGGCCAGGAGTGCAACGAGGAGCTCGATGTCATGGCGGAAGCCCTCGCGTGGTACCAGGAACAGTGGGAGGCCAACGAAGAGCGAGAGCGCTACGGCGACCACTGGCTCATTACCCCTTCCATCGCCGAGGACATCGAGGCCGCCGTCAATGGCCCCTCTAGAGCTGTGTCCACGCAGCCAGCCACGCCCATTGAGCCTGGCACGCCTCGCACGGGTCCAGGTATCGCTGGGTAGGTAAACCTAGACTGCAATGCCATGGCCTACGCTAACTCGACGGCAGCTCCTGCGAACGCTGCAAACACCACAAGATACGCTGCGATCGAGAAGTCCCCTGCACTAACTGTGCGCGGACCAAGAACAAGGTCGTGTGCGAGTACAAGCCTGTCAAACGGACCTACCGCTCAGTCGACGCCACACCGCAGTCGCCCAACGTGGAAGAGGAAGCTACGACAGCCATGCCGGCAGAGCCGCAAATACTTCAGTCAATTCCACAAGCCAGCTTGCTGCATGCTGAGAACATGCTCTCGCTATCCAAAGACTTATTCATGAATCGCTCGCCTGATATTCCCTCGCCCTGGCCTCACTGGTCAGCATACGCCTCAGAGCAAGTGCCACAGCCCTCCATCATGCGCACAGCTTTCAATGACTTCCACACGCTAGCTCTCTCCGTGACCAAACGCTTGATGCAAGCTGCCATCACGCAGGCTACCTCCCGTCTCCGGTCCCAACGCCGCCGCACCAAAAAGGGCGTCATGCCATTTGTCAAGACACGGGACGTACTGTCTGCTATCGACATACTTGGCATGAAAAGGAACGGTCGGTCACGCTGGACAGGAGTCGCAAGACGGTGCAATGTGCGAGTCTTTGACGAGCACCGAACCACAAAATTCAAGGTCACACGACGTGAGATGTCCTGGGACCAAGCAGAGCAGATCTTGGGGCTCTACGATGCAGTCTCTGGATCAACAGCCAGCGATGGCCTTCTCGGCACACCTGCTGTAGAGTCTGAAGACGAAGCAGCCTTCAAGCGTAGAGCAGTTCGCGCCGGCACTCCCCTCCCCATGGAGAGTCTGTCGCTGTCGAATCCGGACTCTCATGGTGGCCTTGAGGATGTTGACTCAGATTCTGCTACTGACGAACCCGAATACGAAGAAGTAAAAGATAAATCGAGACACGTTGATCGAGAGACTCCAGAGCGACCAACAAGTACTGAGCCGGAAGATGCTGCTCAAAACAAAGTGCGCGAGAGACAAACCTTGGAACAATTCGATCAAGAAGCCAGGCGAGAGGACGAAGAGGCGCTCTGCAGCCGTCTGGAAATGATCATCGAGAAAAAGGGCGACTCGCCTAGCGTGGATGAATCTGAAGATGACGACCGAGAGAAACTCTTCGACCCTGTCGACGATTGGCGGAGCTGGACTGAGTACCACGCAGAATGGGAGGAACATGAGAATCCAGTACCCATGGCAAGCTTCATTGCTAATCAGAAGCCTCGTGCAACGCCAGCTGCGCATCCTCGACATCTCGACTCAGACGCGTCGTCGACCGCGTCTGGGAGTCCCCAACAATCCAGAAGGAAGCGCCCAGCTGCAATCGAGCTGCAGGCGCAGAACCCTCGTAGCTACGCAGCAATGCAGGGTGACATCTACAGCCCGCGTGACGATTCTCACGTATCGGACATGTCCCAATCTGACGATGAAGGAGATGCAGATATTCCCACACAGTCAATCGAGGTCAGCAGGCCTGCGCAAAAACCCCTCTCACAAGATGTCATGGACTGGGAATGATGAAGGCGCAAACCTGTCGCAATCGCAAAAGTTTTGACCCGAACCTCGGGCTTCTTTGCGATCTTTGCCAACGTTGACGTTGACGTCGTCCCGCCATCGACCTTCCTATTCGGGCAACGACCTACCCTGTTAACATTGCCAACCCACGATACAACCCGGTAGACTACAGGTGCCGAGCCGCGGACATTTGCTAGCGAACGAATGTTCAGATAGAACTGAGGGGCGATCGGAGTATCCTAGGGTAGTCTAACTTGTAGAGGCAGTTCACTACACGGTCTGTCGGTGACGCACCGCCTACTACTCAACTTCCCGCCATGACATGCCGTTACCAATCATGCAGTATGTATAAAGACTTAATGATCCCTTGTATCTGTGCGTATTGTTCAAGAACAGTTCAACCATGCATCTCCTTACGGCCTTACTGAGCACCATAATCGCCACGGCGTGCGCTCACAATGTGCACGAGCGTGATCTGCCACCACCAGTGGCAGTCAACGACCTAAGTTATACAAGCTGCGCGAACGCAGCATGGCCACCATCCAACGTCGGGGCCGAGTTGATACCGCAGAAGCCGACTGACGAGCTCAAGTCTCTGCTGGACGAGATTGATCCCAAGAACATCGAGGCCACCATTACCAAGCTGGTTTCCTTTGGCACACGCCACACGCTCAGCACTCAAAACAGCACCACTCGCGGGATTGGTGCAGCGCGAGACTGGATCGAATCCGAGATGCGCAAGTACGCCAACGCAAGCTCCGGCCGCACGACTGTCACCGTACAGTCCTACACTCAAGGCATTGCCTCGCGTATACCCTTCCCTGTCCAAATCAGTAACGTTCTCGCAACCGTCAAAGGCAGCGTGACTCCCGACAAAGTCTATATCATGACTGGCCACTACGACAGCCGTGTCACCGACGTTCTGAACTACGAAGCCGATTCGCCTGGCGCCAATGACGATGCATCCGGTGTCGCCATTGCCATGGAACTCGCCCGCATTCTCTCCAAACGACAGCCGCGCAGCACCATCATTCTGGGAGCCGTGGCCGGCGAAGAGCAAAACCTCTATGGTAGCACTTACTTTGCACAGACCCTGCGTAACGCTTCCGTCAATGTTGAAGGCATGCTCAACTGTGACATTGTCGGCTCCTCAACTGGCGACCGCGGACAGAAAGATCCGTACACGATCCGTGCTTTTGCCCAGGGACCCCCAAGCAGCGAGAACGCAACACAGCTCGCCAGCCGACTGCAGATTGGTGGCGAAAACGACTCTCCCGCCCGCGAACTCGCAAGATTCTCAGCAGAGGTCGCAGCCAATAGCGCCACAGGAATGAACGTCGCCATCATTTACCGCCTCGACCGCTTCTTGCGCGGCGGCGACCACTCTCCATTTTTGGCGAACGGATACCCAGCTATCCGCTACACCGAGCCAAACGAGAACTTTGCACATCAACACCAGGACGTCCGGACAGAGAACGGAACTGTGTACGGCGATCTCATCGAGTTTGTCGATTTCGACTTTACTGCGCGCGTGGGCAAAGTCAACCTCGCGACGCTCTGGTCCATGTCGGAAGCGCCTGGATGGCCGAGGAACGTCACCTTGGACACTACTGTCCTCGACAACGACACGAGGCTCAAGTGGATCGTGAGCGACGACCCTAATGTCGAGAGCTACGAGGTTGTGTGGAGGCCCGTCATCAATCCTCTTTGGACGCATATGTTGGATGTTGGTAAGGTTGGCAGTGTCACGTTGCCGTTGTCGAAGGATAATGTCATTTTTGGTGTTAGAGCGGTGGGCGCGAATGGATATAAGAGTCCTGCATCCTACCCTTTCCCTGGCTAGTTGTTTTTAGTAGCCAAGCTGAGTAGAAAAATCAACATACCATAGGTGCTAATGGGATCCTACGTCCCTTTCAATACGAATGCGCGCCACGTGATCGAGTAACAGCATAGCAAGTGCACCTGGGCAAGTAACAACATTGGCGATTGCCGCCACAAGCATTGCCGCCACTTCCTACGCACCTTCCGCGGCTAAACGGGATATCGGACTTTGTCACCGTCCCCGCGTTCGACAACGAATGTTCGTCTGACATTCCCGCCCTTTGCTCCTGCACTGCAAGCGCCCTTCAGCGAATTTGCATGTATAAAATGGCCGCGTCCTAGTAAGAAGCTTAGAGACCATTATCTAGCACAGCGCACGTAATACTACGTTTATTTTCAACGAAACGCAAAATATTGCAACTACACCTACAAAAAAGATGGCCACAGATGATGGAAAAGGATCAACATATGCATTCATCCATCCTGACCTTGGCTCTATGACTGGTGTCATACAGCCAGACAATGTTGTTCAATTTCGTGCTGTACCCTATGCCTCAATCCCAGCACGCTTCAAGAGGTCGATCCTCCTCGACAACCTCCCAGCGGACAAGAGCAACTTTACCAAGCATGGGTAAGACCGATCGTCACAGAGCCGTGACTAAATGCCACTAACGAGTCCAGATACGCATGTCCCCAGATCTTCCCCGACCACGCAGCAGGAGGCGGTCCGCACCCAGACGACCCTATAGCCAACACCTTGGACGAATTCAACTGCCTGATCCTGCAGCTCAACATCCCGCTCTTCATACTCAAATCCCTCTCCACTGAAAACAAGGGCAAACAAGAAAAACTCCCAGTGCTAATCTACATCCACGGCGGCGGCTTCGTCCTCGGCAAAATCGACGCCCAACACAGCACCGCCCTGATGGTGCAGCAATCAATCGCTGACGCTCAACCCATCATCGGCGCGAGTATCCAATACCGACTCGGCGCATTGGGATACCTCCAAACGTCTCGCGAGGATTCTAATTTGGCCCTGAATGACCAACGCAATGCGCTGCTATGGATTCAGAGGTTCGTCTCGGGGTTTGGAGGCGACGAGAAGAGAGTTACGGTGTTTGGTGAGAGCGCGGGGAGTATAAGTATCTGCTACCATATGCTGAGAAAGCCGCCTTCTTCAGGTCCCTTGTTTCAGCGAGCGATACTGATGAGTGGGGTTATTGGACCGAGTACGGCGCCGTGCGAAATGCGAGATGCAGAGAAGCGATATGACGCTTTCCTGGCGAGTTTGGGGATTGAGGAGAGAGGAGATGAAGGATTGCAGAAGCTGAGGGAAGTAGACGTTGATCTGGTCGTTAAGGCATCTGCGAAGATGGGCGATGAGGGCGGTATGTGGTTGTCTGTCAAAGATGAGGAGTGGTTCGGTGAAGGAGCAGGGAGTGTGACCTGGGACCGCGTCCCCGAACTCATCGGGAAATGCGCATGGGTCAACGACATCGTGCTTGGGTGTACAGGCTTTGAGGTTCGCAGAGCCCATCTAACACACCCTAAAACCCCACTCACAATACCAGGGCACCACCTTCGCAACCCGCTACGCATCCATCACCCCCTCCTCCTTCCTCTCCAGCATCTCCTCTCAACTCGGCGAACCCGCCGCCCTCACCATCGCCAAAACATACTCAATCACCCCCACCATGGACCAAAACCTCTTCCTCAACACCCTCCTCCGCTGGGTCGGCGACGCAATCTTCGACGGTACTACCCTCCCTCCCCCCCATTTCATCCACCCACTAACCCCCCACAGCCCCAACCCACACCCTCGCATCCCATCTCTCCACCTCCACCCCCAAAAAAATCTATCGCTACCTATTCGACATCCGCAACCCGTTCCCCAACCACACACTCTACCAGCAACCACACCACTGGGTCGACGTATACTTCGTCTTTATGGCGCACCGGTTCCGCTTCCCATCGCAGCGGTTAAAGGATATATCGACGAAGCACGCGCAGTTGTGGGTTAGCTTTGCGAACGGGAAGGTGCCGTGGGAGGAGTATGTGTATTCTGGTGAAGGGGATGAGGTGGTTATGGTGGCTGATGAGAGGGAGGGGTGGGTGGAGAAGAGGGTGCAGCAGGTGGAGTTGGAGTTGGAGTGGGGGTATAAGAGGTGCGAGGAGCTTGTGGGGTGTTGGGAGGGGATGAGGGGGAGGGAGTGGGGGGCGTTGGATTTGGAGTGTTTGAGGGGGGTGGGGAAGACGTGAGAGGAGGGTGGTGGGAGGGATAGGGTTGCGAGATGTGTGTGAGGCCAAGGTAAAGAGTCGTTGTTGTGTGTAGTGGCGAGGAATGGGAAAGACTGCTCCTTGCAACTATCCCACGCCCAAATTTACATGGCGCTGCACTCTGAGGATATGGATTTCCGGGCCGCGGTTCTGGTCGCCGTGCATATATCACCGATGATGCTGGCGACGACTGAGCTCATCACTGACGGACACCTTTCTCTGCCTCACTCAGATGCTTCCTAGCGGTAGCTACCCCCTGCTGGAATTGACCACCCCATGCTTGCTTCGATGATGCGCGCCCCGCGCGGCGATGCGTAGTTTTCCTCGTCGAAAGCCGTCGGTCTGGGAAATCCTCTTGCTTTGGGTTGCAGTCGAGAGAACTACAGTCACAAGGGATGAGATATTCGGGCCGGAGTCCAAGTGGGTTTTCACCTCCATTCGGAACCCGATTCTCTGCAAACATTGTGCACCTGCGCACTGGACGGTTGAGTCGGACAGAAGTAAAGACATCCAGCACTTCTACGAGATCCATCAGAAGGTGCTGAAGGCGCCTTACACGGTGGTCCGGCACTATGACGTTGAACTGCGGGTACTGTTGGTGCTCGTCCGCGATGGACTGTTCTTCTTGCTCCAATTTCTTGCGTTTCTGCTCGTGTTTGGAATGTTCTCCCAGCGCTATCCTGTCCATCTTCTTGGTCTCTTCGTCATCCCGAGCGTCTTGCAGTCTTTTCCTTTCCAATTCGGTCTTCTGTCCTTCTTCTTGGTTGTCGATGTATTTCAGCATGGTTTCGTAAGCCTGGGGATTGGGTTGTGTTGACCATTCAGGTTTGGTGGTGTATAAATTTCGGAATCGACGGTAGATGATGCGTTGGAATTCGTCCTCGTACCACTCGAATAGCTTGTGCAAGCCCGGGGAGTCTGCGTGCCCCGATTCAGAGGCTGCCTCGTACTTCTTCTGAAATTCCGTCCACCTGATTACTCGCAGCTCCCGGGCACCGCCGTGATCAATGACCTCGGTGAGATGTTCTTGGGCAGCTAGTATGTCGCCTTCGAACCATCGCATCTCCCGGCTTTCACGCCCTTCATAGTCCATGGAGATGAACTCGTCTTGTATCTTCCAAAGAATCTTCTTCAGCTGCTCCGCCTCTTTGCTCTTGATGTGCGCAAAAAAGTGAGTCATCTCGCGGACGATGTGAACGCCAGCGAAGTACGAACCGAGCAGATAGGATGTGAATTGGCTGCTCCATCCGTCACCGTAGGCGGCGCATCGCTGGGGACTATAGTTGTCTTCATCCAGAATATCAGAAAACCAGTTGGCTAGGTCCCAGGCTGCGATTATGAGGGGCACTGAGTATCGAGCCAGCGCCTTCTTGTTTGCACGAGCTTGCATTCGTTCTTCGTTCCATCCTGACATCCAAGCTGTCGCAATTGCGCCAACCAAGGCAAGAATGCCCGTTACTATGGCTGCAACGGTGGTTCCATCGAGCGACATCTTTCTCGGGTAGACGCTCGCGGTTTAAAGACAAGGATAATGGAGGGGCCCTAAGTGGGCGCGCACTTTTCGCGATGTATGGTAGTGTCGATGACAATGAATCAATCGAATTTGTCCTGAGCGAAAATGATAATGTAGTAAGGTACCTATGGTATGTCACATGGGGCAAATGTCGACCGGTATGGCAATTTATCAATCATAGCTGAAAGCCCCTGCCAAACCCAGCCTGCATGGCTGCAAGCTTTGATGATCAACTCGAAGACTGATCTACAGATGTGAGCCTAGATTGCGCTAGTTGCGGCTGAGATGTGCAGCCCACCCGACTCTGGACGTCGCCTATTTTGGACGCTGCATTCAGCCACGTCAAATCGAGGCGATCCACCAAGAATGCATCTATTGCGAGTTCTGATCATGATTCCACGTTTTGTGGGGCCTTTTTCTGGTCGTGAATGAAGTTTCTCGGCTGGCGATTTCAACCCGGTTCAAAAACGAACGCATAGTGCCAATATATCAGTATCATCAAACGATCTTGAAAGTAGGTGGTACAGAGGCACATACGCAAAGATCTCGAAGATCTCATGCGCCAACGGAAGCAGCCGAGAGTTACGGCTTCCAGGCTTCTATGGATTGGTTGGCACTGACGAAAACCCGCTAGCGCACCCCACAATACTACGTCGTATAGTGCGCTATAGCTGGTGGTGGCGTTCGCATTGTCTAAAGACAACCTTCCAAAGGACAGTTATGTAGGTTGACGAAGCAGGGACATCGGAGCAGGGCAATTGGGCTTCGACTATGTGTAAGCTGGTTGCCTCATCTCGTTCATTATACGGTTGCCCTTACTCTGTCACTTTGACCGTGCTCTTGTATTGTTGCTCCTACCTTATACTCATGTACCCGCGCCGCATTCCAACCGAATTTGGAAACGAGAGACGAAACATAATATGCGAGCAAGAAACTTCGCTTGGCTGCGGTCAAAGAGGTATTTCACGAGTCTGATGTCCATCCCACTTGTCCGGCTTGAGAAGCCATCTCATTCCTTCACCGCTCCGGTCCTTGGCTCCTTCTGAGCTCACTGACGCCCTCTTAAAGCTTCTGACAGTACGCGCTCGCAATCTTCCCTTCCCAGCTGTACAAGTGGCGACGCACATCCTTGTACTTGCGCGAGCCAACTTCAAGAACGGCACCTCCGCCAGTGAAGTCGTTGATACCGCAGTCCTTCTCCCTGCTTGATCTTAGCAGACTGCCATCAACTCCACCTCATCGATCAATCTTCTCCGTGTACGTGCGTGACGTCAAAATGTACACTGAATAATCTACGACGCATCATGGGAAACTCACTGGTAGAAACTGCACTTCGATCCCTTCTCCACGCTCAGGCTCTTGACCTTACCATCGAACCCACCCGGAACGGCGGCGATGTTGGTGCAGTAGTTGTTTGCGGGGAGGAACGTGCTCTGACCAAACGTGCCATCATCGACAGCGCCGGAGGACTTGTAGATGGTAGCAGCACGAGCGTCGCGAGTATCGAGAACAACGGGAGCGTGTGCCTCGATGCTCTTGAGGGCTTGGACTGGAAGTGACTTGGTAGGTGGGTACAGGTGAATGGCGTGAATGTCGATGGGCTCGGTGCTGGTTGCGACTGGGAGTGCAATAGCAAAGGTGCCGAGACCGAGGAGGACGAGTGTTGTGAGCTGCATGGCGACGTTGATGCTTTGGGAAGGGTTGTAGCCTTAGCTGAGTTATTGCCGAACGTGGTAGTGTTGACAGACACAAAGATGGATGTTTATGTACCCAGCAAGTACCATATGTGGCGTAGCCGCAAACGGTCATCGACGCTGCGAGTTAAGGTGAGCTTCGGGAGCTGCCCTCACTGGGGGCGCCCTTTCTTGGCAGTGAAGCGGGATGCCATGTGGTTTCTTTGTGCGACGATGCCAGAGGCCAAGGGAGATTGCACCCGTTTATATCTTCACCTTTGAGGATGAAAAGTTGAGTGCCTGTAAAGGATGTCAAAGGGAAAGGGCGTCGTTTCGAACAAGAAATGTAGGTGCGCAGCCCCAGCACTGCAAATTGGCCTCCACAGATGTGTTCTCCTAAGGCCTTTGTAACACAATTCTCATTACGCATTAATGTGCTCATAATAGACACATCGCATGAGCACCGCAAATGCCAAACTCTTCGAATGATCCTCTCTTTGCATTCACACCCCATCCAGATTCTGCTCTCCCTTCTTCATCAGTCCCTCGTCGCTCGAGCTTCCCTCGCCACCATCTGCAACGACAGCTTCAAGATCTTCACCTTTTGTCGGAGCGGCAGGTTCCTTCGGTGGTTGTTCTACAGCAACAACAGGCGATAGTGCAGGTGCAGGAGTCGGCGCTGGCGTGGGCGCTGGCTCCAACACAGCGCCAGGCTCAGCAGGCTTCGAAGGTTCGGTCGGTTTCGCAGGTTCATCCGCAGGCTCAGGGGGTGGACTCGAAGGCTGGCTCTTCTGTTTCGGTGGGGCTGTTGCAGGGCTGGCATCTGGATCCGAGGCTGGAGGGGGCGCAGCACTGTTTGCAGGTGCAGAAGTGTTGCCGTTGGCGCTTGGAGAGGACTCTGGAGCGGAGATGATCTGTGGTTGTTGGGGACGCGCGCGTAGGGCGGCATTGGCACCTTCACCGACGGCGTTCATGTATATGTCCGCTGTGAGATGTCAGCTTGCATCATGCCACGAGGAACCTTCGCTTGCTCGAGATAGGGTCGAGAGCGGTATGCTATGTAGAAGATAGCAGAAGGTGACTTACGGTCGTTCATAGTATTGCTCCGGACCGCCTTGTCCAACAGTCTCGTCAATCTCGCAACCTCACTCCTCACACTCACGGTGTCATCGATAGCAACCTCATCATACCCATGCATACCCTGCTGTATCCCCAGCCACATGACTTCACTGTTTTCCATCTCGTCCACGACGCGATCAAGATCGTCTCTAAACATTCTCGCCCGCATAGGCTGACCCCTGCTCTTCAGATACGCCACCAAACCGGCGATAACAGTATTAAGCGCACCAAAGACGGTAATGAGGATGTGCGAGGATTCGCTTGCACCAAGCGCTGTCAGCGCAGCGCCAAGTACGACCTGCGTTAGGAGCAGCGTGTTCGAGAGCGCAGCTGTAAAAAGGTATGTCGCATTCTGCGTGTTGCGCTTGTGAATTGCACGACCATACAAAGTTCTTTTGAAGCCCGCGGGATGAGGTGCATTCTTGACCCCATTAGACGGCGGGACTCCGACGAGCAAGCAGAACTCCTGATGGACGTCGCGCTTGTGGCTGCTGCCGTTGCCAATGAAGTCTGAGCTGAGGAAAGGCAAGGGGTTCTCGCCGAGCAGAGGGGTGCGTTCGGTGGCCATGATGGGCTTGTGCAACGTCGACACCAGGGCCGAAAGGCGCGCAGCGCGAGGTTCAGGGAGCGAAGTTTGTGCGGCGATCCAGATTGCGCGATTCGAGGATCTTGAAGCTTATGTGAAGACGGGGCTAGGGGCGTAGCGTGGGGACTAGCGAATAGTTCCCGTGTGGGCGGATGAAAGCTTCGCGGTCTAGCTCGAGCGGTTGGCGCAAGTTACGCCGCGATTTGACCCTGAAATGAGTATTTGCTCATCGCTGGCGATGTCTCGCAGGTTCGCATGGTACCCATAGAAACATGTTCAGGATGATCGTGACGCAAGGGAGGCGCCGCATGGCTCCTGCCATTGCTACAGATGACTGCCGGAAGGTCATCTGGTAGCACAAGGCTGCGACAACAAGTCATATTGAGTGGGGAATATCCAAACCTACTTACAACGAGACAGCAACAAATTAGCGCCTGCTGTGCCCGTGACGAGCCGTCCAGTCTTCCGACGCCAATCGCAGATAAGAAATGATAAGAAAGTGCAGTGGCGATAGCCAGGGGTATTATATACTCAATATACAGAATGCAAATGCCAAAAGCAAATGAAATAAAACATGTAGAGGGAATGGTGAGACCAAACACTCACTCAGCGTGCGTCATCGTCTGGCTGCACTTCGAGACTGCGTAGACGTTGCGCCAATAGACCAGCAGCTGGTGGCGAAGCTGTGCTGCCCAAAGGAGAGAAGGCATTGCCTCCATAACCAACATCTCCTCTGCTGAGCTTCTCAAAAGTTGCTTCCTGGTCAACGATGGTCTGTCCGAACCCTGACGGAGGCGATGCCATCGGTGATCTGAACGTGCCCTTCGTGTCAATGTCCATCTGCTCGCGTGACACGGGTCGCGACTCGATCGAGGCCAGACGTGTAAGGTGGAAAGGAATAGGATGTATGAGCGGGATGCTTGAACTATAGTCGCCAGGAATGGAGGAGTTTAGCGAGCCGCCCGTGAAGCGTATGGCAGGCGGAGGTAGTTGTGAGTTCTGCGCCAGACCGTCCATCTGATCGTACTCGTACATCCGTTGTGAGCGGGAAAGTGGTCCTCCAGCACTTTGGCGTCGACGAGCTCTTTCAATAGTAGACAGTACGTTCGGTAACGGCGCAGTTGTCATCGTCAATTCGCGAGATGGCTTGTAGGTGCTGTATTTCGGTTCAGGTTGCTGCACCTCGTTGCGAAGCTTCTCCTTGCCATCAGGGACTCTATTGGCGAAGACCACTCGAATGCTCTTGTACAGGTAGTAGCGACCTTTTCCAGTACAGCAAATGTGTAGATGTACCAGGTATCGCAATATAGGGCGGTCTCTTGGGTCGTCTGAACTGCTCAACGCAGCTTCGGGTCGATCCGTCCCAAGATTTTTCCGCGAGGACAAGGGCATGTCAATGATGGGACCGGCAGAATAACTGCGCTGACGAATGAACGTCTTCTGACCGGGCTCCATATCTAACACATTATACGGTACGAGAAACAACTTGACCGCAGTCCGGTTGGGGTTCTTGAGTACGATTTGCAGCTGGCCTTCGGCTGGGATGCGGTAGCAGCCACCTGGCGGAGCTTTGGGAGAGGCTGATCGTCTCTTCTTCTTTTCTTTGCGTCGCAGGTCCAAAGCCTCATGCTCTCTCACACGTTCATCGTCGAATTGCCATCGAATGTCGAGATTTTCCGGATCGGTGGTCTGCGTAGCTGCTCGCCGTCTGCGCTTGCCGTCATCAAGCTTCTCTACTGGAGGGGCTAGTGAGTGCTCCAGATCAATCAGTCCGACGTATGGACTGGGCTCATTATGAGATATTCTGCCATTCCCTGTGTTGTAGCTGTAGAAAACTGCTGGGAAAGGGACGGTAACATGAGGTGGGCACTTGAGGCTGGACTTGCAATGCCCCTTACCGAGAACGCCAATCTTAGCAACAAAGTCCAAAGGTCGCGAAGGTATGGTTGACATTCGGCCACGGAGTATTGATTCTTCATACGAGCCGACCATGGGTGCATGCTGTATTGGCGACACATCCGAAATAGACGGCCTTCGAGCGGCGAACGGCGATTGAGGAGTTGAATGCGGCTCGAATTGAATGAGGGAATTCACCGATCTCCTAGGCTGGTGTGCTTGGTAGGGTAGAGTTTCTCCACGTCGCAGGTGCCGAGCTGCTGGAGTACCAGATGCCGATCTTGCCATTTGTGTTGATTGATACTGCTGGAAGGAGTCTGGCGAGAACGTGTGCCGCCGGTTGCTGCGATCTGGGCTTCTCGAACTTCGCCTGGAGCTCGGTCGTGAGCTGTTGTCAAGATCCGTATGATTGATCTGCTGAACAAGCGGACTAGTTGGCGGGAGGAATGTGAACGAAGCTGAGGGCGACTGCGAAGTTGCTCGAGCGCGCGACACTGGAGCGGAGTCGTAGTTGAGCGCATTATCAAATGCGTACGACACAGCATTCCGGGATGCCGGGGCCGTTGCCGCAGGAAAGGATCGTTTCCATGGAACGATGGGCGAGGTGGCTAGGAAGGCAGAGGATGATGTACTATTCGCCTCTGGGCCACCTTGACGCTCCCGAAAGTCTCCAGAGTGTAGCGCTGATCTAGGTCGTGCGATTTCTAGACCTGCCGATGCTTGGTCGGGAATCTGGTCCGAGATGAGTGTGCGTGGATCTTGAGCTTCTTTTAGAGACGTCGTGGGCGTTTGCGGTAGATCTTGAGAAGGCGGTTGCGAGGATTGGGATGTGCAGTCTGCAAAGTTGCTATTCTGGTGTCACATGCGTTAATTCTAAATCTTCCAATGGGGCTTTAGGACACTGTTTGCCCAAACGCCTTAAGAGATCAGTGACTCACATCCTGGCGAAACTGCCATAGTGGGCTCTTCACTCGTTTAATCCGCTCGATGAGTCCGTTGCGGTCTCTCGATGTCGGTTGAGCTTCATGGTCGGACGATGCTTGTGCTGTGATAGCGTCCAATACACTCTCCAGAGACAAGCTCTCTGGCGAAGAGGCATCCCTGCTAAAGTTCGTCGTCCCTTCTTTGTGAAATTCATCTGACGACATCTGACGTGATGGAGTCGTCCGCCGGGGCGGACTATCTTGAGGATCATGAAATATCGGCATGCTTGAAACGACTTATGGCTGAGAACAACATGGGTACAATACGTGACCAAAAGTCGAAAGTGGTGATGAGGTAATGAAGGTGTGACCAGCGCGACGAGAGTGTGCAGCACTGCAAGGACAGGGCAGGATCAAGCGGTTGGAGCACCTGCTGGCCCGGCGAATGACACAAGGAAGAAAACTCAATTCAAGTCAAAGGATGCGCTGGCTCAGTGGCTGCCTCACCGTGCACGCACCGCTCAAACTTCGAGACGAAACGTGGTGGAGCTTTCAGGCGCAAGGTGCGGAGGTGATGGCGGCAGGGTTTCGAGAGATGACGCGCTGTGATGTTGGACACAAAGGCGAGGTCGGCTGCTTCAATGACTCCTTATCGTGCGCTGATAGAGGTGCGGAGCAGCGGCCAGACCGGATTTTGCCGGGGATCTGGCCGCTGCGGGAAGGTCACACGACGTGAAACGGCCTCAGCGTCTCTCTCGAAGAGCTGGAAGCTCCCGCGCCAGAGCGCTCAGCTTTCAAGGCGCACAAAGCGGGCGCTTCGTCTCCGCTGCGGCGTTGCGGACAGCTGAGTGGTTGTCCTCAGCTTGTTCCTTATCGATTACAGCGCCAAGCCTGCAAAAGTTCCGCTCGCGCTTTCCTCGCTAATGCATTGACGAGTGCAAGAATCACCGAAGCACATACACCCGTAGACATGGCGGAGAAGTGGACGCACGATGGCGATTCAGCTAAAGCTGTAAAACAGCAAAAGAGAGGGTTCCAGATCGGTCCTGCCAACCTCCCTGACGGCACGCATAAGCGCAAAAGTATGTCTCAAACTCAAGGTTCGACAATCGGAGTACTGACTGTCCCGCAGTAAAGAAGATCAAAGAGAACGTTATCTACAAGGCAAAGCTCAAGAAGCAATACGCCAAGCTCAAGGCACGGGAGGAGAATACAGATGATGTGTCTCGCAAATCTGTTTACGACCGCGAAGCTGAGGCCAACGATGACAATGAGACCTCCGCCGGACCAGTACCAGAACCCACGCTCGAGCCCCACCCCGACCGCGTGAAGATGCTAGAAGAACCAGAGAAGGAAGTCCCAGTATCATCATTCGACAAACGACAAAAGCGGCAGCGGGCGGACCCCTTCCAAAAGGAGGCTGACATTGCGCGTAAGAAAAAGGAGCAAGCAGAAGCACGACAGAAGGCGAAAGAAGAAGCGGACAGAGAGCGCACAAAGAAGATCGCTGAACGTGAGCGCTTCAGAAAAGCAATGGCAAAGGCCAGAGGAGGACCCAACGGGCAAAGGAAGTTGGGTCGAGAGAGCAAGGTTCTGCTCGTGAAGGCGCAGAGACTCATGGGAAAATCATGAAATCGAATGCTCGAGCGCCGTGTAGCGCACAAAAAAGGAGATTTCAAGCAGCAGCCGTGCATTCGAATACTCGCACATCTGAGCTAGGGAACAGAATGCGTTGTGTGCGTGGTGGGACCCAGCCTAGCCGCACTGCTCCCCGCCTTTTGGGCTCGGGACAAAACTTGTGTACACACTCGTGCTCCCTTGACTGGCAGTGAAAAGCGGAGTTTTGGAACTAACGCATGGACGGACCTAGATGTGGGGTGTAAGCATAGTAACACAGCCGTCACCGCTCTCTCTGACAGTCGCGTAGGTAGCGCCTGTTCGGTGCTTGACATCATATGCATCATACACACTTGGTGGACTGGTGTGCATGTGTGCATCTCGGAACACTGATGCGCCGTCACCATTGCAGCGATCAATTTAGGATCTCAACGATATGACCATAAATTGCAAGACAACCCTGTCGTCTGTACCTGCTGCCCAAGATTCGTCAATCGTTCCTGCCAAATATGACCACACTTGGCGCGCTAACTAAGTATTTACTTTCCCTCACCACCTACCCTCACACGAGTCACAAGTAACCGATTGCTTTATCTTTCACACACGATGGCGTCGCTTCTGTTCGCTGGTCTGGTACATCTATGTCACTGCTTACGAGTGCGGCTCTGCTCGAGTCGCACGACCTTTGTCTACACCGACCTTCTTTGCGCGCGCAATTCTCAGCCTTGCCAGTCAACAAACAAACGCCACTGATCCCATTGTTGAAGCGCACCAGATTTAGTTCATGTCTCATCAGCCCTGTCTTCACGATCGTCCTTGTGGTACAATAAGCTGACCATGCTTCACAGACATACCGCCTCCAGCCTTGCAGGGTATCTAACGGTGAGGACGCTACGCAGGTCTTCCCATACAATATGAGGTCACTTGCAGCCTTATCGGATCAAGATGTAGAGCCGTGAGTCGGTCCTTCACGATCACCAATCCAAGACCGCATATGTCTATGGCAACGCATCGTTGTAACGACCGATGTCGACGCTGGCATTTCCTTGATCCTCGC
The DNA here is from genome assembly GCA_016630955.3 of Didymella arachidicola. Taxonomy (NCBI): domain Eukaryota; kingdom Fungi; phylum Ascomycota; class Dothideomycetes; order Pleosporales; family Didymellaceae; genus Didymella; species Didymella arachidicola. The sequence goes on along the minus strand of CM050000.1, from coordinate 871,974 downwards.
TTGATACAATCACGACGCACATTTTACATTAGCATTCAATTCCTACGACATGCGTGACGCTTGACCGGCGGGGTGGGTATCCTCGAAAGATCAACCCGCAGCGACTTGATTCAGAACGTCTGATGCAGCATATGATTTTCTCAGTCTCGCTTTGAGTACTTTATAGTTTATGCCTCCCGTGGAATATCCAGCTTCCTCCTTTGTCAGACCTCATCTTCCAGACACAGCCTAAGCTTATCTCCAATTGCTCATCACAAGCATCTGCGCCCACTACCTCGCCTACCTTGACACACACACTGGTCTCACGATTCACAGCCTCATTGCAGCCATGACCGATATGGCTGACCGACACCCACGCCGTTGGACTGCAGCGGAAGATCAGATCCTTCGTGAGCAAGTCGATGCTCAACAATCACAGGGCATAGGTAAGGACTGGTGCCAAGTTGCATTAGCCCTTCCTGGACGGACCAACAAAGATTGCCGCAAGAGATGGCACAACTCGGTAACTGAGGGGTTGAAGAAAGGCCAATGGTCAAAGTCCGAAGACCAGCTATTGACACACGGCGTGCATCGGTATGGACCACAATGGACAAAGGTCGCAACTTGTATCAGCACCCGTAGCGCTGACCAGTGCGCTAAGAGGTGGCAGCAGTCCCTAGACCCTCGCCTTGACCGCAGCGAGTGGCGTAAAGATGAGGATGCAGCCTTGCTTGTAGCCGTCGAACGCCTCGGCCGGCACTGGAAAGACATCCAGGAGCAGTTTCTGCCCCATCGATCGAAGAACTGCGTCAAGAACCGCTACTCTGTTCTTTCGCGGAGAAATGCTTCGCAGCTGGTATCATACGACGACAGTGCTGAGGGCTCATCTTCTGACCCTGGCACGCCGTTCCAGCCCGTCGTCGATCCGTCATTTTCATACTCTTTGCTGCAGCCTGCGTACAGCATTCCACAAGCATCTTACGGCCCTACCCAGCATTCCTACCCTGACTACAATAACGAGTCACCAATATGCTCGGGGCTCAGCGGCTCAACCAGCTTCCAGGGCGCATATTACTCCGAGCATCACGGTGCCAAATCCATGCCAACACGCCCTTCAGTGCATCCATATCAGGTACTTCCAAGCATTGCAGAAGGATGGAACAGCTTGCAACCCGCTATGGGTATGCAGAGTTTCACACAATATTCGGTCTCTCCTTCTACACCCTATCAAACGCAGCAGTACGCGCCCTACCAGCCACCTCCAGCATCAGCTGGTGGCTTGTACGTGCTATCGTACGCCCAAGCGCCCGACTGTTATGTCTCACCAGTGGGAGCATCGAACCAAGCCCCTCACAGCAGAGGCTATGACGTCTCGCTACAAAACACTTCACACTTTGATATGTCTTCGAGATAGTCGAGAACTTGGCAGAGCATGTATTCGAAGACCTTAAAATAGCTTAGAACTTCACAGTCGCATTTAACCTCAACCCTATTGCTTGCACCAAACCTCATCAGCCAGTAGTGACCTTGGCGCTCGGAGTGGATGTATAAAAACAGCTCACATGAGGTCTTCCCTCACTCCAATCCTGGCCTTGTCTTCAAATCTCCCAAAACCACATGGAGAAAGCACATGCGTCTGCCCGCCTACTTTTGAAACCCCAACCCAACTACACGATGCGCGCATCTGTTGTTTGTCGGACAAAATTGTCTTAAAACTTACATGTGCTGCTTGTCTGATGCAAAGAAATCATCACATGATCCCAATATTTCTATCTGTGGGCATGAAGCTCATATATCAAGCATTGATATCTTACGATTGAGAAGTCTATCCTCTCGACACGTCTTTTGGACAATATTTGTGTGTCAGGGTAGCATTCCAGAATAAATAACACATGTGAATCAGAGTTGGCTTTTCGAAAAGCTTTGCCAACAGGCGGGGATGCGGAGGCTCTCATCGTATGGCACATCTCTTGAATCTTTTTAATTGATATCCTTGGAGTGATCTACGGGGTCAGTAGATCTTTACAGAACGAAAACAGAGCATCAAAGCTCCTTCTCCCGCTCCGTTCGCTCCATCCTCATGACTTCAATGTCAACCACGACTTAGTTGTCGAAATTTTCGACCGTCGCACAGCTTCTTCACAGCCACTCCACTTCCCAAACCGCCTCATTCTCACTCTTCCCCGGCACTGCAATCAATAATCCGCTGTCTAGGCCCTTGTGGCTCAAGAACATGTTTTCGCCTTCGCTGTGCATGTACCAGCCATCATGCATAGACGAGATCTGCATTTGATAGACGCCCTTTCCGGCAGGATCACAGAGGCTATAGATAGACTGTGGTGATGAAGCCACGGGGAGAGTCTGCGGTGTCTGACCAGAAGTGACTACTGCCAACGTGTACTGTGCTCGCCGGAGGACGGTATGATGAGAAGCGATCCATTGACGTCGAGTGCGACGAAGGACCCATGGACTCTTGGATTGCCTCTGAGCACGTGTCAACTGTGATAGTTGGGCTGCCAGAGTGGACGCTCTAATACTTTTCCGCCTCAATGCCTATCTGCTTGATTCTTTGAAAGTGTCAGACGTGCAGTGCAGAGACCCAATGGTTGGTGTGCCGAGTGCTGGACATGTTTCAGCTCGTTGAGCTAAGTAGGCGAACACCTGTCGCACTGTCGATTTCTCGTTGGACGGTGGGTCATGTTTTGATGCTTACGCTGGCGTCGGCAACTGCGCTTTCTAATGGGAATTCGCAGCGTAAACTCTCATTGTTGACTTCATACTTACAAGTATTGTAGCTGAAACGATAGGCAGTGTCCGTGAGTTCAGTGTGAGAAAGAATTCGTCCATATATCTCAGCTATAATCAAATATCAAGTCCAAGACAGCAAAGGCCTTTCCAAGCTCCAGCACAACCAATCATTCAGCGCAATTATCAATGCAGTTCAATACTTAGAACTGATCGATGAAGCTCCTCAGCGCGCCGATGCGAGTATACACACCGGGGAAACCAGCAAGCGCACATCCAGTACCCCAGCTGACAGCACCAATCAGTGTGCCGGTGCTGACATCAACAATAGGACCGCCAGAGTCACCCTGGCAGGAGTCCTTGCCACCGGCAGCGAGACCGGCACAGATCATGTTGGTAGTGACCTCCTTTGGGGGGTTGTCGAGGAGGTAGTTGGCGACACAAGTGCTGCGGCTGACGATGGGAACATCGACCTTGCGGAGCGTGGTGGTAGATTGCGCAGAGTTCTGGGTGGTACCCCTGCAAATTTTTTAGCTTCATAAAGTGATCAATAGTGAGAAACATACCAGCCGGCGGTCCTAGCAACGGTGTTGGCGGCCGGGTCAGAGCCAGCAGCAGCCAGAGTGGCATACTTGATGGTCGAACTTATAGGGATAGCAGTACGGAGCTTGAGAATTGCAACGTCGTTGTCAATGATTTCCGAGTCATACTGGGGGTGAATGTTGAGCGAAGAGACAGGAGAAGTGACTCCGCCGGAGTTGCGGTTCTGCCGCGAAGTTAGCAATGTAGTTTGGAAGAGTATATCCCCAAGAAACCTACCAAAGAGCCAGCACGAACGGTGAGACCGGTGGTGGTCTGGCCATCAGCGCAGTGAGCGGCAGTCAAAACAGTAGTCGAGTCCAGGAGGGAGCCACCGCAGAAGTGAGCGCCGTTCTTCTGGATGCTGACAATGAAGGGGAAGTCGCCAGCTACTGCAGGGACACCACCAACAATCGCAGGTGCGTCGGTTTCATCCCATTGAGCGACAGGTGCGGCAGAAACGAGAGAAAGGGCGGCAAGGCCGACAACGAAAGACTTAGCACTCATGATGAATGATCGTACTGGATCGCTGGAGGTTGGTCGTAAGCTGGCTGGACTGAGAAGCTGTGAGTGCCGATGATATTTCGAACAGGTAGTGACCTGCAGTACTTAAACTGTGTACCACGTCCTGGGCGCAGGTACCAGAATTGTAGCAACCTTCCTATCCTGTACATATTGATGATTCGAGGCTCGACCATTCACCAGGCAGGACGTACTTCCAGTTGTGAATCCTCAAGACTTGGCCCGTCGTGTTGTTGTTGAGGCTTGTGGGCTTGGGCAATGATCGGCCGTGACATGGATCCGCAAAAGAACCGCAGCTTAGCGAAACGGGAAGGTATCGAAGGTACTGTTATAGATTAACTTTCTTCATAGTCACTCGCAGATAACGTCGTCTCGTACGGTGGTCGTGCATTGGCTTCGATGGATTTCGGACCACGTTGTGTATCGTTGTTGATGGCGACAATTTTCTGTGTCCACACCGAACATCAAGCAAAACCCAACGAGGTGTCGCGAGAGAAGCGCCAATGACAAGTTGAACGAGTCAAAGACGTTGAGTTTTGGATCAATCGGAGTGACCAGGGTACCAGCCTAGGCCGCAGGATATTATAGGAAGGAAGTTTGTATGAACCCCAAGTCGCCTTCGGGAGATTGCCGACTTGCGTGCACCAATGCCGTCGGCGACTCCATAGACTGTCAATTGAATGCTTGAATACCAAGTGCGAGACGCCCTGCATGCGGAAGGTGCTCCAACCACCCAGCCGCCGCCTCGCCCAGGTTGGCGGACGGATGCCCTAAGAATACGAAATTCAGTGTTGGAGCGACTCCACAGCTGCAGTGCCTGTTTCACCAGCCTATTTTCTTCATTCTCATTCTACCTGTCTGCTCCTTTGCAATCTACGTGGGATGTGTGCAATCTCGGCCGTTATACGGCCCTCGATGACGGTGCCGAAGGCGCGCAGTCTCGCAGTCTCGTACTGGCTGCTCTTGACGCTGGATGTTGTTGCCCCCAGTAAAATCTCTTATCCTTGCTTGGTATTTGTAGATGCACGAACTTGAGGCATTGGTGGACGGTGAAGCGCCAGCTGCGGACTGGGTCTTTGCCCCTACTGTGCAAACGTCTACCCATCGATACCGCCAGCAAGCAGTCCTGATATTTCTTTACTATCTCTGTCAGTAATCTTTGCTTCCAGCAAAGCACTAGATCTACTCAGATCTCTATGGCATATTATAAAACATTTGCGGAGCTTGGTTCCGGTGACTACGTAACTCCTTGGCAGGTACCTCTGTTCATCCTACGATCTTAGGGCAGCCGCATGAGACCCGAGCCACTCCCGAAATCCCGCAAAGGTTTAATGGGTCACGTCCAGCTTTGGATAGAATACAATGCTCCTTCCGAAACAGAGCTGCTAACGGACAACGGTCTACTTTCGTTTACACCAAGGACGGCAGTCATGTGGCTGTGGCTCACCCATATGATTCTCCTCAATACCAGGTGGCTATGGCGAGTGGATTTGTCGCAAAAAAATTATCTCTTATCGAGCATGGGATGCTCTGCTCCCTTTGGATTCTGCTTCCGAAGGGATCCCATCAACGACCGGGTATGCCACTGACGGCAGCCGCCGAAGCAGGATCCTCGTCTGCAGTTCTATATTGATTCCTCTGGATGCGGCAGTAGAGGTATATATTGGCACCAACGTCTGCTCCGTCGGTCTTATCCTTGACGCCGTGGATGGGCGTGTAGCATGGATCAGGCAGGAGATGCTTCGATTGTTCGGCCGTCGCCGAATTGAGAGGCATGCAGTGGACAATCAGAACAGAGCCATCAGACTCGAAGCAGGGCGTAGAGAGATTCAATCAGGCGAGGAAGTTAGGTGAGAACGCTCATTCCCCATGGGAAGATGAAACCAAAAAAACAGCTGCGTCGCGCGAACGATCACTTTAGTACAACCGTCACCATCTCAGAGACCTCAACACCTTCAACCGCCTGGCCAAACATGATATCCTGAATATACGTCTCTCCGATAAGATGATACACATCACCTCTCCTTCTGAGGAGTAAAGGCACAGACACTCCAGGGAATACGAAGACGACATCTCCAAGCTCAGCTTGCTCAGGAGCTAAGCTAAGAGTGCTGCCGTTGATAGTTGCAAGCTTCCGGTATCTGCATGATTGGAGTATTCTATTGTAGGTTGTGTGATTCTCATGTGAGCTGATGATGTCGCGGTAATATCGCTTACTCATGTGAGCGATCGTCTCCTCAATGACTGAGTCTTCGCTTGCCGGGAGATGTTGGGTAATGATTCTGTGGAATGCAGTTCTGATCCGGCTTGTCGATTGTGTCGCGCCTGTGCTACTTGCACCCAGAGTCTTGTCTGCCAGTTTCACCCACTTCGAAAAGACGTCATAGCGCCCATATCTATACATGGGCGTAAGCTCTGTGAGAGGACCTATAGGGACGCACATCATCCTCATTTGTCGTGAAGTAGGTGCAGCCAAATCATTACAATGAAAGATCCCATCTACAAACGCTGTATCGCCGCCAGCCCTGAGCTCTCAATACTCGTCTTTGCGTTGGAACTTTGGGTCGCCCTTGGATAAAGTGGTCCAGAAGGGAACCCACGATGGAAGATCGTCGGGTCTATTGGTCCTACACTCGATGGCTTCCTCGAACATCTGAAGACCGATCTCGTCGTGTAGGTATTTGGCTACACGTACGAAAAGCTCCGTTGTAGTGATTTGACAGTCAGGCTACAATAGCTCGGGGACAGAAGCCGGATGGAACAGCGGTAGAATGCCATAGATCTTGTCCCTTGGATCAGATGCCAAGCAATCCCGAGTGGCTTTCAAGACGTGGAAGAATACCGGGGCGAAGCCTGTCACACCCAGCTGGCTAAAGTGGTACCTGAGACCTAGAACGTTCAATACTGCGCTTTTTTCGTGCCAATTGCGGTAAAAGAACGAGTAAGCTTGCCATTATATGGATTGATCACCACACTGGATGCTTGCAGCTCGAGCGTTGGCGACTTCTTGTAAAGTCCAAGTACGAAAAAACCAGGGCCGTTGTGGGAAACATTCCAGGCCGGCAAGAACATACATTGGCGGGTCGGCTTCTCCTGGCTGTTCTCGATCGTGGTAGTTTTGAGCTAGCCAATGCATAACAGCACCGCTGCCGTCTGCGCTTTCGCCCACGTATATGATAACTTCTTTGGCGCCGGCGTATATCGAGCCCATAACTCTGACTTGAGCGCTTCGCTCGTCTGAGTTACTTTGATCGATGCAAATTGAATCGAGCCAAATCTTTCGCGTGCGATCCGTGTACCGCAGCCTTCGAAGCGCATCGTAGCAATTTGTGGCGACTTTCAACACAGTCACGTCATCGCTATGAGTACCGCTGTGGAAGACCTCCTTCTGACAGGTTGAGTCACCCCACGTGTATGAGATAGCCTCATATTCAACTTGCGACTGCTTGTTGGGCAAGGGAATGACCTCGAGGGACAGATGGAGATTGTTTTGAAGCGTGCCGGGGTAGAGGTGCAGGATGCGGATACTGTTATTATTGGGAAGAGGCAAGTGGCGGTATGCCATGCCTAGACGCCTTTTTCAGCAGCTCGTCTGGCGTTTGAGGATTGGTGTGTCTGCTCGCAGATGTCCCTCGCGCTGCGAGCGCAGGCTGAAGCGCCCAGCTAGCGTACGGAGACCCACTATTTATATGCCTATCATTGGCTAAACCGCAACAACTTAGTTGCCCCAGATGTGAACCGCAAACCCTCTCGTTGCCCTCCCATACATTCAGCCCAGCGTGACAGTGCCCATAGACAACGGATCAACCGTCTCAATTGCCTCGCCAAATACAGACATACCACCTTAAACGTAACCATGAAGATTGAGCTAAGTACTGTACGACTTTTTCACAGTTCAATAACCACACGAACGCCACAGCGATGCAATGCAATGCACGACGATTTGCTCACTTCCTCCTCTTTCCGCCACCACCACGTCCACCCTCACCGTCACCCTGGTGATGCCTCTTCTTCCCCTCCCTCTGCCAATACTCCTGCTTCTCCCTCTTCTCGCGCGCCTCCTTCATCTCCTTGTTCTCCTCAATCTTCTTCTTATACGGCTGCTTCCTCTCCTCCTGCTTGGCCCTCCTCTTCTCCACCTTCTCGTTGCGAATAGCCATGACTTGGTTCATCAACCTCCTCGCCTTCTTCTCTTCGCCACCCAGCACAACGGCGCGTTTCTGTAGATATGTCTCCTTCTTCTGGGGTTTCATCTGGGCGATCTGGCTCTTGAAGGGCAATTCCGCAGCGAGCTTGCGCGGGACGCGGAGAGGGTTGAACTTGCGCTCTTCGCGCTCTACGGGACGATATGCGGAATTCTTGATCGAGGGGGTGGGAAGGTTGAGTTCGGCGCGGACAGCGCCAGTGAGACGCATGCCCTGCCAGCTTGTGCTCTCGCCGGCTTCCTTATCCTCGGCGGTGGGCGGAACGAGCAGGTTGGTGACAGCGGCGTAGAAACGGCGCGGCTTGATGGGGTACCAGGCGCGCAGGAAGACGATGTCAGACATGAGAATCTTGTCCTCAAAGGTGGCACGGAAGTTTCCTTCTGGTTTCGAGAGGGCGCGTTTGATCTGACCGCGAACACCGGAGACGGTGCGGATGGAGGCACCTTCGAACTTGGCAATTTCGAGTGAGGTCTTGAACATATCTTTGATGAAAGCCGTGTTCTTGAAGATCTTGTATGGATGACCTGTCAATTTGAGCTTCTTGACAATCTCCGTGGACTCATCCACGTTCAGCACGACACCTGTGGCCGATAGCCGGAAGCCAGGGGTCTTGTTTGATAGCGAATTGACGCAGCAGAAGCCTGTGTTTGGTGCGACCAGCGGTCCGTAGAAGGTACCGAAACAGTGCATATGCTCTGGTGTGTATTTGAGCATGCGATTCCTCGTTCGCGAATCGGAGATCGAGTAGATCGGTGTTGTCTGGAATCGCCTCCATCCCATCGAGAAGATCAGGGGATCATTGGTCTTTAGAATCTTCTTGTGCCAGCGGTGACGCTTGATACGGACTTGGACAAAGCCAAACCGCTCTTCAGTTGGTGTCAGACCACCTATGAGGACTGGGAAACGCGGATTGAAGTTGACAGAAAACTCGCAAGGCACGCTCTCCAGCACGATACGGGCGTATGTACCAGCCTTGTGGCCCTCGACACGTTGGCGAGAAGCCTCGTCAAGCTGATCGAACTCGGCACGGTTGATGTCGAGCTGCTTCTTGAGGAGAGCCTTCTGTGCATCGTACCAATCATCCTCGCCGAACTCCTCCTCTTGCCCGCCTTCTTTCCGGGCATCCGCCTTGTCGTTCATGAAGCCTTCTCGATCTTCTTCTTCGAAGCGCAGCTTGAGCTCCTCTTTTCGTTTCGCGTTCTTTTCTCGCTCCGCTTCAATGTCATCGGCTTCAGCTTCGGCCTCGGTGTTGGGCTCGTCGCCGCCGAACTTTTTGCCAGTCTCGAGATCCTCGAATTCGCCATCGCCTTCGTCTTCGTCACCCTCGCCATCGAAACCTTTGAAGCCATCGTCTTCGCCGTCACCATCCTTTCCGGCCATGTGACCACCTGCAAATCGTATCTTGAGCGTTGCAATATTTTCTTCGTCTTCCCACTTCTTGGCCAGCTCTTCGTAGTTGAAGCGGGCAATGTAGCGATCCTCATTGGTCGCGTCCTGAGCCTTCGATTTCTTGAAGAAACCGTCGTCGTCCTCTTCATCTTCAATATCCTTCTCTTCCTCGTCTCCCTTCCACTTCTTGATCACCTCCTCTGGGGTAATCTCGAGGTTGTACATCAGCTTTCCAAGCTCGGCGATACGGTAGGGGCGTTTCCGTCCGTGCATCTTGGCTGCATTCTCACGCAGGTTGGCTTTCCAGTTAAGTGCGCCATCATCGTCGTCCTCGTCGTCCTCAGAGTCGTACCCTCCATTCTCAAGATCGCCGAGGTCATGCTCCTCGTCTCCTGATATTGATCCGAGGTCGGAGTCACTGTCAGCGAACGCGACCTCTTCTGCTGCATCATCCTTCTCCTCTTTCCGCGCCAGCTTTAGTTTCCGCGTTGACGACCCATTTGTGTCCAAGAAGCCAGTGTCATCTTCATCATCCTCATCACCGCCATGATCCCACTGCAGCTCATCGTCATCACTGTCGATATCGTCGAGATCCGCATCGTCGATCTCATCAGCATCGGCAGCTCTTGCTTTTCGTTGCGACCGTCGCCCAGTGCTGCCAGCATCTTCATCATCGACGATATTCTGGTTGTTGACGAGCTCACCACCGCTGAACAGCCTGAAACCACGATCGTCTTCGCCCAGCAGCTTTCTGCCGCTCTGCAGACCAATCATCATCTGCTCTCCAAGACCTCGTTCCTGATCCGGCTCCTCGTCTGCGTTAAAAGTGTTTGTCTTAACATCGATGTACACGGCGTCTTTGTCCACCAAAACACCACCGACGTCTGACATGGGCGCGTACAGAATCTTCTGCTTCTCGCCCAGTCTTGTGCGCTTCTTCTTGCCTGTGATCTTCTCTGCCTGCTTCTCGAAGTACGGTGTCGGACACGGATCCGGCAGCGCTTCAGTCCCGGTGACCGTCAAGTCGCCGACACCAGGGATGTGCACCCTCGACCCTCCAGCTGGAAAGTTTGTTCCTCTGAGGTATCCGTACAATGCAATCGTGCGATCGCACTTTGGGTTCTGTTCAATATCGGTCGGCGGGGTGATGTCCAAGAATCTGTCTGCCAAACAGTACGGATGCGAATTCCTCCAAACCAATGGTCTAGGATTCTTCATCACACTCAAGAACCTACTCAAGTTCATAACCTCCCTATCGGGATACCTTCCGTTGACGACTCCAGAGAGATAGAAAAGCTTCGCACCCTGATATAGCTCGCTCCAGAAACGATGCTTGAGGCGCTTCTTCTGCAGCTTCAGCGTCTCCTGCTTTCTGAACAGGTCCAGATGCGTCAGGATACCGAAGACGTTTCCTGGCATACCAGACGACGAGAGCACGTTCAGGAACTCCATCGTCTCCATCTCAAAGCCGTAGTTGCCATCGATCATGAGCAGGCAGATGTCCACCACCTTGGCGATGTCGATCATGCTGGCGAGCGAGTCGGACGGACATTCAATGAATGTGAGGCGGCGGCGCTTCGAAGTGACGACCGTGAGCGGTCCAGACGGCGAGGAGAGCGTCTGCTTGGTGTAGCGTCTGATCAGACTCTTAATCAGGGTGGTCTTGCCGACACCTGAGGGACCAACGACGGCGACGATGATTGGGGGAGCTTCTTCGGGGAGGCGGTCGACGAGCGGGACGTGAAGGCGCTTTTCTTTGACCTGACTTTGTGAGTAAGGACTCGGAGGGCAGAAAGTATTGCGCATACATCTTGAGAGCGTGCACCCTGCTTTGCCAACCTTCCTGGCGCATTATACGCAAAAGCCTTTGGGTTCGGTCCTCCGGAATGCGCCTTCTTCTCTTTCCCTTTCCTGTGCGGCCGATTCGTTTGGTCTGCCATAGTTGCGACTGCCGAATGCGCCTTCAATGAGAGACACTTCCTAAGTCAGCAGTGCACAGCCCTTTCGTCTTGAGAGGCAGGCGCGTGAACTTTGGCGTTGCGGCAAAGCTCTCTCCAAAATTTCGAAACTAGCCGGCGCGCTAGCAGCGGCGACAGGGATATATGATGTTCATTATCGATAAGACGAGGAGCCAGGCCCTTGCGCCTCAAGCGCGACCCCACCGAGGGGCAGCTCAGGTGTCCCCTTATGACGTCTGTCTGGCTGTCAGCGCGCATAACCAAGGCCTATGCAGCAAAGTGGGATCTCTCACCGGATAGGCCGAGGGTTGATGTTCGTGTATAAAGCACGCCTTCACTCTTATCGTACGCGTGCTACCTGTAAACAACCACCTCTACACTTACGTTCATACCACACACCTCAGCACACAGCTCTCAGCCATATCACACGTAACAGGATGCCTTCTCAGTACAACGTATGTGGGGATATGAAATAGATAAGGGGAAAGGTGCTGATTCACGCAGGTCACTCTCAAGCCCGAGGCTTCCCCCGAGGACTTCGAGCAGGCGAAGAAGGATGTCGAGTCTAAGGGTGGCAAGATCACACACGAGTTCAAGCTGATCAAGGGCTTCACGTACGTGGTCCTGCCCTCTATACCCCCCCTCACCTCTCCTATTGTTTCGGCTGTAGCCTGAAGACTAACACCAGTACTAGCGCCGAGCTCCCTGACGACCTTGTCTCGACCTTCGAGTCCAACGACAAAATCACCGTTGAGAAGGACTCTGTGGTCACTACCCAGTAAGCGACATCAACGACGGAATGAGAGATGGACACAATGCGCATGATGCATAAGCATAGTGCTTGCGTAAATAGCTAGGGTATATAATTATCAACGTCTCTGATGACACACAACCGCTCTACTCGCGGTCTCGATCCACTCTCCCTACGCCCCTCAGCTTGAGGTAAACGTCTGTGCCCCAGCCCCAAAGGCTCTTGACCTCGATACCTCCGCCAAAATACTCGGCATATGCTCTCCCCAGCGGTAGCCCGTAGCCTAGGCCTGCCAGGCTGTGTGCTCCGTCCCCACCAGGCCCGGTCATGGCGTTCAGAGCGTCCATGCCGCTCCCTGAGCCGCCGCCCGACAGTGTAGAGGACGCCTGGTCTTCGTTGAATGTTGTAAAGCTGTAGTCCCAGATGTGTGCGAGATGTGCCGGAGAGATGCCGCCGCCGCGGTCGCGAATTCGGATTGTGACGCCGGGTGTGCTGTGCTTCAGGGGCAGGATCTGAGCGTCGGACTTTGGTGACGAAGAGCTCGAGGCACCGGTGAAGCTACCTGAGGCGATATCTGTATTGCCTTGGTTTGTGTTGCGTAGGTTCGATTCGAACTTGCTGATGTCTCCTGCATTACTTGTATCGCCATGCAAGTCTTTGGGCGCGATTGTGACTTCGATGGGCTCGCGCTCTTTGCCGTTCTCGACTGTTGCGCGGAAGGCGTTCTTGAGCAGCTCCGTCATGATGTACTCGAGATGTGCCGGCACGTGCGCGAAGGTGTAATCTGGCTCGCCATTGATGAGCACGCTGGGTCGCACGCCGTACTTGAGCTCGCAGATCTCGCCGACGACATTGGCGCAGTGGTCGACAATGCGGGCAGGCTTGAGCTTTGTGTCGATGACGCCAATGAAGCCAGGTGTCTCGTCAGACTCATGCATGATCTCAGCATGAGGCTGGCTTGAGAAATGGAGCGAAAGGTGCTGCTCGGCGATGAGTCGCGTGCCAATGCGCGCGCGCAGATGCTCGTCCAAGAACCGCGTCACATCCCGAGGGCTGATGTACTTCCTAGCCTCCAAGAACCCTCTTGCCAGTATGCTTATAGTGTTTGAGTGTGTTTGCACCAGATCAGCCATAACCTCTGTGAACTTAATCTCATCCTCGAGGGATGTAATCTCGTGCTCAGCCCATGGCAGCAAGGTCGACAAGCTGTGTATGTAGTTTGCGTGGATCTTCGACACGTGGGGATTCGAGACGACGATGAAAGGTAGGTTCCGCAGCGACTGTATGCGGTGCGCTAATCGCGCAGGTAGGATTGAGAGCGTAAAGTTCGCGGAGGTGAGCAATTGCTGGGTTGTCAGAGGCGGTCTGCCATGTCTGTGCGCGCGTCCTTTATTAGCCAGGCAATTCAAGATAGCAGCTCATGCTTGGCAAACTCACTTGACGAGGTCAGCGAGGGTCAGTGGATACAGTGGCAGGCTGGCTAGATGTGAGATGTCATGGTCGGTGACTGTCCTCGTGTGCAGCCGTTGTAGTCTTTGCCGGAGAAATGGCGACCTTCGCGCCACAGGTGGACAACAAGCTCGAATAATATGTGATTGAATAATCAATGGGCGCTGCACTTGTACCATTGCTACTTTGTCAAGGACAGGGAAATCGGTAGGGAGTTGACGATTGAGGGCCTGTTTACTTTTGAACCGGCGGCCGATTTCTGTGTTCAATATAAGCACCAGCTACTTCGTACGGTTTACTAGCCTATTCCTAGCTCCTGAAAGCTTATTGGCAGTAGAAATCGGCGGCCGATGACTGTACGGAACTCATGGCCACCACATCCCATTGGCTCCGCGTTTCTTTCGAGCTAGAAAATACTTGTATTTGCGTTCTCTGCCACTCGACGCTCGACGAAGCAATATTGTTCTTCTCGGTCTGTCACTCGGATATCGTACGAGACGCCATGCACAAGATAATGCTCGATACGCCTTCCCAAAGCTGACTACCTTCTGCACTGTCCATTCAACAATCTGCTCGACCAGAGGAACGCCACTGTGGCTCGTTTCCCACGAATGCATTCAAAAATTCTTCAAGCGTGTCACGCGAGCCCGTTCAGGCGCCCTCACGCAACCGACAAGACACCTACCCCGAAGAGACGTACCTGTAAATTGCGAGCGTTGTGAAAGCAACACGGGACAATTCACAACTGTTAGGACTGTGGAATGGACTTTTGCGACCAATACTGGTATATTCAAGCTCCCACAGGCTGAACAAGCTCAGTCAAGATAGTCTCCCGCACGAGAAAGCTAAGCCATTAATGGCGAAGAGACTGAAGGATATTCTAAGCCCTTCTAAGGATCACTATGATCAACAGATGTTATTCAATGAGGACAAAGATACAACATGGTTTGGAATGGGTCCCAACAATCAAGGTCGACCTGTCCTGCAAGATTACGGCCAATATTCTACCATCATGGCAGAAAGTAATACAACGGAGTTCAAGGCTCGCTTTCCTCGCCTCGCTCCTTTCATCGGCCAGACGGGGCTGGTAAAAGCACGCTCATCAAGATACTTATCGATCAACAAGAGCGTCTCGACTCTAGCCTGGACAGGACCTTACCTTCTCCGGTTGTCAGTACATCAAATATTGGAATTGTGCCAACATCTGGTGATGTACATTTGTACGGTGACCAAGAGTCTTATGCCTCCGAGCGCTCGCTACTGCACACTGATGCGAGGGCCTAGAAGGTAGAGAAACCCGCCCATGGCGGTGCAATACTGTGACCGCGCGACTCTTCATCAGATAATGTCAACATCTAATGCTTCCTCCAGCGCCACATTCTCCATGATACCAGAGCTGCGTCGGTATAGCGAGGCAATTCGACCGACGAGTGCGCAAAATATACCTGTAATGAAGGGAACAGCGCCCTTTGATAATGGACCACACCTCGACAGCCCGCTGCACCCGAGTAACGTGCCGCAAACGAAAAGCACGTCCCTGCTCAGTAGCAACCTGCGGCTCGCTAACGACTCACAGATGGACTACTCTGCCCTGTTTCTACCTGACCCGCCACAGTACACGCTCAGTACTGGCTCTTTCGTCTTGCTACCAATCATCCGGAGCGCTATGCCGTGAATGTCATCAACCAACTTCTTCGGCGAGTATCGTCATGCCGACGAGGAGATAAAGCTTAGGGAAGTCCGTCGTCGGAACACTCAGCTAAACCGAGGGGAGTCGGATCCGCCATTGCTACACGAGAGGCCATCTTGAGAAAAGCGGATACGACTGATCAGGGTGAGCTGGCGATGGTATTGATGATATCGGTGTACGACCAATGAGCGGAGCTGCAAAGCAGTTAGTGAAAAGGACCTCCTGGTATCGAGTATGGCGTGTTGCGCCATAGCATGTACGGCGGTCTCAAAAAATATTGCAGTGTCCTAAATTAAAACGCCTTTTCTCCTAGTAGATGGAATGTTGAGACACGATGGCACGAGGCGAGTAGAGTCAACCTTGGAGAGACAAGCGCTGACGTCACAAAACACAGAAGAATATGCGCCGCAACTTTCTATCGGTCAGTCTCTCGCGTCCTTCATGACCGACGTATACCTCAACAAGTCCGTGCCGGTCTACGAAAGCTCTGCAGCCATGTGTTACGCGTACATGACCCCTCGACAAGCTTGTGCAGATGCATAGGCAAGCCCATGGGTGGACTGGAGCCATTCTGACCAGTGATGCAAGACTTAAAAGTGACTAAGATTAATAAACAACAATTTTGAGTAAGCTTCCACATACGACCATAGGACGTTGAAAACAAGGCTTCCCGTTCGCTCAGCCCTATTTAAGCAACGTACCGGCGGATTAGTAGTTAGGTGGGTGACCACTAGCGAATACCCGCTGTTGTATGTATTTTGCTCTTTTTGACTGCCTGGATATCTCACTGTGAACGGCGCCTCCTCTGGAGGCACCACAGCCGTCGCGGATCCGCAGGGCAGACGACCCTAAAGGGCTGTGCCACATCGTGGATGGGCCCAGCTAACGCCCGACAAGGGCACAGGAAGTTTATCAGCATTCACAAGTGGGGTCTCGACCATTTTGCGCTTCTCGCTATACCTGTTTACTTCCCCAGCCTCCACACGTGGCTAATACTACTGAGCGACGACCATTGAAAGAGGTATTCAACTAATTAAGGTTCGCGAGCGGTACTTTGTCGAGGAAGCACCTAGGCACGACTCGGGTGCGCAAAGAAATCGTGAGGTACCCCAAGAATGGCGGACCTCAAACCCCAGTGTCGTGGATGAATGCGTCCACTGATCACTCAACACAGTATCTACAAAAGTTGGCCGATTCGACGCAGGAATGGAAAGAGGCGGCTGCGGTCATTTTAATCGCATTGGCATTCAGGGCTCGCTGTAAGTTTCCCATGCATCTGACGAGACGAAAGCCGCTAGATATATGGCAAAGCTTCTGGCCAAAATCGCCACAAGATGGGCTTTTGAATCTTGAAGTGCCATGGCTGCTACCAATGAAAGCGGTCTCATGTAGTTCTCAACTTTTTCCAGGAAGATTGGCCTCAGCGCGGGAGCGGTGCCATTGAGGTGCATTGAAATCGTAGTCTAAGACCTCAGAAGTCTAAAGATCGTCTTACTACAACGCAGAAAAGGAAACTGGAGTAACCTAAAATATTAAGAAACCCCTTGCTTTACTCGCATGGTGTGTCCACGTGCCTCACAAAGTCAAGGAGGGCAGCCCAACCTGAAAATAGTGCAGGGCTGGAGCTCGATTACGACAAGCTGTTCAAAAGTGCACACAGGTACAGTGTTAGAGACGGCATGGTGGAAAGGGCTGACAGTGCTCTCGACAGAATGGAGCGGGATAACAGCACAATACTCAAGCACTTCCTCTTGGACCTTATGTCAAAGAAAGATTCCAAGTAGGAAAGCGCACATGTCTTATTCTACATCATGGACCATGTGTCTAAGAACTACAGGGTGCGCTTTTACAGAATGAATCGAGTCGTTTTAGATCACTGGAGCGGCAAGGGACTTGAGGCCATCGGGTTCGAGACGTAGTGGCATGAGAGCACTGAGGAACTGCAAAAGCGCAGGAAAGATTTGGGAAATTGGGTCGGACTTCCAGCAATAGCCGTGAGGAATATTGCACTCTAGGTAGAGAAGTCCTGCTAAATATTCGAATCCAGTAATAAGCTTTTGAGT
This sequence comes from Didymella arachidicola, assembly GCA_016630955.3. Classification (NCBI taxonomy): domain Eukaryota; kingdom Fungi; phylum Ascomycota; class Dothideomycetes; order Pleosporales; family Didymellaceae; genus Didymella; species Didymella arachidicola. Next base: position 854,644 of record CM050000.1, on the reverse strand, counting down.
CATTGCCTGCACAAAGCCGATGCAGATCAGAAAGGCCGATTAGAAGAGCTGGGATGTGGTGCAAGCACTATCGGAGACCCCCGAGCCAGTTGGTTACACATGTTGCTTTACTAGTGTCATGACACTCGCCTATTGCAGAAGATTGGTCTTTCGATTCAACAAGAACAAAACAGTGGCCCAGGCCAGCCCAAGATCCATTGAGATATCGTTCGATGCTGCCCAGGTGACCATTAGGGAAGTTAGTAATGGTCACCCAAGTCGCACAAGGCCTCCAGGAACTGAGACCCCAAGACATCTAGAGCGAGGACAGGATGATACGAGCCAGAAAAGCGGCCGCACCATCACTTATATAAGGGAGGCCGCATCAAGTAAAGAGATGAAGCACTGGAGCTCAACTGCCATCATTTTCTTCATTGCTAGATCACAGTATCTCAGCCACTCTACCATCGACGACGATAAAGATCTCTATCATCTTCCCTCTGCCACTTATTCTTAACGTGCTCGCCGTCAAAGACTGCGATCCAAGAAAGCCCTCACTGTGCAAAACGCTTTTATCAACCCTGGGGCCGGCAGATCCTTCTAGCACTTCATCTACCCCATCGCTTACTACCTACACAATGACGCCATGCTATCTAGGAGCGCCCACTCCGACCAGCTACTCGCATCTTACGTCACAGTCTGTCTGCACAATGTCGACTTATCTCACTCTCACTACGAGTACAATTTACGGCCCGCCAAGCTGTGTTCTCACGACGGTGACCAGGAGCATCAACTAAGAGGAGAATCATCGTCACAACGTATGATTAATGACGAGAAAAAGAAGCCAACATAGTCGAGTGTCGTATTCGAGTATTGAGATGGGCCTTAGCTCAAGTATTCGCAATGCAATCTGTCTTCGGTCCTTCCTGATATTAACTCCATTGCAATATCTGTCCCTACATTGCGCGTCTTCGTAAAAGATCTTGATGTGGCAAAATGAAGCGCCTTTGTGCACGATGCCCCCAGAAAGCTCCGTGATGACTTCCTGTTCCATGCTTATAGCGCGTTGCTGTGACGCGTCTGCTATCAACGCCCTCGTCTCGCTATGTTCGTCTACCTCAAGGGATATCTGCGCAGCGACTGATGAGTTCATTTGCAATGAAGTGACAGAAGTGAAGCTGCTGACCGCTCCACCAGTCTGTTGAATACACTTTCTGCCTTGGGTCCCGTTAATCGGGCCTTCACAGCGCCATGCTAGGGAATCCTCAAACTCCAATGACGCCTAATGCTGCGTAAGCGACCATCAGGAGAATGATCTTCCTTCACGTGTATGAATTGCCGATTGATGGTAGAGATTTTGCCGTGATTGCAGTGACAAAGCTGCGAGTCTGCATGAGATAAAGTCCTCCGGATATCGATTCGGTGCCTGTTCGGAGTGACTGACGCATTCCGGCCCTGTCCACAAGTGGTTCTCTCATGGAATGTGGAACAAGATGGTAACGCTCCAACGCGTTATGTGGCGATAGTCCGGTTCGCTTTAGTCGCGGTCTTTGCCGTCTCGCCCCCAGACTCTCCTCAACCCAGCATGTGCAGCCACAACGTTCTGGGCGTAGCGCAGTACTCATGCGCCACTTCGTATCTTCTTTCACGTGTTACTGAGAAGTATATACCTGCCTGGTTTGTCGCTGACCGTGTGCAGGTTGGTATATAGCCTTGCATGTAGATTTTCCATGTTCGATCACGGCACACATGCGTCTAGTTGACCTCTCTTGTAGGCTAACAGGTATAGGACCCCTCGGTAGATCCTACGGTCACTGTCACAGAACAGTGTCTCGGGCTCGTCACCCAAACAACTACAATTGTCTCCGTACAGTCAACTACAGTCTTAACAACTTCAACAGCCCTCTCGACGGCGACACTGGTCATCACCACGCCTTCTGTATCAGTATCTACATCCCTAGTCACAGTGTATTCGACAGTATCTATAGGTCTATTGAACTTGGCGACTGTAACGGTACGTCTTCCGAGCCTGCTGCTGGTGTACTATCAGGTGTTGGCTAACTTGACAAACAACGTCAACCCGAACAGCCACGATCGCTTCAACTACTGCTACGGCTACCTCAATTAGTATAGTAACAGCTACTCTGGCGACGGCAACACTATACAGCACGACTACATCGGTCATCACTCAGGCTGCGCCCCCGGCAGTTACGTCTTTAGTCACTAGCACTGCGATATTTCACTCCATTTTTACTCAGCTTGCTTCTACCGGGTAAGTCCAGCAGTGTTGATACATGCAAAACGATATTCGCCTTAGATATGACAGGCGTCCCTTATACTGGAGTTTTGCTGACCATGTTGCAGTAAGTCCAGTATTCACTTTGTCACAGTCACATGAGTGCAGAATTGTACAGTCAGAGCGGCCACGGGCAGGCTCTCATTATTTTTCCTTTATTGGAATCTTTGAAATGGGAGTCTATTAGAGAGAATATAGTATCTGGATGTTAAGGCAAGCTTTACTGACCACAAATGCCAAGTGACCCTTCCTGTACAAACTTCCAGCCTGACTGTTACGCCACAACCAGTCACATCATACAAAACCAGCACATTTATATCTACAAAGCTTTCTACAAGCACACAGACTCTGCCTGCGAGCACTATTTTTTCTACGATTACCCAGGTGCCCCTCCCCACGTAAGCTCCTCTATAAGGTGTTGAATTACCATCACCCAGTACCCAGAGGCTTTTGCATGCTCATACGGCACAGCACGATCACAGCGACGGCAGTATCTAATAGTATCATTCAATTACCTCCGATCACACAGATATCTACGATCATCTCGATCCCTCCCCCGGTGTAAGCGCCGTAGTTGGACAATCAGCCCTTATAAAGTATCTTTTCAAGGTGATATGATACAGCACAATCACAAGTACAGTTCAATTGCCGCCACTCACACAGTTCTTGACTATCACTTCAATTCCTCTCCCTTCGTAAGTGCTCAAGTTGCACTATTGGCCCTCCCAATCTCGGGAGGCATATTGCCGGGCTAAACTTCCTACAGCACGGTCACATCGACTGCATTGTCTATAAGTACTGTCCAACTACCAGCAGTTATTCAGCTATCAATGGTTACACAATTTTCGACAATAACCTCGATACCTCTTGCGAAGTAAGTGTCATCTTGAAGCTCGTCCACATACAGTGTCTTGGGGCTACACGACCTCGAAGCGAGGCGCCACATGCTAATAAGCTCGCAGTACAGTATCAGTTACATCACTGTCCACAGCCACCGTTCAGTTGCCCGCAATTACCCTGACTTCAACTGTGACTTCGGTTCCGCTCCCATTGTGAGTTCGAATTTCGTATCATTGAGGCTGATAGAGCATTAGAAAGTGTAGGGAAAATACTGACATACCAGAAGTACAATCACCACGACTTCTGTATCTATAAGCACACTCCAGCTACCTCCAACAACTCAATTATCGACTATTATCCAATTATGGACTATCACCCAGCTTTTGACGGCAACTTCCATCGCGCTTCCAGCGTAAGCCATCCTCCGATGGCGTTTTCTATGCGATGCCTCAAGACTTTCTGATATGTGATCTTGAGTGTGTATCCATGGAATCACCTTGAAGACCTGCTAGAAGAAAGTCATATCGAGTCGAGCACTGACCAGATATACAGGACCGTTACCGCCACATCGGTATTGACCAGTACCAGCGTATCAACACAGACGCAACCCCCTGTCGTACAGCTCGCGACCATCACTTCCGTGGCCCCGGCTGTCACTGTTGTTTCAACACTACCTCCCGTGACAGTTATCTCAACATTCGTCCCTCCCACTAGGTACGTTTGCTTGTGCTGCTTTCCAGGCCACCATACGCAATAATTATCCTATATGATCCTAACCAAGATACAGTGAGTTTCCCACTCTCTCCGCGTATGGACGTCATAAGTTTGTGCCAGAGCGGTCTTGCTCCAGCGTACCCATGATTAGATACTATGGATTGGTCGTTCTGAAGCAGGCTACCTGTCACTCTCACATGAGCTTCTGCTGACTTAGCATTTGCCGAAGTAATTTCGACGATCATTTCTGTATCGATAGCACCCCCCATCATTGTAGTATCCACATTGGTGAATGCTTTTACTTCGGCCCTTCCTGCTAGGTACGTATATGCCTTGAACATCCAAAAAAAAAAAAAAAAAAAAAAATTCAGAGCACCTCGCACTGACAAGTCAACAGTGAGTTCAGGCCCTTCAAATTGCCTCCGTAATTCCACAAAAGTCTCGGAGGATGCGAACAGAGTGCTCTAGAAGGCGACTAAGGCAGTTACCTCGCTTGCAACTAAACGGATCCAATTCTTCCCAAAATGCTACACAGGATTCGGACGATGCTGATCACATTTCCCCAGTCACATACACGACGACAGCCCTCTCTATACCGTCGGCTCTTGCTGTCATATCTACTTCGGTTATTCCTCCTGGGTGAGTCTTTTTCGTGGCGCCGGATGTCTGCGCTAAGCAGTTCGAGTTGCTAATGAATAGCAGTAAGCTTGGATATCTTACTTCGATTGCAACCTGCTACGAGAGCAGATCGAACGGAATTCCTCAGTCTCGTTCTCTCCCGAATCAGAGCTAATCAGGATTCGTTCAGTCACTTTCACGACCACATCGATATCGATACTTCCTGCGATTACTGTCGTTTCTACATCTGTACTTCCTCCAGGGTATGTCAGCTTCAGTCTCAACAATCGAGCAGAGGCAAAAGATGGATCCCATGCTGACAACTTGACAGTGGGTCTAAGCTCAATACATACAATTTTTCAAAATGAACTTCCAGAGCTTCGCATACCTCCCAACCTTCGTGTCACACACCGAACATCAACTTTCCCAGGTCAGCGAAAGGTCGATTTCCATCGATTTTTCGTTCAAACACGACTCAAATGCCTTCGTAAATCTGTTTCCCAACGTCCTGTCTCCGCTGCAGGCGTTGTGGCCGGCGCGCTGCCCTGTTTTGTCTTTCAGCTCTTCGCTGAGCTGAAATCTTTTCAAAATGGCCCGTGCGCCACTCAGTTTTACACGTTCGGTCGAAGGCCACAACCACCGTTAAGACAAGGAGACAGCTTTGCCACTCCCTGTTCTTACAAGATATGGGCACCTGCCATGCCTAAACACAAAGGCTCTCCATGCGAAGAGCCACGGCACGATTCGACAGAGCACCGGCTCTCAACACGCAAACAAGGCAGCCAGCATGGCCTTACATTCCACGACTTCTAAGAGATAAAGAAGAAAGATGGCCTGGCTCTGCCTTCCTACTACACCTATCTCCTTCGACACAGGCATGACCAAGCCTAGTACAAAGGCTCTCCTCGCGCAGAGCCACGGCCTTGATTCGACAGAGCACCGGCTCTCTACACCCACCCTCTCTTCCCTTCTCTCTCTTACGGCACTTCACTGCCTTTGAACACACACAAGGGATCCACCCTAATGTACACAAACTGCTCAGTCTCCCCAACTGGAGGGGGAGCTGTAGTTCTGGCATGGTAGCAATACCCGCGTACGCAAGAAATGCTTTCTCAGGTAGTGTGTTAGCACTGTAATTCCATAGCTTAGCACGTCGTATATGCCCTTCGGGAGGCGAGATGATGGACTTAATCCTCATCAACTAGACGTAAAATGAATACCAACCAACCAACCAACCAACCAACCTTCGTGTCATGTCGGACATATCAGTCTGCAGATGTAGGGACTGCAACGCGATGCCAATGGCTGGGAGACAGTCAGGTATCATCGAACCATCGCTCCCATCATTTTGGAGTATGCGCGTCATTCACATACGTCTCTGTCACGTGCGGTGTCGCCCCACTATCTTCTTTCTACCTCCAGATTCCAAAGTATCTTACTGACAGCCTAGTGACACTAACTGAGACCTCAATATCGACCCAAACACCGTCCATTACAACTCAATCGATTGTCCAAGCTCAACCATCAAGTTTCGTAACTACCACAACGAGCCAGTTGCAGGTCACTACAGCTACGCAGGTCCAAGTCCAGCTTTCGAGCGTAACACTGACCCTTAGCCTCACTACGATCTCCATACTGCCGCCCGTTACAGTCGTCTCGACGTTTACGCCGGCTCCCATAATACAGATATCGAGCTTCACAACTACGTCTATCCCTCCGCCGGTCACTTTCACGCTCCCACGCACAAGGTATGGTTTTGTTGCTCTGTCTGGCTGCTGCAATACTTCAACAGCCCACTCGATTGGGCGGATTTGACCTGTTGAAATGAAACTAACTGTCTCCCAGCACTGAGACTGAGATCATCATACAAACAGCAACTTTAGATCGGTGAGTATTTGAGTTGGCGTCTGTCGTCACTGATTTCCGATGCACACATTTTATGTATTGTCAAGCAGTTGACGAGACGCCCCGTGAAGACCATTCGAACGCTAGCTACATTTACGCGCAACGCACACCACCTAGCCTGAAGACGTGCAGCTTTCGGGTCGACTTCAACTTCCAGGTCGAACATGACATATCATTAGCGCGATTCCGTCAACAAGATCCACATTCCAACATCGGCACGTCAACACCATCCCTTGCATCATCGAGACGTCCATAATATCGTGTCCTCCTTTCCCAGTGGTAAGGTACACATGGAGCTGTACTATTCCCAGACATTTGTCTCAGTCCAGGAAACATTTAAACTATGCGGACAAGCAACCACGGCTATATCTGCTGTACCTGGACCTACACTTGGACCTGGACCTGGACCTGGATCTATAGGCACTATATTTGAACTGCTTTTCGATTCTCTGGCTACTGGACTCCTGACACGCCGCGTCTTGTAATGCTTGCTTCTTGCTTTTTTTGCTTCCAGCGTCACTTTTCCATCTGGGAAATGACGACCAGCTGCTGACGAATGTGCAGGACCTCGACGGCATTGGAGATATTAACCGAGATCTCCGTGCCAGAGCCAATTACTATATCTCTGGTCAATACGGTCATCACGACACAAACTCTCCCCGCTGAAACTGTGACCTCCAATGGGTGAGTACAAATGTCCTTGGGCGAGAAGATGCATCTAATTTGCGCAGGACAACTTATGTCACTCCTCCAGCTATTACAATTACCGAGGATCGCACACTTCCAGTTGTCACGCAGACCCTAGACCCTGTCACCATAACACGTGAGAATACTTTTCTGGTGACCGAAACGTTACCGGCATCAACCGTGACCTTCAATGGGTAAGTGAAGCAGTCATCACAAGCCGAGAAAGTCTCAGGCGGCCTCTCGGAAGTCATACCTATGATTCGAACCTTGGTCTTACCGCTTTTGGTGGACCTGCCGAATCGGTCTGATGCAGCATCTGAGTTGAGAAGCTCGGTCGGGAAGATATCGCACTTCACTGGGCGTCTGCTTGACCAAGATTCCAGAAGATCTGAAGCTCCAAGATGCTAAAGTTTTACATACGCTAACGATGAATGCAGAACAATCTACATCACTCCCAGTTCCGTCACGCTAACAATCGACAACACGATCCGAGAAACGCAGACCCTGGATCCATCCACCATCACAAAAATCCAGGATAACACCGTCTTGATCACAGAAACACTACCAGTATCTACTGTGACGTTCGATGGGTAAGTCCAGCAAACTTGCGCATTTGATGTCAGCCCTGCGTTGAAGGAGCTGAACAGCTCAACTCCAAAGATCAAAATCTGCATGCATTTACGAGACATAACTTCATCAACCCGAGGCTATTGTTTGATGTCTTTGGATCTTTTGACTCTTGTTGGAGACAGCCAGAATGTGCAGTCCTTCGGAGTTACCTTCGTTGAGACCAAACGTTCCTTCTGAGTCGCTCGCTGACTATTCGGCTAGCACTGTTTACGTAACACCACCTCCAGTCACAGTGGTGGAGAACAGCATCATCCGCACAACCGAGACTCTGGCTCCGTCCACAGTCACGCTGGACCCATCTACCGTACTCGTCACACCAGCGCCAGTCACTATCACTCTGGATCCTACGACCTTGGTACAGGACAATACCCTCTTCACTACTTTGTAAGTATTTTGCATGCTAGATGGTTACCAATCTGACAAGTCTGCAGGACAGTGACACAAGTTAATATTGAGACATCTGTACAAGACAGGTCAGTACCACTAGTTTCGCTTCTGTATCGAGTATGCTTGTCTTTCTTATCCGCTCGCATTGCACGACGCAAGGTAATGTATAAGCCGCTTCCGGTTGGAATCACAGACCTTGCCTTTCTGGACACTGTTCGCCATGGGCTCGCGCCTGCTTGGACCTGCAATCCGTTCGTGACCATTCCCCAGGATCGCCACCATATCTATTCAAGACCTCCACGGAACATCATACCTGGTAACAGAGATATCTGGAACGTGTGCGCTCCTTAGCCTACCATGGAGTTGGATGCATCTAAAGATCACACGTCACAGAATTCTGAGGTAACCCATCCATCCTTATGAATCACTGACGCTCAAACACAGGTTCTCAACTATCACATTGACCGAACTCTCGTACCTCCAGACGCTTATCTCAACTTTATACCAGGAGACTCTTTTTGAGACCTCGTACATCACAGGACCAACGGTTACAAGAAGCACTCCAGGGACCATTTGAGTCACAGTGCCTTCTCCGATAGAGTACGTCCATGGGCCCCTCATTTCCCGTCATTCCATACAATGTTATGTCGCTTGGATTATCTGATTTGCTCTAGAGCGACACCAATCCCAATCACTGCGCAGGAGATCTCTCCAATCTTGCAGAATCTTACCATTATCAAAAGCGTTCCGACCACCATCTTTTTCACACAGACTCGGGTCGAAAATACTGTCATTTTCAGCACCAGGACGCAATTTATCAGCTTTACCACCACATCTTCAATCTTTTTTGGCGCTGGATGAACGGTGACCAGTACTACGACTCAGATTCGTCCGACTACATATACGATCTTCCAGCTGGCAGCGTTCAACGTGACAGGTTAGTTATCTTTTCTCTATAGTACCGCAGACGCCTCAGCCGATGCACTGCCCAATGCGACGTCCCGATCTTTGCACCTGTAGCTTTCTGGCGGCTTGAAAGCATTGTATCTGGAAAAACTTGGAGTGGTAGAATAATCTCGATGGACGGCTGATAGACCGACTAGGTTACGTTTACGAGACCTCGACGGAATATCACACTGTCACCGAGATTGGCGTTGTCCAGGAAACTACGACGAGCTTTGCAACCATCTCCATCCCTTTGCCAAAGACCATCGTTGAACTGAGCACGATCTACTTGCCTCTTGCCACACCAGTCCCCCAATCAATGATTCCAACGCCTCCAGGTCCCATCGCAGATCTCAGCATCTGGCCTCCACTTGTACCACCGACTACTGTAACGGGTTACAGGAACATCTCGATCCCATACCCAAGCACTGTCTGTGAGCTGAACACGGTCCTGCAGCCAAGGGTCATTGTGGAATTGAGCACAATATATTTCCCGTCACCTACTACAGTGGTGCAGCTTAGCAATATATTCGTACCGCAGCCGAGCACGATCTTCCAAGTCAGCACCATTCTGGCTCCCCAGGCAATCGCTTCTTGCCAGCAGCCAGTATACTTACCAACCATCACTACCGCTTCGAGCGTGGTCACTTTAACTATCTCCCCATCTACTCTACTGCCTAGTGCTACTACTCTTACTTTGCCGCAGGCCACGATCTCCAGTCTAGTACCGACTATCAACTATGTGTATGCGACAATCACACACATCATTACCAGTAAGTCCTTGTTCTCAAGACTCTCTTCATGCACATGTAAGCCTATTGCCAATTCAAATATGAATCTTGTCATACGGCAGCATATATCGAAGCCGGAAGGGAATTCAATGCCACATTTGCGGTGTAACAACACGCGATGACTACCTTCTTATTTCGAGCCATACAAACTGCGTGACTTCACAAGAGCTCACTTTCGACAATTCCTGCACGGATATCAGAGCATTTTCAACTGACCTTGAACTGCAGAATCGGTGCTGTTCACAACGACCTACTGCCTTTCCGCCGCCTCTTACATCACGTCAACTCAAAACCAGATCATCACATCTTACCTCCCGGCTTCGACCCTTACCAGTACACTCATGCTCCCAGGACTGGTCTTAACATCCGTTCAGACTAGTTTCGTCATCTTGTCTCTGCCAGGCACCACACTGTACAGCAATCTCGTAGCTCCGCCATCGATCTCTACAGCGTATCAGACCATTACACTGTCGGTGATTACCACCACGATTACAGCAGTGCTCCCCGTCAGCACTGAATTCGTAGCGTAAACTCTCAGCCTTGTAGCTGCGCCCGCTGGTCCACCCGTTCTAGGGACTACCAGGCCCTCTCTGGGCTTGGGGGCCAACGCAGATGTACAGGCTATAGCAGTTCAGACTAGAACCGTCACAACTGCATCAATGCTTCCTAGAGCGGTCGTAACCTCAACCGCGTTTTTACCTGGTCTCACTCTTGAGCAGACCATGTCACTTACGCTTTTCCGAACCGTGACTGCAGTTCTTACGCAACGGGAGACCCTCAACTTCTATGTCACGAGTACTTTGCCGCAACAAACACTTACCAGTACGATATATGCGACAGTTTTGCTTTCCCATGCCATCTCATCTGTTACGGCTAATGCGTGTGCTGATCCCGCGATCATTGAGGTACGTACCGGTTCTTTCTCCACCCTTATGAGCCATGAGCTTTTGACTCCGCGCATGTTTCGCTTGAAGCTCAGAGGCAAAAAGTCCTTGAAAAGTTGGACTGTATCATGATGGTCCAGACCAATTGCTGTTTCCTCAATCTTGCTCTTCAGCTCAGCAAAGGCGTCTTCGCCTTAGCGCGACATTCAGCTAACGGGCTCAGCCACCACAGATTCGTACTACTACAGCCACCCAGACGTTCCTACAGCTGTTTCAAGCTACAGCGACTGTCTATGACACAACCACAATCTACTCTGCATCGCTAGTGGTGTCGACAGTCACGCACGAATCGACTTGCACTGTTTTTGCCTCACGAGTGTCGACTTCGACTATCCTACGATCCATCACCGACTATCAAACGATCCAGGCGCTTACCACACGAACAACATTCGCGACTCAAATCTCCGTGATCACTAGCACATTGGCTGCTACCACTTCAATAGTGCTGCAGCCGACTACGGTGTACTCCACCAATCTGGTCCCTACTACTTTTACACTAATCAGCACGACCTTCAGCGTATTGGAACGAGGAGTCACCACTACAATCTTCACCGGACAAACGGTTACTCGTACCATCATGGCAAATCTTGTGGGTTTGCCGATCCGAGCTGAACCAACCCAAATGTCGCATACAAAAGCCACTCGTCTGGATACTGCCTCAGCACCCACTCATTTTTGACGTTCTGGAAGATACTGCAAGTGGGTACCAGTCTCTTAAGGACAACTTCCAAGTTTGTTGGATATCTTGGACATTTCGAAATGTACAGTTGCATCAATTCCAGCTGAATGCTGGCAGTATATAAGACGACTCAACCCTCTTACCCGTTAATTCTTCTTAGTTTATATAGACGAGGCGAATACGAAGGAACCAATACCTGAGCATAAATCGTTCCAGGGTTTCAATCAGCAGTGCTTCACTGGGTTGGCTATCTGTATCGCACAAGGCGGTGTGGCTCATGATATACCTGTGAGATAGTAAGCACCCCTCAAATCAACAACAAGTCCTTTCTTTCTCGCGGCTCAATTCCACTTCTTACACCTTCACGTTTGGCGCTAGATCTTGATCCGTGTTAGCGTTTGACTTGCGAAAGCACGCTTGAAAGCACGCTCGAGAACACAGACAAAGCGCGTAGAGCAAACATGGAATATATGAGAAGCGCTGCGATTTTGTCATCACCTCAAGCTCTTTGGCTATAATTGTGGAATGGTGCCCTTGTGGTGACATTGGGCTGTTCCCAGGCCTGGGTCAGCAATGACGTCATTCCCGGCCCCAAATTCAGCGGTCTAGAAATAGGGTTTGGCTCGAAGCACCGGTGAAGTCTGCTAGCAGATGTCCGCAACACGGGTCGATCCGGGTTCGTGAACACGGTCCGGTCCGCGGCACGGCACGCTTTAAGGTGCTGAGGTTGCCCCGGCTCATCATCACCCCGCCAGCCATTCTTCGAGGTTGCAACTCTCACAACCTCACTCGCTGCGTCCCGCATTTGTCGCGGAATAATTGCCTCGAAACTTACACAGCTCTACGATTGTCATACAGTATACGAGCTAGCTGCAGACGAGTAAAAGTTTTGCTCGAATGGCCACTCGAGCTACTGCACGCGGTTTTTAGTGCCGGCAGTGTGACACCATGGATTGAAAGCTCCCGGCCACTTTTCATTGACAGATCGCGCGCCTGAACATCAATTGCATGTGTTTGTTGAACAAAGATGGTCCAGCTTGTCATGAGCAGCTGGTCTTACGTTCGCCTGCACTTGGCGTGCGGAGGACCTTCTTGAAAGGCTCGAGCTAACGACCGCCGATCAGCAGCCTGTAATCACTAACGGAGCGATTTCATCGTGCAAACTAAGCCCGGAGAGCCGGATACGGTATTGCTGCTCCATACAATCCTTCTGGACTCTGGACTCTGCCTACATATAGGAGCGCGCACTCACCATTCTTAGAGTAACACCCGAATCGAAGGTTCTTTCTCCAATATGGTTCAGTACGCAAACTTCCTCTTTCCGCTTTACGTTTACCCCATCAATAACGCCTGGGAGCCTTTGACCTCTGCGGCCGCGCAATATCCCGACGTCACCTTCACGGCGGTCATCAATCCCTCGACAGGCCCAGCACCGGATGCTAATGGTTGCCCCAACAAAGACTATGTTGAGGGGATTGCGTCATTGAATCAGTATCCCAACATTCATACGATGGGATATGTACATACTGCCAATCAATGGGACTGCGGTCCAGGGACTTACATCTGCCCCTGCACTGCACCGGCAGCGGAAATCAAGGCAAACATTACGACATATGCAAGCTGGGCCACCAAGGGCTGCCCCGGATGGAGCACTGCCAACCCCGATATTCACATTGACAGCATCTTCATCGATGAAGCTCCTGGAGAGGATGGTGGCAAGTGTCTCAGCTATATGACAGACCTAACAGACCACGCAAAGACAACTTTGACCAGTGCCACTGGCGGCGAGGTACTCTTCAACGCTGGCTATACAACATATCTGTCCTACTTCGATATTGCCGACGTTATCATAATTCTCGAGGACCTTCAGGAAAATTACGAGAAAATACCCGACATTGGCGTACGTAACGGCAACGGCAAATACTACAGCAAGTCATCGATCATCATTCACTCGGCCAGCAATGCTACAGAAAAGATTCAGAGGGACACCAGTACCATCTTGGGTCTGGATCGCGACGCTTTTCACAGCCTCTTTTATACGGATCGCGCGACTGATCAGTACGCCTTTTTCCCATACGACTGGGCAGAGATCGTGCGTGAGGTCAATGTTGTTGCACAAGCCAACAAAGCAATTTTGGGAGCTTAAGGAGCATAATACTGATCAGAGGGGATACGATTGGGCATAACGGGACGTGATATAGCTTTCAATGCAACAGCGTGCGCGCTTCAAAATACTCCCTTCTTAATCATATGCTCCAAATCCAGGCCGAGGCCAGCTAAGCGTTGTTTTTCGGCTTCTTGCCTCCGTCAGCCGCCTCGTCTTTCTCGCTGTCCAAAGTGCCTTTGTTTACCCCTACTGCAATCGTCAGACGGTCTGTTTTGGCCATCAACCAGTCGTTATGTGCTAAGCCCAGCTTCCAATGCGGTGGCAGATTTGCATACCCGAGATACGCACCAAGAAGCGCGCCAGCAGCAGCTCCGTTCGTGTCCGCGTCGCCACCCTCCATGATAAGCTGAACAATAAGCTCTTCGAAGAGCCGTGCTTTAGCCACCATGCCAACAGCCACGGGCGCATTTGAGACCCGCTGTATAGCGCGCCGCAGTAACAGTACGGCTGACCCAAGGCACTTATACACATACCCCATCTTCAGCTGATCGTCCAGTCGAAGCTCTTCCAGAGTCCCAGTATAAACATGCTTCTCAAACTCCTGACGATCCAAGTGCTTCCGTATCTGGCTCTCCTTCAAGCCAGCAGATGGATCCGGATTTGTGATGTCGGGCTGCTTGCGCGCCCACTCGTACGCTCGTTCGATCGCTGCATCCATATGTTTCTCAGTCTCGATCTGACCGCGGAGCAGCTGGCGAATCAAGCCGACAGAGATGCAACATGCCACAACGCACCTTGGATCGACATGCGTTGTTCTGCCTACGTCGACGCTCAGACGCCATGTCTGCTCTTCCGTTAGGTTAACACCAATGATGCCAATGGGATGCGTGCGCATTAAGCTTCCGTTAGGGGCCGCTTTACGCCCGCCCTGAATCCAGCGTTTGGTAGCACATTTCAATGGGTCCTGCAAAAAATGCGTGCTTCCTGCCACAGCTCCAACGTTGATGCCAATGTCGAATGCAGGGCGATCGAGCGCTGGCAAACCCCTGTGCACCCAGATCTTCAGACGCTCGGCGAAGGCTTGCGCCAAGCTAAACTCAGTACTGTTCGTTCGATTGTACAAGAAAGCAAGTGATATCAGGAGCGCCTGATCAGTATCGTCCGTCCATCCACATGGCTCAAATTGAAGACGGTGCACGTCCGGGAATGGCTCCGTCCGTGGTTCCAAGAGTGTGAAGCCTCTCTTCCCGTACCGTCGTTCGCTTTGTGTCTTTGATAGAAACTCGGTGTACAGGCCGATTGTGTCGCCTAGGGCTGAGCCGATGATGCAGCCGAAGATCTTGTCGGTTGCTATCGCTGTTCTGTATGGATGCTCAGGTCCAAATAATTGCGACATGATTAATAAGGGGCAATACGAACAGCACAAGATGGACTACAATAATGGACTGAAGGGGCTATAAAGAGTTCGAAGATGCTTGCGCTGGAAAATTAAGGCGGACACACCAGAAGGGTGGCTGGACGCCTGACATGGAGTCAGCCTTCTGCCTGGTGTGGCTGTGCTTACTGTCATTACTGAGCGCCGCGTCGCTCCTCACCCGCATTGTCAGACACCACGTGCATCGAGATCTGAGTGGGTTCTTGACGCAAGTGTGGTCTTTGCTTCGCTCTGAAGACGACGACAAAGGCAGTCACAGGAGAGTCAGCGTAATGCTAGGACGCAATTGGTTTAGTACCGTGCCGGACGGTCATGTGCCTCGGACGGCTACATGCCCGATCTGCCCCACCAACTACTGCCACTACCACCAACTTTGCCACACAGCGATCACCCTAAATGGAGCCTATTGACGCTGCACTTGCAGCTATAGATGCTTTAGAACCTAGAGAAAAACTTGTGTATGCTCAAATTGCAAAAAAGCATAGCGTTGAGCCTACAACGCTTAGGCGGCGGCACCAAGGTCTCACCACCTCGCGCGCGGCCTACCATGAAAACCGGCGAGCTCTCCACCCACAACAGGAGATCGCGCTTATACAATGTATCGATCGGATTAGCAAGCAAGGGTTACCACCAAGTAGAGATATGGTACGAAGACCTGTCTCACAGCTTGCCTAGAAAGAGCTTGGTTACCACTGGGTTGATCGCTTTGTTTAGCGCTATCCTGTTGAAGTCGTACTTTAAGCAAAGCTCGTAAGCACTAATTCTATTGGTTCTCGAGGATGAGTACGGTAACAGGGACACGAGGGGTTGGGTTGCAGTAAGGTGTACAGATACGATCTGTCAGTCTCGAAAGCAGGGGTAACGATAAGTAGTACAGAGTAGACTGTCTAGCTTGAAGGTTGGGTTTGAGATCCAAAGACAAACTTGATAACTGAGGTTGAACACATACCATAAGGGTTGTGTTCCTACGTGCTATATACTGTAGAGAATGTGAGGGCTCACCGAGCTCGCCGTGAGCTGTGTGAGGCAGGCTCACTGGGCTCGACGTGAACTGCGTGAGCTGTCACGTGAAAACCCTCTGGACCCACCTGGCTCGAGTGCCAAGGGGTGAACCAGTCACGTGACCGGTAATTACACTGTGCCGTAACTGTGCCGCACGTAGTGTTTCGTGGAATTACAGCGCTTAGCCGGCTGTGCAATGCTGATAGGCTTGTCAGCATTGGCTGGATATAAGGGGTCGTAATAGTCTTATCCCCCTCTAGCTGGTTGAACAACAATATCGGGCTTTAGTGGCTTAAACAGGTGTTTAATCCTACTACTAAAGCAAAAGCTTAATTGTCTTACTAATTATTGTTTACAGATAGCTATTAATCTTACCTTACGATGGACTTTATCGACTACTGCGATTAGAACAAGATTCTGCTAGCCATATTTCCGCCTCACGCGACCCACACGCTGCAGCCTCTCGACGTTGCCCTGTTCAAGCCTCTATCAACTGCGTACTCAAATGAGCTATCGAGTTTCATGGACCAGTGCTGTGGTCTGCTACCTATTACTAAAAGCCACTTCTTCCCGCTGTTCTGGAGAGCATGGGAGGCCTCCTTCAAGGAATCTTCGATCCTCCGGGCCTTTGAAGTCACAGGCCTATCACCATTCAATCCAGAAGTAATACTCCAAAAGTTCAGAACTATAGCTGCTGAGAGTGATAGCGACTCGTCTAACCTTAGCGCTTCTGAGTGGAGAAAGATCAGGCAGCTAATTGACCGCGCCGTCAACCACAAAGAGAGTAGGAAGATGTCGCAGCTTAATCGGACTATCATGAAGCTATCTACCCAATCAAAGCTTATTCAGCGCGAAAATGAGAAGCTGCGAGAAGCTCTGATCAATGAGCGACAGCGGAAGCAACGATCCCAGCCTGGAGCACTTGAGCGACCTGAAGATTATCATGGTGGAGCTGATTTCTGGTCGCCGCGGAAGGTGCAAGAAGCTCACAGCCTCCACGAGCAGAAGAAGCGCGACCTGGAGCTATTGCAGCAACAAAAAGCTGTTGCAATCCAAGCTCGGGAGGGGTCAAAGCTGATCAAAGCGCGGGAGATTGATGCGAGGCGTCGCAGGCGAGCATAGGTGAAGCTGCTAAGGGAGAAGCAGAGGGCTATCGAAGCCGCTGAGCGAGCTGCTCG
Organism: Didymella arachidicola; assembly: GCA_016630955.3. Taxonomy (NCBI): domain Eukaryota; kingdom Fungi; phylum Ascomycota; class Dothideomycetes; order Pleosporales; family Didymellaceae; genus Didymella; species Didymella arachidicola. The sequence goes on along the minus strand of CM050000.1, from coordinate 837,507 downwards.
CCAAGCAGCCCGCAAACCAGCAAAATGACTTTAACAAGTTTCTAAAATTTTTAAAAAGAGTAAGAGGAAGAAGGACTTTAAAGCCTGTACAAGGCCTACACACAAAAAACAATCGTTAGTGGTGATGGTCATGGTGATCAGTCATCTGGTCGCGTTACAGGCCCACCACCTATTCAATCGCGACGCGGCCGCAACATCAAACTGCCATCAAAATATCACTAATTAATAATGTATCATATAACGTCTAGACTACTCCACCAAAAGATCTCGCTATAAGCTCGGCCATATAGTGTTCGGCCACATATAGTGATCGGCCATCCCACCCAACGCGATACTCAGTTTTTGATGCTCTCTATTATCAACACCACACATGAACAATGGATGCCCGTGAAGTTGCTATACAATATGCTATCAGCGATCTTAATGCTGGTGTCTATTCAAGTCAGCGGAAGGCAGCAAAGGCGTGGGGTGTTCCGCGATCAACGCTTCAAGAGCGCATCAACGGTCGTCAACCCAACGCGATAGCTCACTCCAACCAGCAGCGATTGACTCCAGAGCAAGAGAGCTTTCTAGTAGATTGAATACTTGATGAAGATGCACGCGCACAACCTCCCTCTCATCCTCGCGTACAAGAGATGGCCACCAGAATCCTCCGTATGAACGGCGATCCTGAGCCTCTGGGTCAACTATGGGTGTCACACTTCATCGCACGTAACCCACGGGTTGGATCTATCGTCGGCCGAACGATCGAGAGCGCGAGGAATACGGCAGCCAACTACGAGACGATTCGCGCGTTTCTTGAGTTGGTTGAGCGTACTCGAACCGAGCTGGGGATACAACACAACGATATATGGAATATGGATGAGACAGGACTCGCCTTAGGGGTATGTACCAACGCTCAGGTTGTTGCTAGCTCATCAAATAGGAAGGCTTATATCAAATCGCCAGAGGATCGTGAGTGGGTATCAGTCATTGAGTTAATTTCAGCCACAGGAGCCAAGCTCCCATGTCTAGTCATCTTTAAAGGCAGGCATCTCCAATCCACTTGGTTCCCAGAACAAGGCACGCCTGATTGGGTATATACAACGTCAGAGAATGGCTGGACGTCGAATTCAGTTGGATTGGAATGGCTACAGCCTATTTTTCTGCCATGTACTTCCCCAGCAAACGGCACCCATCGTCTCCTCATTCTTGACGGCCATGGCTCCCGTACACCTGTTGAATTCATGTGGCTTTGTAAGCTTAATCGGGTGCATATATTGTACCTCCCAGCTTATGCCTCACACGTTCCTCAGCCGCTGGATCTTGCTCCTTTCTCTGTTTTGAAGACGCGATACCGGAAGGATATACAGGGTCTCTCTGCCCTTGATGACGCAGCACCTGTCAAGAAAGAGCGCTTCGTTGTATCATACAATAAGGCAAGAGAAGAAGCTCTATCCGAGCATATAATAAGAGCTGACTGGCGGGCTTCAGGTCTCTGCCCATATAACCCGAGTCTTGTACTGCTCTCCCCCCAAGTCAATGGGCGGCCAGCTACTCCTCCAGCCACTCAGGCTTCAACAGCTGCCTCAGAGGCCATGTTCAGCACGCCTCACAGCTCACAGGCTCTATATAGAGCCCAACAACAGCTGTCGTTGTCGAAATCTCTCTCACGAAGCACCCGAACAGTGCTTGGCAAAGCAGGCAAGGCTATTGCAGAGGCAAATACAAGAGCAGCTAAGCTGAAGAGTGATAATCAACGCCTCCAGCATCTATTATATACCCATCCGAGCACGCGTGTAAGGAAGCGGGTTACTGTCAACCCAAATGAGCGATTCAGTAACGTTGAGAGTATACAAGCTGCTATTGAGCGAGCGGCACCACTGGAGGCACAACAGGCACTCAAATCGCCAGAAAGAGCTGCCCAAAAAGCTGCAGCAGCAGCAGCAGCAGCTAATCGCTCGCTTGATTCTATGTGTACTGTATGGCAATTATAAGCGTTGTTGTTGACAGAAATCACGACTCTATACTGTGTGGCTACTTTGGGTGGGGTGGCCGATCACTATATGTGGCCGAACACTATATGGCCGAGCTTAATAGCCATTTGGTGCGGCTCTACAGCCTCATCTTTGTGGTGGTTTTGGTGGGGCGGAGCGATCGTTTCGCCGTCCTGATCGCTTCGCCGTCCGGCACGGTACATGACGCGGCACTCTCCACAATGAACCATACCTGGAGACGCGTTACAACACAGCTTCTGGCCATCTTCTCCTCTGCGTCGTGCGCGCCACTACTATCTCCCATGAATTGCGCGCTTCTTAGACGCGACGACGCTCATGCGCTGTATGGCTGGCCTAGAAGTTCCGGCCCTAGAAGCTGCAGCTTGTTGCGGTGCAGCCTCCCCAGGCACGACCGCTTTCCCAGCGACAGTTCTCCTCGATAAAGTGCAGGCTGAATGATCATTCTTGGCTACCAAAGACCACGTGAAGAAGATCTGAAAGATACGATTCCAAGTGCGCGTAAGGCAAACACGAAGCTACCTACTACTCCACAAACCCTTGCTCTGGATAGCCGACTCGAGATTCCGGCAATATGATTGCCCGAAATCACCTTACGTGCGGGTGCCTCTAACGCGATGTGGCATCCAGTGAGATGCTACAATCCACACAAGCCGCATATCAGATCCAGAATCGCAGTTGGCCACCACGTCGCGAGCAACCGCACGTCAGGTGCCGTAGATCACATAAAGCTGAGCTCCCTGCAGTGCCAATCAGCCTGTCCCAATAGTTCACTCGTGCACTATCTAGTGGATATTCCCGGTCTAAGGTAATAGCTGCCGTACCTTCAACCCGATCGAATGGACTTCAAGAGGCAAAGGTAGACGTTCAGTATGTCGAGAATGTTGCCGTAGACACTCAAGAACTACGCGACATTGGAATAGTGGCTTTAGTAGTCACAGAGCCAAAGGCAAATCTCAAGTTGCAAGCAATCATCCTCGATGAGATTTGCGATAATGAGGTGCTTATTGAGATGAAGTATAGCGGTATCTGTGCGTTAACCTACCACGCTGCGTCATCTGAAGATTCAGCTGATCTCCTATAGGTCACACAGACATCGTTCTACAACAAGACCTTCTGCCCATGATCGAGTTCCCTGCTGTGTTTGGTCATGAAAGGGCAGGTTTTGTGACGGTTATCGGCTCAACAGTCAAGAACAAGTCACTCAAAGTTGGCGACGCAGTACTTCCATCCTTCAACACCTCCGATGGCAGCGAAGGACATGGGCGTCGGACAGATCATGGCAGCTGACATCGTGCAAGAAAAGCTGCGAATGGCGAGAGAGCTTGGCGCCACACATGCAATTAACTGGCAAGAACAGAAAAACTTTGTCGAGCTCATGAAGAGAGCATCGAAGTCTGGTGCAGGCGCAACCTTTGCTGTTGATTGCACCGAAGTTCTCCGTGTCATTGAGGACGTGGTGGCATGTTTTGCTCAGTGAGGCACCGCAGCTGTGGTTGGAGTGCCTCTGCCAAATACAAAGATTTCCCTTGACCCTCTCGTCTTCCTCCTAGACAATAAGAAGCTACTTGGAGTCATTGAGGGCGATTCTAATCCTGAAAAGTTCATACCGCAACTCATCGAGCAGCATCAGAAGGGTGCTTTTCCTACAAAGAAGCTATGCCTAACCTATCCTGTGGCAAGGCTGGAAGATGCGATTCATGATTTGCACACTGGCAATGTAAGTCGCGCAACGTCAATATGCTGCAACACGCTGAAGGTAGCCTTTAGGTCATAAAACCGGTTGTACAATGGACCTAAGATAAAGGATGGGAGGTACAAAGCGACGACAAGGCGCATTGCTGATGCCTCACACCCCTTGTACAGTACAACGTCTTTGTCGAGCAACGTCGCTGCGACCCCAGCTCTACCAAGTCTTTCACTGACCCCCTAGCCTCCCACATTGCTGATCGAACCTAAAAGGAGGCTTTCACTGTGCGAGCTTGCTCAGTGGTGATGGGCCCTCGGTTTCCCCAATGCTGGCTCAGCGCACCCAAACATATTCCACCTTCAACCCTCCCTATCAAACCACCTGTTTGAGCAAGCTCTGGGAATTGCATCCCGAGATGTCGCGATCCCAATCGTTCCCGAAACCCGAAGATTTGTTGCCTTATTTAAACTCAGCGCGGGCAGCAGCAAATGATCGCTACCAAAAGCCACACTACGCATACGTGCGCAAAGCACTTTGTAAGGTCTACAGTAATTGCGTTGAGTGGCTCAAAGACGACATCGAGCCAAATGTCCTTCTGCTGGAAGCTCTGCAGGATGAGCGGGCTATCTTGGACATCCACAACCGCGCGCAGGCCAAGGCGCATCCTGGACGAGGCAATGCCGGGAGCATCCCTGATGAAGTGATAAACTTTCCACTTCGCTTCATGTGCCTTCAAGATGGCGACTTCATCGTGCCAACCGGCTTCTTTAAGCCAATACATCAAGCAAAGGGGTCCTCCAAATCGCCTAAGCCAGCGGGCTTCCGCGAGCCGACTGCTGTTAATCGCCAATACAGGATCGGCAAGCTTTCTGACGCCCCATCTCCGTTCCATGACTTTCCGGACGGTAATTTGACGCTTGCAGAAATTGCGGCGTTTCTGCCACAGTCAATCAAAAGCTGGGATGTCGCCGACCGCATCATCTGGAACGGTGCCACCTCTGAAGACCTCGCGCTTATGTTCAACAAGTACCGAGGGTTGCGTCCTGAGATCCACCCCAACTCCGTCTACATGATGTTCCGTGGACAGATGCGCAAGCGTACAGACGAAGAGCATGGATATAATAACTGGGAAAAGTGGACTGTCAATGCACAAGCAAAGATCAACAGGCCAGCCGGCTTCAATTCGAACAGCATTAGTGTCACAGGCTTTCGGCGACCAGTCATTTTCAAGGATCAGCCTGGTATACCTGCTGTTCCCATCCCGTTCAGAGACCTTGCCAATGGTGTCGCAGTCTGGCCGGAGGATGATGATGCTCTGGATCTCGCTCGATGTGTACGCTGGTGTGCTAATCATTCTGACGTAGAATTTTACTACCCAACGGACTATCAAGCCGTACTCGAACTTGTAGGCGGACCGCTGACTCCGGCTGCGCGCCATTCGGACGCTTCAGCTCTGAATCGTCTTCTAGCTGATACAGGTCGTTCTGCGCATCGACGACGCGCAACTAAAGAGGACCCCTATGGGACAGTCAAGTCAGACGAAAGCAGTGGCGATATTGAGCTGGGGAAGCGCAAGCGTGGTCCGGCCTCTCGCAGAACACATGTTAAGCGCCGCAAAAGCATGGCAGCAAGCTTCACTTCTCAGGCTCGCACCACGCATAGCACAGCAGCACGATCGAAACCAAAGACGGTCGCCCTGCTCGCCGTCAATTCTGAAGAGGACACAATTGACGATGTATATCAAGGTCCCAAGCGCATGAAGAAGAACAAAGATGGTCTCCGTCGATCAGGACGGAACCAGCCCAACGCCATCTCGTACGTCGATCTTGACGGAGCTGGTATTGACGAAGAGAACGAATAATACGAAGAGCAGGAAGACGAGCAGTACAGGGTCCATGCACCTGAAGGAGATGAATCTGAAATTGGTAATGACGAGATCAATTCTGAAGCCTAGGATGGTTACGGAGGTAATAAAGATTACATGTTGTTTGTACATCATAAAGCCGCCACTGAATATTCACTACGCGAGTGGAGTATGGTAAGAGGAATCATTCACATGCGGGACAAAGCCAGGTGTGGTCGTCATTGCACGACGTGTATGTTTAGTACGGGGAATGATTTCTAGTATTCAGGTAGTGTGTACATCTACGTGCAAATATCAACATACAGCAATTGACCCCAGGATCTATCTCTGCGCTCGTCACATGCCATCTATGCTGAGTAGTCTCGAGCACGCATCGTTGTGAGGACAGCCTTTCTTTTATCAGCGAGTGATCTCAAGTGGAGCTCGGAGAGCTTGAGAAAGCACTCCTTGACTTTCCGAAAACATCCGGCAAAATGCTTGTCGAGAGCAAATAGTGACGTTGTCTTCAATGTGACTTGGGGTTCCACTACAAAATGGCACATACTGCCCTCTGAAATCGAGGTTGGCATGTTTGACCGCTGCTTCACTTGGGGGTTCCGTGTATGGGAACTGTTCGAACACTTTCTCCAAATGATGAGCGGACCACCCGAGATTGGCCACTTAGAAAGGAATGAGATGGAAGCGTATTCTTCACCAAATGAATATTTAGAACTTCTGAGAGATGTCCTTCACTTGAAGTCTGCGTTCTCTTTCACCGTTATCCATGTCTCAATTACAGTCAATATGCCACTCCCAACTGCAATAACTCAAACGTCATCATCAACCAACTCAACGCAGAGGACGACACGAGTTCCTGTATCTGAAAAGACCACGAGCTACATGTCTGTGAACAACAATATCCCAGACCCACGTAACACCTTCGGTCTAGCCGGATACCCGAGTTCTGGAGCGTACTCCCACCTGCCAATCCGCACAACGATCACTGGCGAGGCCATGATCCCACACCCAAAGGCAACCAAGATCTTCTTGCGCAATTTACCAGGCCACTGTTACATATTGCCCAACGTACCGCTGAACTTCACCCTCGTCGAAATCATCGTGCTGTTGCCGAACCGGTTTAAGAACAGGGACATCGCGCTGCGCTTCATGAGCAACCACCTCACGGCCAGCATTCACTTCGCCATCCTCGAAGAGCATCGTGAGTGCCATTTCAAGGACCTCCATGAGTGTGACAAGGCCAGGAAGACCATCACAGACGAGTATCGCAAGGCCATGCGCACCCATCCTCAGAATAAGGGCTAGACGAAGGCGAGGCACACCGAGCCGTCAGGATGGGACGCCAAACTCATCGGTATGGATGGTTTCGTGCCAGATGATGCTCGATTACCCCAGTATCACCGGCTTCCTTCCGTGCCTTTGCGTGATCTCATGATCGGCGTAAAGAAGCTTCCAGAAGGCACAAACGGAGGTGATCTCACCCGCTGTGTGCAGTTTGCGCTCAAGCGTCCCGAGGATTTTATGTTCCCGGACGACCTCCCTCGCATTCTCGATTATGTTCGTCGGACTGAGGTCACAACTGCGTATACGGATCGCTCGACTGTTCGCGCGTATATCGATCACTTGCGGAAGCAGACTGACGCCAAGCCTTCGCAGTATGACGGGGTTGAAGCTGAGCGTATTGCCCATGCAACGCGTGAGAAGATGCATGAACGTGTCCTGCAGCCGCAGTTGAAGCAGTCAAACCTGCAGGCCTCGGCGCAGCAGGCGACTACCAATCACGTACCGCAGCACCCTACTCCGTCGCCCTCAATTATGGCGACTCCTTCTAGTGTCTCGGCGGAGAATCAGCTGCATCCAATGGCTCCAGACTTCTCTACCGCGGATTTGGATACACTGCTACGCTCTTCTGTCCAGGACGGTGTCGAGATGCCTGCAGAACCGACTAGCCCGCCCTCTCAGTATCCTCCTTGGCGTCTTCTGCGTGAATGTATCGAGGGGCATGTCGCCTTTGATGGCAGCCCGTTGGCTTGAGCTGCTCGATTTTCTCAGCAGCCTGATCAGTTCGGCACGGAGTGGTATGTGGAGGATGTGTCCATGGTGGTGGAGTTGCTAGACTCTGCTCCTCACCTCGAAGCGGGATTTTAAGGAGAAGTTCAACGAGGTCTTGAGCAAGCAAAGTATTGATGAGGCATGGGTTTTCGCGATCTGCTTTTTTGGGCCAACATCTGACCCTCCAAAGCGGCCGAAAGGCTGAAAGGCATTGCTAAGGGGCATAGAAACGGCGTTGGCACCCACGTGGAACAAGTCCGAGCACAGTGTTTTTGGCTCCTCGTACGCTCGTGTAGAGTGCCCGTGATGGCTCGGGCCACTCACGAAATTTTCCGTAGGATGCGTATCAAGTAGTTAATGTTGAGGTAGAGGCTGTGAGTTTGGGACCAATATCCTGGTCGCTTGTTGTAAGCAGCCCTTTCGTGCTCCCCTGCTCAGCCTCCGCGGTCGCGGATGTGGCTCGCGAATCGAAGCGACTGTTTGCTTGCTGTGAAACTTCAGTGGACCCTTGTAGCTTCATTAAAGCCGGCAAGACCACTGCGCCGTATCTGTTACCGAGAATATCCTGAAAATATGAGTGGTCGAATGCCTCAAGCCTTCCGCGGGCGGCAGCGGCTCGCGGTATCCACAAGTTGTGTTCAGCGCTATTCCTCTGTACTGGCTCTTTCCCAACAAAGCGTTGGAGGTAGTTCAGTAGAACACTCTCAAAGAATGCACTGTAGGTGGCAGTCGTCAACGGAATGCCGTACATGAGCATGAGTCCAATCAGCTCTTGCAGAAAGGGTATGTAGAGAGTATGAAGGTCCATAATGAGCGCGTGATCCATTGCAGACCTCAAATTTGCGAGCATGATCTCAACAGGCTTGAAGTGGCCTAAGCCGTAGAACCGCTTTGTGAACTTGCCGAGTTGGGCTGCGGAGAGTTTGTCCAATGGACATGGTTCCGATGAGGCCCCGTTCTTGTCTGTCTCCTTAATAGCTAATTGGCCCTCGATGTTCTCGTATTTACGCATATCTATGCAGACATCGCCAAGACCGCGTGCAACATCACGAAGCAGCTCATCTTTGATTGCCTGCGGGACTTCATTGAGAGAGGCGTCGCAAACAGATGCCGTGAAGGACGTGGCGTACGTGAGGTTTGAGATCATAAGCCTTGACAGCTCTGACTGCAGATACTGATAGCCGGTCGTACCGGCAGAGTATTCGAGCTTCAGGAGAGATCGCAAAATAAGGACATCATCATGATAGAGGTCTGATGCAGCTGCCAATCTCTCACGGACTCTGTCCAGCATCCACTTCTGCACTTCCCCGGTGGTTTCATTACAGTCCTGGAGTATCTGTGGTTCTACGCTGCCAAATGCAGCTTGCCCAGACTTGATGAACTGGGCAATGGTGGAGTTGCTAGGGATGCTGTCAAGCCTATGAGGAGTCAGCTAGTATGAGTATGAAAGGAAGCTCTACCCACCTTGTCTGTTCGCCCTCAACTTTCACACCGGTTTTGACCTTCGTCGTCTGACCTTCTCGGTGTGTAGGCATCGTCATTGTGTTAGTAGATCGGTCCGACTTTCGGTTATCTGTACCGCCGCAATCGGGTCGCTTGCCGAATACGGCCAGCACAATGTCGAACTGGATATTCGCTTCTTTTGACACTATACAAATGGTACTGCACTGAAACACGTTTTTTGAGAATCGGCTTTTAAGTAACGAAAAGGTCGATCCGATGCCTCTTCCCGGAAAGCAGACATAATTGACGTCGGTCAAGAAAGAACAAGACGCGATGCCGGCCCACTGTCAGAGTCGGCGCTAAATCCAGAATCCTTCAGGATAGGCAGTCGTGCCACCCACCATGCAGGAGCGCTTACTGAGCATCATGCAGTGTCGCTAAGCTGCTTACTATTTACGCCCTGTCAAATTCAGTCGTATTTGTACCGATCAAGATTATGGGATTCGAGTACAAGCGGGTATATAGTCCGCTCTGTGATGGCCAGCACGACACCGGTAACACTGACCAAGTCTGTAGATACCCGCCCATTACTCATTGGCGATTGCGAAATCGATCAAGTTCTCTAAATCTTCGGTGCAAGCATACACCCGCAGCTTGCTTGACACGAAGACCACTCTTAGCTTCAGGCCTACAAGCAGCTATTGGGTGTTGACGAGTACAGAGCGGGAACAGCAAGGTGATAGAAGTGCAGGGCGCTCTCTTCGTGTGTACATATTCAGCGATCCGCGGAGGTTCTCCTGCTGTGCCTCGGCTCACGTGGATCGATAGTGGCACTCCAAGCTCGACACGGAGGTCATGGGCGAATTCCGTTTCTTGGAACTTTTCAAACCTTGGAAGCACGAAACGCGGGTACGGTACCATAGTCTGGATAAACTCTACGACACAGAAAAGATCTTAGTATTCCCCACAGAATGCGTAAGTGGGGCTTCTGCTTTAAACAAAGCAACACTGTCGACAACAAAGAGGAGGTTGAGAGGTTTCACGGATCGGAAGAGTCGGCAAATGCTGGTCACGTCAACCCCTGTGTGGCCCACAAGTCGCAAATGTGGAATTTTTTGCGCGCTGCACTGCAATTTGTGGAGCTTCTTCCCAACAGTAACCTGACAAGGCGGAGGACAATCACCGTTCCGAAGGATTCAGAAAATGCTGCTTGAACTAGCAGGAACATGGTACGACCTGGGGCGCAGTCAATCGCATTGCGTTGACTGTGCATGGATGTGATAACACTGAACACGATACGATATGCTCAGTAATCATTCGCGAGTCGTCTCAGATACGAGGGACGTTCTTGTGTCACCTGGGTATAAGACTAGGGCAAGCGAGCAAGGTGCAAGGCGCAAGGCGCAAAACGAACTTGTCCGACAAGCATCAGATGCTCCACACGATCTCAGCGTCCTTCTCCCAGGTCATACACTCGTCCTTCTTCCTGTTATCGTTCATCAAGTCAACCAAACTGGTTCTTTTCTGCATTCTCTCCCAGAATGACCCTCCGTCATTCATTTTTCCTATATCATCACCCCACGTCGCCAGCCACACGCCTGTCTTCGCACCTTCGTCTTTGTGTACAGCTACCCACTTCTCGGTTGTCTTCAGCACCGCGAACAAGGGATTGGTGAGCCACGTTTGCCAGGTTACATCAAACTTTCCGAAAATCGCCGTCGAGGTGAAACCTGGCGTGAAAGCGTGCGCTGTTCTGCATGTTCCCTTGTTGGCAGTGCTCGCATGTGCATCAAAATGTCCCTGCAGGAGAGCAGCGAAGAGCACCTGCTGCGCTTTGGTTAGGCTGTACGCAGGAGCACTGCTCTGAGCCTCGATGCCCAGGATCGCCTTGCCTGCTGCGGATATTCGCGCGATGACATCGCGCTCCGTAGAGGAGCTTGAATTGCCAGGAGCCTCCCTGTAAAGGAATCGCGCAGCGGCAGAATAGCTGCCCGTCGAGCTCGTCAGCACAACTCTGGCGGTCTGGCTCAACGATGATTCGAGAAGGTGCGTCATCAGGTAGCTGCCGAGGAAATTGGTGGTGTACATGATCCCCAGGCCTTCATTCGTCTTTGTTGCGCTTCCGATGGGCGGTGCCGCTATCCCAGCGTTGTGCACCAGCATGTCGATCTTCGTCCCTTCTTGCTTCCATTGCTGGCAGAAAAAGCGAACACTGGAGAGATCGCCAACATCTAGGATGCGACAGCTCACCCTTGCTTTGCCGCCCTCATCACAATGAGCGACAACATGATCGACTGCTGCTGCTCCGCGATCAGCGTTGCGACAAGCGAGACAAACAGCAGCACCCTGCTGCGCAAGTGCGACTGCAATCGAGAGGCCGATACCGCTATTTGCTCCAGTAATGATGGCTGTTTGGCCTGTCAGGTCGCGAGTCGGTATCTGCTGCGGCCTGTACAGGCGTGCGAAAAGTAGGCTCAAGAGTGATTTCGTGAGAGATTTGTAGAACGAGAATATCTCGCCCACACTAGGCATTGCAAGCGAACACCTGCAAGGACAGATTGAGTACACACTTCGTGCAGTTGTGTAGAGGAGTGATGGCTTGTAACCGCAATTCGCATTCTTCAAGTCCAAGATCATTTGATGGTCCTGCACATGGCGGGCTTGGTCATGACATCATCACTCAGACCTGAACGTATTCAGTGAACAATTCTAGCCTCATAGGCGACTCGATGCTTCTCTGAAGCTTGAGGAATCAGAGTGACTACTATCAAGATGCGGCTAGACCTTTATCCGCGTCGGAAGGGCGGATTTACTACGGTAACACGAAGGCGGCAGAGTTTGCGGATGGGACGCATGAGGCTCAGGTGATGGGAGGAGATGACTAAACTTCCAAAGCAAAAGCAGAAATAACGTATATGTACAACGAGCGGACCATGTCAACAAGCGGACCACCTAGTTTTACTAGGGAAAACCAAACATCTAGAGGCTAATAACTCTAGAACTAACGTACATGTACACCGAGCGGCGCAGTACACCGAGCGGCGCACCTAGATTTACTAGGGGAAATCAACAATCTAAAGCTTAATAACTCTAGCGCTATTCTGTAACGTACCTCACGGGCGAACGCCGCACACGGGCGAACGCCGCACCTAGTTTTACTAGGGATAACCAAACATCTAGAGGCTAATAGCTCTAGAACTATCTTATAGAATCTTCTAAAAATTTAATATATATATCTTTTAACGTGTTTCATAAGCGAGTCGCCCACCCAAGCGAGTCGCCCACCTAACGCCGCCAACCCGCCTGCACAGGAACATCGCGCAATGCAACAACAACGCCAGCCTCTACAGGCACATACTGAATGCGATATACAGCTTACTATCTCTGATTATACCTCAAATCAATTTCAAAGCCTAAGACGCGCTGCTGCAGTCTACAGTGTTCCCCGAACAACAGTACGCGATCGACGCGCCGGACGACGCTCTCGACGCGACTGCGAGCCGAACTCAAAGCGCCTAACAAAGCTAGAAGAGGAGGCGATTGTTGAACGTATACTTGAGCAAGATCTACGAGGGATATCCCCATCAAAGCTTCTTGTACAAGATATGGCTGATAGACTGCTCCGCGCACGCGACGCGGAGCCTGTTGGCAAGAACTGGGTTAACAACTTCATAAAACGCACACCTGAGCTGCAAAAGCGATGGACCCGCCCGTACGATCGCCAGCGAGCTGCCTGCGAGGACCCGGCGGTTATCCAGCCCTGGTTCACACTTGTTCAGTCGATAAAGGCAAAGTACGGTATTATAGACGAGGACATGTACAACTTTGACGAGTCTGGCTTTCTGATGGGCAAGATCTCGTCGCAACTAGTAGTAACGGGCTTAGAGAAGCCTGGGAAGCGCAAGAAACTCCAGCCTGGCGATCGCGAGTGGGTTACCCTGGTACAAAGCGTCGGGTCGACGGGGAAGGTAGTCCCACCGTTCCTTATCCTTGCAGGCAAGGTTCTTATCTCTAACTGGTTTACTGAGGACCTCCCACAGGACTAGGTTGTTCAAGTTAGTCCCACTGGCTGGACTAACAGCGATTTGGCGCTTGCCTGGCTCCACCACTTTGACACGCATGCGAAGCCTGTTGGGGTCTACAGGCTGCTTATTATTGATGGCCACGAGAGCCACTGTTCAGTGGATTTCCAGGATCTCTGCAAAGAGAAGAAGATAATCACTCTCTGTATGCCAGCACACTCGTCGCACTTGTTGCAGCCACTTGACGTCGCCTGCTTCTCGCCGTTGAAGCGCCTGTATGGCGACGAGATCTCGGCCTTGGCACGCACCCGCATCCACCATATCAACAAGGAAACCTTCCTACCAGCCTTTAAAGCATCGTTTGAGAAGGCGTTTACTGCAGAAAACGTTTGTGCAGGCTTTAGAGGTGCTGGGCTAGTCCCACACAACCCAGAGGTTGTGCTATCGAAGCTTGATGTGCGCCTGCGCACGCCAACGCCACCAAAACCCAGCGACGTCGCCTGGGAGCCGAAGACACCACGCAACGCTCACGAAGTGGAGGAGCAGTCGACTCTGATTCGAAAGCGGATTCAAATCCATCGAGGGTCTCCAGCAAGTTCGTTAGATGAACAGGTCAGACAGTTAAGTAAGGGTGCTCAGCAGATAGCGCATAATAGGGTGTTGCTGCAGGAGGAACAGGCACGTATGCGAACCGCTATTGAGGAGCTTACAAAGCGCAAGACTCGTAAGCGACGCTATATACGCGCAGAGGAGACCCTTACAGTTAGTGAAGTAGCTGACTTAATTGCTGAAAGGGAGGGTAGGGGTCGCCATGAGGGCGAGACGCCTGCGAAGAGGGTGCGCGCAGGACGACGCTGCGGTCGTTGCGGCGAGATTGGACACAATTCCCGCACGTGCAAGGTAGAAATAGATGATGTAGATGATAGTGAAGCTTCTAATTAATATTATTTAAGTCTGCAAGCTGCAGTTTATTATTGCTGTGTTGCAGTATAGCGTTGCGCTGTCGTGTTGACGGTGTTCGTGGGGCGCACACTTGGGTGGGGCGCACACTTATGAAACACGTTAGTAGTAAACATTAATAATTTAATAACCTACGTAAAGCATTTGCACCTGCTGTAATAACAAAAATCTAATTACGCAAAGTAGGGATAAACTATGCGTGCAACAGGTGTAAAGCGCGGCTCTCTGCAACAGCGACTAGGATAACACAGGCTGCAAGACCGGGAATAAAAGCTGTCTGAAGCCAGATGACTGGAGGACGCAGCACTCAGCCACAGCGCGCTCTGCCCCTCGCAGACATCTCAGCACGCTACTGCCGCCAAATCTCGCTTGAGACGCACGGCCGGTCAGACGCGTTTTGACGATCTTGCCGTGGCTGCTGAGATTTGTCCCCAAGCTTTTGAGATTTGTCCCCAACGCTAACCTAGCGGAAATTAATCGCTTAACATGGCTTAGCGTATAACTCCACAACACGAAATCGTTGCGAGATCAGCGCGTCTTTGCAACAGACTAAGCACGAAGGGGACCAAAGCAATCCTGTTGATTCACTTTGCATCCTAGCATGGAGGATATAGCCCCCCCTCTAGATCTGTTCTACAGCTCATATAAAGAAGCGTATAACGCGCTTAAGACCCATGGCATGCAGCATGGTTACGGCTTCGTCCTCAAGCGAAGTTGGCCTCACCATGCGGCTGTCAAGACACGCTATTACTATCACTGCGATCGTTTTAGGCACAACTACTAGTCAACTGCGAGGCTTCTTAGCACAAGCACACGCTCCATTAGGTGTCCTTTTAAGCTTGTCATCTTCAGAACAAAGCACAGCAATTAATGGAAGCTAGAAGTACAAAACAAGGACCACAACCATCCACGGTCGATCAACTCAAGCGCGCACAATGTCTACCGCAATCGTACACTAGCACAGAAGGAAGTGATAGAATCAATGACCCATGCTGGCGTGCGACCCATGCAGATACTGGCTGCCATCCAAAGAGAGGATCAAGACACTTATTTCTGCCACCGATATCTGCAGCGAGAGGAAGGCTATTAGGAAGAAGCATCTCAACAGAAGAAGCCCAGTAGAGACACTGCTAGACGACTTGTCCTCAACAAACTAGATCTTTACTGTGAAGAAGGACAACAACAATCGCATCCAGAACCTCTTCTTCGCCCATCAGAAGCAGGTCGAGCTTCTGCTAGCAAACCCTGACGTCCTACTGATGGACTGCACATATCGAACTAACAAGTACAAACTCCCTCTACTGCACATACTCGGCTGCACTAACCTGCAGACGTTCTTCTCTGCAGGCTTCTGCTTTCTCAGCAATGAGACACATTCAGATTACCATTGGGCGATCGCAAGTTTCCTGCGCAAGACTGGTGTGCAACAACCGCGTGTGTTTATCAGCGATCAGGAAGAGGCTCTAAAGATGTCAGCGCGCTGGCTGCTTCCTGGGGTTTCTCAGCTTTTATGCGTATAGCATATCAACAAGAACGTTCAAACGAAAGCGCAACAGATCTAGCAAGACGCTAATAGCGTAACAAAAGAAGAGAAGCAGAGGATTGCAGAACAAAGGACTTCGTTCATAAAGCGTTAGACTTAGGTATGCTAACCTTCCGCGCTTAGAGCACTTTGTGTGCGGGCAGAGGCCAGGCGTAGAAAAGAGGGACTAGGTTGTTTCCTATCTAATGAGGGGAAGAGGGAATATACACCCTACAGATGATTATGTAACAGAGCACGTGATGCTGGCTAACACACCCCCCCAGCTTGAGTGAATAGCAAGAAACGAAAGCTGTAAATGAGCGTCTTGCGTCTCCAAAGCTAGACGTCTTACTCTGTAGGACCCTCTGTTTACAGACCTGAATCTGATCTGTCTCGCAGTTTGGATGATAGATCGCTTAGTCCTAGCTGGCGTACAAAGTTGGCGTGTCTCTGACGACTAAGGATCTTCGTAAGGCCATCAGCTGGCATCTCTGCAGTAGCCTTCCAATCTACCTGCAGTCTGCCCTCTGCTACCTCCTGGCGTACCCATTGATGGTGTACGTCTACATGCTTCAGCTTCGTCTGAAGCTTGTCAGCTGTCTTTGTTGCGATTAAGACAGTTTGCTGGTTATCACACCACAGTGCTGGTGTTAACTCTGGGTCAAACTGGATCGCTTTAAAGAAGCGCTGCCACCACTCCATCTCTGATCCGGCTGTTGATAGAGAGAGTAGCTCGGCCTCTGTAGTCGATTTCGTGACTGATCGTTGGACTGTCGCCTTCCAATCAACAGGCAGTCCATACAGCTTGAAGATATAGCCTTGAGAGCTGCGTCGCGTCTCTGGCTCGTCGGCAAAAGCAGCATCTGATGCACCATAGAAGAGAGGCTCATGCTCGTGCTCTTGCTGGGATAGCATTGTGATGCTCGTTATGCCTTGCTGCTTATCTGCGGACGCTCGAATAGCCAAGTGTTTCGTGCCTATCAGGTACCTCCATACATGGCAAGCTGCGTACATATGCTTCTGCCCGGGATTCTGCAGATGACGTGCAAGTACTGAGTGTGCTCTCGCGACGTCTGGTCGTGTCGAAGTCGAAATGTAAGCCAGTGAGCCGACTAGCCGCTGGTACCTTTGAGTTCGCGCAGCACTTGGTTCCTCTGTTGATGGCAAAAGGGCATTGTCCCTTAGGGGAACATCTGGACATCTTACGCTTGACTTCAGGTCAAACTTTGCTGCAATCTTATTGATGAATGAGTCTTGAGTCAGGTAGATAGAGCGACTGAGCTCCTCGCGGATTACGCGGATACCAAGGAACCACTTCAGCTCGCCTAATTCACGGATCTCGTACGTTGTAAGCAGCTGCTGCTTGAACGTCTGGTAATAGCCCCTGTTGAGCGGGTGAACAAGAACGACAATATCGTCCACGTAGAAAAATACGATCAAGTGATCATTCGTGTATAAGCATGGCACTCCTGGCACTGGCTCTAGGCTAAGCTTCTTCAAGGTCGATGATAGCTCCTGGTACCAGAGCAATGGAGCTTCTTTGAGGCCATAGAGAGCGCGCTGTAGTTCAAGTAGCTCTCCAAGCTCGTCTGTAAATCCTTCTGGCGTACGGCAGTACATTTTGCGTGGCAATCTCGCGTTGAGAAAAGCATTCATGGCGTCAAACTGAAACATCTGTAGGTCGAATGCTGCTGCTAACGCGATGAGGGCTCGAAAGACTTTAATTGCTAGCGTTGCCGCGTAGGTGTCTCCCCAAGCCTCTTGCATGTCTCCTCGTACGCATATACGCGCTTTGAACTTGTATAGGTATCCATCTTCGTCAAATTTGTACGTGAATACCCACATCAAGGGTAGAACCTCAGCATCTGCTGTCGCTGCAGTTGCCTCTGTCTGATTGAAGCAGTCTTTTGCCCAGCAGCTATCAAGCTCAGCTCGTGCTGCCTGTGCAAACTCAGCGCCAAATGGATGATTGTTCAGATCCTTCCATCGCTTTGGTGGATCCGGCAATTGGTCGCGATGTAATCGTAGCTTTGGCATTTCTCCTGTGAGCTTTGATGGGGCTGTCGGGTTCATTGCTACTGCAAATGCTCTATAGTACGTAGCTAGAGCATGATCTGGTGGCTTCCTGGTTCTTTTACCCGTAATGATGTTGCTGCTCACGATTGATGGGTCTGCCATCTTTGGAGCGTTGTTCTGTCGACGATCTGGTACGTAGTCCTCGGTATTGCTCCATCCTTTTGCCCATGTTGATGGCTGCTTTCGTGGACGGTCTCGCTTGCTCGTCACAGCTGGCCGTAGTGGTCCGTCTCCGCTGCTTTTGGCTGTAGATCTATCATCTTCGTGATGCGTCTGCGGCTCATCAAGCAGTTGATCTTGAATCTGTTCCCCAGTGTCTTGATCTTCAGCGCCTTGCTGATCTTCCACACTGATCTGTTCTGCCGGCTCGGAAGCTCGGTCTAGATCTCTGTCATTGCCTGTCCACTCCTGAGGTGGTACAGTACCGCGATCTGACGGTTCTGGTGTGGGCAGAAAGCTCTGATCCTTAGAAAGCTGCTGACGTTGTTGTAGCTCAGTTACTACTTCCTGATCTGCCTCTGCCTCCGCTGTATGCAGTATATTGAGGATCTCAATCTCTTCTTGCATAATATCTTCTTTCTCAGCCTTCTCATGGTCGTTGTAGAGGCTGCTTCTCTGGAATATCACATCTCTCACACGTATCACCTGGTTCTTTTTCGGCAGCCAGATGCGAAAGATGTTTGATGAGTCATACCCTACAAGGTATCCAACGAATGTACGAGACTCTAGCTTATCTGCCTTCTTCAGCTTTTTGTTAAGCGTGTACGCTTTGCACCCAATCTGGGAGAAGTGCGCGACTGAAGGCTGCTTGCCGTGAACGAGTTCGTACGGCGTCTTCCAATCAATAGATCTCGTAGGCGTTACATTCGTGATCTTTGTCGCCGTGATCGCTAGCTCATTTGATAGAGACTTCGGTAGACCTGCCTTAATGCGGAGCGATCTTGCTTTCGTAATGATGATGTTTCCGGCTTGTTCTGCAGCTCCAAGCTGCTCAGGCGTGTCAGGAGCACGCAGCTCAATCTTGAGGCCTGCTTGCCTCGCGATTCTGTAGAGTTCGAGGCCATAGCCACGATCCCCATCGACTTTGAGCACAATGACTGTGTACCCGTATTGTCGCTCAATCTTGTGTAGCAGCGCCTTGAGAGCTGCTATCACTACTGGTAGTGACTTGTTCGCAAGAGTCACTGCTTCGTGCCACTTTGAGTACTCGCATACTGCATGCAGCAGGTAGCGATCTCCATTGTAGCATGTTTCTCCAGTCGGTATGAGCTGTACAAGATCAACGACTATTCGATAGAAAGGCCTTGTCGCATGATCATCTGACGCGCGTCTGCTGACCTGAGCTGCCGATTTTGATTGTATACAGGTCTCACACTCGTGCATCCTTGGAGCTCTGGCGTCTTTGTCAAGAGTTATACCCTGTACATTCCTACTCAGATGGTCAATCACGTCCTTGCCAGCGTGTGCAAACATCTCATGAGCTTCGACATGGGATGTGTGAATTGGACGTCGATCTTCTCGCGATGGCTTGTACGCTCGCCGTACTGTCGCCGCGAAGCTGCTCAGAGCTAGGCGATCATTTTCTTCAGCGTCGACAATCCAATGCCCATTTGCGTATTTAAGCGAACAGATGACGTTTGATGGATGCTTCTGATACATTGCATCTCTCCCTGAGTCGAACTGCACGTCTATCTCTCGGCATCGTGAGAGGCTTACAACGTTTGTAAGGAAGCCTTCTACAAGTGCGACGTTAGACAATTGAATCTTGCCTATACCGTTCGGCCGGTTAACGCTGAACGTCACCTCTCCCCAGGCCTGTATCGCCAAGGTTGAGTCTCCTGCTAAGACCATCTCATGAGGTCTTGCCTTCCGTGTCTCTTGCCAGCCAAATCTCGTCGAGTTGCATACGTGAATATTCGAGCCTGGGTCGAGTATCCATCGATTACGTATCGCTGGCAAAGCCTTCTGCTGTACCTGTGCGACAGAGAAGCTGTTGTAGGTGACAAAGCTTGCGCTGCTCTTCCCACCATCAAGTGTGAGCGTCTCATCTGTGCCTTTTACTCTCTTGCCGTGCCGAGCTAGGAGCTTATTGATTCTCTTAACTTGCTCTGGATCCTTCAAGGCTGCTGCTACTCGGTCTTGCACAGCTTTAGCCGGTTGAAAGTCCTCGGGTCTCTTCGGATGATCTGGAAACAGGTACCAGCACTCTCTATACCAGTGCTTGCTCCCGCAGATACATTCTGGCTTGTATGGAGCTGATCTCGATGATCTCTGCTCCTTCTGATGCTGTTCTGACTTGGCTGATACACCTAATGACGCAAACGTACCAAGTGATGCCGCAGTAGGTCCGATTCTTCGGTAATAGATTCTGAACTGAGCGATGTAGTCTGCCACCGGTTGAACTTCATTCGTCTTGCCTGCTGTCTCTTTCATGATTAAATCATGATGCGATGATCCTGCCCATTCTGGCGCGATCGTCCTGATAGCTGACAGGAAATCCTCCTGAGCTCGACAGCCCGTTGTTTCAGGAAGGTCTACTTCCCTGCACTGATTCGTAATGTGAATCCAGTCGTCGAGCCACTGCTCGAGATCGCGACTCTGAGGGCCTTCCTGCAGAGATCGATACTTGACGATTAGCTCTCTGGTTCGTGTAGCAGTTGTCGGCGCGAACTGCTTCTTGAGAGCGATCAGTCGATCGTACACCTCATCTTTTCCGTTGATGAGGTAAAGGTGACGAGCAGCAATCGTACGGCTGATATCCAAAAGAAGTTCGCCTTCCTTCTGCTTTTTCTTCGCGTACTCTGCTCTTTCATATCTCCAGTCGTGGAGGAGATCACTGTACACTGCCTGCTGGCCTGCGTCCAGCTGGGCAATCGCTGTCGCTCCAGCTCTGACATCGCTGGGCAGTGGTTTGATAGGTTCTTCGAGCTTCGGTAGCTCGCTCTGTGGTTTCGAGATGTCATGGTACTTCCAAATAGCATCTACGACGGCTTTCTCTCGTCGTAGCTGGAACCATGACTCCCAATCGACTGGTTTATCCAGTATAACGGTCACTCGTGTGACTCCAGCGTCGTTGTACGACATCGTGATCTTCGTGATTAATCACCAAACTGATCTCTGTACAGAGCAGCAGTTCTGGTCCGTTAGCGACACCACCTGATGGCTGT
The DNA here is from genome assembly GCA_016630955.3 of Didymella arachidicola. Taxonomy (NCBI): domain Eukaryota; kingdom Fungi; phylum Ascomycota; class Dothideomycetes; order Pleosporales; family Didymellaceae; genus Didymella; species Didymella arachidicola. The sequence continues at coordinate 816,720 of CM050000.1, read as the reverse complement.
CGACTAGAAAGGTCTTTGACGCTGATCAGCTGTCAGTAGACAAAACGAGGTAGAAGTGAACGTAGTCGTTGTCAGTTACACGTCTAGAGCTGTTTTAGTGCTGAGTAGCGCAGTCTAAGAGGTGCAAACCGGGCTCATAACTGTGTGCGGGCAGAGGCCAGGCGTAGAAAAGAGGGACTAGGTTGTTTCCTATCTAATGAGGGGAAGAGGGAATATACACCCTACAGATGATTATGTAACAGAGCACGTGATGCTGGCTAACACACTTCAAAGCAGCTCTTTTACAGTTCAATTAACTTTCAGCTAATTAGAGCAGCTTGTCTACGCAAAGAGGCCGGCAGAATTCCAGTTCAAATAGAACGATCTGCTTAAAGACTACAGTCACCAGCCAGAGCTTTGCAGGTACCTGCAAGAGAACCAATACACAACACGCGCGGAGTGGGCAGCCGCCTAGACGTCCTATCATTAACACTACAACACAATTACAAGTTCACCTGTTAAGGGAATGCACAAGGTCTTCAAGGACTATCTTATAACTACAACAGGTGACTTGCTTTGTGTCGTTGGCAGGATCAAGCAGATGGTTGTAAGTCAATACAGCAAGTATAGAAAAGACCTTGCTTCTTCCAGACACAGCACCAAGTTTCAGCACAAGCTCGAGTCCATGCCCTTCCTGCCTCCTGGAATCCACGATGTCCTCACACCACCCGCTATCGAGTGCGTCAGGCAACAAGACTTGCTGCGCCAGAAAGAGCAACGACAGTGTCGTGGTAGGCATCCTTGTTCGGGCCTCTTCGAGAAAACACACGGTCTTCCATGCCGCCATACGCTGCAAGAAGCGATGGCTGCTAGATCCACACTACGATTGAACCATCTCTACGATGACCATTGGCGCTATCAACGCGAGCAAGGACCTTCGGTATTCTTATCCCCCAGGCCGTATCAATCTGTTCTGGAGCCACTTACCGCGCAGACAAGAGGTGCGCTAAGGAGGAATAAAGCATCTACTCGCCGAGACCCCTCAGCTTTTGAACGGCGCGTAACGCCTTCTATACATCACTTTTAACCTCACCATGAATCCTAAGGCCAAACACTGGCTAAAGCACTGCAGCAAGTCAACACCTCTGTCAATGTTTCGGTTCCCACGTCTGCACCAGGTGCGGGCCCTGTGACCACCTGCATATCTGTTTCGATACCTGCACTCGCACCATTACCTCCACCTACTTCTCTTCGATCATCTCCGCCTGTAGCTGTCGCTGTGTCAGTGACCATGGCTCGGTCTCTTGCCTGGCGTCCTCCAACACTAGAGGAATTTGTGGCTGACGTTGAAGGTCGGCGGTCTCAACCTTTTCTACATCAGTACAATGATATGATGTCAGCTACTAACTTTCTGGCAGAGACGGGGCAGGAGGAGGATCCTGCAGAGCTGGTGGAGGCGCGGAACATGGCTCTTGCCACGCAAGGACTCTTCGCTTCCTGCACACCAACTATGGCTTAGAACTATCATTTTGGAGATATAGAGGCTTTCTATGCTAAGAGATTTGCACAGGTTGATGCTCAAGATGCAATTATTAAGCCTGAGGTCATATCTACACGGCGGCCTAAACGCGCTGCAGCAGTGGCAGCTCTAGAAGCCTAGAAAGACCTTAGACCACGGAAGAGACGACGATGTGAGTAGACAATAGGCCCAGCAACAGGCATGTTCCAAACGCAGCGTCCTTCACATGCACCTATGTTCGGATGAATAGAATACCTGTAATCTATATGACGCTAGCAAAGATCGAGCTAGCGTTGGGGACAAATCTCATCATGGGGACATATCTCATCTTGGGGACAAATCTCAGCAGCCTCTTGCCGTTTGCGCGGAGAAACTGCCAGGACGCATACTCCTCACCTTAAGTTAATCTTCTGAGGCTGCAGTCTTGAACTCTGCTATCTTGGCTTCCTTTTCAGCCCACCGAGCCCACCACAAACGTAGACTGTCGCGAATCGACAAGGGGGTGGTAGATGAGAGTCGGAGTACAGGACTAACAGCACAGGCGACAGCACGGTCAACGTGGCGATTCAAGTCGTCGGCGTCTGACGAGGGAGAGGGCCGAGAGCTATAGTATCAATGCACGCTCAAAGAGTTGATTTGCAGGCGGGTTGTGGGGATACCGAGCATCCGAAAGAAAAAGCGTCCCGGCACATCGTGCGTCCCGGCACGCTTGGATTGACATTAATCAAGCTCGTGACGACTACATCATATGGCACGGCCAAGACGAGGTCATAGATTATCGGACAAACTCCGCGGGGAATGTCACTGAGCGGATGCCGCCGTCGTGGGATCTGCAGAGCGTTACCGCAACGGACATCAGTCTTCTTGCCGCAGCATTCAGGCTGAATAAGACCGTCATACTGCCTAGGCAGACATCGCGTCTACTGAAGCTAATACTTAACCCATAGCTGCAGACTTACCTCTGGATAACTGTTTCGAGATTTTAGTCGTAGATCTTATGCTAGACGTTGATTTAGAGCGCTTTCAAGAAGTTGACACCATCATGGGGGATTTCGGTGATCTTGTCTCTGTACGTCCCGCCTTTTCGAGTAAATGGCTGCTTACCATTTCGGCCTCTCTTTGATGTCTATGAAATAACTCGAGCTGGATCTTTCCTTCGATGCTGGCTCCACAAGTGCAGGTGCGTTCGACCGATAGTAGAGTCGGATGAATCATGAAATGAAAAGCTCTCGTTTAAACAGTAACTTAATACGTGTCATCTTGGGTCACAAGTCTCCCACACATACTAACGATTTATGTACTGGAAGTATCTACAGGTAATGGCCTTATGCTTCACATGCCAATGGTGAGCTGAGGTTCTGTTCTGAACTACTTGCACGACTGGCAAATCGAAGGGTTTTCTTTGCACAAGTCATGCAGTCCAGTCGTGGTGCCAGTTGATACACATCGTCAGCAAGGCTAAGTCGCCTGAGATAAGCTGGGAGATCGCTGCTTGGCATCTACGATGATGATGTTGTTGGTGCACAAGAGCTCGTTATGTGACTGAGATAATGGAGAATGCTTGTATTGTGTACATGACGGTGAAATGAATCACTATTAAGTTGCGGTGTACCACATTGCTGTGATTTGTGCATCATTGCTGTTGTGTGAATATCGTGGGGAGTTCATTCCTGGGACCGGAACTCTCGGAGCCCAAAAGGTACGCATTGACCCACACGGCGTCCGAGGTTGTAAGTATCAAATCGCTGTTATCGTCGAGAAGTGTAACGTCCGACGACTCTTGTAATGCAGCTCCTACAATGCGCCCGCGAGGAATCCAATACCAGCCCCAATACTGATGACAACCCAGCCGACACCCATAGCGCCATGTGACATCTCCATCCTTCCTGCTGAGCCAGTCATATTCATGCCCGCCATGGCTTTACCGGTGGCAGTGGTCATGCTCATACCGCTCATTCCACTCATTCTGGTCATGACTTGACCGTTCGACATGGTCATGGAAGCCTCCATAGACATACCGCTCATGCCGGAAGCCATGGAAGAGCCACTGGCTCCGACAGCGGCAGCGGCGGTAGGTTCATTGTCCCACATCATAGTGACAACCTCAGCAGCGGAGGCTGTGGACGTCGCCGATGGCTTCGATGTCATACCGGACACTGCGAGAGCCAGGGGGGCGGAGGCCAGAACGGCAGCGGCGAGAAATTGGCAGCGCATTTCGACTTGTTGTCAATGATTTTGATGATTAATAGGGCGTATCGTAGTCGTAAAGTTCGTAAAGAGTGTAGCGAGTCCGGCTCGAGATCGTAAGTGGGAAAGGCCCGGGGTATCGAATGTAAGTTGGATGGTGTGCTCAGTCGCAAAAGGCAGCACATCTACACTTAAACCAAGATATCAGACGCGCGACCCGCAATGCCCTGACCCGTGACTGTCAAGTCGCAGGTCTTGTTACGCCTAGGTATCGGAAGGCTAGCGTTCCACTATGGCATGAGATCGTGCTCGAACGCCCCAGCCACTGCCATAAGGCAGTGCTTGAGCGACTGCGCGGATGCTGCAAACTTTGCGGAGGTGTTGTTCGATGTTTGTTGCGAGAACGTTTCGTCGTGAGTTTCGGCAGGGGTAGCGTCGAGGATCGCCGCTAGGATGGAGGCGGGAAGGCGCGTCCAGACGAAACACTGGCGCAGTGCTTGTTAACACCTCAGGCTTCGCTCTTCCTCATCGCTCGCAGATGTACACTCATCACGCACAACGTGGAGTCGTGCAAAATGCATCAAATCAACCTGAACAGCATAAGAGGGTGTGATCTGAGTATCTTGACACGGCATCTCGGTGTCATGGACGCCTGCTCGACAGGGGACTGATCAACTGCCGCTCGTGTATTGTGTCCTATTCACAAGCCCAAGAAGCATCAACGGATCTGATGCGCAAGCTCTGCCTTTACTTAACAGTTTTCCGACAGATATACCAAGCGCAGGCTCCACGAACTTACTCATCCTCCGCCAGCTGCTCGAGCAGCTCATCAGACGCCCACTCGCGCTGTGTCCTCACACGCTCGATGATCGCCATGTGGGTCGGGCTTTCGGTCCACCCCAGCGTTTCGGGGAAATCCCTTGCAAACAAGACGCGCTGCTCAAATGCCCATCTCAAATTTTCTGCCCAGCCACTGATGTCCCACGGATGGGGTAGTTCGATCTGAGCGAGAACGCGGTACGGCGGTGTGCGGCGAGGGCCTCGGAAGGCATACGCATTGTAAGGATCAATTTCGCTGGCGAAGCCTTCGGCTCTCAGTTGTCGCGTAATGCTAAATGGTGGGAGAGGGCGTGTGAAGCCCTGCGTCGGCGGCGGCGGTGCGTATTCAGCCTGGCAAATGGTCAGCAAGATTGCACGATCCATCTCACCTACTCGCTCCAGCGGCACTCACCAATCCTCGTTGGTATGTCGTGCCAATACCACTTTGAGAAGCAATCAGACCCGTGGCCACTTCTTCGACCACGATCTGAACTGTCGCCCTCTCCTTAACTCTCACAGCTACACGCTGCGTCAGCAAGCCATTTCCTGGGGAGACAGTACGCAACCTTTCATCGGCGGTTGACTCCCTCCTCGGCCCGCCGGTGCGTCTTCTTGCTTGCTCCAGGCTATCGACCAGCCCGACATCTACAGGCGGTGGCGTTGGTCTGGGTGTGGGCGGCGGCGCCTTTCTCCCCTCCCAGCGTCTAAACACGGCGCCATCAGTATTAGGCTCTCGCACCTCAGCTGGCCCACCGAGCAAGTCCAGCAGCTCTGCATAGTCTTGCGGAAACTTCCAGCCGTCTTCCACACTCTGCACGCAGTACTGTACCATTCGCGCCAGATCCAGTGCATCGTCGCCTTCGGGCATCACTCTCACATTCCTGGCAAGACTTCTGAAGGTGATAGTCTCTGCTGCACCGCCAGCAGATGCTGTTCGGAGCTCGCCCACACCCAGTTTATTTGCATCCCAGACACCCCTTCGGCTGTTGTGCCAGAGGTGGTGTTTAGTGATGGTCCAGTCCGTATAGCCTGCCCTGGCCATGGTCCTGTACATGGCGTCTCCGCAGCAGTTTGCACTCCATTCATTCTCGAAGTTGCGGTAGGTATTAATGATGGCATGGATGGTCTTGCGCGTTCCGTCGTTTGAGATCATCCTGTAGATAATGTCAACGCAGTTGATCGTGTTCGGAAGAAAGGCAAGGATCTCGGGAATTGTCATGTTCGCTTTCTGAGGGAATGGGATGTTGTTCGAAGGCGCAGTGTTGCCGAAAGGAGGCTTTGCTGTGTGCGTTCTGTGCTTCACTTCCGCCATGTCGAGCGATACAACGGTCGAAAGAGATGGGACAAGATGGCCACTTCTTCGGGGAGATGTTAGACAGGCGTATGTTTGCTGTGGCTGCCGGCTCACTTCCAGTGAAAGGCAGCACGCGACCTTCTGACCAGGTTTGTTGCGACCGCCGACACTGAGGGAATTTTCGCGCACAGGCTGGCCGCTACGCCTTGCTGCTAAGTCGCATTTTGGCTATAACAACAACGGCTGGCCGGCAACGTCCGTGCGGTGCGGCTCCCTCTATCGAGTTGCTCCCGTGCCAGTCTCCCTCTCCCACACTTTCCAGCTCCTTTCCGACGCTTCGTTCAGACTTGCAGTATCGCGTCTTGCACAGCGTCTGGGTACAACAACGACTACTGGGTCTTGCGGTTTTTGGAATTTGGAGTGAAGCGGAGTCGTGTAGGTAGGGCTCACCTTGAGGATGCTTCCCTTCACCGCGCAACACGCGCTCGCTGCCTTCACGTACTGATGAATCGAAGGCCAAGCAGTTAAGATGGCAGCAATCGCGAAGAACAACGCCTTTGGAACGGGCAGTCCAAGTTGGAATCTCTCCTTTCCAGAAGGCAATCTCACGGCCGCCGAGATCCTCGCGTACCTCCCACATTGGCTCAAATCAGTGGACGTGATTCTCAGGCTCGTCGAACACGGCGGCAGGTCTGTCATAGTCACCTACTTGCTCAACAAATACAGGGTTATGCCAGGTAAGGACTTCCAGCCAAACTCCACGACAGTCATGGTGCAGTACGCTATGCGCCGTGCTGGCAGGGAAAATTGGTCGATCCGGGCGCGCGGCAATTACCCAAACGATCGTATCTACGATGAGAACAGTATCTATGTGGGTGACTTCAGACCACCGCGCTTGACTCACCCTAAGAGCGCGTCTACCAAGCACAAGTCGAAGAAAGAACTCCTGGCTCGTAACTGCGCAGCAGACCCAGTTCCATTCAAGGACCTTGCCCTTCACGTCAAGGAGCATCCTTCCGGAGACGACGCACTTGACCTGACTCGCTGCGTACTCTACGCTCTTGAGCACCCAAAAGAGAAGTGGTTGTTCCCAACAGACTTCGTTGCCCTGGTGAAGCACATCGGCGGTCCAATTCCCGTCACTCACTCTCACCTTGACAGGCAACTTTTCGGGCGTTACGATCACCTCTACAGTGCACATGAACCTTCACGCCCACTTACCAACTGGAACAGGTCAAAGGGCAAGCGCAAGCGCAATTCTGACAACACCGAGGCTGAGGTCGATAGTGACAGCACTGGTGACAGCGAGACCGACTTCTCTTCTGAGATTGACACCAACACCGAAGTCCACATCGAGCCAAACACCAACAAGCCCCGGGGCAAGACAAGCGGCAGGAAGGCTGTCAAGAGCAGCCACCCGACTACGAAGTGGGTCATCCGTCAGGCTCGAAGCAGCGCGATGGCAGGTACCAACGGCCAGATCGACGGCAGCCATGCTGATGGCAGAAAGAGAAGGAGCAGCCGCAGAGTCAAGAAAGATATCGTCTACACCGAGAAAGACGAAGATGCTGTGGTGAGTTCAGTGCTCGAACACTTTAATATTTTCGAGCGTGCTAACACCTCCCCTCAGGATGTTGATTCATCCAACGCAGGTAACGCCACCCCCCGCAAGAAGCGCCGACTTTCCCGCATCCCGTCTACCCCGAAGGACGAAGAGAGTGAGTACGAAGTCAAGGAAGACCTTGAGTCCGAGGACGATATTCTGCCTGCCATTGACGATGCCACCGACGAGGATTTCGGTACCCTCACTGCGGCACGTGGCCGACGCCTCGCCTCTCATAAAGCGCGCCAGAGCATCCATGAGCAGTCCCCCGCCGCCATCATGGAGCAGTTTAACGCCGCCAAGGCCGCTGCCAAGCCCGCCCATATGCCTATCCAGAAGACGTTCCAGGACTTTGACCCTCAGGTAATGGCCGCAGCCCGCGCTTGGGAGTCACGCAAGCCCTTGTTCATTCCTGCGCCTACCCTCTCCAGGGATCGTCTCGTCATCGATGCGTACACTCTGCCGCTCTATGCACAGGAGACCTGCCGCAACGAAGACGAGATGTGGGCCTCTGCATTGTCGTTCTACCGCTTCGCCGGCCCGCGCCGCCACGCCCCATTCCGCGAGCTGTACCGTCTGACCGAGCCACTGGAATGGGATACTACTGACTGGGCCGAGAACGTTCGTTGGGCCAAGGAGCAGTACAAGTACTTTGGTGTTAAGACCTGGACTGAGTACGATGCCCACCTTGACTACATCACGCAGATCAGGATGCAGACGATGTGGGTGAGCGAGGAGGTCGTCACAGCAGGAGGCGCATGGTAGCATCAAGCACGCATGCACAAGCAGGTGGTGTTTATTGACCGGGCTAAATTCAAGATTCCGCATCCGGACAGAAAGAGACCGGTATTGGAAGGGTCTGTCTCGGTAGGCTATTTATGTATAGTTGTTTCACAGTTTCCAGCCTGAAGCTTATTTGCAGTTCACGTCACGCACGGCATGTATAAGACAAAATACGCTGAATCGGCAGGGTATATAAAATGACACCATGTGCTCACAAACACAAATATAACTCTCTGAGATCTTCTACCCAAGGCTGTGTCTCTTTTTGCTGCCCTAGGTACGAACTTATTCCCAGCTGTCCAGCGACGTCAGTATCCAAGGCGATGAGGCGCTCAGGGTCCAGTAAGGCGGAGGGGATTTTCAATTTGCTTTGCAAGCTTCCTTGTGAATACACTCGGACCTTGCTTCGTGGTCCGGTGCGAACTCAGAATCAGACCACGGGTCATTTCGAATGGTTGCCAGTAAAAGCGTGTATAGGTATTGACAGGCTAAACTTCGTCGCTGCCGGAAAGGGTGTTGTCCATGGTCTGTCGTAGCTCGACCTTTTGGGCTAGTACGTATCCGTCTCCTCAAAAACACGCTTCAAGCCAACGCAACGAGCAGGCAGTGCGGTCGGCTGAGGACTTTGTTGCGTTTTCTCCCAAGGATCGATGTGGTCTTTGGGAGACTGGACGTCCAGAGGGAATAACGAATGCAACTCGCCGAATCGCAGCCACACGTCGATTTTTTCTTCGATGCTCAGCTCCTTCGGCGGTGGTATATTGGCCAGAGCCTCCTCAAGCGCGCTTCTGGGAGGCTTGGTGCTGCAGTAAGGAGCCAATGTAGCAGTACTTCGACGTTCTTGAGGAGTCTCTGTAGGAGCGATGGCTTTTTGTTCAGACGGCGAACCCTCGCCGAACTGTCGAGATGCTGGCGGTAATATTATGTTTTCATTAGTGTAGACACCGTACTCCAATTCTTGCATGTCACGGTAGTAGGAAGAGGGCTGCGACGATATACAGGCTCAGTGGTGACCTCGTACTCCGACTCGTGCTCGAATTCACCATCTTCCTCATCGCCAAATTCGGGCTCAAGCTCGGACTTGGCCTCGGTCCTTTGACTGCCTCTGTCCTTGACTCTGACTTTAGCGTTAGCTTTACGCCCTCTACTGTCGTACCCTGGCGCAGCGGCGGTGGGTTCAACGTTGAACCATCTGAATACCTTCTTGTCGTGCAAGATGCACTCGGGATAGGTCTTCTTGCGACCCTGACGGCCAATCATCTTGGCATTGAGTTCTTCCTGTCAATATGTTAGAGCTTTTCAACAATTGATGTTTGTGAAGCAGACTTACAGCTGAGTAGACCCCGTCAGGATACAGACATGGTATGTTAGCGACCGCAAGGCAGAGCCCATTGTTCCTGTTTCGGGCAATGGCGTTGTTTCTTGTAGACATTCTGGAATCTTCGGAATATCGTATCACTACGTTTTTAGGAAAGTTTGACTTGTATATCTTTCAATGTAATCGAAGCAAAAGCGCACACGACAGATGGAAGTACCTTGCAGATAAAACTCAGATACCCTGAGCCGACTTCGAGCACCCCTTCCATATCATCGTTGGTCTCACGAAATTTGGTTCGCAAATGTACGCGCTGGTGCATTGGAATTTTTCCTTCCTTGATCGTACTGTACGAAGTAACGGCTTCCGTACTTCACGTCTATCATAGTTGTGTGGCTTGACTCGTTGTTGAACCATGGTTCAGAGTTATGTCAGGGGAACAGCTCGAACTCTGGTAGGTCAAAACCTCGCAGGGAGACCCACAATGAGGTAACTAGTCTTTTGATCCACGGAAGTCAGAATTATCATACCCTGAACTTTACTTGAACGACCTTGGTTGGGAAAACTCGGAAGCATGCATCCGTAGAAAGCGATGAAGGTATTGAGAAAGCGCAAGCGCACCGCCTTCTTTCTGCGAGGGCATCTTCTTTAAAATTCGCTACTTACCGTTATTTTTTATGTACCAAAGTCAACGGTCGACCAAGGGTCGCTGCCACGGACCAATTCTGCCACTCATTTGCGACTTCCACCTATGGGCCATCCCAACACATCGGGGCAATGTAAGCTGTTGGCCCAATGTGACTACAGCTCTCATATCCGTATCTTCGAAGAGCAAATCCACGCACATATCCTGTCAACAAAACATGAGCGCCTTCGCGGTCCTTTAAAGGCACAGTGGGTATCAGCTGCGCTCGCAACTCTGGCATGGTGTAATATGTCGCCAGCTCAGACTCATGGACCTAGTCGTAGCTGAATAGTACCCGAAGTTAAATCCATTGGAGTACTATGTAGAGTCCCAAATGTCCGTATAGCTTTATGAGTCGTGGGGGTCACTTCGACAGAAATCGAGGTAAGCATACGTCAAGGGTTAGCTGGTTTTCGGTACGCGGCGGTGAACGTGCAGACAGTATCCTAGGAAGCCCCGCCATGTGACGTGGTTGCCATCTGTGGAATCTATGAGGCAGGCATCTACTGCCTTCCCTTCGCATCATGCTCCAACCGTGATTAGAATTGTTCGTTGCGAACCGTAGTTGACGCTTTTTACAGCGAGTCGCAGCAACTGGGCATGAGCCGAGTGCAAAAATTGCTTTTCTTTCAGCTTCTGTCTACTTTCATCAATCATAAAACATCATATCTACAATCAAGAAAGAAACATCAATACCACTTTCACCATGCCACTCTGCAAATGTACCCTTGACAGGCCCCAAAAACCTTGGTCTCAGGTGAGTCGAGCTTAGAAACATATATGAGTATGATATAGCATCGAAACTGACTTTCCATCACAGTGGCCCTGGATCGTCGCTTACCAGAAAAAGGAGAAGAAGGATGGCGCTGGTCGACGTTCGCTATACCCAAAGTGCAATGAGCATGGCAACCCCCTACACAAGTTCTCAGACGGAACAAACACTGTTCCTCCGGAGCTCAAGCCAAAGTACAAGTCTCGCAAGCCCAAGGCTGAGCCCGACGATACCGAGCAAACTCCTACATCAACTTTGCTCAGCAAACGCAAAGCTGAGGATCGTGAAACCCAAGCACCTAGCAAGCGGAGAGCTACCCCCAATAAGGATGATCCAGACGCTGGATATCAGCCCAGAGGCAGTCAAGCACCCCAGCCTGGTGATTCTCAGATTGCCCTTTGCATGCTGAGAAGGGCTGATGGGAAAGCCAAATCGCAGCCCAAGTCACAGCTTCAGTCACAGCCTCAGTCACAGCATGAAAGCATTCAGGCACCCAAGCCGAAAGACTATTTTGACGACCAGCTTACCATCGCCCTGAATATACTAGAACGCGAGGGCGTGCAACCCGACAGCCGGCTTTGGGCCCACGTGCGGGAGGCCTATCTGAAAAACCCCGTGGGTGCGATCATGAAGCGAGAAAGGAACACGTTTGGGACAGAGTAGACTCATGGTACTATAAGCGATATTGCATGATGCTGATGCTGTGTTGTAAAGTCATGGACTGGAATAAAACTGTCAGTACGTATGTAGATGTAGAAAAAGCTCGCAATTGCACCCAGATTCCCAATGGCGGAGTGACAATCTCGCATCATCTCTCAATGTAAGCGCGCCCCTCTCTCGCCTGCGTAACCTCGCTCACAGCACCCTCGGAAGTACTCAACACACCTCATCAACGACCTCCAACCCCCTGTTTCTTCTTCTCAATCTCCTCCTTCGCCAACCCAACGACATACTCCAAATCTCCCACCACCCACGAGTTCTCCCAATGCCGCCTCGCATACGGCACCGCAAGACCCATATCACTCGTCGGCTCCAGAGGCATTTGCTGATTAGCAAGCAGTCCAAGGAGGTAATCATTCGCTCGCTCGCCCCGCTCAAGCGGGAAATACTCCAGGTATTCCTTGTAGTGGCGGTAATTTGCGCTTGGGTCTTTCTTGAGCTCAGCTCGGCGTCTGGAGTACTGCTCGCGCGCTTGACGCTCTTGGAGCTCGAGACGGGTGCGCTCGGCGAGCTCGTTGCGGAGTCTGGCTTCGAAGCGCAATCTTTCTGCGGTGTTGGATCGTGGTTGAGCTGTGCGAGGGTCGTTGAAGTGGGATTTTTGGATGGCTCCGGAATGAGGTGTACGCGCGGATATTCGGGCAGAGTGGTGCTGATGCTGATGATTGAACTGTTTGCTACCTTTGATCTGAGATTGCTGGTAGCCTCTAGGCTGATGTTTGCCCCATAGGTTCGGCACACCCTTTCGCTGTTGATGTTGCAGTTGCTGTTGGTACCACATGAGAGCGTCACTCTGCTGTTCTTGAGCTTGGAAGTTTCCAGCACATTGACGCTGATATTGCTGCTGCTGCTGTGTTGTAATACTGGAACCTAACACCCACTCTGGCAGGGTGGAGCTGTGGGGTTGCATGAAGTTGTTCGTATTCAACGCTATATTGTTGTGTATCGTGTGTCGATGGGGAAGCCGTACTGGACAAGACGAAGCTGAACTCAAGTCATACGAAGTAGACTGCTTCGCGGCGATGTTTTTAAGAGTGAGACGGGCCTGTGTCGCGGGATTGTGGTGGTTCGACCATCTGCGGTTCAACCTAGCGAACGGATTGAAGGTGAAGTTGGATCCCATGATACGCACTATTGTGAGCGCTGCTGACGAGAGACCGGCAAGAGATAGAATGACACGGTGAGAGAACAACTATCGCTGCGTACTGTGAAAATGTTCTTTGGCATAGAAGAGCAAGCAGATCGCGATGTTTTGTTTGTGCCATGTATGCCTGCTACGTGTGCGGCCTGTGAGGCCAAAAGAGTTACATCTTCACAAATCATGAGTGCTTTGAACAGTTTATGGAGTTGCCTTCGCGCATCTTGTATTGTATTCGTTGTATCTATCTACCATGGATTATTAGAATTCCAAAAACTTTTGATCGATCCATGCCAGAGGGCCATATTCGTATCCAGCATCGTTACCCAACCTAAGAAATATCCTGTAAAGTGTACATGTATCGTTGTACTGCGTTGTACCATACTTATGAGCTTTTCACCAAGAGACTGAAGGCTTTGATCCAGAGGTCATCATGCGCCTCGACTCCCTTAAGCCTCCTTTCCGTGCCTTCCATGCTGGTCGTTGACAGCGGTGAAGTTTATGGTGCCACCCGTGATTCCAAGCAGACCAGAGCGCTCAGCCAGCGGCGAAGGAGGACCCGAGGACTCATCTTCGTCGTCCTCTGACTGAGGGTTGCGGTTTGGCGGAGCTGGGTGCTGAGGAACGACGCCGTTCTGCAGGTCTACTGCGAGCTGGTAGACGTTGGTCATGGTGTACGGCGCATCGTTCTCGATACAGTACTTGACGCACTCCGTGAAGATTCCGGCCAACTCTGCCTCAGGATGCATCTTGAGATTAGCACTCAAGGCCCGAATTTCGTAGTCGACCTCCTCCTTGTCGTCGACGCGGTCCGCGCGGATCAAGTCCGTAGCCTTGACATCATCTGCGGTAGCGAACATCTCGCGGTACTGACTCTCCCAGTCAGGTCCATATCGCTTCTCACCTACCTTGATGGCCGTTGTACACTTCACTGAGGCAGTGTTTCGCAAGTAGGTCGGACGAACGTCGCGATGCTGGTTCAGACATTGGGTGATCGACGCGGGACCCCAGTTGCGAGCATAGAGGCGTAAAGAAACCATGGGCTTGCAGAGTGAGTTAAAGAAGTATACAACAAGCTCGCCATCCGTGAGAGGGACCATAGGTAGCTGGACGCTCGCAGGAGGCACGGACTTGTCGAGGTTGTGGATAGCGCGCTTGTTGATAGAAGTTGTTGTCTTCTTGTAAGAGTCTGGCGGTCCGATCTTACCGGGAGTGTAAGGTGTCCGAGGCGTGGCTGGGAACGAGGACACCATGGCTGATGGAGGCACCTGTGGAGCCTGGAGGCAGTCAGTACAAGCAGGTGATAGGGTAGAAGTGTAACCTACTGAAGCCAGCGGAGTGGGCATTCCGGCGCCAACGGCCAGTGCAGCCGGTTTGTCAGGAAGTAGAAGCTGGAACTTCTTGCGGTGCTTCGTACGCGCTGGCATAGTAGTACCTTCTCCACTGAAAGCCTTTGCGATTGGACGCTTCGCAGAGATTGTGTTAACTAGGTTCACAGCGTTCTGGGCAGGAGCAGTGTTGACCTTGTTGCCGCTCAGAATCCCTCCAGCGTTGAAAGCGGTACCAACAGCTGTACCTACACCTATGGTGGGGGCAGACAGGGGGTGGACAGTCTGCTCGAGCCGTCCAACTCTAGCGTCGATGTTAGTGAGCTTCTCATACAACTGTGAGTTTAGATAGAAGAGATGCTGGTTGACATCCTTTTGCGTGTGTACTGGGTAATGTCAGCGAGTCTGGAGTCAGGCGCGTCTCAGGCGCGTCTCGGGGTACAGACCTTCCGTCTGGAGCGTCTGGAACTCTAGCAAAGGCACTGTCACCATCTGCTGATTATCTTCTTGCTGTCAGCTTGCAGTCTGAATACGACGCGGACCGGATGTAAGCTGTACCTGTCATGTCGGGGTAGGCGCCAAAATCGTTGAAGTCTACCTCCTGACCTCCGCCCAAGCCGCCATCGCCTCCAAAGCCAAAGTCGTCCATACTTGTGACGCGTTGAATGTGTTTCTTATACGCAGGAAGAAGACGCTGGTTAATCAAATGTCGAGCCGAGTGGGGTGTGAAGTGCTTCGCCAAAAAGTTTGAGGTTGGGGTGAGAGCAGGTGTTTGTTTTGGGGCCAACGCTGGACGAGATGAAAGCCACGACGCTGGAGCCAGTTCCTGAGCACCGTAGCGACCACTCACTTGGCGGGGCCCAACAAATTTCCTGTGCTGTGGCTGCACCTTACGGTCCTTGGCGTGCGCGAGTGCGGCGGCAGCGACATGTTCCTTGTCAATGAGCTCGGTTTTGATATTTGCTGGTAAAGACTTCAGCTCAGCATCTTGGTAGGCTCGCAGAGGTAGAGTTAGTGGTGTGTACTTCGGTCGAGAGCATGCACTGTCGTCGACCCCCTTGTGGTGAGCTGGTGAGGCTGTGAATAGCGTTGCTATCGCTCCTCGCGGTTCTGCAGGGACGTTCGAGAGCGGGCGCTCTGGACTGTTCTCTCTCTTGATCTTGGGTTTCGCCATCGTAGTCTCCGCCATCGTGGTCTCCAGCAGATTGTATGGTACAACAGTGGAGATGAGATGGAGGGATTAGATGGAGGAGAAAGATTCTTCATCAGGATGTTCTCGGAGTAGGCATGCCCGTCTGTGCACCCTGCTACGGTGACATCGACCAGTGAGGTGAGGTTTCCTGAGGGAGAACATAACATTGATACTGTGGAAACGGTCGTGGGGCCGGCGTGAGGCTCACCCCCAACGGTCAGAGCGAGAGCGTGGGTGCGCATACAAACGCAGATGTACATGTGGGTACGATGGAAAGATCCAAGACTTCGTAAGCTTTCATATGGCACGATACAGCCAGGGCTCATTCCACTCATGTGCACTGCGGTGAGAGAGGAGAATTGACAAGATGAGAGAGCTCATTGAGACTGTACCAACCCAGTAACGCAGACGTCGGCAGTGCCCGTTCATAGAGGAGAAGCGCCACAAAGCATTATTTGTGTCTTTGGACATTGGAGGAAAAATGACAGAATAGATTGCCCGGCCTACCTCTCAGCCAGGGAGGCGTTGACGTCGTGGTTCTCATGGAACCCCAAGCAAACCCATTCATAGATGTTCAAGGCCAAACCTGGCAGGTTCGATAGCCTCGAAAGCATTCTTGAGCACTGGTTGATGTTGAGAGCCATGGTTCGCTGCTTACGCAGGCGAGCGTTTGAAGGAGTGGAGATCAAACCCGTGTACATTTCCGTGAAGAAGTAGCCTTTGTGCGTCTTGATTGACCGTGCTGATTGTCTGCTCAACAGGCACCCTCCCACTAAGATCGATTACGGGAAAAACTTTCGAGCAAACATATTGGGCTCTTCAGAAGTTGCTGAAGTACCGACAGACTTCACTTATCTCCGAGAAGACAGCATGCTGAGCCAAGAGTGGCGATAGGTCCTGGTGGGCTATCGTTAGCCATCGAACCCAAAGTTAGAGCTAAGACAGATGAAGATTCTAGAAAGTTAAGGGACTGTGATCAAGCAGGAAAGATTCTATTGGGCTCGAAAGTTCGCCTGGAGAGGTCGAATACCCAGTAGCTGTGGCTGATGCCTGCGCTGACATAGATAAAGACCTGCGAGGCTGGTAAAGTGTGATATAATCACACCTGTGAGCGTGTTACCAGAGTGCTCGAAGCTCGGCGTCGCGCTTGATGTTGTGCCGCTACCTGGGCGGTTTCGCATCGTACATGAGCTCGAAAGAGCTTGGAGAAGCGGTCCATTCCATACACTCAGCTTGCCGGGGTGCCATGGTATCTTCCCACCATTGGTGCTGGCGCGCATATTGTAGAGGAGGTCAGTCACTCGCCCACACTCAGAAGACATCAACGGCGCTGAAGCTTGACGAGCTTACAGCCCACGCCATGAGCAAACGGCAAACAAATTCCCCCGCCTAAAGTACGCCACATACTTGGGTTTGTTGGGTTCGGTGTTCGATGAGGATATTTCGCAGGTAGCTGCAGCCATCATTGTCGAAGAAATGTGTGTGATGCGAAGGCTGACGTAGACGAGTCGTGCGTGGAGGGCATTCGCGCTAGCCAATTCTGACCACGATGACTTCCTCCCCGACTCGATCACGACCCAATCGGACTCTCTTTTTCTCTCATATTCCTCCATAATGATATCCTCGCTCCCTCGTTACGAAAACGATTGAAGCTCTCACGACACACTCGAGCTACGAACATGAGACGTCTCCAACGGATTGTCAAGCTGCATCTCGTGCTACAATGTGCCGAGGTCGAGGCTAAAGGCTGCATATCCGTGTATCGGTGATAAGGCGACGCAGCTAAAGCACGACATCACAGCTCTCCTCGACTGCCGTCATTCAAAACCTCCAAAGCTGTTCTCCAGTGGAATACCCGCCCGAAATCTCCACCCCATACGACGGTCCTTGTGACAGGACGTATCGACCACAATGCCGACCAACATCCTCATAGTGGGCGCTGGCGCTATCGGTGCCTTCTATGCCTCACGCCTCGCTCTCATCCCCGGAATCTCCGTCTCAGTAATCTGCCGCTCGAACTACAAAGCTGTAAAGGAGAACGGCTTCCAAATCACATCCCCTCAATACGGCGACTACACCTTCACACCCACCAACACCTTCGCAAACCCTGACGAAGCACGCGCAAGCAACACACCCTGGGACTACATTGTCGTCTCCACCAAGGCCCTCCCCGACGTCAGCGACGACTCGGAAATCCTCACCGGCCTCGTCACGACCACCACCGCCATCGTCCTCATCCAAAACGGCCTCGGCGTCGAAGCCCCCTACGCCCACCGCTTCCCCTCATCCGCAATCTGCTCCGCCGTCACAATCGCCACCTGCGCACAGCCCTCCCCGGGGCACATCAAGCACAACCGCTGGACGCGCATAAACAGCGGTCCCTACCTCCCGCACCTCGACACCAGCGCCCCCCTCCCCAGCGACCCCGTCGCCATCCAAAAAAACAGCGCCTTCATCGACGCCCTCGTCGCTGGCGGCATCAAGGACGCAAGCGCCTACCCCCACGCCAAACTGCAACTCGTCCGCTGGCACAAAATCGCCATAAACGCCTCCTTCAACCCGTCCTCGGTCCTCACGCTCGGCACCACAAACGCCGCGCTCGCCACCGACCCAGAGACCCAGCGCCACATCAAAGGCGTCATGGAGGAGATTCTCGCCACGGCGCCCAAGATCCTGGGGGAGCCGATGCCAGCCGATTTCGCGACCGCGGACAAGATTATAGAGAGCACGCAGCGGAATACGAGTGGGAGTCGGCCGAGCATGGCGGTGGATTGGGAGCAGGGGAAGCGCTTGGAGATTGAGGTTATTCTAGGGAATCCGATTAGGATTGCGAGGGAGAGGGGGTTGGAGATGCCGCGGTTGCAGACGCTGTATGCGCTTGTGCGGATGGCGCAGGAGGTGAGGGAGAAGAGGGAGGAGGGGAGGGGGAAGTTGTGATGGTGTGGTGACGCCGAGGTTTGACGTTGCACGACAAAGGAGATGTAGAATATATGCTTCATTCTATGCCAAATGGGTATCATGCTCTCCTCTCCTCTTCGCACCTCCTCAGCTAAAATGATCCCCATGATCGCTCTCCCCCATCCGATGCCCCGCGACCCTCCCCTGCGCCAGTCTCCACCGCCACCTGCGCTCCGCCTCCTCCTTCTCCCTCTCCTCCCTCCTCTTCTTCTTGCGCTCGTACACCGCCCTCACAGTCCTCTTGGTGCGCTCGGCACCCGCTTCGTAATTCCTCCGCGCCAGCTCAACCACGCTGTCGATCTGCTCCGGCGTGTAGACGAAATTCCACGTCGACATGAAATCGCTAGTCTTGGGATCCACGCCAGGGACCTTTGGGTTGGCGAGGAAAGGGTAGTATATAACAGTGATGCCGGAGTGGTCGTGCATGAGTTCCCAGTCCTGCTCGACTTGTTTGCTGACGGGGGGGTCGTCGGGGTGTGTGGAGCGGCGCTCCTCTGTGGTGCCGACCCAGACGTTGCAGTAGCCGAGGTCGTTGTGGTTGACGGCGTCTTGGTGTTTTGCTTGGGCGATTTTCTGGTTGGCTTGGGCGTCGGTGGCGGCTTGGGCGGCGTCGAGGTCGTGCTGGAGTTCTTCGATGGATTCGTCCGCTGGGGGCCAGCCTGCGCCGACGGGCCACCCCTTGACGCCGCGCTGGCGGGCGTAGCCGTCTGCGACCTTGAGCCAGTTGTCTGTTTTTACGTCGGCGCTCGCGTCGAAGGCGACGAGGATGTCGACGTCGCGGCCGGGGCGGAGGAGCGGGTAGATGGGCAGGTTGTTGCTCATGCCGGCGTCCATGAACTGGAAGTTCTTGTGCGTGAAGACGCTCTCGGGGCAGCTCTGGGGGAGCATGTGGCGCATGCCGAGGGCGTAGTTGGGGATCGAGGCGGGGTCGATGGGATGGACTTTGACGAGGTCGCTGTCGCGCTCGGTGATCATGGCGTCGATTGCTGCGAAGCCCGCGAGCCCGCGCAGGAAGGGGCCGACTTCCTTGTAGTAGTGGGAGAGGGTGGCGCAGAAGGCGGAGCCCCAGATGCCCATGAGCATGGGGACGCGGACTTCGGGCAGCGCGAGGCCGTTGTCGCGCCAGACGGTGCGGCCGTTTTCGAACGTGCGGCCCATGGCCCAGGTGGGGATGCCGGCGGAGAGCTCCTCGCACCAGAGCTCGTAGGGGGTGAACTCGAACCACTGGAACCAGGCTTCCTTGCGCGCCTTGGCCTCGGCGGCGACGGGGTCCTTTGTGTCCATCTGCTCGGCGAGGGGGATCTCGTGGCGGACGGCGGTGTAGATGGGCAGCGGCTGCGAGCCGTCGTCGGTGAAGCGGCGCTGGTGGGAGACCTTGAAGTCGTCGGCGCTGACGGACAGCTCGCCCTTGGGGACCAGCAGGCGGGCGGCGAGGAGGGCGCCGTAGATGTCGACGAGGCCAAAGTCGGCGTCGGGCACGCCCTTGGCCTTCTCGACGAGGCCGGCGAGCAGGTACTTGTTGGTCGGGGCGCTGACGAGCAGCTCGAGGGCGTCGGGCGGGAAGGCAATGTGGACGCCGAGGCGGTTCTTCAGGTGGCGGATGAGCTGGGCGTGGCTGCGGCGGGTGATGTCCGAGTAGTAGAGCGTCTGCAGCCAGCAGCTGCCGCTGACGCCGGCCGTGTAGGTGAGGCAGTCGAAGAGGCCGTGCTCCTTGGCCGAGAGGTACGACGACGTGCCGGCGACGAGGGCGCGCAGGCCGCCGCCGGAGCCGCACATGGCGATGACGGGCACGTCGTCGGGGTGGACGGCGGCCTCGGGGAGGTCGAGGTAGCGGGCGAGGGCGGCCCTTGTGAAGGCGGCGCGCTTCTGGCGGAAGGCCAGCTCGTCGTCGCACAGCTGGTCCGACACGCGCACCGAGGCGTCCCACACGATCTCGGGGTTGGTCTCGGGGTCGTTCGCCTCGTACCAGATCTCCTCGGCCAGCGAGCCGGGCGCCATGGACAGCTCGCGCTGCAGCTTCGTGACGAAGCCCGGCAGCACCTTGACCCAGTGCGGGATCACGTAGTCGAGGATCGAGTCGCCCATGTGCGTGGCCGACGCCGTTGGGCTCGCGAAGCTGGTCGTGATGGTCTGCCATGCCGACGCCGCGGTGCCCGTGTCGTCCTCCTGTCCACTGTAGCCCTCGGCGACTCGCGTCTGCGGCGGCGCCTCCTGCTCGCGGGGCCTGTCCTCGTCGAGGTCGCCCTTCTCGTCCCGGCCCTCCCTCTGCGCGGCGGCGCTGGAGCTGTTGCGCGCCTGCGCGCGCGATACGGCCGGGATCCACGACGACCAGGCCGACGGCGCATCGAGCTGGATGGGACGAGTGTGGTGCGCCGAGAGGCAGTAGCCCGCGCCGACGCTCGCAAGCAGGAGCGGCGGGCCGTAGCGAAGCCCGTAGGCAGAGAAGGCTCTGGGCCGCGCCGTGGTGCTGGCCGTTGTGTGCAGTCTTCGCCGCCCTGTCAGCACATGCACTTCTCACAATGCCATCACGTCCACCTCTACTCACTTGCGACGCGTCGCCCGCAGCCAGAGCTGGCCGAGGTCGCGCCCGTTGCCAAAGCGCGCCATGGCAGGGAAATATGTTCAAAGGAGTGTCTGTGAAGTAGATCGCAGAGGCGCGGCCTGCCGTGTGCCCAATTGGCCTCCAGCTATGCGTTCAACATGACGGAGCCACAACCACATCTGCTGTTCCAACATTTTGGCGAGTTTGCACATGATGCCTGCCCGCATACGTCAGCCGCTAACCCCAACATGCAGGAACCACCTCGGGGATCGCCCCGGATCTCGCCGGCGCCATCGTCAATCGTCGCAACCGTCATCGCAAACGGTTCTGGGATGGGCATGGGGATGGAGTCATGCAGCTAGAGCAAGTACGACCGTGTACTGACCGGCTGTGCGGCTCGACAATGCTTGTCCCATGGATGATGAGCCCTCACCGTGCCGTCATCCGTAGCGCCGAAATAGTCGACCCCACGCCATGCCGTCCTCATTGCCCTTCAGCAGACTCGATGCAATGTACATTGAGTGTTTGCTGTTGGTGCTGCACAAGCGAACATTCGCATTCTCTCTTCCTACTATTAACCCTCGCAGTATGCTTACATTGCAGGTACACAGCCTGGAGGCTGCCAGCCTGCTGCCTTAGACAAGAGGAGGTATAACAAAAGCCAAGCACTCTGCTTCAGGTGCACTGCTCTCACTCTCACCGTTGCTCGGTTCCCTCTCATCATGCCGTGCGCTCGCCCTCACCTCAGCGCACGGCTGATGTTCACCTGACAACCAGCTTCTTGCATCCCCTCTTGACCACACTGTCCCTGTACATCAACCACTACTTTCAGCAAGAAACGAAGTCATGTCGAAACGACCGCGTTCCCCACGGCCTACTGTGACGGCACCACACCACTGCCTTGACTTTGAGACTTGGAAGGTCCAGCAAACTAATGTCGTGTCTGCCGACGCAGATTTTGCATACGATCCAAGCACTGAGGCCCTCCCAGATCATGTGTGGTATGCCCTCAATGACAAACTGCTCCACCAGAAAATCGTACACATGTGCGACGACCTAGGAAAGCCCGTCTTCAACTGCGGCATTGACGATCCTGAGTTTACAGAGCTTATCAGAGCGCTAGATCGAGCAAAGAACCTCCCTCCGGCGAACAAGGTCACCATTGCGGTCGTAGGAGTTCAGGGCGCGGGCAAGAGTTCGACCATCAACGCACTTCTCAACCGCGACCTCGTCGATGCGCCGGCGAGCTCCAGCGCGTGCACGGCGTTTGCAACCATCATCGAACACAAGGACGGGGCCGCCGACGATACGGACCTGAGCGATCTCAAAGTGACTTTCCTGGACCTCCATGAGATTCGTGACTTTGTGGAAGAGCAAATCAAACGATACGCTGATGTGTATACGCCCAACGAAAACGAGGTCGAGGATGAAGATGGATGAGGACGAAAACAACGCTAAGGAGGTACTTACTGAAAACGACTCTGAACCCGACATGTCAGACAGCGACTTCAGCGATGCCAGTGAGACCCCGATAGCCGACAAAAAGAAGCGCAAAAAGGTCTCCAAGGCATTGCAAGCGGGTGCCGATACGGCCGAACAGTTGTTCAGAATCATCTTCAACGCCCACCGAGACCAGACTAAAGAAGTCGAGCTGCAAGTATGGCTCAACAAACCGGACCTTGAGGACGGCAGCTTTCTAGAACATTGTGCGCAAGTTGCGGGCGAGCATCTCGCCCAAGTCCTCGCTGAGGAACAAGGTTCTGTCGAATACAAGGATGTCAATGATACGCAACTGCAAGACGTGAGGGACCATGCGACCAAGATGTGGGCGCTTGTAAAAGCCGTCACAATCTCAACAGGATCTATCTTGCTCCGCAACGGCATTCGCTTCATGGATTTGCCAGGTATGAGCCCAGAAGTGAAATTTCCGCGTCATTGTACTGACAAAAAGCAGGCTACGGCGATCTGAACCAGACCCGCTCAGCTGTCGTCAACGAGTATCGCCGCAAGGCAAATTTCGAGATGATAGTAGCAAAGAGTGACCGTTACCTATCAAAGACCGACGAGGATCGCTTCCTCCACCGTGCTATCCGGCACCACGAAGCGAAGAACGTATTCCTAGTCCTTAACAAGGCCGATGTAAGTCGACGACTCCAAAAACTCCATCACCTTACCTATTCTATCAGTCTTGTTTAGAAACACCTCAATCGCAGGTAGTTCGCATGTTGAAAAACGAAGAGGAGGAGCCCTTTGCGACGATCAACAAATATCTGCCAACCAGCAGAGTACCAAAGGTGAAGACAAAACTGCTACACTAAAGTACCGACGGTACTTGATCAAAGAAGCCCAGATGGCCGCTGGTCGACGCGAGTGCGACAAGTTTCGCCTTAAGATGCAAAAAAGGGTGTGGAAGTCTTCGTTTTGTCTTCGGCGCGATACTTCGACTGGTTGGAACCCTCGCCAATTGAGGAACACCCATTCGATGTCGAAGGCACCGGTATACCCGCCCTTTGACGCTCCCTGCTCAAGTTGCCTGCGGACGCGAACTATAGGAATCTCCGATATCATGTTCGAGAAACGGTGGCGGATGTCGAAGACAAGGTCACTCGACTACTGATGAAGTTTACCAACGACGTTACCATCACCAACATGCGCCGTCACCTCTTGGACTATCTTCCTATCCTTGGCACGAATCTCAGGAATCTGGCGATGACGATTCCAGACGACCTAGTCACCGAAGCCTGGACTGACGCCATGAAAAGCAAGATCGCCAATGAGATGGAGACACACCTGAAATCGTACAACGCAGTCGACAAGCTAGGATACCAATCTTTCTGGCTGCTGCTGCTCCGCAACAACGGCTTTGCTACGCACGGCGTACAAAAGAGCAAGAACTTGAACGACGAGCTACTCCAAAGGTACAAGTATACGATCAAGAAGTGGCAACATAAGACGACGCCAAAGGGAAAGAATATCTCCTGCTCAAATCAACGCTCCCATCCAAGCCACACTCGTTGAGATTAACCGACGTCTCCAGGAGGCCTCCAGCGACCCTGAACTCAAGCGACTGGTCGATGAAGCCCTTGAGAAGCTGACTCGACGCATCACGCTGGTCAAGACCAGTTTTCAGGAGCTACTCGAGGCCGTCGTGAAGGAAAACTACAGATACTTCACCACTGAGGATGACATCAAGTGTCCTATCGCTCGAGAGCTCAAATCTGCATACGTCCGCATCAACGCGATCCGCATGGACGAACGTCCCAAGCACCGAATCGGCATCTACAAACAACAGCGCGCAGAACTAATCACCACCACCACCGACAACAACGACGGCAAACCTCCCCTTACCGACGCAATATCCACTCAAATCAAGACCCGGCAGTGCGAACTATGGCAAGCTGTCGAAGAGAAATTCATCGCTAGCGTCCTCGAACACTTCGACGAATTCGTCCAGACCCTCGCCGAGCTTCTCGAGAACGAGATCTACATGCTGGAAGAGCACAGACTCATTCGCGAACAGCTCGCGCAGCGGCTTGTGGGCTTTAGCAGTGATCTCCAGACAATCAGAGAGCAATTTGTGGAGTCGGATGAGCTGCGAGCTGCGAAGCGGGCTTGCGTCGGGAAGGTTAAGGATGAGGTGGTTGACTGAGTTCCTAACCGTTAGGGGTTGCTTCCTGATTACACTCGACTGTAAAAGGGAGAGGTTGGACTTGGGTTTGTCGTTGGCGGACGCGGAGCATGACTTTAACAGACATCCCCTCAGGATTTGGTCAGGCATATTTCATGCTGGAACGACCCCTTACTACAACTACACAACCCAAACTCTTCATCAACCAATGCCCACGTCCCAGCTTCACACCAGACAACGACGTATATCTCCCCTCAACTACTAAACATCGCCCTCCTTCAACCCCTCTCGGTAACCACCCACTTCCCCATCGTCTCCCTTTCCCTCATCGCACAAAACACATACCCATCATAAGAAGCGGGGAGAAGCCGGAGACAAGATGGTGGTCTACATTTCTCGCAAGTACCGCCTAGACAACTCATCAATCAACGCTCATGGATCTTCTCGAACAAAGAAGCGTGTCTCGGGGGTTGTTCAGATCTGCGAAATGCCTGGATTCCGGATTTGAAAGAGCCATTGAGTGTAGTCTCGAGAGACCTTGCCGGCGCCCGATGCATCGAACTCTAAACGTGGACTCTGAGCTTGAGAATGTTGCGCCTAATATCCAGTCAAATCCATGAGTGCAGATGACACACCCTGCACTGTCATTCCTCGGACACATGACGGTAGGATGGTAGCAGTTCGAAACGAAATGACATTAGTTGAGAAACCAAGTCCCCCGCTGAGTTACCAGCGTGTGCGATATCGTGGGTTTCATCGAAGCGTCGCTCCGTGCATGGCCATCAGTCTGGGGCCATGCACTACCCTGTATGCCAATGTGAGGTTGACAGCGGCTTTCACGGCGACCAGAAACACTCCCCTGCTACTGACAGCTCGGCAGCTTCACTAGACAACGCCACACCCAGCAGCGTACCACTCAACGATGGGGGAGACTAAGACGTTGCACTGAAGTCACCTTGAATGCCTTTCGGTGTGAAACGCATTGTTGAGTAGTGAGAGACAGTATACATGCCTCTGACAGATGAGTGATCGAGGGACGGTAGCTTGCACCGTGCGCCGCATATCGACCCTGGTTCGTCATAGCCTCATCCCGGCAGCTCTCCGTAGGCATCCCCACGCCAGCCATGTTCTGTACCTAATATACATAATTACGGCTTTCAGCCTCTCCGCAACCTAATTTGTACTTCTTGCTGTTCTTTGTATATGTTGCCACGCTTATAAACAACCGCTTTGGCCCCCACGGTCACGTCAGCCCCACGATCGCTTCCACCTGCCACGATCCCCCGTACACGTACCTGAGGCAGGCGCACCCTCATACCCTCCTCCCGGCAACTCCATAGGCAGGCGCCCTCCAGCGACAATGGTGGGCCCGCGCAAACCTCCGGCGCTGGCCGAAGAGAGCGCTGAAGTCGAGGTGCTCTATGCAAACATGGACAAGATGAAGACCCTCACGAAGAAGATACAAGCCTCTGTCAATCGTCTTGATGCCAGCGGGAAAGCTGTGCAAGAGGCGATCAGCCCAATCTACGGCAACACACAAAAGCTCCAGATTGCGACAAGCAACATCGACAAGATCACCGAGGCGATTGAGAGACTCAGGGCACCGAGAGACCAGAGCGAGCGCGAGGAGAGGATTATCAGGGCTGGGTACATATAGGAAGCACCAAATAAGGAGCTGAGCTAACATATCGCAGGCCCGGACGAGGCGACCTCCGCGATTACATCGCATCTCTTGACCGTACCACAATGGCACTCGCCGACCTGAAGCGCACGAACCTTCGATCGAACGAACCAGCAATTGCGCAACTAAATGGCCTTCTGAAACTCGGTAACAAGCAATTGGAGGATGTTTTCCGGAGCATACTGGAAGATTGCTCAAGGACGAAGCTCCAGGCTCTCGAATTCGTTGCAAAGAATGAGCCATTCCCACTTCTGCCTGCGGACAAACTCTCAACCTTGCGTAGCATCAACAATCACATATCTCAAGCTGTTGCTTCCACATCACAAGCGGACCTCTCAACGACACCAACCCAGAGGAAATACGCGGACATTCGAGGTGCTCATTTGGAGAGTTCGCTAGGCAGTCTGGCTCAGGCTTCGGTTGCCACGGCCAGGAAGGTACAGCCTGATGCGCTGTACAAGAAAGGGCAGAACGGGATAGGCACCTACATACAAGCCATCGAGGGCATCTTTGTCGCTGAGTACGACAATATCACCAACGTTTTCGCGCGGGGCGAATGGATGCCAGTCTGCGAAGCCACTTGCCAACCTTCGCTGGCAGAGTTCAATCGGACATTGCGCGAGCTCAACGGCCACATTCAGAAGAACCTACTCACCGACTGCTTTTTGGGGTACGAGATCTGCGGCTTCGTACGCTCACTATCCATACACCTGCAGGAGTCCACTGGTACGCTCAAAAACCAAATCTACGATTGCGTCAAGCCTATTCGCGAGACATCGAAGACTTCATTGAGTAAGCTGATTGAAGACACGAGAGTGCGCACCCAGACGCTGGTGGCTTTGCCGATGGACGGAGCTGCTGTACCAATCACAATGGAGACTATGCGCCGCCTGCAAGAGATGCCCAACTACCTAGAACCACTCTCCTCCATATTGGCATCATTGGGTGATGGCGGCTGGAACAACCCTTCAGCAAACACATCATCGACAACTCTCGACGTCAGCCCTGATGTGGTCAAACTGTTTGCATCGTATGCGTCCGACACGATTGACACTCTGATCCAGAACCTCATGAGCAAGTCAAAAATGCTCTTGAAGACCAAGACCCTGCAGGGTATCTTTTTGGCGAATAACATAGCGATAGTCACTCGAGTCATTCGCAACTCTGAGCTTGCGCCGCTTATGGAGAGCTATGCGGGGAAGCTTCAAGAGTGGCGCAAGAGAAGCTCAGCCATGTATCTCGAGGCTTGGCGAGAGCCTTCAGGACACCTTCTCGATGTACAGTACACGAATCGCTCAAAGGACCGACCACACTCTGGCGGTGGAACAACCGACTCCGCAGCCATTGTCAAGGGTCTTGGATCGAAAGACAAGGACGCAATCAAGGAGAAGTTCAAAAGCTTCAACCTGATCTTTGAGGAGCTTGTCGCCAAGCACAAGACCTATGCCATGGAGGCAGAAGTGCGCTCAGCGTTGTCGAAAGAAGTGCAGAACATCATCGAGCCACTGTACAACCGCTTCTACGACAAGTACCGAGAGATCGATAAGGGCAAGGGCAAGTATGTCAAGTACGACAAAGCCGAGCTGAACAAGGCGCTCTCAAGTTTTTCTTGATGCATGTCTTTGGCGTTGGATTGGACTTTTCGCACAATACCCTGCGTTTGCATTTGTTTCGTAATGAGTCGAGGTGGTCATTGGACACAAGATCATGCGCGCGCCTGGAGTTGGATATACTTTATTGGGTCCCAAGATAGTGCATTACCCTGAGCTACGTTGGAGAAGAACTTGGTAGGCTAGATATAAGGAATCAGCACACTGCAGAGGCAGCACACTACATGCGCACTACGGTAATCTTCTGAGGACAGTGCGGTATGGAAGCACGACCCTGACCGTGCCGATCACTGGGTGTAATTTCCATGTTCGTGAAATTGTACACGTGACAGCTTCCCTTCCAAACCCTGTGGTGCGCGACTGCTGCTTGAAGCTGCACGACAATACAAAAATCGTTCCACCTGGACGTGCAAGCTAGCAATTGCACTCTACAGTTGTCCGACAACATCTATTGCGCGCACTCTGCCGTTTCCACTTTTCAATTCGTCCGTACCAACCGTAGCTCGCGGAGCGGGGAATTTGGCTTAGCGCGTCGAGCGTTGTTCTCCAATCCCTGCGCGGTACGCTTCGCTGGTGGAAAGGGGTCTGGTCAAGCCTGCCTCCTTCAACGTCGCAGCACCCACGCACCCACGCTGTCCTCGCTCGCAGTCACCTGCAGCCTCCCAGTTCCATTGCTCAGAGAGCATCGCTTCACCCGAAAGCATAGCTAACGTCGACCGGTACGCCGCCTTGCCATACCTCTCCCTGTTTCACTTTAATTTTCCGGGGTTTGGCCTGCGTCGCGTCCCTATATTGTTTGGCAGCAATCACGGGCAGCCGTCCACGCATTGGAGACATCTTGCTGATTACACATCGCCCAACAGACGCCTCTCACTTCACGTCGTCCTCACTGCGACCACAGCTCCGCCGCCACCATGGGTAAGGAATGCCCCAGCCCTCGTGTCCCGCGACAACGATACCTGATTGAGTTGCAAGCTCCCTACGGCCTCAGGCACATATGCTGCAGAAGAAGGGAGCGTGCAGCAAACTCAATGCAGCTCTGACACCGGTTGATGTTGCCGTCCTTGACGGCCACAACCACCCTCCTTCCCACAAACAAACAGGGGCTAACAGTAAACACAGAATCCAACGGCGCCGTATCGCCCGCCCCCCCTTCGCGTGCGTCCCCATCACCACCAACAACCGCGGACGGTCCGTCTGTTGTGAATCGTAGATTCGCCATGGCTAACACACATGCAGCGCAACCCCAAACCATCACAGCGAAGAACCCCAAGCTCGCAGCACAGATGGCGCAGGACCTGAACATTGTGCGCAGGAAGCTCACAGGCTATGTCGGTTTCGCAAACCTTCCCAACCAGTGGCATCGTAAGAGTGTGCGCAAGGGCTTCAACTTCAACGTCATGGTCGTTGGTACGTCTAAACCGAGTCCAAAGGCCACCAGCGGAGCACTAATGGGACGATAGGTGAATCTGGCCTCGGAAAGTCGACTCTCGTGAACACTCTGTTCAACACCTCCCTGTACCCGCCCAAGGAGCGCAAGCCCCCGAGCATCGACATTTCCAAGACTGTCTCGATACAGTCTATCAGCGCCGATATCGAGGAGAACGGCGTTCGTCTCCGCTTGACCGTTGTCGACACACCTGGTTTCGGCGACTTTATCAACAACGACGAGTCGTGGGACCCCATCGTTAAGAACATTGAGGCACGATTCGACGCCTACTTGGATGCTGAGAACAAGGTCAATCGCATGAACATTGTTGACAACCGCATCCACGCTGTTGTGTACTTCATTCAACCTACTGGTCACTCGCTCAAGCCCCTCGATGTCGAGGTCATGAAGAAGCTGCACACCAAGGTCAATCTGATCCCCGTCGTTGCCAAGGCCGATACAGTGTCTGACGACGAGATCGACAACTTCAAGAAGAGGGTAAGTGTTCGCCTTGATACAAGAGTTGATTTATACTGACAAACGCCAGATTCTTGCTGACATCAAACACCACGGCATCCGAATCTTCGAAGGTCCACGCTACGAGCTCGACGACGAGGAGACAATCGCCGAGAACCAGGAGATCATGGCTAAGGTCCCCTTCGCTGTTGTCGGTTCCAACGAGGAGGTCGTCACTGCTGATGGCCGCAAGGTCCGTGGTCGTGCCATGCCTTGGGGTGTTGTCGAGGTCGACAACGAGGAGCATTGCGATTTCGTCAAACTGAGACAGATGCTCATCCGTACCCACATGGAGGAGCTTAAGGAGAACACCAACAACACACTCTACGAGAACTACCGTTCCGAGAAGCTTACAGCTATGGGCGTCCAGCAAGACTCGAGCGTATTCAAGGAGGTCAACCCTGCGGTCAAGCAGGAGGAGGAGCGCTCGTTGCACGAACAGAAGCTCCAGAAGATGGAAATGGAGATGAAGATGGTCTTCCAGCAGAAGGTCAACGAGAAGGAGAGCAAATTGCGCCAGAGCGAAGAAGAGCTATATGCCCGTCACAAAGAAATGAAGGACCAGCTCGACCGACAACGGGCAGAGCTCGAGGAAAAGAAGGCACGTATCGAGTCCGGACGGCCGCTGGAAGAGAAGGGCAAGAGGAAGGGGTTCTCCCTTCGTTAAGCCTGGAGCCGTGGTGTCAGTACGTCTTGACGTCTTGACGTCTTGCTCGGCTAACACTCCCTCTTCTTTCTCTCATCCCTCTTACAGACTTGTTTAATATGATGCCGCTTGACGATACCACTGGGTGTTATCGACAGACGAGTAATACACGGCGGTGCAGTTTTGGCGAGAAAAGACAGCGGTGTCGTCTCTTGGTCCAGATATCCCCGGCTGTTGATTGATACCAACATCATTGCGCTCCTTCGGTTCCCTTGTGTTCCTTCGACCTTTTATTATTTAGTACACGGGGCAGTTGTTCTCGGGCGAAGTGGGGGAGCGATACGATACTTCTTTTCATGTATTCTACATCCATCGTAGCGAGAATTTCCTTTGTGAGTAGTGAAATGACTTCTTTCGACATGTGATTCTTGACTGCTTATAGCCGTCACTCAGCCGTCAAACCTTGACATGTTCGCCTTGCCCTGCACTTGCGACGATCGTCAGGGTGCGGCAGGCGTAGAGGGGCACCATCGGGCTCGTGCGTACCAGCCAAAGCTGGAAGTGGCTGCGCGAAGGCATTTCGTCATCACCCAAACGCCCACGACCTGGTTTACGTGCCAGCCTGGGAGCTACAAAAGTTGATCACCCATTCCTCCTCATACAACAATATCCTCGCCCATATTACTTGCCTCTTTCAACTGGACTGTTGGACTGAAGTACGGGTTCTGTCACCAGTTCGGTAAGTCGCACCCATTCGGTCACGCACAGGGAGCGGGCGTCATAAGCAGCAGCGGGTCCCGAGCGCCGAACAGAGAGCGCCAGCCTCCGCTTCTTGCCAGATTGCACTCGATCCCTCCGCAATACCCTCAACTGTCCTGTACAAGCTCAAGTGCCATTGGTCCTACGTCTTGTACATAGCAATCTTTATCCTGAGCTTCACTGACCCTGTAAGCTGCATATTACGTAGCCCACACGACACAGTCGAAATCTCATAATGGCCCCTCCTCCGCCCGCCAACCTCCCCCTGGGCCAGCGCCTAGCTGCCCTTGCGCAGACTCTCCAGTTTGCCTGGTTCGCCGGCCATGTTACTCTGTTGCTGGCGTCGCTGAGATATGGTCTCTCCTACATTACCTTCAACTATAACTCTAAGTGGGCAGCTTTTGCGTACCGCACAGGTTTCGTCTCCGCTTGTGTCACCTATGGCATCGTTGTCTACAAGGCGTACCGTGCTCGCATAAGGGCTGGCAAGCAGGGCGGTGTCGTGGCTCTGGCCACTGACGAGAACGTGCAGTACCTGAGTAAGTCACCGCGAGCTCGCTCTTCGAGCTCATGATGGCTTTCGAGCACATGCTGACAGCAAATAGTCATGGCTCTCGTCTGGCTCTTCATGCGCCAGATCCCTCTGGCTCTGCTGCCATTTACAGTCTACTCCATCTTCCACGTTGCTACCTACGTGCGCTCCAACCTGATCCCCACCATCAAGCCTCAGCCTGCTGCTTCCGCGCCTGGCGCCAAACCCACCTCCTCGGCTTTCGCTGAGACCATTGGCAAGTTCGTGAAGGAGTACTACGATGCTAGCATGACCTTGGTCGCACTTCTCGAGATCGCTCTCTGGTTCCGCGTTGTTGGCTCTGCTATCATCTTCCAGAAGGGCTCATGGATCCTGCTCACCGTCTACACTGTCTTCTTCCGCGCCCGCTACTCTCAGAGCAGCTTTGTTCAGGAGGCGATCAACTCCGTCACTGCCCGAATTGATGCTCAGCTCGCCAATCAAAGCACCCCTCCTGCTGCCCGCCAGGGTTGGGCAACTTTCAAGAACATTGTCCGCCAGGCTGCTGACGCGACTGATATCCGCAAGTACGTCGGCACTCAGCAGGGTGCTCCCAAGAAGGCCCAGTAAACGCTTCACAGAGCGTGCGACAACGACCTGCCTTCAACGACTCACGGCGCTAAGAGCGCATTGGAGGTCCGAGGTATGACAAGTAATGACGTATGAGCTATACGGTCGCGACAAAATAGAAAGACGAGGGACGGAGCTGATAAGGAGCGAGCGTGTTTCATGGACATGTTGAAAAGGAAGCAGTCCTCTGCTCACGGTGGGCATGACAGAACGAAGCTGAAGTCGGATTGGTCTGCACTGTTTTCCGAGTGCGACCAGGATATACCTCTGAGCATTTCCGTAGCTGTAGAGTGGCGTTGTTTGCAAATGAATATGTTATTTCTGTCATATGATGTTCCACA
The DNA here is from genome assembly GCA_016630955.3 of Didymella arachidicola. Classification (NCBI taxonomy): domain Eukaryota; kingdom Fungi; phylum Ascomycota; class Dothideomycetes; order Pleosporales; family Didymellaceae; genus Didymella; species Didymella arachidicola. The sequence continues at coordinate 784,138 of CM050000.1, read as the reverse complement.
CCAGCCAAAAAGCTGAACTGGAAGAGCATGCATCCAGCCGCACCCTCGTTCCACATGTTCGCCAGCCCATACATGTGCGGCCGCGGAGGTTTGTGGAGGCTGACGTTCTCCAGCTCGCTCTCGGTACAGCTGTAACGCCCATGGCTTTAGCGCGCCATTGAGCCGCGCATACAGTGAGTTTCGATGGCATGTCAAACTGAGCTATGGTACTTTGCGTTCACGCTATGCTACTGTGCTTGATTGCCGCGCTGGGATGCGTGTGCATGTGAGGCCTTTCGGCTATTCTTCGCTAGCTCCCTCACATTGTGTTTAGTTGCGCTTTTGGGCTCGAATCGATGTCTTGCAGTGCCTAACTTCGAGCGCCTGACAACCATGAGTAGCTTGCGTAAGTCTGAGACGGTGTGCGATGATGTGAGAGGCGCATGTCAGAGAGGTCTGGTCGAACCCATTGTGAGCTTGCCGTGAGCTTGTTGTAAGCCGTAGGCATCGTGGGCTGGCTGGAAGAGGCGCACGTCAGATATCTTTGGCTTGACCACGCTTGCAGTGAAGCGTCATGGGCTGCCGTGTGTTCGCCGTGAGCTTGTTGTGAGCATGCATCCGGCTTGTAGACTCGTCACTCGTTGGCTGGAAGCTTCGACCGCAAGATGCCGCTTTTGCAGTATGCAGGGCTCGACAAGGCTCTGCAGTGATCTGGTGATGATCGCATCTTTACAACCTTTGAGCTGCTCGCAGATCTCCGAACTCACAACAAGTGCCTGCGGAATTTGACATGTGGTCCGGGTCCAGTAATACCATGCAGAGCTGCCGGCCTTGTAACTTCTGGCTGCCAGCATCGCTGTTGGACCACATCTTGGTTGCGTGATCGAGATGCTCAACAGAAGAATCGACACATTGTGGAGAACGTGGGTGGAACGACTGGAGTGGAGCTCTTGTGCCTCGATGTGAGCATGCGCTTTGCCGGCTTGCAGATGCAATGCAAATCCGTGTGGGCTTGGACAAGGTCCAGACGACAGCCCCGTGGAGGCTGTCCCAATTCTGCTTCGACATTCTGCTTCCACGTTGTTCGAGAGACAAAGTCACGACATGGCGATACATTGTCCAACACACCATGCAGCACAATGCAGGATCTCGGATGTCGCATTCATTGCTTAACGGCATGCTCGGTGCGCATTTGCCGTTCCTGGATCCACTGCACGTTTATAGAACGCCCCTGTCAGCACGCACACACAAGCGAACTCGCTCTCACGGCTTTGCAGACGATTTTGTCCCATCGTTGTGTTTTCGTGCTGCCTTGAGCTAGCGCGATGGGTCTGTCAATATGGGCCAGCGCATCTCACATGCATCTTAGGGATCTCGGAGCATTGAAGCGAAGCACGATCCTCTCATCATGATTCCTGCAACAGGTTACGAGAGAACCATGATTCGTTGAGCACCCGGAAACGGTTCACCCATGCTGTATTCGAGGATGGCGCGAGAATGTGTCTGTGGATATCATCAACTTGAGGGTTAGCAGGCGGGTACATAGCCATTGGCGGCTTGGTGAGGAGGTGTGTGCTCGAGGAAGAGGAGCGTACGGATGTACGACAAGCCCGAGCTCCCGTATACGCACTCAATCCGCGCTTCCCAGACGCCGCTGCGCCGCCGCGCGAACGCAGACGAATTGACGTGAATTGGCGGTGAGTGCGTTGGAGACTCGGAGCTGTTCGCTGGTTGCTATGCTCGGGATGCTCGGGTGGACGGTGCGGTAAGTGCGTGCGTGGCGTGATAGAAGTTGACGGACATGCACAACGGCTGCTTCGTGATGCGAAACATTCCTCATCCGTCCTTTTCGTCAATGTGGTGCAGATATATGCGTAAACTAGCAATCGTTTGGCGAACTTTGTCATCAGCATCTCGAAGACCCCTCAGCCACTGACGGACGGGACGGGCGGCCTTAGGCGAAGCTTCCATGCAATCAGTTAAACCTCATCCGATATCCGAAAAGTAGCAGGTCGGAATGCAGATCTGGAGAACCATCAAGTCAGATAGATTGGTATTGCGTCGTTGTGTATGAGATCGCGCCATGGCAAAAACATTCCTATGCGGGGTGCTGCACTTTGGCTACCGGGAAGGGAAGGTCCAACTTCAATGCAGTTCGTCCACCAGACTTCACTGACGGCCTCTGCCGACTCGCAACTCCTGGGCATCCACAATTATTGCGTGCCGCACGCTGACAGTGCGGCTGCCGCCCGAACATTTCAATTTTCGTTTGCATGGCCCCCTACTGCACTGCCTAGCGCGCTAGGTGTTTAGGTAGGGCTTGGTGTTGCGGCAGGGAGACCGCTACGGGTTTAGGAGCTTCACCGAGCTAGTGAGCGCACCGTCAGCCGCTTCACCGTTTCGAATACTGTCGTCTTTTTGGGACAGCAGTATATAGTGCTGTGGATGCCCTCGTTGTCAAGCCTTTCATTCTGCTCCCTCCAACGACTGTTCTCAAGCTGCCGCGACGTTTCCATCCTTCAATTTACATCTCGACAAACGAAACACTGGAATGATCATTCGAGCAGCACCACATCAATCATCGCTGTACACAAAGGCCTGAACTCGCAAACATCGAAGCAAACCACGAACGTTACGAACACTACAACGACTATCACCCTCAAAATGGAACTTTCGCCAGCTTTCTCGGTTACTAGCGACATGACCGACGAGGAGCTGGACCTGTACTTCGCTTCCTGTGGCTCACTTTCGAACTTACCAACCCCCCCACCCGCAAAGGAGCACACGACCATCGACAAGTCAACACCAGCTACGTCAGACATGCATGATCTTGCTCCTAAGCTACAAGGTAAGAATCCAGTAATCCAACCTCGCACAGTTACACGTGCAACATTTCCAATTCGAAGACAAGTTTGTTGTTGGTCTTGGTCAAGTGGGACTTGTTCGGCTGAGCGACGTTCCCCTGCATACAAGCACGGCCCAGCTCGGCGCGACGTCATGGCACTCCAATCTCCTTTTCTTCTCAAACCCACATTCCACGCTGTTCCTGTCGATCGATAATTTTCCGTCAAAGCCCGTCCTGTTCGCCACACTTGTTATTGGATACGAATGCTGATTACTATCTTTAGTCCAAGCAACCCATCTTGCCGGCCTCATACCGTCGACTGCCTCCACAATTCGACCTTCTGTGCCTAGCATCCGTGGGTTTCTGGAACGATCATGCCTATCGGACGAGGTAGTCGCCTTCGCTGCCTGTATCCTTGACGGTCTATCATGCCGTTTTGTCGCTACATGGCGCGAGACCCTGCTGCCGTCCAATTATGCCAGGGACCTCATGGAGACCGACCTTTGTCACAATGCCTCCGTCAGCCCAGACGTCGTTGTCCTTGCTGCCTTGTCTCTGGCACATGGATTCTTCAGCGACAGCCGTCGTTCTGCCCACTACTGGGCTGTAGGCATGAGTCGAAACCAGTTCACAATCCAGGACCTTGAAGCTGCAAAGCGTTCGATCCTCCACGACATGGATTACGGTCTTTGCCGCATTACTGAGGGCATGATGCAGGGCATGCTACGAGATATGCAGCAAACCAAGCCAGCAAGTCTGATCAGCGAATGCGGTACCATCAAGGCTAGCCGTCGTCGAAACTTCTCCATTGATCTGTCAGGCACAGCAATATGGAAGAATGGCGTGCAGACACCAGAACCTAGCCCTTAGGTTCAACGGTGGTATCTTTCATTCTTGTGACGCCTTCTTTTCCTGCAGCGTTGGCTTCGTTTCTCTTGCAGCGCTTAACGATACCCACATTGTTCCAGCATATTTCTTCACTCAGCATTTAAGCGGCATCAGCATTCAGGAGTTCATGGGCGCCTTTCAGCTCAAAGGTCAAGGCACTGACCTCACTTGTTGCATTGTTTGTACGATACCCTCTGTATTCGGCAGTCCACTGTCATGGCACTGTCCAGCATCTTTATAGCGCAGTATCGCACAATCAGACATTTTGCACTGTAACATACAACATATGTGCCTCCTGTATTCGCTTCGTGACCTGACTAGGCGCGCAAGGCTGACATTAGGTACACGAATCATTCAATCAGCTCCCGCCAAGAGCCGCGCAGCACACCGAGCTTTCTTCCATGTTCAAACTTCAGCATCCACCCACCACCGACGTCAACGTTGGCTCCCCCACCATCACACCACCAATTTCGGCCATACCAAAGTCACCGCCTCCATGGTGTATGAAACGCTTAGCGCACTCTTGCGTCCTCAGGATGCCACAAGCGCATTGGATGAGCTCTCAGACGAGTTAGCCAGCCGCTTAGAGCTCAAAGGTCTTAACTTCTGTGGTTGGCGTGAGGTCTGGGTACCCCACTAAGCTCCATACCCCATGCGGTTCGCCCAACCGCGTGCATCAAGCTGCAGCTCAACAGCTGTCGAGCTATTGCTAGCTGTCAGGCTCGATCGCTTCCCCGCGTTCGATGAAAGGCGTCAGTATCTCCTGATGTTCATTGACCTCTGATCGTGCCTCGCTCCTGCTGACTGTGTGCCCTGAGCTCTCGTTCCTGCGGCGTAAACATACGTTGCTATCTTGTCCCTGATTGTCAACACTCGCACCACCGCGCGAGTACATAGGCCTGTCAGGCTTAGATCCTCCTTCCTAAGCTTCCGGCGCTTCCTCAAATACCTCTCCTCGCTTCCCTTAACACAATTCGTCCCTCAACCCCTCCCTCTCCTGTGCGACACCGACATTCACTTAGTAACTCGCCTTTCTCTGCAATTGACATCCTCAAGATGGCGACGTCTAATCCTTCGCCTCGCGAGCGCCGTCCTTCGACAAGCGCTCCGCTCGCCGATCTCAAGGGTCCCGTCGGGCCAGCGAACTTCACTCGCCCCAAGCACAAGAGGACAGTAACCGGTTTCGGCCCTGGCGAGATCAAGGCTGTAGAGAACAGTATTCCAGAGCCGCAGCGTGAGGCATGGAGGAAGTTTGTACGTTGAACCGCCGAGTACCATGATTGCGGGGTAGCTCCATACAATGTGGGGTACATGCTGATAAGACAACAGATGCCCAAGCCTTTTTCGACACCGGACGAGTTCAACAAGGAGGCTGTGCGACACATCGAAACTACCCTCGCGCGCTCATTGTTCAACTGCGATGAAGGGGCTGCGTATGGCGGAACCGCCCTGGCGTTCAGGGATCGTCTGGTCCTAGACTGGAACAAGACACAACAGAGCCAGACGTTTGCTGATCAGAAGCGCGTATACTGTAAGATGCCTCGTGCATGAGATTCGCTGCGGCGACTGACACTTGCAGACCTGTCACTTGAGTTCTTGATGGGACGCGCTTTGGACAATGCTATGCTCAACGTCGAATCGAAGGACATTGCTGCCAGTGAGTGCTCTCACGCTGAATGACAGTAAACCCGCTGACACAATAGTAGAGGGCCTCGCAGATCTTGGCTTTCGCATGGAAGATGTCGTTTCGCAGGAGCACGACGCTGCCCTCGGTAACGGTGGTCTTGGCCGACTCGCCGCTTGCTTCCTCGATTCGATGGCCTCGTTGAATATCCCGGCTTGGGGCTACGGTCTCCGTTACAGATATGGTATCTTCAAGCAGGAGATCGTGGACGGATATCAGGTTGAGGTCCCAGATTACTGGCTTGACTTCAATCCGTGGGAATTCCAAAGACACGACATCTCTGTCGACATCCAGTTTTATGGTCATGTAAACCGCTGGCAAGACGATGATGGCAAGCAGCAGTCATCCTGGGAGGGCGGCGAGATCGTCCAGGCCGTGGCATATGACGTCCCAGTGCCCGGCTACAAGACTGGCACATGCAACAACCTGCGTCTGTGGGGCAGCAAGGCTGCCAGCGGCGAGTTTGACTTCCAGAAGTTCAACTCTGGCGAGTACGAGAGCTCTGTAGCGGACCAGCAGCGCGCTGAGACGATCTCCGCTGTTTTGTACCCCAACGACAACCTCGAGCGTGGAAAAGAGCTGCGTCTCAAGCAGCAGTACTTCTGGTGCGCTGCTTCGCTTTACGACATTGTGCGTCGCTTCAAGAAGAGCAAGCGTGCATGGAAGGAGTTCCCCAACCAGGTCGCTATCCAGCTCAATGACACCCACCCAACTCTGGCCATTCCTGAGCTCCAGAGAATTCTGGTTGATATTGAGGGGCTGGACTGGGACGATGCATGGAACAGTAAGCTATTTCGGTGCATTAAGATGGAGATAAGACTAACGCTTTACAGTTGTCCAGAAGACATTCGGCTACACCAACCATACCGTCCTGCCTGAGGCGCTAGAGAAGTGGTCCGTCCCACTGATGCAGCACCTTCTTCCCCGTCACCTTGTAAGTTTTCCTCGCGCCATCTTTCTCAAGCGCAACAGCTAACAGAGATTCAAGCAAATCATCTATGACATCAACCTCAATTTCCTCCAGTTTGTCGAGCGCAACTTCCCCGGCGACCGCGAACTGCTCGGGCGTGTGTCCATCATCGAGGAGTCTCAGCCGAAGATGGTCCGCATGGCCTACCTCGCCTTGATTGGCTCCCACAAGGTCAACGGTGTGGCTGAGCTTCACTCTGATCTGATCAAGACCACGATCTTCAAGGACTTCGTGAAAATTTACGGACCCGACAAGTTCACCAATGTCACCAACGGTATCACTCCGCGCAGGTGGTTACACCAGGCCAACCCCAAGCTTTCCAAGCTTATTGCATCTAAGCTTGGTGGTCACGAGTTCTTGAAAGACTTGACTTTGCTGCACAAGCTTGAGGCTTTCGTCGATGACAAGGAGTTCAGGAAGGAGTTTCGCGACATCAAATACGAAAACAAGGTAACATAGCACATGAAGGTATTCAGAGGAGCATTTGCTAACAGAAGAAGGTCCGTCTCGCGGCACACATTGCGGAACATAACGGTGTCAAGGTCAACCCGGCGGCGCTTTTCGATGTCCAGGTCAAGCGTATCCACGAGTACAAGCGCCAGCAGATGAACATCTTCGGTGTCATCCACCGTTACCTCCAGATCAAGGCCATGTCGGCTGAGGATAGGAAGAAGCTGGCTCCACGTGTCTCCATTTTCGGCGGAAAGGCTGCACCAGGGTACTGGATGGCCAAGACCGTTATTCACCTTATCAACAAGGTCGGCGACGTGGTCAACAACGACAAGGACGTTGGTGATTTGCTCAAGGTCATCTTCCTCGAGGACTACAACGTTAGCAAGGCCGAGATCATCATCCCTGCCAGCGATATCAGCGAACACATCTCTACTGCAGGTACTGAGGCCAGTGGTACAAGTAACATGAAGTTCTGCCTCAATGGTGGTCTCATCATCGGTACCTGCGATGGTGCCAACATCGAGATCACCCGCGAGATTGGTGAAGAGAACATCTTCCTCTTCGGCAACCTTTCCGAGGATGTTGAAGATCTCCGTCACGCGCACCTGTACAAGCACTACGAGCTTGAGCCTCAGCTTGCGAACGTTTTTGATCACATTCACAAGGGCACGTTCGGCGATGCAGAGCGCTTCTCGGCGTTGCTCAATGGCATCGTCGACCATGGCGACTACTATCTTGTGTCCGACGACTTTGACTCGTATGTCAAGACTCAGGAGTCGATCGATGAGAGCTACAAGAATACTGAAGAGTGGACAACCAAGGCCATTCTCACTGTTGCCCGCATGGGCTTCTTCACCAGTGATAGGTGTATCGACGAGTACGCGGAGAGCATCTGGAATGTAGAGCCGCTTGTACCCAAGGATAAGCCTGCGCCGTAGATCTAGTCATGGAACAATGTCGAGCATCGAGCGAGATGGACTCGCCTAGTGTCTAAATGGCTCAAGTAGATTCGTGAAAAGATAGATGATTTTGTGTCCCTTATCGTAATAGTATTGATTTCGTGCGTGCACATGTATCATCGATCTAGCTGCTAATGACTTCTATCGGCTCTTGTTTTTGAGCTTCGAAAGTAGGGATGCAAATGATCGGTGTCGTGTAGCCAATCGGCGCTTGGACCCTGTGAAACACGTAACGTCAACGGCGATCTGGCAGCTAGAGCTGCAGCCAGCTTACGACACAGCCAGCTCCAAACACGCTCAGCATGGCAAACAGAGGATACGATGTCGTTGTCGACGTCGATCAAGAGGTATACTTCCTTTATCGGTCGCGATAACGCCAGCTGACCATCTCCAGGGCGACCTAGGCCACACCGACCTGCAAGAGGACCTCGAATTCCACAGCTCCAGTACGCCTCTCCATATGCTCTCCAAACCCATCTAACAATCATCAGACTTTGAATCCACACCCTCGCGCGGCGCAAAGATCCAACCTGACTCCTCCTCCTCCTTCCTTCCTCAACCCGCAACCGCCTCATCCTCCGGCTCGCGCAAACACCTCCTCTGGACACTCTCCTTCTACGCGCAAGCCTTCGACGTCGACACGAACGAGGTGTTCCGCCGCTGCACAGCGACAATATACCCGCGCGCCAACTTCCTCGACGTCTTGGAGGGCAACCCGGACCTCTACGGCCCGGTGTGGATCGCAACCACCGTGGTTGTGATTCTGTTTCTTACGGGCACAATCAATCAGTACCTCGCGCATCAGGGAAAAGATCACTTCGCGTATGATTTCAAGCTGTTGAGCGGTGCGGCGGGTTTGGTGTATGGGTACACAGCGTTCGTGCCTGTGGGATTGTGGGGTGTGCTGAAGTGGTATGGGAGCGAGAGTGCGAATCTGCTCGAATGCGCATGTCTTTACGGGTATGCGAATCTGGTGTGGATTGTCGTTGCCCTTGTGAGCTGGAGTCCGATTTCGAGTAAGTCTTCACGATGCTAGGGCGCGTCGACGTCCTGGCTTTTGAAGAGGAATGTTGCTAATGGTCACAGTCCTCAACTACACCTTTGTTGCTTTTGGTCTGGCGTTCTCGGCGACATTCCTGCTGAGGAACCTGTACCCTGTACTCTCGACCACCGAGAACAAGACGAGCAAGATCCTGCTCGTTGTTGTTCTGGCGCTGCATGCTGGCTTTGCGATTGCGATTAAGGTGCTCTTCTTCGCTGCGACGAGTCCGGTGGGACCGAACAAGGGAGACGACAAGAAGACAGACCCGGCGCGGATGCTGTTCTAGAGACGAACCTCATGGCACGAGGGTAGATACGGGGGCACGCGAGCATCTGAGGTGTGTAGAACTACGTAAATTAAGACAATCCACGGTATTTTGGGCGTCACTTCTCATAGCAGATAACAACGTCAAATCGAATAATACGGAGTTCTTGCATTCTCCTGTCTTGACACGGGCATTGCGGGTAGTCGTTCACGTGAATTATTATGTTCGCCCTCTACCCACGTCCTAGTCACCAGTCTTGATAGCAATACAGAAGTAGGAGCCATGAAACAGCACGTTCAGCTCCAGGCTTAGAGTTCTCTAAGTTCAGCTGAGGTCCATCTTCCTTGACTCGACAGACAGGCTAAGACCGTGCCACCCAAACAGGACCATCAGGGGTTTCGAGCAAAGGCACGCCGTCTATGCGGTCCCAGGGAGAGGGCTCTACCTGCCACCTAGCAGAGGCTCCTGGATTTTCTGGCTGAATCGCACCCTCCTTAAAAGACCATGCAGGTTGGGCCATCTGCTTCTTCGACAAAGAGTCATGCGGAGAACTGGCCTCAGCTTTTCGCTTGCTGGTCCGTGGTATTGCAGACTCTTGCTGAGGTCCTCCGGCTTCCATCTCAGGCGCTTTGGATGAAGTAGAGGATCGAGAGGAGGGTGGAGTAGGTCTCTTATTCCACGCACGTACCAACGTCTCTCTGGATTCAGGCGAATCCCAGCCAGGTAAGTCTAGAGCAGGCAAGTCTTTTTCGGGCATGTCCCAGTCAGTCGCGTCCAAGTCGCCATATTCCGCCATGTCTTCCGGAGCAGGCCAGTCAAGAGGAACGTCTGTAGAGGGCAATCTACGGGTGCCGCGTGATGGAGCCTTGCTCTGGCCCCACAAGTTTATAGGTGCATGTTGACCCAGAGCCCGAGCTTCGACTGCTTCGAGGCCCATACGATCTAATGGGGGCGATGCAAACACTCCTACGAGTGGCGTACACGGGAGGGTAGGTGACACGCGCTGTTTGAGCTTTGCCTGTTCAAGAAGGTCATTGATTTCAAGTGCAAGCCTCCTGTTGTCATTTCGAAGTCGCTGCACCTTGAATCGCAAAAGGTCAGATTCGGACACCGAAAAAAGGATTGGCGGCTTCTTTGGATTCAAAAGCTGTGCTGTCTCGTACTTCAGAAGCTGTAACTTCGTCTGCAGCATATTCCGCCTGGCGACGAGCTTCTCAAGAATGGTAAACCGGAGCTCCGAATCCAGTTTGGGTCGAAATGCGCGTTGCTGGAGAGTGCCTTCTGCGCACAGACGAGCGTGCTCGCCTTGAATTGCACGTCCAGCCTTTCTGAGGTCGACGGGCGGCAGAGCGTACCAGAATTCGATGGTCTTCCATGAGATGTTGTTGACGATGTGGACCTCATTAGGGTCTTTGAGGGGCGAAGGCGCGAACGTTAGTCCGCTCTGACTGCTCTCCTGTATTTTAGTGGTTTTATAGTCACAAGGGGCCCTCAGATAGACTGACTTTGGTAAAGATCTATGAGCTGGATGTGTTGATGGTTTGCGACCTTTGAGTGTTGACGGGTTGCGAGCTTGACGTGTTGGTGGATCGCGGGCTTGACGTGAAGTCGAAGTTCGACGCTCAAGTGGAGGGTTGCGAGGCGAAGGATGGGAGTCTGATGACCGGCTGGTTTGGTCATCTGAATCCGAACCATTTCCCCACCGTCTGAGCAGTGAAGCTGAATGTCGCGGACTTGGACGTGGCTGATCCCTGGGGAGTGACGGGAACGCTGCTGGGGCGAGCTCGAGCGTGGACTCCTTACAATTCTTGAAGGTGTTGTCCAGGTGGTACTGAGTCCATTCTGGAGTCATTCTTGATGATCTGCGACGTGATCAGCCTGGATTCGGTAGGTAGGATCGAGAACTTCTTCGGCCTTGAGCCTTTTCTGAGAGTTACGTGCAGAATGGACAGCACACTTACGGAGCCATGTCGCAGGTTAAGTTTCTCGGTGTCTCTTTGTTGCTTGTCTCTCGTGATCTGAGGATACTGGAGGCTGCGATAAGTTTGCTGTACCTGTGGTGTCTGACTGAAGGCTCAGATTGTTCTGCTGGGGTATACAGCTAAAACCACGTCTGAAGGTAGTCGGAAAGCCAGGAGTAAGCCTGAGACTGTCTGTGTGCCCTTCTAGAAAGGTGAAGAATACTTGCTTGCTTTAAGTATTATATTCTGTATGCGAATAATGGTGTGCGGTGCAGACCCTGGCTGTGTCAACTGTTCGACATTTCATCCGTGTTCGACAAGCTTGGTTCGTCGCGGCTGCCCTCATCCTGATCCAGGGGCTTGCTGTGTCCTTCCCATCGATGAGCAAAGAGAGTCCAACCGCAGGCATGGAAGCCTGATTGGGAATCGGCGAGAGGCTGTCTACACATCTGCAAGTAGATTGTCGCTTTGGAGGCTATGTCAATCTCTTCGTCTGAGCCTTTCCTCTCGGCGTATTAAGAGCTTGATCTATGGGTAAATAGGTACGTTGAATAATGCCAAGTGGTATGCTTGGGAAGAATCTAGATGGACATCAGAGGGCGCTTCGTGGCCACTTTTCACAGAACACTGTTGACCCTGAGAACCGAATTCCTCTTGAACAGCCGCAAGCTCGAACCACTTATGTTCTTTGCTACATCAGAGGCGAACGCTGACTCCCGCGCACCCACTGTCGCTGCCTGATTCGGCCCTCATTAGTCAGAGGTAGTCAGGCACTACGCTGCACAGGAAATGGTATGGCTTGGTGCAGCAGAGGTGAGCGTGACCCCGACACGTGCCATGTGAGCTATCGGAAGTTTGATGAACGTGTCGAGGCAGGCGATATATGGTAAGAGCAGACCTCGGAACTCTTGTTCCTCACGTGCAACCCACTCAGCGAACGATTTCAGGGCTGGAGAGCCAACAACTTGTCCATGACGCAGACGCAGACATGTAGACAATGTCAAATAAGGAGGCATATGCAATGAATGGTGTAGAATATAAGTAAATTGGCACTGCTGACTGCAGGCGCGATCAACTTTAAGTAACGCGTGCCAATGCAATGTCTGAGGTCCGCCTTGCCTCTGAATGTTTCTTATGAAAAGAACGCCAATAGCCATGCAGGGTATCATGTAAAGTGAGAACGCCGCCATATGAAAGATCGCTGAACTTGAGGTAGTAGCCAGACGACTTCTAGGAGCCTTGAAAGGGGGTGTAGTCGCGACCTTGAAACCGGAGAGCATCTGAAGAGTCCAGACCATGTTCCATTTCCATGTCTTCATCATCACGTGTGTCCTCGATGGAGCGCTTGGGGCGTGCTGCCGAAGGTAGTGTGGGCAGTAAGGCACCTTGATTGAGACCGTTGGACGTGTTGTTCGCTTGATGATGTTGCGAGTTGAAGTTTGAGACTGAGCGTGCAGCTTGCAGGATGTCCCAGTATGCTCGCAGCATGTTCTTGATGTTGTCGTCGAAGTTGACGCAGAAGCGTTGGGCTTGGCAGACTTGCATTGCTTTGATGTAGTCAAAGTCGTCGAGGATCTCCATGAGATAGGCAGCTACCACGGCAGCGGACTTCTCGTTGCCGGACTCACAGAAGACCAGTACCTTGCCGAGAACAGGACGACCTGTTTGTTGTGCCGAGACCTGGCGAATTGTTGCCACATGGTCGTTAATCGCTCTTGCGGCGTCGCCGAATCGCTTGATCAACGCGTTGTAGTTCTCAGCTTCGATCGTGGACACTGCAAGACCGGCATCGCGCGCAGCTTGCAGGGCACCGCTCATACTGCCGTCGCGAGAACGAACCGCAAAAACCATGGAGATACCTTCACGTGCGAAGAAGGCCTTATCTTTTGCCGCGATCATTGGTCCCAGGTACAACCATGGGAGAATCATCTGTGCTTGCCGGCGCCTTTCGTATGCCCACTCAATCAGAGTATTCTTTTGAACTATATCCTCAAGAGCCATCTCCCTGAGGAAGCTTATGTCAAGTCCTCCAGACCCGTTCCCAACCATGAGGCCGGGCATATCGGTAGCAAGCGTTGGAGGTGGTACGACGACTCGTGGCGGCGTAGGTAGGCGGTATGAGTACTGGTTTTCTTTGCGCATGGCCATGCCGAGCGAGCTGCGCATTGTCGACTCTCCTTCGGCGGTTGTCATGGCAGTTGTGGCGGTTGGTGGCTGTCAAAGGGAGAGGTAAGCAGCCCGCGATGCGGGGGGTAATTTAGTAGCGCCGTGACGCGCTATCACGGGACTAACGTGCTCGTCGAAGCAGCAGTACCGCACAATCTCGAGTACTTTCAGGGTTCCTAGATTGAGCGTTTGTAGTGAAAGAAGGTCGGTCTTGCCCTCTGTGGCAGCTTTTGGGAAGGCGCGGTCAAGCCCTCAGGCAACCGCGGCGCAACGGCCGTTTGGAGTGGGGTCCTAACAGAGTCCGAACTGCGCAACGTGAGGGTACCCTTCATGACGAGCGGCGACGATATCTCATCTTTCAGGGCGAGACCTGCACGATGCTAGGGAGACCTACGGGAGATGTGAGCTCTTGCAGTGATGTTGGGCCCCTCAGCACCCTTTGCTGCGTCTTCGCCATGTGCAGCCCTTCTCGAAGATCAGGTCACTTACCAACGCAACGTCAACCAATCCTGCTCGGATCTTGCGCGTCGTACATGGCCATGCAGGGCACTGCCGCACATGGAGGCGTGTTTGCCCCGAACTATTGATGCTGTACACCAAATCTATCCCACCTGCCCTCCTTGGCGGACCATCTTCTATCAACCACTCCTTTGCGGAAGGCTATCGACCGACCCGCTCACCCACCTCAACGGTGAGGACCTGTGCACGCGTGAGCGCCATCGTGATAGTGGTGCCGCTTTGTAAGGTCCCTTCCAGCCACGCGAGATATTGCTGAGGTCATCTTCCTGGCATCTACATGCCGATACGCTCTACGAAAAGTCGTCCACCGCAAGTAAAGCTTTCGGCAGACGTCATCCGCAATGGTGCGTGTCATCACAAGTTCAGTGAACGTGCAATGAATTGCACACGGCGAGATCGCGCAGACCGTGGGTCGACGACCCTGTCACCTGTGTTCCCCTTTACTAGAAAAGAATCGTAGTTAAATCCGCGGATCCCAAGATGCAGATCCAAAGGTTCACCGGGTGATTACAGTGGCAACACAGATCCTCTGCCAACACGAGGCTGACGTTTCCTGACCTATTGTGATACCCTGGGTACATGTTGTGAGTGGAGACGATTACAGGTGGTCTCGGTCGTATTCTTCAGTTTTTAACTTTCTTCTAGTACTAGAGGCTGTGATGTAGGCAGAATGCAGGGGGTAGGTACTGTATTATATCCAAACGCAGGCAGAATTTGTGTATTTCTATGACTAAGTTACCCGGCTGTGCCGGACCCGCTCACAATGTATACCCTACCACAGTACAGGAACGGTGCGATCGATTACTGCCTTTCCAGCTGATGCTGTGTTGCAATAGTGATGTGATACAATCGTTCAGCCGCCGCGTTCGCAGTCACAAGGCTAACGACAACGATCCAAACACTGCAGCACATGACTCTATTGCGGTGAAGGCCTCCACGGTTCTCTCATGCTTTCACAAAAGATTCTCCGAGTGACGATGCGGCTATTTTTACACAGCATGCCGAACACGAGCTGGCGTGGGTGCGCAATCAATCGCGGGAGCCCGGCAAGGGAGATTTTTGATGGGTCCAAAAGGAGGCTGGCGGCATTTCAGACCCCTGTATCGTGAGCCCTGTGGCCCCTGCCCCTGCCTCGGAGATTGTGAAATTCCATGCTGCTGAAGCAAGGCTCCAGGAGTGACATGCACTCAGGACAAGCCACGGGCCTCATGCGGTCTGGTGTACCGGTCTAAAAAGCTTATCACTGTCCTGCTCGGCCAAGCGCCTCCTCTCCCAATACGACGTTGCAGCTTTGACCCCGGTTTTCATCTATCCTGGTCCGTGAACAGGCGTCGAGAGTCGTGTACAGACAGGACAGGTGATCCTGCTCTTATCATCTCTGCGAGATGACACCGTCCACGGCAAAGCAAGATAAAAGAATGATGGCCGCCTGGCTCGGAAACTTCAGCAGCGATCCCAACCTCCTGCCGACACTCGTTTACACCCACACTCGCTGATCATAACAACATTGGAATCTCTTCTACACATAATACTAGTTTACTTGACTTCGCAGCATACCCACACCATGCACTTCTCGACCATAACGGCCTTGTCGGCTGCGACACTCGTGTCGGGCGCCGTTCTGAAGAGACAACATCTTGAAGATGCATCCAACTCTATCCCATCGACGCAGCTCCTGCCCGCGCTGCCTCTCGAAGAATTTGCAAAGACCGCCGGACACGTGTTGACTCTCGAGGAAGCTCTTGCCGGCTTGAACATTACCGACAAGATAAATGAGATCGGCGACAAAATAGGAGATGGCATCAAAGATGGCCTTGACAGCCTGAAGGATCGTCTCAGTCCTAACACGGCCAACACGGCTTCCACGAACGAGGAGGAATCCAAGGTCAGCACAATGAGCGTGAACGCTGCTGCCGCCACATGTTCTAGTGTCCGTATCCGCAAAGAGTGGGACTCCACCTCAACCGCAGAGCGCCAGAACTTCGTCGATTCTCTGAAGTGCTTGATGACCAAATCTCCGTCTGGCCAGTTTTCAGCCTCCAAGTCACGCTACGAGGACTTCACTGCCCTGCACCAGACTCTCACACCCAGGGTTCACAGCAACGCCAAGTTCTTGCTCTGGCACAGGTACCTTCTATGGACGTGGGAACAAGAGCTTCGTGACACCTGCGGCCTTACCGGAACCCTGCCGTGGTTCGATGAGACCAAGTACGCTGGCAAATTTGGCCAGTCTTCCATCTTTTCAAGCCAGTGGTTTGGTGGTATTGGTCTCGGCGGCGCTTGCGTGACTGATGGCGTAGGTACCCCACGTTCCACTGCACTTTGAGCTAGAAAACTGACTCTGCAGCAATTCGCCAACCTCGCCATTAACGTTGGTCCTGGCTCAGGCAACCAGCCTCATTGCCTTGCCCGCAACGGTGATGCTGCTAAGACCATCAACACCGGTCAGTCGATGGTGGATGCCTGCAACTCACGCGAGACATTTGCCGATATGGCTGGCTGCGCTGAACCTGGTGCTCACGCTTGGGGCCACAACGGCATCGGAGCCGTTATGCAGGACGTCTATGCTGCGCCTGCTGACCCTGTGAGTCCTCATACACTAACCTCTCGAGGCTCATCTAACATGGTCAAGGTCTTCTGGCTCCACCACGGTTTCATTGACCGTAACTTCCGCATCTGGCAGAACCAGAACTCTGCTGTCCGCACCACCACCATTGATGGCACAGACATTGATGGCAACGCGGTGACGCTCGACACCACCATCAACGTCTACAGCTTCAAGCCCGATGTCAAAGTTAGGGATATCCTTGACACTACAGGCCAGACGCTGTGCTACAAGTACAGCTATTAGATCGCGCTTGCTTGCTTTTCCGCGTCATAGATACCCTCACCTATTCATAGCTTTTGACGCGGCAATCCAGATAACCGTTCGTCAGTCATTGGCTTCTCTCTCGTCTTCGTGATGGAATTCTTGATGGCGAGACTAGTCATGTAGCCTCGCATGTCGAACTAAGCTTGTCCCAAGCGTGACATAGTCGGCCAGACACGCAGACGAGGCGGGGCTACATGCAAGTCGAGTGGCCAACCACCGATTTTACCTAACATCAGTCTGCCCGAGATCGGTTAGACCGCGAACCCGTCCCCAGCGCTCGTCTGTCCGAGCTGACTATGCAGCTGAAATGCCAGTCGGTGGCACGGTGAAAGCTCCATGATCTGGTCAGCTCACGACGCTCAGCCTTTCCGGATCCTCCCATAATTCTTCCGCATTCACGCGCTTCCCATTATCAAAGGGACCATGCCCACTTAGCCACGACATCACAAGTTATCAACAATAGTGTGAATAACGAGCTGCATAGTTGCATACGTTTCGCACCTGGCTGCAGAATGCACTCTTGAGCAATGTCCAGCCAACTAACGCTGCTCTTCACGCCTGGCGCCTGGAATCGACCGACATGCTACACAAAGGTCATGAAAATCTTACGGGAGCAACACAGTATCACATGCACATCCTTCTCCCTCCCTTCCACAGGTGGTTGGTTGGTTGGTTGGTATTCATTTTACGTCTAGTTGATGAGGATTAAGTCCATCATCTCGCCTCCCGAAGGGCATATACGACGTGCTAAGCTATGGAATTACAGTGCTAACACACTACCTTAGAAAGCATTTCTTGCGTACGCGGGTATTGCACCATGTCAGAACTACAGCTCCCCGTCCAGTTGGGGAGACTGAGCAATTTGTGTACATTAGGGTGGATCCCTCGTGTGTGTTCAGAGGCAGGTAAATGCCAGAGAAGTGGGAGAGAGGGAGAGGGAGAGTAAGAAGGAGAGTAAGGAAATAGTACGGCTGTTTGCTGCTGTTGCAGCACTAGGTAAGCTATCGGGGGCAGACTTTGGTGTAGTACTGTGTGAGTTGGGTAAATGCTTCAAAAGCCTCTGGATCCCCAATCAGCGCAGCAGTATACGCTAGGCCATCGTTCCGGCTGGACGGTGGTATAGCTGGTCGAAGTGGCCATCGGCTAAAAGCTCCTATGGTCTTGCGGCAGAGCGCAAGGTGTTCTGGCGTCTTGTCGCGTCTGCATGAGCAGGTGAGTGTTGCGTCGTTGTGACTGAACTTTCGGTGGTACCAAGCGAAGTCGCTGTGCATAGATCGGATGGAGAGCAGTTTAGCTAGGGTGGCTCTTGGTAGGTCTAACTCAGGTAGTCTGCTGTTTAGTAAGTAGCCTAAGTCCTATCTTTTGTACCATTTTGAGAGCTTAGCCCTCTTTTTAGACCACCAGGTCTGTTGTGTGTGTTGTAGTGTCTTGCGGGCTACTGACTTAATGCCTGAGAGTGTAGGCATAGCAGCCTTTCCAGTAGGGAGTGGCGGGTAATGGGCTTCTAGGTCTGCCAGCCTATCTGCCGCTTCGATTCCTTCAATGCCCAGGTGCCCCGGGGCCCATTTGATGGAGACGTCGTGGGTCTCCATAGCGCCGTGACACCCCAGGAAGGCCCATTAAGAGGTAGGGGATGCGCTGCCCTTCAGGCACCATATGACGGAGGTGCTGTCTATGCACAGCCAGATTCGGCGAGTGCGGAGCGGTGGTTGTCTTATGGTGTGCTGGAGGCCCCTCCATGCGCCTACTGCTTCCGCGTCAAAGACGTGTGAGGTAGGGTGAAGCGACCCGCGTCCAGTATAAAGTTGTTTTCCGTCCTGGTACACGGCAAAGCCGTAGGTGACCCGCTTTTCTCCTTCCTTTTGTACTGCTTAGAGCCATCTGAGAAGATAGTCACGTCTAAGGGTGGGAGGTGGGCCTACCATTCTTTAAAGGCCTTCGCTGCGGTCTCTTTGTCTACGCCCATCGTTGGGTCTGTTTGGCAGCCAGGCGAGTAGTGGGGGGCTGTCAGTATTGTCCTTGGTATCTCAGGCAGAAGCGATCCTAGATACTGGACTTTGGTCTGCATTCGTTGCAGCTTTCCAGCTGTCCTGCCTATACTCATCCTGATAGCTGCCATACGGCCGGCAAGTGGGTGTTTTGCATCTACAGTGCGTAGATGTATTGCAAAGCGGAGTTTGGCTTCTTCTAGCGCGTTGGCAGCTGAGGGTAGGCCGGCGTCTCGGAAGAGAGTAGCAGTAGGGGTTGTTCGCCACACTGGGAGGATGCCCCTTGCTGCTATAGCTAGTGTTTTGTCCATAACAGCTATATGCCATCCGACATAGGTGCTGACTTCTGCTGGTCTGCCAGGTTTCAGTGTGCGTGGAGGTTTAGTACGGCCTCTGTACCAGCACTCGGCCCCATACAGAAGGGTCGGATATACGCAGGCAATAGTGGCCTTGCGGAGAGAGCTGGCTGGTGGTCCGTGGGCCGTGTTTGCGAGGTTGCGGATGTGGTAGGCCACCTTGGCTGCCTTTGCGTTGTGTGTGGCTACGTGCCGCTTGAAGGTAAGCTTGCGGTCAAACCAGATCCCTAGCCATCGGAGGGCGGGCTGAGTTCTTGACCCACTTGGTAAGACTGGGTTGATTGTAAGCTGCTCGTCTACCACACAGGGTGGCGCGTAGCTGCTCTTTTGTCGAGTGAGGTGGATCATTTCCTGTTTTTCCGGGGCAAAGGTGACCTTGTTAGCTGTACCCCATGCTCTTATCTGTCGTAGGTCCGCTGCCAGGAGCTGTACGTTCTCATCTAGGGAGTGTGAGGCCTGGTATAAGCATATGTCATCTGCGTATCCGAATCTCTTCTTTGTGTCCATAGACAGCAGCTCTGCCAGGTACAGTGTGTACAGGACTGGGGAGAGAGGCGAGCCCTGCGGTGTGCCGCAGGCGACTGGGTAGCTAGGAGTAGTGACTTGGCCTAGGCGGACTTGGACCCTTCGATCAGTGAGGAAAGAGTTGACAAACAGGATGGTCCTTTGTGGCCATCCCTGTTGGGCCATCCAGTGAAGCAGGCGGTTCTTGAGGAGAGCGTCAAAGGCGCCTTGCACGTCTAAGGTGACCATTGTGACATGCTGGCCTTTTGCCCGCGCAGCCTCTGTGTCATGAGTGAATGCTGCAGTAAGGTCTACAGCAGAGCGCTTTGGGAGGGCGCCTCCATGTTGGGGGCTGAGGATCTTGTAGGTCATAGCAGTCCACGCGATTCTTCTAGCTACTGTTCGTTCGAGCCCCTTTCCAATGCAGGAGAGGAGTGCTATAGGCCTCCATGACCGGGGTGACGTTCGGTCTTTCTTTCCTACCTTAGGTATCATGGCTACTTCTGCCAGCTTCCATTGTGCAGGAAAGTGGTTGAGTTCGAGGCACTGCTGGAAGATCCGTCGTATGAGTTCTCCCACCTGGACCCAGCAGGCGCGGAGCAGTCGCACTGTAGAGCGGTCGGTCCCTGGAGAGGTGCTAGAGACCCCTATGGTGTTTCGCTCAGACTCCTCTAGTGAGATGTGTGTGCTCCACGGGAGAGGGGCCGCAGTCTCCTGATCTGGATAGTGGCTGAGATCGTCATCCGCTGTGTACCGATTAAGGACTTCCTCTCTAAGTGCCTCAGCCTTCTCTAGGGGGTCAGATATTGTCCTGTTGTCTATGATAAGAGGAGTGTTCTGATTCTCTGGTGTGAGCTTATGCCAGGCGATGACCTTGAATAGGTCCTTGTCGTCCTTAGCGTTGTCGATGACATGCCTCCAGTATTGCCTTTTAGCCTGTCTAACTGTAGTTTTGAAGGCTCTTGTTTCTTCTAGCGGAGGTCTGCCTGAGCAGGGCTGTCGAGCGCGTTTGTGGGCTTGGTAGGCAGTCTTGCACTCCTTGGTCCACCATGGCGCAGCGCGTCCTTCCTTGCGGTCGAGCTTGCCTGCTGTCTGTATAGAATGCTGCACAGTCTCTGTTAGCAGCGCAACACAGTTGTCTAGTTGTTCCGCATCCTGTGCTGCACACGGATCTGGGATGCTCTGGACGCCTATTTCTACTAGCCCAGTGAACTTTGGTAGGCATGCCTCTGGGACTCTATAGTGATACTGGTCTACGTGCGGAGTACTGAGTGTGGAAGTGGAGACAGAGGTTACTATCGTCTCGTGGTCTGACCCGCTGTGCATGCTAGCATCAACAGCAGACTGGGCAAATGGGATGTTGGAGAAAGTAAGGTCAAGGACGTGTCCGGCACAGTGGTTCCACAAGTGGTTGGTTGGTTGGTTGGTATTCATTTTACGTCTGGTTGATGGGGAATAAGTCCACCATCTCGCCTCCCGAAGGGCATATACGACGTGCTAAGCTATGGAATTACAGTGCTGATACACTCCCTTAGAAAGCATTTCTTGCCTGCGCGGGTATTGCTACCATTTCAGAACTACAGCTCCCCTTCCAGTTGGGGAGACTGAGCGATTTGTGTACATTAGGGTGAATCCTTAGTGTGTGTTCAGAGGCATTTGAGCGCCGTAAGAGTGGGAAAGAGGGGGAGGGAGAGTGGAGGAGAGAAGAAGGGGGGGAGTAAGAAGGAGAGTAAGAGGGAAAGTAGGGAAAGAGTACGGGTGTTTGCTGCTGTTGCAGTACAGGGTAAGCTACCGGAGGCAGACCTTGGTGTAGTACTGTGTGAGTTGGGTAAAGGCTTCGAAAGCCTCTGGGTCCCCAATCAGCACGGCAGTATACGCTAGGCCATCGCTCCGGCTGGATGGTGGTATGGAAGGTCGAAGTGGCCATCGGCCAAAGGCCCCTAGGGTCTTGCGGCAGAGCGCAAGGTGCTCTGGTGTCTTGTCAAGCCCGCATGAGCAGGTGAGTGTTGCGTCGTTATGACTGAACTTTCGGTGGTACCAGGCGAAGTCGCCGTGCATAGATCGAATTGCGAGCAGTCTAGCCAAGATGGCTCTTGGTAGGTCTAGTTCCGGTAGTCTGCTGTGAAGTGAGTAGCCCAACTCCCATCTTTTGTACCATGTAGAGAGGCTTTCTTCCTTCTTAGACCACCAGGTCTGCTGTGTATCGTGCAGTGCTTGGCGGGCAACTGACTTGATGCCTGAGAGTGTAGGCATAGCGGCTTTTCCAGTCGGGGGTGATGGGTGCTGGGCTTCTAGGTTCGCCAGCCTGTCTGCCGCTTCGTTTCCTTCGATGCCTAGTTCCACAAGTGGTGACCCAACGCAAGCTTTAAAGACGACCTCGATGCCTGTCACACCGCCATCTCAAGCGAGACCTCCCGCGGCAGAGATGTAGTCCTCATAGCGCACTCTTAGGGTGGCATGGTAGCCAACGGCGCAATCCGCAACTTCACCTCTTCTTCCCCAGGTCAAGGCCGCATTATCGGCCTCGTTCTCATCGCCTCCGGCTTCACCCTCACAGGCCTATCTTTCATGGACCCGCCCTTCCACATTCTGCCCCCGGCGTGACGCGTAAACAAGGTCACTGGCTTTGCCGAAATCGTCAAGCCTCCTGCACAGCTGTTCTACCATGATTTGCCCGCAGAAGAAGCAACGGAGTGGGTCACTCAACTTACACCGCAGAGCCTGAAGAGTATATTTGAAGGCGGACAGTACTCATATGTTGGCTGACTGGGTGTATCAATTTGGTATATTGGAACCATTGAAGACAATGGTCTCCCGGTCGTGGTGCAGCGGGCGCATGTGGGGATGGCAAGGTCGATGGGGGCGAGTGTGGTGCATTAGGAGTTGAGGAGTAGTCACTCGCCGTTTCTAAGTCAACCCGATGAGATTGTGCGGCTGCGAGTACATTTGCGAGCAAGGTTACGGGTATCGAGGTCTTGCAAATTGGTAAGGGCCGAGAAGAGGTATTTTATAGCTCTTGTATTGAGAGAGTTATACTAATAGATAGATTAGTTAAATCTATAGTAGGAAGGTCTATATAGTATATAATACCTCTGTTATATCTTTTAGTATGTCTTAATATCTCTATATTATGTGTAAGTATGCATAGCTATAATATGCTATATCACCTAACTAGACTAACATTTTAAAAAAAATTATAGACTAAGAATAAAGTGATGTTTTCCTCTAGCATGGACTCGCACCCTACAATTAATCTTCCATCCCCATCGTACATCGCTGCCTTTCCGCATGTCTCTCTATTTCCCACACACCTGTCCTTGAGCTGCAACAAGGTTCTTCTCGTTCTGCCCAGTTCCATCGCGCACTTCTTGCACCAACTCTGCCAAAGTCGCATTGTCCGCGGCTGTTCCCTTGAGACTCATGACCTGCATCATCTCCTTTGTTTGCGCTGCAGCTACGGTCGCGAGTCCAGCGGTTGCAGGACTATTGATTTCCGCGGCCAGTTTCTGGTTGTTGGCGCGGATCGTGATGCCCTTCTGCTGGATGCTGAGGACTTCTTGCTGCTTCTTTTCGAAGCCGGCTGTTCCACTTTGGAGCTTGAGCGCCTGAACACTGCATGATATGTTAGCTTACAGATAGACAGCTGGGAGGGCAGAACCAATTGTAGTGGAATGGAACTCTGGGATATGACGTACCCAACCAGTTCTTGAGCTTGAATGTCGAGATTTTCTTGGATACCAGCTGCCAGCTGGTTCTGCACGGCGGTGCAGTTGGTCGCGGGTGCGGCGGGTGCGGCCCTGGGCGACGCCTTGAACCTAAATGGCGGGAAAGCGAGCGCGGAAGCGCCAGCGATCATGGCAAGAAAAGTGAATGTCTTCATCTTGACCGACTTGTATGCTGGATTTCTCGAATGCGCTGAACCTTCGTCTGGGTTGGATCGCGAAACTTGAATATAACCAGAACAATAAATAAATTGGCAGTCGTCGAGACAACAGTCCAGGCGGTAGATTGAGAGTAGATTGAGAGCAGGGTAACAAAGATTAAACGCACACACACAACACAAGAGACAATCAATTCAGACCAGGTGAGTCTTTGATTGGGAGAAGACAAAAAGATCAGAAACAAATGTAGAAAATAAAAAGAGGGTCACGATTGAAATCATGTGTTTGAATTGTCTACAACTGACTCTTTGGATCCTGCCCCAACACGTAACCTTATAATCTTTCCCAACAGCGATCTCCGTACCAATCCAACCCATCCACGCAATCTCAGTTCCCTCCCCGCCATTATGCCCGCCAAAAGCACCGTCGAACGACTCTCACACACTCCGCGACACACACTCCGCGACACACACTCGGCGAACCTTCCCCCTTCTCATTTTCCCCGCGCCCAGCACCCTCCGCCGCCTCCTACTCGCTTCCTCGCCGACAGGCCCGAATGCTCCTTTGCCTGAATGACCTTTGACGATACGTGGCTCATGCGGAGTACCGTCCGGCACAGTTGTTTGTAATCAGAGGCATGGACACCGAAGGGGATGTGAAACAAGTAGAGACGTGGTGCGCGTCGCATGCGTATAGGGATGAAACAAATTATGCTGCTGTAGGGAAAATAGGACCTAAAGGGAGAAGGCTTAGTAGTGCTTATTTAATCTAGTGCACTAAGGACAGGAATAAATTAGACGAGCAAGAAGGCGTTATAGAAGGGAGGACATGGACATAGACATAGGATGCAATGCGATGTAATAATAGGCTGTAGAGGAAGAACAGAGAGGGCTAGTAGAGAAGGGAGATTATAGTTAGGTATAGGCCAGCAACAGAGAATACATATTTTGATATGACTGTTTCCGAAATTCCTTGGGCATGCCGCTAGGCGTGCCGGGTCAACACGCGCCATCCGTCATTGAGTCTCTAAATTACTATATAGAGACATGCAATAGCAGTTTCTGCGACCTATTTCGATCATTTGAAGCTGCAATTGAGCTATTTCGATAGCTTTCTGGTGCCATTTGGAGTGACAGGCGTGACAGACAGCCGACGCGGTGCTGATGTGAGTCGGTAGCGCAACCTGTCCACAGAGGCCTGGCGTTGTCTAGCTTCTACCTACGAGTCTGTACATCACGTCTATAGATGTTACGTATTTGCCTATGTGTGTGCTCCTCGGATTCTCTTCCTGTATGCATGCCGTACTCAAAGTCTGGTATGAGCGCCGTTGTTAAAGGCTCCTAAAGGCACGGTTGCCTCGTGATTTGCGACTGCAATATTTTCAATTCAGCTGTCGTGTGTGCTAGCTTGCCCTAATCCCCCCAGAGCCTAAAATAAGTTCTTTAATCTCTGATGTTCTTCAAGTGTTCTGATCCTGTCCACTAGGTTCTTATGTGGCCATGTCCTGTGGTGTGACCCGCGATTGTTGACTGCTGACCTTCGACGTCATTTTCAATTGCCAGGAATGCCAGCAGGTGAAGACGGATGCATCTCGAAAGGATTGTAGTCATTGGGCTTGATGAATAGTAATCAGTACTGGTGCCTTCCATCATAGCTACTCAACGGAGATTCACATGCTATCGGGCCTCCATATGATCAAGAGCAATCTGATCAATATCGTGATGCGTGTGTGCTCCTCCTCGTCCGGCTCAATGACTGCCTTTGTAGATCTTCCTCCTCTGTCTCGTATCCGTCGATTTCCTCAGGTGTCAGCGATGGCTGTCTCTCGATGATCTGCTGCACTCTGCCCGGCGGTCGCTCTACCGGATCCGCCTGCTGCGCTGATGAAAGATCATCATCAGTTATTCTTCCAACGGCCTCGGGTCCGTCTTCATCGTGTTGGACGTGCTCAGTTACGGTACCGACGGTTTTAGCTTCTAATCCACCAGAAGCCTGAGCTTCAACTGTACTACCATCTACTGGAGGTATCGGCTCTGACTGTTCTGGTGCGTCGTGAAATATATCAGGTTCTGGTGCGTTGAAATACTCGTCAGTATTTGAACCAGAACTTTCGTCCTCTGTCATATCAACCTCAGATCGGTCTTTGATGCGGTTCTCCAGACGGCTGAGAGGGCGTTGAAAGAGCCCAATCTGGTCGTCTTCGTCTTCGGGTACCCCTTCTTTCACGTCGCTTTCGATACTTGGTCCCACGGTTTCGGTGGCCGTGACTCCAGACGTCTTTTCGCTATCATGTTCTGCATTTGAGGCCCACCACACTGGCTTCTCACGAGGCGTTGGTAAGGGCTCTGCTTCTCATGTCAGCAAATCTGAACATCGACCCACAATGCAACTCTCGGGTTGACTGTGAGCTTACGTCTCTTGTGTGAGTCATCTATATCTTCGATTTGCTTGATCAAATACGCAGGATCGATGATTCCAGAGACGTCTTGCGGGTTGTTGCTGTTTGCTCGCGAAGCGAAATCAATGACGCGTATGTCTGAATCTTGCATATGTTCTGCCGGACTTTGGATAGATTCAGCGCGTATGCGCGGATCGTGGTCTCCGAGTACATCTAAGAAACTCTGATCCTCAGGGCGGTTGAAGTCGTCAGCATCTAACATATCCCTGAAGTTCTCATGGGGGTCCGTTTTCGAGGCGTCTGGAAGCACGATCCGTAGTGAGCCTCTACTGACCACATTGCGCACCCGGCCTTGTCCAATGTGGGTAGGCTCAACCCAGTAGAGCGAAGCACGCAATGAGAGCTCACGCAGCATCTGCCAGTAATTGCTGACAACTACGTTGTAAAGTTAGCACATAGCTGGCGTAGATTGAAGGGCCTTGAGAAACCGACTCTCAGGATCTGCTGAGCGTTGGCGTTGATACAGGTCATTGAGATCTTTTCGCCGACTGCGCTCCTCTGCCATGTCAATGTTGTCCTGTGTCCATGGTTCCTGAAATGATCGCGCGCGCTTGACCCGCTGAAGAGACCGAAAGTTTCGTGGAGGGTTGTGTCGTCTCCAAAGACTCTCTAAAACATTGATCAATCATTGATGTTCTTTTGAACTTGGGGATAGTTGTGAGGTTTGTTAAAATTTTTAGGGAAGAGTAAACCTACCGCTGATGTAGCTACCCGTTCGAGAGTTGTATCTTGGACGTGCCATTGTAGACTTGCCCGATGTAGAGAGAGCCATTGGCTCGGGCGTGTTTCTACGTATTTCTCCTGGAAGATGTTTCATGCGGAACGGCAACTTCAGCTTCGCTTTAGGTGGACGCAATTGATCAGTTTCGGGTGGTTTCAATGGTGAGGTTGGCTCCCCAAGCATCTCTCTATCAAGAGTCGGCACTGAGGTCGCTCTATACTTCACTCTGAAAAATTGAGCATTTTGCGGACTGAAGGATCGAGGTAGCGTTTGCATGAGCCTTGCACTAAGCTGGAGTGGTTCCGGGTCATTATCGCCGATGTCTATTGCGTCCAAAACGCTGGAGGTAGTCAGTAAATCGACGGTCCTGATCGCAACGAGAGCACTCACTTTCGCTTGGGTATTTTTCGCCCTCTAGGCGTGCATGGAGCCTCCGTCTGGGTTGGTGTTTGGATCGGCGGATCCTTTGGCGGCCATGGATCGAGTACGAAGCGCTCTGGAAAATACTCTTGTTCCAGATTTCGCAGTCGCTCATACCGCTCTATCAGACCTATCTCTTCGTTGTCCTTGATAACATCCTCCACGAGATCGTTCGGTATATCGTCTGTAAGCGCGTATCGCCTTGTGGGCTTTGGACCTCCGTTTGCCACGTCTCGGTATTCAAGAGTGGTGAACGCTATGGCCCAGTTCAAAAAGTCGCGCATGAGATCATAGTAGTCTCTTTCAGCGTCCGTCCGGAGATCTGCGGTCTTTTCGAGGTACTTCATCTCTTTTACAATATCTGATTTGGACTGCGAGGATTGCCCCCCTCGCAAATCCCCCAGACGCTCTTCGATCAGGCAGAAAACTCTCCTTTCGCGCCACATGTACTTTAGGAAGTAGTATGTGTTGCTGTAAAGCCGAGTTCGACGTGGACGGTCTGTCATATCCCAATGCCGAGGTATGATGTAATTTCTTGAGTCTTTGTACTTGATGTTCGCGTACACTTCAATCATGAGCTCTTCGGAATGATGCAGCTCTTTGATGACAGAAGCTTCCAGCCAGCTTTCAAGGCCTCCAGGCGACACATACTCCGGCCAGTTGCTCGGCGGCTCATACGTTGACCAATAGGTCTCGGCATGTCTACGATCTTCTTCTGCGTCTGCCCATTCATTTACGGCAACCTCTAAGTTGGTGGCTCGAGCTTGAGCCAATCGCTCCTCGAAGTCGAGACGGATGACACGTGCTCTGTCGATGCAATCGTACTCTTCGCGTGCGTGCTGTCTTTCGTCCCGCTCGCCCGTCATCTCCGGCGGCAGCATCGGCAAGGCATCTGACATTAGCAGGTTTAGGCGCTCGTTCACCGCAAAGACCTCTGTGTCGGCAACATTCGGCTCGTGTATCGTCGAATTAGGGCTGTTATCGATGGAGCCGCCCGCTGAGCAGAATCGTGGAACTTGCGATGCAATGGCGTTTGCATTTTGAACGCTAAGCGACCGTTTGCGAAGAGAGTGAGGCGGTACCTCAGTATCAATGCCGGCAACTACCTGGTCACTAGTATGCGCCGCTTGGTGTAGCTTGAACTTTTCGAGCCATTCCCGTAGATCGTCGATGGTCTGATTAGCGCCCTTACTGGTTTGCTCAACATGATTCTCGTACCGTGCAAAGATCGAGACCTCAGGTCCGGGTTGTGTTTGCGTACTCGTATTTACTGCATGAAGTGGGGTAAGAGGTGGTCCCACTGTCGATGCAATATCCGCCGCTGCCTGCGATGCGAAAAGGGTTCCGACCGCTTCATTGTGTATTGCATC
Source organism: Didymella arachidicola (assembly GCA_016630955.3). Lineage (NCBI taxonomy): Eukaryota > Fungi > Ascomycota > Dothideomycetes > Pleosporales > Didymellaceae > Didymella > Didymella arachidicola. The sequence continues at coordinate 755,837 of CM050000.1, read as the reverse complement.
GCCCGTCGTCTCGAAGTCCACTCCGGAGTCTTGTCTGGGCTGTCGGGCGCCGGAGTTCCTCAGTAGGTCAGTTACGGCTTTGTTATAGCCGTCATAGCTGTAGAGATCATCGTTCGAGTCGTGTCCGCTAGCCATGCTGACTCTGGTGGTACATGCCAGTAAAGATGAAAACGAAAGTGTCGCCAGTAGAAATTACGGTGGTAGTAAGTGACTTGTAGCGATAGTATGTGAGGATTGTTAGTATTGACAAGCGTGCAGTACGATAGCTGAAATCGCCGCTTCGGCAGGTCAGCACTTGCCAATGCAGTCGACACCAGGGCAAGGTAAGAACTTAAGAGATGCAGCTAAGGGAAACTGCCTAGCTTGGAAAGTCGTGAGCTGGCAATGCATCTTTTTCTGGCGAGCGGCTCTATGTCCACGGCTTTGTGTTAAAATTGAATACCGCAACGGCTGCACGCATCTGTGACAACCTTCAGGCTTGCGCAGAAATATCGAGTAACCGCGTCAAGACAAAGCGGCAATGACTGATCACGAGAAAGCCCCGGGGGTAGTTAGAGCATCGCGACGACTGAGACATGGAAACCATGTGCTTGCAGCCAGGCTTTGGCTGTTTTTATCGCTTGTTGATCTGGGCCTCTAAGAGAGCACGATGATACGAAGTTGTGAGCGTGTGGATACAACGATTGCATGACGAGTAAGGTTTACGCTTCCTCAGAAAACCCATGCAAAGTGACTACATGGTAGCCCCAGCAGCGGTCTCTCCGCCAACGTCCAAGATGGCACCCTCTTCCACGTTCTTTGGCTTGGCGAGCTTAATGCTGACCTCGGGATCCTGACTATAGACTCTAAGACCCAGGACACATACCGCATTCCAAGGCTTAGGTTTGTCGTCCACGGGTGAGCGAGCTCGTGGACCAACATCCTGCGGCGGCTCGTCTCCGTAGTAACTGCGAGGGGCGTTGCGGTATATTTGAGGAGGAAGACGTCGTACACGTGAGAAAGCCCTCGATGAAGCACGACTGTGGCTGTCGAGACCCTCGTCAGGAGTGTGCTCGGCCTCCTCATTATCGCTCGGCGCAGCCGCATCGGCCACCTTGAGTTTTGCTGCCTCGAAGACCAGGTCAGTCGCAGGTGATGCGTCCACTGATTGTGACTCTCGCGCCTCTGACACGACATCTGTGGTCGCTTCCACAACACTGTCATTAGCAGTTACTTCAGCGGGCTTGCTGATCCCATCTGCAACACTGGTAGAAGTATCCTTAGTCTCCGGCGAACCAGCTTTGCTCTTGGCACCTCCAGAGTTGTCCGCCTCAGACTTTTTCTCAAGCCGCTGCTTCTCTTTCTTCCAGGCCACATACTCTGCCTTTTCATCTTTTTTCCAGGCTTCGAAATCTGCCTTGTCCTTCTCAGCAGCCTCCTTCTCCTTTTTCTTCTTTTCTGCCGCTTCTTTCTGCGTTTTCTCTCTGCTTTGCTTCTCTTCTTCGGAGAGCTCCATGACACCTTTTGCATTCGCAACATCGTACGCCAAGCCGATTTGCCTCAGCTTCTGCGGGTTGCGCTCGGCGACTTTTGTCACCACTTCATGCACGTCCGGACTGTCTGCGTCGCGTCTCGCCACGAGCTTCGGTACGACCTCGTACAGCCCAGGCTCGAGGTTGACCTCAGCCGAAATGCTCCGGTTGCCGAACCACGCGCCACGGGCTCGCACGAGGTAGTCGTCTTCCTCTGTATCCTTCTCTTGGAGAATGAAGTGTAGATCAAAGTCATACTTGCCCTCCAGGCCGCGGAAATACCTTCCGTCAAGCTGTAATGGTGAGCTTTGCTCTCTGAGAGCTTTTGGGGTGGCCGATTGAGGGGCTTGATTCCTCGGGGCATGGAGTTACGTACCTGGCAGAGCTGGAAGACTGTTGGTCCTTTCTTCTTGATCTCGACAGAGAACTTTGTGTTCATGAACCCGGTAACCCATCCAACAGATACGCTAGTCCACTGCTGTACAACGGTCCAGTTATGGTCAAACAATCTGGTGCGATCAAGCAGGTCGAAACGCTTGAGCAGATCTTCATACGACATCCAGAAGAGGCCATCGTCGCCAAACCTATGACCAAGCTTCTTCATCCAGTACGGATCCCACTCAGCCGACCCATCTGACCAGGGACCAGTCCATTCTCCCATTGCTGCATTTGCGCGTTTGCCCCAAGGGTTTCTAGACTGCGTTAGCGAAGAAGATGGGGCCAACCGGTCGTCGCGCACCTGATGAGCACCAGCCTGTGCTTCGTCTTGCCGTCTTCACTCTCCTCTTCAACAGCCTTGATGACGGAGTAAGCATGACTGAGCGCCAAGCCTCGTCTTGCGTCGGAGTCATCGCCATATGCTCCTGGAGATGACGCTGAAAACAAGAAGTCCTTGTTGACCGTCGTGAGCTCCTTCCACAGTCGCTCTTTGCTAAGGATGCGGTCTGTCAAGATCTTACTGGTCACACCGCCGGTGAGGTCTTCCACAGCCTCACCTGAGATGCCACCACTGATGGCATCATAGTCGCCGTGCACTTTTGCGTAAGCCTTCTCGAGGAGGGGTAGCCAAGTTTCGTTCTCGTGAGCGCAGGAGGCGAAGTAAAGAGCTTCCGACCCAGTTTGATGACTCTTCTTATACCTTGTCTCCTTGATGCCAGTAGGGTCGTACGTGTCTCCTCGTACATCAAAGTCAGGTTTGGAAAGGAAGAGATTGTCATCGACGACGGTCCAGATCCATTCGCCGTCCCGGTAAAACACAAAGCCATACACGCCACATTCTTCGTCGCGTTCGACACACACTTTTTGGATGAGGTCTGGATTGCTGCATATTGTTCCGACTGCTGCAATAAACCAACAATCGCCATTAGCACCTTGGACTACATCGCTGCTGGAGAAGCCATCGATCTCGAATTTGGGAGCATCAAAAATCCAGTCAATGCGGTGACACGATTGCGGGCCTTGACCTGCGAAGTTCGCTCGATTATTGAGGAGAACGTCGGCGGTCTGCTTGAGTTGGAAGGGCGCCGCATCCTGGCAGAGTACCTCGGCCTGCATGAGTGTACGCAAAGCAAATCCCAAACGTCCAGGGCTGACAGCTCCTGCTGCCGATTCTGGCTCGGGGTCTCTGTACCATCGCATTAGCCCCTCAAGACAGTTTGTTGGCTGGTCTGTGATGTCAAAATCAGGATCCGTGAACTTTTCATTCGTTCGCTGGCATTCTCTTATGATTCGTTTGACACGAGCTCGACATTCTTTGGCCGCATCTTCGTAGGACTCAGCCGCATTTTGGCCTCTGACTATTCCCGGCTTGCGTGGCGGTGGTATGAGGTTAGCATACAACGATGGAGGAAAGACCTTCATGACTTTGCCGGGTTTTTTTGTAATCATGGTATTCCAGAACTCATTGATGATATCCTGTGGTGCATTGCTGGCATCATTGCTGTCACTGGCAACGGAACTCATACTGACTTTGAACTTTACATTACCGAGTTCGGCCTCGTGATGCACACGGCGCGTGATGCACACCCCACCAACTTTCGCACCCCAGAATAAGTGAGGTTATTGATCGACACCACAACGCTACTATCGCGAGATAAGTTGGTGGATTACTATATAGACTATTGCGAAACTTTTGGCTACCACAGTTTTTTTGGAGGACGCGTGGTGCGGCCAGTAGACGTTGTTGTGGGTGAAGGTGGTAAGGGCGCCTTATGGGCAGCCACCTGCCTTCGCACAGCACCACCACCACGATTCTTTGTTACTTTTGACTGAGATCTCTGTGAGGCCTTACTCTTAGCCTGTTTAGGCAATTGGGTACTTTTTTCTGCGTTGCTCTTGCGCTGAGCCTCTTCTTTACAAGCCTCAATTTGAGCGCGCTTTGCAGCCTGTGCCTTAGCTGTCAATACCTTCTTCTTCTCTCGCTCAACACGCTTATCTTCCTTCTCCTTCGCTTGAATAAGCTTCTTCTGGTGTTGAAGCTCCTTCTTAGTAGCTTTTGCTGCCTCCGCAGCGCGCTCTAGGTCCTCTTTTGCCTGGAGTTCTTGCTTCGCGCGCTCAATGCGTGAAGGACTCCACAAGACTGCACCACCACTGTCATTACCGTCAATAGGTTGCAAAGGTAGTACCCTCCGCTTTCTCTTCTTATTCTTATTAGCCTTTAGAGCCTCTTCTAGGCCTTCAATCCGAGCTTCTTGGACTTCTAATCGCACGTGGAGTTGGTGAAGGGCTTGATCAACTGCCTCATCAGCACTGGACCTATCCTCTTCTCTTGCACGCTTAAGTAGCCGCTGCGTCTTGCGCCAACTAGGTGAACCTGGTGCAGGCTGAGGCCCTGTAGGCTCTGAGGTCGTGCTAGGCGTCCTTGGTGTTGGTATTCTGAACTTCTTGAGCACGACGTCGGCATCTGGTGGGTGGATTCCAGTACACTTAAAGGCCTGTACAACGAGGTCTTTGGTGAAGGTCTTCTTCCAAGCTGCCCAAAAGAGCGGGAAGAAGTCAGCTTGACCTACAGGCACCCACCCCTCTGTGGTATGGCCGCGGTGAAGGAGTTCCATGGAGTAGCTCTGTGCCAACGGCCCAAAGCACGCTACATCAAGCGGCTGAAGCGCGTGGGTTGCGTGCGGAGGGAATATAAGTAGGAGAATCTTGTTAGCATGAGCGTATTCGATGAAGGCCTGGGTAACGTGACTGCCGTGGCCATCAAGGATCAAGAGCCTGTACTTCCCTCGCGCTCTTACTCTTGTATAGCGATCAAACACCTGCTTCAGCCAGGCAACACCAAGAGCATCATTTATCCAGCCATTTACTGAGGTACCAAAGTGTATATCGTGTTTCCCTGCGTCGACGCGCTGCACCCAGCTCTCTTGGAGCTGGAGAGACGATGAAGGATAGATGACTGCGGGCGGCAACGCATAACCATCAGCTCCTACTGCTCCTACTACTGTCACCCACTTCCTGTTGCCATCATGAGATGCTAGCTTGTATTTCCGGCGCCCAAAGAGTCGCTTATCGAAGATTCTGACGCCCTTTGACATCACTCCAATCATGAATCCCTTCTCATCCATATTGTACGTGTTTTCAGGCTCTATTGAATGCTGCTTGATTGTACTGTGCAGCAGGTCAAAATAAGAGCTAAAGGATTCATATGAAGCAGCATCGTGACGTGATTTTTCCATAGGCGTGGTCCAGGCTGTGAGAAGGTCGTCGGGGTAGCGATGAAGGAAGCGCGATACCCATCGATCGGAGGGCTCCCATTGACACAGCGACTTCACGATTCTCCGCAGGATCTTTCTTGTAGGCATAAGGTGTCTCTCGGTAAGTGATTTGACGTATTGTACAACCTCTATTTCATCGCGTGGGTGGAGAACTAGCTGGTGTTTTGATTTGACCTCATTTGACGCGCATACACCTTGGTGCCTTCGGCTCAACGTAGTGCGACAACAACCGTGTTTCTGGGCAAGATCTTTATACGTAAAATGTTCTCCATACTTCAAAGTAGCTAGCTCTGCGAGGGCTTCTTTTAACGGCATCGTGGGGTTGAGTTATGGGGGGGTGCGCAGTATAGGTCAATGTTGGTGGGGTGTGCATCACGCGCCGCGTGCATCACGAGGCCGAACACGCTAGCGACTCGTAAAAATAGTCACGCACAGCACTTACTAGCGGTCCTACCGAAGATTCAGCAGTTTTGAGTCCAGTGCGTGTAATTTTTGGAAGTGACAGTCTACGAGCAAAGCTGCTGTCAAGTACATTGTTGTTTATAACGATGCAGGTGAGATTTGGGGGCCGCAACCTCGATTGGCTGTGTCGATCTCGTGCGGCTGAGCCGTTGCCCATTTGAAGGCCAGCGCACCACCAGTACTGACAGACGCATCGAGCGATTGGGGACGGCATAGTTGCCTTGTAGATTGATATGCAGTAGTCTCATGCACCGGTGAATGAAGGTTTTACAAACATTGACCGCTATCGAATGCAAAGAAGCGTCGACTTTGAGTACATTGTACGCGTTTGGAGGCTGGACGCACCGGTCTGTGCGCATAATGCAGGGTGGGGTCTCAGACACGATTATCTTTGAAGAGCAGCATAAATGCAAGTTTCGTCGAAAAGCTGTGCCCGTGCCCTCAACTGAATGTAGTTCCAACCTGGGCTCACAAGTCAACTTGAGTCCTCCAATTGCGTTCGTTTGCTAGCCCCCGCTATAAGAAAGCTGGACCCGTGAATCCGCAGCTCGATCACGTATTTGCAGGATATACGATCCTGTCGGCTTATGACGGCGAATACAGACACATACGGCCAGCTCTCACTGTGTCCTACCCTAGTGTTTCTGCCGCTCAATGTAGCCTCGTGCATGGGAGGATTTGTAGCGGGTTGACCTCTGTTCGGTCCGGAATACTAGCGTAAGAACTACGTACCCATGCTATAAGTAAAGCATAGCGTGACGCGTTCAAGTGGGCGGAAGGATGTTAATGCGGGACTGCGGCGCAGGCTTTTTGATCGCCGAGTTGCTATCGGTGTCAGTGCGCAAATCGAGACGGATCTCGTTTACCGGCGCCATCTAGGAGCACGGAGGCCTATCGCCAGGGGTGTCTGTTAGGTAGCAGATCGAGTCACACAGAAGTCCAAGGGGCTCAGTGTGTGGTCTGATTTGCCTTGGCTGGACAATTGATCTTACAGCTGTTGAACTGCGTAAATAGGTCTGTGGTGATGTGAACGCCTCTCTATTCAGCTGCCACGATGGGCCTACTTAATACGTAAACAACCATCCTCGCAACAGGGGTGAGCTGTATACAAGAGGCTGCCGCTGATGACCGGAGTATAGTATGTGAAGGGTACCAGATGAGGTCGAGATATGTAACAGAAAAACATTAGATGAAGGATGCAGGCCGTCCCTGAGTCTAAAAAGGGAAGACTTGGAAATGATGTTACAAGAAGAAGATTCTGCCGGTAATGCTCAGACCAGAAACCCATGCATGAGAAGATACATTAGGAAACCCAGTTAATCATCAAGCTGTCGCGGGACGTCCATTTCTAGACTGAAGCAATTCAGTGTAGACGCCCTTTGCTTTTGTGCAGTCGCAAATAACGCCTGGTAAGAAGAGAGACCAGTCATTTCGAGATTGCCGCCTTTGTATCAAAGAAGGGCCCGATGTTGATCCACCGAAACGCCGTGCTAAATCGATAGAGCCGACATAAAGATATCGTCGTCCGAGTAAGGAAGGATTTGAAAAAAATGAAATTGGTTGAATGACGTGAAAGCGACATGAGTCGCCGATAGGAATGCGAGCCAGGTGTAATCGATCCAGGTTCTCGGTTCAGATCCTAGTTGGCCGATCCCCCTGCACGAGCGCTTGTTGGTCTGCATTCACCGAGTCAGCAACACGAACTTGCATCTGTCGAAGGATCGATCCTTGAAACTTCGCTTTCGACTCTCACTTTGTCTCACGTCTTTGCAGCCTTCCAGTGGCGTGATGAAAGGGCCATAGGCGAAGGGAGATATGCAACGTACCTATGCCTTGGATGCACATGGTCGGCAAGTCTTCAGCTTGCAGTTTGCACATTCGTAAATGAGAGAGTGCGGCCCCGAGTGGCACATATTGCAGTTCCAGACGACAACGGTCGTATCAGACTTGACGACCTTGAAGGTATGTTGGCAGTTTACCGGGGCGGCCATTGTGATCGTTGGGTCTAATTGAACGAGCGCCGTCTGTAGAGAAGCGAGAGATGGAGCTGCGATGACTTAGTAATTGCAACCGTGTGGGAGAGAGACCCATATGTACTCGAGAGGTGCGGAGGATCTTCCTGAGCGCTTTGGGAAGGAGGAGCGTTTGAGATGGGCGTGGGATGCGCGGATGGCCGAGCGCGTTCAAGGGTCCTGTTAGTCGTGGCTGTGGAAAAGCAAGCAAATGCTGCAGAGGGAACAGAACTAGATGAGAATTGCGCTGAAGAAGAGAACACTGCTTGTTGCTAAGCTGAAGACGCTAATTGCGCGGATCTGGGTCCGTCTTATACTGAATCCCAAGATATGAGCAAACCATGTTGGAACTAAGTTCGAGCTTGCCAGATCTGATACCATGTCCACCATATTGTGGTAGTGTACGACAAGACGAAGCGTGCAGCCGTCTTGCGGTCTTTCTGTCCTGGGCCGTAACGCTCGAAAGCGGATGGCTCTGAGACGAATAGAGGGATAGGTACACCAGATGTTGCACGACGAGGCCGAATGAGAGGTGCCTCTCCAACTCCTCCAATATGCGGCTCTTGAAGGGAACGGCGTGGTGGAGCTGGTCAAACGCGGGCTGGCTGTTCCGCAGCCGCGGGCATGGTAGCATCTGTAGGTCGCGAACCCTTGTCCAGGGCGCATCGCGATGTGAAAGCTCCGAGATGATTCGAGGCGTAGCGCTGCCGAATCTATATGTTACGCAAACCGTGCTGCATGCGTCCTGTCGCGAATGAAGGCTCTTGCTGCGACTTCCCAGATGGAGCGACGGGGGCCCTGTCTCTTGCTGATTCAGGCCCTGCACCTGCCTGAAGGAGCTACAGTCAATAAGGCTTAGTACCCCATTAGCGTGAACTGGGGTCGGCAATTTTAGGTTCGGTCGCCCTGTCCCATCACGTTGCCAGACGCGACTCCTCCGCACTGCTTCTTCCTCACCGTGCCTCTAAGCTCTTGCAAAAAAGTAAGTACACACCAATTGCACCATCGAGTGCTTGTGCTGGAGTCAGGTGGAGCCTGCCAGGGCATTTGCGGTAGAGGCGGTCAGTCCCCTTGTACACAAAGTTGCCGAAAACGTCGTCATGCATACGCCTCCAACCACCGTTCCTTCTCCACCTTTTGGCCTGTCTTCTTTGCTTCTTCCTGAAACATTCCCTGGCCAGGATTTCGGTCGCTCGTCGAACTGGTCTCATAGAGCGGCTACCAATTCGCTGGAGACAACAGCGTGCACTGGGCGTGGTTTAGTTTCTGTGCTGTTGTAATAAGATCTTTACAGTGTACACATTCGTGTACGACAGCATCCCTGTCACGCACTCCCATTCTATTCTGTAGGTCTTCCAGTTCCTGTCGCCTATGTCTCTATTCGGCAGACCCGCAGCTGATGCTGCAGGCGAGAGGATTGCTGCCGCCATCTGCATGCCAGGTCCCCTATACCTGGTTCAGCTGTTCGGCGAATGGTGTCACGCAGCCTCATCTCAAAAACGCCTTTGGCGTTGCGCAGTAGCGCCGAGGATCCGCCCTGAGCAGATCTGGCAGACCGGCCTGTATCCTCCGCGTGCTCTGGCAAGACGCACCCTGCTACCAAACAGGCAAGCCTTTCTGGACCACCACCCAGGAGGCTGGTGGAAGATCCACTGCCTTTCTTTTGGCAGTTTCGCCTCGATCGATTTCCTGACTCAACGGCCCACCCTGCGACCATCCTGTTGAAGCGGGCAACGAATAACGAATAACGAATGACGAATGATGAATGAATAGAGTTACGTCTAACAGGGTACGTGCAGACCAAAGCTATTACATGCCCCAGACATGCTATCACAGATGCCTCGAACCAGGTAGCAGGAGAAGTTCGGGCTATACATGGTTCTTGAGGAATGCGAGGATTCTTACAAAACTGCCGGTTTGGTGGCTGGTTGGTGCGCCTCCGTATCTCAGGAATCAGCCTACCTGAAGATGGGCCTCGACGCAAGAGTTCGCTACCCTCCACATGCCACATTCAACCTTGAAGCATGATGTGCCGATGAAGCTTGCACACACCATATGCTTCGACTTTGCGACAACACCTCAATTCGCCCACTCCCCGAGTATGCTGGTCTCGCATACGAGTGGGACCCGAATCATCGATTCAGTACCGTGTCTGTTACTGAGTACTAATCACATCTGTGGCTACATTGTCGTGGGGAGCATCTTGAGCAAGACTACCTCGAAGGTTTCTTCCCAAATTTTCGCTTCATCTTCTCTTGTTACACGGGATCGCTGTGAACCTGGCGCTCGGTTCCACCAATGCGAGATCAGTGTCACCGTCAAAGATGTCGTGTGATTTCGGCGTTCGTGGCGCTACCCCAGACGGATTCAAGTGCGTCATCCCCTTGACATCAGCCCGGCAAACCCTGTGAATCTGGAAGTCAGGATGGACTGCCAAGATCTTACATGTCTTTCCGCCACGCGACATATCAAGGTCTGTGCCACTCATAGGAAGCTCCTGTTAAAGCACCACTTGCTAGCAGGGGTGAGTCGAATGCAACAACCTTGGGCCACCGCCATCGACCTGTTACCTGGTTTGCGGGACCAAGTTCATGGCAGTCAGACACTGTTGCATCACCCCCTATCCCATTGACCATGCGGCTTTCTAAGTGCACGCATGGCACGGCCGGCGCAGCCGTCTCAGATTCGACTGCACACTGCTTCACTTTGACCGTCTGATCTTGGACGCCGACCGTCTTGTGAACCACTTCATCCGGACGCTAAGGATGTCATGACTCAGCTGATGATTGATAGGGTTCGACGCAGGCGACGCACTGTGATCCCTCAAACAGACGAGGGTCTGTAAAGTAGCGCGTCCAACGAAACATACTTCCGAGTTGCACACCTGGTGCACTTCCATCACCCCAAACCGGGTAACCGGGAAAGCACCGACTAGGGTTCAACCTGGTCATTGGTTGGCTGGCCTATCCAAATTACTGTCGTACGTGCCGTTTTCTGTCACTTTCCTCATGACAGCCTCCGGTGCAGCGTCACAGCTGAGTGCCTTTCTGGGTTTGGCCTCTCGGACAAAGCCGCACTCGCGCATTTGCAGATGGGAGTTTCCACTAGCCGCGGCCGTTCACGCATTTCACTTTACCGATTGAGATGTCTCTCCGCTAGCCCTACGGGCGGCAGCCTTGCGAGCTGACTGTGTACGCCGCAATAGAGATTGGAGCAGCCATGGACTGCGGCCTATCGATCTGCTTTACTCGGCTTTAAGCGGTCGTCAAAGGTGGTACATGGATGTTGAGGACCCTGTCAGAAGATGCAGCCAGTCTGTCGCAGCGCACCACGAGACCGTTCTGTTATTTGCCTCAATTATAGCTGGCGCAGCGCGCGTAAGGCCATCACGTTAAGTATCGGTACGCAACACATCTTCACTACTAGTTCGATCTCTTTCTGGCCAAGCATACAGAAATCTCCTGTCCGGGCCTTCGCTTCTCGGACCGCCAGTCATGTGGCAAGGAAGACCAGCTGCCGCAGCACTGATGTAACAATCGGTCACTGTTCTTGATTGTATATCGATCATTTCTTCGCAGTCGAGACGGAAGAATATAGTGGCCGTCGCAAGGGTGGATCTACGTTACAGTTTGCGATGGTACCTTGGTAGTCCTGTGACCAGTGGCGATTACGCATATGAAGACAGATGCTCATGACGTCGCTGAGTACCTTGCACATTACAACTAAGCTCGCAAGTGACCGGGCTACAATGCACGCAGTGGCCAATCGGTAGGTCTCCAGTCTGGTCAATAACGTTACTTCAGTTGCGTCGAAAAAGAAGCCAACCAGGGCACCAGGTAGGCGGTGAGCATGTGTAACGGTACCCGTGGCTGGTATCCCTGCTACTAGATCTCCACTCGTACTTACAAACTGCCTACCGAAAGGGCAGCTGCAGGTACCGCGACGATCATACCTACTGCAGCCAGAATGCTGCTCTTCCTGGAGTTGATCACAGCCACTGAGACATAGGTCGCCGACCGTTTTTCATCCATCAATGTCCTTCATGCTCTACGCGACTGTGTACTGGTCTTTGCATCTTCCTGCAATCTTCTTGAGTACCGAGGCAACGCTCGATCAGTCTCTTTATCGAACAATACAGCTTTCTGAATGATGGCATCAGTCACTTGCGCTTCGGTTGTGATCGCAAAAATGCGAGCTGTAGACTGGTGACGCGCTATTTCGCTGAACTGTAGCAATCGATGATTGATGTCAAAACAAGCTCTCACCAAGCTGGCAAGAGCAAGACCGAGTTGATCTGCGTAACTGGCAAAAGATCATAAGAAATAGCTGAAAGAATGACCGACAAAAAAGTTAGCATACTAGAGCTATGTGGCTCGTCTACCGCAGGAATAATTCGTCATCACATCAAGATTGTTGTAGTTATTAGTGCTGAGGTCACATCGCAGATGGTGCACAACTCAGTTTCGACTTCCTCTTAAGCTTCCTCAATCTGGCATACTGGCCAACATTGTTTGCAACGTGCAAGTGTGGAATGTCATGAACTGCGGGGAGGTTCACATTGGGACGATTTGCACGCACGAAAGCGCAGCGTGCTTTCGTGCTCCGCCATGACTGGCCGCAGTACGCTATGTTTCGGTCGCGTGCCAACACACCATTGCCTGTAGAACCCTTGTTGACGCGGACATTTGCATAAGAATGGTCCGGGTGCGGGAGAACTAGCATCTTGAAATTCCATCTGTTAAGGTCATCGAGACTCTCAGATATCACGTACCTTGGAGGTTCTTACCGTATTGATCTGTGCTGCCTTGCATTTCCTGACTCGCTGGGTTGATCTTTCTGTTTTCGGCCACACGCGCCAAGCCTCCGAGCGCCAACGCGCCGATGATTTGCTGCGATGACGGGAAAATTCACGAAGCCTCAAAGGTCAACTCAGCGCTTCGACCACGATAACGACGTTGTTCTACTCGGTCCTCCCACGATGCGCAGCGCGATCGTCTTTGGCGGGTCGTCGCACCCCAAGCTTGTCGACGGCGTGTGTGACCGCTTGGGCATGAAGCCTGGCTCTGCGACGCTGGGCAAGTTCAAGAATGGAGAGACGTCTGTCACGATCCGTATGGCTTATTACTGATCTGCTGCGTCTCTCGCGTTCTAATTGCTGGTAGACACCTCAATCCGTAACAAAGATGTCTTTATCATCCAGAGCGGCAGCGAGAAGTGTGTAAACCTGTTTCCAAACCGTTAAACATGCTAATTTGTTGCAGGATTAATGACTCGGTCATGGAGCTCTTGATTATGATTTCTGCTTGTAAAGGTGGCTCTGCGAAGTCTGTCACAGGTACTAGGCTTATCGGTTCATGAACACCCCGCCAGTCGCTGACAGCATGTAGCGGTTATGCCATACTTCCCATACTCGCGCCAGTCGAAAAAGAAGCAGCACCGTGGTGCTATCACCGCTCGTATGGTTGCAAACCTCCTTCATATTGCTGGTGTCAACCACGTAATCACCGTCGACCTCCATGCTTCTCAGATGCAGGGCTTCTTCAAGTGCCCAGTTGACAACCTCGTCGCCGAACCCCTCCTGGCCCGCTGGGTGCGCATGAATGTACCAGACTGGAGAGAAGCTGTCGTAGTCAGCAAAAATCCCGGTGGAACCAAGCGAGTAACATCGCTAGCAGATGCTATGAAGCTGAGCTTCGGTATCGTCACAACGGACAGGCGCCGCGCAGGTGGAAGTCGACCATGGAATGAGAGTGCCATGTTCGAACAACTTAGGCTTGACGGGCCTTCAGACTCGCGCGAGGTGGTTGAGGCTGCGCTTGACGCAGACGCAGAGCTCACACCGATCAGCAAGATTTCATTTGATTCTAAGTCAGAAGTCGGCAAGCCAAAGGCTAGGACGCAACGCACACCTTCGAATCCTTTGTCGCGACGAGCGAACGGGGTTACCGGTGAACACCCTCTGTCGAAATCTATGCGCGCGAGCTCGATAGTTGAGCCAGAAGTGCCCCTTGAGCCAGTCCGAACCGAGGCTTCGAACAAGTCTGAAGAGGCGAACGGCCAACAGAGCGAACACGGCGACGGTGCGGAAGGCGAGGAGGAGGAGGAGGAGTACACGGACGAGGTATGATCATATTACCCAGCCCAGAAGATGGTACTGATACAGACAGCGCGCTCGAAATGTTATTCACGGGCGCCTCGTACAAGGTCACATCGTCGACGACACACATCCTTCGCCGGCCATGTCCGCTACATCACATACCACCTCCTGGCGCAATCGACCTCCCTCCGAAGGCGAGAATGAAGACGTCCCACCGCATATGATGAACTCGTTTATTTCAACGACTTCGTCAAGGAGAGATAATCTGGACAATGAGCACGGCCACGCTCTCGGTGGTACGTACGATGCGGCAGCCTCATCAGAGGATGAGGAGGAAGACCTTCAGAATCCGGAGATTGAGACCATGGTCACACTTGTTGGAAACGTCAAGTATAGGCCGGTCTTCATCGTGGACGACATGATGGACAAGTCCGCATCCTGGATCGCCGCGGCCGAGACTGTCGTCAAGCGTGGTGGTGCGACCAAGGTCTACTGCATGGCTACGCACGGCCTTTTCGGCGGCGACTGTCTTGAGGAGATGAACAACTGTGAGTGCATCGAGAAGATCATCATCACCAACGCCTTTCCCATCCCAGAGCATAAGAGGGAACAGGCTGGCGACAAGCTTGTCATCTTGAATGTCGACAACCTCCTTGCTGAGTCGATCCGAAGAAATCATCACGGAGAGAGCATGTCGCAGCTGTTCATGCACTACGACTAAAACGACGAGAGCAATCGAATCACCGCGACGAGCACCAAAGTATGGCGATGCGGCGTTTCCCAAATACCACGTTCGTTACGTGTGGCGTTGGGTGTAGGGCGGCCGGTGAGGGCACGCACAGGGTGTGCCTCGAACGACGGCCAAAAGGCTTGTTACGAAATCAACGTAGGTGCAGAGTGTGGACATACTGACACAAACGATACAATGATACCATCATGTCTTCTCTCAGTCCATTCATGTGCCACTTTCTTCGCGCATTGGTTCGGTTCAATACAGGCTCCCAACATCTAGTGTCTCTGTTCAGCCCCCTGCCTTAGTGTACGCTCCCCTCGGCGTCGCTTTCCGCGTTGTTCATTCCGACACTTCTTTTGGGTATCGATAGCGTTCCAGGGCTCATCTCCAGCGCTGATTAGAGTTGACGTGAAGTGCCTAGATTCCACAGAAGGCTGTGGCACTGCTCAACAGAAAGCATCTGAGTCCGTATGGATCCGCTATTATGCGAAAGCTAATACAGGTGAGGCCATTCGCTGGAAGCGCGTTGCATGCGACTGTCATGCAGATGTGGCTTCTCCTCACACGCCGTTGGAAGACTATATCCCTGCACCATCGCCATGATGCAGACGTTCGTTTTAGAACAGCGTGCATCGATGTGACCGTCCAGTGAGATTGCAATTCGACACTGGAGTCTCGACAGCAGGGCAGTCAAACACAATATCTATACGGTGCATAGACCGCGCGATGAACCAGATGTGCACAGCCTCTCGAAGAAAGCAACAGTATGCAAAAAACATATACTGAAGTCTGCCCATGGCAAAAATACTAAGAAGGTCAAATCCATATGGACGCCTGCCGTTACGCCGCGTGCCTTCAACAAGAGAGGTCTCCATACCTAGGTCGTCACCTTAGCAGTGCAGCAGTGCATTGAAAGTGCTTGACTGGCAAGTCTGCCGTGAGCATGATATCGTGTCCGTAAGGTTGACTGCGCGATAGCGAGCTCAGTCTTGCACTATATTGTACGTGAGCGGCCGGCATAGAGATCCGGGCTCGTCTTGATTGGTCGTTGGATCAATGACTTGGTCCAATGTCGACCCGCCTTTGCCCCAGAAAATTCGTCGATCGAGGAAGGCTCTCATGCTGGATGGACTCGACGTTGTTCGATGCGATAAGCACAAGACTGCTGTTGGTCCTAGTTGTACAAGCAGACTTTGATATTCTGGCTATATGTGGTCGTAATTGCAGACGAGTTCAAGTCAGGAAGCCACATCAGAAGACAAGGCGGCATTCAAGTGACTCGAGTCTGC
Source organism: Didymella arachidicola (assembly GCA_016630955.3). Classification (NCBI taxonomy): domain Eukaryota; kingdom Fungi; phylum Ascomycota; class Dothideomycetes; order Pleosporales; family Didymellaceae; genus Didymella; species Didymella arachidicola. Next base: position 740,020 of record CM050000.1, on the reverse strand, counting down.
TGTGCTGAGTAGGGTCTTTTTTGGAGGATGTGTTGACCGGAAGATGACGAGGTGCTCTTGTGGTGAGAAGTATGGTTGTGTATACATTGTCATTAATATGGCTATGCAGCATCTTGAGATGGTCTCTCTGCATTTAGTCTGTTCTCCAAGCATTCCTCTCCTTCTCTGCGACTTCTGCATCGAAAAATACCGCATTATCCTTCTGCTCTCCATCTGTCTCCTCATTGTAGCTGGCTACTCTCTTGTGCCCGGAGCTCGTGCTCGGAGTGTATAGTGTCGATCCGTCGAGACTTGCACCCTTGTCACGCTGGAACTCTTCTGCTCTCTTCAAGTCGCCAGGTAGCGGACCAGCGCTGGCCGGCGAAGAGGCAGGTGTCTGGTTCGCGGATGCACTGCGATTGCCCCAGCCTTTGCGCTTTTCGCTGGCCCACGAGCCCCAAGAGGAAAAGTACGCACCGGCGCTCGCGCGTGCGTTGGTCAGGTCAGGTGCTTGTGTTTTCCCTGTGACTTTGTCAGTATTGTTGCAAGTCGTCTGGAAGTCTTGGCCTACACTTATTTGCGGGCTCTGGCACCTTGCCTTCAGCCTCTTGCTCACGCCGCAACTTCTCAGCCGCAGCCCTTTGCTCCTCCTGACGCTCTCTTTGAGCTTTCCGCATGGCCTCGATGTCTGCCCAAAGCTTATTGTAGGCTGTCGAGACCTTTGCTTGGCCAGCAGCAACTCTTTCTCCGATGACTTCTCTTGATTTTTCGAATCGCTCGTCCAGATGTAGCTCTGCTACTTGCCTGTACGCCACGCGAGAATCAGCACGCAGACACCCATGCTCACAACTTGGAAGGCGGTGTTGGAAAACAGACTGAAACGCTTAGTTGCGCCTTACGAGGGGAGTGAATGGAAAGATGGGACTTACGCTGCTAGTCGTCTTTGGACATCCTCGACCGAGAGACCGCCGGAGCAAGGATGTTTAGGGTCAACAATGTCGAACAGGTGAGAGTCGGTGTACTTGTTCCATATTCGGAAGTTTTCGGTCTGCATCCATGCATGCACCCAATCGTTAGAGAACTCGCTAGCAGGATCACCGTGTACCTCAGGCATGAGAGGTTCGTGGTTTGGGTGTTTTTCAACGTAAAGCTTGTACTTGACTGAGCTTAGCATGGCAAGGAGATATTCCTCGAACTGCATGCGGATGAATTCTTCACTGCCGGCGTAGCCATGATCCTTAGGTCGAACTGGATTTGACTCGTCCCACGAGTCGTTCACGGTCTGGGTCAGGAAGTCTATCCAGCGTCGATCTGGCGTTGAGAGAATCGATGCTTGGCGAAGTGATGATGAGGTCGTGTTCACAGTGTGGTCGTCGAGGTTGATGAGGATATCGCTATAGCGATCTTTCTGTTGCAGCAACAGCGAGTTCGTTGATCCAACAATATACGATTTTGTGTCCGCATCAGCAAGCATGTCGAGCTGCTGTAGCGGTGTGTAAGGACCAAAAAGTGAACCTTTGCCAAACAGTTGTAGCGGAAGGCCCATATACGCAAGCACTGCGTCTAGTCAGCAAATAGACCAGAAAGTTGAACTAAGGCACAGACATGATGAACGCTCAGACGTTTTGAGGCTCGTGGGCATTACAATCTTTTCCTCGGCCGAGTTGAACTTGGGATCTGCAGAGTCTTGAAGGTGGCGCATAAGGCCGGGTATCAATGAAATAAGAGCAAATTGCATCATGCATAACCGCTCGCAATGAGAGCCGAAGAAAAGGACCTATGGGCTTGTTAGCATTGCTGAAACCATTCCAGCTTACAGGAGAATGTGCGCATAGTACGGTAGACTGTACGTACTTTGCGTTGAAGTAGGGCGCATTTGAAGAGGACCAGGGTCTGCCATTTGAACTCATGGATAAGTTCGCGCAGCGATATGCCGAAATAATGCTCGGCCTGACCTTCTTGGTTTTCCAGCAACCTTGGGAGACTCTCTTGGAATCTCTGTAGTATCTCAACATCCGTGAAATTCCTGCGCAGAGATCAGTGGAAGCTCTTGTAGCCATGGCATTTGCCTGCGTGTGGAGGTTCCACGTCAAAAGTCGCGTACCTTTGCGCGAACCAGGCCGCTGTCACTACGCCAAGTTGTGCTTTGATCGCGCCAAAATGCTGTGGGCTATCTGTAATGACAACCACCGCCTTCTGCACTGTGCTCCTTGTAACGTCGGCAGGTCGATCGATCAGTTCCGTCGCTGGTAGTTGCCGTGTACATGAGATACCGAACAGGCTGGTCGCAGCATGCGTGGATGTAGCTGAGCGTCGAAGCGTGAAGTACGAGTAGTCCTCTGTGGAGCTGAGTAATGTCAAAACTTTGCTGATGAGACGATAGGAGCATGTGAACGGGACTCAGAAGGTTGGATTTCAAGGTGATGTAACGTGAATTCGTGCTATAGGTACTCACGCATGCGCACCATCACTCAGAGCCATAAAGGGCAGCAACGGCCAATCATGCTCAACTGCTGGATCCTCGCCGTCCTCGAGGCCGATCCAAGCTTCGACTTCTGGACCCCTCGCATGATGGAAGTCGATAATGCAGACGAGCGGAGCGAGCGCAGTCGAAGTGGTCAAAGTCGCCATATCGCTTTCATTCGAGATGTCTGAAAGCCGGGTAAAGTCGAGTGGGAGCCATGCGCCAGGCTCGCGTCCTGCAAAAGTGCGGGAGGCGGAGGTGTCTGCGTTGACGATGGATCAACAGCCTTGTGGAACTAGACCGCATAGAGCCGCCTCGGCAAGCCCTGAGGCGTGACGGCCCGTAGATCATGCCCAGGTGCTATTCACCGTACGTCAGTGGTCCGTGATACGAGTACGTTTGTATGGGTGTACTAGCTGTTATGAATGCCGCGATTGGAGTTCAGACTATTTTGGGCGCGACAACTGGGCGCCCTAGTTGCCTGCTGGCTAAGGATCCAGGGTAGCGTGCCATCAGCTACATAAAGAAGATGCTAACGATGAGTGGGCATTTCGAGTCGTAAATTTGTTCTTCTATGCTTCAGGATCGAACATAAGAGGAGGAAGGACATCGAGCCTGAGCAATGCCTGCCTGCTGCTACCCGTCACTTCACCATGGTCAATCGCTCAGCCCATCACCACGCCTGTATTTCAAAATGAACCCAAGAGCACCGATCACTTCCCCTTCTACCGCGCTTGTGACTGCAAGAACCCCGGGAATGAAGAATATTAAGACAGAGGACAATGATCCGCCAGTGCAAGGTAGGTCGCGACACCAATTTTGAAGGAAGCAAGCTTCTTCTCAAAGAAGTAGATCCTGCTATACAAGCACAGCGTTGGTTCCACGATCAAGTCTCTTGGGTATCTCAGCTGCCGTTCTGCTCCTCCTGTGCAGCGGCGTCGACGTTGTGGTAATCAAGGATTTCGGAGTACCTGCACTTGTCAACAATTCATCTCCGAGCGTGGACATCGAGATCGCTTACATCATGATCTTCCATGTGTCAACAGGTAGGTCAGCGTCGTTGAAAGACCAATCGAACTTCTCCTCTGCACTCGGCTCATCAGTTGGATCGTGATAGGGAGCGAGGTATGGGTGAGCAAGAGCCTCTGCGGCCTTTACACGTTTCCTTGGGTCGAAGACAAGCATGTTCTCGAGCAAGTCAATGGCTGCAGCTAGTCAGTACTGATTGGGGACAATCGAAGACGAGCGACTAACCCTCTGCTTCAGCATTCCTGAACTTGTTTGCCAAAGGCTGGCGCTCGCGCTTTGGCAGGGACTGGACGAATCGCAACGTCTGACCAAAGTTAGCGATAGTTTCTGTTCTGTGGCGGGGTTGACTCACGTTCTCACTGCAGATGGTCTGAATAACATCATCAGGAGGAGTGCCCAACAGTTCTGTGATGATCGAAAACTGGTTGACGTGGTCCTTTCCTGGAAAAAGAGGCTTGCCCTCGAGCATTTCAGCAAAGATGCAGCCTGCGCTCCAAATATCGACCTCAACATCGTATTTTTGCCATGTGAGCATGATCTCCGGGGCACGGTAATAGCGGGTGGAAACATAACCGGTCATTTGAGGGTCTTGTATACGGGCCAAGCCAAAATCGCAGATCTTCAGATCACAGTTCTCGTTTACGAGGATGTTGCTGGGCTTCAAGTCTCGGTGGACGACGCCAGCGGAGTGAACATATTTCAATCCACGCTGTTCTCATTAGTTGAGCATCCTACATGATGGATATTCGCGACTCACCAGAATCTGGTAAAGGAAGTATTGGATGAACTGCTTCTCCAGTGGCCTGGAGGTGAGGAGACGGTGGAGATCGGTCCCGAGGAGCTCGGTGACGAAGTAACTGAAAAGTTAGCAAACGGTTCAGCGAGAAGTGCATGTGCAACGTACATGTCCTCCAACGGGGAAATGAAGATGTCGCTCAAGCTGATAATCTGGTGTATCGTCAGGGCCCGCTCAACATGCACCGCAGAGTATGATCCGTACGTTCTCGTGCCTCAGATGCTTAAGCAGCTTCAACTCGCGGTAGGTGCGCTTCGACAGGACCGGAGTGCTGAAAGGCTTCATAATCTTCTTGATCGCTACGGCCTGGCTGGTGAGCTGGTCCTTCGCTGAGCTGCATCTTCAATAAGCACATGGACCCATTCCTTGCAGCATTCAAACATACCATACAAGACCGAAGGCTCCCATGCCCACAGGTTGCAGATCAGTGTATCTGCATGCTGTCAACTATGCGCTCCCACTCAATGTGGGGTAGACGCCGCACCTGCTTGTGATCTCGAACGTCGTGCCGAAGATCTGGGCGCGCACAAATTCAGCCATGGTGAATTGAAGTCGTGTAGATTCTGCGACAGGCGCAAGTAGGAGGGTAGTCGGAGTGCGAGGGTGGCGTCGGTGTGGTTGGGGTGTAGCGTCTAGCAGGTTTGCAGTGCGGACAAGACCAAGACAATGCTGCGTTCGTCTATTGGATTGGTGGAGTCTTCCGCGGAACTCTTCAACTGAGCTGGCTACACGACAGAGGGAGGTTGCGCCTGCAAATATAGGTGCAAAGTCTGCAGAGGATTTGTTCAGCACTGCTTAGTATGTCGCCAACCGGACGTAGCAAGGAACGCGCTCGGTAGGAGAAACAGAGCGGCCGAGATGGGCAACACAGGACGGCGTGGATCAGGATCGAGATTCGACGAGTGACAGAGTAGCGGGATGGAGATCACTGCCGGGTCAGGGGAGAGACGTACTTTAAGTAAACACTTGCGGAGGACAGAGGAACGAGGGGCAGAGAATAACTCGGTGTGCAGGCCATTCACGCGGCTGGCTGCCCTGGCAGGTGTGTGCACCGACAGGTATTGGGACTAGAGAGAGCAGCTACGTCATCATCGTCAATTCTGAAATTCCCATCATGACAGATGGCGCCGAATCTGCAACAGCGTGATGTATGACTTGCAGCCATGCCTGCACCGCCAACTCACGACCGGTAGTCATGATGAAGTTTTTCTTGCAACCTCTGATGCGACCCTCAACACGGGCTGCAGCTGGCTCTTGTTTTCTATCAGGTCCCGTCCCCTCCCCCACCTTCCTCGTGCTCCAGCCTAGTGACTGCCTTCCGTTTTTATAGATGACGATCTCGATCGGATTGCTTAGCGCACCTCACAACACCAAGGTGTTGCCTTACATCGACGGTCCTTTTGCGGTGAACAAATTTCTGTTTGTTGACGCGTCTTACCTGCTGGTTCTGCACCATGCGCAGATCACCAAACCCTTCAACACGGCATGTCTCTTCATTCAAGCAAAGAGTTGGAAAAGTCCTCCCGGAGGTGCCGAAATTGACGCTATACCTGCACTGGGCAGCGCCGCGGCTATCGACTACCACTCGTTGAGCACTTATCGGCGTACGGCGAGCTGTAGTAAAGCAGGCAGGCCTTTGCGAGAGGTATCGCCAAAGCGAGAACACCATCGACTTTACCAGGAGTAAGTGCTGCAATAAAGAACGGTCAATGTTAAATGTGCAAGCACCCCTTGCGCAATCTGTGGTCAATGGTCATCGATAACGATGGAGGGCCGAGCGAAGCCAACTGACTCGAGAGCAACACTTTTTGAGATCGGCTGCGCAAAACTGCAGCGAGCCCACGAAGCACGACATGTATGTGTGTGTGTGTGCAGTTGAATGTCAAGGCTCGTGGCGGCAGGTCATTAACGAAGGCCGACAAACAGTCTCTTCCTATTGGCGTGTAGCTCTCTTGCAAATAGCCACGGTCCACACGAAGCTCGCACCTCTCTACAATGCATTTGAAATCTCGGCAGACCTGCGACTGTAGTTGCATCCTTCTTCTTAGCAGACTGCTTGCAGTGTGCAGCCCCTAGCCGTGAGCACTCAATGCACCGATGCATTATGCACAATTTGGACAAGAAAGTTCCAAGTCGAAGACTGACTTTAGCCCTAGCTTGCCTGCGATCGACCAGCTGACCTCGTCGTGGTTTGGATCGCAGGCAGCTTCAGATATCGAGTCGCAAATAACAGCACCGCATCACGACACGTTGTGCATCCAAACGCATCACGCAGCCAATTGTTAGACGGATGCGACGATACGATGCCAGACGCTGCTCTGTGTGCCTATTAGGAAACGGCTGGTATTATGTGTTGCAAGAGCGATACTGCTACGAGCCTCGTGTCAAGCAATGTTGCCCTGAACAACCATGCAGGGTCGCAGGAGTTCGGAGATCAACAACGTGGCAAGACCATGACAGATCTGGGGGCGCACATGGAGATTTGAAGGTTTGGCCGTAATTTGTGCCTGCTGTGTGGCGCACCTCCTCTGTAATACCCACGTTAGTGGCACTAAGCCGGGTATCCCAGAGGAGGTAAGTTTGGATGGTGTTTAGATGTCAAGCGCTGCAGGCTCCGATAGGTGGAAGGGCGTCCTCGTTGTGAGATGGGAAATGTTCAGTGCAAGTGGGTATTGCGAGATGGTAGAACATTAATTGTCCGTCTGTTGCAGGACAGACGCTCTTCGAGCTACCGTGCGAGCTGTAACCAGACCAAGGAGTTTGGCGCTGTAGGAACGAGTCTTCCGTGATTATGGCTCCCTTGGAACACGATTGGAAGGCACTGTGTTTGAGATTCTAGAGGCCCCGTTTGGTGAAGCTGTCGCAGTCCTTTAATTAGATGCACCTAGACTCGGCGTTAGCTCGACACACTATCCAAGAGCATCAACAGGTGCTCGCTGCAGAGCACCGAAGAGCCTCCAGAGTTTCGCCCTGGCTGCCTCGAGATGATGATCTGAGTTATGCCGGGCACTAGCTGGGGTTCATGCTACCCTGGAGGCGTGCAAAGGATACCCAGGTAGAGGCTCAAATCAGTCGTTCAGCTGAGGGCGGCTAGCTGCGTGCCGTGGTGCTTCAATGTCCATGTGGATTGCCTGCTCGCAACGCCCCAGTACCCAGCAGTTGGGGAGGCACAGTTGCCTATCGCAGCGAACCGAGGTGCGTGCTGAAAGGAACAGTGCAAGGACAGGGAGTTTGTGTGCTGGAAACGCGAGAGGAAATGGAAGGCATCTCTGCAGCGGGTATTGAATCCGAAGTCATCTCCCGCGCTCAGAGCGGCCGAAAGTAAGCCACATTCGTCGTGGACGAGCGCATCATCCGCTCCGCTGGCCCAACGCACCCGGCCTTGTTGCTACCTGCGTCCGCGCTGCTGCCTCTGTTGTAATAACTATTTGCTGCTATTGCTGGCTCGTGCCCCTCTCCCGCCGATTGCTTGTCGATGCACGGCTGCTAGATTCGCTGGAGTGCCAAAGTGTCCCAGTGCTAGAGCAATTGACCTGGGGCTTAGCTCAACGCCTGCAGTGAGGGAGCTTGTAGCCGCGCAGCATCGCTCGCTCCGCCCATCCCCACGACGACGACGACCACCATTACACTTGCACGACCTGCATAGTGGAGCCCATCTCCGCAGGCAGCCCTCGTCCTCGCAGCCCTCCGCAGGCTCTGTGGCCGCCCACTCACGCGCCTCGCTCTTCCCGCTGCGTTCGACGAACAAGGCGCCTTCCCGCACGGGCTCCTTGCCCAGCGCGAGCTGCACGACGACACCAACAACGCTTTCGACGCCCGCCTTACACCTCCGCCTGCACCGCCTGCACCGCCTGCACGCCCGCCTCCCTCGCCAGCTGCTGCACCCGCCCTGGTGCTTTCGTCTGCGCCTGCATCCGCTAACCCGCCCATCTGCACGGCTGCGCTGCTGTCCGGACCTCCCCGACGCAAGCATTCAAGACCCCCGAGCCCCATCGCCGCCTTTCACGCCGATTCCAGCACTGAGACGCTGTCTCGCCGCCGGAGCAACGCCTGCAGTTGACTCCCTTGCGACGACGCGCTGGGCCTAGTGCTGCCCCATTGTACCCTCTCGACCTCTCCCGTCATCCTGCGGCGGCGAGCCGCTACAACCACCAGACACGATGGGCATCTGCATGAGCTCCAGTCCCGAGGACGGCGAGCAGAAGAAGCGCAGCCAGGCTATTGACCGCAAGCTCGAGGAGGACTCGCGCCGGCTGCGGCGCGAATGCAAGATTCTGCTGCTGGGTACGCATAGGAGCGCTTGCGCCTGCACAAAACAGGGAACGCTAACAAGCATACAGGCTCTGGCGAAAGCGGCAAGTCGACCATTGTCAAGCAGATGAAGATCATCCACCAAAATGGTTACACACAAGAAGAGCTTGCCATGTACCGTCTGACCATCTACAAAAACGTCATCGACTGCGCGAAAGCCCTCATTGGCGCCATGCGGCAGTTCGAGATTGAGCCAGAGATACCAGGCAACGACGAATACTGCAATTATCTTCTCGAGTACACAGTCGACCCAGACCCAGAGAAACCGCTGGACGTGCGAGTCGGCCAGGCCATCACCTCGTTATGGCGTGATGGCTGTATAGGAAAAGTGCTTGAGCACTCGAGCGAGTTTTACCTGATGGACTCAGCGCCATAGTACGTTGATCTACGTCGACATTGACGCTCCATCACTAACGTTACCAGCTTCTTTGAGGAAGTCGAACGGATATCAGACCCTAACTACATTCCAATCGAGTCTGATGTCCTGCGAGCGCGAACCAAGACCACTGGTATCTACGAGACAAGATTTACCATGGGCCAATTGAGCATCCAGTACGAGAACCCCTTACGGACACTGAGGCAGCTCGGCTAACTTGAAACAGCATGTTCGACGTTGGAGGGCAAAGAAGCGAGCGTAAGAAATGGATACACTGTTTCGAGAACGTCACATCGATCATCTTTTGCGTTGCACTCAGCGAATACGATCAAGTGTTGTTAGAAGAGAGCTCACAGGTACGGGCACTAAATGACTCGCTGAATCGGCCACTGACTCGTGAACCAGAACCGCATGATGGAAAGTCTAGTCCTCTTCGACTCGGTTGTGAACAGCCGGTGGTTCATGCGCACATCCATCATCCTGTTCCTCAACAAGGTCGATCTGTTCAAGGCAAAACTTGCAAGATCACCCTTGGGTAACTATTTTCCTGACTACTCTGGAGGTAACGATGTCAATCGTGCTGCCAAATACCTCCTTTGGCGGTTCAACCAAGTCAACCGCGCGCACCTCAACTTGTATCCCCAGTAAGTCACATACACACATTGTTGTACGTAGTCTTTACTCACGTCGTCAGCCTCACACAAGCCACCGATACCTCCAATATCCGACTCGTTTTCGCTGCCGTCAAGGAAACAATATTGCAGAACGCCCTGAAAGACTCCGGTATATTATAGCGCAGTCTTACCACGTTCTCTACCGTTTCTGGCGCCACAAGTCGACCGCTGTGCATACTGCGCCCTCCTATCATATAATATACGAGCCCCCTTTACGATCACTGCTCCGATCGTGCCATGCCCGAAACCCACCGTTCTCATTCGGCCACGACATCAGGATTTGGAGATATCATTGCCTCTAGCCATTTACAAGAGCGCAGCAGCATTGGAGTTTACTGGCGTTTGAAGATTCCCTGGGGATTTATTGACTGTTTACTTTGGCACGCCACCGCGTACATTATTACCCCAGCCCTTGTTCTGTCGGAGTTGGACTGTCTGTTATACCAAGCTTTTCCATCTTGCTCGCTGTCTGTTCGTCAGTCAGCCAGCCTTGTTGTCGTTTGCTATTTCAGTTTGAGTCGTATTCCATTTATTTTGTTCAACAACCAAGTGTGGAAGCAAAAGTTGGGTACGTGCGGCTTGCGGCATCAGCCTCGTACATCAGGATTGGATCTAGGAACCCCAGGGAGGACTTGTACGGTATAGTCTCTCTTTATCGTTTACTCACGCACGTCATACTTGCTTTTCGAAATTACCTTCTGTCAATTGACGAGCGTTCTGGCCATGCTCAAAAGAGCGCCAAAGAGCGGATTCTACCATCTATCACCTACGTAATCAATCGACAGCACGACGAATCAAGTACATCACTTCAAATGAGCCCTCAGCGTGTCACCACCTCTATCGTGTTCATTGCTTCTCAAGCTATGAATCGTGCACACAGTCCAGTCCACCGAGTCCTTGCACCAGGGCCTACAAGCTATACCTCCCCACCGCTGATCATCCTGTGTCCACCAAACCAAAGACCCAAATTTCTCCGCGGCGACAATATGTTAACATGTTCTTTTCCGTATCCTGAACATCCTCGAATCACCTCTTTCCACCGCCAAAGAGTTTAGGCCAATGGTACTACCCTCCGCACTCCTCAGCCAATACTCCGCCTCCGTATGATGTCTAATCGAATGGGGTCACATGCAACACAGCTTCCTACCTGCATAAATGTGAGTCAGCACTGCCAGGTTGTCAAGGTGATCTACCTACGTCATTCGTCTTCGCTTTAGCTGCAATTCGGTCGTTTCTATACTTGACGTATTCCCAGATATTATAGGTCACGAGTGCGCATATGCCCACTATGAGGGTGCCGATGTCAACCATGATTTCTGCTAGACGTGTAGGTTCCTAGTGAATATATTTCCAACGTAAACCAGGCAGGTATAATGGCGCGTGCTATCGTGCTGGATATCTTAATAGACAATTTCCCCTGTAAAGAACTAGCACTTCAAGCAAGCCCATGATCAATATACCTTGCGCGCTCTTCGCCCGCGGTGTCCCAGTGCCGAGCTATCGACCGTGAGGATTTAGAGTTCTTACCGTAGGAAATTCTTCGCCAAGCACGGTATCACTCCCCTTTATCTTCGCCAAGCACTTCGGTATACACGTGACAAGGCTGAGGATTTGAGCCCTGCAGCGTACCTTTGGTTTGTTCCATCGGCTTCGATCACGACTCTCATAAGCTTCGTGTAAAGCTAAACGGCTCCTTACTGTGTAGAGCAGTCTGATGGTAGTTATCCACGTCCTCGCGTGGTTGGGCTCTGCCAGACTCTCTACGTACCTGGCATTCGTATTGAATACATGTAAGCAGCTGACAGCGATAGTTACTCGTGCGCGCTATAGCACGTGTGCAGACTACCTTAGGAGTGTCATTCACCGTACGAAGATCTGAGACTGGGGCACTGTCATCGACTCTGGTTATGCCTTATATGAGCGTCTTTCAGGCACGTCGTGAGGCGAGGAAGGGCTGCAAGGCTGAGGCGAGGATGTCAAACGTGATCGCTCAGCCGAAGACGATGGCGAGTATGATGTCCCGTTAGGCCGCCATGTGCTCTGGTGGTCCAATCTGAGTGATGAGGCTCGGTCGGAGAAGGAAGAAGCCATGAAGCTATGCGTCAAACCACTTAGATCCATGAAAGGTGTCGGGCGGCGAAAGAAATACAGGTGTAGATGTTCTGAAAGGAAAGTTACGATACTACAAAGAAGGACGCACATTGATGGTTGCTATCGAGACTTCAAGACGAAAGGTAAAATGCCGAAACGCACAAGCCGAGAAGTAAGTTTGCACAGCCGCATCGGAGTGCAGGTGACGCGAGGCTCCATCAGTCTCGCGCCTTGCCGCTTCTTCAGCTGGGAGAAAGAGACGTCTAAAAACACATCAAGACGACAGAGTATGAGAAGAGCTTATTGGATCTAGAGGTATTCGTCTTGTATTACTGGGCTCGATCAGTGGCCGCGAGGTAGGCAATGGCCTCCATCCATATATAAGTACAACCCAACCTTGGGCAATGTCCACCAAACCCAAATAGTGGGTTCCAGTTCCAACCCGCTCATGTGGGCCGGGATGTTTTCAGAGTGCCACTCAAGCGTTCTGATACTTGGCAACGGGCATGAAGACAACCTTCGCTTTGGTGCCGCTCTCGGCGATTGAGGCCTTGAGATCGTCGACAAAAGATGCCTGTGGACCAGCGTTGGGTTCGTTGATGAGGTCACCGAACTCATCGCGATAGTGGGTGATGCGGCGGTGCACAGTATCGTACATCCAGTCACCGTAGAAGATCTGGCGGGTGTCGAGGTCGTCGCGATAGAAAGAAAGCTCCTTGAAGCGATCGCCGCCAGACCATCCTGGAATCTGTTCGCCGGCATCGAGCTTGCGGCAGGTGATAGTCTTGAGGTTTGGGAGGCGCTCCAGAAGGGAAGTGAGCATGTCACGATATTCGCCTGCGATGATGAAATCGCCGTTGGAGATGACATCTTCGGCGTGGGAAGCGTTAATTTCGTCCATGATCTTGAAATCCTTCTTGCGGACTTCGAGACTGCCCCAGATCTGCAGGTCTTCCCAAGCCCACTCATAGCCATACTCATGCTCTTTCAGGCTCTCTGCAAGTAGCGTGATGTTCTGAACGTGACATGCGACCCTGGCGTCTTGAACGCAGGCAAGGAGGGACTTCATAAAGGCGAGTCTGGGGTAAACAGTAACCTTGCTGATACGCCTGCCCAGGATGTGTCTTGAAGCAGCGTTGAGGCGGTAAGTGGCACGCGAGAAGTTGAGAAAATCCTTTGGTTCGTCGATGTACGACGCAATTTCGCCAACGAGCTCGGTTGGGAGGTACGGCAGCGGCTGGCGGCCGTTGCGTCAGCCAGATTTTACCTTGAAGACGGTGGGGGGCACGCTTCGAGCGTCATAACAAAGCAAACGACTCAAGAAGGGTGGCAACCTTCGCGGTAAGGAAAAACTTACCCAGGATGGATCTAATGGGATGTCCACCATCCTGGCGTGTGGTGTATCAATCTTCGACAATACAGCCATTCGTCGCGATTAGTGTTGTTAACGTCGTGCTCGTTAGTTCTTTTCGTCTTTCGTTTGGTCAGAGCCCAAGTTCAAGAAGGTCAAAGGCGTGTTGTCAAAAGGAGTGTGAGGAGGTAGAGGTGTTGTGAGCAAACTCGAGGTGACGACGAGTTTTACTGACTGCAAATGAGCGTGTGGGCTTGGCACGCAGGCAGCGAATAGCAGTGCAGGCGATGGCACCGGTGAGGTGAAGACGAACTGGATGTTGCTGGCCACATGCTGCGTCGCAGAGGACATAGCGTCGAGGCTCGGTCGTTGTGGCCTTCACCTAATGAACATGAAAGGTTGAGAAAGCGAGAAGTGACTCTGTGCAGCAAATTGAGCAGGAATAGGCTATTCTCAGCGTGGCGAACGTGGTCGTATCAAGTAAGATCGCAGCTGAGATCGTGCCTGTCGGGGGTGGTAGCATTGTGGTTGCCTTGGGAGAGAAGTTTAGTTCAGCACCAGCTTAATGGTTCGCACTTGTGTAGTCTTAACAGCGTCAGCATCGTTGCCGTAGGGACAGAGAGCGATATACTGCACAAAGTTCAGCAAGTGGATTGAATTGGTACTTCCAACTTGCAGAAGCCATGTCGTCGCGAGACATAAGAATCCTGTAGCACTTAGACTCAGTGCGGCTGTACCCCAACGCCGACATGATCATGGCGCGAATGGCTGTCATTTCCAGACGCGAAGGCAAGACAGGAGCTGTTCTTTGAGTGTGAGGCAGGAATTACGAAAGATGGATTGCAGTTGACGTTCCAACAACCTCGAGGCGGTCGTGACGCTAAATTGTATCTAGAGCACGTGGACGAGGCGTGAAGGCAAGGACGACTATCCGGACCGCGGCTGTCCTGTTCACACATCGCTGTACACCCCTGAGAACCAGAGAGACAGCCAAATGGTATCTCAGCGAATGTGGAGTCCGCCATCTCTCAACAGGTGCTTCACCGGATGACCGTGGCGCGAAAATAAAGTAGACCCACTTGGCTTCCCTCTCTTGCAGCAAAACACCACCTGGGTATTGCGAGGCACATTGCAACCGCGTGTCTTAGCATCAACGCAACCATCCGTCTAGTGTCCGCTCAGTGTGAATGATTCCAATCAATGCTACACTGTCGTGGGTGCGGTAGAGGCGTCCATTCGAGCTGATCGCCGTGGGGAGAACAGGTCAATGCCACGAAGAGCCCCAGCATATAGAACTTCCATTGGCATGAGGGGGACACTTTCTCGACAGCTGCGCCGAACCCATGCGTTCGCCTGCACGCGAAGCTACAAGCAGCAGGTACTTGGGGATTGAGTCATGCTATAAGCTCTCGCTGCTCGCAGGCCTCCATGTTGATATCTCCGCAGCTGTTCTGGCACCCTTGAATCGAGTAGACAGCCGAATCCCCGTCCCGCGGTACTACTGCGTACAAAGGTGCTTCCCTTCATGGATGTACTGACACCGCCAACCAACCGCCACCTTGACGCGGCCAGTCAAACAAATGCGGCCTGAGGTTGAGACAAGGCGAGTATGATTTACAGCCAAGATATTGTGCTGTAGTCGCCAATCTCGAAGTCGAAGGATGCGAAACTTACCGTTCGACTCAGGGCGAAAAGGCAGTATTGGACATGTTTTTGTCAAAGCGTGGCGCCATAGCTTGTTGATCGATTGTCACTGCTGCTGCCAGTCTTGCGCTGCACAACACAGCATTGTCGAGACTAAGCATAAGTTGGTGATGAGCGTTGTCACCTGAAGCAGTCGGAGCCGAGGCTCGCAGCTTTCACCGACTTTTTTTGGCAGTCTCGCCCACCCGCTCGTCCATTCCTCTTCAATCACCCCATCGTGGATTTGCTCGTCTTACTACGCAGTATGCCCCAGGCTATCTTCGGCTTACACGTTCATGTGTACACTCGCACCAAAGTGCGAGCGGCTCCGCGCCTACGGCCAAATTGAACCCCGCAACGGCGACGCACGCGCCTTCACCGCTGGCTAGCTCGCAGAAGAGCTGCAGCCTAAGAGAAAAGTTGCTCACCTGAGCGTCTGATTGTGGGCGAGGCAAGCAAGGAGGCTTATGCACGTTGAGGGATCGTCAAGATTAGGATCTTACTGGAGCCTATCGCAGGAAGCCCTTCGCAGCGTGCAGCTTGCACGTCATATCCTTGCGACGCGTATCACGGTTTCGTGGAAACACCCCACGACCACAGAACTGCCTCGTTGAACAAACGTGGAATTCTTACGAATTTTGGCCCACTTTCGACGATTCTACCTAGCGCGCGCCACCTGACAATGTGTGGTCACGAAAGTTGTCAACAAGGTGGGGTCTCAAAGATTCACGGCCCAATGTTATCCCAGATGTTAATATGTAAGCCGGACGAGTCTTCTGCTGAAGGGTGTTTTTGGAAATCTGAGCCTAGGGATTAACCACCTGCCTGTCCGAAACCTTGTCTTACATCTTCACCACCGAACCCTGATTCATAGTCAAAAGCGCGTCTTCCCGTCTTTGCCCCTGCTCTAGACTCGTAATCAGCTTCCTGTCAACTCTTCATTGTGTATCACCAGTCTCCACTCTGCCGCGCCAAACTTCTCCGCCAAGCGGTTGATTTTCCAGAGATTCAAAACATTGAAACCACAAGCAGCTATCCCAAAACGCTCTGCAACCCCTTATCGCTTCCCAGCTTCCGCCAGCTTAAAACGCAAAGATCGCTTTTCGTACCTCTCGTACAGCTCTGCCAAGGTCAATCGAACCAAGCGGTGCTTCACTTTCAACAAGAACCCACACCTAAGAGCTTCGAAATATCTCTTCAGACACTAGTCGCTACGCAAGTACGACTAGCAGCTTGCGCGTCAAGCACATTGCTGCCAAGGCTTGGCCGCGCACCGTCTCCTGCATACTATCCGCCCTCTACACCGGAACTTGCCCTACAGCCCGGACCACTAGGATCGTCAATACTCAGAAAGCTCGTAGCCAAGAACTCCATTGCGGAAGCAACTGCGACATCCCGCGCTACAACCCCAGGCTGCACTTTGTTTGAGGAAAGTTACACCTTCACGTAAGGCTAGCCGCTCCACTATCCCCCTCGCTACACAAGTCGACTAGGTACACGAGGCACAGTACACAGTATAAAGTCACCGGAGATTTGCTCCAAGATACAAGATCATCACAATCCATCCAACCAGTCACAAGACTCCATTCCACCACGCACTAGCCCACATTTCCTCGAGCACCTGCGGCACAAGCGGAATCAACCCACAACAACCCACGCACCCCCACCCATACATAAAAGCGCCGGTCGCCTTGCTCTCCTCACAGCAAACCACCGCACTTCAACTCAACTTCGAATACATCCAACAACTACCACCCTTAACCACAACAACCAACATCCTGGCGCAATGTCTACTTCTAGCCAATACCACATCCCGTTCCCCAAGAACTTTCTCTCTCTCAACACGCCCCTCAAGCGCGCTGGCGATGTCCCTTCCAGCACCATCAGCAACAGCGAGCTTTCCAGCGCCGCCGTCGCTCAGCTGCCCGAGCAGCCTGCTCACGGGTTTCTTTCCAACCGCTCCGTCAGCATGCCGCGACACCAGTCCATCTCGTCAGTCACATCAGTTTCCACCGCCACAGACTCTGTTGGTGGCTCGCCACCTAGTCTACCCGCAAAGGATGCCCGCTCACCAAGCCTTGGCGAGGCGACTTTCACTCCTCTGGCGCTTAACTCCCGCCATGCGCCGCTCCCTCCGAGTAGCCACCGCTCGATTGAGGAGAGGGGCGTGAAGAGCTGGTTCCTTACCAACAGGCGCTAGGCGAGTGCGCAGCACAAACCTTACGGAGCATGAGCTGAAGCCTGACGGACCTCAAAGTGCGCAGCACGAGGCAACGGGGATGCATCAATTTGCCTGGCGGAACGGACAAGTTGACATGGGCGTTATGGATTACTATACCTTTCTTTTTTGAAAAGCCACACGCGGCACAAAACCCAGACTGCACACGGCCTTGGGACGGCGTTTGGCAGCATGTCACGGATTCAGTACGATAGCATACATACTCTTGCTTGCAATGGAACATGATACTCAAAAAACCCCGCGGTGCCCCTGATGCGTGATGACGCCCGAGTGACTACCTAATGACCAACTGAAGGACGGTACAGGGTCCGCAAACCAACACTTCATACCACACCATTGCACATGTCAAAGTAGCCTTCCCCGCTCATCCGGCGCAAACCAGGATCTCACGAAGCGTCGTCGGAGCCGCATTTGCAGGGCCGACCACACGCTGCCGCAGGTCCACAAGGGCTGTTCCGAACGCTCCCGTGCCTATTACGAGAGCACCCGAAAAGCTTGTTAATGTGGGCTCCCGCGCCTTATGCACCCCAGATTCTCTTTCCCGGCCTGGCATCCTACCGGTTGCTGCCGTTCTTATTCCGAGGCTTTTAGCCGATCTGGACAGCGCTGGTGTTGATGCTGATGGGATGCGTGTGGGTTTGATGGAAGGAGGGTGCACGTGACGTCGACCTGAGCTGCGATGGGTCTAAAACAACAGACGCCTATCTACCGTTGTGCAATCAGAGTGGATGCGAGACCATTGTGATGCAGGTTTCCCTGATTGGCAGGTCGTCGAGTGCTCCACAACCCTGCGCGGTAAGCTGCTGCTCGATGCGAGCAACATCTGGGCATCCACCGCGTTAACCGAACGACCGCCGCTTGTGAGATCGCTCGCTATTACCTAAATGGGTTTTGAAGGCTGCTGGTCGGATATTTACTGCCTGTATGTGCAGTGGCTGATTGCGGACGTTGCGATACCTGTGGCCTTTCCGCTGACCATTCTAGTTTTGTTTCTGTCCTCATTTTTTCCTCTGCTCCAAGGTTACACCCATTTGCTTTTGAATCTTAAGCAGAGATAAATGCAATGTTCACTACTTGAATCGACTCTCCACGTCAAACTGTGGGCCACAACAACATGCGCGACTTGATTCAGTACGAGATGATTGACCAGCGAGGCTTTATCATGGTGAGCGACGCATCACCTTAGTAGCAACGTGTGGAGTGACCTGCAACGACACTGTCACCGATCAAGAAGGAGACCTAAGAGCAGACAATGCGACTTTTCGAACCGTTATAAAATCTCAATTGTACTAACATCCATGTTGCTGCCACATCGCACCCTGCTCACGGCGCACGCCGCGCCGTCTGATTCCTCAACTCGCTCTCCCAGCTCTGTATAAAGCTACTCGTAAGCTGAAACATCTCCGCCGTCCACGCGCTCTCCGGGTCCTCCATATGCTTGAGCTTGTACCCCTTATTCGCAAAGATGGTCGCGGGCTGCCACTCCTCGATCCGCGCATGGCTAATGGCGGCAATGCGGTACGCTTTTGCATAGTAATCCGCAAGCCCTTCTTCTTCCACAAGCTCTGCGAGCTGCGAGCTCGCCTGCGCGTTCTTGCGCGCCTGTCGCCGCGCTGCCTTGGACTTGGGCACGTCGAGGGTCAACTGCGGTTCGAAGTCTGTGAAGGCCTTGCTGATCTCGATGCGTCGCGCGTCGCTGGCGCTTTTGTTGGCGGGTTGGGCGGCGCAGGCGGAGCAGGTGCATTTGAAGCCGTAGCGGTCGAGGCGTTTCTGTCGCTCCTTGTGTGTGGAGAGAAGGCCGATGTAGGAGACGAAGAACTCCTCGCCTTTCTTGATGGGCCTGCTGGCGTAGACGACTCTCTTGTTGAGCCTCTTGCTCCAGTAGTAGCTCGTGTTTGGCCGGCAGGAGTGGTTAATCCTAGCGATCTTGGGAAACAACCCGATTTGTTCGTCGGTATTGTAGGCATTGGTTCTGAAGATGATGCCGAGCTTGTCCATGGTCGCTTCTTCGTGTGCGGTTGCGTGGTATGTCAGAGACATCACCTCATCCTGCGCTTCTGAAGAGAGCAGTTCGAACTCTTTCCGGACCAGATCAGTGACCTGGGCCATGGGGTAGCCGGTGCCCTTGACGTAGTCTGGTGGATTGATTTTCAGTATTGGTGCCTCTCGCATGACAATGTCGCCGACGTCCAGATCGTGGAGGGCAAAGACGCCCAAGCCTTTGCCTTCGCTCGGTTTGACCACGTAGACATCCGCAGGTCCGTGGCAACTGTAGTCGCTAGATTGCCACGATGGCAGGCCGGATATGTGCGGTATTGAAGGTATGGGGAGCCTGCATGTGTCGTGCGCAAATGCGCTTGTTGTAAGTGCCAGATAAATGGAGGTCCGCGTGAGATACATCATGTCAAGGGATATGTGAATGAGAGAGATTAAGATTTCTATGTTGGCTTCGTCAAACTTCTTGTACAATTCGTTCAGTCGATACTTGCGGTTGCGTGAAACGCGTTTCAGGCTCCTGCTGTCGCAGCATCCCTCGTCGCGCAGCTTGCTGCCTCAGACACAGGCAAAGCTGACACTCGAGCTCCATCATTACAACAATGTGCTAAATGTTCCGATACTTCTCTAGCTCGAAGGTGAACGTGTTGAGCGTAGCACAGAGTTGAGTCGATCTCATGTCGCTGAATTAAGCCAGACGTGCCCTCGAAATGGAACGTAGTCTCCACAGAACACGTCAATCGGTAGGGATTGTCTGGAGTAGCCTCAGCGGCCTCAAGGCTTGCTGGGCTCACAATAGCTACGCCCAGTTGCTGCAGTGACTGGGGGCAGCTGGAGGATAACGTCTTATCCTTATCGCCAGGCGTGGAAAGAAGCCGCAAATGCCGATGCCGCTCATATTCCCGAAGTCGCGTCCCGTTCCAGCACACACGCTCTCCATCTGCAGCTTTCCCCGCGTTGTGGTGGGGCAGGCTTGCGGGGCGTGGGATAAGATGGTCAGGTTTAATAGCTGTCCTTGCCTTGCCCCCGTGTGCATTCGACGGGAAGGTACCTACTGCCATCTTCTGCGAGCTGTACCAATTGACACAGCAGCCTTGAGAGCTTGGAACAACCAAGATGGTGTGAGTACAGTAAACGCAACTGGATGTGTGTTCTCCCACTGACAAGCCGCCAGATACACGGCATCATTTGCCTTCTTCGAGGCCCTCTGGGAGGCTGGCGTCAGGAACGTCTTCGTCAACCTAGGCTCCGACCATCCCTCCATCATCGAGGCGATTGTCAAGGGCCAGAACGAGAAGAAGGGCGAGTTCCCCAAGATCGTGACATGTCCAAACGAGGTACGAAGCGTCTCGCATGGCGGTGAGATTGGGAACAGCTCTGATTGACGCCGACAGATGGTTGCCCTCTCCATGGCAGACGGCTACGCACGATTCACCGGCAAGCCCCAATGTGTTATCATCCACGTCGACGTCGGCACACAGGGCCTCGGGGCGGCTGTCCACAACGCCTCGTGCGGCAGAGCACCGGTGCTCATCTTCGCCGGCCTGTCGCCATACACGATCGAGGGTGAGATGCGCGGAAGCAGGACAGAATACATCCACTGGATACAGGACGTGCCCGATCAGAAGCAGATTGTGGCCCAGTACTGCCGGTACACGGGCGAGATCAAGACGGGCAAGAACGTCAAGCAGATCGTCAACCGAGCCCTGTCGTTCGCTATGAGCGACCCCAAAGGCCCCGTCTATCTGTACGGCGCGCGCGAGCCCATGGAGGAGGACCTTACACCATACCAGTTGAACCTCGATTACTGGCGACCCGTGGAACCATCAGCTCTCCCCCCGAGTGGAGTCAGAAACATCGCAGAAGCCTTGGTCAACGCCCAGGAGCCGCTTGTCATCGCTGGCTACACAGGGCGCAATCACGATGCCGTGCAAGAGCTGGTCCGCCTAGCAGACAACGTCAAAGGTCTACGCGTGCTCGATACCGGAGGTAGCGACATGTGCTTCCCTGCGAATCACCCAGCGTGGCTTGGTCTCCGCTATGGCAACGACCCTAGCATCAAGACAGCGGACGTGATCCTGGTCGTCGACTGCGATGTGCCCTGGATCAACACACAATGTCACCCGAAAGATACAGCCAAGATCTTCCATGTTGATGTTGATCCTCTCAAGCAGCAGATGCCTGTATTCTACCTCAACGCCATCCAGAGATATCGCGCCGACTCCTATACCTCATTCTCCCAATTGAACGAGTATCTTGAAACGAAGCTCAAGGACAAGTTGTCCAGCGAGCTTTTCGCGTCCCGCTGGTCAGACCTTCAGGAGTCGCACAAGAAAAAGCTCGAGACTATCGCCAATGAAGCGAAAGTCGATGATCAGGGCCATTTCGCAACACCATACTTGTGCCAGCAGCTCAAAGCCCTGTGCCCAAACGATACCATCTGGGCCATTGAGGCTGTAACGCAGACTGGCTTCGTAGCTGATCAGATCCAAGCCACATTACCCGGGTCGTGGATCAATTGCGGCGGTGGCGGTCTTGGCTGGTCCGGTGGCGGCGCCCTAGGTATCAAGCTTGCAACCGATACCGAAGGCAAGAAGCAGTTCGTTTGTCAGGTCGTGGGCGACGGGACGTACCTATTCTCGGTACCAGGGTCAGTGTATTGGATCTCGCAGCGCTACAAGATTCCCATCCTGACCATTGTACTCAACAACAAAGGCTGGAATGCGCCGAGGAGGTCGATGCTGCTTGTGCATCCAGATGGCGAGGGGAGCAAGGTCAGCAATGAAGAGTTGAACATCAGCTTCGCGCCTACGCCTGACTACTCCGGCATTGCAAAGGCGGCGTCTGGTGGAGAGATCTGGGCGGGTCATGCGAGCACGGCGGAGGAGCTGGGAAACCTATTACCAGAGGCGATCAAGAGCGTGCTTGCTGGAAAGTCGGCAGTGTTAGATGCGCATCTTGAGGGGCCGGAGGGCAAGTATGGGGGTGGCAAGGGTAGATTAGGCTGAATGACGACGAGACGGAGTTGCCGTCTCATAAACGAATGCCAGTATATGAATATACAAGCCTGCGTGTCTGTTGTGTGTCTCTCAGAGTGCCATTCAAAGAGCTGCTCACATCATACCCGCAGATTGTAGCCTAGCAAGACCTTGCCATGAAGAGGCAGCCCTGTAAAAAGGCATTGGCTGCATTTCATCAGCCACGGGCTCAAGCTTCGCGTGTCAGATATACTGTTGCGCTCAAGCTTGGCTTCCAGACAGACACTATCTAATGTACGTGAAGACGAAGGCTGACTTAACACCAGGTAGGTGCGAGATTTGTGGCCGGGATGGAAAGTGACTATGTGGGAGCAGTGCAAGTACCAAGCAGTGTCCGAAAGTTGCCAGGGTAAGCAGCTCCTCACTTCATTCATTTACCCTTAGCCATGAATCCTCTCAACGGGGCAAGAATATAGAAATTCCTTGCACTCCTCAGCTCATCCGCATACACATACAGCGCCACGAAGCCCACAACCACAAGACCCAGCAACACAGCAATCATAATAACATATTCGAGCATCTTCAACCACGTCTGCTCCAATCCCTTCCGAATCGCCATATCCTCTTTAAGCCGCGGATACGCCCTGCCCTGTGGCTGTTCTACGCCCAAGAATCCACACAACTGCCTCCACCCACACTCATCCTCAGCATCAATCTCCAGCAACCTCTCTCTCGACACTAGCTCCCTGACACTATCATTATGGCGCTTATATGCCTGCCTTGTCTCAGGCCCGTCAAAAACACACTTATTGTGCTCTAAGAACAGCGCATATAGCAGTCGGATCAACGGTGCTAGAGCGCTGAGGCCCGTGATGCGGCATAGGTTGAATAAGCGCCATGTGAGCAGCACCCAGATGCTGTCTTGCATGCTTTTCTGCCATGCCTCGTAGCGGCGCGTAGTCAGGATTACTTTGGCGTCTGGAAATGCTGCGATGAGTTGCGGGGCGAACATGCAGCCTGGTAGATCGATGATGGCGTCGTGCGAGGACAGGATGGAGGTGATCTGCTGGGGCAGCCCGGTGGCGGGAGAGGTGCTGGAGATGGCTGAGTGCCAGACCGGGATGTGAGAGGGGTTCGTGGCGAGGTGACGCATGGTGTAGGGGTTGTAGCCCAGTGTGCGCAGAGCGCTGGTTAGGGATGTGGTGTTTGTGCGAGGGAGACCTAGGACTAGGACGCGCATGGGTACTTGGTACCCGACGGTCTCGGGAGGTGAGGCTGTATCAGACATGATGTTGGGCACCTGGACACCTTCTTGGAATCCTTTGGACTAAAGTCTGGACGTAGACTTTGAGGAAGTGGCTTAGGCTTGTTGGTTATAAGTCATGTGCATTAGGCTAATGTGTCGGTAGTGGGCTCTTCGATGGCAGAAGGAATGAGAGGAGTTTATTGTATGCCGTATACTGCTGTGTGAGAATTAGTGTGCTCGAGACTGGAACTGTCCAAAAGATGGTGCGGACGCTTCACTACGAGAAATGAATTGAGAATCAGACGCCTGGGGTTGCGGTTGCAAAGACCACCTAGCCTCGACCGGGTAAATGTGTGCAGATCATCCTATTCGTGAGCACCGCATACCGATTGGGCGGCTTCGGTTGACCTTGGCAGCAACGATCAAATCAGGCTGCTGTACAGTTGAGCAATAGTCTGCAGCTGTAACGATGTGCGACCATCGCACGGTGACGGAGAAGTATTTACTTTATACAAGAACAAGTCGGTCGAAGCGAAAGTGGGGCCGCGCTAGAGAGGCACACCACGTCATACCTTGAGCATCATTGTTACTCTTCCCACGGCTTGAATTTGTTCACACATAAATCAGTTTAGAACGCTACGCTTAGACTTCAATCATGACAACAAATGATAATGACGATAATGGCTCCTTTCCCTGGCATCTCGGTGTATACGATGCCCACTGCCATCCCACGGATATCATGTCCAACGTTCCTAAGATCCAGGACATGCGAGCGCGCTGCCTGACCGTCATGGCAACACGAGGCGAAGACCAGGACCTCGTTCTCCGAACCGCCTCCCAACATGGCATCAAATCTGAAGACTCAGATAGCTGGTCAAAAGAACAATGCATCGTCCCCTGTTTTGGATGGCATCCATGGTTCTCGCACCAGATGTACATCTCCGACGACGTGAACGAACACTCAAACCTCACCGGCGAAGCAAAAGTGAAACACTACCAGAAGGTCCTACAACCCTCACGACCTGAGCCGAGCGAGGAAGACTTCCGCATCTTCAACGCACTGCCAGACCCCACACCGTTTTCTGTCTTCCTGGCACAGACGCGGAATCATCTCAAAAACCATCCGTACGCACTCATCGGCGAAGTCGGTCTAGACCGCAGCTTCCGCATCCCAGAAGCATGGGTCCCCGATCTCTGGGCGACGCGCAACTCCACCCTGACGCCTGGGGGCCGAGAAGGGCGGCGCCTGACGCCGTTCCGATGCCAGCCTGCGCACCAGAAAGAGATCCTGAGAGGCCAACTAAAGTTAGCAGCGGAATTGGATCGAGCTGTCAGTGTGCATGGGGTGCAGGCGCACGGCCTTGTGTACGAGGCACTGCACGAACTGTGGAAGGGGCACGAGAAGGAAGTTCTAAGTAAGCGGGAGAAGAAAAAGCGTGGGAAAGACGATGCGACGGTTGGGGATGAAATCGACAACAACAACGCTACAAAGGATGAGAGCAGTGGGCCAAAGCCATATCCGCCGAGAATTTGTCTGCACTCGTACTCTGGGAGTGCGAGTAACTTCAAGCAGTACCTCAATCCTGCGATCCCGATACGTATCTTTGCCAGCTTCAGTACGGCGATCAATCTGGGCGATGCGCTTGATGAGGAGACACCGCCGGAGTTCGAAGACATGATAAAGACGGTGCCGGATGAGATGCTGCTTGTTGAGAGCGATCTGCATGTTGCAGGCGATGAGATGGATCTGAGGCTTGAAGACATTGTCAGGAGAATATGCAAGATCAAGGGATGGGGTTTAGAGGAAGGTGTCACAATACTGGGCAGAAACTGGAAAGCGTTCGTGTTCGGCAAAGTATAATCGTGGTCCGATGGCCGTTTCATCACGTCGCTCAAGCCTAAGAGACCGTCCCAGAGTATTGAATGTTGAACACATGAACGCAGGCCGGAGAAACAATCAGAGCAAAAGCTCGTGTAATGCGGAGCCGGAGGCGATTCGTCCTAAATCGCTACCTGCTCACGTCGCGACTCATACCGATGCCAATCTGTCCAACTCACGAAGCCCTGACTTATCGTGCTGTTGATCGACCCTCACCCAATTCAGAGCCGGTGCAAGCACGTTATCCATCCCCGGCGCCACATGTCTCACATCCTCACGATGTGTACGACTCCAGAAGCCTTGCTGCCCATCTCCACGACTTGACTCCCGTCCATTACAATCCCCTTCTTCACGAATTCGTCGTATGCATCTTCGCAATCTCTACCGTATGCCCCGCCAGCGCGTTGCCATTTTATCAGATCTGCGCCACGTCAGCATCTGCTGGAAGACAACATCATTGCGAGAAACTCACTCCAGTTCTCCCTCAACAGCTCACTCTTCCATTTCGATTTCCACAGGTCCTCGCCCTCGGGGCTTACACCACTTTACATCGGCGCCCTCAGCAACTGATTGCTCTTTCAATCTCCGAATCGTCTCCTGGTCTTCCCCGGTGCGGGCTCCCAGGTGTGGAGACGGGCTTACTGGGTCTCCGCCTCGACTGAAGGTGTAGCCTATATCGACGGGAGGCGTTTGTGCTATTCCCATCATTGCTTGCACGACTGACGTGTTACAGCTGAAATGCAATATCGAGCTAATGGATTCAGACCTTGAGGTCACTCCGATCATTTACTTGATTTGTCGTTCGTTAGAGCGGTATTAGAATCAGACCATATCTTTCTCATACCGCTGCCACTGTGCTGCATCTATCGCATGCTCCCTCGTCACATCAATATCCGAATATGACCCCTCCGGAATACATCCGATCTGAGGGAGTGCCGTAATCTGCTCCTCTGACGTGTTCGTATGTCTATGTGACTTGGTCGGGACGCTCAACATCTCGACGTGCTCGAACGCGCCATCATGCCCATGCTGTGGGTACGGGGGCCTGGTGAAGGCAACGCCTGATTCGCTGTAGTTGCTCATTGCTGATTCAAGACGTCGGAGGCCGGTTCGCGACTGCGAGAGTTGACTGGGCTCTGTGGATGTGCGGTTCCAAAAAGCGCTCATGAAGCTACCGCGGACTCCGGAGCCCAGAGTGAGTGGCGCCAGCCCTTTTCTTTCACTCTCATTTGAGATGTCCGTGCTATAAGCTGAACTACCAACCCACGACTTTGGCTTGCTCCATTTCCGCTGCTCAGGTGGGATTGCTTGTTTCGGAGCAGGATCTCTTTTGCTACTCCTGCTCCGTGATGGGTGCGTGATGTTGGAGATGAAGTCTTTGACCCTTTTCGGCAATATCCTGACCAGAAGCATTCGGATCGACGGGAGAGACACGCAAAGAAAGCCGGCTGCGAGTTCGAGTTCAGTCCACACTGTGATAGGTACGTAGTCCCAAGACGGGTCGATCGAGATCTTGAACGTGCTGAGGGATGGTAGTCGCATGATAGTTGCGATGCAGCCAAACGTACCAATGACGAACATGAAACCGACCGCGATTTTGCGGTAGCGCTTCATCTGGAGATTGCGTATAAAGACCAACGGCAATATCAAGAGGATGATGTCTTGAACAATGGCAGATGCCGAATTGGCATATGCTGCTCCTTGGATGTCGATACATTTCCCCTTGATGTTGCGATTCCAGAAAGATGAAACAGGGTTGCAGGCGAAGATGGCAATGAAGAAAATCACCAAGCTGTTGACGACCAAGTATCCAAGGAAGATGTATGCGGTGATTTGAAACTCGCGCGTCTTGAAGATCTCAAGATAGAACAAGACCAGTGAAATCTTGATCATACACAGGATGATAACATATGTCGACCATGAGATATACACTGCCGCAGATGAGTACGATAAGTAATGACAAGGAATGAGGGTACTCACAATATCGTAGAATGGGCAGTAACTTGCCATCTTCGAGGTTCCAGATATGCTCGCCGAAGCCTTTCAAACCCATGTCGAGAACACAGCCGAGCGGTATGCCGGTCAAGAGGAGCGCTGCAACTACCATAGCATCGTCCCAAGATAGCCTCTTAGACACAGCTTTGCCTACGATCCTAAGTGTGACGGACAGGAAGGCGATGGAGTAGACTATGCTTGTGTATAATTTCACCTCCCCGGTCTTGGACTCATCCGAGAGGTTGCACAGATCTCGTTGCACACGCGATGTATCTTGGACACCCGTCAGTCTTTTTCAATCTTTCGAATCTGTAAGGCAGACATACCCAATGAGTCCTGCATCGTGCAGTTTGCAAGTAAGCATGCCGCGAGGTCGTGTTCGAGCGAGTCGCTTGCGCAGATGCAATCGACGTCGGTCGCTGAGCATCCACTGGGGGGGAGTACGACGAAGAGACATCGCAACTACAGGTTCGTCAGTTAATCTACTGCTGTATTAATATGGTTCAACCCACACCGCACACCGGAATATCGGCCACGGTAAGTTCTCTCGACTCCAGCTGTTGTGCTCGGCTCTGACCACTGAAAAGTGCCAACAAGCATAGGAGTACGGCGACCAGCGAACGCATGCCCATATTGTTAATTGTTCCTCACAGTAAGACGGGAAGCGCCGCTGGAAGGATTCGCAGCGGGCCGCTTCTTTAAGATGTGCATGGTCTGCGAGTTTCGGGCTCCAAAGCCCTAAACTCTTTGTCGAACCTTGTCGGAAGACTTATCAACAAGAGTCCAGTAATTAGTAACGGGGATATATGTTCAACGGCATCTCTAGCGAATCAAGAGCCGCCGTCGGTCCGCCAGTGTGTGTCAGTGACAGGCATAACTCGCGCCGTCGAGCTTACAAGCCACACCTGAGTCAAGCAAACCTAATCGAGGGACGGGAAGTGGAGCCTTTGTTGTAGCACTGAATCTTGTCGCTGTGTGTTGCAATCGATGCAGCAGTAGGTGTAGTTGTGGCAAAGTTCTTAGGAAAGGAGACTGGATCCTCGTTCATCGTGTACTCGGGGAAGTCTGGCGAGCGAACGATAGCCACAAGCTTAGCACTAGCCACACCGGTCTCGTATCCATGAGTTCTCGGCAGCTGGCTTGCGCCTTAGGCTGCTTGGTGTTGCTTCTCGAACATCAATGGGTGAACCTCGGGTGAGGTTTTGCAGCTGGTGCAAGCTAGTCGAAGATCGCCCTGCAGCGATGATCTTCCCGAAGTGTGAAGGTTAAGCGGATGAACCAGAGGAAAATCCCGGCCAAGGATTGCAGATCAGGCACGCGAATCAAGATGCAAGAATGTGAACAAGGGTTCCAGGCGTCTGCCGAAGTGTAAGGCACGACAAGCAAGCGTCGCGAAAATAGCAGGTTGCTTGAGACTGCTCATCGTAAAGATGGGACACGGCGAGCAACGCGTGGAATGGTCAGCGAATGATGATGCGCGTGACGAAGCACATCAGAGAGAAAAGATGCATGTCTGAGTTCAAAAAATGACAGAAAAGTGACAGATGTCAACCATACCTCGCTAGATAATGCGAGTACGAGTGCGCGCAAGCGTGAAGGAATCCGCAGGACAGAGTTTGCGCGGCGCGGGAAGGAGCGAATCACCTAGTACTTACTCTAGCGTTCCAGTTCAACGGACCCTCGACTCGAGGCAACTACGTTTGACAACGCGGATGCAGAAGTCCGCAACTTGGCTTGATAATTCCAAGATGCCACTAAGTGCCTTGTATATGTAGCTTTATTCGATGAGTCTACCTCCGCAAGCCTTCACCATTCCGTTGTTCTGTACACGAACGCCATTCACTGTAATCTTGAGCTGGAATGTCAGACATCATACGGCGAGCCCCTGTAGCTCATATCAGGCCTGCGGGGCTGTCTGCCATCTGACCCCGTTCCTCGCAGACAAGTGCATGCAGAGCAAGCGTCGTCCCTGCCATCGTTCTGTACCTTGCAGAAGCCGCAATACCACTTCGGTGGGTCCTTCCTGGCTCCTCCCCCGCCTTTGCTGTTTATTAGCTCGAAGTTGGTGTAAGTGCTCATCGTGGTTTTAGTTGTTGTATTAGCCTGTGATGTGTTAGTCTGCTGTTGATGTGATGTATTATGTGTTTTGATATGTGTGGTGGCACGCATGTTGTCGTTTTTATATGCTGGCTGGCATTGAATTGTTGGTATTCAAGATTGTCACTATGAAGGAAGGAATCTGCAGGCGAACGACTTTTGATTGGCATTGGTTGCTGCGACGTAAACAGGCCTTTGAGTCCTGTCACAGCGCTAAAGACTTGAGTAAAATTTATGGGTAAGAGCATGAAGAGCATGCGTCTTGGAACAGGACCAGATGCTTAGAAAGTTCACAGACTGAGAAGGTGGCGACCCTTGTATGAAGGCAGCTGATGGCGCATGGGGATGTAATAGAGATCCAAATTGCAGACCGGAACAGAAGAACCAAAAAGTGACCATGAAGGAATGAGTATGAAGGAGTCAGTATGAAAGGATAGAGAAAACTGGATCGCAGTGGGATATTGGGAGGTAACTAAAGAATTGCTGGCTGGCAAGAGGGAGAACTCTTTGAGGTAACGTGCACGCGCTGGTTGTTCTGACCACGGATGATTACCATATATCCCAAGACTGTCGACTTGTCAAACAATCGATGATCTGGACTGGCATAATCTGCACCAGTCATGTTGCTGATCCAGTTCAAAAGTTGTCGATAATGGTGGTGATGATGCTGAAGTCGAGGTTGTAACCAGTGCCCTTGTGGGTCTGAGTGGCATTGTTCTTCTGTTTCTTCTTCTCTTCCGCGTCCGCGTCATCAGAGTCGGTCCTCTTGCGCTTGAGAGCCCCAGCCTTCTTCATCTCTGACTCCAGACGCCATGTCTCGAGCTTGAAGTCGAAGATCCAGTCGTCGGTAGCGTCTTCGTTTCTCACGGTGTAGCTGGGCCTGGTGTGGTGGAAGTTCCTGCTGTCAAAGGGGACGACCTTGATGATGCGTGATTCGAGGATGCGACCGAGAGCAAGCCATTCATAGTTGTGGCCATCTGCAGTGATAGTCCTTCTTCGTGAATGTGTCTTTGGGCCTAGCACCAAGTTCGACCTGCGCAGCTTTTGGATACTGACCATCAAGTCTGCGTTGGAAGCCATGAGTTGTTCTGCCGTAATCGCTGAGCCGTCTTTTGGGCGTACGGACTTGTGAACCCAGACCGGAATTGCGACTTGACGATTGGTGGTGCACTTGTGCGAGGGCTTACCATGGTACCTTTGCCTCGTCAGGATTTCCCATATCGATTCGCATTCGGCATGGACTGTCGCAGAGATGTAATCGGCCGTGCTGATCATCGCAATGGTGACGCGTTGTCTGATCCTCTTGCTCTCATTGTAGTGGAACTTGGCGCGTCGCTCGGCATGCTCTACTTGGTGTTAGACGGCTTGGGATACCTCCCAGATGTATGAACATACCCCACCCGTTGAACATGGAGATCCAGGTTGAGGGATTCAGCTTCTTGTTCCAGACTAAGTGACGCTCGATGCCTTCTTTGGTCAGGTTGTTCTCGAACTTCACCTCGCCAACCGTCTGGAATGCATTCCCTTCACGAAGCCTGAGTTCTTCGTTCTCTCGGTGTCTTACATGCGTATCCTTACTCACACGGGAACTCAAAGTCGCAGAGATCTCGTAGAAGGTACGGTAGAGGATCGATGGAAGCATATTGCTCTTGCCTCTGGTAAAAGCACGCAGCTGCTCTGGAGTCTCAGAGAATGTTCTATATTTCATTAGCTACCGGAATAGACTGGCAATAGAGACTCACATCTTGATAAGACCAATAAGTCTTGACGTGATTTCTTCGTTCTCCGGCTTGATGTGGACAGTGTCGCATTCTTCTGCCGTTTTGTGAAGAGGGCACCTGTGACTGTCGCTTGGGCCGACAACTCGTCGAGCATATGGCGACGGCTTCTCCTTCTCCGCCTCTGGCTCACTGGTCTCGATAGTCGGCACGTCCGCTGGTGGCGTCGATGTTGATCCTTCAGCTACGGAGTGCGCCGGACTGGTTGGTGGAGTGAGTTCTGCCATCATGTGTGTTAAGTAGGTCTAAGGGAATGGAGAAGCTGGAGTTGAGAAGCAGAGTGTATATAGATGGACGTCTTTTTATACCAACTAGAGGGTCGGCAGGTCGGAGTACCATTGGGTCGTAGTAAGAGAGACATTTTCATAGCCGAGACAGCCAGGTGAGAGCGCTCAGTGAAAGGCCGACGGAGCTCGCAGTAGACATGAAATGGGGTGGTATGTCAGTGGCAAACAGTATCTAATTTCCCAAAGGTTCCCCTCAAATATGTTATTAGAAGCCTTCAACCGGTTGTGCCAGTAGTAAAGTGCGATGGGAAACTGGAATCTGAACACGACGACGTGTAGCATGACGACTCGAGAAATTAAAGAGCCGTGAGAGAAATCAAAAACAGGAAACGTGGATATGCCCGAGCTTTAATGACCGTCAATACTTGGTATTGTAATGTTTGGTGCTTTGATGCGGCCTCAGACAGTACATGAAAGCAGCCCAAGCTATGGCACTAGTGCTGAGCTCTGATTGGGTGCGAGACCGGCTGTCATCGCGACACCTGTGCTCGAACAGCAGACGACATATGCAAGGCAACCCCGCTCGTTGCTGTACCTTATGCCGCCATGAACTCTATCGAGACTGAGCTCCTCAACAAATACAACCTCACGACTCTCTACCCTACAGAATGGCCGGCAGAGAAGGACGCAGCGGACGAGGGGGAGCTCTCCGAAGACGAGCCCACAGCAACAGCGCCCGCAGTGCGCCGGTCGCGGTCGCGATACTCGGTGCTGGAGGATAGGTCGAGGTTCTCGCGGCAGGTCCCGGGCGCCGAAAGGTCAAAGGATGGCGTGGAGACGCTGGTGCAGAAGGACGAGCAGGACCCGCTGGGCATGTACCCGAGTGTCGTCCAGGTCCTGCGGGCGCGCAATCTGGCGGTCGAGGACGACATCAAGCTGCGTGTGTATATATGAGATGTTACGTGGAGCCGTTGCTGACATGACATGCAGGAAACCGCTTCCTCCTCAGCTCAACCACCTTCTCGCCGTCCCTCTTCCTGTCGCAGGTCCACAGCGATGCCTCCACCGACACGCTCCTCCAGGGTCTCGACTTCCTCTCGCGGTCGATTGAGCAAAAGTCAGCCTCCCTCAAGGTCCTCGTCGAGACCAACTTCGAGCGCTTCGTCGGCGCCAAGGCCACCATCGATCGAGTCTACAATGAGATGCGCGAGCAGGGCAAGGACTCCGAGCCGCCGCGCTCGACACACGCAAGGGGCGCCAGCCGCACGAGCTTCTCTGGCAGAAAGCTCAGCATCTCGCAGCCGCCAGCACCGAGCGAGAAGAGGAAGAATGCGCTGGTCAAGGAGAGCGAGTACGGCGTGCACGGCATCAAGGTGCCCCTCACAGAGGTCGCTGTCAAGGCAGAGGAGGTCTGGGGCCCTGCGCTTGGTGGTCGCGACAAGGAGGAGACGCTGAAAGCTATCCTCGAGTCGGTGGAGAGCAACCGCGGGCTGTTCGAGGTGGGGTCGACGATCCAGGACGCCATCCGCAGGAAGGACCACGAGACAATCATCGAGGAGTACAAGCGCGCACGCAAGTACACCGAGGACGCAAGATACATCGTGGAGCAGGCAAACTACTCGAAGATGGCCCTCACCGACGCGCAGATACACCAGATCATCGTCACGGCTAGGATGTGGGCAGACGTGGAGCGCCAGATTGAGCAGTTTAAGAGGGACGCCTGGAAGAGATTGGCGTCGACGCACTTCACAAAGCACAACACCGGGACGGACGACACAAAGTCAGACGAGTACATGAGTCTGATCTCGATCATGCTGGAGCTGGGCGTCGAGGATAACCCGATTTGGATCTGGCTGTTGTCACGCTACGAGCACCTCAAGTCTCGCCTCAACGTTCTGTGCGAGCGCTCTCGTATCGAGATTGAAATCTTGCGTCGTCATCTAGCCAACGGCGAAAAGCCGACCCTGAGATCAGTGCAGAAGCACCTACGTGCGGTCCCCATCAACACCAACGCGACACCTGAGCCCTCCAAGCTGGACGCACCGAAGGTGATCGAGTTTTGGGAGCATGTGCATGCTTCGATGACAACGCTGCTCTCTACCAAGGGCGGTCTGCTCGGTGAGCTGATCGAGTACTGGGATATCGCGCAGTCGTTCATGAGTGGACGCGCTCAGCGCAGCATGCCGACTGGCTACCAGAACCAGTCTTCTGTGCACCACAAGCTTACAGATCAGAACAAGATCGAGCTGGAGCAGGGGACGACGGAGCTGATCAATATCATCCGCGAGCATCTCTACTCGTTCTTCTCTGATCCACCGATCGAAGACGTGTCTGCGCTGTTCTCACCGCTGCCCACTACGCCAACGCCGACGACGCCAAGGACGCCTCTGACAGCTGCGTTGAGCCCTACAGCAGGATCGCGGTTCAAGTTTGACCCCAACAACGTACCTCCACCGTCACCCAGCCGGGGCGAGACGTGGGAAAAGTACGCTTTCTGGCCACCTCACGCAAACGCTCTCTCTGGCTCGCACTACCTATCGAAGTCGCTGGTCCTGATCGGCACAGCTGCAAACGAGCTTGCTTCGTTGCGACTGCCTGCAACTGGACCGAGCTCGCGTCTGGACGAAGCGCTGCGCCTGCTCGTTGGCGGCGTCCGCGAGCGCTGCATCTCTGCCATCTGCGCTGCGTGGAACACCGACGCCGAGAAGATAAAAGTGCTCGAGGACTGGACGCGCAACGCCGACCGCAAAGACACGACCAACCTGCCGCAGCGCTTCCTGGCTGTACAATCCTTCCTGCTGAACCATCTGCAGAAGATTATGTACGTCGAGGCGTCGAGCAAGACAGCTGTCGATGTGGTCGTGCCCCCAAGCAGCAAGCTGCTGCAAATGCTGAGAAGTCAGTTTGTGACAAGTCTGTACCGCACGCTGAGCGGCATGGTGGAATGCGCAGAGATGGGCCGGGGCGCACTCGGGTCCTCGTTCCAGACCAAAGGCGACGACCTAACCATCGACAACGACGAAGACACGACGGACGCTTGGGGCAAAGTCGACGCCAACAGCAAGGTAGACCTCATTTCCACTCTTGATTGATGATCACTAACCCACCCAGCCCACGCGCCTCCTCCTCACCCTCTCCAACATGTCCTACTTCCAATCCCAAACAACCCCCTCCCTCCTCTCCCTCTTCGAAACCCTCTTCAGCGTCCAACTCACCTCGGAATCCACACGAATCCGCGACGTCCTCTCCCAACTCGACACCCAACTCTTCCAATCCTACACCAAACCCCACGCCGCCATGATCCACACCTGGATCACCACGGGCATCTCCTCCCCCTCGTGGGCCGCCGCGGCAACACAGACCCCCGTCGCCTCCCTCTCCCCCTCCCCCTACGTCTCCACCGTGCTCCTGCACCTCGTAACCATCCACTCCACAACCACAACCACCATTCCCACGTCCCCCCTCACCTCGCTCATCCTCAAATCCCTCTTCGAAGCAACAACATCCTCCCTCCTGGCCGTCTTCTCGTCCCCCACTCTACCGGCTATTTCGTTTCCGCAGCTCATGCAGGCCACGCTGGACGTCGAGTTCATCAGCCAGACGCTCGCGAGCTACACGACGGACAAGGCGAGTCAGATGCAGACGGACGTGTACCAGGTGCTGGATGGGAAGACGGATAACAGTGCGCGGGCGCGGCTGCAGGAGGAGTTGGGGGGGTTGAGGGTTGGGCTGAAGAAGTTGAGGGAGGGGCGGAGGGGCCAGTTTGTGTGTTTTCGGAGGGGGAAGAGGGGCACGGTTGCGTCGCCGAATACTGAGGAGGCTGAGCGGGGGCGGAGGTAGCGTGAGAGTGTAGGGGAAATGAATATATTGCGTTGCGTTGCATTGTATATACTTCTGTCCTACCGCTGTGGTTTGTGTACGTGGCCATCTACATTCAT
The DNA here is from genome assembly GCA_016630955.3 of Didymella arachidicola. Classification (NCBI taxonomy): domain Eukaryota; kingdom Fungi; phylum Ascomycota; class Dothideomycetes; order Pleosporales; family Didymellaceae; genus Didymella; species Didymella arachidicola. The sequence continues at coordinate 704,894 of CM050000.1, read as the reverse complement.
CCTCGTGGCATACTAGGTGTTACATTACATGTCCGCATCAGCGCGCCTCGGCGCTCCTCGACGCACTCCTCATCGCGGGCGAAAACATACCGGGCGCAAGCGCAATTTTATACGTGGGGACGCGGCGCTGGCTGGCCTTTGCACTGCCATTCGCCTTGGGTAACGAGTCTTGCTTCTCGTCTGTCTCTGTCTCTGTGTCTGCCTCGTCGTTTGATGGTTTAGATGTACACACCTCGGGCGCTCGCTCATCACCACCACCCCGCACCAAGTCCTCACCCTCGACCGCCCTCGGCTTGGGGATATCCATGATGGAATCCGCGCGTCTCTGGTGGGGCGGGGTGGGTGTGTCTGGCGTGGTGGATGGGGAGGCTGTGGGGGTAGTGTTGCTGTTTGTCCAGGGGCCGTGCTTCATGGCGAGCAAGGGGGAGGGGCTGCCTGTTGTTTCGCTCGCGTTGGCGATGAGGTCGTCGGAGCTGGCTGCTGTCTGGGAGAAGTCGGTGGGCGGGTGGGGCCAGGGCGAGATGCCGAGGCCTTTGGGGGTGGTGAAGGTGGTGATGGCGTCTGCTTGGGAGGCAGAGGCTGGGGTGTTGGATTCTGGATGCTGCACTTCTGGGTGCGGCAGCCGCCCCATGATGCTCAGCCGCCCTGTGCCGGCGCGCGCCCACTCCCATATCCCGCGGCGCGGTGGTGACAGGGGCGATGTGCCGTTCGCCACCACGGTCCCCTCGTCCACCTCATGCGGCGGACGGGGAGACGCGGCGTCTGAGCTTGGGCGGGGCGCGTCGCGGGCTGGGGGTGGCTTTTGTGTCGGCTCCCCCGGAGTGATCTGGCGCTTGAGCCTTTCCCAGTCCTTGGTCGCCTCCGGACTGGGCGGACGGCTTGCGAGGGCGGGCTCGGTCGAGGTGCGGGCGGTGCTCGTCGGCGGGCTCGTGAGGCGGCGGAGTAGAGGAGCGGCGGCGGAGCTTCCGGGGCGAGGCGGGCGGGCTGCTGGCTGGAGAGGCGGGCTTGGAGGCGGGGGGCGAGGGCGGGCCTGCGGGGCTGAGCTTGTGGAGGGTGCTGGGGATCTGGCGGAGGGCGGGGCGGGACGGGCTCTGGGCTTGGGCGCTGATTAGTGTTACTACTAGAGGCGCGCAGCAGCAGGCGGGCTACTCACGCTGCTTGCCCTTGGCCTTGGCCGTGACGTTGCAGTGCGGCGCGTCGTCGTGGTCGTGGTAGGCGCACTCCTGGCCCGGGGCGGTCGGGTCGTCGAGCAGCAGGCCGCCGGTGCCGCGGCGGATGGCGTTGACCAGCTCGACGGCAAAGTCCGGGTTGCCGGCGAGGCACTGGCGGTAGGCGTCGGCGTCGCGCTCGCTGTCCGGGTCCATGAGCTGGCGGGCGGCGATTTCGACCAGCAGGCGGCGGAAGGGCGAGGCGACGGGGCTCTTGCGGTACAGGTCGTCGAGCTCGTCCGGGTCGGGCACCAGCTGCGACTCGTGGAGGCCCTTGCGGAACTGGTCCATGGCGACGTTCTTCAACGCCGCCATGTCGAAGCGGTCGCACAGCCGGTAGAGGGCGTGGCAGCGCACGGCGTGCTCGTATTTCTGTGTCGCATCGGGGATATCCGACACGTCGTCCAGCGTGCCCTGGTACAGCCACTTGACCAGCAGCTCGAAGCCGGCCGCGTCGTGCTCAGGCAGCTCCAGCGCATCCTTCCTGTTGCCGCTGCCGCTGTCGCTGCCGTCGCCGTCCGCCTGCCCCGTCCCCTCCAGCTCGGCCTCGAGCGCCGCCGAGTGGTGGCAGAGCAGGTTGCGGTGCAGCGTCCAGCGGCGGCGCGCGTCGCCCACGTAGACGTCGATCATGGGGCCCGAGAGCAGCCTGTCGCGGTGCAGTTTAGCCTTTGCGCGCACATGCAGCCGCTGCGAGTGGAGGCGATGCGCCAGCGCCGGCCGCACTGCGACACAGCGCGGGCGGGCGTCGCTGCCATCGCCGCCGCACGCAGCCAAGGGGTCCGTCGGGGTCACATACTCAGCAAAGGTTTGCGCGGGCACAAGGCCAATGTTGCCGTTCGCCATTCGCAGCCGCGGGGTGCTGTATGCAAAATCACGATAGTAGACGAGCGCTTCGTGCCATCCCATGCGGCGCGGTGATGACACAAAAGGCGCTCATGGGCGGAGGGAGGCAAAAGCAGGACAGCGACGAGGTGCAGAGAAGCGCAGAGACATGCAAGGGACGGAGCTGTCACCCGCCTGACATGCACCACCACCACCACCAACACGGCGCGAACCGCTGCGCTGAGTGGGCGGCTGGCAGCCAAGAACCTGGAAGCTGCCCAGCTGGGAACGGCTGGGGATGACGTCTGGCGGGTGGTACTGCATGCAACATGATTGGCTGCATCCTCCTCGACTAGACTCGACACTCGACACTGTCACTCTACACCATCAATCGCAAAGCAGTAGTCGAGCAGAATACACAACTCACCTATCGAATTGCAACCTCCTCTAAACCATCATCAAATCACCCAAAACCCATCAATCTCTCTCTATCCATCCCATCTACTCCTCCCCTCCATCCCCTCTCCCTATCCAACCCTCTCACCTTATCACCCCCATCCTACCATCTAACCAGTACCCAACCTCCCACGCATCAACCCTCCACACCAAACACCTCACACAACACCCCCAACTAAACCAGCAAACCACGCATTTAAAAAAAATTTATTCCTTCTCTTTACCACCCCCTGAACCCTCCTCCCTACCCAAAACCTTGCTAGACGCCTCTTTTTACGCTCCTCCTTAGGAGCCCAGCACCTATCCTGCAGACTGTTCTGTGTAAAAATTCCCCTCTCACCCTACCCTGCTCCCCAGCTCCTGCACAGCGCCTCCCCGTCCGCGCCCTAAACTGCTTTAAAACGCTACACATGCGCGTGACATCTACACCCCTCGCGAAAGCAGCGCGGTATCATCTCCTCCAACGTACGCAACACTTGCATGCCACGGGCGGGGTCTGCGTCAGGCCGATCCCGCAGCGACAAGACAGTGCCAAACGCCTCGTCTTCCATCGCAGGGGGTGACGACGCGGGTGTCCTGCGTTGATCTGCGTTTCCCACCCTCCCACCACCTACCTGTGCATCTCCCAGCGCTCCAATGTTCGTCGTATACCCTACTTCCTGCTATTTCTGCCCTGCTTCTTCTGTATATGGAGTTCTGGTACCCGCGTCTGAGCTTGGTGGTTCCGAGGCTAGCGTGGCTGCGCTGGGGGCTGGGCGCGGTGGGTGCGGAGGGGAGGCGATGCGTCTGCAATGCGCGCTGTTTCTTGCGCTTTCTGCTCTAGAGACGCTAGGGCGCTAGAGGGGAGCGGTGCTGTGTGGATAAGTAAAGGTGGGAGGTCAGGTGTTGGGTAACGTACGTGGGTCTTGTAGGGTGTTTTAAGAGAGGCTTATGTAGCTGCTAGTAGGGATTGTGTCTGTAGAGCTTCCTGTAGTGTTTATACAGTCTAGTTTTGCGACAGCTGCTTAGAAAGCTTCTGGAGTAGCGGGTTCGGAGCGGTGCTTGTCTGGTTCGCGGCGGGAGGACGTTGAGCGTTCGCCGGGCATTGTTGTGTGCATAGGTTGTAGTAGAGGTATTGGAGAAGCTGCAGGATGGCTTAACGTCTGGCCTTGGATCTGGATAGCAGCGAAGGAGGATGGTGTTTGAGGCCGGTCGAGGCTCAGAGGAGAGGAGTGGCCTGGAGCACGGCCAGTGGCAGGTAAGAGACGTGAGAGCACTGAGCGGTGAGAGCGACATAGATTGACAGGTAAGAGAAATTATGACTATCTCTAAAGGAAGCTGGAGAGACTAACAAGCTAAGGCAGTGCAGAGCGAGCAGCAAACTACGACAAACTATCAGACTGAACGCACTCTAGAAGAACAGCTCTACGTCCAAATCGGGGAGTGCAGCGCCGTGACTCACTGCTCCTAAAAATGCACCAGGCACCAGTCGCCCACCCGCTACTTAGACATCGGGTTCAAGAGGATGTCAGAATTGTACGAGTACTCTGGCTGCATGTTTATCGTCAGGTCTGTCCCGTCGTCTGTCATGTCAACGTCGGCTTCTTCGCTTTCCGAGTACGTGTCAGAGTCGTCGAGGAGCATCTCTTCGTCAGGAATAACAAAATGGCGGTCATAGCCGGTCTCTCGCACGCTGCGGTTGATGTCTCCGGCACCTTTGCCCTTTTTGCTCTTCACGATACGGCCCTTGCGGGGTTTGGTTGTGCGGATTGGCGTTGCTGGTACCTCGAAAACTGGCTTAGTGGGCGTGCCAGGCGAGGCAGAGGCAGTGTATGATGAACTCTGACTTCTTTGAGAAGCTGGACCAGAAGGTCTTCCCGCATGCAGGCTACCCTTCACAGATTTGGTGGTTGACTTCTTCGCGCTTTTCTTCGTTCGCACTTGGCTGTTCCTTCTAGATCTGCCCTCCATAAAGGACTCTACTAGAGCATCGTTGTCATAGATAAAACTTGGATCGTCAAAGTCAAACTTAATGTAGGGACCATCTTCGTTCTGCTCCTAGACGTCATCGGGTATGGTGATTGGTAGAGCTGCAGCTCGCGCTGGAGATGGTCTCTGTGTTGGCAGTGTGACGGAGGGTCTCTGACTCTGGCGGATTATGTCTTGATTGGCCTCTTCAAAACGTCCTTGTATCTCCATCAAGAGGTGATAGAGGTCCGCCACTGGTAATCCCGGCGCCACGACCATGAGATCCGCGGTCTTCTGCCGCTGGTTGAAGTCTGCGATGTCGACTAGGGTGAGCTCGATGCCGTCATCCGCATATGAACGTGATGGTGACGGCGGTACACCGACTAGGTTTGGCCGTAGGCGTTTTTTTGGATGTGTTTGGCTTTGGGAGGGTACAGGCACGCTCGGGATGACCGCGTGTGATCTCGGCCGGTGCTCGCCGAGGTCTCTGTCCAGCCAGGAAGCTGAATCCATTTCGCGCTTTGGTAGGGGTAGAAGGTTCTCTGAAGACAATTAGCGCGTGTTTTGTGTAAATTCAAGTCACCACTCACACAGAAGCAGAAAAAAACCTCTCTTCGTACATTGTAGGATCGTGGGTGCGAGCGGGGCGTGGCGGTTTTGCAAACAGCCTCGCTGTCTGAGCTCGGTCGTATTGTTTTCCCGTGGAGGAGAAGGGGAAGGATCCTGGGAAAGGGGCGTGAGATAGGTTGACCTTGCTGGTAGACCTGTCAGACCGGACTGTAGCTGGATTGCTAGGAGATTTCGGCATACTATAAGCACTAGCAGAGTCAGCTTTGAGTTCGATCAGTTCGAGGACTGCTTCATACCAGATGGCTGCGCTCGCGGCTGTTTCCAGCAGCTCTACGGAATCGCTCTCATCATCGCTGTCAATTGTGATGGGCATTGGCTGGTGTGCTCTAGGCCGAGTGCCAGGACCGAGGGGCTTTGACTGCTTGGTCTTGTCTCTTTTCTTCTCCTTCGCCGTCAGAGGCGTGGTCTTGGAGCGCCGAGAGGCGGAGCTGGCAACGGCCATCTTGTTATCTTGGGCAGCTTTGCGGCGACGCTTCTTGGACTTTTTGAGTTCTGGGAAAGGTAGTGGCTGGCGAGGAGCAGGCCGTGATGATTCCAGTGGAGGATCCCCATGATCATGATATGATGTTGATCGACGCTTCTTCTGCTTCTTGAGCTTCTTGGATTCGCGAGGCGTGTCAGATCTGCTGGTGTTGCTAAGTTTCTTGTGCTTCTTATGCTTCTTGAGCTTCCGGGAAGGCGATGATTGGCGAGGAGTAGGTTGGCAGGCGACCAAAAGAGTCTCTTTGTGGTTGTGAGATGTATCTCGTCGACGCTTCTTGGGCTTTTCGAATTTCAAGGGTAGCGATGCGTGACGAGAGGACGTGCGGGGCGTTCTCGAGTGAAGCTCTCCATAAACGCATACCCCCTCCCGTCGAACCTCCTCCAACTTCTCACACACACCCAACCCTCCCAACTCAGGAGACGGCGCCTGCTGTCTCAATCTCAAACCCTCTATCGTCGACTTAGTGTAGCTCCCAAAACCACGCTCTGCTCTTGTCAAGATGTCGCACAGTGGCAGACGAAAAACTGTACTTTTCTCCTCGACATGACTACCACGGTTGCCGGGGCCACGCGTGAATTGAACGGGCCACTTGGCCATGCTGCTTGCTGTGAGACGGTGGGATGGTCAGGTGAAGGTGAGCAAACAGGCAAGAGCAAACGGTGGGAGGCTAGCCGACAACGGCAGGCCGAACGAGCAACTGGTTAGTTTAGATACATGGTTTTGAATGCGTTGCAGGTAAGTCTAGCTTCAGGTTAGTGAATCTCTATTGACTATGCTGTCTGCAAGCACGTCTGTCTTCCTAGCCCCTTGATTCCTTCCCTTGCAATTGATACTCAACTAGCGCAGACAACGACAGGTAAACCAGCAACGTCTTGACTTCGCTGCATAACCCACGATTAGCGAGTCCACAACACCAACCCGCGAAGCACACACGCGCCCGCATTGATGGAGCAGCAGCTGCTGCCGATTAACGGCCGTGTCGTGGGTTGACTGTAAGGCTCATCGCGCTACCCTGGTGTGAGATGCTGGGATGATAGGATCGTTGCGAGGGGTACCTAAGGAGGAGCAGTGGTGCGGGCTGGTGTGTGAAAGGGAGAAAGTGCGGATGATGAGACGCCATGGGATAAAGAGAGGAGATCGAGGGAGAGGTGATTAGGATCGGGACTGGTGGGCGGAGTGGATGGGTGTGCAGGGTTGGGTCAGTGTTTGTTCGCGGGCTAGCATGTAGTGGGATCGGTGATGTGTGCTGTGTTGACGGTTTGTGGAGGCTTGCGGATGGAGTCATATCTAAGCATTCACCTGAGAGGCATTTTGAACGCATTTTCCTTGGCCAAGCCGGCCCTGAAAGAAGGTACGGGCTGGTGTTAGGTGCTCGTCTGATGAACGTACTAATCGGTGTCTGCTGCCACTGTGTCGTTACTCATCCGGCGATATGCTCACCGTCTTTGAAGACCTTGAACTCAGGAATTTACCTAGCATTGACTGTATGAATGTTTGCGTAGTAACTTTACGCTTCATCTGCGACACACTGAGACCTGCTGCGATAGGTAATCAAGGGCTTCGGTTTGCGATTCTTGAGCACATACCGTGGAACATGCATCGGCCGATACACAACGTGTTCCGGTGGATCTAGCCACTATCTTCGCTGATATTGATGATTGACCTGAGGCTGAGATAAGTCCATTGCAGGTGTAGCACGTGTTCAAGCACGTGCGTTGAAAGTTGCATGCACGCTGGGAGCCTGCAATAGTATGTGACTCGTCGGATTTCGGACGAGCTTCGTGCTCATGGTCATGATTACTTATCTCTTTGGCACTCAAATCGGTTCCAAGCGTGAGGGGGTAATTGTGTGGCTTGCCGACAGCCGATGAATGTAGTGACGACGACACCCACACGTTGGCAACATCAATATAAAGGATGCGTGCAACAGGGACCGTACCTCATCATGAAAGTCAGGATCGCACGAGATGAACAGGCCAGATTGGCGTTTAGTAGTTGGCAAGAGGAATCTCAATTCGTTGAGCAACCTTTTGTCGCTCTACGTCGATACGGTGTTACCGGGCGTCTTTCAGCTTCTGCAGCAACTCCCTCATGCTTCCCGCATAGACATCGAACTCTCCAAAAACCTCTGTGACTGGGTCGTGCTCTTCAAAGTCTAGGTACGCCGTCTTGAAACCAGCAGCTCTCGCAGCAATCAGATCCCATGCGTGCGCGGCGACAAACCACCTCTTGCCATCGCCCTGGTCACCCAAGCCCTGCTTCGTCAAATGATCCTGCGCACGCTCATAGACCCTGACATCGGGTTTCGCAATCTTGAGGTCGTCGCATGACAGCAAATGAACCTCGTCAAGCTCAATATTGGCGTTGTGATAGTATGCAAGTGACGTCTCCACGCCCCCATTCGTCACACCGTAGACGTCCCAGCCTGCCTCTCTCAGACCGTCAAAGCACTCCTTCAACCCCTCGCGAGGACCCATACTCTTGAACGCCTTCATGATGACAGCAACGTCATCGTCGCTGACGGCGTCTGCTGGCAGATCGACAATCAGACAGGCGCGCTTGAACGTCAGCTTGAGGACTTCGGCGATCGGCTTGTACGATCCAGCGAGAGAGATGTATGTGAAGTCTCGCTGGGCGGCGTAGAACCAGGCGAAGAACAGTGTTTTTGGGTCGCTCTTGGCTGTTGAGAGCTTAGAGCCCAGGCGGTCGTGGATCGCTTGTATCGGCGCTTCGAACTCGAAGCAGGTTCCGATCACATCGAATGATGCTGACAGTGTCATTTTGAGATGATTGTTGATGGGGTCGATGTTCTGAATGGGGAAACTGTTGCAGGGAGTACATGTTGGGCCACATGGATGGTAAGCCAATTGTAATGCGGGGGTGACGGCAGTGACATCACAGGGTCCAGACTTTCTTACACCTCGGTCACTCGCTCACCCACATTTCCTCAAAGTCTGTGCATGCTACAGAGACATGTCAAAACTAGGCTGCATGGGTGCCCATCCTACCATCAAGATACCCCTGCATGCACGTGCTCGCGTAGAGCGCTGACGCTGGCCTGAAGGCGGGGCCAAGCTCCATACCAAGCTTAGTCTACCTATCTCCGGCATAGTCTACCTTTTGACATCAACAAAGATCTTCTGAAGGATTGCTCAAACACTCAACCTTCCAAATTGTCCTCTGTTTTTCAAAATGCCATCGGTGGGCACTCTGATCTACTACAGCGCCGTGGTCGCCTGGGCCGCTGGCATCTATCAGTTTCTTATCAAGGACCTGCTTACCGTCACTGTCGGCATCGGACGAGTGATCCAATCTATCGATGAGTTTTCCTACACATGTCAGCGCATCGAGCACCCGCAGTTGGAAGCCTGCGAAGACCTGTGGCTCGATGAACAAGAAAGAGTCATGTACGCAGCGTGCGCCGGGACAAAAAGCAGGTTAGCCTGGAGTCCTGCGATTGGGCAGCTCGATGTATCTGGCCGGAGACCAACAGGAGCGGAATTCATCGCGTTGGACATCGATTCCTTTGGCACCAATGGCTTCTTTTCGCACCGCACTATTGTGCCTAGAGGCTCTTACGGTGCACGAGGCGATGCAACACTTGACACCGTGGGCTTCACAGGTGAAGTCATCGACGATTCTACCATCCACTTCTACTTCGCCAATGTGGCGCCTTACTACGGGACCTTTTTCGATGCGAAGGAAATGGGTGCGAATGCTACCCTGGAAGTTTTTGAGTTCAAGCGTGGAAATGACGAGATGAAGCACCTCCGTACCATCCACTCGCCTGCGGTCTGGACACCCAACCGCCCTGCTGCAATTGGCGGAGGCGCTTTCCTTGTGACCAACGACCACGGCGTCAAAGTCGGCTGGAAGACGGAACTCGAGTCCATCATCGGCGGTGGCACAGTAGCGTACTGTTCTCTCACCGGAAAGTGCCACACAGCGTCCGCTCCCGCCGGAGTCGACATCAGGAAAAACCTCAAGTTTCCCAACGGCCTTGCCAAGGGTGATGATGGCTTGTTCTACGTACCTAGCTCCGCAGACGGAACGGTGAAGGTGTTCGCGCTGCAGCCGAATCAGACGTTGACGCAGCTGCACACGATCCGCGTTGGCATGCCGATGGATAACATCACACCGGATGCAAAGGGTGACCTTTGGGTGCCTGGGTTCCCCGATGCGAGGCAGACATACAAAGGCTTGGCTAATCCCTATGAGGAAATCTCGCCTGCAACCGTTTTCAGGATTAGCAAAGTCAGGAGTGAGGGTAGTGATGGAAGACTGGAGTACGAGGTGAAGAAGGTGCTAGAGGATAAAGAATCCAAGGTCATCAATGGAGCAACGACGGTAGTTCACGATGTCAAGACTGGCAGGCTGTTCCTTGGCGCAGCGGCTGCACCGTATATCGTTATCTGCGAGCCGCGCAAGTAGAGCTTTTCATAATGGTAGAGCTCAACAGACGTTAGCATTCGCTCGGTATGGCAATGTCAGAATCGGGTTCTGTGCGAGGGTTAATGAGCGTTCAATCAGGACAGTGGTGTGACTTGATAGTTCGTACTTACTGGGTGTTTTCAGTCAGAAGCAGACATGAGGGATAACCTTAGAAGGTCGTCGGGAGCTTCATGATCCTTCCAGCTGAGTCTCGTACGTGCTTGGATCATGATTCGAGGTTTTATCAGGGATGTTGATTGTACAACATCGGATAAAGCCGAAAGAGAATATTGGAGTATTGGAACTAGCGGTGCGAGATCAGCCTTGCTATCGGTGGAGTCTCCATTTGAAACAGAGACGATCACTGGTGAAATTCGATTGGTTCGTCAAAACCCGCTCGGTGTGGGCCTAGACGCCTGAATCTCATGAGGCTAAGAAGCGCAGTGCGACTATAAAGAGCGGCCAGAGGAATGACAGTGATGTCTGTACTCTTAGCTACCAGATCTGGCAGCTTTTGCTTGGGAATAACGAAGTCAACATGTCGGTGAGTATATGTGTCTCCCCTGGAGATTCCAACCAGCAGCCGCATGAGCTCAAACCTGTGGCAGGCTTTTCGCGAGTTCCAAAAACGATGCGCGTCGCTCGTGGAGACGCTTGGGTATCATTGCCATACGCTGTGGTTGTTCACAGTGAGCGATCACAAGTCATTCATGTTGCCATTGGCGTCCGCGGGTCTGTCCAACTTTGCCGCCGGTCCTACACTCAACGCGAACTCATCTCATCCGCATGGCCTACTAAACACTGTATCTCGGGTACCGACCGTCCTTTCCTGGGTGTGGCTGAACCTCCTGGTCGCTTGCGTCGGTAATCAGCGGCGTCCTTCATCGGTCTCCGAAGATGCAATCAACAAGCCTTGGAGACCTGTTCCCTCGGGTCGAATCAGCCCCGGAAATGCGACAATCCTCTGGAAGTCCCTTCATTTGGTAGCACTCCTGTCGTGTGCATATCTCGGGGCACTCTCCAATACGATTTCGCTGTTAGGGATGGGTTATCTTTACAACGTCTTAGACGGCGCGGACCATTTACTTTTTCGCAACCTCCTTAATGCTTGCGCCGCAGTGGCGTTTGCGTTGGGTGGTACGACTGTCGCCTATGCGGGCGAGCCGTTCGCGCTGACCGCGTCGGCGGTGCATTGGCATTGCATGATCTGCGGTATACTATTCTCAACCATCCAGATCCAAGACCTCCGTGATCAAGAAGGCGACAAAAAGCGCGGGCGGTCAACGATCCCCATCCTCCTTGGCGACACGACTGGGCGTTGGACGGTTATCTTGTCAATGCTGACATGGTCGATCGTTGTGCCACTCTTCTGGGCACTACCTTGGTGGGGTTTCCTTGGGCCCTGTGGCATTGGGGCAACGGTCTGTGGTCGGCTCTTGACCATGAAGGATGTTCCTGCTGACAAGAAGTCGTACAATTTGTGGGGGCTTTGGGTAGTCAGCCTTCTGGCGGTTCCAACGCTAGTGGTGTAAAGTTCAACATTGGAACTAGGGCGGCCTGTGGACCCGCCTCTTCAGCCTGGAACTGTCCGAGCCCAGGGTGTCGGAGATCTAGTAAGAAGTAAGGCATAGGAATATCAAGCTGCAAAGTAGCCGTCCAGCGACTGTCCCCCCGATGACACTGTACATAGCCACTTTTAGCTTGCTTTCTGCAACAATCATGTCTGCCACCTTCTTAATGCGTCGTTCCCAGATGAGCACGGCATTTAGCCGGTCTCCAATGTTTGTGATGGCCGAGCTGACGTTATGCAGCGATGTACTACAGCGAGAAGGCTCGCAATAAAGATATAGAGTGGAACATGTTTCGCCTGTGGTGAACTACAGTGCGTTGTGAGACATATCACGAAGAAGGAAGGCACGAGAGGCGGGTAACCAACGCTAGCCAAAGCGTACATGCCATGGGTTTGGCGTCACTGCTTCGCAGCCTTGCGGATTGGACGAGAACTCCTTGTGTTCTGAAAAAATCAATTCGGCTGCCAACAGAGCTCGAGAGTGTCGTGACGGTTTTGGTGACGATTTGTCAGCTATTATCACCATGTTTGGTCATGTACAAGCAAGAATATAAGGCGTTTCTTTTGAATTGTTTGTGATACCTCATATCAATGAGGTATCAGTTACTGATCTACCGCACTGATTGATGGGTCTCAGTCATCAAGCCTCCCCGCTTCCAGCGTTGGAGAGTCGCAGCGCGCTCGACATCTTGAGCTTCCAGCGCTTGAGCTACTTTGCGCTTTCGATAGCATTGGCATAAACCAAAGATGAGGGCGAAAATTGCGACACTAGAAATCAGAATGAGACAGATAAGCACTGTGCGATTGGAAAGGCTGAGAGGGTTGCCGTCCGGCGACATGTTTAAATGGATGCGTGTATTCGTAAAACAGGCAGTAACAAACTAGGCAGAGAAGGGGGAGAGCCGGAAAGAGAGGTATGTAAAAATAGACAATACTCTGTTTTCTCGGGAAGGGTAAAGTCCAGGGGTATTGCGCAGCAGTGTATATCAAAAATGCTGGACTACGTACGGCGCATATGTTCGCAGCCAAGATGCGCTACTATTACCAAAATTGTTCGGCTTATATCTCCCCGACAATTGATACAGTATTTCTGGGCGGGGCAGCCTGCCATACTATAGTCGCAATATAGGGTGAGTCGTACTCAAACTGTGTGTTGTGGCCGTTGTGTGGATACCTGACACGGCTTCCCGTCGTACAATGTCGAAGGGCCATGAGTCTACACATCGATACTGCAATGGCAATGATTAACAGAAGTTTAATTGAGGGAGATGCGTACTACCCTTCGTAGCAAGGGCAGGCTCACAAAAGCTAGACCAACGATCATAAAGGAAAGCTTGCACTAAACAAAACATGCAATCCGTTGTCTTAAAAGCACAAACATACACACTTCAACGGACAACTTGATTTAAGAATTCGCAACATATGCTTGAGGATGCAAAGAGTAGACTGTGGGTGTGGCTGCAGTAGTCGGTGCAGAACGGTCCCTGCGAGCAAACTGTGGTAAGAGGAATGGCCGAGGTGCCGCATGCAGTGGTTGTGAGCGTTTGGACCTCAGGAGAATCCAAACGACGACAGCTAGTATAATGATGGCGAAGAGGAAGAGAAGACCGGTCAAAATATATGCCACAAGCTCACCATGGGTTTCTCCATCACTAGGTTGAAGAGCCATCGTTGTAGTAAAGTAAGGTACCGAGGACTGGCCCTGGTCGTCGAAGCTATTTTCAAGCATCCACTCTTCACAGCTTGCTTACATGAAATTGTGGCTGGCGCTCATCAGAGCGAATTGAAGGAGAATTCATTGCTGTAACCCAAGCGTACATTCATTCTCCAGATTCCTTCACGGGTGTCATCATGCTTGAGGCCACGCTTGTGATGCCGCTGCCATTTCCACTCAATCTACGACTATGCCGCTTCAATGTATCAGACGCAGTGCTCGCGGGACGTCCTCCGTTGGCAGCTTGTGTGGGGAAGTAATCGCCATTGTCGTATTCGTTTGCAAGGACTCGATTCGGTGTCCTGGCCCTGCTCTGTACAGGGCTCTTTCGAAATCCCTCAGGGCTCCAGCTCCAACATTGATTTGGACTTTGCCCTCCCGTGTGACTCCGCTGATGCCGTCGACCGGTCGGTGCAGCTGGCAGTTGCAGCCTAGAGTTGATGCCCATCCATAACGCCTCTTCGTCCTCGTTACCAGTGTCCCTCCAGCCACCCACGCCCTCGTAATCTCGTGTAAGTCCCCCTTCGCCGAGTAGGCTTGTGAAGGACCCACTCTTTGGACCAAGACGGGAATTTGGTACGGTCGTATCTTGTGACGACCCGCTGCCGTTGCTACTTCGCCGATTGCGGCTGCGAGGTGGAGACGATCGTTCGGGAGACGGGGGCTGAAGCCGTTGGGCAACAGGCTTGGCCGATATTGGAGACAGCCATGCACCCAAAAGTGCAGTGCCGAGTTGTGCGTAAACTATGAAGCCACGGAAGGCTAGTAATGATAAGGCGATGGATGTAGTGGCCACCGCGAAGATGGCCAGTGGAACGGATGCTATAACAATGATGAACGGGGCAACCGCATACAGCGGATTCCACAAGCTAAGCTCGATGCTCACTTTTCCCAGACGAAACAACATGACTGGTGGTTTGGGTGCTTTGGCCGCCTGAAAGCGTTGAAGGAACGATGGGTAGGTGCTGAAGTGCAGCATGTGAGAATGCGGAGACGCCAAGCCTGTCAACCAGAATCCGTCTTTCAGCAGCGGAAGCTAATAACCTGGCGGCCACTCTTCTGTATGTGGATTTGACGCCTGTTTGACTGCAGTGCTGTGGGCTTAGCGTAAAGGTTCGCTAGGTTTGTTCTGATGGGTGTCGCTTCGGGGCTCTACGCAACGGCGCGTCTCATTCCACGCTTTGGCGACATGCCAATGCCTAGCACGATGGCACCAAGAGACGTCCCTTTGAAGATGCTTTCGTATTGCTCGACTTTCAGACGGGTAGAGTAGGGCTGGCGCCTGATGCGCATGAAAGTCGCTCCTGTCACAAGAAGCCAAGTGCCAAACAGTGCCTCGTAGCGGTATTTTTCGTACGCCTGTTCAAGCTGCGGACTGACCATTTTGTGTGAAAAGGGTGGTCCGAGTAGGTATCAGGGAAATGGTGCGTGAAAAGCAGTAAAAGGTGACGACAGGCGGTGATACACAGAGGGGAATGAGGTGAGCGACAAAATGAAATAGCGGTCGATATCGTGACTGTCATGACGTAGAATGTTCGCGGCAGCGTCATCCGCCTTGCCGTTCATGCCCAGAACCTCAGCGCCTACGACTTTGCCACATCACTCCACCACCAAGATGCACCCAAATGTTCTAAACATCGCTACGACTTGTCTCTAGAGTTCTTGCTTTCATTTCCACTTCTAAATGGCTGCACAGCATCTCCAGGCGTCTTTCGCGCGTTGTCTCATCCTGTGCACACCTCCTACTGCCCTTTGACATCCACAAATAAACATGGCTCTTTGAGCATCCACAGTGCAGGAAGATAAAAGTTATGATCCGGGCGCAATTGATCCGGAACATTCAAATCTAGTTGCCGCACATTACGTTACGCTCAACTCGAGCTTCATATTATCATACCACCACACGACCTATCCCAAATCATAGCTCGCAGCCTCATCAACGAGACGGCCATCGGTATGACATCGACAGCAGAGACCGCGACGAATGAACCATCGTTCGTGAGCCCAGGCCTTATTATCTCGCTCATTGTCGTACCCATTGCCATTGTTTCAGTGCTCATCATCACTGTTTTGATAAAAAAGGGCTCCTTTTCCAACGTAGCTAAGTACCTTGGGAACTGCCGCAACAGCAGTGCAGAGAAGCCGCAGCCTTGGCCTGGCCAGAATATACATACCATGGAGACATCCTCGACTAAAAGGCCCGAGTCAACCTTCGTCCAGCGGCACTTGGAGACGCTGCGTGCCTGGCAAAAACCTACGTTGTCCGCGCAGCCTCCGCTGCCACTTTACTTAGGTCGATCGACAGCGACGCGCCAACCTCGTCGAACAGTTGACACGAGCTTCGACGAGTGGGAGAAAGGATACCGTAATGTTCTCCCCAAAGGCCCAGCATATTGGAACCAGTATGGTGAAGCGATGGAAGCGCGTAAGTCGTGGTGGGAGAAGATCCATGACAAATTACGCAAGCGTTTCTTGAACGTCTGACAACTCATCCGTAATACCTCCAAATTTCGACATTCTCTCTGTTCTGGACTTACCGATTTCCCAGTATATACCGTTTACAGTAAGTGTAACCATAATCGTGATGTTCAAGAGCAAGACTATAGTGACAAACACTTCACAAATTAAGTACAACAGCACTGGCAGCCAACAGTACCCAAGTGAGCTCGCCCTACACCCCACAAACGACACGGATCGCGCATGCGCAAGCGCATGTTAAGCTTTATGGAGTGTAGTGTTCCTGTGCATCATGCAGCTCACGATGCGGCTCCGACCGAGCTCATTGCAACAGCCTTCTTGCGCTCATGTACAGCTTCCAGCCACGCCATGTATGTCAACAGCGGCCACTGACTCCTTGCTGACAGTTCCACAGCACTTTCGTGGTTTCGCTCCTCCGTTGTAACGTCAAAAGACCTTCGCGCGGCACTTACATGCGGCGATGCGATTGGCTCAGAACGCTTGTTTCAATGTTGTCGCATCACTAAGGTAGTACGCCGCGCACCAAACTTGGAGACCGGACAACCCATGCATATCGTGCGCTGTGTTTCAGTAGCCTTGTTTCGTTCTTTGTTCATGCCCAAATCTTTCCGCGTGTCCGAGCGACCCACTGGTCGATTCCTTATTGCCTATCACATCTAACACTTGACGAGATCCCTCGCGATAAGCGTTGAGGTCTGTATTCTTCTTGTGCAACATCTTACTTCTTGTAAAGGCCGAAGCCTGGGTAAGGAAGACTGCTGGCTCTAGATCCTCAAATGAGACTCTCTGTCTTGAGGCTCTTGCGCACAGTCGTATATCGACATGATGCTCAGCGCGTTTCGTGCTGTAGGCTTCGGGCCTTCGCTACCTCGACTGCCGTCGCTTGAGATATAGTGTCGATTCGGCGCCCAGCCGCAGGTAAACGTCTCCAACCACGACTCCCTGGAAATGCTGTCCGCGTGGCAGGCCACAAGCACCTCACCCGCACTCCTTCACTTCATGTATTAACGACCATTTGAGATACCCTATTACGACTTACATAATGTTTGCTGCTGGAAAGTCGGTCTGGTACCTGCTACTGGCGGGCTTTGCGACCGCCGCTCTTCTCTTTACATTCGCTGAACCCGCATACGATCGATACAACTTCACGCAAAGCTCGCACTCGGAAACCGACGACGACACTACCTTCTTATCAGCAGATACTATCACCGCACTCAAAAACGATGCGCGACTACACCATGCTTTGCTCAGTCTCACTGAGACAATCGCGCATACGTCAAGTGACCTTGGCCAAAGACTGGGCCTTACGGCTGTTCAGGAACTTGGGTCTTCGCTGACAGAGAGCGTGACCGGGCTTCGCAAGAGAGATCATGTCAAGAGACAAATGCGTGGAATGCTTGAAGACTTGAACCAAGCTACAAATGGCCTATTGGGTGGAGCGGGACTGAATAGCACTGGGGGATTGAGCGGTATACTTGGCGGCATCAGCAAGGCTCTGACAGACGGTTCCGCAATTCCAGCATTGTTTCTTGGTATTGGTGTTGGGTGCGTCAGCCGTCCCTATCTTCAGACCCGACTGACAGACATAGTGTGGGTGCCTCAACTGGCCTCAAGATCACCGATATGACGACTGCTGAAGCACAAGCATCGAAAGTTGCGAGTGCTTTTAATGCCTCCGCTACCGGTCTCAACCTGGCTGCACAAAACCTCGGAAAAGGTTTAGCAGGTCAGATTGCGCCTTCACTTGGTCAATCAGTCCTCGCCAACTTTCCAATCGGTCCCGCTGTGTTTGCACTAGCATCTGGAGTTGGAAACTCGACTGCGAAAGCCCTCAGATTGACAGACCGTGACTTCCTCCCATCCAATGACTCTGGCATCGTGGCAATAGCTGGGAACCTGGGTCTTGGTATAAGTACGGCAATCTTGTCAAAAATCGACTTTCAGGCGGTCATGAAAAGCGCCGGAGGGAACGATATTACAAGTGCTCTTGCAAAGCAGTTACCCCAGATCGCGGCAGCTGCGGGCAATGGTCTCGGAGAAGGAGCAAGATTAGGCCTGAAGCTGGGACAGTCAAGCCGAGCTGCCAGTACAATGGTGAAAAGGCAGACAAGCACAGATCCATTCCAAGGGATCGATGTTCCGGGAACTGTCAATCAGTTCACCAAGGGTCTCAGCCAATCGCTACTCACCGGTGTCAATTTCGCAAACCTCTCGAGCACCTTGAATCTCACTGGGAATCTGGGAGGAATGATGGATCCAACTATGTTTCCGGCACTCGCCGCTGGCGCTGGCTCGGGCATCGGCATGGGCCTAGCGATTGGGTTGCAGTTCAAGGACGTAAATGCTGTGGCTCTTATTGCGCAAGGGGGCAATCTCAGCAGTAACGACGTGCAAATTGCCATGGCAGCTGAAAATTTCTCTCAGAATCTGGTCTCGAACCTACTTCTCAACAGCACGATACTAAAAGATATTGGCAGCAAGCTCTCGAATGACACACCAGCGCTGCTTAGGAACGCCGATATAGCTAAGGCCGCGGAAGGCTTTGCTCGAGGATCCATCGAAGGTGTTGCGACTGCCTTGTCGTCGATCGGCGGTCTCCAGAATCTCCTGAGCGGCAACTACTCCAAGGATGCACTCATGAATGTACCTGTTTTGGACGCAACGAAGTTCAACGACTCGATCAACGGATCAACCGTAGGGTTCGCGCGTGGTTTCATGGGTGAAGGAACTATCTTGATCGGCGACGTACTTAGAAAGATGAATCAAGGCGCAAACAAGACAGCGTCATCTCCGCCAAGAAAGCGCGATGTAGATACTCCTGTTGGAAGCGCAACGATTGGTAGGTAAGCGAAAGGAATAGAATGTTCTCAGCTAATGATGCCCAGTTTCTTACAATGCGCTTTCAGTCCGTTCAGTGGCAAATAACACAAGCGTGCCTGTCGCCTTCCCTCTAGCTGTCAATGAAGCTATGCTTATGACCGGTGGCCAAAGGGTTATTGATGCAATCACCTGTCAAGGTATTGGGGGTATTGCATCTGTTGCCCTTGGCGCAATGAGTGCAAACAAGGGCAAGATGAGCATGAAAGGCATGATGAACGTCCCACTCGATCCCCGAGTAGCGGCGTCACTGCCCCAGGGCCCTGTTGAGTTCACCTCGGAGGGTAATTCATTTCGCATAGTGCTCAGAGATGCCCAAATATCGATCAATGGCCTCCCAGTCATCCGGTTTGGTATCATCACAGCCCTGCACGGTAAGCGACTCTGAGTACAACTTCTCAGCGCGTATACTGACGCCCCCAGTCTTATTTATTATGCTAGCGTTTCTGTTCACATTGCCGCTCTACCTCATACTTGGTGTCGTATGGCGTCTCTCTGTCTTAGCTGGGTACCCTGTCAACGAGGGCAAGAACAAGAAGTGGAGGATGGGTCTTCTGATAACCTTTGGCGTATCCGCAGTCACTGGTATCATCCTTGGCATGGCAGGCATGGGTAACTCACGACACTTCAGGGATGGGCATGGGGTAAGAGATGATTGGATAATCTGACTGCTTTCAGACTGACGAGTGCAGGTGTTTGGTCTCATCGCCTTCATTCTAGTTTTCCCGACTGTTTTCCTCACCATCATTCGCCTTCGATCCGAGGCCCTGTATCCTGTGCCAGCCACCTTCTCCGGCATCAAGGCGCCTTTTGCACTCTTCAAATCTCCCGATCAGCGCATCTACCTCGTCAGCGCTGTCCTTATCCAGCTGGTCTTTATCTTAGGTCAAGTCACGTTCGCCAACGGCTTCTCTACACTAAGATCAATATCGCTCTGTGTTGTCGATGCTGTACTCACCTCGAACATCGTCGCGGGCCTGATGGGTCTTCTCTTGATGATGCAAATCACTGCGGCAGGAATGGTCGGCATCCGCACATGGCTCGAGCAGCACATCGCCAAGCGTGAGAAAGCTGGCGTGCAACGCATGACTATAGTCGAAGCCGGTGCAAAGACTCGTAAAGGCTCAATCGCGACATTTGGTTTTGGAGACACCCGCTCTAGGGCGCCGCCGCCACTCAATCTCGATCGTCCGTCGCTTGTACAGCGCAAAACAGAAGAACTAAAAGGCATTGCAGATGAGAATATTAGTACTCCATTCGATGTACGCAACGAAGACGCCACAGACTCGACTGCCTTCGAAAGGCCGCGCCAAACCAGTCGGCAGCCATCTACTGGCTTGCGGGAGAACCCTTTCCTTTCACCAGCTGAACAACGAGACTTGAACGAGCGAGTGTATCCTAAGACGGCAGAGTATGAGTACCAATACACATCCGCTATAGACGACGCCACAGACTACTATAGCGTTCCAGTCGGCTACCGGCCCCCGCGCGCCGAAATGACTTCTGGCCGACCTTCTTCAGAACTCATAGACCCCATGAACTCGCCGCTACCACCAGGGCTGCGCCAGGCTCAACAAAGTTATGTTGCCCCACCTCCGAAGACTCAGGGTGTAACAACGGCGGATTTGTTTCCACCCCCGCCGCCACCGCCGATGGATCCGCAGATCCAGCTGACGGCTAGAAGTGCGTCGAGCAGTTATTCGAGACCGTTCAATGAGGGGCGAAGACCAAGCGGCGATGTGTTGAGAGGATTTGGGACTGGACCGGGCGATACGGTGAGGGCGCGACCGTATAGTTAGATTGTCAAACACTAGTACAATCCACAAGATTTCATCCATCATGTATACGAGATGACCCAAACAGCCCGCTCTAGTGCAGTCCATTTGTTCTTGTGACCTCCTTGATTGATGATCATTCATGAATAGCGTAGGAGCAGATGATCTATTGAAACCAGGCCCAACACCAGATTTCTCCAAGAATGAACAGCATGGACTCACATACGCCAGCGATGGCAGATTACACACCCATAATACCAACCCCCTAAATGTGATGCGATGAGTGATTCTTCTGATCATCATTGTTAGCTTCCTCATATTCACAATTTGTGTGGCATCGTTCGCCACTCTCAACATGCAGAGACGCCAACCCGTGGGCTGGACAATCGAAAGAAAAAGAACTCTCGTGATGGGAGATATTGCTCATGTATTAATACATCAAATGATATAGCTGTGTTAGGGTTAATTACTGCGCTGAAGCGTAAAGCGATGAGTAAGTATCTCAAAAAGTAAAAGCGACATATCACAGCATCATCGGCGTTGTTCACGGGCACATCCTACAGTTGTGCATGCACAAGGCACGACACCTTACTGACTATGTTAGGTTCTCATCCCATCACAAAATTTCATTATATTCTTTATCTTTTTGCAAGCAACTTCGATCTCTGAGTCTCGTATACAGGCAAATCTTCGTGATAACGTCAACAGCGATCCAAACAGCAGACCTTCACAAATCACTGCAATGGAGGCATTTGTACCCCCTTCAACATCCGCGTCGCACTATTCCAAAGAAGCAATTGGCTTCCTCGTCAGCGCCGGCGTGCTCACAGTCGTGGTCTGCATAGCGTGGGCATACATCCACCACAAAGGCGGACCCACAGAGATGATGCGCGTTTATCGCCAACGACGCAAAGGCAAAGGTAAAGCTCCTGACATCGAAATGGCTCGAGCAGAAAACCGCGCAAAGCTTACTGCAATACACGAGTACGAACAACGTAGGGCGCAAGACAAGGCGCAGCAAGAAGCGCAAGAGATCGTAAGTGCTGTGACGATAGGAAATGGACTGGTGGGCTCGTTAGTGACGCCGCCACAGCGCGTAGATCTTAGACAGGAGCAAGATAAAGAGTTTGATGGGAAGATACATGCGCAGCGCAAGAAGCAGATGCATGTTCAGAAAGGTAAAGTTGTGAAGAAAGGTTCGCTGGATTTGTCTGTTGAGCCGGTGTTTGATCCAATGTCGTTAACGATGGGCCGTGGAAAGGATATGGCTGCGCTGTATCGTTGACGGTGATCGATAAGTAAATATTTCGTTACTCAGGTAGCATCTCCTAATTCGTTCAGTAGCTGGATGACTTATCATGTAAATCATTCTAACTATCATCATCGTGCGCAAAATGCTCCCTTAGTGCTAGAACCATGCACAGCTGGCGACTTCCTGTTGATTTGCAAAACTTGAAGGCGACCAGTTTACAAGGCGTGCCCAGCAGTCATGCTTCACGCAGGTTTAATTGCATGAGCGTTTGCATTCTCTTGTTGCTACTGCCTCAACTACTGGCACTTCCTTTCAAAGTCCTATGTGATGAGCACATCGTCAAACAGGCGCTCATATCTCCTATAGTGGCTGATGACGCTCCCTCCTCTAACGTATGTGGCAAGCGAGCGGCGCACCCCACCAAGTTTGCCCATCTCTGCAGTCGTATATCTCAACAACATAATCATATAATATATACAAATTGATAGAGTAGATTAAGCAGTATCTTAGGTATCCTTTTTGCACGTACGTGAGTTGTGGCCAGTCTCCCTGCACCTCGTGCAGCGCGCCAGAGCCTGGCGGCTGAGGCCTGATCGCTCTCCTCCTTGACGCTCTTCATGAGCAATCTGCTGATCAGCTTCACGTTGAGCGAGTATATCCTCTCCATCTCCCTTTGTTAGGACTCCACGCTTCTGGAGTCGCTTTTTCTTGCGCTGCTTACGCTTTGACGCTGCTTCGTTGGCTCTCTCAAGGCTGGTGATCCGATCGCGCATCAGCTCAGCTGAGAGCATCATCACCTCAGCCCCCTTCTTGAGCTGGTTAATCCCCTCAATAATCGAAGCTGGTGATGAGCTCTTGTGCTGTCGCACGCGATTGCGTATCAACGTTGATTGAGCCTCAAGCTCACGTACATTGCTCGGCGTACGAGCCTCCCAGAAAGCCTCTGGTAGAGCAGCTGGAGTAGGTGTACGCAGCTGCACGTCAAGCCTTGATAGAACAACGTCTGGTTGAAGTGGAACAAGGCCTGCGCCTCGAAAGGCTGAGGAGATATTAGCTGACGTGAAGGATTGATCGAAGGCTGCCTTGAAGGCTGGCAGAAACTCGAGCTTTGTGATGTGGTTGATGTGGTGGCGGATTAGGCTCTCCACCTCACGACTGTACGCGCGCTTCAATGGCGAGAAGCAGCCAACGTCGAGAGGCTGCAGCAGGTGTGATGAGTGAGTTGGCATACAGAGCGTGTAGATGTTGTTCTCCTTGCAGAGCTGCTGAAACTCAAGAGAGTGGTGGCTTTCGTGGCTGTCAAGGATAAGCAGGCGACGTGCGCCTACTACCCGAGCCTCTATATGCTTAATAAAGTGCTTCAGCCACTCAACTCCAAGCTCGTTGATTGTCCAGCCGTTGTCGCTAACTGCAATCGCCCAGTCGCGTGGAATCTCTGTCTCCTCGTACCATGCAGACAAGTGATGCTGGCCGGCAAAGATAAGGAACGGTGGGATCGTCCAGCCAGCAGCGTTAATTGCAGCAATTAACGTTACCCACTCACGATTGCCTGGCTGCACAGCCTTTGGCCTGCCTCTCCTCTCTGATCCTGTCACAACAAGCTGGGTTGTAATCTTGCCCATCATAAAGCCTGCCTCGTCAAAGTTGTAGACGTCATCATCACAGATGCCGTACCTGGCCTTTGTCTGCTCTACCAGCTCAAACCAGCGGCTGATTAACACAGGGTCCTCGCAGAGAGCTCTTTGCCTATCGTACGCTCGATTAAAACGCGTCTTGAGACTGTCTGTACGCTTAACAAAGTTGGCTGGCCACTTCTGCCCAACCTGGCCAGCGCCGCGCACAGCCAGCAGCTTATTAGCCATATCACGTACAGCAACGTACGTAGGCGAAAACCCACGTTGGTCTAGGTTAAGTATATAGCTCACAATTGTCTCCTCTTCTAGCTGGGTAAGCTTCTTTGAGTTGGGCTGGCAATCGCGTCGGGCAGGTACACCAGCGCGTCGGCGGCGGAGCGTTGTTTCGGCTACATTGTAGACTGTAGCAGCTAGAAGATTGCCTGAGATCTGTCTAGCATTGATAGATGAGATAGCAAGCTGAATATCTGCTTCACTTAATAATAATTGAGTAACGTTACGCAGGGCCATTGTACGTTGAGATGAGAGGGGTGCGCAAACTGGGTGGGGTGCGCCGCTCGCTTGCCTGCGCCGCTCGCTTGCCACATACGTTATCGAAGGGGCTTGAACACAAGTGCATCACCGACGGCCCTGTTCAAGAACCAAGTAAGTCGCCGCGGCAGACTCGACATTTTTGTTCGGCACAATCATATTGGATTCTTCTAGCCGGCTATTGTGATGGTCACGAACATAAACGAGGCTGGACACGGAAAGCGGGGAACATCATGAAGTTCACAACGACGACTCTGTGCAATTACGAGACTCCGTTGTTGCGTAGAACATCAATGGCAGAGATCGGCCTACAAGACTTCAAGAATTTTGTGCATGACTACCAACAAGAAGGCACATACATGGAACATAGAGTTTCTGCGGGTGATACGAGCGCTGCGAGGGACACAAGATTGTTGCGAGCACAGGCATCGGTCGTGAAGGTCGAGCGTACTATCCTACAAGCTCAGGCCTGGCTGCAGCAGGGGTCTAACCAAAATACTACTTCGCTGAGCTTGGAATGGACGCAAACTGGGTCAGGCGCTACACGTAGCCGCACCTTGGCCGCCTTCGAGCAGCATTCGCTGGCGGTCTGAAAGGTCTACCACCAGCTGCGGTCTTCTTTTTGATCAGGCAGCGCGAAGCTTGCAACGCTTTTCTGCAAGATTAAATTCGCCAACAAGGGCGTAATGTTCGCTGCGTTTGGGTGCCGTGTAATGTGCGAGCATTTCAAGTCAGTTTGCTCAGTTGGGGGATCAAAGAAATTTTCAAAGGTAGTTGGTCCAGAGCCAACTTGAAGAAAGGACAAGTTCCTCATCTTCTCATTATCAAAATCGTTTTTAATTGTGATAATCTCTTCCGGTACGTAGTTTCGCCGCAGCTGCGAACCCAGGCGACCAGTAACCTCTTCGATCCAGTCTCGTCCATCTTTAGTCAGTAACACCGATACCTCGAAAATCTGCTTAGCCTTTGAAGATCTTGACGATGCTGCAAGCTTCCGAAGGCTAAGTACGAAGGTACTGCGATTGTTTTAGTACATCCAATACTGAAAACGCCGATCGCACGAAAGGTTTCCAACGTGATGGTCGGTGCCTGGATCCGGGTTTCACTTGGCCTCCGAACACCATCATACGGTGCCCAATCGCTCATTGTCTTACGCCTTGCTTACAAACACGATGCTTGGTTTGCAATGCTTCGTTCAAGGCCGTAAACACCATAGTTGACGCTGTAGACAAACAAGCTTGCCCGATGAAGTGCCCCACACAACGGAAACATTGTGAAAGAACGTTGCGGTTCTAGATCGATGGCCATTCCAAGTCATCCCGAGTACAGGCTCAGATAAAACACGGTTGTAATTGCTATGTTCACGATTGATCAAGTATCGTGCTTAATTTTAGGAGAGCTCTTTAACGAGCTTTTAACGAGGGTAGGGAGATCCAGCATCTCATGCACGTAGAGCCGTTAATCGCGACAGCAACTGGCGAGTTTTACTGGACATGCTGCTTTCTTGGCACTCACAAGGTCGGACTGAAGGTTCCAATAGCGTGGTCTCCAGGATTGTCGTCTGTTTCGAGACCGCGTCCAGACTGGTTGTAGCCACAGACAATGAAAATTCCTGCCACACACCTCTCCCTTCGACCATTCAGGGTTCTCGAATGACCCAGCCTTGAGGCGGCTGCAGCTGTACGCGCACGCCGAGAGGTGCAAGGACCTCCAGAGTGCCGTGGCCACTCAATTCATCGACTCTAAGCTGGACACCGACTGTGCCAACCACGGTCTCTAGGGTGCACTCGATCTCCTCCAGACCGGCAAGTACTGGCGCAACATTAAATGACTTCCAACCGGGCTCGATGGATTGCAACCCGGCCATATATCGAGGCATGAGTGATACAGGCCAGGTTGACCAGCCATGTATTAGCGAAGTGTCGTGGTCATGAGGCGTACCATCTGGCTTCATTACCTCCCAGTGGCCTCCCGAGTAGTTTAGACTTGTGGTGTCTGCCATGGGGCCCCAGATCCGCTCGATGAGGTTGACAGCATCCACGCCTCAGTCTCGAGAGAACAAGGCCTTGACTGCGTAACCTGTTGCATAAGGACTGACCACGTTCGCTATATCCCAGTGAACAAGCCCTCGGAAGGCGCGAGGCAGCTTGGAGCTTGGATCGGTCAGATGTTCGACATCATCAGCATGATGTGGTAATAAATCCGGAGTCATGGCATGAGCTTTGACATCTTGACAGATGCCACTCGACGATGAGTTCTTGTCGAGATGGTAGATGCCTGTGGGAGAATCGTAGAAGTGTCGTATGGTGTTCCTCTTGAGTGTGTGCGCCTGCGTCTGGTATTTCTGCTTGTCAGTAAGTTTATCAGATAAGGCGACCATCGCCTGGAGTGCCTCATAGTAAGCATTGTTGAGTGCACCAGACGCGCCGAACACTGGGCCGCCAAGTGGGAACTAGTGCACTGTAAGTGATTAGATCAATAGAATAGATATATGATCAAATTTGTACTCACTTGACAGAGGCGGAGGGGCAATGACAACACCTTGGCTGACATGGCGGCCATTCAGATTTCGTATTAGTTAACTAACATTTTTTTCCGAGCCGGACGAGGTTCCAGAGTGACTCTTGGGTCCGTGAAAGAACCCACGCGACAGGAAACCTTGCGCAAGAGCAGTCTCCGAAACGACCAAGGCGACACGGCTCGCCAAGGTACATGAGACAATAGCGACGGGAAGTAGCGAGAAGGTGGGGAACGTTGCGCAACGTTGGTATTGGCCCCCGGGCCTCAGGACATAAGATACTCGCCCCACATCTGAAACGTTCCGCTCGTGTTTAAACTTCCGGAGCCCTACAATTCATGCGCTTTTGGCTCCACGCTCAAGCTCGCCGAATGAATGGCTCGTGACAATAAGCTCGTCGGGCCTAACAATGCGCTTTTATAAAAAGCACCGAATCCGACCCCTTGTCAAAACGACCGTTGGTCATATTGGCAAGCCTGGAGGATCAGGTTAGTGCATATCAAAAGGGAAGATGTCAAGCTCTGATGCATGCCGAACCCTCGTTGCTCAGGCTGAAAAAGGCGAATGTATTCTTTACGTAGTAGCAATCCTATGGAAGCGAAGGTACGTATGATTGAAGAGAACAGCTCAAGGGGTATCGGTAGAGAAAATCGAGGACGTGGTCTAGGCCGTATTATGTAGCAATGAAGTAAGTCATGGGCACCCTTCCACATATTGGCTCTTGCCATAGACCATTCTACGCTGCTGCGAAAGCAGCTTTGTTGGCATCGACCCAGTCAGCGAGTGTGGTCGGATCCCTCTCTGCGTATTTCGAGACGTTCTTGGAAACTTCGGTATGATCTGGGTAGCCGTTGTGCGCGTCATTACTCTTCCTCATGTTCCCTATGATCGCCTTAACAACCGGAGGCGGCACGCCGTCCTTGACCTGCTTCTCGTAAAACTGGTCCTCATTCAGCTCTTGGATTTTGATGTTGCGACCTAATGTTTGGCCGATGATCTCCATTGCTTCTCGTTGAGTCCAGAGTTGCGGACCGTAAAGAGGTATGATCTCCTGGTGCTGCGACCTGAAATGTGGTTCGCTGAGTACGGCACCACAAACAGTACCAATATCTGTTGGCGAGATGTAGTCGAGCTTAATATCAGGGAACAATAGTTCGACCGACCCTTGACGGATCCCTTCCTGGTACCAGAACAAATTGCTGGTGAAGTACATTGGGCGAACGGCTGTACTGGAGAGCCCCGACTCTTTCAATGCAATCTCTGTCCTTGCATGAGAGGCCTGAATAATGTTTTCCATGTTTTTCTCGTCTTCTGGTGGGCCCTTGACGGTGAATGAGGAGAGCAATACTACATGTTGTATGCCTGCGAGTTTCAGCGTATCGAAAGTTCCGCGCATGCTATCTTTGCTCTCGAAGATTGTGTACACGAAGGCCGATGTTGCGCCAGATTGCTCTACCGCTTCCTTGACAGTGTCTGGCTTCATCAAGTCCGCTTGTACTTTCGTGTAGCGCTTTGATGTCAGGTCGTATGCATTCAAGCCTTTGACTGTCTTGTCGGGATCACGCATGGCCAGGAAAACATGAGCACCGCGCCTATGAGCTTCGATGGCGGCCGCGCAGCCAACGGCTCCCGTGGGGCCGAAAACGAGAACAGTCTGATCTGAGGAGGTCATATTTGGTTGGAGCGAAGTCTGATGTCGTAGCCTCGAAGATTGAGAGTCGATGCAGTGACGACGCCGTTCCTGTTGATGAGATATATAAGCTGCGCAAGGCCTTTCATCGGCGCTGAGTAAGACCTACTCGGAGGATACACTTGAGCCGACTAACGCTAAAGTTCGGCCGACCATACTGTGGTAGGGTACATAAATATTGTGGGTGGAGACGTACGACAGGGGTGCTGTTCCGATAACGCTAAATAGTGCTATTAACAGAATTACATTGAATTGCCCCTAATTTTGTATATAATACAATGCTGACCTGTGGCTCTTGCATTAAGTAGTGCCAGGCAGTTACTAACGCTCAGGGAGGTCACGCAAAGTACTAAAGATTGTATGTAAATAATGACAAAGCCGAGCTGGCGATACCTAAATAGTACCGCTGAGCATCCTTGTCTCCGGGCTTTACCCACAATATTTATGCCCTCTACTACAGTAGCGCTAATGCAAGGCACTCTTAGCACAGACGCCCATGTATTAGATAATAAGCTTAGCTAAGGTCTAATATATTAAGAACATGTTAGTTATAAAAAGTTAGATTTACTATATTAAATATATTCTAGAAGACTTTAACCTAACTGTTGAAGTCGTACTTTAAGCAAAGCTCGTAAGCACTAATTCTATTGGTTCTCGGGGATGAGTACGGTGACAGGAAGCCGAGGGGGTTGGTTGCAATAAGGTGTACAGATACGATCTGTCAGTCTTGAGAGCAGGGTAACGATGAGTAGTACAGAGTAGACTGTCTAGCTCGAAGGTTGGGTTTGAGATCCAAAGACAAACTTTAACTTAGGATTGAACACGAACTGTAAGAGTTGTGTTCCTACTAGATTATATAGTGAAGGTAATGGAGGTCATCCCAAGGGTTGTGCCATCCCCGGAGGTCTTGCCATCCCGGAGGTCGTGCCATCCCCGGAGGTCATGCCATCCCCGGAGGTCATGCCATCCCGGAGGTCACGTCTTGGCGGGATGCCATCCCGGAGTCCCGTGATTGGTGACACGCTGTCATCCTTAGCGATGCCCCGCTTCCTATCAGTACCTCGCAACTCGGAGATCGTAACATTTATATACTTACGGCTCTACTATAAAGACTTAAGAATTTAATATCTAGTATTAGAGGAGTTATTTAGAAGTAAAAACATAGATTAAACTAGTAAAAGTATGTGCGGCGTTCGTCCGTGTGCGGCGTTCGCCCGTAAAGTATGTTAAATCTAACCCTAACCTTAACTTACTCTAACTTTAGACTAACCCGAATCTAAATCTACTAATATATTAAGAATAACGTACCTCACGGGTAAGTGGGCCACCCTGTCTAGTGGGCCACTTTTGCCAAGACCACACCAAACTTCACATTAAATTGTAGTATAGTAACAGCACCTCGCGTATGGGGGTTCTGAGGAAGACGTCCTGGCAAGGTCCATGGTAGATAAGTGTTATTTACACGTTCGCGCGTTGTGCCCTGTCTCTCCGCACGTTCCACACCGTCGTTGGGATAGTTCACCTCCTTCAGCGCGCATCCTCTTCTTTGGCTTCTTACCATCACCACGCACGCCAAACTCCTTTAGAGCAGTTAAACGCTGTGCCTCTTCAACTGTTATGCTCCCTCCTGTTTGAATTCGCTTCCTTTTATGTGATTTGCGCTCTGTTGCAGCTGCTAGAGCCTCTCGAAGCTCATCACGTTCCTTTCTCATCAACGCAAGCTGGTGCGCTAGCGTGTTCGGCCTCGTGATGCACGCGGCGCGTGATGCACACCCCACCAACATTGACCTATACTGCGCACCCCCCCATAACTCAACCCCACGATGCCGTTAAAAGAAGCCCTCGCAGAGCTAGCTACTTTGAAGTATGGAGAACATTTTACGTATAAAGATCTTGCCCAGAAACACGGTTGTTGTCGCACTACGTTGAGCCGAAGGCACCAAGGTGTATGCGCGTCAAATGAGGTCAAATCAAAACACCAGCTAGTTCTCCACCCACGCGATGAAATAGAGGTTGTACAATACGTCAAATCACTTACCGAGAGACACCTTATGCCTACAAGAAAGATCCTGCGGAGAATCGTGAAGTCGCTGTGTCAATGGGAGCCCTCCGATCGATGGGTATCGCGCTTCCTTCATCGCTACCCCGACGACCTTCTCACAGCCTGGACCACGCCTATGGAAAAATCACGTCACGATGCTGCTTCATATGAATCCTTTAGCTCTTATTTTGACCTGCTGCACAGTACAATCAAGCAGCATTCAATAGAGCCTGAAAACACGTACAATATGGATGAGAAGGGATTCATGATTGGAGTGATGTCAAAGGGCGTCAGAATCTTCGATAAGCGACTCTTTGGGCGCCGGAAATACAAGCTAGCATCTCATGATGGCAACAGGAAGTGGGTGACAGTAGTAGGAGCAGTAGGAGCTGATGGTTATGCGTTGCCGCCCGCAGTCATCTATCCTTCATCGTCTCTCCAGCTCCAAGAGAGCTGGGTGCAGCGCGTCGACGCAGGGAAACACGATATACACTTTGGTACCTCAGTAAATGGCTGGATAAATGATGCTCTTGGTGTTGCCTGGCTGAAGCAGGTGTTTGATCGCTATACAAGAGTAAGAGCGCGAGGGAAGTACAGGCTCTTGATCCTTGATGGCCACGGCAGTCACGTTACCCAGGCCTTCATCGAATACGCTCATGCTAACAAGATTCTCCTACTTATATTCCCTCCGCACGCAACCCACGCGCTTCAGCCGCTTGATGTAGCGTGCTTTGGGCCGTTGGCACAGAGCTACTCCATGGAACTCCTTCACCGCGGCCATACCACAGAGGGGTGGGTGCCTGTAGGTCAAGCTGACTTCTTCCCGCTCTTTTGGGCAGCTTGGAAGAAGACCTTCACCAAAGACCTCGTTGTACAGGCCTTTAAGTGTACTGGAATCCACCCACCAGATGCCGACGTCGTGCTCAAGAAGTTCAGAATACCAACACCAAGGACGCCTAGCACGACCTCAGAGCCTACAGGGCCTCAGCCTGCACCAGGTTCACCTAGTTGGCGCAAGACGCAGCGGCTACTTAAGCGTGCAAGAGAAGAGGATAGGTCCAGTGCTGATGAGGCAGTTGATCAAGCCCTTCACCAACTCCACGTGCGATTAGAAGTCCAAGAAGCTCGGATTGAAGGCCTAGAAGAGGCTCTAAAGGCTAATAAGAATAAGAAGAGAAAGCGGAGGGTACTACCTTTGCAACCTATTGACGGTAATGACAGTGGTGGTGCAGTCTTGTGGAGTCCTTCACGCATTGAGCGCGCGAAGCAAGAACTCCAGGCAAAAGAGGACCTAGAGCGCGCTGCGGAGGCAGCAAAAGCTACTAAGAAGGAGCTTCAACACCAGAAGAAGCTTATTCAAGCGAAGGAGAAGGAAGATAAGCGTGTTGAGCGAGAGAAGAAGAAGGTATTGACAGCTAAGGCACAGGCTGCAAAGCGCGCTCAAATTGAGGCTTGTAAAGAAGAGGCTCAGCGCAAGAGCAACGCAGAAAAAAGTACCCAATTGCCTAAACAGGCTAAGAGTAAGGCCTCACAGAGATCTCAGTCAAAAGTAACAAAGAATCGTGGTGGTGGTGCTGTGCGAAGGCAGGTGGCTGCCCATAAGGCGCCCTTACCACCTTCACCCACAACAACGTCTACTGGCCGCACCACGCGTCCTCCAAAAAAACTGTGGTAGCCAAAAGTTTCGCAATAGTCTATATAGTAATCCACCAACTTATCTCGCGATAGTAGCGTTGTGGTGTCGATCAATAACCTCACTTATTCTGGGGTGCGAAAGTTGGTGGGGTGTGCATCACGCGCCGTGTGCATCACGAGGCCGAACTCGGTACCTTTGCTCCCCCCTTTGCATAGTGCTCTAGCGCGCTATACACTGAATTTGGTGAGCTGCCCTGCTGCCTCTTATACTTGTCTCGAATTAGAGTTGATTGCGACTGAAATTCAAGCAGGTTTTTGGGGGTTTGGGACTGCCAGGGCTCGTTGTTGGTAGGTAGTTGGGGTGATGGAGTCCGCAGCCTCACATTGAGGGTTGATATGACCCGTTCTGGGTCAAAGGGGACCAATCCAGCGCCTCGGAACCCTCCCTGGATGTTGCTAGGGGTGATAGTCGCGTTATATGCTGCTCTTAAGCATACTAGGAACGACTGCTTGTCTATGTGGTTGATCCGGTTGCGCGAGAGCTTGTTGACCTGATGCCCGTACTCCCGCTTCAAAGGGGCAAAACAACCCACATCAAGCGGCTGCAAGAGGTGCGATGAGTGCGCAGGCATTGTAAGAGTTACAATCTTGTTCTCTTTGCAGTATTGGGTGAATGCTGCGGCCTGGTGGCTCTCATGGCCGTCTATAAGTAGCAAACGGTGGGTCCCATAGGTACGCTCCTTAGTATGCCTGTTAAAGTGCTTCAACCAGTCAAGACCAAGCTCGTTGTTGGTCCAGCCGTTCTCAGAGACCCCAATTACCCAGTCCTGGGGCAGATCTTTGTCCTTAGACCAGTTGGTGGTGTGGGTTTTGGCTTTAAGGATAATAAAGGGTGGAATAGCCCACCCTGCAGCATTTACGCCTAAGATTAACGTAGCCCACTCCTTATTGCCTGGCTGTATCTGCTTTGCTCGTCCTCGGTTCTCTACGTCTGCAACCACTGCTCTAGGGGTAATCTGACCCATTGCAAAGCCAGTCTCGTCAAAGTTGTACGTGTCTTCGTCCACAATGCCGTACTTAGCTTTGACATTAGCTACTAGGCTGAACCAGCCCTGTATTATCTCAGGATCCTCGCAGAGGGCTCTCTTGTAGTCATACTTGCGACTAAACTTTACTTTTAGCCTTGGTTGACGCTTTACAAACGTACTGGGCCAATTTCGGCCAACAGGGGCCATTCCACGCTCTTGTCGCAGCAAATTGGCCATATCAGCCACATCTGACAAGCGAGGGGGTTCTCCTCGCTGTATAAGGTAAAGAACGTGATCAACAATCGCCTCCTCTGCGTGCTCATCCAGATACCGTCGGCTAGGCATAGAATCAACTCTTGAGGGCTGTCCAGCGCGTCGTTGGGCTAGTGTAGTTCGGGGCACGTTGAAGATAGCTGCAACGCGTCGCAGGGAGAGATTCGCATCCTGTTTGATAGCTTGAAGTGCAAGCTGTATCCGAGCTTCTTTTAACGCGTCTGATTGACCTTGTTGTTGAGGCATTAGTGTAGGGAGAGAGTTTTGGTGTGGTCTTGGCAAAAGTGGCCCACTAGACAGGGTGGCCCACTTACCCGTGAGGTACGTTATATTATGTATTATATTCTAAATATGTAAAAAAATGAAATATGCTTAGCTTTTATATGGTCAGGTACGTCTGCCAAGCCACGACTCAGCTCTTAGTGTTGGTCGGGTCAACCGCGACCTCGACCTACTCGTTAGGACCGATAGTAAATCAAGAATACCACTCCATTTCGGACTCCCGATATGCCGAAGGCCACATCTCGGACGCCGAGCTATGTCATCTCATGCACGTAGGTGACGCTTTACCCTGTAGATAGAGAATGTTTGGGACTATTGTTGTTAATCTCAGTCGTCGGCATGATTCCCGTTGAGGGGACCTCAGAGGGCATGACGTCATGACCTCTTCTCAATCATCAAGGCGTGCTGCTGTATGGGTGATGACGCGGCACGACACTCCTAATGTATCTTGGGCATACATGAGCAACCGCCATGAAGAATGGAAGACGTGGGGCAGGATGCGCGATAATGATTTGTGTCGAAGATTGGTCGTCATATCAGCCCGAAGCCGACGACGATCTGAAATCGTACTGTGGTAGGGGGCATAAGTATTGTGGGTGGGGGACGGCGTCCAGGGTTGCGGACTGAAACACTAGGATTGTTATTTACTGTGGTACCTGGGATAAGTTTTGTGAGTGGGTCCCGGAGGGGGTAATTAAGGCAGTTAGCGTACTGTAACTATAAAGGCCTCTAATTAGGCGATAACGTATTAGTTAGCTTCTACTGCCGCTCTCGTTCGAGAACAATATAAGAAACAGACTTTATGATTCAGCCCGCACCCCTGTTCTCTATCCCCACTCGCAAAACTTATCCTAACTACTAAAGTATACTTTTATCAAATTTAATAGTTATAATAGCTAACTTATACGCTATCTAGCGACTTACAAATAATAAAACTTTTAATACATGTGGATTACGCGTCTAAGTCCACGAGCCCCTCAAAGACCCACCCACAATATTTACTATGGTATCAGGCGTAAGTAGTGTAGGTGGGTCCCGGAGTCCAGGGGTGCGGACCGAAAACGCAGCAGGCTTTCCTAATAATTGTGTGCAATAGCAGTACTGTGTTCCACCAGTAAGCTGCGCACCCTAGTAAGCTGCGCACCCTAGTAAGCTGCGCACCCCACCAAATCCTTACAACTCCATCTGCGCCAACGACCATGACTCAACAACCACGGCCTGAGGTGACATCTCGTGAAGGTAGACTGAGTCTCGCGATAGTCTCCTATCAGAATAAACCATGCCAATCAATCCGAGCCCTCGCGAGAGCGTATAACGTACCAGAATCTACTCTCCGGACGCGTATCCGTGGTGTCCACCCCCGATCAGAGATAGTCTCTGTCAACCGAAAGCTATCAACTACTGAAGAGCAGTCTCTTGTGCAGTGGATCGTAGACCTTAATCGACGAGGCTTTCCACCCTATATTATTGATGTACGACGCATGGCAGACGCTCTACTCGTAGCCCGCGGCCAAGATCCACCTCCTCCACCTGTAGGCAAGAACTGGGTGTCGCGCTTTGTCAACAGCCAGTCTGAGCTTCAGACTAAGTGGAACAGGAAGGTCTATAGCCAGCGCGCTCGCTGTGAGGATCCTGTCGCAATCTCAGCGTGGTTCAAGCTCGTAGAGGAGACGCGCCAGGCCTATGGGATACTAGACACAGACACGTACAACTTTGATGAGACTGGCTTTATGATGGGCGTCGCAGCGACGTCCAAGGTGGTCACTAGCTCTCACATTGTAGGTCGGGCAGCCACAGTACAACCAAGGAACAGAGACTGGGTCACGACAATCGAGTGTATCAACGCGTCTGGCTGGTGTCTTCCACCGTTCGTGATCCTGTCTGGTAAGCAGCACCAGGCTAGCTGGTACCACAACATCCCTATAAACTGGGTGCTCGCTGTATCAGACAACGGCTGGACGACAGATGAGCTCGGCGTAGAGTGGGTAAAGCACTTTAATAGATATACAGCGCCTCGTACGCATGGAGTCTACCGGCTTCTTATCCTAGATGGCCATAGCAGCCACGCTACGCCTGAGTTCGACCAGTTCTGTACAGAGAACAAGATCATCACTCTCTGTATGCCAGCCCATACCTCCCACCTCCTCCAGCCACTTGATGTGTGCTGCTTCTCTCCGCTCAAGCGAGCGTACGGTCACGAGATCCAGGAGCTAGCTCGCCAAGGCGTCTACCATATTGACAAGATAGACTTCCTTACCGCCTATACACGGATCCGGCCAGCAGTACTCACGCAGCAGAACATCCAGGCAGGCTTCCAGGCGACAGGGCTTATCCCTCCCTGTCCAGAACGCGTCCTATCGTCGCTCACTGTCGTCCGTACGCCGTCTCCACCAGGGACAACAGCAGACAACGTCGCATGGACCGCAGAGACACCGCGTACAATAGCGCAGCTTGAAAAGCAGGCTCAACACGTAAAGGACCTCCTTCGCCGCCAGTCGCAGAGCCCAACAAGCCAAGCTATACGCCAGCTTGTCCAAGGTTGTCAGCTTGCGATGAACTCAGCGACTATACTCGCAGAGGAGAATAGGAAGCTTCGTACAGCTAGTCAGCGCCAGCGACGTAGGAGAGACCAGCGGCGTCAATATATAGCTCGTGGAGGAGCGCTACAGGCTCAGCAAGGCCAGCAGCTCGCTATAGAGGCAGAAAGAGTGGTCGCGGAGGTAGAACAAGCTCAGGCTACTCAGGGACGTCAACGCGCACCACCAACGTGTACAAAGTGTCATACCCAAGGACACACGCGGACTCAATGTACACAGTAATAGACTAGCTATCTACAAAGTTCTATGCTATTATCTTATGTTGTTGTAGAGCTATCGCGTGGAGAGTCGCGTTAAGTTGGGTGTGGTGCGCAGCTTACTAGGGTGCGCAGCTTACTAGGGTGCGCAGCTTACTAGGGTGCGCAGCTTACTGGTGGAACACAGTACTGCTATTGCACACAATTATTAGGAAAGCCTGCTGCGTTTTCGGTCCGCACCCCTGGACTCCGGGACCCACCTACACTACTTACGCCTGATACCATAGTATGCCCCCTACCACAGGTAAGTATCCGCGGCGGAGCTCGTACATCTCGGCAGTGCTTACATCTATTGAATATCATATTGGCCGGTGGCTCAACTGACGCGCTATTCTGCAATTAAACATTTCTGGCCACTCTGACCTAGGGCTTGCTTTTTCTTTTTATCAAAGTGACCATGTCGTGAGCAGATCGGCGTTGAATCTTCACGCGTATGGAAGAGAAAGTTCTATACCCAACCCGGTACCTCGGTACAGTTCAGCATATTGCAGCTCAAACTCTAGTCCCCTTCGCGACAGTGTGGCAGTCTCAAGAGCGTGGAACCATACCATTGAGGGCAACAACAACAAAAACAACAGACAATGGTTCGCATGCCAGGAGCAGACCAGTCCTTTTAAGGGTTTTAGCGGGATTCATCGATCAGTGCAACTGCAGATCTAGCCTCAGTGCACAGAGGTCTAGTAGTGGACCGGATATCGCTGTCTGATCAGAAAGATGCGTCTTTCAGCATATACAGGAGTCACTAGGTGAACTTAGGCTTGAAGCAAACTTACCAAAGAGATCCTGGAAACCAGCTTTCCTTGCAACATCAACGTGCCATTGAGGTGCAGTCTGTGAGTGAAAGGTCCATTCTCGGTGAAAGGCGATGGTGCTGTCTTAGGCATGCTCAACCGCTCACCAGCGAGGCTGATCCTTCAAATCGGATTGTTGGCGATGCCGCCGTGGACAAACCTCCGCGCGGATGGTCGACTGCAGGTATATATGGCCGAATCACTGCTCTTGCCTTTATGGTCATAACTTTGCCAAGAGTGCAACAAGCTGCCTGTTGTTTGCAATGGAAATATTGCAGCCATCTTCGGCGGTAATTTAGTTCTAGATGTGGGAACGTTTTTAAAGCACGTTCAGGGTCGAACACACAGAGATCAGCATTGCATTTCGCAATCCACACCTCAAGCGTCAAACCAGACGTCACCTGAGGATGCGGAGACGAGTCTTAGGTTTTTTTTTTTCGCCAGAAGAGCTGAATGTACCTTGACGCGGATATCCTTTAGAGACTTTTACAGGATCTGTACGTAGACTTGATGGCCATCATAAGACGTAAGGAGCGCCCCGCTCATGGGCGTCAAGCATGCCTCGACTCATCTTCGAGCAAGGAGAAAGCTTCTAATCATCGATGCCTCTACGATGGTCGACCCGTTGAGTTGTACTCTGCTACCAAAGCACAGCAGAGTGTGCCAGCATATGTTAAATTCAAGGCATCGATCGAACTTCTCAAACTCACTTGCGACTACTGTCACATTTAGCCCAGACCTCTTCCCCTCCCCTCGTTTGCCGACCTGAGTGCACAACGCATTGCCATGTGTGTGTGTTGTAAACGCTTTGATCAATTGTCTGAGTCCTTCGGACCCGCTTCCCCTTCCACCACGTCACAGGCCATCTACTGTGCCGCTTCCTTCGGCAATCTCAACCCCCGACACTAACTCCTCCGCGACCTCAATCATCCCCCCTTGCTGAAATCCCTTGATGAGTGAAAACAAATCGACTTCGTGCCGCGAATCATATGTCGCTGCTCAGACGGGTGGATGATGCAGCCCTAGTTGACACTCTCTCACCCAGCGACAGACATGACTTCACCGTATCACAGATTGAAAACTGGTCTAGAAAGACAAACGATGCGACAATAATTTAAGTGAAAGCAAAGACACTAGCAGACCGATTATCGGCCCCTAGGCTTGGTTATATCGATACTGCGCAGGATGCGCAGAGCCTTTGCTACTATATTGCCTACGCTCAATTACAGACATTCCTTACTCCGAGTACATTGCAGTGCTACGGGCGCCAGTTACCACTGTAACCTGTGGTTTATGAGATCTTCGAATTCAGGGCTTTTCACAGAGAATGATGTCAACTGCAGTTCTTGTGCGTATTGCATTCGCTAGAGCAGACCTCCGTAACAGCAAGACTTTTAAGAGGAGGGCACCGATGATCAAATAGGTACGATTTCAGCTGACGAGTGATCAAGACCCCAGCCAACGCATCTTCGACGCCCCTTGGCAATGCGGACGACCTTCAGCTCAGTCAAGACGGCGACGTGGTCGTACAAGAGCATTGGTACTATCCTGCTGAGATCGCGAACGACCTGAAAGATGTCGAGTTGCCAAGACATGTGGAGGAGATCTTCGCAACAGCATGGGAATACTCGCGCTCCGTGATTCCACAGTACACCAATTGGACCCGCTACGTCGCACTCATGCGCATCATCATCATCGGTACCATCGCCGAGTTTCGGGGAGAACTTGTCAATGTTGTCGGTAATAACGACATCTTGGGCTACAATCTTCAAAGAGTCTTGAATACCCTGTTCGAAGGCACGCTAGGCCAGTATGTCGCAATCGCCAACTGCTCATCCGCTATTACAGATTGCTGATCCTTGCTAGTATCACGATGGCTCGTGAATTCCGCTGCTTTCTGCTCGTAACATCACACAAGTCACGCCAGACTAATAGCGTGCTCTTCAATCGCTACGTTGTCGCACTGTCACGAGGCCCTTACCAGTACTTCCGTATGCGCGATACCGATGCCCTCGCTCGATTCACCATCGCTGCTGCCCTGGCTTGCAACAACCTGGATGATCTCTGGCTCACTGACGACCAGTTCGACACCGTTGCTGAGATAGGCAACACCATGTACGATACAATCGCTTTCTGGAAGCATCGTGCCGAGGGCGAGACAAACAACCTCTTTGCTTACGCTCCGGACGATGAGCGCATCAAGGCATATCACAGATGTCGTGAGGCTCTGTGGGCTCTCGATGTCGCGTGGTCTGCGAGCCCGGCTATGCAGGTTGTCATAAACTTTCTTCGCCTATTCGGGGGTCCAATCCACATGATGATGCGCCGCTACCGCTTCGTTGAAGAAGGTCTCGCACTGAGCAAGCGCGAGACGGAGCATGTCATTGATCAGACTCGCAAGAACCACAAGCTGTGGAATCGGTTTGATGAGCAAGAGAGCACCAGTGATAACAACGGAGAGAGTCTGGGTCAGTATCGCTACATCCTTGGTAACAAAGATGTGCTGTTATTCGAAGGGCTTGCGGAGATGTTGGAGAAGAAGGTTGAGGAGCCATGTACTCAGTGTCGCTATCGCAGCACATACGGAACGAAAGAAGCCTACAGACTCGGAGGCGTTTCCTTGTGCGATCAGTGCAAGGAAAAGTGGCGAGCCTACATTGGAGGCTTGCATGCTCGGATTCGACAATCATTTCCTGAGATTAGTGACTCTCTTCGTGCCAGCAGGCTGCAAGATGGTACACCGAGGTAGTCTCTCATCTTCATTCTTTCCTTTCGAATGCGTTGACGCGCTGTTGCGCTGTTGTGGAGGCCTGCTGGCTGGTGGATCATTTCCCTTCCCTTTTGGACCTGACTTGTCGACATCCCTGATGCTGGTCTTTTGTGCCGCGGTTGGTCCCTACCGTCTTGTGGAAGGGTGCCGACAAGCCAGAACAGGATTAGAGCGCTGCAGTCACGCGTTCTGGTCGATATTCGTGGCAGGACGCACCCTGCTAGAAGATTTGCATCATGGTGTGACCGCTGCGAGTCCCCCTTACGAACGCAGCCGGGCTACTGACATTGCAGACTGCCGGAAAACCCTCCACAACCACGTACATCAAGCGGTGTGTACAACAAGATGAATGTTGAGGTCTTCTCAACGAACGTTCCATTCCAACACTCAAGCCTTTGTGGTATCTACGCACTCTTCAACGCCTCCATCCTCTCCGTCAACATCTCCCACCCCTTGCTATCCTCCCAAGCATCCTTGCCCTTGCCCATCACACTTCTGATCGCACTCCTCGCCTTGAACTTCCAGTCCTTAGCCACTAACTCTCCACTGCAAGCAGCCAGACCCTCCGTCCGCTCTCTCGGTCCGAGCGTCTCATACGCATCGACGAGATCTACAGTCTGCTGCGCAACAGCGTTCCATACCTTCTCATCTTGATCTTCCCACTTGGGCTGCGATGTCACGGCGCGCCACGCCTTCTCGTGGGCTTCAAGCGCCGAGCTAGGACGCCTGCTGTGCATGTAAAGCGTCGCAAGGACAGCCCAAAGCTTCGGACTGAATGTGATGAGCGGCTTGACGTGCTTCTCAACCAACTCATTGACCAAGCGCGGCAGTCCGGGGGCGCTGAAGTCGAGACCCGTGTCCGGCTTCGTTTGTACCAGGTGCTTGATGAGCAAGTCGAGGATCTCGTCGTCGACGCACTTCTCGCCATCCGTTTCGCCGCGGATCTCGCAGATGCGGCGCTGCGCGGAGATAATGTCGGAGTAGCTGGGCGGGGTTGTTGATGCAGCAACCATGAGCACGTTGGACCAGATGCGGTAGTTGTCGTGCTTGAGTGTTGCGGCGCGCTTGAAAGCTTTGAGCGCATCTGTGCGCGGGTGCGATGTGACCTTGCCTTCGATGGCCTCCTCTTCGGGTGTTCGCTGTTTGGGCCGCAAGTGCAGAAGCGATGCGGCGAGGTTAGACCATGCTTCTGCGTCTTGCTCGTCGAGTTGTACACAGCGGCTGAAAGCCTCGACGGCATTCTTGAATTGTTGAAGTTCGAGGTACGCACAGCCGAGAGCGAACCATGCAGGGTGGTTGAGTGCGTTGCACTTGATGGCGAGTTGGTATGCTTCCGCTGCCTTCTCGTAGTCGCGCTGGACGATGTAGCGCTGACCAAGAGAGCGTTGAGCACGAGCGTAGCGCTTGCCTGAAACTTCCCATGCCTTTTCGTACATAGCCAGGTCGCTGTCAAGATCACCAAGAATGCAGTAGTACCGTGGTGCCTCGGCTGGTGGTGGGTCACGAGGTGCGCCTTCCCATGTTTCTGAGTCAAGTTCGGCTGTTGCATCTTCACCAGAGGTTGCGTGGAACAACTGTCTTCGGATCATTCTGCGAGCATGCCCTTCCTTATCAGTTGCTGCGTAGCAAAGCGCTGCTTCGGCCCACATCTCTAATCGCTCGTAGATGTCAAGCGCGGATCTGAGACCACCGATGTGGACCCATCTCGCGGCGAGCTCAGCCTCAAGCTCCCATCTCGAAGGCGAACACAGCGCGTAGATGTAACGCAGGCGGTCCTCAACAGGCGCAGAATCGCCTTCTTTGGCTCCAGGCAGAAAAGCGGTCACCTTCTCGCCAGTCTCCGCATCCGATGTTGCTTCACCAGAGGTCTCAGCAATCACTTGGTCCACAAGCGCCTGGAGTTGCAGAAGACCGCGCTCCATCGTCCTGGTCTTGTATCCTTCGATTCTGCTTCGGACAAGCAGCGCATGTGTGTAGACCTGCCAGTTCGAGCTGCCACCCTCAAGCACGCGCTCGGCATAGGGAATCGTTTGTTCTCGGGTGATTCCATCTGCTGGGTTGGTATTCTTGATGCTCTCGGCCAGCGAGAGCAAGATGACCGAATCTAAAGGCTCCAGTAGCGGCTGGTCCGCAGGGTCTAGCTCAGCAAGACTAGGCGGCAGCTTCGACTCGTCTTTAATGTCCATTGACGCCACCTTCTCTGTGAACTGGATCGTCTCGTGAAGCGTGTCATCGTTGAGCTCAAGAGCCTTTGGCCCTGATGCCTCCATGGTAGCAGCCTTCGATTCTGTACCTGCGCTCTTAGCCAAGACAAGTAGCTGGCTCGTGTCTTTCTGCTGAAATTTTGTCCTCTTTCCCATCAAACCGGTCAGGGCAAATTCGAACTTTCGTTCCGCAATTGCTTGGTCCAGATCAGCCTTTGCCTGCTTGTCAAGACCGTGGTGTGTGTGTATCGCTGCCCGCTCGAGGAGGAAGTTCGAGTGGAGATCCGGAATCCTGTTATCATTTCCAACATCCTTAACAAGCTTCTCGATGTCCTTGAGATCGTCATAGATGGTAGTCTGCAAGCTCGGTGCGGGCTCACTGAGCAGCCTCTGATAGGTAAAGCTCACTCTCAATCGCGCCCAAATTGATAGCGGGATGAACTTTTGGAAAACTGGATTGATCAAGATAGTGTCTGCGAGACACAAAAGCTCGATGTTTGGTGTCAGTTTGTACGCCGCAATACCATCGAGGCTCAGAGACGCGATCAGATCTTGTCTGATTTTGCGAACGGCGGTCGTATCGCCAGATACATCCTTGGTGAACAGAACATCGGCAGGCTTATATGAGAGCGGCGGCCCAGTAACGGTGGACTGTACGAATGCATTTAGCGAGGCGACGGCAACCGCCCACAGCAGATGCACTCGATATTGTAGTGTTTCCTTGATTGGTGTTCCCTCTTCTTCTGTTCTGAATGGAAATAGAAGTCCTAGTCGGTGGAAGATGTAGTCGCTCCAAAGAGTGAAGCTCTCTCTTTTAATTCCCTTCGTGGCATCATCATCTTGATGTCCTAGTAAGATCTGAACCTCCGGTAGCTGACTAAGCGTGAGAAGGTCTGCGGTCTCTGTCGCCTTGAGCACATCCTGGAGGACGGTGGCAAGCTCGTCCGGTAACGTCGTACGGAAGAACTGCAACAGAATGTCTCCCATCCTGGCCGCTTATCGATTGTGAAGTATTGTTGCGGGGTTTTCTCGAATTTTGTTCGAAGATGCCCAACTGACTCGGTGGAGAATGTTGCACTTAGCGCCGACACTAGGCTCGCATTCAAGTGGGCCGTGAAACTCAGCCCTACAAGGCAACCCACATCAGCCGCCCTTTTCAAAAGCTGTCGGAAGTTATGCGGCTCCAAACAGGACGCACGCTTCGTGTGAAGCAACGCTTACAGAAGGTTAAGTCTTGATGCTTGCAATCGATAAATATAACATTTCAACACTAGAAGTGGAAGGATATCATTATGCAAAGAGTTGAGTACTTCATCCCGTGTAAGAGTTGTGGCATCACCGTCTGACCAGCTTAAAAAATGCTCAGTCAGAGTCACTAGATGACGAAGAGCTGCTACCTCCACGGCTGCGGCTCCTGTGCTTGTGCTTCTTGTGGCCGTGGCCATGCGAACTGCCTGCGTACAGACCGCCCACACCGGCTGAAGATCCAGCGTATGACGATCCGTGGTGAAATGAGCCGTGATGAGAGCCCTGACTGCTGTGCTTCTTGTGCTTCTTATGCTTCTTCTTCTCGTCCTTGCTAGAGGGGTTGTCAGCGTTGGATTTCGTAGGACTAGATGCACTCGAGAGACTCACTGGTCGCTGAGCATGTTCGCGCCGACTGCACCTGCAATCAGTCCACCGATGGTGCCCAGCGCTCCGCCACCGATCTTGTTGCCGAGAAGGGCACCGCCAGCACCTCCAATGAGTGTAGAACCCAGACCGCGCTCGCCGTCTGCAGGACCGCCTGGCGCGCCCGGCTGACCGTATTGACCCGGTTGCTGACCGTAGCCTTGTTGGTGTTGCTGGTCGCCGTAACCATGCTGCTGCTGACCGTGCTGCTGCTGACCGTACTGCTGCTGACCGTACTGCTGGCTGGGATCGTGGTACTGTTGGTGCTGCGCCGGTGGCGGATAGGGGGAGTGGCTGCGGTTGGCATCGTGGCCCTGATTGTACTGGCTTTGAGGAGCGCCGTAGCCGTGCTGCTGGGGACCTTGGCCATAATGGTCCTGTGTCGGAGGCGGATACTGGCTCTAAACGCTTGTTAGCAGCTGCACATGGTGTGGTAGCTGAAGCGCATTTCGTGTGCATTTACACTCACCTGTTGCTGAGGGTAGGGGTTGTGGCCTTGACCGTACTGGTCGTGTTGAGGCTGTCCGTAAGCCGGCGCCGAAGGGTATTGCTGTTGTTGGTTGTAGCCGCCATAACCCTGCTGTTGCTGGTGTGCGCCATCGTAGCCGTGGCCTTGGCCACCGTAGAAATCGTT
Organism: Didymella arachidicola; assembly: GCA_016630955.3. NCBI lineage: Eukaryota > Fungi > Ascomycota > Dothideomycetes > Pleosporales > Didymellaceae > Didymella > Didymella arachidicola. The sequence goes on along the minus strand of CM050000.1, from coordinate 660,694 downwards.
GTTGGACATTGCGGTTGTGTGGTGGTATGGATAGGTTGAAGGTGTTCCCAGGCAAGGAGGGAGCTCAGCTGCTTATGTCTGTAGCGGGGGAGGGGCGGCAAGGACACGCGGATGGTTGGTTCGGCGTTTGAAGGATCACACGCGCCTTTAAATACGACACGCCCACTCCGGGCAGTGAAGGTGCGGCCATCCTGGGAAGCGCTGACATGGGTACCATTGCGGCTGAGCTGAGCGCAATCGGGTCATCAGGGAGAGAGCGACTGAGGGGCTGAAGTTGTGGCGGTGCTGCCGAGGAGCGGTTGCGATTGGCTCAGCAGTTTGGGTGGGAGTATCACATCGCCATATGAGATAGTGGGCGCAGTCTCATGCACGAATCCAATGTGGTTGAAGACATGAACTGCGGGTCTCTCGTGGCGACGTCATGGGGCTAAGTCGCTGGTGACTACTCACGGTCCACTCGACTACGAACGATGCAGCCTGCGCGACACTCCTACCGGACATGCGCTGTGATGGTGCCACTCACACAAACAGCCTGGCTCCGATAATTTATTAAATGTATGTGGCCTTGCTGGATGGATACCGATGAAGATCAGGGGCTTGGTCGGCGCGCTGTTCGGCCGAGCAGATACTCACGATGAGCACCCCCAACGTGTTCGAGACCGCTTTCCAGGGCATAGATGATGAGCTCAACAAACGTCTGATGCAGTCTGAGGGGGACAGATGTGTATCCCACCGGTTTGCATCATGGGCTCTGCGGGTGGAAGGCCTTGACTTCGAGAGGCTACCTGAACGTTATAGTTGTGGCGACTACTACGTACGAGCATAGGACTTTCAAATTAGTTCTCCCGTCTGATCCACTGTCTGTGATGGTGTTCATTTCAGTATATTTACCTGGCCTGAATAGCCAGGTATTGAATTTAGCACATAACCTTGTCACGCATGACAAGGATTCGTTCGCCCGTCAACCCTCTCGCCCGTGAGGTACGCCAGGACTTACCTGTTCCTTTGGACGATGGATTGGCGTAAGAATCTTGCTCCAACTGAGGCAACGCCCAATCAACCATCCACTCAGATTTGAGTACTTCGTCTATAGTCAGACGCTCCCCCGGTCGGAACTTGAGCATACTACGCATCAAATCAAGGATGGCCAGCGTCTCTTTTTCCTCAAAAGTTCCACTGCCTCTTGCTTCCTTCTATACTTCTGCACAAATCCTTCAAAGGCGTCTTCGAGACAAGGCCATGTTTCCCGATCGCCAGTTGGCTGTCGAGGTATCACGCCATTCTCGCAATCTTCTTCTTTTACAGGCCGTTCCCATTGATCTCTCTAGCCCTTGGAGAAATTATGGTAACACAAGACATCGATTTGTTCGGCCACAATCTCGTCCTGTCCTTCTGACTCGCTGAAGAGAAACTTCATTCCTAATATTTCCCAGATAGCAGTTCCGAGACTCCATATGTCTGATGGATACGATAAAGGTTCATCAGGTTCGAAAAGAGCCTCCGGCGCCCGCTTGACTAGAGGAGTATTGCAGTCTCTGCCCAGAAGTTGCTCCGTAGCTGGGGAGAATGCCTCACGGAAATCGCTGAGAATTAGGCCGTGTGCGTCGTCTAAGGTAAAATCTCGGGCCTTTTTACCAAGATAAAGAGGTACTACAGCTTGGGCCGGTACATTGGGAGTGAGAGGCTTCTCGTCAACCCGAGCAATGGGTACCATTTCAGGCTCAAAAAAAAATTTCGAAATTCCTCGACCGAGAGTTCTTCCAATGCGAATGGAAGCCTGACTAACACGTTTCGAAGATGCAGATCTGGACTCACTACTAGCTTTGCATAGATTAATCAGTTGGAAATGGAGAAAGACAGACCTTCATGAACAAACCCGCGTGAGTGCACAAAAGCTACCGCAGTCACTAATTTTGCGGCTAAAGCGCGCGCGACTTGGATTGGAAAGAGACGACTGAATGAGGCTTCCTTAAGGCTTCCTTAAGGCTTCCTTAAGGCTTCCTTGGGCGAGAGTCAGCGTGTAGCATGTGTGGGTTCCGTTAGGTCCGCGAACATCGAATGCATCAAGAACACTCGGCAGCGCCGTGCGTGTACTCGGATAGAACCTGCGGGAGCGGATGGATTTGACCTCGAGCTATGTAGTGCGCGCAAGACTTCGATTTCCCGTCGAGGCAGCGACAGGCTCGATATACCAATCTTGACTGAAACATAGCGTTTTGCTGTCTCATCTCGAGCAAGTCAAATGGTAGAATAGCCACCATACCCCAATTTATCCACTATCCGATAGCGGTTGTGCAGTAAATCATCAATCATGAGATGGTGATAGCCCCCAGGCTCATACAATCCCAGGTGCTCCACCCCATCAATCCAACGATACTCGACTGATATTTTTGGGGATGATTTGAGTGACGTGGTCGAAAATTGTGATTTAATGTTGATCACGCGTCGTGAGGTCGCACGAAGGCAGGATATCTGACACTGGAATTTTTCGGATGGAAAGCTCGGATAGTGGTGAAGCTTGTGTGTTGATAACACTTGGAGTAAGAATATGCCGGTACAGTTTTTGAAAGGAGCATATTCAGGTCAGAGGTTATCCTGAAGGGAGTGAGCCTGGGCGAGGCCTCAGGGGCCAAAGTACACGTAAGCCGTATCCCGCCCACCTTGCTTGGTGGTCGATGCAGCTCGGATCTGAGAGGACGTCTACACGATTGTAAACAACGTCATGGGTACAGGATCGAAAGGCTTCTCTGTTCAGAGTGTTTTGTTTGTTGTCTGTAGATGTAAGTTGTTTTGCTCGGCTGCGCCCCGGATTAGCGCTGGTGCCTGGTGCTTTGACCATGTTGGTGGCCTTGAGATGGTAAATTGATAAACTCCTCAGCCTTCGTAGATGAGAACAAGGGCTTCGAAGCAAATCCACCCCATCGAGAAGCCACGTTGAAATCAAGTGTTTCCATCCCTGTCTTTGATGCTTTCTGCTCGTTCTTTTGCAATTACCCGATCATCATGGGTGCCAATCAGTCTCGACCGCGCGCGATCTCACCAGAGCCATACACGAGTTCAGAGGAGCGAGCAGAAACTCAAGCAGAGGTAGGTGAAATGTGTTCCAGAGATCATTGGACATTGTTGTGACATCAAGCAAATGCGGGCGAAGCAGCAGGCTGCTCTGGACAAGCGGTTCGCGAACCAGCAGAGAATGCCATCTCCATCTGGAACCGGAGACGCGCCACAGACGACCAGCAAGCCAAAGAAAGTGAGTGCGTTGGAGCAGATGAGTCGAGAAAATGTCGGATGGCGAAATGCGGACGCAAACCATGATCTGAGAAGTTGGAACTGAGAGAGATCATCGAGGTCATGGCCTTTAAAGCGAGTGACAGCGACATCGACATGCAATGTTACAGTTTCATGATTCCGCGGCAAAGATCGATGCGCACTTCAGTCCTGATGGTGGAGTGGACGTGCTGATGTGCAATGAGGCAAGAAGGAGGGCGGATAGCGTTCATCCCCAGGTACTGGCGCTAATAAAGCCTCAGCAGCCTTTGGCCATTCTCTTGAAACGAGACACTGGAGGTTGTGTACCAATCGAAAGGTTCAAAGTTCGACCACAGCGGAGAGAAGCCCAGCAGAGAAACCAATCGCACTCCTGAACAAAAACGAGTTCGTCCGGGACTAGGTCCAACCCTAGCTAGTGCAGCTGACTAACCGCTAGCGCTTTTCGCAGCGCCGCAGTGTGAAGCATTCTTTCTACGTCTCCACAGCGGACACCATGTATCGAGGTCCAAATGGGCACTCATGATGACCGAAGCAGAGAATCGCGTCGCAAAGCGCAAATCCCACACAAAGTCACGTAGAGGCTGCTTTAGCTGCAAGACACGTCATACTAAGGTTAGTCTCTAATGATCCTGGCCAATTACAATTGCCTGAGAGCGCTGCTTCGCATGTTGACACTATGCTCAGTGCAATGAGGTTCGTCCACGATGTGGCAATTGCGTCAGACTGGACATTCATTGCGAATGGCCTGTTATTCAAAATCAATATTCGGCATCTTCACCACAGTCCAACGGGAGCAGTCATCTCTCGCCGATGGTAGATGACCAACAGGCTGCTCGTAGTCCTGCCAATTCTGATCCAGGCGACACCGAGCTGTTATTACCGGATCTTCGACTGATGCACCACTGGACGTCAAAGTGCTATTCATCTCTACGGCCTTATCAGATCTCCTTCAAGGAAGACAATATCTGGCGCGACGAATCTACGGAGATCGCCTTCCAATTCCCACCCCTTCTCCATGGCTATCTGGCTCTTTCCGCCGTGCACAAGGCACTCACCACGCCTGGCTCAGATCGGCCAGGTCTGCTCTTGCAGGCCGACTCGCACATCTCCAGGTGTCTGGCCACCTATCGGAAGCACCTAGAGGCACCTGACGTCAAACGTGCTATCCCCATGTTCATGACTTCGACGATGCTCTTTACGTATAATCTCGGCTCTGCACAGCTGGAGAGACCTGAGGACCCAATAGATGGAATACACCATTGCTTCCGTCTGCTTGCCGGCATCAAGGTAGTGGTCATGCCATTTTGGCTGCAGATTAAAGACACTAGTGCATTCTCACATCTCGTCGACTTGGCTGAAGGCGACGATACCGACTCCCTCGACCTGAAGGGCAAGGACGATTCGACCCCTGAGATCTTGGCCTTGAACGAGGTGACTGGGCATCTGCTCAATGCGCAGGACAGAGAGGCATGTATTGCCGAGATCGACCAACTCCACAAGACATCCATACGTCTACGACATGTCTCCGCGCGCAGCGACGAGTACTCTCTTATCCTTGGATGGGCTGCCCAACTGCAGGAGCATTTCATGCTCCTGGTATCAGCGCATAACCCAGTCGCCTGTATTATCACCGCCTACTTTGCCGCGCTCCTTGCCCAGGCTCGTCCTGTCTGGTGGGTTGGTAATTGGCCGCAGTGGCTCCTGGCAGCTTGCGAACAGCTACTTGCGGCAACACCTGAGCTGCTGAAGTGGTTGGAATGGCCTCGACGAACCATAGGCTTGGGGACTCGGGGTTTAGTCTCTACCACGATATCCTTTGATCATTCTAGCACTTGACCTTGATCATGGGTTTTCATACCAGTCATAGACACAAGCCACTGGACTCGAACCTTCCCAATATACTCTCCTAGCAGCTGGATGTGGAATGTCCGATCTGGTTCAAGGGCGGCACCTTGAAGACCTTTTTCAATCCCTTATCGCTTGACGGACCACATATAGATACGGTGTTGCGAACGATCGGTTGATCGCTGACGACTCATCCCGTTTGCAGCGGAAGAGGCGTGGAAGAGGCGCGGGCCGCACGGCTTCCCCTGACACATCTGACTACAGGCGTGAGCAATGAAACAGGTGGTCCTTGCGAGAAGCTCGCGAGTCTTGAGCCTCAACGCATCATCTTCGGGGCAGTGCTTAACGCCGTAAGACGTGTGGAGAGAAGCAACTACCTTATCAATGTAGGAAACAGTCCGGATCGGTGGGGCTGCCAAGGTGGAGCTGCATATACGCTTTACGACGACCATCCCCACCAATGATAGGCCAGCGTGTCTCACTAGCCCTGTCACTAGCGCGCAAAAGAATACGGCAGAACAGGCCATACGCTATACGGCCTCCAGATTCTCGGCGAAGGAACAACCCTAATTGCTATAAGGCAACAACTGAGTCCCACCATGTCGAATCTCCAGCCATACCCCACGACTACTCGTCCTACCGCTCACACGATTCAAGAGGCTCTCGCAGCGATCAACTTCTACCACCATCGACATGGCAGAAGACAAGCCTCGCCCAGCGCTGGATGATCCAGATGCATACGTTTTGTACCGATACCATCCCTCTCAAGTTGCCGCGATTATTTTCGTCGTATTGTTTGGTCTCACGACATGTCTTCACCTGTTTCAACTCATCAAGAAGCGAACATGGTACTTCATACCGCTGGTAGTTGGTGGTGCTTGTAAGAATTGCGCTTTCGCTAAATCATACACAAATGCTAACACGGTATGCAGTCGAGACTGTCGGTTTCATAGGACGGTATCTATCGCACAACGACATCTGGGCTCTCGGACCTTTCATCATGCAATCGCTCCTGATCCTCGTCGCTCCTGCGCTATTCGCAGCATCCATCTACATCATACTCGGTCGCGTGATACTCATGGTGGACGGTGAGCGCTATTCGCTCATCCGCCAGAAGTGGCTCACAAAAACGTTTGTTGCTGGAGATGTTCTGAGTTTCATGATGCAGGGCTCCGGTAAGATAATAAGCAGGCCGGAAAATCGTTGAGCTGACAACCATCGCAGGCGGAGGCATCATGGCCATGGGCACGCTCAACTCGATGGAGCTCGGCGAAAAGATCATCATCGGGGGTCTCTTTGTACAGCTCATCTTCTTCACCTTGTTTGTCGTGGTCGCCGCAAATTTCCACAGCCGTTTGATCAAAGACAATCCCGTCAGGAAACGCTACACACCCGCTGCGCTTTTTCGCAGAGGCCGCGACGACCGCTTTGCTGCAACCATGTCTCTCAACGTCGGACTTTCCCGCGAAGCTGTCGTTGAGCTACCCTGGAAACGCCACTTGTATGTCTTATACGGTGCTAGCGCGCTCATTCTCATCCGAAGCATCTTCCGCATTATCGAGTACATCCAGGGCAACGCCGGATATCTGCTAAGCAACGAGGTCTTTCTCTATGTTTTCGACGCTGTTCTCATGTTCCTCGTCATGGCCCTCTTCAACTGGGTCCACCCGAGTCAGGTCACCGACTTATACCAAAAGCGTCAATCCGTTCACGGCACCGTGGAGCTACAGCAGGCCCGCGACGAGTATCTAGGCCACGGTCACAACGACAGCGGAATCAGCCACGGCAAGTCAGAAACAAAAGTGGGATCATTCGTTTGAAGGGACAGACTGGATGTGGCATAAACCTAGCGAGAGTGTCCCGCAGTTGAGAGGTGCAAATCGTATAGGAAAGATGCAATTAGTCGCGGTATATTTAAGCCTGATATGTTGCGATAAATATGGGTAAAGTCATTACCGGTACATGTCACCCCCTTGCACTGCTTCGACGCCAGCTGCCGGTGAAACGCCCTCATCCCGTCGGCTCGAGCATTAAAGGCAACCTTAGACCAAAGGCTCTGGCCCTCCAGAATTGAGTAGGATATCTGGATCATAATTCGATATATAAAAAGCATCGCTCCTGTAATGGGAATGGACCAATACGGGATAAATATTTGCGCACAGGAATACTGGCGCATGGCCCATAATAGCATCCAGAAGACTTGTGTGAGTGGCTGCTTGCAGCATAAGAAGGTAATGTGCCAGCAATGACCACTGATTTTGCATTGGGAATTAGAAGATTTTGGTCTACATAGATACCTGGAAGATGAGCATCGCTCACATTAGGTAAGAGCCGCTGTAGCGATGCTCTACAGAACTTTTTTCGGGCCTCTACTACGCTCATGGCTATGCGAGCCGGTTTGTAAGCCTTCTTGATGTGGAAAGTGCGCGTGGCTAGGCAGTCACGGTTGTGGAGTCGCATGTACACGGGCCATGTCGTGCGCATACACTCATGCCTTCCTATCCTTTGTTCATCGCAATCGACAGGGAAGCAGACTAATGTATTGATTTCCAGGCAAGCTCGTTGCATATGAGCTCTCAGCGGTGGGATACTAAATCCTTACGATGCAATTCATCACGCGAGCAGTGTACTTGACCTCAGGTGGCAATCGCAATGCGAGATAAATCGTGGCCAAACATGGATCGCGCCAAACGGCACCGCAGCATCATCAGAAGAGAACTAGATAAGATCTGCTGATCCTTGCAGCCACACAGAATCCTCCCCTTCTCCTATGTTCTAGATCCCGCAACCCCGCTTTATCGCCTCGGTGTCGTTTGTCTATCATCCAGAGCCGTGGATATCTCGGCGAGGTGAGGGGGTTGAATTTTAGGTAGCAGCTTAGCGGCTAAGACGCGGAGGTTCTGCTTAAGGGCGTGGTTGGCTAATCCAGGTCGCGAGGGGGAATGTAGATGTAGGTCGAGGGTGCGGTACGCTGGGGGCGGTGCGATGTGAGAGGTTGTGGGGGGGATATGGATCGTTTGGGTGTGTTGGTGGTAAGTGTTGTGCTTGGTACGATGTGCAGACACCGACGATGAGAGCACTGTAAACGTACAGCGTTCTGTACTACAACCCATGCACAAACCAGCACCACGCTGTCCTCGCTCGTTTACATCCAATCCAGCACACCACCCACCCACCCCCACTCCTTCCCCAGAACCCCAAACTCTGCCTAACCCAACACACCTTACACCTTACACAGCATACAGCATACCCAATGTCCCGCCTAACCCGCAAACCCAGCACCCTCGCCCTCCTCTCGCTCACCGCCTCGCAGGCGCAGACCGCGCAGCAAGCTCTCCACGCCGAAGTAAGTAGCCTCAAAGAAGAATTGAAACGGAGTCAGACTGCGTATGCGATGCTAAGGGATGATGTGGAGCGGTTCAAGGGGATGGTGAGGGCGCAGGATGGGGTGGTGAGGGGGTTGAGGGAGGAAGTTGGGGGGTTGAGGAGGGAGGTGGATGGGATGAGGGTGGGAGGTGGGGCGGTGAGGGAGGGAAGTGGCGATGGAAAACATCATGGGAGGAGGCGGTGAGGGAGGGAAGTGGCGATGGAAAACATCATGGGAGGAGGCGGTGAGGTATTGTATATTGGTTTAGTGGGTATGAACACATCCCGCGTCGAATTCGACATGACTATGGAATACGGGAAGAGACTTGTTATGCATCGCGGTGCCTTTCGTGCTCCTCCAGTGCCGCTCTCTTCCGGGCGTGCTCTGACTGGATCCCCCAGAGACAGACGGCAATGCCGAGGAAGCTGGACACCAGCGTGGCATAGTATGCACGCTGGTAGCACTGCAAGCCTTCCTCACAGCTGCGATTGCCGTCTGGCTCCACGACGGAGTTTGAGTCGTATACAGAGCCGTAGAAGAGGTTGTAGACATTGCCGCTAACGACAGGGGCCCAGGTCAAGAAACCCCAATTGACCGAGAAGCCGTCAGGTCCAAAGGTGTCGACAACAACTGCTGGAAGGACGCCAAAAGTAAGGCCGTATGCAAGACCACAGAGGCCAGACACGACCCAGAGGTAATTTGGGTTGTCGATGCGGATGGCAAAGAGCTGGTCGATAGCGAAGACAAAGGCGGCGATGACGACACACCAGAAACGGGAGTGTCCGAGGCGCTTGACGATGAAGTCTGAGCCAATGCCCGATGACAGACGGCCGAAGAAGGAGCCAAGCGAGAGGATGGAGACGTGCCAGAGTTGGCGGTGTGCAATAAAGTCTTTGCTCGCAGACTTGTCGAAGTGGTTCCAGAGTGCTTGGACGTTGTGACCGATGTTGCTAGTGATGTCAGCATTGGGAGGCGTCTGCTATCGACGAAGACGTACTTGATTGTCATGATGCCAACGCCTGTCAAAAGGCCCATGAGGATCCAAAGTTGCCAAAACTCGGGCTTGAACAGCAGCGCGAATCCAGTGATGTCTAGGCAGTGTGAGTGAGGAGACTTCTTGCCATGTACACTTCCAGCGTCATTCTCGGGATCGATGTCTCCAGGGCCAGAGAGGAGCGAAGACGTTTCGGTCGACGATCGGCTCGGGTCATCTTCATCTGTTGGACGTGGTTGGTATATGATGGGGGAGTAGATAGGCTACAGCTACGATCCAAGGAAAGAGACAGTACTTACTGACTTCCTCCGGAGGAAGAACGGTTGCGCTGTACTTGGTGCGGTTGGAATCGGTGCGGTGCAGAAGGTTTGAGTTGCGACGGGCCCGCTCGGTGGTAGGAAGGGCGGCATAAGCGGCTCCCCTCTTGTGGTCTACCACGATAAGAAAGGGGATCGAAACGAGGACAAGCAACGAAGTCGCTAGCGAAAGCATCGTCAGCAGGCCGGAGGTGTTGCCGGGGAAGGCAATGCCGGCGATGAGTGTGTAGAAGAAGGCGCTCAATCCAAATGCTGCCAAGGGAAATGCCGTCGCCGTCCCGCGGTGTGTAGGCCAGTTCAGGGTTGCTGCGGGTGTCAGGATCAGCAGGAGCGCGGCTGTGGGACAGGACGACTCACCTGTCTTGAGAGCAGCCTGGAAAGCAGCACAGCTGCCCACTCCGGAGACAAACGAGTAGAAAGAGATCAGGCCCACGCTCATGGACCCAGGTCCGCCGTCGTAGGCTGCCGCGTGTTAGCCGTATCCAGCTTGCGTGTTGGGCATGACGTGCCCATCTTGATGGGGTAGTATCCAAGCAGCAGGCAGAACATGCCAATGACGGCCGACAGACGTGGATTGACCCTATCGGTGATGAGGCCGGCTGGGATGCCCGAGGCATACATGCCCATGTTGGCTGCGAGTCCCTAGGAGCATGCGTGAGCCAGGTGCGGTCGGTCAAACGCAGGGGAGGGGCGTACGATGACATTGCTCTGGGTGGCAGAGAGCTGGAGCTTGTCGGCGAACTGCGGTGCCCAGGCCGAGTATGCATACTGCGAGGTGTCAGGGCGCTGAGGGCGCTGAGGGCACGTCAAGGGCGAGCGGCCGGGGGCGTACGTTTGTTCCACAGGCCAGCGCAATGGCCGTCGCGGCGACGACAGAGACGACCCGCGTCTTCTTGTGCGGGGCGGCCTTTTCCAGTTCGACCATGGCAGACAGGCGGTGGGAGTGTGTGTTAGGGAGTCGCAGCCGTCATGGGCATGGAGATTGGGGGGAGCGCGCAATGACAGCAAGTGGGTCGAACAGATAACGGTCCGACTTGCGGGTGGAAGCACTGCAGGACGCCTGTGTCGGCGGTCCAGAGGAGAGGGCGGCGATGCCAACTGCAATGCGGCCCAGCGTGCGAGTCAATGCCTGCGGCCTCTGTGCGCATGTTTCGCAGCTTGAGGCTGATGGCGGAGCGCTGGTCGCTGGGCCCGCCAAGCTCGGCAGCATCCGAGGCGCCAGACGTCGTCACCGGGCGGACGTCGACCTCAAGCGTCGTCGGGCAGGCAGACGGACGTCTCTCCCCAACACCACCCCGACAACCCCCCGCCGCTCGCAACCATGGGCGCCGCACTGTCGCTCCCGTTCCTGGCCATGCCCGCCATGGGCACCGTATGTCTTGACCCTCTACACGACGCCCCCGTATGCTAACCTCCTCCCCCCCCCCAGATCTGGAGCGTCGCCGCTTCGTGCTGTGGCGCGGCCACCTGCAGCGCCGTCATGGGCTCCTGCGGCGGGAAATGCGGCAACAGCATCGCAACGCGCATCGCCTACGCCCTCATCCTGCTCGTCAACTCAATCGTCTCGTGGATCATGCTCACCGACTGGGCCATGAAGAAGCTCAGCAAGCTCACGCTCGACTACGTCGACATCAAGTGCCACGGCGAGCAGTGCTACGGCTTCGTCGCCGTCCAGCGCATCAACTTTGCCCTCGGCCTCTTCCACGTCCTCATGGCCCTGATGCTCGTCGGCGTCCGCTCCTCCAAGGACGGCCGCGCCAAGATCCAAAACGGCTTCTGGGGCCCCAAGATCCTCGCCTGGATTGGCATGATTGTCCTCACCTTCTTCATCCCGAACTCGTTCTTCATCGTCTGGGGAAACTACTTCGCCATGGCCGGCGCCTGCCTGTTCCTCCTCGTCGGTCTGATCCTGCTCGTCGACCTGGCGCACAACTGGGCCGAGTACTGCCAGGAGAAGATCGAGACGTCCGAGTCGCGCGTGTGGACGGGCATGCTGGTCGGCTCTGCCCTGTTCATGTACCTGGCCTCGGTCGCCATGACCATCGTCATGTACATCTACTTTGCCAAGAGCGGCTGCGGCATGAACCAGGCAGCCATCACGGTAGGTACCTCGACACTCACATCAGGGCCCATGACTAACATCCGCAGATCAACCTCCTTCTCCTCCTTGCCACGTCCGTCATCTCCATCCACCCGGCCGTCCAGAATGTCAACCCCCGCGCTGGCCTCGCCCAGTCCGCCATCGTCGCCATCTACTGCACCTACCTGACGCTCTCCGCCGTTGGCATGGAGCCCGACGACCACCAGTGCAACCCCTTGGTCCGCGCACGCGGCACCCGCAAGGCTACCATCATCATCGGCGCCATCGTCACCTTCGTCACCGTCGCCTACACCACCACTCGCGCAGCCACCTACGGCCTGGCCCTCGGCTCGCAGGGCAACTCGTACGGCAACGGCTACTCGCAGGTCGGCGCCGACGACTACGAGCACGGCCTCGTCACCCAGCAGCCCGAATCCCGCCGCGACATGCGCCAGGCCGCCCTCCGCGCGGCCGTCGAGTCTGGATCCCTCCCCGCCTCCGCCCTCGACGACTCCGACTCCGAAGACGAGGACGATTCGCCCTCCAAGGCCCCCCGCGACGACGAGCGCAACGCCACCCAGTACAACTACACTCTCTTCCACGTCATCTTCTTCCTGAGCGCATGCTGGGTCGCTACCCTGCTCACCAGCAACTTTGACGAAAAGGCCATGACCGACTTCGTCCCCGTCGGACGCACCTACTGGGCTAGCTGGGCAAAGATTATCAGTGCATGGGTGTGCTATGCCATCTACGGCTGGAGTCTGGTCGCGCCGCTTGTGCTGCCCGACCGGTTTGATTACTAGGCGCGTAGTTGCGCGCGGGCGTTGGCGTACGTGTTGGTATAGTTGTGTATTTGTATTCGGTTGAATAGTATTGTAGCCATCAATCTTCGTTGCGATGTGAGGCTCACATGAAGTCTGGAAATAATGCATTATAGCTATCAACCCAATCTCCAAGTACGCGATGATTAGGCTCTTCATAAAGCCTGCAAGATGATGCATCATAGCCATCAACCTAACCTCCAAGCATGCAATAATTAAGCTCTTCATAAAGCCTGTAAACCCACGCGTGACACCTACCAGGCCACTCTCCCAGTCTGCAACCATTACCTTTTCCACACAAAAACCACAAAACAACCTGTCACGAATCCATCTCTATCCTAGACTTCTTGCGTACCTCCTCCAACGCACACTCAATCCTTGTCTTCCCTCCAACTCCCAGCCTCGCCAACTGTTTACATACTCCGGACACTTCTCCTCGATCTCAGCGCTTTCCATGGTTCCAGAGCAGATGAGGCGGGTTTCGTGCGCGCATCCGTTTCCGTGGCCATACGTTCGTAGGAACAGCAGGGCGCGGGAGTACTGTCGATGGGGTGGGGGGACGTAAGATAGGCCCAGGAGTTGGAGATGAGATACTCCAGGGGATGACGGAGTGCCGTCGGACGCACGTGGAGCTGGTAATCCTCCAGTGCCGCTTCCGTAAAACGATACAAGTCCTCACTCAACGCTACCCTCACCGCGCCCTCCCAACCCCCATAATCTTCTCCTCAACCATCCTAAGCAACCCCTCCTTCTCCCTTACAGCCTTTACTCTCTCCCCCTCCAACCCCTCCAACTCCCTCTCCAACTCCTTCATCCTCTTCACCTGCTCCCCCTCACTCGTCTTCACACCAGGCAGATTCGCAATCAACACCTCAATCTGCTGGCTCTTAATAACCAAATCCCTGGCCATATCCTTCAGATCCTCGTTGAACTCGTCTTTCGTCGGCAGCAGCGGCGGCGGTGCGATGCTAGCCGGTGTCGGGTTCTGGGGCAAGTTCTCGGACTTGTCCGAGGCTTCTTTTTCTTGGAAAGAGCTGAGTTTTTGCTGGCCCGCGGGGGTGCTGGGGGGGGCGCGGGTGCGGATTTGGAGGAGTTGGGTTTTCATTATGTTGAGGAGCTGGGGGGTGTTAGGGAGGGGAGGGGAGGGGGCTGAGAGGGGGTACCATGTCTATCTCGTCCTGCATTTGCGTAAGGATGTCGGCCATTGTGGAGGTTGGGGATTGGTTTGATAGGTGATCACGCCTACGGCTTCGAAGTGATAACCGCAGAATGCCGCTAAAAGATTGATCTGTGTGACTGTGGGGTAAGAGGCGCTGTTAGGTCCACGGCGGGAGGACGCGTTCACAGGGCTGCGCTAATCCATCTTGGCGCGAATCCCACGCGACTTGTTACTTTTCGACTCTCGAGTTCCCGCACTCGAACACGTCCACACACTTTCCCTTCCGATTTTCGTGTAAACATGCATTCTTATCTTACAACCATCCGAGCCATCCCGTAATGCGACCTTTTCTGCGGGTAGCATGGCTCAGACACGCAGCGCTCCTTCCCTGGCACCCCCGCACAGCTCCGCAAAGTCTCGTCCCCCGCCGAATCGCGACCACGTCCGCCGAGAACGCTGCGCCAGTCGATATACCGAAGTTGATAGTCCGGAACGGGCATAAAGGTCACGACTCCTTACCAACTTTCATCGAGTACGCAAACCGCACCAAACTCGCTCCAGTGTCGCCTTTCTACATTGGCACCCACTATGAGTACACGACCGCGCTGGCCTTCATGCGGCTGGGCTTCTCGCTGCTCAGAGTCGGGTCGAAGAACGATGCTGGCATTGACTTGATCGGGCACTGGGTTCTGGCGCCTGTGAGCGACCCATTGCGTGTCATCATCCAGTGCAAGGCGCGTAAGATATCGCTCAGCCCAAGCCATGTTCGAGAGCTCGAGGGCTCGTTCAGGGGGATACCGCCGAATTGGAAGGGCAAGCCTGTCCTTGGCCTGCTGGTGACGACGATGAAGGCTACAAAGGGCACGATGGACGCTATGGCGCGGAGTCCGTGGCCGATGGGCTTCGTGATGATGTCCAGGCATGGTCTTATTCAGCAGTTTGTGTGGAATAGGGCTGCGTCCGATCGAGGTTTGGAAGGCGTTGGCGTGTCGATGAGGCACACGCCGCGGGCTCTGCTTGCTGAGTCGGAATTGCTGGAGGCAGAGGAAGAGTCGCCTCAACGCAAGAAGCGCGCATCCAAGTTTGCAAACACAGGCACACAGAAAGATGTACAACTGACATGGATGGGCTCACCAATCTTCCCGGAGCGAGAAACCTTGGATCAGCACACGCTGGAGATGATCCGCATGATCGAAGCTCATGAAAACTTGAGAGCAAGACCTGCCGCACCGTCGAGGCCCGCGGAACGTGCATGCAGCCCACCAAGAAAAGATGAGATTGCCACCAGTATTCCACGTGTCTACAGAGGAGGACGGCCGCTTTCGCTCCATCTTGCCCCCTCACCTCGAGGCGGTCAGATCGATCTCTCACCTAAGCCAGCTAAACTCAAAGGAAGGAAAGGTCGCCCGCCGGGCTCGAAGAACAAGCCCAAGATCAAGAAAGACGCGGGCTGAAAACGGAAAGCTTGTTCAGAGCATCCTCCATGAATTGCAGCTACGTACCACCCCGTCTCAGAACAGCCCTAGCGAGACCAGTAGTCCAGATTCCATGGGCGCTGGCACCCGCAAGTAACACGACGAATGGAAGTCACGACGCATCAGTACCAGCACTTCCAGGAATCTCTCCTCGGAGCAACACAGACTTCACGCTTTCTCGTCTGGCTATCGAACCCGCCGAGTAGACCATCCATCCGAACCAGCGCTTGGGCTCGTCATCAACGTTGTGCGTGTACTTGACCTCCTTGTACTGTTCGCCCCACTCGGCCAAGATCAGCTTGAGCTCTTCTTCCCAAACAACAATACACCGGGGCTTCTCGGACTGCTTTTGTTCCTTCTGAAAATAGCGGTCGAGCCGTTGAGGAGCATTGCCAGCCGATGTCGCGGGTCGAGGTGCATGCAGGAGGGGATCTCACGCATGGGCTCGCTTTTAAGCAAAGGCAGGCCGGTATGGGTTCAACGTGGAGTAGCAAAGCGAGCACTTTTTGACAAAGCTGTGAAATATAAGCGTGTGGCGAGAGAAGATGGGCTGAGCAAGCAGACCAGCGGGCTACAACCGTACTCTACCTCTCCGAATACAATAGGACCACAATCCCATTCTACTTCAACCGAGTCAAGCCCTGAGTCCCTGCATGTCATGTCAGCCCCCTCAAGTCATCCATCTTCACCACACACAATTATCGGACTTGTTTCCCCACGCCCCTCCTCATCCACAGTCAGCACAAATTCTCACCGCCCTTGCACCATACCAACGCGTCACACCACGTCACTCCGCGTCCCTTTCGCGAACAAGCCGGAGGCTGTCTCCGAGTGTGACTTTGACGGGACGACGGTTGGCTAGTGTACTGTAAACTACGCACGCACGCCGCGGGGGAAATGCATGGCCCGTTGACCTTGCACCAGGTCTTTCATTCCAGCAGTGCTTGAAGTATTCCGTGGGTCCTCCTTTGATTCACAAACCGCGCGGTTCACCGTTGAATGTGTAGGGTGGCGGCGGCAATACCCGAGCGCGGCGAGGTCATCTGTGTATGCAGTACGTCACGCGATGTTGGGGAGGGGGTTGGGTGTGGAGTTGCGAGCTATTCTGAGATGCTTGGGGGTTTGGGTGTGGCAAGGTGCTGTATGAAGAGAAGTTGGAGCCTGGCTAGCTCATTCGATATAGGGTTTAAGAAGGCGGGTGACGGGTTTTTCGGGGAAGAGGAAGGTCTAGCTGGGAGGATGGTAGGATCGTGGAGTCTGGGTTGTGGGTTTATGGTTACTGATGCGGGTTCGGTTGTGCGCTTCTTCTGGAAAGGCGGCCGGGAGGATGTGGGATTTGAGACGTGCGTTGAGTTCGTGCGAGCTGCCATGCCTATGAGCTGAGCTGTACTGTCGAGTGTTAGGAGTTTGGGTGCTTTGAGTGGACTCTATCACCTTGATGGTTCAAGGCTTTGATGATGGGCGCTCGATAATATAAAGGAGGGTACAGTTGGGCGTCTCCCTTCGATTCGGAAACTCCTCACTATCATTTCCATTACCCTTCCTCTTTGAAGGAATTCGAATTCACCAACTGCACGCGCTTCAGGCATCCCGGAGGTAGACCACTTCCGAAGAAGGTGAAGATGAAGGTGCTCGCTCTTTCCACGTTCAATCCAGGTTTGCCCCACAATCGCCTCACCAATTTTGTCAACCCAATCATCACTTTCAAATCTGGCAGCTTGCACTGCAGAGCGAAGCTATGCTACGCTACCCCCCCTCGTTAGAGTTTCAACCCTCGCCAACGCCGTCTCAAAGCACCGCGGTCGTGCCGTACATTCCAAAAGTGATCATGGATCAGCAGCAAGCTCCAAGTGGAGGAGTTGGCACAAAGACTACCCACGAAAGCAAGAACACGCTGAAGTCTCTGTTGGACGTTGCGCGTTACAGCAACGAACGGCAACGAGCTACACTTACTCTAGGGGCCTTCATGAAGCAAGTGCGGGACGAGCAAGCTGAGGTGGAAGCTGCGTTGGTGAAGCAGACAACAGTGCGACCCTGCTCGTCTTGCTCATAAAAGACTTGCTGATGACCAACTAGGCAGCTGCTACGAGTCTTGTGCTGAATCTCGTCAGCACAATACACCAAGATACAGAACAGGCTCACGAAAGAAAGCCAAATGACCTCACGAAACAGAGCCTGCAACAAAGTTCAATCGAAGCCGTCTCAACGGTGCCTATCGCTCCTAAGGGACCGGACCAGGGACTTGCCGACTCACAAAATCCACCTGTGTCAGGGTTAAAGCATGCTGTGATCTATCAGGTCCGGGAGCCGCTTCAAACTTTTCAAGAGGGCGAGGACGCAGCCAGGGTTTGCCGGAATGTCCAAACTATTCGCAAAGAGATCCAACAAGCGTATCAAGGGTTTGCTGAGAATATAAGACAAACAGAGAAGGATTTCAGGATGAAGCTGATTCTGCACTCTCTGCTTACGCCTCCATCGCCGGTTCATTCGCGACAGACCATTATTCGACGTACCCGGTCCAAACTTGAGCTCATCAGAGATACCAATCTGAATGTGTGGAGCTTCAAGGCAAGAGGAGGGTTAGCTGATATCATCGAATGGGAGCTGAAAGCCGTTGCGAACTCTACCTTGACTAAGCGCTTCTACAGTGTTGAGGTGCTAATGGAGCCTTGGAGTGTCAAAGCCGCTGTGACCCAGAACCTCACCATGGCTCGAATACCTGCCCAACAGCAAGAGCCTTACAACGACGAAGCTCAGCGTAGCCTTACCAGTCTTCGAACAAAGAATATCTCTACAGACGCTACAACACAGACACTTCCTTGTTTAGTCAGAACATTCCGTCACGATGGTGTGCAAGAAATGTCGACATCCCTAATCTTGGAAGCTCTAGTGTCCATCGAGCCTGAACCCTCGAGCCAGTCACCAGAATCCGGATTCGTGGAGGATACACCCGATAATGTTCAGCTCACATCGCTTGGACATGCCCCAAAAACAAAGCTGCAGGATGGAGCGGCATCACATACCGTAAAGCTGTCGAAAACCGGAGGACTGAAACTGGAAGGAGGCACTTGGGATGTTGCGGAGCAGGGAAAGGAAGCGTACAAAGTCCCAGTCGAGCCAACGGTGACGCGTATGGCACGGAAAAAGGAACCACAGGCAAGCAATGAGACAGATGCCTTTCTAAGCCTGTTGGACCTAGTCAGGAAGAGATAAGTAGTTGGTAGTTTTAGCAACCTGTACGAAAGAAAGAGATCTACATTGTATCAGAGGAGCCTTCATGGCCGTCAATCAGGCTTCACTTGATGACATGGAAGTCACGTTGGCCAGGTGCGAGGTTCCAACATGGCTGTGGTACTATTTCCTTCCCGTAGCTTGTTCGGCTTCGGATAAGTCCATTGCGGCACATTCTTAAGTTGACAAGGGAGGTTCGTACTTGCAAGTATCCACTTTGGCCGGTAGAAGAGATGGAACCGCACAACGTCTTCTCATAGAGCTGCGCGCGGAAGGCCATCGCCTCGTGCATGAAAAAGCCCTTCTTGACTCGTTATGTCCTTGTTATTATTCTGCCTCATTCGGAAATAGAACAACATCGAAATAGTAATAGTGTGCGCCTCCCGGCCATTGCTTCTCACCACGTGGTCATGAAGTACTGTAGTGATATCTGCGTCTCGGTAATCCCATCGGCGCAATTTGCCGAGTAGTCTCCGTGGCGGAACGGATCAGAGTCGAAGAAATCCAGCAATGAACATATTTTGCAAAGCATTTTGTCACATGATTGGGGCGGGCAAGTTGTCCAAGCAGCGTGCCACAACAGCAAATGCGGTGCAATTGGTTGTCGGACTTGAAGGCCCTCCTATTACACCTATCTTCCACCTCTACGAAAATATCGACGTGCTACCGAACGAACGGCAGACCGCGAATCGAAATAGTCGTAAACTGATAATGGCTAGAAGTAACGGAGTTGTGGTCAGTGCAGCGGGTCACATGGCCTCGAAATAGTAGTGTGTCACTGCTAAAACGAGATGCCAAAACCCGGCACTAACGTGAAACCATCGCAAAAGTAATTGGTGCGCTCTCAAAGATTCGTTGTGCTGATCTGTTATCAGATCAGTGATCTCAGTAAGGACATGGATATCTTGAGCTACCTCGAATGGAAGATGGACCGCATGGCTACCAATTACAAAAATCGACCCTTTTCAATGGACCTATGGTAGGTGGTCGATTCAAAAATATCAGGGGATATCTCTTTGCACAGGAACGGTCGCAATTAGGCATCCGTCGCAGTCTGGCTTGGGTCCTCTGCTATTGCAGGCTTCCAGCGGTCGTGAATTTAGGTTCGTGTCAAATGTACTGAGCAGCAAGGTGGTTGGCCGCTTGCCGCAGCCGTACCGAACAGGCAATGCAAGGTGAAGGTGCGAACAGAGCGAGGTCTGCAGGCAGAAGCATTCCAAAACCTCTGTCAGCTCGCTTATTAGCTGAGGTAGACTTCACCGAGACTAGGTATCGCTAACGAACGGCGCACGCATGGCTACCAACGCCCCGGCATGGTGGGATGCGACTACCGCATGTAGCCTCGAAATGTCAGCTGAGACTTAGTTGTCAGAAGAAGGCTCTCAACAAGTAGAAGGCCGCCAGGTACTCGACGAAGGGGGCTTGAATCGATTGCGGAACGAAGCTGACAGCGTCTTCGTCGCGGTCGATCTGTAGTGTAAGTATCTAGGTACTGTCATTCAGATCATGCGGGTGTTCCTCGTCACACTTGACGTTTGAAAATACTTCAGCGTGGATCTGTATGCTAGGACTCTGTCTGGTTTGCGCGTGTTTGAATTGCGGAGAGTCCCATTGAAAATGACGTAGCACGCTAAGGAATGCTCCGTAAGCGACGCAATTACGTGAGACACAGTACGGGGATCCAGCCTAAGGACAGCTGCAAAAAATGCAAGTGTACGTACCGCCTGGAAGTCTCTCACTTACTCGCTTGAGAGACTGGACTGGCAGTCGGATTGACTCGGATCTGCCCCATTAGGCCGCATCAATCACCACCAGTTTCCAGGGAAACATCTCGATGAATCCCTTCTTCGGACGTTATGACGCTTTACCACGGACAGAGATGGAACCTGACGCTGCCGCTGCCGGGGTGTAATTAAATGGGCTGACGCGACATATGGCTCGCGCTCGCAACGGACCAACGGTGGCTCGCAACGGTGGCTAGGCCGAGACAGGTTTAGCGCACTCGCTCGGGAAGGAAGGATCAATAAGCGCGCACCTCCGGTGGCCGCAAGTCCCTATCACAAATATCATCATGAAGACGACCAAACGTAACTGGAGGCGAACGATGGGGTGAATCCGAAGCTCTCCAAGGAAAGCGAAGGCGTACGCCTGCAAACATCTAGCGTCACTCAACACGAGGCTGGCAGCACCGTTTCTCTTCCCCGTCCCGCGGCAGCCAGCCCGGAGAAAACTTACTTTCTTGGTACAGCCTTGGCGAGTCGACAAACCCCGCGTGGACGTTGTGCACGCGGGCTGTGTGCTAATTGGCAGCGGCCTTCCTGACCGGTAGGGCGACTCGTTGCTAAGACCCACAAGACCCACGTATGGATCATGCGCGGCCAGGTTGACCGACAGTGGCATTTGGATGACCTGCAAGCTACGCTTTCGCAAACTCAACGCCCGGATGATCCCAAACGGTCCGCAGCTGAAGGGGCTTTGCGTAACCATGCATATGTCCTGCAACGGCAGAGACATCTACCCCATACCCTTGCTCCAGTTTGCTGCGACACGCCGACTTTCCGCTATGAAGGGAGCAAGCATTACTTGGGTGCTATCCGTGCCATTGCATCATGATCAGCAGCCAACCGGAAGTGCTCGAGAGTTTTGCGTGTCCAGTTCCAAGCAGAAAATGCAGTTACTTAAGGGCACGCTTCCCTTGATGGTCCCAAACTACTTGCTCCGCGGATAGTGGGAATACTAACTGATTTAATACAGGACACATCAAAGCCTCACAAGGACACGCCTACCCCACCTACCTTTGAGATCATCCATAACTCCACATCTCACCTATGTCTACGTCAGTGCTAGGGATGCAATCTTTTGGCGCTCACAATTTGCCTTGTGGATTTGAGTTCGACCCAATGTCGAGGAATTCGCCGATGTACAACGCAGGGGACCGCTGGCCGACTTCACAAGGAGACTCCGCGGCCTACAAAGGATTCGCCCTGCCCAATGCGCAATCCTCGAACCGGAATCACACTCTCGAGCCCAGTTCACAACAATCAGCGTTAAGCGAGAAGGTATTCTACAACCAACTCTCGCTCAAATCCTTCAACGACTTCAATTTGCAATCCAATGGACAACGCACATCCGAGGTGTCCGCAGCAGGCTTGCAATCACCACCTGCGATGTTCACAGCAAGCAGTCATTTTGACTCTGTGACGGCCTCACCTCTCAACATACACTTCGATGTTGACAGTCCGTCACCTGGAGCTGACATCGAGACGCCATTTCACAGACAGGTGCCCCAAAATGTACCCTCGACATTCGCTTCTTTCACCAACGAAAACGATCCGCTCCCGACGAAAGGGCGCTGCGACAGCCTGCAGTCCAACTTCGATTCACAGTCGCCGACGATGCCACAAACCCAAGTTGGACGAAGACGCGGCTCCGATTATGCCGTGCCTGGGTCTGCGCGCGCTATATACCTTGAGAAGAATCGCAAGGCTGCAAGTAAGTGCAGGAGCAAGCAGAAAAGGCAGCAGGAGGAACTTGTCGAGTTGGCCCGACATATGGAGCGGCAGAATAAGATGCTCAAAGCTGAGGTTGACATCCTGAAAAACGATATGCGAGGTCTGATGGAGCTTGTTGGGCAGCACTCGGAGTGCCCCGACACTCGTTTGAAGACCTACGTCCAACGTGAAGCGGATCGCCTGGCAATTAGGGGCCCGCGGAACGCATTGCCTTCGCCATTCTCGGACAGTCCGTACTCAAGGTCAAACTTGATCCGCAAGTTGTCGTCTCCACACAATTCATGAGAGTCTGATTAGGATAATACCCTTCTACAGCAAACGCTACATCCCACGGCGGCAGCAACCGCTCGTCGTAATGCCATCGTTCCACGAAATTCGTTGTTTGAGCAGCTGGACCATGGTCCAACCAGAGCCAGAGCCTCAGACCCAATGAGGTTCGAAAGTACACTCCAGTAACAGCACTGCACCATTACCAGGACAACGAGAGAGCACGATGACTTAACGGCCTTGTTCGGATGGTCAGCGATGCAGCGTCGTTCTGTGGCGCTGAGCTGCTTGGAGGTGGTACAGATGAATCTTGCTACGGAGCCCAGTGGTGTTCTACACGATGGGCTGAGCATGCTTGCAGATTCGGGAGCCAGTGTTAGACTCGAGTCGAGTGGTACGAGGGTAAATGTAGTTCGGTACCCTAGGTTAAGACTGCCAGTTTCGACATGGGAAAGAAGATCCGACGGAAAAGCGCGGAACTAGTTTCGAGTGAGCCATGGAACTTCTTGATGTTACATCTCGGTTTGGAACAGAATGTGCATCAGTGCTTGCGTGTTATGATGGCAGGACGTATGGTCTTGAAAGAAAAGCCTTTGATTGTTCAGCACGAGAAGCGAACAGCTATTGCTCCACGCCAGGATCTCATGCGCGGATTTGCGCTGGTTAGTTCCCAAACCCAAAACGATTTAATTTCAGAAAGAAACCCTCTATCTACATTATATCGTGAAATTTATCAACGGCTCAAAGGATCAGTGCTCCCTATAGCCAATCAACCTTACGTGCTATCGGAAAAGCCAAGACGTTCGTTCCACGGATAATAAGCCTCTAAGACATTAGTATATACTGTGGTAAACCTGTCTTCTCTGAATACAAATGTGGACACACTGACCCCTGGCCAAGCTCTCACGCGATGAATGCAGTCTATCTTTGATCTAGCGCGATCTGGAAATAAGGAAAATGCAGCAGAGTTGAGCGCCCTGATCCCAGTCCTCGAAAGTCCGACCAATGAAAGGTCTGTAGACTCATACCACAACCAATGAACTCAGCCCACGAAGAGCACTTCCTCCACTAGGAACCGCTGAACAATTCTCTGTGACATGGAAAAGACATTGACGAGGTGTAATGCGCCAACAGCTGCGCCTAGAGTGCACCGTTGTATCACCCGCCGAGACTAGGCGCCATTAGCCAAGAAAGATTCCAAGGTCAAGGCTCACACGAATGCAAATGGTCTTCATTCCCGAAGAAGTTCCTTCCTGGAACTTGTTGAGTATATAAGGCTACACAAGTCCTCTTCCCGCGGAGCCGAGTTGGGCCGCAAAGCCGTTTGAAGGTACGATGAAAACGCCCCTGACATAGCTGCCATAGGAATTTGACTTGGGCTCGGATATATGCGTGAGGTCGGACTGAGTTCGGAGATATCGTCAGGTTATACTCCGCTGGAGAAAGTATTGTTTTTGAGCTGTAGCTTTGGAAGACGTACGTATTCCTCTGTCCTGCTTCTTGAGGACTCGGCCATCTGAACAAGTCGAACTATCCACATTGTATCTGCTACTATCAGAGCAGCCAGAAGTGCAGGATTGTTTCATGCTCAGAAGTACTAGGAGGTAGATCCAGAACCATGTCTGCGCAGTCGTTTCAACGCCCTGTTATCACGTTCCCACTTGTCATGCAGTGGACGGGTCACTTGAATGCATAAAACACCACTCGACTAGTACGATATAACAACGAGTTTAGGGATGATCGATAGTTTAGCTCTCCGATGCGCCGCTGGAGCTTATCTAGCTGAAGCCAACCACCACCGCACCGCTGTGGCTTGCAGCGCCGTTGGTTCGAAAATCCCGATGGCAGTCCCGAGAATCAGCACAATGGCGCTGCCAGCACAGAGTCTATTGTTGTGCGTGTAAGGAGTCTACCTCTCTTTACGGGGATAGCCGAGCGCTACAGAAAAAGAACGACGTGGAGCACACAAAGTAGATCTCAGAATAGCCCAAGGATGCCACGACCTCAGTTGATAGCGGTGCAGGAACTGCTCAATGTGGAAGTGAGAGTGGGAATGTCTATCATTGTGCGTCTATTCAACAAGGTCCACCAGCTTGAGGAACAACTGCGCCTTTTGGAGGTGGGCCAGGCGCGGCGATCAAGTGGTCTAGTGGGGAATGGCGAGGAGATTGATGGAGAAAAGAAGCTGTCGACGAGCCCGAGACTTGTAAAGAGGCACAAGGACCGCAAGTAGCGTTCTGGTAGGAGCAGGAAGATACTTTTCAGCAAGCGCTCGCCCTCTCCCTCTTCAGATGGCGAGACCAGCGAAGGGGTGGAGGAAAGTTCAGTCGGACGTCATGGAGACACGCAAAAATGGGGAAGGTGTCCTCGTCCGAGGGCTTACACACACATCCTGGCGACGTGTCAGCAAACACCAAGCCCACGAACAGTACATATTATGTGCGTTGCCGTTCACTAGCACTGTGAATGCATGTCGTGTTTCCAACCCCGAACAGTGAAAGATTATGGGTTACTTGTACTCCCGCATCTTCGATGTCCCGCGCTTCTTGCTCAACGACAACCATGACCTCTCTATCGCAGACCTCATTAACATCTACGGCGCGCAAGAGATCAACATCGGCCGCATAGATTTTACGCAAGATCCAAACATGGAGGCTTCTGATCACCTCAGCCCTGCCCTGTTGACCAACCAAGACCCCCTCCTGTCAAGCCCGAGCGCAACTGTGTTTTTTCATTTCGTCCTGAACGGAGGCGGCGGGTATCTCGATCCTGGCGTCGAAGTAAAAATCCTCGCAGCCAAAGAGGCGTTGGCGAATGTGGGTATAAGCTGGGTTGAACTTCTCGCAACATTGAAGGACGAGACTCAGGATAAGAAGGACGTGGCCTGATAGAAATAGTGATAGATATAAAGACAAGTATATGTACGAAGGAGCAGGGAGGTATCGTCGAGATGACGACAGGTAACACCACAAATATCTGTGCCAGTGCCAACCGTGAACTGACTCTGCCGGAACGCCTTGCAATCATTCTTTTGCCGCATGAAAGTGATGAAAGAGAACGCCTACTGATGAATCTGGCTCACGTGGCCGTTGCCCTGAGGCCCACCCCATTCGCTCTCATTGTCGCTCCCAACATCTGTCCACGAGTTGGGCGTCATGACGCCAGTCCTCTCACCGAGCTCAAAGTCGCTGTAGCCGGCGTCTGTAAAACCACTCTCGGAAAAGACTTCTGACCTCGCATCATGGTCTGCATCATTCTGCATGCTCAAGACTGCAACGTCATCGGCGTGACTGGGTACGACGGAGGCACCTGTTGTGCCGGAACGTTCAGAGTGCGGCGTAAGAGTGCCAGCGGACATCTGCTCGAAGTCGTCATCGCCGTCGTTGGAAGAGGCGAAGGAGTAGAAAGACTGGGCGGCCTGGTCGGTCTCAGATGCCTGCAGCTGTGCAGCAGGAGATGGCAAATGGGTCTCAGGGTGCAAATAGACAGACTGAGGTTCGGAAGTCAGGTCGATGAGGGGAGCTGAAGACAGTGCCTCCGCAGGTGCCTCAATCGGTGGCGTGCCGGCTTCGAGGGTGGCAGAGCGCGAGCGAGGGATAGGTTCTTCGTAGATGAATGGCTTGGGTGATGGAGCCTCATCGTCATCCCCAACGTCGAAAAGTACATTCTCGTCTGCGAACGGGTTCGTCATGGCGGCTGCTGCTGCGGCCGTGCCAGCTGCGAAGCCAGCGGCACCTCGCTTCCTCGCCCCATTGCTAATAGCCTCGGCGCCAGTCGCCATTGCGTCTTGTCTCAACATACCATCGTGGCCTACCAACTCGTCGAAGCTCTTCGACCTGTTGGCGCGGGATCGTCTCTCCGCGAGCGCAGCATCTTCAGTGCCAATCCTAGCCAGCTCGTCTAGGTCGACTGCTATGCCTTCCTCACGAGCCTGCCTAATCAACTCATTGCGATTGCGGCGTATTAGCTCTTCCCGTCTTCTTTTTCTCTCTTCGAAGTTATCCGAGGATTCGCTCTGCCGGCGCGGCTGGACGTCGTCACCGAGGGAATGGAGGGCTACAGCGATTTTGCGACGTGACTGGTCAACCCATTGTCGTACTTGGGGGCTTTCGTATATGGCGATCCCAGCAGCGACGAGGACTGATGCGGCGATTATGAGGCCTGTAGCAAAGGGGTGGTTAGGCCGGTGCGGAGAGGTTCGAGGGTAACCAGGCTGGGAGTTGGGTGAAGTAGAGCGCAAGCCGGAGCCTGCAAGCAGGTTGGCAATCGATCGAATACATGGGAAAAGAACGGGACTTGATTCAAAAGGGTACAGGGTGCACAGCAGAGACATGCATTAGTGGAGTGAGAGCTCGTCCTCACCTTTGGCAAGTGGCGCAGGCATGATAGCGGACTACCGCGGTTTCTACTCGGAGGACCGCAGAGGCAGATAAGAGTCCAGGTATACCAAGAAGCAGAAGGGGCAGTATTCAGAAATGTTTGGTAGTGGTTGCAGCCTAGAGACGTGCGTAGAGGAAAGGAAGCTTGAAGGTCGAGGTCGTCGTAATGCCGGGCAGCCGCCACCCGCACAGCCCCAGTTGCATGCATTGGTCCGCTGGCGGGGCTGAGTGGGGCATCGGTTTTAGCGCCCGTTGTTGAGAAAGCGTCTCGATCTCGCGATCCCTTGTCGCCTTTCACCAACGTTGCCCGTTCAGCAGAACCGCAGCACGCCTTGGTGAGCAACCACGGTCGACCGTTCTGCGAAATATGCACGCCACAAGTCATGGCGAGAAGCTCAGGTGACCTACAAAGTCTAGACCATAACACTTTCCCGGCGGTCTCAACGAATATACAGATGGCTTCTTGAGCATCCAAGTTTGCAAAGACCCAGCGGGTTTCCCCTCTCCTTTTTTCGTCCAGAGCTTCTTTTATTGTCCCTGGGACACCATCGTCACGTGAGTGCTGAATGCTTTCACAACGATTTCGTCATGTTGTATGCCGGTAGGGTTGCGCCAAGGTTGAAGTGCATCTAGCATAGAACGGTACCAAAGCCTGACGTCTTTACCTCTAGCAGAAATCATATGCTTGACTGTCATTGAACAGAGCACCAACTGCCCTGTTTGACACACCATGGCTTTCTTGATCTTCCGCAAGGGCTGGGCGACGGCATTCACTGCCGTTGTTTCCTGAATCTCAAGGTTACAGGCAGCGGAACAGGATGTCTGGTCAATTGTGGACCATAATGAGCCAGCGAATTACGCATCGGCCTTCATCTAGAGTTGCGGAGTACTGCCCTGCTGGGAAGGCCAAATCGTACAGACTTTCGCCAAGGGGACAGAAGCCGCATCAACCCCAGGTTTACAGTAGCTTTGATCGACTATATGGCTTGGAATATGATGGCTATATTCCCCGTCGGACTCGTCCGGCCGTCACTTCTTGGAATAAGGAAACTCCGTGGTGACTAACACGCAGGGTAATCAAATATGCCAGCAATGCATACCTTCAACGATGGTCATCATGTGGACCCCGTTCGTTATTGTTGATCGTGTAAAGGGCAGCGAGAAGTGAGCATCCACAAAAGCCACCCCACTCGTCGAAGGGTCGGGAAGTCAACAGCTTTGTGTTCAAAAAGACTCCAATTCAGCAACTTCTATATTTAATTCGTTCCTAAGCCTTCTCTTTCGGTTTGATATGCCTCGATGCATACTCGATTGCAGCCTCGTATCCGTAAATGCCCAACCCGCAGATCACCGCGACGGCCTTATCGCTCAGGTAGCTGTGGTGACGGAAGGCTTCCCGTGCGTGGACATTGCTGATATGGACTTCGATGAAAGGGATGTCCACGCCAGACAAAGCATCTCTTATCGCGACGCTGGTGTGTGTAAAGGCTCCAGGATTGATGATGATGGCGTCAACGTTGCCACGAGCTTCATGTATGCGGTCCACAATGACACCTTCGTGGTTGGACTGCAAATGTGCAAATGTGATGGATTTTTCATTGCACTGCTTCCCCGCGGCTTCGACGACTTGAGGTAGCGTAGTAGAGCCATATATGGTAGGCTCACGAGTACCCAGCAAATTAAGGTTGGGACCGTTGATTAGGAGAATGGATTTGGTCATGTTGTATATGGCCTGAGAGTGAGTTGCGACGGTTCCGAATGCGTTGGAGGTCTGCGTAAGGTCGATAACTACTACACGTATGAACAAGATCACTGCGCGAGTAGGTATTGCGGCGCAAAGCCCGATCGCTCGACAGGCGGGAAAGCATTCCGCTCCGGCTAAGCTCTTTTCCCATCAGCAAGAAGCTGGCTCGGCCAGGCCCCACACTGGGGAAAATCGATTTTAGAGGAGCGGATGAACACAGCAACAGGTTTTTCCTCCTTTAGCCGGCTCATGCCTTTGAGAACAATGAGAGTTCGGGCTGAGGGGTTATGAGTGCCCTTGTGGAATGTACATGAGTGACTGAGGGGAGAAAAAGTTGCAGCTGCATGTCTGAACGCACCTGCCCCAGTTTCAGCCTCCTTATCTCCTTAGCACCTACATATCTCCGCCGCTAAGAGACGGATTGAGACGGTTATGCAAGCGAGTCATCAGCACGAGCCATCGATATGGAGTCATCAAGGAGCATCTGTCATCCATCATCACACAACCTTGCGAGCACATGATGTCCGACCTCTCGAGAGAAGAGCTCGACGAGCTTTACGTGTTCGCGGTGGAGCTTGGGAAGCAAGCGGGACAGATGTTGAAGGATGCCGCACAATTGAGGATGGACGGCGGCAGCACGGCAAAGGCGCAAGATGAGCACGTGCAAAAGATGAACGCAGTGGATCTGGTCACCGAGACAGATGAAGATGTCGAAGTGTTCATCAAAACCGAGATCATGAAGAAGTACCCCTCACATAAGTCAGTATATCACATCGCAATGTTTCGCGCATACTGACATATAACAGATTTGTGGGCGAAGAGTCCTATTCAAAGGGTGCAAGCCGTGACTACCTCATCGATGAAAGCCCTACATGGTGTGTTGATCCGCTGGACGGCACCGTCAACTATATCCACCTCTTTCCAATGTTTTGTGTCTCCATTGCTTTCATCCACAAGAGTAAGCCTCTTGTTGGCGTCATCTACGCCCCATTTATCAACCAATTTTTCTCCTCGTGCGCTGGCCGCGGCGCATTCCTCAACGAAACCCAGCGACTGCCGCTTGTTCGCAACCCCATCGCACCCATGCCGGACAAGGCCCCAGCAGGCTGCGTCTTTTCGTGCGAATGGGGCAAGGACAGACGAGACATCCCAGATGGCAATATGCACCGCAAGATCGAGAGTTTCGTTAACATGGCAGCTGAGCTCGGCAGCAGATCAGGTAGGGGCGGGATGGTGCATGGTGTCAGGAGTCTAGGAAGCGCAACTCTAGATTTGGCTTATGTCGCCATGGGCTCTTTCGATATATGGTGGGAGGGTGGCTGCTGGGAATGGTGAGTAATCGTTGAACGCTCAGAGACCAGCACTGACAGATCAGGGATGTTGCGGCTGGCATTGCTATCCTGCTTGAAGCTGGAGGGCTGATGACAACTGCGAACCCACCCCCTGACGAAGCTACATGCCCAATACCAGATGTCAAGCTAGGTAGCCGATTATACCTCGCTATCCGGTAAGCAAGCCATGAAGAATTCTCAGCAGATTTACTGACAGTCCTCAGACCTGCCGGGTCCTCAGCTACCGAGACCGGACGCCAGAGTCAGGAGAGAACTGCAAGAGAAGTCTGGCGACGCGTACGAAACTTAGACTACTCACGCCCAGGCGCGTAATGCAGACATCACTTCCAACCCATCAAACACCCGCTTGCGAAGAGATCGCACCCATGCACAAGTCTCTAGCATCAAGCACGAGTACTCATCATGGCCTGGATCTTCGTACTGAGGATACCGCGCACCCAGTCATTCACGATGCTTCGTTTTAGCGCAGCCGGAGATTCTCCCGGGGATCTAGCCTACTTGGACGCAGCCGCAACGTCAACGTCACGCTTAAACTCACTTCCAGGTGGCCAATCATCGTCATGGCTTACCGCGGCTACCCAAGGCTAACTCGAGAGGTCTTATCAGATCGCAGCCCAGAATAATCTTAGAAGTGTTTCAACGAGCGTTGTCCGCGTAAACTCTAGGCTGCTAACTAAGTCCTACTTAGCCTCCAATCGGCCTCAAAAGCACAGCCGTGGTCTCTCCTGACATTGAAGTAGAAACAGCCTTGTCACCAGGCCCTCACGGCTTATACCACGTTCACCCCTCACGCCTGGACACGACTTCCACATCACTATTCTTTTTGACTTTTGCTGCACGATAGACTCTCATCTTTCACTATGGTTTGCCGACCGGGTATCTCATCGATGTCGTTAGGCCGATGCTATGCCGGCCACAGCTTCGAACACAAGATGGCGATGGCTGCAAAGCACGGCCTACAAGGTATCGAACTATTCTACGAAGACCTTTGCGACCTTGCACCATCGAAGTCATCGTTAGACCTTCTGGCCGCCGCTGCTTACGTATGGGATCTGTGCGACTCATTAGGGATTGACATCATCTGCCTACAACCTTTCATGCACTATGAGGGCCTTCTGGACCGACAAAAGCACGACGAGAGGATCGAAGAGATGAAGCTCTGGTTTGAGTTAGCACATGTTCTCGGTACCGACATAATTCAAGTCCCGTCGTCGTTTCTGCCCGAATCCGAGATCTCATCAGACCTCAACCTTATCGTCTCCGACCTCCAGCAAATAGCAGACATGGGCCTCCAACAGACACCTATCATTCGCTTCGCGTACGAGAGCCTATGCTGGGGAACTTATTGCGACAAGTGGGAGCGTTGCTGGGAAATTGTCCAGAGGGTCGACCGGCCAAACTTTGGCATATGCCTCGACAGCTTCAACATTCTCGGCAGGATATACGCAGACCCAACATCAGAGACCGGATGCAACGAGAACGCAGATGAGATTGTCGCTGCATCAATACAAAGACTTGTAGAGCAGATCAAGCCACACCGCGAGAAAATCTTCTTCATTCAGATCGTCGATGCTGAGAGGTTACGGGATCCTCTGAAACCAGGCCACGCTTTCTATAACGCCGAGCAAAAGAGTCGTATGAGCTGGAGCCGGAACTGCAGACTCTTCTACGGCGAGACGTCATATGGCGCCTACCTGCCGGTCAAGAAGGTCGCTCACGCGATCATCAACGAGATTGGCTATGATGGCTGGGTCAGCTTCGAGCTATTCAACCGCGCCATGGAAAGGAAAGATCACGCTGTTGTAGAGGAGCTGGCTTCGCGGTGTGCAATCGGCTGGGAGAAGATGGTTGTGGATCTTGGTCTTGAGACAGCATCTCCTGCGCTCGTCAAGACGGCCAGCAACGAGAAGTTCGAGGATTTGAGGAAAGACAGCACACGGACAAGTTTCGAGAACGCGAGGTTATAGACTTGCGTACCTGCATCTGTGGCGTTCTGGGACATAGCATATGATCAATGCAAGCATAGCGTTTCTTCTTCAACATCATCATCTCGCTAAACTCCTCATCTACATACTACTATATCCCCCATCAACCGGTAACCCCACCCCCGTAATCCAACTTGCCTCCTCACTCGCCAAGAACACCGCCGCGCGTGCAATGTCCTCCGGCGTACCCAAACCCCGAAACGGGTGCATCCCCTCAATTCTCTGCGTCGCCTCTTTATCCTCCCATATCGGCGCCGTAAACGCCGTCTGCGTATACCCCGGACAAAGCGCGTTCACATGTATGCGATGAGGCGCACAGTCCCAGGCACTCGCTTTCGTCAAGCCCATCACCGCGTGCTTGCTCGTAATGTAGCCACTGGAGCTGGGACCGCCGCTCAGACCAAAGACAGAGGCGAGGTTGATGATCCAGCCGCGGTCGCCAGAAGGGTGGGGGGACTGGTCTTTCATGACTGCGGAGGCGTGTTTGATGCCGAGAAAGACGCCCTTGACGTTCACGCTCAATGTCTTCTCGAATGCGGATTCGTCGTAGTCCCACACTGGGCGGGGGCCGTGGTCTGTCCCTGTTTCAATGGCAATTCCGGCGTTGTTGACCATGATGTCCAGGCGTCCGTACTTGGCGACGGCGGTCTTGACGAGCGCTTCGACGTCCGAGGCGGATGTGGTGTCGCATTTGACGAAAATGGCGGTGCCGCCGGATGATGTTATGGCAGACACTGTGCTGGGCTGTGAGGAGTCGGCCTCGCCCGAAGGACCAGGGATGCGTGCTGCTTCGCGTAGGTCGGAGCAGATTACTGTTGCGCCATGGGAGGCGAAGGCGAGGGATATCGCGCGACCAATGCCTGAGGAGGCACCTGTGACAATAGCGATTTTGTTTTTGAGACGGCCTGACATGGTCGTTGATGAGCTAGAAGGCGATGCCTTGGCGAGTCGTACTTGACGTTGCTGCAGGCCTGCTTATGATGTTGGACAGTCAATAGATCTTGGCCGGCTTCCTCTCAAGGCGATCACATCTTGAACTGTGCTGGTGGCTTTATACTGACCACGTAGTGTGCATCGGCTATGGTGAGGGGTCGATGCGGGGATACCCTCGGTCGCTCGAGTAAGCTTACTGTAGTGAAACTATGAGAAGCACTCTATGAACGCATATTCTTGTAGGAACGCTGTCGTGTTCTTTGACTGGAGCGACGATGACATGTATCGTGCATGTCATGTTCCTGCATTCCCCTGCATATAAGAAGTGTTGAGCACACCACAGCCGAGAACACCATGTTTGCAAGAATACGTGAACATTGTTCGATAGACTGATCGTCTGTAGACATCTTTTAAGCCCATTCCCCGACATCTATTGATAGGCTATGGGAAGGTACGCACCAATTTGCGCTCAAATACCCTACCTGCCGCACATGCCCATACATAGCCGCCGCCCCCCAAACGCCGTATATGCAGCCAAAGAACAATGATGATAAGTGCCGACCGTGAAAGAGAGGATCCATTACTCGTTATCGAGTCGCGTAACGCACTTCATGCTGCCGAAGCAGCGGACGAACAACAAGCTGCACACCCTGCTTATGCAAGATAGCCGAGCTCGTCGTCTTCCAGACGCTCCAAGTACTCCTTCTCGAGGAGAATGTCGATACACTTCTTGATGTCCGGGATGCGGGGCATGAAGCGGTTCTTGATCTGTTGGATGGTCTCCGAGACGAGCTGCTGGTGCTTCATCTTCTTGCGCGACTTCATGATACGGACGATTGCGGACTGTGTAAGATTAGCATGTGCTTGACTGTGAGTGATGATATGGAACGTACCTGCATAAGCAGCTTTCGGTCCTCCTCAATGGTCTTGTGGGTGTCTTCAGCCTCGGCCTTCTGCTCGGACTTGATACCAATGTTCAGGTTCATTTTGACCTTCTTGGTCTTGAACCCGGTGTTAAGTTTGTAGATGGTGCCTGACTCGGGCTTAGCACCCTCAGGCTGAGCGAGCAAGACCTTGGCTTTGATGAACACACTCAGACTAGGGTCGAGGGTCTCCTTGTTGAGCTTTGTGGCCTCAGCAATGTCGTTGTAGCTGACGGTGTCGCTGTCGTTGAAGAGGAGCATGATGGCCATCTGGTATGTCGAGACCTGGAATGTGGGAGAAGCCTTGGAGCCGGCAACCTTGCAGTAGTTTGCCTTGACCTCACCCTTGCACAACTGCCACAGCCATGTGAGCTTGCGACCCTGGTGCTTGTTGTTATAAAAGCGGGCGAATCGCTCATAGGTCTGGACGATCAGCTGAGGAGCGGTGAAGGGTGTTGTGGGTGGCTGAAGGGGCCAGAAACCGGTACCAAGGATGTGGTAGCTGGCATCGACACCAGCCTTCTGATCGGCCTCGTCCAAGTTGGCTGACTGCCAGTCCTTGAAGGCGCCGTTGAGGTCCTTGGAGATCTGCATGTCCTGGAACATGCGCTGGAGCTTGTTTGTGTACTCGAAACCACACGCCTCCTTGAGCTTAGAGATCATACTAGTCTCGGCATCGTCGGATGCGGATGTGGTCTGTACAAGACGCTTGGCGAGCATACGCGAGTAGAACTTCTGGAAGACGTCCTTGTCTTCAATGTACTTGAAGACAGTCATGATCTGCGTCAGGAGCTTTTCCATATCATCCTCCTCGCTCATCTTGGCACCGGAGCGCTTGAGCAAAGTGTCGGTGTACTTGGCAAGGAGCTCGGGTGACTTGTTGGAGCCAGACTTGCAGATCTTGTTGCGGTTGACGAACTCTCTGCAAGCGTTGTCCAATGATCTTACAAACTCAGACTCTCCATTAAAGGCCTTGTTGACGAGATCCTGGTACTTGGTGTGAACTTCGAGAAGAGCCTCGACGTAGACCTTAGGCTCCAGGCTCTCGCCGTCGGTCGCAAGCTTCTCGACAGCCTGAAGACCAGCCTTTCTAACGTGTGTCTCGAAACGGTTGCGCAGAGGGTCAAGACCTTCGGGGATGCGAGCAAGAAGCTTGTACATACGGCCGAGATCATCCTGCTTGTCGTTGTCAAGCAAGATTTGGAACTCTTCACGCAGAGCCTGGGAGTGATTTGTGATCAGGGACTGCTCGCAGGTGCGCATCAACGGGGACATGATCTCGTTGAGCAGATACAAGGGCACGCGCTCCTTCTCCTCGTCAAGACGAGCCTCGGCCTTCTTCATGTATTCCACCACGCTATTCTCGGCCAGGAACTGCTTCGACTCGTTGTCGTAGTATGTCGCGGTGGCCTCAAGGAAGGGCTTCTCGAAAAACTCCTTGTACACGTCGAGCGTCGACTTCGAGCTATCGGCCTCGTCCAAGCCTAATGAGACAAATGAATCGACCACCGACTTGATGTGCGACTGCTCGATAGTTTCGCCGTTCCGCTGCTTCTCGACAAGCTTCAGGACGGAGCGCATGACACTCTCTTGTGTGCCAGTGAACATGTCCTCCTTCCATCGTACCAGATGCAGTGTGTAGATGTCATAGATGTGCTTCTTGCCCTCGTCCATCTCCCGTTTGACCCAGTGGCGGTTCAAGTACCGAAATAGATGGTTGTTGTACTGGCCCGCGGTTGTGTATCGGTTCCACTCCTTGATGTAAAATATGAGGAGAGCCTCATCGACATGTTGTCGCGACTCCGCTTGTACACCAGCCAGATGTGCCTTGAGGTATTCGATCAGGTGCTGGTAGAGATCCTCTCCAAGAAGGTGAGCACCGCCACGGTTGTTGTTCGCTGCGAAGGATGACCCGGCAACGGCCTTTTGCGCTGTGCAGAAGTTGTGAATAGCGGTGTACAGGCCCATGTAGGTCTTCATATCCATGCCACCTCGCAGATCGGTCATGATCCTGTCGACGCCGGCTTCGAGGTATTTCCATCTGCGAAGCTAGTCAATGATGTGAACAGTCTGTGATACCTAATCGTCCCAGCAATGCTACTCCTGTTGTAATAACGGCGATTCCCATTACGGCTATCATCAGCTCGGGGGCGGGCGTGAGCTCAGTGCCTCATGGCAGTATCAAGAGGACTACTCTTCTTCCTTCTGCCAATAAATGATGTAGCCTGACCACTTTCCAACAGATCGCGCCCGCACACTAGGATAATACAAAACCAGTACTTACGTAGCGACAACATCGTCCTTTGCGGGGACGGGCGGCATTACGGTAGCCATGATGAGCGTCGCGTGCGCGGGGCACAATGTGTAGGCGTTATCTTGCGCGGTGGGATTGTTCGATCGTTTTAAAAAGAGGTAGGCTTCGGTGCGTTACCGTAGGGCACAATCGCAGTTGGGTGGGTGGAACGGTGTGTAGGGTAGGCGCAAGGTGCGGAGGCGGAGGTTGCAGCGCGGGCGGCCGATTGTAAAGGCAGGAGGGACCTATTTCGCGGACGTGCTAGCGCACAACACTCCTTCACTGTGCAGTGGCGTGCAGTGACAGTGGGACGAAGGGAAGCCGGTGGTGGAGGCGCGATGGTGAGCAGGTGCGGCGAGGTTTTGTGATTCACGTCGATGGTTCAGGCAACATCGAGCTTGGCTGATGGGCTTCACTTCAGCCTTGCACTAAACGCTTACACACCACAAGTGGGGCGGGTGCAGCTGGGTCTAGATCGGAGGGTGCTTACCTTTGATATCGACTTCCTCTATCTTTTTGGAACATTCCTGAAGCTCCAACCTGTACTCTGTATCGATGAGGGCTCGAGTAACGATATCTGGTCACATCTCGCGTCATCGCGGTACCATGGTCCCATTGTCCTCCGCACCCCAACGCCCACGTCTAATCAACATCAGTCATCTGCAGTTCATCAGACAGCATCCAGTGGCCTAGGGCAGGACCGCAATATTTTAACACTCCATCCAGCCTTGAATAAGGTGTTCATAGAATGAGCAACGACGATGCTCCAGAGCTATGACGTCTTGCGGGGTCATGTCGATGGAGTTCATATTTACTGACTCTATGAAGCTGTGTAGCATCTGATCTGTAACTACACAAACACCTTTTCAGCCATCTTCGTGCATCATATTTATTCATAACTAAGGCAGGACAATCTTCTCGCACTTATCGAGCCCGCCTGCCATCGATTTGCCACCCAGCACAGCATCAACACTGACAACATCACACAGCTATAACAAGACCAAGATGCCACCAAAGCTCACCCTCACACCCCTCACCTCCCTCAAAGTCTCAGCATATTGGATCCCCTCACATACCCACCTCCCCAACACCACACCACACGGTCATCCCCTTCTAATTTATCGCTACTGCTTCCCATCCTCAACATCTGCCAGCACCCTGGAATCTCAACTTCTGCGTAACGGTATATCCCCACAATGGCGCTACACAATGTACACAACCTCGCACTACCACAGCACCACGCACGAAATTCTATGTATAATCCGGGGCCGCGCAAAGCTACTCTTCGGCGGCGAGGCAAACCCAGGGCGTGTGGAGCAAGAGGTCAAGGTCGGGGACGTGGTGGTTGTGCCGGCAGGGGTGGCGCATCGATTGCTGGAGGATATCGAGGGTGGGTTTGAGATGCTCGGGAGTTATCCGGATGGGTGCAGCTGGGATATGTGTTATGGAGTGAAAGGAAAAGTGGATAAGGCGAAGGCGGTTGGGAGTGTGAAGTGGCTTGAGAAGGATCCGCTGTATGGGGAGTATGGGCCGGTGCTTTGGAGCAGGGAGAAACTAGAGTGTTCGAAAAGCGAGTTGTAGGTCAGCAGTCTGGGAGGAAGTCGACGGTGTTGGAGGTGATGCAGGCAGCTTGAAACTGATATCCAGCCATGTTGCTTAAGCATCGAGGTGATATTGATCATCCAGTGTGACCCGAGAAGGCTTGTAAATGACGACGCTTGGTCGCATCATTGTATTTGGGAAGTGCTGAACTCTTCAACACCGCCTGTAACTATCTACTTGGGCTTCCATGGCCGTGACAATCTCCCTGGTGGGCCTAGCCTGAACAACAAAGAAACAACATCATGGTATGCCTCCAACGCCATGCGTATGCAAATTCAAAACTAAGGAGATACATATGCAAAGTCGCGGGAACGAGAACGGAAACGGTCAGTCTGAGCGATGACAAAAGTACCAGCGCGCTTTGCGAGGCGGTATCTGAGCATCGGCTTGTATGCGTCATGCCTGCAGGGAAGAACATATCAGTCAAACTAAAGGAAATCTGTGTGGTGGTACAAGTGTATATGGCGCAACGGAACATAAAGAGAAGTACGGCTGGTACTACCTAGCGACACGGTGGATTAACCTTCACAAAGTTAGCGTCGTCACGTTGGCGCATTGGGCATGAGAGGACTCACCTCAGGGTACTGATACTGAAGGTAGCTAGCCATGCTAGCAGAGCAATAAGTAACGTCGCGGTCAGTGCCTTTTGGCGAACGCAGATGGGCCGATTGTACGGGCAGTAGGACGCTTGCGATTCTGCGGGGTCCCTACACGCCCACTTCTCATCCGTCAGCGCCTGGAATGCCAGACTGAGGTTTGCAGACTCGAACACGATGAATGCGAGGTCTAAGAATATAAGGGACATCTTCGCGTTATGCGAACGCAGTCCGAGAGGTTTCGAGGTGTACTCGTCGTAGGTAATGTAGACAGTATAGATGACGGCTACCACATCAACGATGATGGCCATCCAGGTTGAGGAGTTGTTGTCACAATCCACCGAGTCTGATTTGTGGAAAATGGCGCCAGCCAACGACAGGGCCAGAATGGAGAAGGTAAGCACAACGCATCGGACCACTGCTGGGACCATGGGATGGTTCATGATGGTGCGGTGGAACCTTTCCCACTTGCGCCGTCTCTTTGCCGGAGTGAACATCCAGAAGCCCTTGATCTTCTCCTCCTTCTCTTCTTCGTCAAGAGGGTGCCATGGCTTCTCCAGATCTGGCAGGTTGGTGGCCATCCACTCGTCGTCGACGATCTGCCCCCTGGTCGAGATGGGACGGTCATGTGTTTCGTAGTCGGAGGCTGCAGCAAACTGTTTCCACTTTGAGGCGTTTTCGTTGAAGGGAGTGGTGAGGGTCACTGGTGCGCCTTCGCGGGCATGGTCGAACTTGCGGCCGGGCACATTCGACTTGGGCGTGGGCATATAATTGTGAGAGGCAGGGCGAATAGAGGTGGGGGTCCGGGGTAGCAGCAGCGATGTGACATCTGCGATTTCGTCCTCGTCGGCAGACTGGACCCATGGCGGTAACGAGCGGGCAGCACGCTGTCGCTCGCGGTTGTCCGCAGCAGTCGAGCTGGTGCCCTTGGAGGACGCCAGTGTGCGCGGCGTGCTGGAGATGCTGTGGCTGTGACTGTGACTTTTGCGGACAGCGGCGCTCTCGCTCTGCTCGTCGCGCGATATGCCGGACACGACGCTGACTCTGGAATGGGGGCGGTGCTGCGAGGACTGGGAGGAGGCGGTTGGCGGCGGGATAGGCGATGGCAGCAGGGAATTATTCGCGGTGGTCCCTCCGGAGCGGCCGGGTGTAGTGGAGCTGCTGCTCTGTCGAGAGGCGGTGGTGGAGAGGGCGTCGTTGGGGCTGAGGAGGGAGAGCGACTCCCGGGGCCCGCTGCTTGGTACGGGGCCATTGGTGCCATTGGTGCCATTGGAGCCATGGTCGCTCTTTCTGCGCTCGGCCGTGGGCTTGCTGGCCATTCCTGGTGGTGAGGTCTGGGGCGTCCAGGTTCGAGGGGCGTGGCTGTCGCACGAAGCGGGTCCCTGACTAGACGTTCACTCCAGCCCCAGCGTCCGTCCGCAAACACGTCGGGCAGCTTGCGGTGCGCGTCAGCGACAGTTGGCGGGCTCTGGCCTGCTTGGCAGCCGTGTCCGGGGGCAGCGAGTGACGGCAGCAATTAGGTCAGCGTGCGCAGCAGCGACAGCATGGCAGGCAGGAGAAGAGAGTGCCGCAGCGGGCAGCAGAGAAGGTCACGAGGGGCCACAGCGATTCTGACAGACGGTTTCGAGCGTTTCGAACGTTGGGGGGGCGTGCGGCTGGTCGCAGGAGATTGCTTGTCGTTGATCTGCTCAAAACAGGGATGGCGCCCTCACAGCCTGGGTCGTGCAGGGAACGGCAGGCTGCTGGCTCGACGCGCTCTGATGTAATCGCTCTCAGTCGCCGCCCTAGCACAGCCTTGCAGCTGCGCAGGCAATTTCACGATTCGCCTCTGCACGAACCGCGGCAGCTTTCAGGCACGCAAACAAAAAGTGCCACGCGACTCGGCGCGGACAGACATGTCTCACCAAGCTCTCATCTGAGTCCTGCACCACCGCCTGCGCCACAAAGCGTGCTTACCTAACGCGCCTTCCCTGCGACCTCACCCACCTCCTTCCCAAACAGGCAGTCCACGATGCGCCTGTTCCTGCTGCCCATCTCCACGCGTCGCTCGCTGGTCTACGCCGAGCGACTGCACGAGAAGGCTCCCAAGGATCGCTCGATCCTCGACAAGGTCACGCTCAAGGCCAATGAGACATGGGCCGCCTGGGAGAAGGACGAAAAGGCAGTAGGCAACTGGAAGAAGAAGGTCACCTTCTACGGCAACCAGGCGCTGAAGCGCATTCCCTATGAGGAATGGGGTCTCAAGACGCTGCCCGCCCTGACCGACCGGCGGAAGAAGGAGATTGTTGACGGCACCGCAAAGCACGAGCTGCTGTTCCCAGGGCGCTACCTCAAGCAGGAGAGAGTCACTGAGATCCTGACCAAGTTGGCGCAAGAGCGACAGGGCATGCACCGCAGCAAGCTGATCTGGAGCGTCGTCATTATGCCCTTCACAGCGCCCTTTATGCTGGTGCCTGTCATTCCTAACCTGCCGTTCTTCTACGTACTCTACCGCGCCTGGTCACATTGGAAGGGTAAGTCCACACTCATTTCACCACATGCAAAGCGATCTGGCTGACTTTTGCAGCACTCACTGGGTCAAAATACCTTGAGTTCCTCCTCCAGCACAAACAGCCCACTCCAGTCTCCTCGTGGGCTCTCGACGAGGCCTACACCGCCGGCCTGATGTATCCAACCCGCCAACTCTCGCGTGTAGCCCCGCGACCAACCGAACAGGACGCCGACAAAGTGTCCAGCGTTGTGCACCAGCAAACAAACAACGAGAGCGAAGACGTCATGGTGTTGCAGCGCTGGAACGGCAAGCTGATCGCAGAGCAGTTCGACCTCCCAGACATGGAAGTTGAGATCGAGCGCGCTGTCGAGCAGGTCGAGAAGGCTATCGACGCCAAGGAGAAAATACTAGAGAAGAAGCTTGAGCAGGAGAAGGCTACAACTGGTACTCCAGATCAGAGAGCAAAGGACTTGCTGCCGGATCATATACTTGAGAAAATCCATGATGAGGCTGGGCGTGTTGCAGAGGGGCATATGGACGAGAAGGTAAAGGAGACGCAGAAGCAGTAAGAGGCCTGCAGTTTTCCAGGTCTGCGTAGAGCAGGATCCCAGAGATGATGTGCCATTGTAGCCACGATACCTGGAGGTTGGCTTGCAAATTGGCAATGTAAGGACGACGTGAGGATAATGTTGGATTATGTTGTACGATATCACGGACCTAAGATACCAGGAGTTGGCGGCATTTCCTTAAGCTGACGAAAGACACTCAATTCCACGACATCTGTGTATTCCAAGATTTACTAGTGCTACACCAGGTTCAGGAGGACGATGACCCTCTGTGTGCACTAGACAATCCGACCCAATGTGGGGAGCCTACGACCGGTGGAAGGGCTGCACACGAAAGTGCTACTTAAGCATCGACATACCACAAAATGTGTTCTGAGGCAAGGTGCGTCACCACCCGGAAGCCCCCATCTAGACTGGCGAATGGGTAGGGTATACCCCAGGGTTGGTCAAGGTTGGGTCAAAGTTGGGTCAAGGTTAGGTCGAGGTTAGGTTGAGGTTGGATTACACTACGCAATCTTGGGGTCGGGGTTGGGTTATGGTTATCTAGCGTAAGTTAGGTTAGGTTATAATTATCACTAATTGATCCTCAGCCCCTAAATCTACCCCGTTAGCAAGTAACCTAACCTTAACCCAGCCCTATTAGTAAGCAAACTTATAAATGTATCAACCATCAATCTTGTGCTACACCAGTGTAATCCTTCTTTTCGGGAACTGCTCAAGGGACTTCTCAACGAGGTGGCGCTCCCTGAATTTCCAGCCAGTGAAGGTTGAGGCCAGCCCGACTCGCCTGAAAACGTCAGGTTCTCCCTCGACTGGGCTTACGATGAGAGCGGAGAAACGAAGGGTTCCTTCATTCTTCACCCACCATTTGGAGTCTTCATTCATGATCAAAGGCATCAAGAATACCTCTTCTGAATCTAGCTCGTCGCTGTCCATGTAGAATCTGATGTCAAGGTCCGCCTCAAAAGGCCACTCGCACTTCAGCCTGGTATCAGGATTCGCAGTTGATGCCAGTCCAATTAGATAGTAGCTCCAAGTTCGCGACAATTCATCTACTCGAACGAGGAGAATAGGACCAAGCAAGTTGAGAGACAGTTCGCGTCCTTCACCCCATACAAGTATATCGCGCTGTTCAATAATTGGAAAAATTCGGGCTTGAAATATACCTTCAAAACATATTTCTCCGGTCATGCAAGCCCATGTCCAGGTCGGTAACCGGTATGAAGAAGGCCTCCGCGCGGACATATTCAAACATTGTCGCCAACAGAGTCCTCGCGTCAGGTCTTCTTGCCACAGTCCGAGGATATAGGTGTATGGCTGGGGTGTTAACTCGGAGAGCGCCCGGTGCATGTCCTCGGCAAGGCCAGACATTGCGACAAGCTTATCAGAGGCGAAGGACAGGACGCATTCTGAGTAAGTCTCCATCGCCCCGTACCAGCTGTCTAACAACCGGCGCTCCCCTGAATCGGACCAAGCCGATATCATGCTACCTATCATTTGTTTCCATAGCGGATGCCTCTGAGCTGGATCAGGGCCGTCAGGGCCGTGCCAGTCTATCGCTTGGTATATCGAGATGGGATGGACTTCCGCCGCGCACTGCTCTCGACACTCCCAGAAGATCTGCCTTTCCCCGAAATGGATGGTTCTTGGCGACAGCAACCTCTCTTGGAGACACCAGCCTCGGTGCGTGGTAATACCATCCTCTTCCCAGATGGTTAAGAACCTGGGATCCTCTTTCATTCGATACAAGCTGCTGCTGTTACCCAAAGCGTCGAGTCTCAGCCACACCGCTTCAGTCGTTGATTCCTTGGGATTGCGCTGATAGAAAAGGCCAGCGCTACTGTCAGGGCCTGACACCGCAGATATGGTAAGGTGCGAATTGCGATAGACGTCTCGCATATTCGAACTTTCTAGGCGCCAATCTTCCTCGGAGTCCTGATAAATGCAGAGGCTATCAATCCATAGGTATCTAATACCTAGTCGAAGAGTCACGCGCACAGCGCCACGGAACGTTTTTGGTAACGTATTGGCGTCGGCCTCTCGCTGCAAGGATTCGAAGGTAGAGTCCAACAAGCATATCTTTGATGCAGCTGTTGCTGATCCCCAACAATATGACAGGGCGCTATAGCGCTCTTTCAGTGCACAATCACTCCTCCCCACAAGCCTATATGTCGTCCGCCCGTTCGTGTCATCAAGTTCCAAGACCCGGGTTGGGGAAAACCCAGACTCCGCTGTTGAGCAACAGCGTCTATGTATCGTTGTACAGTTAGACATCCAGTCTTCTATGAGAGTCCATGTCTCTGGGCTGTCTGTATTTCCGGAAAGCTCAAAGTTCCAGTTCGCCTTGTCAACATCCTTCATGAGTTCAAATCGTTGGGGTTGCCACGGATAAGTAAGTACTAGATCGAATCCCACCTCGATTCCATCGTCGAACACTGAGAACGTCAAGGCTGACCAAAATCCCTTGTCCTTTACCAACATTGAAAG
Organism: Didymella arachidicola; assembly: GCA_016630955.3. Lineage (NCBI taxonomy): Eukaryota > Fungi > Ascomycota > Dothideomycetes > Pleosporales > Didymellaceae > Didymella > Didymella arachidicola. Next base: position 617,005 of record CM050000.1, on the reverse strand, counting down.
TTCGTCCTCATCCAGACGCTCAAAGCCCCGACAGATAAGGCGTCCGGATTGGACCGAGGCTTTGAGCGAACCCTTTGTGTGATGATGACCGTAGATGTATTTCTCTATCTCATGTTTCTCCTGCGTCCCTTCGGATGGCTCATCGTGACGCGGTCCCACCCGCTCAACAATATTAGGATCTGACCAGCACTCAAGCACCCGGCGGCAGATGTCGCAAAGCATCTCGAAGATCGAACCAACAAACGAGAGGAACTGTGATAGCGAGTATTTGTGGCAGGAGATATGGAAAGGTTGAAAGATTCGAACAGTTCCAATGACTTGAGTATGACCACGGACGTTGTGGGTCAAGGCTGCGGTGTTGAGACGAAGAAGCGGGGAGCCTTGGTCATACAGCCTGATACAGATTAGCGTGGCCACCTCCACGGTGCGTCCTGTCACTCTTTCTTACTTTACGTATGGAAAGGTGCCATCATACCGGCGTCGCTCATTAAAGTCAGAAAGTGAGGGCTCACTCGAACTCCCCGTCAGATATGACAATGTGCACTGCTCCCACGACGGCTTATGAGCAACACCCTTGCGAAATGACACTGCAGGTGACACGCGCTCAGCCACAATTATGGGCTTTTCCATAATTTACCTGCCAGATTTTTACAGTAATCTAATGTGGCTATGTCGGTGGCTGAGTACTTGACCTGCAGCGAGCTGCCCAGGTGGCGAACAAAAGGCTGGGGGTTTAGCATCATTGGAAGCACTGCATATGCTTTTGAACGATCTGCTTGCCTTATCGTTGCGTCGAATAATGCGACTCTTTTACTAAATGCAGGCGGGTGGCCTCAATGGAGGTTGAGATTGATTCATGTGTAAATCCCAATCGACAATCACTTCGCGATTCTGCTCTCTCGAGAGGGCCAATTGAGCAATCAAACGATAAAGTTATTCTCCAGTACTCAGAGTGACAGTGACGCGTCCAATATCTTCATTCGCCGCATTGGCTACAACTGACGCATGCCTCAATAACAGCGTCTATGTAAGTCGTTGTTAAACGCAATTAAGACAACAGTGATATTCATTCACGTTACCTGTCAATATTGGAACATCAATATGGGAGCAAGCCATCTTCTTAGGGGTGCCGTAGCAGCGCTGGTGCAATCGCAGCTTCGACGCGGTAAGTCATACATCAGACGTTCCATGATAAATTGACATTTGCAGGTCTACGGAACGCAGAGCTTGTCTAGCGCCCTACTCTGAGCACATATATATCCCTCTTTGCAGGTTCTCACCGAAGGCTGCTGCCGAGCCCCATGGCACCGTACACGCTTTTATATATCCAGGTGTTTCTCTAATCATGACTTGTAATACTCTGTTGATGATACGGTCCCACCTCCAGACGCAGTTTACGAGGTTGATCAATCAAGCCATTTTGTTGCTGTTGCAAAGAAAAACATACTATCTCTTTCTTTTTATTAGTTTTGGGACCGCAAATATACCGATTGGCGGCTGATTCCGACGAGTACCGACGGGCTCTCTTGTCCTGAGGAACGGGAGGTCGAGCTCAAGGAGCTCCGAGTCCGCGTCTTCCATCCTAAACAATATCTCTCCTGGTAACACCTCCGTCGCTTGTTCTACTGTCTCTTGCTCGTTGACTTCTGTAATTGCAACTTGTTCGTTGTCAACGTACTCACTAAGTCCCTGCTGCAGTGCAACTTCGACAGCTTGCTGCCTTTGTTCGATGCGGCTTACGACGGCCTTCAAGACATCGTTGTCATGAATACCTCGGGCAACCTTGTGGTTTTGAATGGCTATGTTGAAGTTATCAAGGATGCTCTTCAACCAAGCCTCGCTGGTTGCGATGCGGTCGTGCAGAGCTTTGTCATGGGAATGTCCTGCGTGGAATTGCTCTTGGAGTGCATCGATCTTGGCCCTTTCTTGCATTATACGATCTCTCAACTTGTGCATCTTGTTGATAGTAGCTAGCCAGTGCTTTCCGATTTCGTCTTCAGCGTTCGTGGTGGCCGGAAGCGCTTCGGTAGGTGCCGAAGGAAGACCCTCAGTTGGATCTGAGGAGAGCTTACCATGCTTGGTTGATGCAAGGTCTCCGAGCGGTTCTGAGAGCATATTTTCATCTATGGTCGCTTCGAAAAATGCGAGGTACGCCAAATCTAAATCTACGGATGCAACTTCCATCTTATTCAGGTAGCTGCTGATCGATTTTTGTAGCAACACGATCGGTCAGGCGCAACTGACAGGTGCAGGTTAGCAACCGTATGTGCTCGCCGCACGATTGGAAACCTCCTAACGGAAAACACCAGACGCTTCTATTTGTGCAATACCAGGTTGTCATCATTTTACATTCACAGAGAGTCTTGACCGTCAAGACGATTGCGAGAGATCACACAGCGCGGGACGAGGACACACGGTGGGCAAGCACGCTCAAGCAAGGTTTTTCGACCTGGTACTTTTCCAGTGTACACTCACAACTCGCGTTCTTTCCGCAGTCTCATCAAGCACGGAAAGGCTCCTTTTCAGCATCATTTAGTGCCTCATTGATTTCAGCAAGCAGTAAGCACTTCAACTTCCCGGTTAAAGCAGAACAGTCATGCACCAATTTGGAGACTCCCCATAGCTTAGCTCACATGGTCTTTGCTTCCTCGCTTCTAAGCACGTACTCATGATCGCGAGCGTCTTCCGTCTTTCGTCTTTAGTAGTCGATCAATGCAGCCAAGTGGCTCACCAATCTCATGTTGCTCTTTGTACGCCACTCAAAGTAGGTGGTGGGGGTTTCAACGGCTGTCGCATCTATTCTCCAGTACAAAATGAACCTGTTTACAAGCGTGTCATGAGAAGTGAATGTTTCAAGGAATCGCTGTGCGGACACTTTCCTTACGGGACCCCATGGAAAGTTTGTCGCACAAATATTCTCAGCCATTAGACCCAGTCCGCTGGGGAGACGCAAATAAACTGGAGATAGACACTATCATGCTTGTGTGGGATATACATACACACCTACTGTCAGTATGTAACGACATCACCAGTGGAACATTTGCTACATAGTGTAGCTAGCCATCGTTGACTCATGCTCTTAGTTCTAAAAGCAGCGAGGGCTGCCAAGGTTGACAGGTGCTGCACCACAGACAATGTAATCTTATTTGTCAACTGCAAATAGGTGTATATTGATCTACTGTCCATGTTCTGCTGCTTCAACGGACACGACAGACGGCGTTGGCGCACTCCGTAGAATACACGACCTTTTGTTTGCTGCATCTTAGCAACGTTGTAATTCTTGATCAACACAATCCAGAACAAAGTCAGACACATGATGCATATGCCAGCAATGAGCATCCTCTTTTGTGCGATACCGTACGCCTGTTCGATGGCCAGACGCGTAGGAGTTCCCCTCTCGTAACTCAGCTGTACCGTAAGATCGCCGTAAATTGAGTCCAGGTTCTCTAAATCCGCCTCGGACAAGAGTCTTGATAAAGCCTGCGGGAATGAGTTGGTCCAAATTGCCCCGGAAATAGTGCTGCCAACAGCTCCACCAAGCCAGCCGAAGATGTTAAGCAAAGCCAGTACAGAAGCAATATGCTGGTGATCTGCAGCCGCCATGACAGCCAATTGTTCGCAAAGGATCATGATGCTGCCTCCAATGGCGATGAAGATCTGGCACATGACGAGATATCCGACGCTGGTGTCAGGTTGACGGAAGTGGATCATCAAACCTTGACCAAGGAGGTAAAAGGGAATTGCGATGAATAACAACCATTTGAAGCGACCAGTCTTGCTAATAATGAACCCGCAGCCCAGCAGAAGAAATCCCGAAAGGACGTCGAACGTTGACGAGACGTATCCAGCTTCGGCGAGGGTGAGGTTGCTTACGACCTGCAAAAACGAGGTGAAATAACTATTCCAGGCGTAGTAGGAGATTTGATAGGTGAAAGACAGCAAGCAAGCTCCTACAACAGACCGGTTCAGAAGAAGGTTGTAAGGTAGGAAGGGAACCTGAGCTGTGAAGCGTTCGTGAAGCCCAAAAAGAAGCAGGAGAATGAAGCCAACCACTAGCATGGCAATTATGTATCCAGTGCTCCAGCCGTTTGACGCAGAGTCGGCAAGCGTAAATGGAAGGAGGAAGATGACGAGACCGCTGGCAAGAAGGAACGAGCCGGGTGCTATCGCAGAGTTAGTCAAATCTCCATGCTAAGAGAAGCCACACCTACCATCAAATTCGCGAATGTAGAAGATGATATTCTGGAAGATGTTGCGACCACTCGGCTCTCGAGCCAAAACACCCTCACGCTTTGCCTTTCGTAAGTTGATCTTCAAAATGAGAAAGAGTGGCGACGCAACGACCGGAACAATGATTGCGAAGGCGCCGAAACCCCATCGCCAGTTCTTGACGTTGTTGTAGAAGCCTTCCGCAGACTTGGGACCAGCGAACGCGGAAATGATGTATGGCGAGGACGTGAATGCAAAGGCCAGACCTCGATGCTTCAGACTTGAAGCATCTGCGGTGATGACGTCCACGCAGTAGATCATACCACCGAAGCCAATGGTGTAAAATACTTGAGCGGCGCAGTATGTGTACAAGCTCTTTGAGGAGGCCATGAGAACGAGGCCAAGAGTAGCGAAGCCGACCATCACGCAAAAGCCCTCGGCGCGACCCCAGAGATCGAGCAATTTCGCTGTAGGTATGTAAACAGCAGCAGCCATAGAGTTCGACACGATGTTGATGACGGTAAGCAGGGAGTGCTCCTCAAATTCGCTAGTCACGTACGGCGTGAGGTTGCCAGTGATGGATGACTGGAATGCATTTGTGAGGTACAGCATCCACATACTGTATGAACCGTCAGTAGCGGCTCTGCTCAAAACAATACGTCCGGACTTACCATGCAAACGCACATGCAAGCGAAGTCTTGGTCCATGTCAATTGGACAGCCTCGACATTCTTGATACCCTGTTGAGCACTGGGATTGACGGTTGTGGCAGCCTCGACCTTGCGGATGGCCTCGTCTTCGTCCACCTCGAAAGTGCTCATCTCCCTTTTGGGCTCATGGCTAATCTCTGCGTTGTACTGAGAAGTTTCGATTGGATCCGTGTTCGCTGCCATGATCATTAGACAGTCAGACGAGTTGTGAGATTATCCGCGTCGCGAAAGTCAGCTCCTCTGGCTGGATAGCTCTTTATATCCAAGCCAAGCTTCCAATTCATTGCCCGGCGAGGCAGTCCACCACCAGTCGACATTTTCAGTTCAAAGCTTGGTTGGCTCGTCGGCCTGGGCCAGAGCTTAAATTGTGGTGACGGCTGCTGGAGGCCTCATGCCTGCTAGCCATCAACTGATTAGTGCTAATCCACTAACGCTTTGTACGGCTGAATGGCGCACCCCACTGAAATGGCGCACCTTGCCAAGACCTCACTACTTTTAACCACCACCAACAATGTCGCAACAAATTAATCTTGAATTGCTTCCTCGTGGAGAGAGAATTGACCTTGCTATCAAAGCTATGAAATCAAACGCGAATCTAAGCCAGCGACGCGCTGCTGCTGTCTACAACGTGCCTGAAACTACCCTTCGAAGGCAACGCGCCAAACCAGCTTCTCAACGCGTTGTCCACCCTAACGCGTGTAAGCTTACAAGGCAAGAAGAGGAGGTGCTTATTCAATACATAAGGAAGCTTGACGCGCGAGGCTTTGGCCCTACGCTTGCCTACGTGCGAGAGATGGCTGATCAACTGCTGGCTGCTCGCAGTGCAGGCAAGGTTGGAGAACACTGGGTCTACCGGTTTATCAGACGGAAACCTGAGATCAAGTCTCAGATTTCTAGACTAAGGGATTACCGGAGAGTCCTGTGCAGCGATCCAGCTATTATCAGTCCCTGGTTTGACCTTGTACGCAATGTCAAAGCCAAGTACGGCATCCTAGACCAAGATACCTACAACTTTGACGAGACTGGGTTCCAGATAGGCGTTGGAGGGTCAGTTAAGGTAGTAACTGCTTCTGAGAGATGTCTTGCACCACTCAGCGTCCAGCCTGGCGATCGTGAGTGGATAACTCTGATCGCTTGTATCAACGCGATGGGCTGGTCTATCCCACCCTTCTTTATCCTTGAAGCAAAGCACCACGACAAGGCCTGGTACGTTAACAACCCAAAGGATTGGAGGATTGGGGTTAGCAAGAATGGCTGGACCTCGAATGAGCTTGGCCTTGCCTGGCTAAAGCACTTTATCCAGCATACAGAGGCTGCTACTGTAGGTAGCCATCGGCTGCTGATTATTGATGGCCACGAGAGCCATAAGTCACTCGAATTCCAAAACCTCTGCGAGGAAAGCAAGATTATTGCTCTCTGCATGCCTCCGCACGCCTCTCACATCCTGCAGCCACTTGACGTTGGGTGTTTTGCCCCGCTAAAGCAGGCGTATAAGAAGGAAATTAAAAGCTTGGCAGACAGTCACATCACCCATGTGGACAAAAAGACCTTCTTAGCAACGTTTCAACCAGTATACGACAAGGCTATATCAAAGAGCAACATTATATCAAGCTTTAAAGCAACTGGCTTGGTTCCACTTAACCTAGAGGTGGTGCTGTCAAGGCTTGAAGTCAAGCCTCGCACGCCAACACCGCCTCTACCAGGGCCTACTAACTGGCAACCTAAAACACCAACCAACGCGATTGAAATTGACAGCCAGACAACGCTAATAATCAAGAGGATAAGGGAACATAAGAGTTCCTCTCCTGACTCAATTATTGAGATGGTTCTGCAGGTCAAAAGGGGGTCTGTAAAGAGGGACCATTCGCACACGCTGCTTGAGGCAAGGATAGCTAAGCTTGAGCAGGTAAATGAGGCTGCTTCTGAGCGTAAGAAGCGCAAAAAGAAGCGGATTCAGGAAGGCGGGACTCTCTCGCAGGCAGAGGCAGAGGAAATACTAAAGGAGATAGACGCTAAGGCTGAGGCACAAGAAGGTGGTGCGCAGGTAGGTAGCAGCAGTAAGAATAAACGTCGCTGTAAGACGTGCGGCAAGACCGGGCACAACAAGCGCACCTGCTAGAAAGATGTAGCAGAGATAGAGGATTAATCTAAGCCATCGCACGCCTGAATTGCTTGTTGTAGTGTTGAGATATTAAGGTGCAAAGGTGAATGTGCGACAAAGCGCGCCATTTCAGTAGGGTGCGCCATTCAGCCGTACAAAGCGTTAATCTTATCAGATCCTTCTGATGGTGTGGTTGTCGGACGAGGTGATCAAAAGAAACTGGCGCAGCTGTGTTCGCCAAACGTTGACCGAACATCGTGAGGTAGTGCGAGACGAACCACGCGAACGCCCTGCGGATTTTGCTTCCCTCAGCCGTGATGCTCCACCTGACTTGATCGACTTTGCTTGATCTTATCTAATCTTGATCTAGATTTGCGCCACAACGAAAGTTTAATCGGCTGTACGACCAAATCCGTTGCGTTCCGAGGTCGGGCCTGAATTTCCGGTCGCGCCACGATGTCAATTCACATTCAAAATGGTGTGAGACTTTGCAGGTGGAGTGATGGGCCTGAATTCGATGATAGAGCAAGGGAGGGAAGAAGGGAGCTGTGTGGTGGAGAGCTCGGGGAGGCCCTTGGCGTTGCTTGGCTGTTCCCAATCAAAGTCCACCCCTTCAGCGCGCAACTCCTCTCGCATTCACCGGTCACATGCTGTTCAAATTCACAGGCACCATATGCCATTCCATGTTGGGAACAACTTCGTAAGTGCATTGGCCATGAGCAATGTACGGACCCCGGCATCATTAGGTCCAAGTTTTTCGTCGCTGTCTGACACCCACTGGACTTCGTGGGCTTTCAATACTGAGGAGCGTACCGCGAACGATCAGGAGTTTGCAGCACGTGAGCAACATCGCGATTCTGCCGCACTAGGTTTTTACAACTGGTAGAGCAAGTTCTCTCCAGACACTACCGGTAGACCAGGGCGACTTTTGGGCGGTATGCCACGTGTTGCAAATTCCTGATCTTTCGCGGTACTCAGAATGTGGTCAAATTGGAGTCTACACAGTCGATTCACCTGCTTCGGTTTGGTCTTTTACTATTCGCAATCCTATGCGTCAGCCAACCAGAAACCTCAGACCTGCTATCTGCACCCTACAAATCTACCATAGGTACTGTGGAACCATAGGTAAATATTGTGAGTGGGCCGACACGACCGGGTGACCTTAGTCACAAAATTATATCGGATTCAGCCTGCCTGGCTGAGATATAATACTGCACTCGCCCCTTGCAATCTGTCCAAGTCACAGGCTTTAGTCCTAGAAGAGTATTAAAAAACGTATTAGATGTGTACCTAAGATAAATGAAAGATATAACTGAGCACCCCTGTGATCGTCTCCACTTATAATATATACACCGAGTACCACAGTAAGGCCGTGACGCGAATACAACTTCTCTGTGGCCCGTAATATATGAGTTGTTATAGATCTGGAGAATCAGCTCGGTGAAGGATGAATTACAAAGCTCAGCAGCAGTTTCCAAGCTCGAAGGCCAAGAGCTCAACGGACGAATATACGTCCTGATTTGTCAGGCGTCCTGCACGGAGGCATTGTATACCTAGGTACATAACATGTTGCACGATCACTAAAATGCTTACAGCAAAGTCATTTGCTTACCGTCACCCCAAAAAGACTCCAACAAACGGTACAAGATGGCGTCTTTGTTCAACTTCGACAAGAACATTTCGTATTTTACGGTGAGATATGAAATACTCATGGACCCTCGCTACTAACTGACGTCTTCCAGATTCCACCAGCCCTAGTCCTTGCACTCCTCCCACGTTTCTACTCGGGACTTACGGGCCCGGGCGTCAAGTTCTTCGATCGAAACAACCCTCGAAGCTTCCCTGACACGCTTAGGAATGCCGATATGGACGAAGAAGTATGCGCCCACACCTTCCCATATGTCCACCTTCTAACCGCAGCTAGCTCCGTGGTCGTCTTCTACGAGCCGAAGCATGTTCAGCAAACGGGTTTGAGGCTCTGCCTTTCTTTGCTGCGGCAGTGACAGCGGGTAATGCTGCAGGACTCTCGACATTCGTGATGAACACGCTTTCGATAGGATGGCTGGCTAGCCGTTTGCTGTACACGTATGTATACATCTGGCAATCCGGCACAGAGAAGCTCGCGCCCGGTCAGACGCCGCTTCGGTTCAAGGTGTGGGCAATTGGGGCAACGATTTGCATGGGTTTATTTGTGTTAGCCGGTGTGAAAGCATGAAGAGGCCATGGGACTGATAGGTCTTTGCCAATTTCAATAGTAACATTAATATCACTAGATATGTTTGCTAGAAGAAGTTCGTACCAGGCCTTACAGCGCACTCAGGGCGTACATGTGCCCTTAGAGGTGGCGGAGGCGTGCTTTCGTGCATTTCCCGCATCCGCATCGTAGCTTCTGCGACGTCTTTGTTGCGCTGTTCAGTTGACTTCTGATGCTTCTTCTGTCGCCACCAGTGGATCACGTTGGGGCTATAAGCGACAGGAAGTAACAATGCGGCCGACAAGATGCCAAAAACCATGAAGGCAATGTAAAGCTTGTACGCGGCTGTGTCGTAGTTTCGTGCCATCTCGGCACCCGGGTAAGTCGTGTTGCGACCTGCAGAGATACTTGCATTCGCGATAGTGGTGTAGACGTCTTCAAGACCATTTCGTACCACTATGGACGGCAGAGGAGGCATTAGCCTGGCCTGGGCACATGTTGCGAACAGCGCAAGAAGGATTGTAGTCGCCATGGTTGCAGTGCAACGAAGTTTTAGTTGTGGTGTACGATTTGAGAACAGCAAAGAACAGAATTGGAATATCTTATGTTTGTTCAACATTGTAGTATGCATGTGTTGTGTCGACACAATCACCCAGTAATGCATTGTTAATCCATGATATCTTACAATCGTACAAAGGTTATGGGCTGTAGCAAATGCCTCTGACGTGTTCTGCTGCACAATGTTATGGTATGGTAAGGTCTATTGTCAATTACATACTAAATAATCGCTAAAGGCATATGCTAGCATCTGGATCGGAAGAAGGTTACTCCTGATCAGGACCCATATCGAACAACAAGAACTCCGCCGGCTTGTCGCCAACACTCTCAATCTCAATGCTGGCGGGGCCCCTTACGTTGTCGATGTACGCTCCATCACCCTCTCCAAGCACCGTCTCGCCAATCTTGATTTGCGCACCGCCAGTCTTCGGCTGCGCCCTCTTGCCCATAATGACCTGTGCGAATAGCTTCCTCGGGCCGTCAGCAACAACATCATGCGTGACCTTCTTGCCCGGCGACAGAATGCTTGCATCCATGCTCAGATCCGCCTGGAGCCCGATAGCGTGCTTTTCATCCCCCAGACGGTCTATTGCCTCCATGATCCTGCACAACTTATCCGTCTTCTGCTCGTCAGTGAACTTCTTTGTCTCATAGTGCGGCTTCAGGCCCTTCTTATTCGGCTTCGCCCAGATCTGCAGGAAGTGCACCTCATCGTCCTTGTTCCTGTTGTACTCGGAGTGTCTGATGCCGGTGCCCGCGCTCGTGAATTGTACCTCTCCGCGTTTCAGGTTCTCCAGGTTGCCCATGCTGTCTTTGTGCTCGAGGGTGCCATTGACGATGTAGCTGAAGATCAGGAACTCTGCGTGCGAGTGTGTGCCGAAACCAGTGCCAGCCTTGACGCGGTCTTCGTTGATGACGCGCAGCGGACCAAAGGACTCGTGGCGCGGGTCGTAGTACGAGGCGAAGGAGAAGGTGTGATATGTGTACAGCCAGTCGTGGTCAGCGTGGCCACGATGCGACCATGGGCGCTTGGTGATCTTCATGCTTGCTGGCGCGACGGTGGTCGACATTGTGCGTGCGGTAGGCTTCGTTAGAACAGACGCGAAGGTGTTGCGGAACGAGCTTGAGAACGCCAGGGCTATTGCTGCTAACGCGACGAGCGCAGTAAATGTCTTGCTGGATAAGAAGGAAGTAGTAGATGTAGGCTGCTCTGGCAGTGTACTGTCTGACATCAGAAAGAGGGGCTCTTGTCAGCTCGGCGGTGCGAGCGATCTTTATATGGATCTGAGTTAGCCAGGGCAGCGATTAGTGAGGATCATAAGAAGGTTCTACGGCTAGGCTTGTTCCTTTCAGCCTGCATTTGCAATGGTGAGTAAGGCGTTGCTAAGAGGTCTGGCGAGTGGGGATCCCCTAGCGTCGGTGTGGCTTACCCATCGATGACGGAGATTCGTGGGTTGGGCCTGTCAGCGATCGGTCATTGGCTGCGGCCACCGGAAGCGGATTTCGGTAGAAGATGGATTTCTTGTAAACACCATCATGCCGAAGCCAATAACTCGCCAATCGTTTAACAATTGCTTCTTTTGGCAGGCGCAAAGAGCTAGTCTAGGGTCCTGAGTTACGAAGCTTGACACCAGCGAAAATTCACCGTGGAATCGCTGGCGGGACCTCACAAAAAGTAGGAAGTGGTTTGAAATCACACATCCAGCATGGCTCTCGAGAACTTCAATCCGGACACTTTCCTGGCCAACTGGTCAGACGAAGAGTCCAGTCCCATTCAGAGCGGCAAGCCTCTAGCAAGATGTATAGGCGAAGCTTTCCGCATTCCACCAACGGACCAATATGTCTACCGCGCCCAAGGAGAGACCACGCTGCACATTACCGAGCGAGCAATATCAGGGAAACGACAAAATGGCATGCACGACTGGTATCACGACGCAGCTGGAAAGCACATCGAACCTCAGTACCCCTCACAAGAAGAAGTCACGGCATACACATCGCTCTTCGACCCCTCTCTCAACCTCACCAAAGCCCTAAACGGCTTCAAATCGCAATCCAAAGTCAACACAATCCGCAAACAAGTCGCAGAGCACTTAAGCTCACGCTACTACAACACCACATCCGGTCTGTTACCAAACAAAAAGGATCGCAAGCACATCAACCCCTACCTTAGTCTCTGGACCTACAGCTGCCATGAGCTCGAGTGGTGCGGCCCCATTCCCGCAACAACCCACACCAAGATCTCGCACCACATCTTACCGCTCTTCTACCACCACTTCGGCTGCATCGTACCCTCTTACTCTGCTCTGCACGTCCTGGCGAAACTCGCGCAACCCGCAAGGCCCTCGAAGGAAGACGTCCTGCCAATCCTGGACGTAGGCAGCGGAAATGGATACTGGACTTATATGCTGCGGCACTTTCCGTTGCCTGCACCGGAGTGGAAAGCGCTGGATGTGCGGCCTATTGATTCGGGGTTGAGTGAGTATAGGGTTACGTGGATCAAGGATACCATCAAGGTGGACGGGAAGAAATATTTGAAAGAGAACGGTGGCGGCAAAGGGTCGATTCTGTTACTCGTGTATCCTCAGGCTACAGGAGATTTTACTGGTCCGATTCTGAAGATGTTTGAGGGCGACACGATCGTAGTGGCTGGCACGCAGAACGGGAATGGTTTCACGGCATTTCAAGACCAGGTGGTTGACCAGTGGGTGGAGAACAACTTGAAGGCATTCGAGTTGACACTCCGGATGCCTTTACCAAGTTTTGCAGGGAAGGACGAGGCGTTGTTCGTATTTCAGAGGAGGAAGACCGAAGGTTAGCAGCTGGTGACAATCGTACTAAGTGGTACTGCCACGAATGCTTGAGCCCGGCAACTACATGAGCCAGGGCGGGTCAGTACCCGCAACAAGGGTCGTAGCGCGACACCAATGTATAGATTCACCTTGTTGAATCAGCACTAGGTCTCAATGCCAGTCACAGCGAGACCGAAGACATCCTGTGCGTCAAATTGTTCATTTCGATGACGGCAATCAAATGCCGTCCTCATTTGTTTCATAAAATCATATCTACCACTTGGCCTCCTTCCTGGCCAAGAACTGGTTCAGTGTAGCAACAATCTTCTCCAAAGCGGCCAGGTAGCTCTCAAGCTGCTGCTGAACCTTAGCATCGTCTTCGCCAAGCTTGGTATAGAAGTCCTTCCTGTATGGTGTGGCGCTCATGGCGGCGCTGAATAGCGGCTTGACGACGAACGAGTGGTGGGGCTTGAGGGTGTTGCCATAGGCATCGCGGAAGGAGTCGGCGAGCTCTTTCTGGGGGTTCGAGAGGTTGTGGCGGAGGGCTTGGGCGGTGAAGTCAAGGCCACTTCAAGAAAACATTAGTGATTGGGATAGGAATTGATCGTGTGAACGTACCGATTGAGCCAGACAAGGCCCTCAGTGGCTGTATGCTTCTTCTCCTTGAGCTCATTGAGAACGAGCTCCTGGAGGGTCTCGGAGAGGGTGGGAGCAGCAAGCTGGCGGTCACGAATTTTCTGGGACATGTTAGCTATGTCTCGCTCAATCCTTGGAAGTCTAGAGTGCGGCGTACCTTGATGTTGCCAGACATGTCGTTCTTGACGGGCTTGAAGGCTGCGGAACCCAAGACATCTGCAGCATGTTAGCAATGGATTACATTGAGGGCTATTTAGAATGACATACCGAACAATGTAGTCAGGCTCTCAGCAGCCTCGAGGAACTCTGTGGTGGAGATGGCATTGTCCTTGGAGGCATCGACAGGGACGTCCTGCCAGCTCTTCTTGACACCTTCGAAGAAAGTTGACATCTTGTCTAGCTGGGATGTGTAGTTGTGATGAAGCTGTGGGACGGTTCCAAGCACAGGATGAGATGTAAAGTGGAGGAGAAGCGAAGTACGTTGGGGAAAGGTAGCTCGAACAACTCGACGGTGGTCTCGTCTTGTCTAGCGGTGAGCTTCGTGGCTTCCTGCATGAACGTGGGGCATTTCGGTGCACGGCGGGGCAGCCAGGGTCTAGCTTGCAGGGGGGCATGCGCCATTCCACAACCGGCATGGGAACAATCCGGAGGAATCCGGAGGAGCATTTAACTCGTGCGGCCTTTGAATGTCCGGATGGGAATAGTAGCCTATGCGGCAGTACATAAGAAGAACACTTGAAGCTGTTGTAAACTACACAAGCAACAAGTTCACAACACGCAGCATGCCTTCTCACGTGCACGAAATCGGCAAGATCCACCAGATCGCCTGCATCCCAGGCGACGGCATTGGGGTGGAGATCACAGAAGCAGCCATACAGGTCCTGACCAAGCTAGCAGAGGTCGTTGGAGGGTTTCAATTCGACTTCACCACATTCGACTGGTCCTCAAAAAAGTACCTCGAGCGTGGCTGGTATATGCCACCTGACGGTATCAAGCAGCTCAAGAAGTTCGATGCCATCTACTTCGGTGCCGTTGGCTGGCCAGACGTCCCAGATCATATCTCGCTTTGGAATTTGATCCTGCCTATCCGTAAAGAGCTGAACCAGTATGTCAACAGGCGACCTAACAAGATCCTGGAAGGTACAAAGAGTCCGCTGGAAGGCTGTCAGATCGGCGACCTTGACTGGATGTTTATTCGCGAGAACAGTGAGGGCGAGTACTCAGGCCAGGGTGGTATCAGCAATGAGAGCGCACCGCACGCCATTGCGACAGAGCTTACTGTCTACACCCGTGTAGGGACAGAACGCATTATGCGTTTTGCCTTTGAGACTGCTCGCTCTCGACCGAGAAAACACCTCATCCTCTGCACAAAGTCGAATGCAATGAGGCACGGCATGGTGTTCTGGGACAAGATCTTCTACGAGATCGCCAAGGAGTACCCAGACGTCAAGACCGAGAAGATGCTCGTCGATGCTATTACAGTCCGTATGGTCTTGCATCCCAAGTCCATGGATACTGTTGTTGCGACCAACTTGCATGCAGACATCCTGACCGATCTGGCCGCGGCATTGTCTGGCAGTATCGGTATTGCGCCGTCTAGCAATCTGGATCCTACACGAGCGAATCCTTCAATGTTTGAGCCCATCCATGGGTCTGCACCAGATATTGCGGGGAAAGGCATTGCGAACCCGGTCGGAGCGTTCTGGAGTGCTGCGGAGATGGTTCGTTGGGTCGGCGAGGAGAAGGGAGCTGATGCACTCATGAAGGCTGTGGAGAATGTGACAGCACGAGGCGTCAAGACGAAGGATCTGGGCGGCAGCGAGAATACCAAGGGCGTAACTGACGCGGTGTGCAGAGAGATCGAGACTCTGTTTGGTGGCTCCTAGATTTGTGTCAGCACCTCAATCATAGCAAGAAGATCAACCATACCTGTTCGAAGCATGCTTCAACGTAGGTTACTTCCTAAGCCATGTACATGCTCAATGCCGTGCTTCTCATTCAAGGAAGACCCTCGGTACCTCCCCTCTCCCCTTCACAATCCTGCTCCTCCCTATCTTCTCTCGCTCGTCCCCAACATCTCTCCAATCGAACCAACCCCTCCAGATCTTCACCGCTCTGCCCTCGATCAATCCCTTAGCAACCGGTCCAAAGTCTCTGCTGTCAAAGCTATTACGCCAATTGTCACCCTCAACCCACACATGTCCAAACGGCACAACCACCTTCCCAAACTCCAGCTCTTCCAAGCTCCCACCAACAGCATCCTCATCGGCCTCCGGCAGCCCATCAAGCGTATGTGCGCGCATCCTCCTCACAACGTCAGGATCCAGCGCATACCCTCTCTTTGGGAAAACCACATCCCCCGCCAGCCCAACAACACGCTTGATGCTAATCTCCTCGGGTCTATGTGGTTTCCAGAACGTCACCACATCGCCCCGTCTTACGCCCTCGCCCTCCCTCTGTTCTTGTTCCTCGACAAACGCGCGGCCGTCTTGGTATTGTATCTTGGGCGGCCGTTCGCGCACAGGAGCTATGACGACCCAGTCCTCAGCGCCGGTTTCGTGCACGGTTGGCGACAGCGTGGGGGACATGGACGAGCCGCGGATCACATCGATACGGACGAGGTTGTCGCGGACGAAGGTTATGGCGCAGAGACCGGCGATTACGTTTGTGCTCCATGCGAGAATTCGGGCGGAGCGGCGGAGAGAGGGGTTTTGTGTCCAGCTGGGTGGTGGAGGCGGAGGTGTTGCGGAAGCTTGGGCAGGTGAGGAACGTAGTGGAGCGTGTCGTGGGCGGAGGTTCGAAGCTGACTTTTTTTTGAGTGTGGCACACGCTCTTCTAGCTACTTGAAAAGGCAACTGAAAAGGCATGGTGTCCTTCGCCGAGCTTATGACGAGCGAAGAGATCGCGTGAAAGAACAAAGTTCAAAGCTCGACGCGACTTGCGCCGAGGTTAGCCCATGCGTAGACAGCAAGTGCGCCATCACGTGTAGATCGAACTCGATCAGACAAGAACGATGCGGAGAAAATGAATACGGATATCAACTGTCTAGCAATATCAAATGGCGGCTGTAATGTACAATGGCTGGTACATATCCACAAATATGCAATCGCTACCGTCCCGTTATTCTTGAATGCTCATAAATCACGTCAAATCTAGTTCAGGGCCTTGATCACAGCGTCGGTGTACTCGTATGTCTTGGCCTTGCCACCAAGATCACCGGTGATGTACTGCAAATGTGTTAGTGAATGGTACTTTTTGTATGATGACTTGGAGAAACGTACTTTGCCAGCAGCAATAGTTTTCATGATGGCCTGCTCGATGTTGGCGGCCTCAGAGTTAAGGCCCATATGTCGCAGCATCATGATGGAGGAGAGGAGCAGCGCAGTGGGGTTAGCAAGCTGCTTGCCGGCGATATCTGGAGCGGATCCGTGGACAGCCTCGAAGATGGAGCACTCGTCACCAATGTTGCCAGAGGGGGTAAGACCAAGACCACCGATCAGACCAGCGCACATGTCGGAAAGAATGTCTCCGTACAAGTTGGGCATGACGAGGACCTTGTCGTTATAGGGAAGAGGGTCGGTGACCATCTTCAGGCAGGTGTTGTCGAGGAGCTCAGCGTCGAACTCAATGTCAGGGTACTCCTTGGCGAGCTCACGGGCGGTACTGAGAAACAGACCGTCGGACATCTTCATGATGGTAGCCTTGTGAACAGCGCGGACCTTCTTCCTGCCAATATCGCGGGCGTGCTGGAAGGCGTAACGGAGGACGCGCTCGGAGGCCTCGCGGGTGATGAGCTTGATGGACTGGACGACGCCGTCAACAACGACGTGCTCAATGCCAGAGTACTCGCCCTCGGTGTTCTCACGAATCAGGACGGTATCGACGTTGTCGTAGGGGGTCTTGAAGCCCTCAATCGACCTGCAGGGACGGACGTTGGCGAAGAGGTTGAAGGTGCGACGGAGCGTCAGGTTGAGGGAAACGTGACCCTTGCCGATGGGGGTAGCGAGGGGGCCCTTGAGGGCGACGTAGTTCCTGTTGATGCTCTCGATGGACTCGTCGGGAATGACCGTCTTGCCGTCGGGGTTCAGGCGGGGTGTGACGTCGCAGGTCTCCCACTTGATGGGCACATTCGCGGCCGAGTAGATGTCCTTGACCGACTGAGCGATCTCAGGGCCAATGCCGTCACCCTCGATGAACGAGACGGTGTACTTGCCGTCGTTGCCCTTGGTGCCCTTGAACTTGGCGACCTCAGAGGGCGCAGAGGCGTAGGTGCGGAACGCAGACTGGCCGAATCGTCAGTCAAACTGCCGGCGTGTTTTCTCAACGGCACCAGCTATGTCCACAAAGGCCGCCGTCTGCAGCGCAAGAGCTCACCTGTGCGAATGTGGGCCTGGCCTGGCGCAGGCATTGGCGCGCGGGGGCGGCGAAGGAGCGAGCAGCCAGCATTTTGACCGATTGTGCGTATCCCTACGACTCGATTGCAGCTACACGGAGGGAGTGTAGCAGGTGTTGAGGCTGAGATTAAGGCCGGAGGTGTTGGAGATGCAGGCGCAAAGCTCGGTAGCAAGAAAGAAAGCTCCGCAACGCCAAGGACAGACGTTCTTGCCTGCTGCGGGCTAGCATTCCCCCAGGCACCACAACTTCGGGCAGTAATTGGCACTGGTCGTCACTTGATGGTATTGTAGGGTATGAAGATGACTTTGCTACATTGCTAATTCCATGATTGCTTCTGGTGTTCTACTGCCACTGTTATCAGATCTTGAGATGCGCGCCAAGTTGTCACATGTATGCCGGTAAGTCGTTCCGGTACATATTCGTGCTTGCTCCGCAAACGTCCTTTTACTCCCACCGGCAGAACACCGCGGACGAGACATCGACTCTGGCGTTGTCTTGCCAAGTGCGACTCGAGATCGTGTCCAGCATCGTAACGACTCGCTGTCGCTTCAGCATACTTCTTTTATGTTTCTCGGCCAAACGTTCGGGGCGCATGCGCAATGCACGGATGCAAGCAGGCGCAAGCAACGCTTCTACTGCAGCAGTCCTGTAGGCTGACTATGGTCGCTGCTTGACTGACGTATCGAAGCCTCCCATTAGAGAGTCCGAAATTGGTGCTGGACGGCGCAGCCATCGGCGCATGGGTATTAGTACTGCTGAATACTGCTGGTTGTAATGAGGTTTGCTCGATCATCTGTTGCGCCTGTCAAAGCGGTCGGGAAGCGAGCTACACACTGCCTCGACGTAGCGTATAATTCAGGAGCTGGGCAGGACTGTCCGACAGGACTTCATGGACGAGCGGGCGTTTCCGTTTGCTCTTTACACAGAGTAATATTTATCTCGTGCTCCCTGATGGCACAACTCAAGACTCAGAAAGCCAAGGCCTACAGCTGCCGTTCTACCAGTGAAGGGTGTTCTGGAGATGTCCGACAAAGGCTTGACCATCGTGCGGCTGAGAAGGAGCTGCTTGTACGGTCTGGTTTTCCAGTCTGGAGATCTGCCGCGTATGGAGATATGTTCAACGGTGTAACTAGTGCAGACGGTACGGCAGAGATCCTTTGGCGGAACCAGCACAACCCGTGTTATGCATCGGCGCCCTCTGTCTTGTCCCTGATTTGAGGTGCAGTCGCTTGAAGATTGCAGTCATCGTCCTGAAATCGCAGAGGTCAATGTCTACGACTGGGACCGAAAGTTCGATGGGTACGACACTCTAAAGCGGCGGTCGAGTTAATTGATATGGCACACGATTGCCGCGTAATGTGTGTACCGTCATGGCCGCGTGTATGCAGGCAATAGCGAATGCATATCCTGGCTTTCATCAAGACTCGAAGGTTGCGACCTCGCTGGGTATGTGGGCCGCAAAGTCTGAGCATACAAGCTTTCGCATAATGGGTACGACTATCGAGCATGCAGTGCACTGGGCGAAGGCCGACATGGACTGCGCGTTAAATCAGGTTTCAAATAAGGAAAGGCAAAACTTCGACACGTCGACAGACTGGGCGCAGCATACCCATAAAGAAATCGAAATCGAGTCGCAGCAGTTGTCTGAGCGACGCGAACTCGGCCAGCGGTCAATGAGGGTGTAAACTGCGCGGGTCCAAAGCAAAAGACATCGAGACCGCATGTGGCAACGGCTAATAGAGCGCGCTACCAAGAGTGCTGCATTCCTCCGGGCAAGCGGTGCGGTCTCCTATTATGACATGGAATTGTCCGTGGCGCCAGGCAGGCTGTCTCGACAGCATCTCAGTGACAGAAACGAGAGCCGGATAAGGAGCAGCCAAGAGGGAAGCACCTGTGTCGTAGGCGATGGGATTGTGAGGTGGCTCCGCAATTGCGACGCGGGAGAAAGACGGCCTGGCAAGCACGCCTTCGAGAGATGGCTGCGCTTGGATCGAAGATGACATCAGATCCAAGCACTCTAAAACATGTGGGATTCGAAAACCAAGGCACTGAAGCAGTTGGCAGACTTTGGCGTAGACGATTGCACGCTGTACCAAATTTGGAAACGCGGCTTCCCCAGTGCCAAGACCGCCATTGCCGTGAAGGCGGCTCTTCCCTGCTCATTCGCCAGATCGACCAATCTGCCATCCACCTCGTCACGTTGCCGACTTCCATCGCCACGGTTGCAGCGAATGTCCCTGAGCCAGGTTGCAACCTCCTGACGTTGCCTCGGAGTTCGGTTGATCGCCTGGCGCATCGAGGACAATTCTCCCGCGACCCGTTTGCACGGTTTATGCCGCAATGACATCATAGTTGCAGACTCAGCTGTTTCAAACCTTGAGCAAGCTGCAAGCGAGGCAGCACTCTCCGCGTCTTGAATGCGGCTGTGGCTCGAGTTCTCCCTAAATGAAGTGGATCTGCAGCTCTGTATCTCACACCCGACAGCAGAAAAACGCTCACTGTTTCAAATTGGCTGGATCGTCAGTGGCTGGCAATGCTGTAAATAGCAGTTGAGCGGGAGCAGCAGTGGATTGCCCAAATGGCATGTCTGAGCTGCTGTCGGCGTCTGAAAGCACAATTGAGCTCCCCAAAGGCCCGGATCTGACAAGATGAGTTCAGCCTTGGGAGGCTTAGCAGCTGGCTGGAATGCTATCCTGTCAGTCGTGGACGTTTTGCCGCTCGACGCGTAGCATTGCGCCATGGGCAGCCAACAGTGCATGGCGGCCGCATTCTCGCCTCCATCGTCCAAGCGACGTAAGCAGTCTTAGCATCAACAACTCGTCATGGCCAGAAGACGGCGGTGGTCAGTGAGCTGATCCCCAGATCAAGCTTGTCATGCAATTCCCCACAAAAAGCGACGGGTAAGCAAGGAACGCTCCAATCACGCTATTCGACCACTGTATGCAATTCCCGCAAGCGGCAACGCGCGGTACTGGCAAGAGCAGGCTGTGGCGGCACTAGCCAGTGACTGTCTTTGCAGTTACGTAGTGAAAACGAAAGGAGGCGGTGCCATGCGGTACAGCAAGGGAGTCCCGTTTGTTTGTTGCTCAAGCTTTGAGCTAGCTATGACGCCCTAATGTGGAGCTAAGACCATGTTGTGCTGTCGATATAAGAAACAGCCCTCGCCTTGCCATACCTTTCTCTTCATCCACAACCAAACAATCACTTTCATCAACTCAACCACTTCAATCACTCACTCAATCTCCACCACCCAACCACCAACATCAAAATGAAGTTCTCCACCATTGCCATGATCGCCGGTGCCGGCCTCGCCCAGGCTCAGGCCCAGTCTCTCCTTTCCTCTGTCGCTGGTGGCATCACCTCTGCTCTTCCCGGAGGCAGTGCTATTTCGTCCATCGAGAGTGCTGCTTCATCTGCTCTCGCCTCCGCTACCTCTTCGCTCGGCTCCCAGGTCTCGTCTGCCAACAGCGCTGCCTCCTCTGCTCTCTCCTCCATCGAGGGCGGCGCTTCGTCCGCTCTCGCCAGCGTCAGCTCCGAGGCCGCCACCGCCACCGGCTCTGCTGCGTCCTCCCTGTCCAGCGTTGCTGCCTCCCTACGCTCCTCTGCCTCCTCTGCTGCCAGCGCCGCTCGCTCCTCTGCCTCTTCGGCTGCCTCTTCGGCTGCCTCCTCTGGTATGGCCGCTGCCACTCAGGCTCCCGTCGCCATGGGTGCTCTTGCTGGTGGTCTCTTCATCGCTGCCGGTCTTTTGTAAGCGGCTCGCATCAACGACGATGCGTCGACAACTATCTCAAAAGTTCAACAATGGCTTTCTCGAATGGATAATACCACGCCTCGTCTCGATTTGAGATAGGCACAGTCGAATACGGAATGATACACGGTGTTGGGATACCTCGATCACAATGATCATACTTTTGTAATATGAATTTCACGGAATGTATTCAAGGCTACAATAATAGCTTCTAAACTTCAACTCTTACTCGCCTCTCCTGCCGTGACTTATCTACTCATGATGGGTGCCTTAGCTTATCCTTGTAGCTAACACATGATTTGTGTGCGTTTGAACAATGCGTAAAGACTGATTTTATAGGGAATCCTGTTGAATCACTTTTCACCCGCCAGTATCCCATGTATTTGGGCCTGTTTCCGGCCTTTCCACCAGCGTAAGACGGCATTCATGTTGTCTGAGCTTTTGCCATGCCCACAGAATTCGTTCCGTGTACCCGCGCTGCATGTCATTATGATTTTTTGCAGAAACAAAATGCGATTTATGATGGCACTGTAATTCACTGTTTTTTGTTCTTTGCTGCAATTCAGAAACCCATCCACAACAAAAAAACTTTCACAAGCAGTCGTCTTCAGCCCTGGTTTCACAGCATGCAACGTCAGACTGAAGCTCCCTGGTATGACATGACGTTCACACCAGGCCGCGCGTCACGCAAATCTAAGCCTTGCAAGGTTAGTACCGATCACCGCGGCTAAGACGGCTCGTTACATGTGGAGCCGTTTGCAGGCATGTCTATCCGCTGGCTACAACCTCATGAACCACATTGAAGACATGTGAAATGATGAATACCGTGGAATCTTTGTTCTTTTGATGATGTCGCACGTTTCATCCATGCAAGCACCAGCTTGACGACCCTGACAGAAGGAAAATGCAGGGCACGATCGCCAGGCAGCACCCAATCCTCGTGCGCATCATGCCATATCAAAGGCTCCACAGAATACGAGCATCTCATGTCAGCAGGGCACACTTGCGCTTCCCGCAAGACTTCGATAACGTGAGACCCTTCGCAATATCTCAGACATCTGACACCACAGAAGGAGAGGATCGCGACATTGATTTACCACAGTGCAGTGGCTGTGACGGCCCGATAGCGCATGCGTCGAACGATCTTCACCAGGAAGAGGTGTATTCTCCAAATGTAGCAAGGTGTGGCAGCTTTACAGGGTTACCGCTAGCGCAGCGTCGCTCTTAATTCTGATTGCTTTCAACCTTGCCTCCCTCTTCATTTCCTCCTTAAGATACCGTCCTTCTCGCGTTCTGAGATTTTGAAGTTAACGTACAAGATGAAGAAGAGCAAGGGTATGGCAAGGAATACACTGTAAAAAACCAGGATGTGGAAGATAGGATCGTTCGACATTGTGATGTATGACGAAAATGGCTGGAGAAGAGAAGACGATCCCAGCGTTCCATGTTTATGGTTGCGGTTCTGCAGGACTTCACAATTCCCTTGTGACGATGGGCATTCACGTATCCTTGGATCCATTGACAGGGGACAGACAATTGCAGCGTATCGATACGCTAGCCATGGTTGCTATCACGACCAGCAGCTCTTCCTCCTTCCGGCTGCTTAGGGTAGTGGTACCCATCAGCGCGCTTCTCAAGATCGATGTGGTCTGGCATCCAGCGATCACGCTCGTGGTCCTCGTACAGAGGCACAGGCAAAAAGGCACGTGGAAGAGGCGCCAGCTCCACATCGTGGCCATCAGGGTACCGTCGAGGTCTTAGAACGGGTGCTGCTGGCTGTACAGGGGTTATAAGCTTAGGGTCATAATAGCACCAGACAAAGAATACGACCAGTAGCACGCCCACAACAACCCAAGCGACGATCTCGTACCTGTGGATACTCCAGTAAGCCGTCATGTTGGCGCTGCAAAGGAGGTGAACAGGACACAGTATCTGCTTAAAAAGAGCGACATAGTACTAGCTGGCCGTAGCTTTAGGGGCGAGCGGGTGGTGACAAACGCTTGTCTAGCTGCCAAACATTGCAGTCCAGCGAAACTACGGCACGTCTAGTACTTGAATCCACGGGACACTTTGAAGTCGTTGTGAATAACACCATACCAACCACTTGACTAGACTGCGCCGTATCCTCCTCCAGCATCATAGCTTCCAAGGGTTGCTGGTCTCGTGTGGACATATCTCATCCATGCTAGGACGTATATGATTGCGAACTATAGCACTACACCGCCGAATACAGCGAACACCACCTGAACCTCTGACATGACTCTCGGCAAGAACGTAAACGACGAAACGATGGTGTTGTATGGGAGATCGAGACGACTGACTAGTGGAGACTTGCGATGAGTCGCGGTATATCAAGCATATATGCTGACGATAAGGAAACGAACGCCATCAGCCACGACGGCAAGATGACGTGGCTGCTCGTAGCAAACGCTCTTAAGGGCTCCGACATGTCGTAGCTATGGTGCTCGTGATTGCTCTCAGTCAACTTACAGAGCGTCAGGTCCTTACCAGGTCATTCATAGCCTGAGGCTCACAACAGCTTAATACATCGACTTTTCAGTTCAAGTATCAAATTATATAGTAAGGGCGCAAAGTCTGCGTTAGACTAGCTATTGTGCTGTTCGCTGTAAATCGCTTCTAGCCTCCACGGTCGTAGGGAAATTGACAGCACGATCAACGAAAGTTGGAATCTACAGAGCTTCTGGAGCGAGTACTTCTATTGCACCAAAACCTTCGCGCATGCGCACTCTTATTTTAGCAGCAACACAAAAATTTCGGTATTACCCAAGTGCCCGCTCTTTTCGCCCAATTTTCGCGTAACATGTTCTTTGCAGATCAATCATGTCGCCGACTGGAACACCAGGAATCTAGATCCATTCTGAGCAACAATCATTACGCGCGTCTGCTGTGCGGGCAGCTTCCACCATTGCCCATCCAGGTATCGGAACATTCGCAAGTATACGTATACCTGGAGTCGTACGGATTGTGAGAGACCGGAGCTCTGTTTATTGTGTGGGTATACTCTTGCGGAACAAGCGGGATGTCTGGGTGGCTCGGACGACCAGTAGGGAACTGCTCAGTGGGTAGAGACACCGGAATGTAGCTCTCAACCTCTCTTGTTCGAGCAGCCTGATGTTCAGAGACTCTGTTCCGGCGAGCATCGAATACAATGGGAAGGAACATGAATGCGATGACGAGTAGGACAGCGATACCAAAAAGCGTGAAGAGGACTATTTCTGCGGTTCTCGACATGATGGAAGTATGCTAGATTTGGCAAGATACAAGTAATGGGAATCCGGCGGCATCAACAGTGAGCCCTTGGTATGTTATCAATAGAGAACAGATCGCGCTAGATTGTTTGCTCTAGCTGTACAAGATATCTGTCCTGGCAACAGACTACAGGCGACTATAGTATTGGAGTGACTATTGCGTATCAAAGCCACAGTCGCCTGTCCAGCGGCCGACCGTTCTCACTCGATGGTAGAACGTGTCGACGAACACGTCGTAGAGGCAAAACCTCACGCTGTGGCTCACGCTGTGGCTCACGCTGTTGCTCGAACTCTGCCTCGTGCTGATGCTGGAGCTGTGATCCGACCTCCTCGATGAGTTGGTCATCAGGCGACTCGTTGAGATCGATTGTCCACATCAGAAAGAATCGCATGAAGAACGCGATGGTACAGATAGAGACAAATCCGATGGCATAGACTGACAAGAAATGCATGATTATAAGCAGACGTGGGTTATGTGCTTGCAATCCGACAGTGTACGGAAAACAAAGCCCGGCACATGCTGAGACGACAAGAGTAAATAGGCGCCGATGTGCATACACGGATTGGTTGCAGTCGTAGTCTGACAGACGATGTAGGATGCATTCGTGGACGTCGCCAACCTAGGAGCGACCGTTTGTCGGGCAGCCACGCAGGACTACATCACGACCCTAGCTTGATATTATGCTTTTCGCACAAACGTCGATGGGGCTGAGCAAAGATGTACAGGCAGGAAGGAGCGTTGCGCGAAAGGAAGTTGCGGCTCAAGCGCGTGCCGTGGCGGCGCTAGCGACCACTGCTGTCGCAACTGTGGCCTCTCCTTCACCAACACGCAATCTGGACGCACTCTCATCACCATTTACCCTCCTTCTCAAATGCTGGCGCTGCTGTCACCATCGCCACCACCACAACCCTGACTTCACCTGCTCTGGCAACGAACGAGCTGGAAGAGTCCGACTGCGATCGGCATCCCCGCATACCATGGAACCCCGCAACCAGTTGCGTTGGGCGCGCGATTGAGCAATAAACGCCCCACCTGCTTCAGCAGACACTGTCAGGGCGTCGTGGGAAGACGAAGATGCCGCGCGACCTTATTGCGGAGGGCAATATAATCGTTATTACGACAAATACACTAACATGTTCTCACAAGACCCGGCCGGTTGGCGCAATGGTAGCGCGCAGCCCTCCTAAGGCTGAGGCTGTGGGTTCGAGTCCCACATCGGTCGCTTTCTTTTTTTTTGCGCTGCAGGTCTTATCAACACTACGTGACAACGGAAACAACAGGCACAGAGCCATAGTCCTTCTTTTTGCAGTGGAACTTTGAAGCGCCGGATACGATGGCTACGTCAGGCGTTACAGCAGAACAGCCTGATTCAGCACGAGATGCAAGGCAGGATTCCAAGCTTGGTGAACTTATAACTTATTGATTCTCGTTATACACTGTCATGGCTATGGCTTAGCGCATACCAGCCTCGGCACTCGAGTAGTCCCACTTGGGCAGCTTCATAGTGCCGTGCTCATTCAGATGCTTGTGCATATCATATGCGTTCCAGAGCAGATGCGGCTGGTGTCCCCATCCCTTCCTCAGACACTCAAACTCGGCCTTGTCGAAGTAGTCCTGGAGAATGGGCTTGTAATCAGGGTGAGCGCACTTATCAATGATAACCCTGGCACGCTGGCGGGGAGACATGCCACGGACGTCAGCGAGACCCTGCTCAGTGACGACAACGTCGAGGTCGTGCTCGGTCTGGTCAACGTGAGTGACCTTGGGCACGATGCAGGATACTCCGGTTGGGTCGTTCTTCGAGGGGCGGGTTGAGGGTGTGTGCATGATGGAGTATTTGGCAGAGCGCAGGAAATCGGCAGAGCCACCGAGACCGTTCAGGATACGCGAGCCCATGACGCAGGTAGAGTTGGCGTGAGCATAAATGTCGACTTCGACGGGAGTGTTCATACTGAGGATTGTCAGTGCTGCTCCTGGTTTCTACGCCTACAACTTACCCAATGACACCGAGACGGCGGATGATCTCAGGGGAGTTCGAAACCTGCTGCGAGCGAAGCAACAGCTTTGGTGCATACTCCTCCCACTTGTTGTAGAATCGCTGGAAACCGTCCGGTGAGAAACGGATCGATGTGGCAGTAGCGAAATCGAGGTTACCAGAGTCGAACAGGTCAAGGAAAGAGTCCTGGAGTACCTCAGTCCAGACCTTCAGGTTCTTGAAGTTAGCACCTCCCGTCGCAAGGCCCTCAATGACTGCGTTCGCGATGTTGCCGATACCAGACTGGAGAGGAAGGAGATTCTTGGGAAGGCGTCCCTTGCTGACCTCGTGTTCCAAGAACTCGATAAGGTTACCAGCAATGGCCTTCGAGGTTTCGTCTGCCGGGGCGTTGGGCTGCGTCTGATCGGCATAGTCGCTCTCGACGATGGCAATGACCTTCTCAGGATCAACCGGGACGTGTGGTGTACCGATGCGATCCTCTGGAGACATGACGAGGTACGGCTTCCGGTTGGGCGGCAGATCGGTCATTGTGATGTCGTGCAGACCCTCGTAGCTAGGACCGGCGGTGTTGACCTCGATAATGATCTTGTCTGCCATCTGGACGAGCTCTGGTGTTGCACCAACCGAGGCACCAGGAATGATGCCACCATCTTCTGTGATTGCAGATGCCTCGACAATGGTTACATCGAGGCGATTCTGTGGCTTATCGAGTGTGTAAAAACCGTACATCAGATCCACAGGAAACATGCTCAGGTGCTTATCCCAGAAATGAATGTTGCCGTTGTTGATACCCTTGGCAATATCCTTACCGACCTGATGCGGCGAACGGCGGTTGATCATGTTGTTTCTTGCCCATCGGTTCTCAGTCTCTGCGCCAGACGAAGCACCGACGAACAGGTTGTACTTGAGCTTGCCCTGAAGGTTGTTCTTCTCGACATGCTCTGCAAGGGCAATCGGTATCTTCCTGCAAGAATCTTGTTAGCCTCTCTGGATCTATAATGCCTAATGCATGGCCATAGTCGCCGCTCTTCGATTCGAAGTTACGAGGTCGGAGATATCTCGGCAATCCTGCTAATCTTCAAACTTCCGTTCCCCCTCGGCATACGCTCAACACCAACCACGTCACATCTCCACAAAAGCAACCCGAAGCATGCCTTCTTTTCCACTAAAACCGCCAAGTCCGTTCGAAATTGACTCGCAGAACCATGAACAGCTCCACTTACTTTGGGTAACCGACACCTGTGAAGCCAGACCATCCAATGTACGCGTCGTTGGGGAAGTGATGAATTAAATCCTCCGCCTTTGCAATCTTCTTCAGATAGCTGGGTCTCCTGACCCTAGCCTTCAGCGCCGCAGAAACCGACATATTCTCGCTCTTCTGTCGGCAGAATCGCTTAGCGACTGCTCGTCTCGATCGGAGGTCGGTGGTGGTCCGGGCTCAAGCTTGCTCGAAATCGTTGTGAGCTCAGCAACACGTCAGGTTTGTCGAACGCAGGGAAGTCGGTCGCCGGTCTGGGGAAGGGATGTACAGCAGAAAAGTCAATGGGGAAGCGCAGGTGGGCCTCTGGAGTATTTAAATGCTTCGCCAAACTGACTAAGGGGTTGCGGGCACGCGAAGCTGGAGCGTCTGTGGGCTGATACGCTGATTTGGTCGATGCGACCCACGGAGCAAGGATGACCTCATAAGCGCGCTCCCCCACGACCGCCATGCAGGAACACCGATTAAGAAGTGGGACTGATATGAGTGTCTACATTGGGTCTTAGACGAGAGGAAAACAAGTTGAGGCTCTTGAGATGTCTGGGCAACGGCTTTAGTGTCTTAGCCTTAAATGGCAGTCGCGAGATAATTTGAGGAAGGAGGCATTCAACTACTCCTCCACAGACTCGATGAAACTGAAAGCAATTGAGGTCTGCCACACCTCAGCCATAGGCTATACATCGTGGTGGAGCCAGAGCTCTGGGGTATGACCATGCTGTGAGTACCCTTTGTTGAGGATCTGCAGCTCGCTACGCAGGCGCAGGATCGGAGTAGACTCGGCCAAGCGTTCGTGTTGCCAAAAGCTCAGGTCGCCGTCAGGGTGGTCACACTCTGATGTTGCAGGCCAAGCCGAGTGAACGCTTTCTCAGACAATAGAAAAGCAGTTGGCGAATGATAGGGTGCGTCTCGTGCGTTCAAAAGGTTTTGGCGCAGTCTGGTCAGTTGGTTTGCTTTGTTTTAAGCACACAACAGCCATGTTGGTATCAAGTATTATTTCGTTGTTTCGTTAAATGTCGTTCTTAGTTCTGGAAATGCTCGCTTATTCACAACCAAGCCATAGGCGCTGAAGCTTAATGGCAGATGACAACGCGATACTCAAAAGTAGCTGATGTGCCTCTTGAGAGGAATAACAGGCGCATAGGAGATAGCCTCCACGAGTATTCTGAGATGATTGAGTAAGAATATGCCTTTGATGCGACAAATCAAATGGGTATCACCACACCACAACGCCATCAATGTAATGCATTCGCCGAGCCATGAGATGAGGGTGTTGAAAGGTCCTGAGTGATTACGGAGTAGTACGCTGCTGACTACCGTGCCGGCTGAGGGGCATACGGTCAGGTTGTATAGTGGCTTGAGGTGGGCATAGGTGGCTGGTACACCATCCGTCGGTCTTGAGGTGGATACGCCTCGAACATGACGCGCCGTTGAGGAGCTCCTTCGCGCAAGGCGCTTTGACCGACCTGACTTGTATGTGGGAAATGCTGGGAATTTTTTGGACTGCTCATGAACAACAGAGTGTCGACAGCGTCTTTCTCGGCTTGCTGGCTCGGCATTCGGAGGATACCTGCTCGAGGTGTCGCCGGTGCACGATGACTGGCGCCCACATCACTATGGTGCTTTCTTTGTGCTGACCCTAACATTGACGGTGGTGGATGGGTGACGCTCGATCTGCGTCTTCTTGCAGACTCGAATTCAGGAGCTGCAGCAGATGCGTGGCCGCCAGTGATGGATATCAAGTTAGCGGCTGCGTTCATTGCTGGCTTGTTAGTCAATCGCCAATATGCTGAGAAAGATCAGTAAGATGACCCGAGAGTGAAGAGGGGTCACGAGACTCACCTGAGTTGACGGCATGCGACCGCGTCGACTCTGAAGCTGGAGACATCATCATGTAGTCAGAGTTGTCGGACGTGGTGCTCGGTCTTCGACGGTAGTCTGTGGTGGACGGAGAGTCAAATGCGACCCGAGTACCACCAGGTGCAGAGTTGGGCGATCCCTTTTGCGAGTGTACTTCTTCCAACTCCTCAAGGGACTGTTTCTCCCAGCCGTTCTGCACCTTGACCATTGCATACGAGAGACGAGTCTTGAGCTGGGCGGATAGCTGCGTATAGGTCAGCTACATGTAGGCCGTAATTCAGACAACTCTCACACACCTCTCCAATACGCGTACTCGAATGTGTATCCATGCTCTTGTTACGTTTGTGCGCGAATGTCCTCCGCGTAGGACTTGTAGACGATCCAGCTCCCTTGACTGATCCACCTGCACTCCTCTTGAAGCCCTGGGTCGTAGGAGACGTCTGGGACATGGGTGTTGCTGTTGTGTGACCGGGTTGCAATGCGTTCGCAGCGGCTGCGTCGATCCGGGGTGCGTCTACTATCGCAACGTGACTATAGGCTCGACTTGGTGAAACCGACATTGGCTCTTGAGCAGATCTACTGTAATCCGCGTGGCCATTGGACTTGGACGGCGAAGCTACATCTTGATCCGAGGATAAGTTGCTCGAGGTTGATGCTAGAGCCGGTGCAGAGAAAGTACTGGAAACTGTAGATTCTACACTCTCTTGTGATTCAGGCACATCCAGCTTACGCGGCGTGGCTATGTCCATAGCGCGGGCTGTGTCGGTCTCTGTGATGCATGGCGTAAGTGGACGCTCATCGCGATCGTGCTAGAGACGCGACTTGGACTTACGCATCGTGGCGGCGGGGTAAGGTCCCAACGTGATATATCGCAAGATACAACTGATCCAAGTCCAAGAAACAAGAGGAAACAATAGGGTAGCTGGGCAGTGTACGCAGACAAGGGCAAGATACCCTGATGGCGGGGTGATTGATTGGGAGGGTTGGTCCACGGACGTGTTCTCGCTTGGGCGCGTGCTGATGAGTTAAGACAGCC
The DNA here is from genome assembly GCA_016630955.3 of Didymella arachidicola. Taxonomy (NCBI): domain Eukaryota; kingdom Fungi; phylum Ascomycota; class Dothideomycetes; order Pleosporales; family Didymellaceae; genus Didymella; species Didymella arachidicola. The sequence goes on along the minus strand of CM050000.1, from coordinate 586,249 downwards.
GTTCGCGTCACCAAAGAGGCCGAGCTCCAAACAACCAGACCGCGAGGCAGAACAGAGAACGACTAACTGCGCAGAGCAGTTTTGGAAAGATCAAGCGGCGCGTCGCATACAGGTGAAGAGGGAGAGAATGATTCTCAACATCCAGTAGGCCTTGAGGATTTCCCGATGCCGCGCGATCACGGGTGCAAGTAACGCGCGTGGTTAGCGGTGGCGAGCCGCGGGTGCACGCGCGAGCAAGTGATTTGACTGTACTGTATGTTTGGCTAAGCGCATGCAATGCAGCCGCTACGACGGTTCGCAAAAGTTTTGCAGCATCGGCGAGGGGCCGTCGATGCAGGCTGCTGCATGATAGAGCGTCACGCTGTAAAGTCGTTCGTCTTCCGCTGGACTCTGGCTTGTCTGTGCGTCAGTCACGGACGCAATCAATTAACGATGCTCCACACCCGCGTTTCTGAGTGATTCAGGCAGACGACAATCACCGTTTCGGACGCTCGACCGCAGCAGCCTGCGGTGGTCCCCGCCCACGACCATTGCCACGACCATGACCATGATCACCACGTCCGCTCTGTCGACACGACCGTCGCGTCCACTACGCGCACCTTGATGACCGCGATGGTACTTGTCGGTGTTGCTGTGCTCTGCTGCTTCCGAAAGTTGGCCTCCTTTGGCTCTGGTCTCATCCAGCTTCTCGACCAGTGCCTCCTTCGACGCCCTGGGCTCGTACAGAAGCTGGATCAAATGCTTCAAGTAGGTGTTAGCCTTCCTGTGCATGGGGTGCGGTTGACCTAGCGTGATTTGCACCCAACTTGATCCTCTACCTCAGCTTGAAGCCGAAAGTTTGTTGCACATTATCAACTACCTTTGACAGCAAGACCGTCCTGGCGTGCTGTTGTATCACGAGCTCGGCATTGGCGGCGGCGTCGCGGGCGCTGCTGAATTACAGCTGCACAGCGACCTCCTTCTGGTGGGTGAGCCTCTTGGTGGCGCTGATACTAACGACCGCTCCAGTAAAGAGGACATGCTCGTGATCCTGAAGCCAGTTCTCTTGCTTGCAAGACTTTTCGAAAGCTAGAACGATCTGACAGCTGCAGAAGTCGTAGCCGAAGCCAATATTCCTGCAGAGGATGAGATTCGTGCTACATTACGAGACTGTAGAAGGGGCAACCTCACTTGTCTGAATTTGGCCAGGGATCTAACGGCTCTCACAAGAACTGTAGACAGCGGTTGCGTCTGCAAGCGGATGGTGGTCGAAGTCGAAGGAGGGAGATAAGGTAGTATCCGGGGACGAGCGAGAATATTGTGTTGAGCGTGGGCGGTGCCAAGCCTGCCAGCCTCCGTGCGCCGGCGACGGTGAGGTGAAGATGAGGGGAAGCTGAGACGGGTTGCGTCACTGTTTGCATTGCAGGCAGCAGCGGCCTTGCAACACTGCACTGCAGTTGCTGCAAGGAGTCGGCCTGACCGCGCAGGTGTTGCTGTGTACATTCCATCTACCACTATCAGAGCTATTTATCGAACAGCATAACATAGTATAACATGGAGAGCACTCGGTGAGAGGTGCGCAGTGAAAGAAGCGGAACCCAGTGGAAGGTGCGTCATCTACTACGGCAAGACTCTAGACAAGAACGGAAGGTGAGGATGTTGACCCTTCGATACTTTGATCGCAACTTTTATAATTGGCTCTTGAGTGCTTAGAAAAGAACAACAGCGAGGGAACTGAGATGGTATACCTCTATTGCTGTGGAAGCGCCGTAGTGTGGAGTCATAATACAAACGGTCATCTGCGAGCACAAAGCCACGCTGGCACTGCTTGTGAATACATCTCGCAAAAACTTGCTATGCCGAAGCCAAAGGATCACAGCAAACTGCCTGTCTGCAGAGCGTATCGTCACTGGCTTTCACTTCAATGTAGTTGAGCGTTTTTGCACGAGCGCCGCAGGCATCGCCGGAACGTAAAATCGTCTAGGGATCTCTTGATAGCGTTGTTCAAAATACAATCAAGAGCTTGAGGCCGGTTCGCTCGACATATATGGTGGGTGTTTGTGAAAGCATGTCTGACGTTGTGGATGTCGTGATGTTGAACGGCAATACCTCGGGGCAACAGCCTGATGAGGCTCAACTAACAACATTTAATCCTACCGTCAACAATAGTTCAATAATTAATGACCTCTTTATCCCGCCGTACTTCTACTTTACTTCTCCGTTAATCTTCATAGATCTCGGCACTGCTGCGGGAGGGCTGAATGGGCGCATTCGAAAGGGATCCCGGGTGGAAACCGCCCTCAGAGCCGGAGTCCTCGTCCCCTACCGAGTCCGTGCGCGTGACGCCCACCATCGCGTAACGCCCCGCTAAGCAAATCGCACCCCATCTTCAACACCCCATAGCTCAGTCAATATGGACTCAATTCAAGAAGCGGCTACAGAATTCGATTTGCGCAATCATAAAGAACAACTTTCATACACAAAGTTTGCTAAAGCAAAGGGAGTTGATCGGTCTACGTTAGCGCGGAGGCACAAAGGGGTTTCAACTTCTAGGGAGGTCAAAGCAGTTAACCAACGGAAACTCAACAACACTGAAGAACAAGAGCTTATTAAGCTTATTAATAAGCTTACTGAGGACGGATTCCCTCCTAACAGGCTTCAGATCCGAAATTACGCGTCTAAAGTAGCTGGTAGCAGCGTCTCTGATAGCTGGGTTACTCGCTTCCTCCACCGTCACACAGCTGAACTGGTCACCAAATGGGCAACAGGGAAGGATCGCAATCGCCACCAAGCTGACTCAGGGGCTTCTTTTGAGGCCTACTTCACACTTCTACACAGCAAGATAGCTGAGTACAGCATTGAGCCTCAGCACATGTACAATATGGATGAGAAGGGCTTCATGATCGGGGTACTTGAACGTGCAAAACGAGTGTTCTCCCGGCCACTGTGGGACAGCAAGCAAGTCAGAGGTACTCTCCAAGACGGCTCACGGGAGTGGATCACGCTTATTGCTTGCATAAGTGCCTCAGGGGAAGCCCTGCCAGCAAGCCTCATATACCCAGCAGCCAATCAAGCTATATACTCAGGCTGGGTGGAGGATATCAAGCCAGGGGAACACTCAGTCTTTGTCAGCTCATCTAGTACAGGCTGGAGCAACAACGAGATAGCTCTTGCCTGGCTTGAACAGGTGTTCGATCGCGCTACTAAGGCCACAGCACGGAGAAAGTATCGTCTTTTGATACTTGACGGCCACGGGAGCCACGTTACCCCTGACTTTATTGAGTACGCCAACCAACGCAAGATACTCGTGATGATCCTTCCCCCTCACTCAACACACAGGCTCCAGCCACTGGACGTTTGCCTGTTCTCACCTCTGGCACGAGCATACTCAAATGAGCTTACGCAGTTCCTCCAAAGCAGTCAGGGGACCTCTCCAGTCACTAAATCAAACTTCTTACACCTGTTCTGGGCGGCGTGGCAGAGCTCATTTCAGGAGTCAACAATCGTCAACTCCTTTGCAGCCACAGGGATATGGCCCCCTGACGCCTCTGCTGTACTCAAACAAGTCAACAACACTTATACAGACAAAGAAGAACAATCAGGAGCTCTTAGACCAACAGACTGGAGGCGTATAAGGCAGGTACTTAAGGATCATGTGAAGGAACCTGACAGTGAGGCAGTGCGGGAGCTGACAGGGGCAATTCACTCTCTTACTGCCCAGGTTGAGCTGCTTACTGAGCAGAACAAAGGCCTGCAGGAGTCTCTTGCACACAGGAAGAAGCACAATAAGAAGAGTAAGCCCCTGAGTCTCCAACAGCGGAAGGAGTACCAAAGTCAACCTGTATTTTGGTCTCCTCGGAAGGTCAGAGAGGCACACTATCGTCGGAAGATCAATGAGCAAGAACAGGAGGAGCAGCATCTTCAAAAGCTACGTCAGAAGCAAGAGCAAGTAGCAATTAAGCTTCAGAGAGCAAGAGAGGCTCAGGAGAAGCGTACAGAGCGTGAGAGAGCTAAGGAGGTGAGGGTGCAGGAGAAGGCTAAGAAGGCAGCTGAAGCGCAGCGTCAAAGGGACGCTCGTCAAGCTACTACTGCTATCCAATTATCCCAAAAGGGTAAGCGTAAAGCCTTAAAAGCTACCTCAGGTAGCAATAAGCGTCAGAAACAAGCTGGTGATGCTGGTGGTGCGAAAGAAGCCCCTGAGGCACCCTCAGCTCCTCCACCAGTCACTACTCGCCGCGGACGCAACGTTAGGCTTCCAAGTAAATACAAGTAGCACAAGTAGTTCACATAGGTCTATTTACTACTCTACTACAATATTATACAATATTTGCTGTTGTTGGTGGCTCAGTAACCTTATTTTTCAACAAGTCGATAGGATCTCAGCGGGGCGTTACGCGATGGTGGGCGTCACGCGCACGGACTCGGTACCGTGTCCGTGCGCACAACGCCCGTGTTCACAGATCGCCCGATAATGTCAACAAGCCCATACGTTTTGACGCGTAATCCAACCACAACAATGCCTGGAATCAACGATGCTCTTGCTGCGATAGACAAACTAAGCCCTGGCAAAAAGATCTGCTACACCAAAATTGCTATAGAATATGGCGTTGATCGTTCAACTCTGTCGCGCCGTCACCGAGGTGTTCAGCAGCCGAGGAACGACGCGAACGTGCATCGACGAAAGCTCAGCTCACAACAGGAGGAATACCTTGCAAAGTATATAGAATCGCTCACAGCGCGTCACTTACCACATACAAGAGAGATGATAGGAAATTTCGCCTCTGCTATATGCAAAACGAGCGTCTCTGAGAGCTGGATTACTCGCTTTATCAACAACAACTCTGAACGATTAGTAGCCAAATGGACCACCGCGATGGACTCCGTAAGGCACACCGCTGATTCCTATGAAAAGTATGCCGCGTACTTTGCTATTTTGCGCGATAAGATACAGGAGTACGACGTTGAGCCGCGCAATACGTAAAATATGGATGAGAAGGGCGTCGCGATTGGTATCGTTGGCAGGAGCAAGCGCATCTTCTCTAGAGCAGATTACAAGAGGAAGAGAGGCAGGTAAGCACTCCAGGGTGGCAATCGGGAGTGGGTGACGCTCATCGCGAGCATCTGCGCTGATGGCTCAGCTCTCCCTCCAGGCATCATATACGCCAGCAAAGCGCAGAAGCTCTAATCGACGTGGGTAGCAGACATCGAGCCAGGGAAACACTCAGTATTTGTAGGCGCGTCTCCTTCTGGCTGGTCTAACGATGACCTTGGCGTAAGCTGGTTAGAGCAGGTCTTCGATCGCTACACGAAGCGCAAAGCTCGCCGCGCATGGCAATTGCTCGTTGTTGACGGCCACAGCTCACACCTAACGATGAGATTTATCGAATACTGCGACGCTAATCGCATCCTATTGTGCATATATCCTCCACACAGCACCCACAGTCTCCAGCCGCTCGACGTTGTGTGCTTCTCTCCGTTGGCTACAAACTATTCGAATGAGCTTACGCAATACCTTCATGAAGCAAGCGGCGGCGGCAGCATCAAGAAAGGCGACTTCTTCTTGTTATTCTGGAGAGCTTGGGTGAAGACGTTCCGCAATGAGCTCATACTCAGCGCCTTTGAGGCAGTGGGACTCTCACCTTTCAATCCCGATCGAGTACTCGAGAGGCACGCTCCAGCTCGCTCTTCTTCTGCTAGCAGTCTTTCTAGCTATAGTGGAGCAGATTGGCGTCAAATCGACCGCTCCTTCAAGCGTGCTGTGGAGGGTGACGATAAGAAGAGCGCTCAGGTTCTTCGCCGCACTTTACACAAGCTTTCTGTGCACAACGAGCTCCTCCACCTTAAAAATGAGCGGCTTAATAAGGCAATGCAGAGCAAGGAAAAGCACAGAGGCAAGGGCACGACGCTTGACTTGCAGGAGCGTAGTGCTCACCACCATAAGCCTCTGTTCTGGTCACCTCGCAAAGTTCGCGAAGCCAGGTTCCGCGCGCACGTCAATGAGCAACAACAACTTGAAGAAGAAGCACAAAAGGCTGATCGTAAGCTTGCGCGAGCTTCTACAGCACTACACAACAAGTTAAAGAAAGAGCAGAGGTCAAAGGCCTATAAAGAGAAGCTAGAGAATGCGAAGGTCAAGCGCGCACACAAAGCCGCCAAACGCGAGCGTAAACAAAAGGAGCGCAACGCTGAGAAAGTTATACAATTGCCTAATTTAGGCAAGCGCAAAGCTTTAACAGAGCCTACAGCTATTTAGCGATTAAAAAGGAGGCGTGTGGCTGCTGCTATAGGTAGTGTAGTTGTAGAGGAGCCTGCACCTGCACCTCGCACTCACACTACACGCAGCGGCCGCACAGCAACTTAAAATTATTAGTCCTTTATTGTACACTATTACATACATTAATGCATTAGTCTACTAAAAAGTCCTACCATAATAGCTATTGTTTGTGGCTCAACAAGCTCATTTTGGGCAGCTCGTGATGGTGTTGATGCCGGGCGTTGACTGAACACGGGCGTCACGCGCACGGACACGGTACTTGCGCTGCTCGAGTTTCACTAGGTTATGCTGTGGATGGGAGAGCGCTGAGGTCTGAGTTCGAGCAACCAATGTATTCGTCATGTCTCGCCTGCTGCGGCGCTATGTAATCCTGATATCATGTACAAACATTGTATCGGCAGTTCCGAGGTATCCAACATTTGCAATCCCGTCAAATCATACGAGAACACTTTCAAAACGCCAATTGCGAACAGAGATATATGTGCGACTAAAAAGCGTAGCCAACACCGCTGGGTTTGCGCTGTGTCAGTCCATTGCTATTCCATCCTCCGCCGCGACCCTCCTCTGCGATCTTTCCACTGACATCGCGTCTGCGCCCTGGAGTAGGAATGTCCGAATCGTCAAACTCGTAAGGGTTGACGTAGTCGATACCAGATCTGCTCACGACACGAGGCGAAATAGCCTTCACGGGCGTGTGATTGAATTCGCCAGTCTTGCGCACGCTAGTGTACGATTTCTTGTCAAGACTGAATGGTGCGTTCTGCGCCAGATTGTTCTTGACAGGCGAGCTGTTGACAGTGTACTGTGCAGTCGCACTAGGAAGGTGATTGGGCTGGTCCTTGAAGGAACCCTTTGTCGGCGAAGTCGCAGGAGAGTTCGAAGCCGATCCACCGTTCCTGACACCAGCCGTTGCAGCCTTCAGATCGCCGTAGTAGCGCGATTTCGGTGTGCTGCCGCGCGAGTGGGAGCGATTGAAGGTAGCTTCCGTGGAGATCGAGGTCGTTGTCTGTGTACGGTGAAGCCCGGAGGGAGGCGGCGTGTTCTTCTTGCTGTCGAAGTTGGGAATCGGGGGAGGTGTAGGTTGAGGAGTTGGCGGGTTCATGCGCAAGGGTTGGGGGACCATTGGTCGGTCGACCTCATCTTCGACATCTGATACATCGTAAGCAGAAACTACGGCATAGCCCTTCTTTTGGCCAAAGGTAGACTGCTTGGGGGCCAAGTGACGAGTATCGTTGCCCTGTTCCTCGTCATCCTCGGGATGAACGAACCAGTTGTCGTTCTGCAGATCTTCGTGACTGATCCTTTGGAGGGCAATATCTCCAGCAGCCTCAGGCTTGTCGCTGCGGGCGGTCGTGGGAGGGGTGTAAAATTCCTGTTTGGATGAAGATGTGACGTAAGAGTTGTTCCTGCCGTGCTGCTGCATCTTTGCTTGCTGTGCAAGGAGAGATTTGCGCTGAGCCAAGGTCTCGTTGTCAACATTGTCGTCTCGGCGGTAGAGGTCGTCTCGGTGCGCCAGACTTATTCGAGATTGGCGGGCGGTCTGTGGCTGCGAGTACATCGAGAAGCGCTCCTTGGACTGACGCGCAGACTGAGGAGTGTGCGGTGAGTAGGCTGTTTCCGAGTCCCTACGAGTATGCATGAAGGACATCTGTGTCTTGGTAGGACTCGGGATATCATGCGAAAGCAATGGGTCCGACTGTGAGTTTCTGTCAATAGAGGTCGTGCTTTGCGCACTGAAGCGCTTGTCATCGTCGAGGAAGGGCGTGATCGCAGAGATCGAAGAGTTCTTAGCCTTGTGCTTCGACTTCCTGCGAGTCAGGTTGTCCTCTAGGGGGTTCATATCAGGCGGAAGCTTGGTGATCTTCCTGAAGATGACGATCAGATACATGTCGATGAACGCTGAGATCAGGTGAAGCCCTGCGGCAGTGACTGCAGTAAGCCATGTCGTAAGGAGTATCTTGTCCGCGTCATCATCAGTAGGGAACATCGTCCTCCAGCGTCCAGTAGTTCCAGCTCCCATTTCGGCATTTCGGCGCGCGAGGAGAAGAGTGTAGACGTAGAAGGGGATGAAGCCAGCATCGGAGACCAGGGCGAAGAAGTGGTAGCTGGCTGAGCTAGCAGGAGGGCGTGACTTGGGACTACGAATGAGGTGATAGGTGGCATACAAGCATGCTACAATGTCGACACCGGGCTAAGCTGGTCAGTGTCTCGGTCCATTCGATCGGAGCTACCACATACTGGAATCCTCATGATCCATCCTTCAGTGTCTTGAACGCCCTTGATGAAGATAGCACAGAGTAGCAATCCAACGGCACCCAACAAACTGCATATACGGAAGAAGAGCTGAGTCCATCGCGCAATCTGGATCCAGAGCTTCGTCCTCGGGCTCATAGGCTGGGCGTCCGTCTTTCCATAGGGCACGACAAGGTAGCTATCAGGGTGCTTGTTGAAGTCCACCAGGGGGCCATCCTGCTTCTTCTTCGGTGACGGCGGCGTGCGACTGGCCATGGTCACAGCCTTGGGATTGAAGTTGTCCCGAGGATCGTTCATCGACTGCCTCTCCGCCGGCGAGTAGAGATAGGGCTGCCAGCGGCCCATGATTGCGACTCCGGCAAGCAAGGAATGGCAACTTCCCCTTGCGCGACCTTCAGGAAGGAAAAGTGAGTGCGGTCGCTTAGCAAAGGAATGCTTGCGATGAACGCATGGGTTGTGCGAGGATCTGGGGAGCTATGTAGTAAATACCTCGTTGCTCGGCCAACGGTTGGCTGCGAACTTCCCGCGCAATAGCGCGCCAGATTGTGCATGACGTGCTGATTCGCAGGTGGGACGGGCGTTTATTGCATAGGCTGAGCTTGCTTCAACGCTTTTGATTCTAGCTCTCTGAGAACATGTGGGGCGCCGGCGATACTCATGCCTTTGTGGAGTGCATGTCCAGGTGGGTTCCGTGGTTGTCGGTCGTTCTGCGCGCGAACAGGCCGAGGCTCGATCTCAGCTTTACAAATCGAGTTGGCGGTGACTTGAAAACTGTGTTGAATTGGAGCAGAGGTCGAATTAAAGTCAATGCACGTCAATGGTGTCTACCTCACTCAAGGACATGCATGAGAACTGACTTGGGGTTTGGCGGATTCTTAGTCATCCTTGAGCGTTCGGTCCGTGACATCGCCCATGCATCCAACTCTACACAAGATGATAACCACGCAACGCATTTTGTCATCGCCATACGACTGCGCGAGTTGCACTAAGCGCATAGCAGCTCAGGCTTCACGTCTTACGCGTGGGAATGGCACTGCTGTGCCGCGCGGCTGCAGGAGTTTCACAACGGACTCGTTGCGGCCGCTGAAGGCCACATCGAAACCAGCAACGAATTTACTATCCACTCAGCGCAATGCATATAGCACCACACTTCCCCCAAGGACAGGCTTGCGCATTGCCATCATAGGCTCCGGTCCTGCCGGCTTCTACACAGCACATCGCCTCCTGCACAAAGTCCAAGATGCCGTCATCGACATGTACGAGCAGCTGCCTGTGCCATACGGCCTCGTGCGGTTCGGCGTAGCACCAGACCATCCAGAGGTCAAGAAATGCCAGGATACCTTCGAAGAGGTGGCGCAGTCGCCGCGCTTCAACTACATTGGCAATGTGCGCGTCGGCCACGATGTTGAGCTGTCCAAGATGAAGCCACACTACGATGCCATGCTGTTTTCGTATGGCGCAGATGAAGACAGACAATTGGGCATACCCGGAGAAGATCTAAAGGGAGTCTTCTCGGCGAGAGCGTTCGTTGGCTGGTACAATGGACTGCCGCAATTTCAGAACTTGCAGCCAGACCTGCAGAATGGAGAGCACGCTGTGGTCGTGGGACAGGGAAACGTGGCACTGGATGTTGCGCGCATCCTTCTTGCACCCCTCGATCATTTGAGGAAGACAGACATCACAGAGCAAGCTATCCAGACCTTGTCCGAGAGCAAGATCAAGCATGTCAGGGTGGTAGGCAGGCGCGGACCGTTGCAGGTAAGCCCATCACTGCAAATGCTGAGACATCGCACTGACCATTTCTGAGGTTGCCTTCACGGTCAAAGAAGCCCGCGAGCTGATGAAGATACCCTCCGTCGCCTTCCACCCCATCGATCGATCGTTCTATCCTACCGAGATCAAGAAGCTGCCCCGAGTACAGAAGCGCACCGCCGAAGTCCTACTGAAAGGGAGCACGGCTACATCAGAGGAGGTCGAACGGTCATGGAGACTCGACTTCTTGCGAGCACCTGTCTCAATGAACGCAGAGGAAGGATCGAAGCACCTATCATCTATGACGTTTAGGAAGCAGAAGTTCCTAGCTGACGCAGACCCACTAGACCCCTCTGCACGTGTGCAGGCGACAGAGGAGGAAATCACGGTCCCTGCTTCGCTCGCCTTTCGCTCGGTGGGCTACAAGTCCACAGCTATCCCAGGCTTGTCTGACCTGGGTGTGCCTTTCGACTCGAAGCTGGGTATCATACCAAACGATATTCATGGGCGTGTCATCTCACCTAACCTTGGTCCCGGCAGCCTGACCGCTGGCCATGTACCCGGCTTATACTGTGCAGGATGGGTGAAGCGCGGCCCCACCGGTGTCATTGCCAGTACCATGCAAGATGCTTTTACCTCGGCAGACGTCATTGCCTACGATTGGGAAAACGGCGCGAAGTTTCTGAACGATGCGCAAGGAGGGAATACGGGCACACACTTGGGCTGGGATGGCGTCAAGGCTGAAGTAGAAGGCAAAGGCCTCCGGCCGCTCAGTTGGGCTGACTGGAAGAGGATAGATGAGGCAGAGCGGGCGTGTGGTAAGGCCAAGGGAAAAGAGAGGGAAAAGTTCGCCAGTGTACCAGAGATGATGGAGATTCTGGATGGCTGATAAGCACGCCACCGCCAAGTGTGCCTCACGCATGAGCGCCACAGCTGGGCAGCGTCGTTACGAAATACTCCGCGTCAGCGCGGTGGCTGCGCAATTCCGGTGAGCTCATGGACAGCCACGACCATCCCGTCACCTTGTTTTCATGGCTGTGCCCAAGTCTACTACAAGAGCAGGTTTCTTACCAGTGCGGAACTGTCCTCCCGTACGATCACTATGACAGAAAATAACAGCTCAACTCTGCTAGCGAGCAGCCAACCCTTAGGAAATAGCACCAATGCGATCTTTCCGAGTACCGATTCTTCTTGTTGCATCAGATAGATTTGTGCTAATATTTCCTGACAGGCATCGAAGTCTGTAACGCAGAGTGGCAGTCTCGTGGTATTTCGGAAACGCTGGTCAAAGTAGTCGCGATCCACATCAGCACACTAGTTATGGTCGCTGAATACGCGGCTGCTTTGAACATGTCTTCGGGAGATAAAGCATGCCTGATCCTCGCGGCCGCACTCTACCCTACCTGGACTGCTGTTACTACCATCATTCGACTGATTGAGATGATCAGTAGACGAATCGTTCGCGCTCTCCGGAGAAAAAGCATCCCGCATGACTTATCAACCTCCTTCAGCAAGGCTGTTGGTATGTATGCCGAGGCTGTCAGTGTGCAACTCGAAGGCACCGACTCAGATCCATCCGTGACCAACCCACCATCCGGAATCGATATGGTGGATCTTGGATCGTACCGTTACCAGGGAGAGACCAATTCGAGTAGTCCGTTCATCCCTGCGTCAACTGGCTTCGAACTACAACGAAGAAAAGCACACTCCAAGCCCAAGAATTGCTTCAGTCGTCTTACCAGGACATGCCTGACCCTGGTGTATTTGGTACAAGCTGGCGCCACTACGTTTCTCACAACTCGCTGCTACAGTTTCAGCACTATGCCGTGGGACCTCACAGGTCTTCCCTTAGTACGAGGCAATCGGTCTATAACAGCTCGCATACTGCCACCCGATGCTGCTATCACGCCAGCGGATGCATGGGCGTTCCGTCTAGCTGTTCTTGGCCTGACGATAGGTCCGTTGTATCTCTTGCTTCAATGGTGTGATATCAATTGGAAATATGCCACCAAAAACCAAAGTTGGGCTTACGAAGCCAACGATGTCGCCAAATTTGGTCGATCGTTTGCAGGTTTGCATATAGCGGCCACGCTCGAGAGGTTAGTCGGCCTAAGTGTCGGTCCGCCCACGTATATGAGATTACTTCTCGACCTCACGGCACCAATTGGCAGCTCGCCCTTGTACGCTTGCTTAGGCATGTTGATACTGGGTACGATCTATCTTGTTGGATCACACGTTAACTGTATGCTCCCAGGGAGGATTCCCACGTGGCTGGAAAGGCTACTAGAGGTGTTTATCCTGCTGGCCTACTGGTTTTCAACCTTCGACTACAAGAGGCAATTCCCTGGACTTGCTTCATTCGTTCACGACACACCCAACGGAAGCAAACGATTGTCATCTGCTCAACTCCAGGCCGAAATTAGATACGGTGTATATCTGTTCGTGTATTTCGCCCCGGGACTTGCGATGTACATTTACCAGATCGTCAACTGTGCACGACATGCTGTACGAGAGACGGGCAATACGATACCAGCAGTGACTGCTGTCTCTGGGTGTACTTACACGACGCAAATGCATCCGTGGATGTGGAAAGATCCGATTGCAGAGAAGCTGTGGGCGTTCTGAGGTAGATGCTACTGCTGGGCGCTTAACGGCATAAGGTTTGGGGTCCGCATGCACCAGATGCCTGGATGTAGACCGAAGTGTAGCTGTCCTTATCACGACTCTTAACGACATAATGAATGAAATAATTTTCAGCTTGAAACCTCCATCATGTTATTTACAACCGAGTTCGGACGTCCATCCGCGAGTGCGATCAGCGAGAAAAATCAGGGGATGGCGAAGTGCGCAAAATACAGCTTGGCAGCAGCTGTAAGCTTTCTCTCTATCGTTGCTTCGAGATCTGCTTTCACGTTCATCTGCCCAGTTTCTTGCCACTTCTCGAAATCAGCGCGGGCGGTTAAGTGCTCTGTCCTCGCCTCTTGAATCATGTCTCTCTCATGCTCGGTGTTGACCATGACCTCTGTGGATTGTATTGCCCTTTTCGATAACTTGACTTTAAACATCGCTAAAGTAATCTCTTGTTTCAAAACCAAGTCACCCGTGCGCTTCAACCAGTCCTCGAGGTGCGCACGCTTAGTATCATGCACGCGCTCAAAAGCAAGAGTGGCTTCTGACTTGGGATCTGGTTTGAGTGCTCATTTTGTGCAGCAAGCGACAGCTGAGACTTTGGAATATCTAATGATAGTGAAGTTAGGATCTCGTTCGTTGTTTCTAACTTATAACTTATCCTTTGGCTATGGAAACAGAACCTGCTTGCATCGAGATCATATGACAACCGTACACTCCATTTCCAAGTGTCACGAGCATCGACTTTCAGATGGAAGCAAACAATCTACCGTCTCTCATAGTTCTCATCGTAACCCATCGTAACGATGGAATCAGCAACGACGACACCAGAAAGCTTGATTTGTGTAGGCTTAAAGATGGTCATCACGGCATGCAGACCGTTGTATATGAGGCCACAATATCAACAAGATGACTATAACACAGTCTGACGACAGCATATGGCAACATATCTAGCCGCTGGACGACTCTAGCATTGTAGTTGACTTCAATACCGAGGAATGGTTGGATACTGGGTATCGACTTTCTCCTAGATATGCATCCATATGCTATCGAAGGCTGAACCAAGACCAATTCTCATTGACGGCCATGTTTTTGCCAGCCATATCCTTCGAATACCACTAAATATCTCCAGACCGAATCGTCACATCTCAGACACCTGCTGCCGGCGCTTGGAGCTAGTTGAGGTAACGCGATTTCTCTGGGCACCTGTCGAACTCGCCATGGCATTTCTTGCACTGCAGAATCATCAGCATTGGTATAGACCTTGAAGTTCTCCAGTCTTGCCTCCGGAGTGCGGTGGCATACGTGCTCACGGCAGGACTGCAAACAGCCTTCTTGACCTCGAGTGTGACCATTCTGCATGCTGGTCAGTGCCACAGCTTCAGAGAAGCAAGGAGACATCTTTATCCCGCACCTGGACGCAGAAGTCGAACATTCCGGTGCAGAAGCCGCAGTCGATGGTACCCTCGGGAGTGTCGCGAACGGCTAGCTCGGGCGCAGCCTGCGCACCTGGCATGGCGGACACGGCAGCGCTGAGGGCAAGACTGAGCGACAAGATCGTGATCTTCATCTTGACGGATTTGTGAGCGTCGTTTGTGTGGATTTGGGGTACTCGAAAGCTTCCAAGTATTCGAGAAGTCAAGTCGAGACTGATAGCTGAGAGTGAGCGTGGACGTTGATTGACAGTGAGTGAGTCTGATTGAAGGAAAGTGATTATAAAGCACTGTTGAGAGGTGAAGTTCGCGTCTGCGCTAGTGGGGCTATAAACAAACGGGTATGAAAGGAGGCAGGTGATGGCGGCAGGTGAAGGCAGTCGATGATGCTATTTGTTTCCGCACGGCAGTGACGTTGCAGCCTAAAGCTCAGGGGAACTGGAACAAGGCATCCTTTTATACAAACGCATCATTCAAAAACTCGCAAGATGCTTGCGGTACATGTGTTGAGAAATTAAATGGGAAGGAGACAACCGGCCTGGCACGGTATTGTTTAACGCCTGCGCAACATGGTCGCTGGAAATCGCCCAGACTTGCAAGTGCTCGAATCGCCAGTCATTTCAACATACATATGTGTCGGTCGTTTGAGGTTGACGATTTTGCGTCGCGTCTGTGAAACTCATTGTGGTCCGTCACATGATGCAAGCGTCGTACACGGCCCTCGACTGGCTTCAGCAGCCGTAGTTGACCGACTTTGATTTACTGTACTGTGTTTTTCTCCTGAGTATGTCTCATCGTCCCATAACCAGATACGACCCAGAGCTGAATCCAGTCGGGAAGCTATAGGTAACAGGTCCATCGGTCATGACTTTACTCATAAGTCAACACTGGCCCCGAAAACATGCAGCACCAAGACCTCTATCCTCAAAAAAAAACCCTGTGGGTCATATCGACATGTTGGCTGGCCGCTTTGTTGGGCTCAGGGACATGTAGAACTCTGGTTCGCAAGGAGGGGATTATAGGCTCACACACATATCTCGCGATGTCTCCTCACGACATCTCAACCTCAAATATCTTCAAAAATAAGAGGAATTCAAGACTTCGCCATGCTTTCCTTATTCACTAAGTTCTTCGGGCCCCGCTATGGAGTGTGTGACTGCTGCAACCACAATATCGACTTCGAGCTTCTTCTCGAAGACATCGAGGTCGCAGAACGCAAGACAATGAAGAAAAGGGTCAGATATCTCCTGGCCTCTTTACGATGGAGAAGAATCAAGGAGAAAGGCAAGAAACACGAAGCTTCTGCCAGAAAAGCTTGCAAAAAGTGTTTCAATACTATCAACAAAAGGATTCGATGCATAGGCAAAAAGAAGATGACTTTTGAAGTACGTCAAAGGAGAACTCCTCAGGCATCAGATGCTGCAACAGTCACAGACGACCAAGCAGGTAAGCGAGACCTGACATCCCTCTTGGTGTCGAACAGTACTGACCCCTCAGACCCCCTGAAATCTACAGTCCGCCAACTCCTCACCACGATGTTCACCGGCATAGTCGAAAGCGATATCACCATCGCAAAGCAAACCCACTCGACCACACAGTGTTTCCTCGTGCACACCTTGGTAGATCTCGACCCCAACGGCTCTTTCTTGAGTCGCTACACCCAGCCCCCGTCGAGCGCATTCAACATGGATCTCAACTTTGCACTCACCTTTGTGTCGAGATATCTACAGAGCGCGCTTACCACCATCAAGACGATTTACCCAGAAGGTAGTCATGACCTTCAAATGCCGTTCTGTGTCTTGGAGACGACGCAGGGCGGTGCGAATGCAAGAGCCAGGACACTGCAGCGCCGCAACCCGGATGAAAAGGTGGGCATCGCGACGCTGGACTTTGCTGCACTGCAGAGAGAGAAGCTGGTGGCTTCGACTACGCACACCTTCGACTTTCTTCGCGTTTCGAGAAGGGATTTCTACTGTGGGAGGAAACTGCTCGCATGGGCTGAGGGTGGCAAGGATGAGCATTCTTCCAAGGCGTTGAGGAATGCAGTTCTGGCGGTCATCGAATGGGATACGGATATGGCCACTGACGCAGAGAGCATGGCGGAAGAGCTCCAGGTAGCAGCGGAGACGCCCTTGCCAGAGGATCAGGGCGAGAAGCAGTGGGCCAGGTGGATGAATGCGGTAGAGAAGAAGCATTCTGACGCAGTCAGGCGGGCTGCCTCGAAAGACTCGAAGGGAGTGAAAGTAACGACGTCTGAGATTGGACTTACTGAGGAGGAATATCCGAGGTTCCTCTCTTTGTAATGTGCACCTCTGCAGCTTTTGGGGCAACGCACCGGCCGCCAGTACGCACCTGTATACAACATAGACGAGCCTCAGATTTCCTATGATAGAACACTACAACTCAATAACCTCCTGTTCCACATCATGTACGACCTTCTTCCAGCTCTCCTTCGGCGGCGCAAACCACTCGCTGAACACTTCCTTCAGCACTTTATCCCCCAGTGTCATATGCTCGCCCTTTGTAGTCTTGAAGTGCAACCCACACTTCTTATCAAGCTTTTTCAGTCCAATCCAATCCTCCTTGTATATCTGCCTATCCCTCAACTCCACCACGTCTCCGCTCGTTACGTTGGTGTACGCAAACCAGCCTGTCTCCTTTGGAATAACTGTCGTATCGTTCTCGAAAACGTACATAACAAAGTTGTCCAGCTGTGCCAGGTTTTTCGCGTACGTGAAATTCTTGAGCGCACGCTCATTGTTGATATCGGCAATGAAGTTGCTGTTCAGCAAATACTCCTCCGTCGGCTCGCCAGTCTCCTCGTCCGTGGCCTTGAAATATTGCGCCGGGACTAGGTGACCTTGTACCCACGCGCCCCAAGTATTCGCCTTGAGTAGCCCAATGTACCCTTTGCACAGCCAATCTGTGGGCTTGCACAGCTGGTACTTCGCAATGCCGTTATGCTGGCTGCCAAACGTCACCAGATTCTTGACTTTGATGCCATCCTCGCCACCACAGCGCTCCACCAACCCTCGCAAGAACTGCCCGCCCTGCGAGAATCCAAGCGCATTGACACCCGGCGCGGAAGATAGGATAGGATCGGCGTGGATCGCGGCGCAGACTAAGGCGATCTGCTCGGTTACGTTGCCGAGGAAGGTGGCGGTTCGGTCGGAAGATGCGTCTTCGTCGAGCCGAACGATGTAGGTGTACGTTCCTGGGTTGACTTCTTCGGCAAGAGAGGCGACTTCTGCGAGGCCCTCGGCGGCGTAGTTGTCGCCCAGGCCATGCCAGATGAGAAGAGGAAGTGGGTCTGAATCGGGTTTAAAGAAGGGAGAGGCAAGTGCTTGTGCGCTGAGTAGCAACACTGGCAATGATAGTGAACGCAGCATCTTGATGTGTGGTGGGACTGGAGAGTTGAGTTGCCTGGATGTGCAGCCGCAATGGCCGGGGAGCCAGGAGCGCGCTCCGGCCAATTGCAGCCGAGGCACACCTACGACTGCGAAGCTGACAACCTTACCGTTCATACTTGCTAAGCTAGAACGGGAGCACTTCATCGCCGCAAATTGGTCGATTCAGAGACTGTAGACTTCAGGCTGCAACTATAATGCTCCTCATTTCATGCTTTTGCTCTGGAACTTTTTCATTCGATGTACAAAGGTCGACGACAGCTGCGAGAAATACGGTAAGGTAAACTACTAACTATGGGGTGGTGGCAGCACCATAGAGTAGGTTACCTATCCCCAAACCCAAAACACTCGTCTCCGAAAGTCCGGTATCACAGGTTGAAGGGACATCAAACATGCTGAGTTGGTTCGATGTAGGTCAGTTGAGGGTAGAAATGTAACGAAAGTCATCATGAAGTTTCACGATTAACCGCGAGTCCTTAGTTTTATAAAAAATCATCACAGCAACACCACAACCCCAAATCGATCCAAACTTGCAGAGCACACTTCGATACACCGCGGGAAACGATAGCAAGAGTTTAGAGAAACTGTAGATGTTGTTGCACATGAACGTAGCCAGAATGCAGAAAAAATATTCATATTCGCAATGGTATTCTGCCCAACATGCAACACATCTTTTGAGCTCCCTAACGCCGATGCGCCATCCTATGCAATCATTCAAGACCTCGCAGCCTATGCAATCAACGGTGTCTGTACCGACGACAGCGCATCCGCCTTGAGTGCTTTCCTCTTCTCCTTGCTCAGCGAGCTCTTCTTCGCAGGCCCGGCCTTCTTTGCCTTCTTAGCCTCCCTCTTCGCCTTCTTCTCCGCAAACTCATCCTCGTCGAGTAGCTCTTCCTCCCACTCTTCCCATTTGCGCTTGGTCTGCGCGGTCTTGCCCTCGCCAATGCTCTTTTTGTGGAAAGGCTCGTCCAGAACCTGTGCATCGTCGACCCACAGCTCGTCTGCGAGCCAGATGGGCAGGGCCTTAGTTGCGAGGCCCTTGATGTGCAGGCTGCGGACGTTTCGCCAGCCCTGTTCAATGTGCTTGGGGATGATAGCGGCGATGACTGCCTCGGTGTTCTCCTTGATCTGTGCAGCAGTCTGAGAGAGATTTCCGATCTTGATCGAGGTGTTGGCGGAGGCGCTCATGCTGAGGTATGTCGAGTTCAGCGCAGACTCAATCTCCTTCGCAACGCCCTGTGCGGTGCCGACAACGTTCTGAGGCTCCTTGTCCTTCTTCGCGGTCTTCTCAACGAATGCACCGGCAGTCAGCCTGATCGGGACTGGGCGCTTCGCTTTGCTGCTGTAAAAGATCTTGCCGAGGAAGTCGGCGACAATCTTGATGACGCGGTCATCGACCATGAAAACATCGTAGTCTGCGAGAAGAGCGCGCTTCTGCTCGAATGACTTGAACTTCTTCTTGAGCTTCTCGATACCGATCACGCGGCCAACCTGTTCGCGGAGGGTGGCGGGGAATGCGTCTGAGGCGACGAGGTCCTTGTACGCGCGCTGGGGGTCCTTGGTGAAGATGCAGATCTTAGCGTCGCTTGTAATGATGGGGTGAGGCAGCGCACTATGTAATTGTCAGTATACAGACTCGGCGCATTTGTAACATGCAAACTGACATCTTTGTGGGCTTGAGGCTGTTGCTGTTGCTAACGTGCTTCTTAGTGGACACGCTGAGGAAGATGGGCTGGTCGTTCTCCTCTGCCTCGTCCTCATCAGCCATCAGGTCCTTGGCGCCGATGGCCTCCTTCTCCTCCTTGTGCTTCTTCATATGCGCAACGAGCGCATTCGCCGCCCGCTCGACTTGCGCCGGGTCCAGCTGGTATGGTGTTTCATTCTGCTTCTTGGTGGTGAGAGGCGCCTCGGCCTTCTTCTCGGCCTTCTTTGTGACTTGCTTTGACTTGGCCATTGTTGTGTTATATCGTCTGGGAAAAGTTCGATCTTCGAAATTGGCAGCCGCAACTGACCAGACCCTTGCACTTTCCCAAACTTTTTCGCAGCGCCGGCGACCGGAGAAACCCATCCCGAGGAAGCAGCGATCCACCCAAGCGGGGCTAGTCGCGCCTGCTCCATAGATGCGGCTGACGAATTAGCACGTAGGGAATCTTTAGCGCGCCAGCACACAAGCTCCACCACTCCGCTGCAAGCGCTCGTTCTATGCATTTGTTTTCGAGCTTTGCTCCCCTATGAATCGAGGAGGAGAGTACACTTCCACGCCTCCCGCTTCTAAGGCACTGGGATCACAGGCAGACATCAGCGAGATGCTTGTAATGCGTGAACGATTGAGAATGTGGGGTAACTGCTCAGACCTCGAGACCTCTTCTAAGACATCTGGAAGCGACGTCAGGCTGATTATATGCAAAATCCAACGAACTCGCTGTGTTATCCAGATGACCCAGGAGCTCACAAACGTTTTCGTGTGTTTTACAAGCTTGTCAGCTGCACCCAGCCGAAACGATGGCGGCCCCCGTGCGCCGGCCTTACCAAAGTTTCTCGACGCGTTCATGACGCCCGTCGCGTCTGGCTCATAGCTCCACTGATGTGACAAGAGACGTATTTTGCGGGCATCCTCCGTGTTCAGCTTCGCGGCCCGATGCAGAGAAGTTTTTGCAATGCGTGACGTTCACTCTGCATGCGCCTAGTCTTGTCAATTTCATTTGGTCCGGGCGAGAGGTGCAGCGCAAGCAACTATGGACTATTGCAATCGTGCAAGCCATCCATATGGCCTTGGAGCACTCCACGGTCCTTCGTACCTGTTATTTGTGCTGCGATGAATGAAGTGAGGACAGCAAGCAGCGGTCTTCATGCCTCATCACGATCCTCAGAAATTGTGAGCGTCATGCGGCTGAGCTTCGTGCGTCACGTTTGCTACTGCTACGTGGAGAAAGATCAGCCTAGGTGCTGCCAATTGCCAGCGGTCAATTAGCGATTGTATGCAGCACAGAGGGGCTGGTACACGGAGGGAAAATCAAATTCAAGACGCAGCCGGGCGAGAGCCTGATGTAATAGGCGTGTTTTCTTGTGCTCGTGCACGAGCTTATGAACGAACGGGTAGTGCTCGCCGAAGACGCTGAAGAACACAAGCAAGCAGTCGTCAAAAGCCACATGAAAGGCATATACTAGGACCAGAGCCAGTGAACATAGAGCACTAATTGAAGATCACAACAAGACCTAGCTTTGGTGGTCCTGCGAGGGAGGCGGTTGCGCAGTGAATTCTTGGTTCACAGCATGGCCTGAGCTCATCCTACACGCTAGTGTTCCTGACCTCTTGTCTCCACACCCGTGAACCGTGAATCGCGTCTCGACGTGCCTCAAAATCGGTTCGAGCTGATGGCCGCTTCTCTCTGACCTCTTTCTAGCCCTGCACGAGTCTCTTCTCAACTCTCACTCCTCTATCTGTGTGCAGTGCTCCGACATCACATTCGGCCAGCCGCCCTCGGAATACGTCCTCGCAGGCCTCATAGACGTCGACAAGCCGCGTGCTTCGCGTTTTCAGCGCCGCAGCAGACAAAATGGACACCAGCCCGAGCAAGCTGGCGCAGCAATTGCCCGCTGTGGGCACGCCCAAGTCGCTGTCAGGCTCATCGCACTCGCAGAAGCCATCGCTGCTCCCCGCATTTGGCGAGGACAGCTTCTCGTCATCACCGTTCCCGCGGCCGGGCTCTTCTAAACGTAAGTTCGACGAGGACTCGCCCTCGTTTGCGAAGCAGCTCAAGTACTATCCTACCCCTGTGCCCACTTCGTCGACTGGCATCCTCAACTTCTCGTCGCCGCGTCACATAAGGCCGGTGCTGCAACGCGCCGTGTCGGCCCTCTCAGAACGGATCCCTCTCGGCGCGGTGCCCACCGTCGACCTGCCTGCGAATGGCGAGCTGCTGCGTATGGGACGGTCATCCAACTCGGCTGACTACCAGCTGTCGACCAACCGCCTCATCTCACGCGTTCACGTTCAGGCCGCTTACCACGCGCCGGATTCGACCTATCCCCGCGGCCACATCGATGTCGAGTGCTTGGGATGGAACGGTGCAAAGATCCACTGCGGCGGCGCAGTATTCGAGCTGGCAAAGGGAGACACGTACGTCTCAGAGAACCCAGAGTCGGAGATCATGTTGGATGTTCAAGACACCCGTGTCGTGATTGCTTGGCCTGTCATCCCCGTGTCATCAAAGTTCTCGTGGGAGTCTGAGGAGGAGGATATGCCCACACCCACACGCCGTAACACGCAGGGTGCCTTCGACTCTAGCCCTCCTGTCATCTCTCGCTCGCCGGTCTCGCAGAGCCCAATGCGTCAGCCTCATTTCGAGGCACTTGGTCCTAATGCACCCACTAGCAGTGTTCCGGTGTTCGAAGATGCTGATGCACAAGATGAGGGCTCGACACTTCTGGATCCAGAGAGGACATTCATTCGTCCTACAGTCTCGCTCATTGGCTCGAGCCAAGAGGCTGCTGCAAAGGACAACGACCCCAAGGCCAGCTTCACGTCGTCATTCGGCGAGGAAGACTACTCTGACAATGACGAGGAGAATGATCCCGTCGTCCACTCTTTCGGCCCCTTTGGCCAGAACCTCCTCAGCGGCCTTGAGTCGTTCACGACTGCCACACCTGGCCTCCGCAACATTCCACGACCTCCTCGCAAGCCGTTGGCATCGCCGTCGAAACGCTCGTCTGGCGAGGCTGTTCGCTTCAAGGAGTCACCCATCAAGAACCACGTCATCAACCAGCTCGCCTATTCGCGCGTCCACTCGCACCCTCTCTCGACGATTCACAGCAACCTGCCTTCAGAACTCAAGGCATGTACCAGTAAGCCCAAGAGCGCCGAGGACGCAGGAGAGCGCAGTGGCTCCACTACACCTCAGCCTGAATTGTCGCAGTCTGAGCTGAGGAAGATCCTCGAGCAGACGTCATGTGTTGGAGAGATCCCACGCATTGGCAAGGACGCCGCTGGGAAGCCACTCGAGAGCGAATACTATTACGTTCCCGAGATGGACCCTGACCAGATGAGGCGCGAGACCATCACCGCTGGCATGCGCAGTACTGGTCTCCGTTCCGTCAGGAAGACCCACAAGGTATGCCGTACTCGATAGAACACTTCACAACACACCAAACTGACTGCCCGCAGCAATACTACTGGAAGAAGCCTCGCGTCTGAGCTTCGCACTTTCCACACCTCCCCGACCGTACAACCCTCAGTCTGCAAATATTTTCACAAACCCACGATGTTCCGATGTTCATGCATAGCGAGGCGTTCACGATACCAATTCTCTTGTCTGGTGTCAGCTCTCGATTTTCTTTTTCCTGCTTTCATGTACCACCATCTATCAAATTGTATGATTGGACCAACTACAACTTTTGTTGGATCGAGCACGTACATCTTTGGTAAGTCACAACTACCACGACGACAGGAACTTGATCACTAATGCTGTCAGGATGCTTCACTTCCTTTCTTGCTTTCTTCGACGCAGAGCGAGATCTTCTATTCTTCGGCGCGGGTCGTGCGGCTCGGTTTGGGTAGAGAGCGTGTGCGGAGGGCAACCTCCGAGTGCAGGCTTGAATGTTTGGATGAGTTATGAGGAGGCGGTCTATGGCGGAAAAGTCATTTTGGCAGGATGAGTGAGCTACGTAGCGTTCAGCGCTTTTTGGTAGATCGAATGCGACTTGATTGTCAAACTTCGTTGAACACTGCGAGGTGCGAGGCCGAGTGGTGATGAGAAATTCTAGCTGTCGAGTTATGAAGAAGGCTAGAAAAGTTGAATTTTATTCAAAAGTCATGGGAGGCAGTCATAGGCTAGCTTGTCTCTCATGTTTGAGAAAAAACGGCGCATAAGGTATTACAGAGCTACAGCTTATCTCGCAGCACAACAGCAATATTAATTGCTAAAATTTGCAGAATCTGCAAAGTATAATCTAGAGAAGATTAAGAATAAGTTCTAGCTTCCGCACTTGCTGTTGTGGTTAGTTATGCGTTGGTGTTCCTGAGTTTTGAAGGCTGCTTATCCGCCGTTTTTTCTGAAACATGAGAGCTTGTGCCATCCACGACATGGTGATAGCCTGAGGCCATAATAACCTCAACGTCATGACCGTACTTTCCTATGACACGGGCGTTGAAGATCACCCGATTCATCCTTCCATGTCTTGAACACAATCGGTGCAGCTCTCGCGATGCAAGATAAATATGAAATTTCGGTGACGTCAGGACGACATCCAAACGTCGACCCACAAGACAAACTCACGTGACAGCCTGCACAAAGAACCCAAGGACCCGAGGTGGTGGTGATTGCTTCATGGTATTCCCAGCTCGAAATCTAGGGACAGTAGTGTGCGCTTAGGAAAGGTAGAATCGTATTCACTCTACAAGCCCCAATCCCATCATCATGCTCCTCAGCCGTGTGATAAAAGCGAACAGCACGGTATTTTCAGTCCGCGCTTGTCCGTTGCATGCATTCGTCGCATTCGTTCCACCGACCCCATGATCCTCCAAACGCCGTAATGCGAGTAGTTTACTTGAGCTTCTTCTTGGGGCGGAGCTGGTTGGTGTGACCGCACTTCTTCTTGCGCTGTGGTGTGTTAGTCATGTTGGTTCTGCGAGACGTGTTCGTCGTGCGACAAGGCGTCACGTCGGCATGACAGAGGGCATGGGACGTACGCAGTTGACAGCCCTCGGGGGCAGGCGGGCGTAGCACTTGCGGCAGATCATCTTGTCGCAGTTGTACTTGGAGGCCAGGGCCTTGAGGGAGGGCTCGATGATACCACCACGGAGGCGGAGGACCAGGTGGAGAGTGGACTCCTTCTGGATGTTATAGTCGGAGAGGGTGCGGCCGTCCTCGAGCTGCTTGCCGGCGAAGATCAAGCGCTGCTGGTCCGGGGGAATGCCCTCCTTGTCCTGGATCTTGGACTTGACATTGTCTATCCAAAGTCAGCGCCGCCCTTGAATTTTCCCATGCCACCCGTGATTCCAGCAGTGCGTCGTGTGTTGTTGCGTGCGCGGTGTGTTTGCGTGGCGTGGCGGCTCAGAGAGTGTGCGTACCGATGGTGTCAGAAGACTCGACCTCAAGGGTGATGGTCTTGCCCGTCACTGCGATCGATTAGTACGAGCGACATGCGCCTGGCTTCGAGAGGGCAGCGTACGGGTCTTGACGAAGATCTGCATGGTGAACCTTCGACGTGTATGCTGGGGGTTAGTAGCAAGTCAAAGACGAGGTTAAAATCGTGAGGGCGAAGGCGCAAGTGAGTGCGCGGGCACCTTCCGTAAGCGAAGCTACCGGCGCTAGGGCCCGAACAGGCAGGGTCGCCACTTCTCGTGAACATCAAACAGCTGCACCCCAACATTATCTTGGCCAGTTAGGGACAAATGAGAAAGAATGTTCGAACTGGCCAGCAAGCGCATTGGTCAGTATTGCAGTACAAGTTGGTGCCTTTGGAAGATTGTCGAAGGTTGAGGCGGCGACAGGTTCTGACACTGGCTGATGACGCTCTGCAGTCCCGTACGCAGCTAGCACCATCGCGAGATATTCGAGAATATAGTCATGCCTGCACAGACTGATACAATGTGATTGTCTTCTTTGATATCTATAGCAGCTCACGTCGATCGACGAAAGATCTCACTATAACCAAGCCGAGTACAGGAAGAAGCATTCACACTCGACGATCGCTACAAAAATATCATAGCTCATCGAGCCCAGATTTCGCCGCCTCTCTCTGCTTCCTCCGACATCTCTCGATTCTCGCTTCCGTGGAGAATACAGCCTGCATGGTCATGTCCATTGATAAGCCGGCCAGCTTCGCAACGGCTTCGTAGAATGTCTTCGCGGCCTCGGGTAGATCCTGCTCTCTCTTGTAGACCTGATATGCTTGTCCAGGCCTCAGAACGCCTGTGCCGACTTCATCGTCTGGTATCGCCGACCTAGCCTGCATGGCACTGTGCACTGCTCTGACTGTCGTGAAGTCGTCTTTCTCAGGCACCTGGTCTGCACTTGGGGCTGCAGCAGTGTGCCCACCTTCGATTGGGAACATGTTGTAGATTGCGTTGCGGAAGTCGTCCGTGTCTTTTGTTCGCTGAATCTCAGCATCATCAAGGAAAGTGTCGGCGTAGAAGTCGAGATACTGGTCGAGCTGATCAGGTGCCATGTCGAAGGCATCTTTCTCCTCTAGCATCGTAAGCTTTTCGACCGTGAAGCGGCCATTGCCACTTTCTGGGCGAGACTTTGTATCTTGCACCTGCTCAAGCCAGCGTGCCCAATTCATGACTGAGGACGCAGGCTCAGAAGCTAAACGTGGATGTCGCCTCTCGCCATCGAATGGATAAAGCAGCCTGACACAGATGATCATACAGCCTACTAGCTGCGCCTCAGGTAGGTGCCTGACTCCAAGCCTCTTGCTGCCGTCCTGGTGTAAGATAAAGTCATAGCCGAGGAGCTTGCTTAGCCGCAGTGTGTAGTCGTAGACCTCGATAGGCAGAGCAAGTTCCCTCAGATACCGAAATAACAGGAGACGATGATTAAGTGGCGGCCAACTAATCTTGTAATCGTTCGTGAAGCTAACTTGCAGATCTGTGACTACCGCAAAGAACCGCTTGAACCTCAGGAGTGCATTCGGGTTCAGGGTGGCATGGTAGGATGGCGGCAAGCGATCTCGCATCGGTAGAGGCAAAAGCTTGATGGCTCCCCTATATGCCAGCTTCTCTTCAGTCGCCCAATGATAAATATCTCCGGGAGTGATGGGCAACCTCAGTGTTAGCATACCCAGGTAGCACAACGCTAGAGTGTCAAGCAGATTTGGCACACTGCTGAGCTTCTTGTCTCGCTCCCTGGGTGTTCGAAATGTGCCTCTCGCATCATCAGTCTCCTCTTCATCTGTTTCCAGGGTACTGAAGACCTGTGACTGAGACTGGGAGTCGGTGCGGCTGTCGCTCGCTATTCGGTCGCCAAATTGAGCGATTCGAAGGGCCCAAAGATCCAGAGTGATTAGTTCTAATTCTTCTGGGAGCCCCTTCTCCTTGATCAAATACCACAATTGGTGTCGCAAGATGAGTTGCAGGCTCTTGAAAAATAAATCGAGACCCTGCCTCCCACTGAAGTCTGGTTCATGTTGTGAGGGTGATGCCAATGTTGGGTAGGTTCTTGAGGCTCACGCTTAGCTAGCTTGATTTGGTCATCTGTGTCTTTCTTCTTGCGCGTTCTGGTTGTGGTCGCAAGCGTGAAGTCGTCGTCGTCCTCCGTGGCACGCACCAGACCCTGTGAACTGTCAACCGATTGAGTTGATTGACTTCCAGGCAATGCTCACAAACTGTTGATGTCCGTTTTGGCAGTAGCGAAAGCCATCTTCGCCCTCCTCGTACAAGCGTGATCGACAGTTCTCGACGCCGCACACAGGCCCTTTCTCCAGTCGAGAGTCCATGAGTCAGAACTGTGCAGTCAATCGTTCGATACGAACCGCTGCTCTGTGAGGTATGCGCTCGTTGAAGTCGAGCGTAAAGAATGGTAAAAGGATCCATACACTTTCAGCCAATGACAGCAGGCGCTACGATGCTTCGGCGCAGGCTGCAGCGCAATCTTCTTACGGTCCTATTATGTCGAAAGCAAGTCAGTTTTGGAGGGTCGTGCAATCTGTCGTTTTCTACTCGGGAATTTGGAAGGCAGTGGAAGTGGTCACGACCGCATTTGCATGTTTGGTGAATATCGAGGTTGATGTTCGCTCACTAGCGCGACAAATTGGCACACATTCACCAAGTTCGCCAATTGAAAAGCAGGCGTTTGCCGTAACATCATCACCTTTTATTTCGTTTGTCGTAAGGGATATATCTAGAAAGGGAAACAGATTCGTAAATAGTTTCCCACACATGGCAATGCAAATCCCTAAAATCCGTCCGAAGAACCACAAGCATTGGGAACCATCAGCGCAGGAAATCGCACTGAGGAATCCAAAGTAACCGCAGAAGCTGCAGTTTAGCTCGAGACCGGATAAGTCTCGAGCAATCTGATTTCCGGTCGGAGCCCGTCAAAACTCCGCGACTTGCCCTCTGCTGACAGTCGATGTATCCAACGCTCATTTATTTGGGAGCCTCCTTGGCGTCAATAGCGGCCTCCTCGCCCATGGCGGTGAGAACAATGACGCCTGATTATAGTCAGTGAAGATTCGAGATGTCAGATTAATTTTGACGTACTGGTGTCCTTGCCCTCCTCGGTGAAGAGCTTGTTGATCTTGTCACCAACCTCACCATCGGGAACCTTGACGTCGTCCTTGGTGGAGCCGTCATCGGACATGAGGGAAAGGAAACCATCCTCAGAAACATCGACCTGTGAATATTCGTAAGCCTTGGCGTTCTCCCACAAAAGCCAGTCCAGCACTTACGAGGAGGTACTCCTGGCGGCGGACGTTGGGGACGTCCATGTTGTGGGTGGAGGGGCAGAGCTCTTCAAGCTTCTTGGAGGTGAAGATGTCGATGGCGACCAAGTGGACCTTGGCGTGACCGTGCTTGCCGGTCTTGGAGGTGGTCATTTCGACGATCTTGCAAGGGCGGTTCTTGATGCAGACGAAACCGTTCTTCCTCAAAGCAGAGCACTGCATGGGGTAGGTGGTGGAGGCACCGGCATCGGCGCTCTCGAAGGTGTGCTCATGCTACACATTGAAGTCAGCGTTGTGTCGGGAGAGCGCATTGTGGGCATCGTGAAGCGTGCGCAGACGACAGCGGCGAGCCGAAAAAGTGGGGTAAGGCCGCATGCAAGCGCCGTGAAGAACGTACCTGCGCGTCGTCGGCCATGGTGATGAATGAGAGTAGTTTGCGACGGGTGAGGGAGAAGCTGTTGATCTGTCGGGTGTCTGGGGGCGGGGTGGTTGGAAGACTTAAGAAGAAGACTTCGAAGCAGGCGAGGGCCTTTTTCGATTTCAAGCCTTTGCCCCTCTTGACTCGGAAGGCCCGTGCCTTGGAGGCCCGCTCCACCCGGAGCGGATTTTATTGATGCCGGCAAGCAACGCGTCAGTTTCCAGCATCCTTTGGTTGCATCAACCACGATGTGCCCTTGAAGAAAGGTCAATCATTATGTGGGGGCTAGACCGACTCTCGCAATATTCGACGCCTGCTGGCACGCCTCCTCCACGCCGTGAGTCATATTCGCCAGCTCCTCGAAGGGGTTATCCAGGGCCGGGCCCGCTGCCCATGAGACCTGGCCTGCAGCCTCGAACGTCGTCGTTATCGCTGGTATCGCCCGGAGCTTCGAATGTGAGCTTGCCTTCAACGGCTCGCGGGCCCAATGGCGCACCTCTGCGTCGCCGTGTGACTGGGGGCATCCCTCCTAATGTCCCAGATCCAGTGCACGTGCTGGCGAACATAATGGGAGGGCCACCGAGGAAGCCACTCAGCTCGAGCAGCAACGGTCAAGCTGCGCCACAGAAGCCAGAAGAGGTGGATGCGGATATCGACTTTGGAGGGCTCAGCCTGCAGGACTTTGCTGAGGCAGATGTTCCTGAGCAGCGGCAGAACACGTCTGTACATACATATAGCGCACAATCGGTCGAAGAATGTACGTGTTTGTCTTCAGTTCCTTTGTCCTGCGCTCATTGTGCCTGCAGACGACAAGGAGAAAGACAAATTCGAAGACCTGCACCAGTCAATCATAGCATGTGACGAAGTGTTGAAGTCGGTGGAAACTTACCTTACAAACTTCCAGGCAGATCTGGAGGCTGTCTCTGCTGAGATAGAGTCTCTGCAGAACCGCTCGATCGCCCTGAACACTAAACTCGAGAATCGCAAGACTGTGGAGAAGCTGCTGGGCCCTGCTATCGAAGATATCAGCATATCGCCAGCAGTTGTGCGCAAGATCGCAGAAGGCCCCGTTGACGAAGGCTTTGTACGCGCGCTCGGGGAGATTGAGAAAAGGTCAAAGATCATCAACGCAAAGGTCAAGGAGCAACCAGATTTGGGTGCATTGTCTGATATCAAACCACTGCTCGACAACCTGACAAACCGCGCCGTAGAGCGCATACGAGACTACATTGTTGCGCAAATCAAGGCTATTCGCTCACCATCGATTAACGCGCAGATCATACAACAGCAGGCCTTCCTCAAGTACAAGGATCTGTACGCATTCCTGGCAAGACACCAGTTGGAACTGGCCCAGCAAATCAGCCAGGCATACATCTACACAATGCGCTGGTACTATCTCAACCACTTCACGCGATACCGCACATCCTTGGAGAAGCTCAAGATCCATGCTCTAGACAAGTACGATGTCCTAGGCGAAGATCCCAACGCGAGGCGCGGAGGCACTTTGCTCGGGCAGTCACGTAACGCACCAGCCGCTTACGATGCTTTCTCGCTCGGGCGGCGTAGAGATGCACTCAAAAGCTCGTCCACCAACGCTCTCACTTCCCATGTTGCAGAAGAAGAAAAGTCATCGCACTACCTGGAAGTCCCCTTCCGGAGTTTCAACCTTGCTCTGGTTGACAACGCATCTTTCGAGTACACCTTCCTCTCGACCTACTTCGCATCGTCACAGAATTTCCACAGAATTTCGAGAACTTTCACAGCGATCTTCGAGCCTACGCTGGCAATGAGCCAGACACTAACAAAACAGCTTGTCGAGACCACGACAGACACGTTGGGCATACTCCTTTGCGTGCGTCTGAACCAGCACTTTGCATTCGAGCTTCAGAGGCGGAAAATCCCCTCGCTGGACAGCTACATCAACGCTACCAACATGCTTCTGTGGCCACGGTTCCAGCAGATTCTCGACCTGCACTGCACCTCGTTGCAGAAGCTGACCGCCTCCTTGCCGAACCGACCGAGCACGGGCGCAGCACTGCTTGGTGGGAACTCGGCAAACACAAACACTGCCGCACCTACTCCGCTTACGCAGCGGTTCGCCAACCTGCTGCACGGCATACTTGCACTGTCATCGGAGGCGGGTGATGACGAGCCCGTCAGTGTGTCCGTGAGTAGGCTGAGGAGTGAATATGAGGCGTATCTCAACAAGTTCAGCAAAGCTGTCAGCGACGCGAGGAAGAAGGAGAGGTTTTTGTGTAACAATTACAGTCTGGTGTGTACGATATTGGCAGATGTAGAGGGCAGGTTAGGAGAGGAGACGAGGGCGCATTTCGAGAGGTTGCGAGACGCGCACGATAAGTAGTGGCGCCCGAAAGGTTGCGCAAAGAAGAGTTAACCGTACGGCGTTTCTTGAGTGAATTGTTATGAGGCGCTCGACTCCATCCTGGCTATCCAAGCGCCCTGCCCACTATCTCACAGCATGACCTTCTCATGTACACTGGTGAGCGGCGACCATTTTTGTGTCTCTCAACATTATTCCTTTGCGGCCTCGTCTGCAGATAATATTGAGACCAAGCAGGCGGCAGATCGTGTTGAATGCCTGACATCGGCATATGCCGCCAAGCAACAAGACTATGGCACTGCTGTGCTGCTGCGCTAGAAGATCTTTCGAAGCTTACAACACAGAACTGACAATCGAAGGGCAAGGTGCCCAATCAGGCTAAATGACCGCCCAAAGTGTAGTCCGGATCGTCTCGCTGCACACCTTCCTTTGCGTCTGCCGTCTTCTGCCTGACTTTTGCTTGTCGTCTCGCCCTCCCATTATGCTTTGGAGACTCGACAAAAGCTATCAGGTTGCGACGCTGGGCGTGGACTTGATGTGCTCCCAGGTCACCGCTGCTGAGGCTGGGATCTCGTACGGTCGTAGTCTTCGCCTTAAATGCTGTAGGGGAAGCAGTAGACCATACAAGCTCGTGACGACCTGGACGTATTTGGTGTGGGCTTAACATATTGCCTTCGCTCGCATATCGTCCTGGAAAAGCGAGTGGCGTCGCGCTGACTGAAGATTTGTTTTGCAGTTCCTCTGTGGGTAGATTGCTATCATCGTCAGTGTTGCTGCTTGACACTGCACGAGCACGCTTGCGTTTCCTCAACCTCTGCCAATAGCCCTGTCTGCCGTTCGTAATCTTATCCTGTAGTGGACACTTAGTTCCTGCAAGATCAGTGCAACAACCTCATGACGCAGTATCAAAGTCAATGAAGTTCAGCGCTAAATCCAGCGCATGCTCAACGCACCCTCCTCCTATCTCTGTCCAGGTCTTCGGCCTTGTCGTTGGGGACTTCCACCTCGTACTCTTCTTCTTCAACTTTGTAGTACTTCTCGACCTCTGCCCACTCGTCTCGAGCACGCGCCGCATCCAGCATGAATCTGACGGTGCCATTCTGTCCCCTGACACCAATAGCGCTGGCATCTGGTTGGCTGGGAGAGATGGTGCCTGGTGTAGCAGGTGTGTTTGGACTCGCTGTATCTACGCCGTTGCGTGTTTTCAGGCCGTTCACGGCTGCAGGTGTGGCGGGCGAAATAGTCGTGGATCGTGTCTCGGAGGCATAAGGGGTGAAGCGCGGCAGAGAAAGCTTCGATGCTTCTGTGTTAAGGGTTATGCGGATGTCGATGAAGGTCTCGAGGGGGTAGAGAGGGCCAACTGAGGTAGCGGAGCGGTTGTGCGTGTAGAGGTCGAGGAGATCAAGAAGGCTTTCTGTGGCAGATTAGCATGCTAATAACACATAGAGCAATGGTGGCTGAGACTTACCCATGACCTCCCCGCGACTCGTCCCCCACTTCGCGTACCTGCACACACCTCTGTCTACCAGCGCCTCGGCATTCCTCCCATGCAGGCGCGCCGCGAGCTCCACGCACGCAATGGCCAGCGTCGGCGTGTTTTGCTTGAGCGGCGCAAACGTCCTGTACAGATCCGCGCTCAAGTTCCATGCAGTCTTGCCTTCGTTGTTCTGATCGAACTTCAACGCCCTCGCAAGCTTGACCATGAGCTTTTGCGGGTACCGATTCCTGAAATCGAAGCCGGCGCTCTCCAACATGAGTCTTTCCAGACCAATGATCTGCTTCGAATGGATATCGAATCTGGGGTCGTCGCTGCTGAGCGCTTCCCCAGGCCCAACCTTCAAGTTCCAGCTGGCGCATAAGATTTCACGGCTCTTCTTGAGCGTGTCTTCAATCTTGCATGCTGTGAAGAGCGCGGCGGCGCTTGCGTCGGTCCAGTTGTACTCGTTGTCGGCGTGCAGTAGGCGGAACTTGTGGTAGTAGATGACCGCGGTGTTGAAGGTGCGGATTGGCAGCGAGAGTGCGCGTCGTACTGCGTCGATCCAGGAAACGCCTTGCAGTCGTACAGTGTCCTCTTTGGCATCAGACATCTGGATAGACGACAGGCATGATTGAATGCGCGACTGGAGGATGTACGGCTTCGCAATCTCGATGTATGAAGGATGGGGGCCGATTCGCGCAGAGCCTTGCTCTGAAGGGGTGGCAGATGGCGCCATACTCGAGTCGGAGGTGAGCGAGGGCGGGGACGAGGATTGTGTATTGTAGTCCCTCCTGCGTATGTTCGGCGGGCGCTACGAGTAGGGTCCCAGGTGGGGAAGTCGTTTCTTCGATGAGCCTCCTATGGCCGGAGGACTGTATCAATACAGTCGGAGGAGTGATGCGTGTGAATCCTGCGCGGTAGAAATGCAGTATCTGGAGTGGAGTGGTGTGGAATCGAAGTGCAGCAACGGGGAGGCGCGTCCAAAGTTTCCGTCATAGCTCGAAGCTCCGTGCTTGGCATGATGATGTTCACTTGCACATGAGAGCGCCTGGAGTCAGCCAGTGGAACATGATTAGCAAGCCACATAGTAAGACCGTGGATAGCTTATATGCACGTTAAAACTTTTGCTTCACATCATCTATCACTCCTGCCATTACTAACTCGTCCCCTGACCTCTACCATCCCTGCGTGCAGTACGCATATTCGTAGCCCCGTACCATAAACCCTATATCGTCCCAAAATCCCCTGCAATTCTCTAAAAGTTGGCAGGATGTACAATCATTACATCTAAAGAGGCTTGAACAAAGAGACATACGTTCAGCCAGAATGAACCAAGAAGTTGCGCCGAATGCAAATGCAGAGAATCGCTAAAGTTGCGCATCACGACCAGACGTGGTGTCTATGCTGCTGTTCGCTTCTTGAATGTGAGAAGGCAATCGTCCTGACACGCGTTAGTATGTTGCATCTGTGTATGTCGAAATGTTGTCTTACCATAGGAAAGATGGTGGCGAACACCTTGATCTCCTCACTCAGATCGGTGACCTTGTGGTCCCAGTCGAGCATCATACTGGCCTTGCCAATCATGAGCATCAAGTTAGCCTGTGCGTATGTCTGACCCAGGCAGTAGTGTGGCCCGGTACCGAACACGAGCCAGTTCTTGGTCTGCTGATCCGCGTCACCGGTGATCCACCGCTCAGGCTCGTACGAGTCGGGGTTGGGGTAGGCCTCAGCGTCGTGCAGGGCCATGTAGGTGGTGGGGATAACCATGGAGCCCTTGGGGACGGTGTACTCGGGAGTGACGGGGAAGTCTTTCTTCGCGAGGTAGGGGACCATGATCACAGGAGGGCGGTAACGGAGAGTCTCCTTGACCACCGCACGAGTCCAGGGCAGCTTCTCGAGGTTGTCGAGCGAGATCGGGGCGTGGATGTCACCGTTGCGGGCCTCGATGTTTTCCTGGCGAACCTTCTCCAGGTATTCCGGACGATCGGCCATGATCTGGAAGAGCCATGTAGCGGCGGATGAGGTAGCATCCTGAGAGGCGAAGAGGAAGGTGAAGATCGTCATGGAGATCTCGAGATCGCTGAACCAGCGGATGACCATGGCAGGCTTCTCGGTGTTCTCGCCCTTCTCGACTGCCTTGCGGTAGTTCTCGGACTCAATCATGTGAGCGACCCAGAAGTCGAGAATGCACTCCTTCTTGCCGCCAGCCAGCATGCGGACCTTGGCCTTGGCGGCACACTTCGAGAACTCGTCCAGGACCATGTCAGCGCACTTCTTGCCGTACCAGCTCTTAGTGAAGGGCAGAATGATGGGGAAGTTCACAAGCTCAAGCGCGGCAGTGATGAGGTAGTAGTCGTCGGCGATCTTCTTGACAGCCTCCTCGGAGCAGTAGTGCCCAACGAAGGTCCTGCAGCTGATCGCAGTGATCAAGAGACGGAACTCCTGCATGAAAGGAATGTGCTCGCCCTTGTTCTTGACCTGGGAGAGCTCGACGAAGCGCTTGTAGTACTCGTTGTAGATCTCCTCCTGGCCGGGCAGGTACTGCTCGAGCGCCTGGCGGGTGAACAGGCCGTTGAGACCCTTGCGGTAGTCGACGTGAGCCTTGCCGTCGAGGAAGACCCAGTTCTCGGGGCGGAGGAGCTTGTAGGCGGCATCGACGACGCAGGGCTTGACGAAGCTGGGCGAGTTGAAGATCTTGCGAGCCATGTCACGGGTCGAGGCGATGACAACGAACCTGAGGAGTTGTTGTCAGCAAGCGCGTAAAGAGAGCACACGACCACCGTGTGGCGGCGCATCGCGGGATGAGGCGTACTTGTGGAAGACGGAGACACAGCTGAGCGCGCCGGACGACCATTTTGCGTGGTACTTTGTGAAGCTGGGGTTGACTGAGTCGAGGAAAGGTCCCATGAACGGCGTCTTCATGGCAGGGCCAACGATGGAGCCCTTCTGCCAGATGTACATGACTGCGCCGCCGTCAGCGAATTGTTCTGCGTCGCGTTGCGCCTACACTTACACTGGTCGTAGATGACGGCGCCAACCAGCAGCGCAAGCACCGCCTTCCAGAACGTGAAGCCATTGAAGACTGCCGAGAGCAAGCCGGCGGTGTCGAACTGGGTGATCATATGGGCGACCTTTGCGTCGGCCGTGGGCGAGACGAAACTCGCGTTGAGCGCCATATTTGTTGTCGCAGAGCGGTGTTATGCGCTGTGCAGCACGTCCAGGGAGGCGACGAGTACTTGAGGTGGTCGGAGGCGTGAGGACCAGAACCGATGCTGTCAACACACTCGAGGGTCCTTCCAGCCTTT
The DNA here is from genome assembly GCA_016630955.3 of Didymella arachidicola. NCBI lineage: Eukaryota > Fungi > Ascomycota > Dothideomycetes > Pleosporales > Didymellaceae > Didymella > Didymella arachidicola. The sequence continues at coordinate 550,596 of CM050000.1, read as the reverse complement.
AATTGCCTCCTTGGCGACACGACCTGGTCCCTTCATCACTGCTCAAAGGGGCGTTTTTGCAGCCCTGTCGCCAATCTACGCCCAGTGTGGTTTAGTCGCCGAAGTCTGTTCTTCCCGGATCCCGGAACAGGCGTTGACCGGCCGTGCATACAGCGGTTGCAGACTTGCAGTGTGAGTGCGGTGATGCGGTGCAGCGTCACAGACTTGCAAGCAATATCGCTGCGGAGGACGTTGAGCAGATATTTTGATTCCAACGTGAGGCTCAAACAAAATCTTGACGTGAACGAAGATGATCGCGGCAATGTCTCAACCCGGTTTCAGGCACCTCCGGTTGGTGATTGGCTGCAGGCATGTTTGCTGACTGATGGTAAATTGCACGTTTATCGTGTCACTCCAGCGTGTCACGTCTTCTCCACTAATGGGAGAGTCGCCAAAGGATCATACCTTGTACGCAGTCTGAGCTTGGCGCATTGCATTCGCTGGGAGCTGACCGTACAGAGCAGATTGCTATTGGTGCACTGTCAGACCTATATGCGCAAAGCGAGCACCCCTCGTACGAGGATTTAGATGTTTCGAAGTTATGTACAGTAATCTGTATGTCATGGCTAGATCGAGGTTCTGATAAAAATGCGGCTTAGATTCCGTCAGCCCTCAACGGACTCTATGCTCCTTCAAGAAGCCTGCCCAATCCGCTTTCTCACCCTGCATGTCAGCGCCAACCACCCCGTCTCCTTCACTCCATCCCTGCCACTTTTCTAGCCCATACAAATGCCTCATTGTCGGCCGTCCATGCGGACAGCTCCACGGCTTGTCCATGCTGCCCATATGTCTCACAATGTTCTCCATCTGGGTATTCTGCAGTGTCTTGCCAATCATCACAGAGCTTCTACATGCGCGACTGGCCAGTAGCTTCCGCACTTTGCTAGGCCTGGGGATATATGGTGACGTGGAGGTCGAAGAGGATGGCGGATTGTCCATGACAAGGGCCAGCAGCTCCTCGAGATCCGTCGGTGTGAAGGTGACTTCTTTGGACATTGGCAAGCTGGTGAGCTTGGCGCGGCGCTCCTCATCTGATGTATCCAATTCGACCACGAATCCATTGGCGGTCAACGATTGCTCGTTGGCGAGAATAATCTCCTCTTCAACAGCGGTTAATTCGAGAGAATGCGGATGCACGAGTCGCTGAGAGACAAGCACAGTAGTGGCGGACAGACGTTCGAAATTGTACTTTTCATCTGACGCATGCTGGTCGATGATGAACAGATCCGAGGTAGGTGACGTTGTCGTAGGAGGCCTGACTGCAATGATGAAGCCCAGGTTGAACTGACCAATGACACGCATCTCGTTGAAGTCTGCCTTTGACACTGTAAGACTGAGTCGTTCCTCTGGATCCTCCTTATTCAACTGCGTGCTGGTGGGTAGCACAGCCCCTGCGCTGAGCTTCGCATCCGCCTCATCTAGACTTGTCTGAATGTTGTGAAGGTGGCGCGCGATCGACTCCACCTTGATCTCCACGACACGTTCCAAATGGCAGGTCGAATGTTTGCTCTGTGGCACTTTGAACAGCTTGTTTGCCCGCTTCAGGTTGACGTCCGTTGGGCAAGCAGCCGCAGCTTCAGCCTCGGCAATGAGATGTGCTATTCTTGCATCCTCGCGAGCTTTCTTCGTCTCTTTGTCGACGTACTCTCCATCCGAGCCATCCGCCTCCTCGGCGTCAGGCATTGAGGCATCGCCATTGATCGGGTCCTCAACAGGTTCACGAGGCGGCGGAGCACTCGAAGACTCCAGAATCTCGTCAGTACGAGGCCCCTCGAAGGCCCTCGATGTTTCCTGAAGATGTCGAGAAGGTGTGCGATCTGATATTGTCATGCTGCTGTCCTGACCCTCGTCCTCCTCGTCCTCCTCGTCACTGACGTCTGCTTGTGTGCCAGGCGCTGCAAACCCACGGAGACCTTTTGAGAACAACGACGCTTTGGGGTTCTGATTCAAGGGCGTTCCGGTCAAGGAAAATTTTGGTGTGTGAATCCTTGCACGCTTAGCAGATCTGGACTGGCTACCACTTCCTATAGTGGTTGTTGTCGTGGCATCGCCAATAGTAATTGTTGCCTGCTGAACAGGGGTTCGTATAGGGCGCATGCGGTCGAATGCATTTTGTATGCTACTTTGAGACAACGTTTTCTGAGGTGTTTGCTTGACTGCTGGAACAGGCTCCTCGACGTTCTCAGCGTCTACTGGAATGAGGCCTGGGGATCTCGGTGATCGTTCACGCTCGATTTGTCGGGCGTGAATGGACGCTATGCGAGCGTTGAAATCTTGGACATCTTTTGAAGGCGGTTCATTGAATGTTTGTGAAGGCAGTGTTAGCTGCTCAGGCTCGAAGATAGGCGATTGAGACCTGAATCGGGGCTCATTCGGGGCGTCAACAGACTCTATCGCTGCGCTTTGCCGCCTGACATTCGGTTTGAATATGCGCTCCTCAATGAGATTGTTCTCCGGTGAGCTGCTTCTTCGATGTCTCGGCAGCCGTTTCATCACGCGATCTTGTGCATTCCGCTCCGCAAAACTCTCGATTAGGCTGGCTTTTACGAAACCTGGGAGAGCACCGTCTGGCAAGTCAGTCATAGGCACAGCAACTCTCTTCCTTGTATCGGGTGGTGCTTCTACTGTGCCATCCGCAGTACTGGTATTATCGCCTGCAATAGACAGCGTGCTTCCACGTGACTGCATCGAAGGTGGCTTGAAAGTTGTCTGCTGCTTGCCAAGAAGCTGGGCCTGTGGAACACTTTGATCGTGACCCGCAAACAGCTCTGCCAAAGACCCCTTGATACTTTCGAGAAGCACACTCTGATCGTGCAGCATGATTGTCCGCTTATCCGGACTGACATTGACGTCGTAGGCTTCTGTGTCTAGCTGTATGTCGGCGAAGATAAAGGGTGATTGTGTGATATTGTAGGACTTGTAGACTTCGTTGAACGCCTTTGCTACTTGCGGCAAGTTGCATGGCCGCGAATTAACAAAGAACATCTGCCGATCTGGCGTCTGCCGTCCCTCGCCAACAACTGGACGCGAGATGTGTCCAACGATTCTGACCTTTCGGGCACCCGGATCTTCCTGTGTGTTCCAATTCTTCGCACTTTGTGTAGCGCTTGGTTGATTGGAGGGATTCATCTCAAAGTCGAGATCGAGAGGTATCAGGGCAGCAATGGTCTTCGCTCCATATACATTGGAGATATTGCCCCTTGTGCTAGGATTCCCATTCGTAGCAAAGGCGATTGTCTTCTTTCCCTTGGGCATCACGTTGGTGACTGAGAACTTGACCCCAACACTGATGCACGCGTATGCGTTCAAAAGAGCCAGGACTTTATTGTACTCCCGCTTGATGTTCTTTTCCAGTTCCTTGCGTCGTACGGGCAAGTTATAGAAGAGTGTCTCCACCGTTACTGTTGTGCCCTGCTTTGCAGCTACCACTGAAGTGCCCTTCAGCTTCCCGGACTGTTCGAAATCGAGCTTGGTACCCTTCGGTCCATCGCTGAATCTGGCTGTGATGATGTGAAAGTTGGAGAGAGCGCATAGCGACGACAGCGCCTCGCCGCGAAATCCAAACGTCTTCAAGGAGGAGAGGTCGTCGTAAGTGGACAGCTTCGAGGTGTAATGCTTGAGCGCAATCGTATCGTAGTCGGCCGGTGCGATGCCGCCACCGTTGTCTTGCACCTCGATGGCGTCGAGGCCATTGTTCTTGAAGCGGACCTCTGCGTCATATGTCAGTGATTCTGTCACCAGTCAATCCCCGTGTGATGGCACAGGCGCATACCAACGGATGTGGCGCCGGCATCGATGCTGTTCTCGACAAGCTCTTTGCAGACTGACTGCAGGTCAACGATGACCTGGCCTGACTGGATCTGATGGACTGAGCGCCCCTCAATAGGCTTGATTGTAGCCATGTCAACCCATCATGTGCGTCTGCGGGCAGAATGAGACAATGACCTCACGCGGAGTGGGCAGTCGCGACGCGTCTTAGTGTAGCCAATCAAAGCCCGCACTAACTTCTGCCTTCCACAAACGATCCGCAACCACATGGAATCTTCCTAACATTTGCAGCAATCGAACTAACCTAGTGTAACCTTCAGAACACTTATCAGGCTGTATACAGCTCTCAATATAGCTTTCAGGATATTACCGCCTATCTTCGGAGAGTATGAGCACTTGAGAATTTATTCAAGATGACTGGTCTAGCTGAGGGACCTGACCTCATAGATGCTATGCCGGCGATTGCACCTCCGACAGTGCAAGGGTGAGTATAAATCAATTTCATGAACCAGACATATTCTGACTCTACCACAAGCATCGATGCAGCCATCATGAAGGCACAGACAGATTGCCTTAAGATAAGTAAGTCCATGTACATCAAGTTACCCAAGCAGTTGCGAAACTCTGTATATGGTTATCTTTGTCTCGAGGATCGAAGAATACCAGTTGGGCCGTATTACCATTTTCGAAAGTACGAGCCTTCTGCGGGAAAGGAAACGGAGTACTCCAACACCCAGTATTGCCCCAGGAATGGCAACCTCCAGACCGAGCTTGAAGATGGAAAGATCAGAGTTGACCATGACATCTACCCGGAAGAGGATCTTGTTTTGCCGGGAAGCCACATCTTCGATACGAGCTACATGGGTCATGATGTAGTACCTGAGTTGCTGGAGATGTACTACGGACGCAACAGCTTCTCTGTGTGCAACATCGAAGGTGGCTTAGACGAGATATGCACCGCCTTTCCGTCCAGCTCGGCACCTTCAGATTTTATTCCTATCAATCATATGCGAGAGCTACAGATACGAATGAAGTTTGAGCATTTCAAGCCTTACGATCGTACGCTCAAACGGCCTTTAGAGTTTTCCGATGCGAATCACTTTGCCAACGACGAGGCCCACCTACGAAATGCGGTGGAAAGCTTGAGGACATTTCGAAGCAGTATCCTGAAGACGTCACATGAGATAGAAATCGAAATTATCATCATGACGGATCTCGACACGCCCCAGGAAGATGAAGTTGCAAGAGCCAACGCGAAAGCATATTTCACCAACTTTTTGCAATCAATACGCAACATGGTCTACGAGCTGTTGCATGATCGCGGGCGTGTTTCTGTCCGAGTTACGCATCAAGATGATGGGCTCATGGCATTCCCTAAAAACTATACAGGATTGTTCAAAATGACCAAGGACCCGTGGGATTATGTAAATCTTCCACACGAATTGGATATCCCACATCAACGTACTAACGAGCCATAGGAGAAGTCGCAACAAGCCCCCGAGAGCGACTGGGACAACAGCTGTTGGATTTTTCCCATCGTGAGTTCTCGCCTGAGTTATCAACATCAAGCCGAACTCGGAGGATACAATATGGACGATCTGAGTGGAATCTTCCACTCGCGATGGGGTGTTAACGACATCTTCCGCGAAACCGTCAGCACCAACGATGTTGTTGAAGGCCCGTATTGGCCTGTTGGTCGCCCGATCAACCCTTCAGCGATGCGTGCATTGTCAAGGAAGCCCGCGACGAGATTTTGGGCACCTGAGGAGAGAAGCTGGCCATGAAGCCAAACTGCCAGAGATGCAATGATTCACCGAGAAGAGTTCAGACGACAAGTCCTTTGGTGATATAAACGATGCCGTCATATTGCATGCAAGACTATACTCAAGTCTTCATATACCAAATACTTCCTACGCCAACTGCCACAGTCAAGATTGCGACTCCCCAACTTACAAGCCCCCTTAGAATGAACCTCTTTGTCAGATCCTCTATTGCACGGCCATCGTTGATCCTCGGGAATTCCACGTCCGGCACATCCTTCCCCAACACCTTACACAACGGCTCCCATCCCTCCTTCACATCGAAGAAGATCAGTTTTTCCTTCGGCACAACACGTTTCAAGTACGCCATATGCATCTCCCAGTGTTCCCTCGTTACTGGCTCAGACGCCCCGTACAGCTCAATCCACTGCTTCCGCAACATATCGATATAAGTGGGGAAATGCCGCATACCAGGCAGCCAGAAGAGTACGAGACGTAGGAACCGAGTCGTCGCAGCGTTGGCAACGGTAGCCATACTCTTCACCCATGGGTCAGCTTCGCGGATGGTGCATATCACAATAGCGTCCGGGTAGAGCGCGAGTAGCTCGTGAACGAGGCCGTTGCAGGGCGAGTCTGTCACCGCTGCGTAGCCATCGAGGCGGGTTTGGAGGTGTTGGGTGACGATAGCTGTGTCTGTGGCTGTGCGGGAAGGCCAGTGGGAGAGGAGTTTGATGCAAGACTTGATATGTGAGGATGGACCGAGGGTAACCTGGGTGCCGCCGTGGTAGACGGGTGCGTCGAGGAGGATGCTGAGAGCCTGACTGAAGGAGGCGGTTCCTGTACGTGGGAGTCCTCCTCCAATGACTTGGATGGTTGCACCTGGCTTTGGGGAAGATGGTTGAGCGCCCATTGTTTGCTGACCTGGCTTGGAGAGTTCAGGCACTCAGCTACAAATAAATAGGAAGCCGTGCTGACATGCTAAGGTAAGCCGTCAGGTGCCACTACATGGTATTGTGGAAGCTCATAGTCGAACATAAGAGCATTTGGGAAGACAGATCTATTTACTATGATGCGACAGACTTGGTTGCATGGAAACTACAAGTATTGGGTTGCAAAGTAATTTTGGTATAGCTTGAGCTGGGGACTCTTGAAAGTCGACATAGTACGAACCAAAGATCAGTACCTGACATCTTGAGCTGAGTGCCACCGAAGCATATCACGACTAATGGACAGTGATCGGTGAAGACCCGGTCGGTGAACAACCTATTTGCAGACCTATTTCCCGTTAAGATACGACACCCTCGCTGCTTATGTATGCCCGACGTTAAAGCAAGTAGACAGTCATACGACTGTTACTTATAGTCGTCCATAATAGCACAGATAGCAGAGCTCTGTCTAGAAGGAGAAGCGTCTATGTGGGCGTCGCTCTGTTGCAGTGCTGTAAAGTGTGGAGAAGTCGGTGTTGTGGGGCTGGAGCTGCCGGAGGCACACAAGCCAAGTGGTAAACATCGAAGAGAAACAGCCATTGGTAACGCTGCACAGCGTTTTTGGAGCAGCAGGTGCAGCAAAACGAAAGTGAAATAAGAGTACTAGCCTGCAACCCACGTTGAACAAGTCATAAGATTGTTGGCGAGGCGATCTCGGGAGGAATTGGAAGCAACAGCGGAGAGTCACGTGGGGAAGAGCACGGTGCAGTATCCAGTTACGGTAAGGCGTCTGCGAGCTTCCCATGTGCTTTTGAAAACCTCTCTCAACGCAGTCCTCTTCATCACCATCCACCTCCTCATCAAATTCATCTCCACTCAACGACCAACACCATCACCATGGTTGCCATCGCTCGTTCTTTCGGTGCTGCCCGCGTGGCCAGCCGCAGCCTCACCACCGCTGGTACGTCGCGAGTCTGATCGCAACCGTCTGCACCCGCAGGCATTGCATCAATCCATCAATTGAAGCCATTGAGCTCCATCAGACAGCCATTGACATCCATCCTGCAGCCCGCCCCCAGAACAGCCTCGTTGCTGCCCGCTCCGCTTTCCGCAACAACGCCGCCCGCAACGTCATCCAGAAGCGTGGCATCGTCGCCGAGTCCACCGCTGCCGCCATGGTCGCTGCCGCCAAGATCCAGGGTGCTGGTCTCGCTACCATCGGTCTTGCCGGTGCTGGTGTCGGTATCGGCACAGTCTTCGGTGGTCTCATCCAGGGTGTTGCCCGCAACCCTTCCCTCAGGGGTCAGCTCTTCCAGTACGCCGTTCTTGGTTTCGCCTTCGCTGAGGCTACTGGTCTCTTCGCCCTCATGATGTCCTTCTTGCTCCTCTACGTCGCATAGATGTGTGCACAAGAGTGGGCTATGTTGACATTGGGTCAACGGTCTGGGTCGCTGGATGGAAATTTCGGTGGATGGGTGTGTGCATAGGGACGACCTCCTTTCTACCTCTAGTGGCCGGTCAGATTGTGTAAAACATGTACTTTAGACGAGCAATCTGAAGAGCAAGCTACCACTGAACGAACTTTTCCTCCGTACTGCGGCTACTTTGCGGAAGCTCCAGCTAGAGCGGTGACGCGTGCGCAGAGCCATTATCCATCACAATGAGCTCAATTCAACCTCTAGAACACATGTCGAATCTCGTTGACGTGACCTTGATGATTCTCGGGCCGCATTGGATGCTTGAAGCCCGTAGCTGATGCGTTTTGGCCAGCTGCGAACCGCCAAGCTTGTTCAACCTCAGGCCAACAGCGCATCGATGAAGGGGACCTCCACAGTCCAACGCAACGTCCTAGACGATGGTTCGCGCATCTCAATGACTTCTTCGCATTCACAAGCACATCCCAGGCAGGCTCAGAAATGTCAATGGTCGATTTGCGGCTCCACCAAAGCTGCACCAGGCCGCGCTGCCCCTGTTGAACAACCCGCATGAGTTCTACATTGCGTAGCATTCAACAATCGACATTATCGCACATTCAAGGTGTCGTTGTAATCTGCGTAGGAGTATACGGACGCCCTTGTGCATGTCTGGGACAGCAACGACGCACTGCCATGCTCATGTACGCTTCCAGCCAGAGCATGCAAGAGCCCCGCGTAGGTATGTACAAGCCAGCTGCTCAATCATCTTTGCTGACCACAAATCTAGCATAGTCACCGCTCCTTTCATCCTCCGCGATGGCGTGATTCCAATGCTTCCTCACACTGTGAACGACTCTCCGCTCCTCCAGCACCCTCGATAGACGCAGCGAGCGCAGTCCCGAACTCGTATCCAAGAGAAGCAGATACTTGTCGACTCTGAAGAGGAAGGCTATAATGGATACATGAAGGGATATCACAAAACATTGCGACCTGTATCATGGGTGGCTTAGCAGGCCTCCGCCGAGACAGGACAGACGCAGCACCTGCAAAGCACCGCGACCAGGTCCATCATGCGATGATGTCTATGTACATGCGATGATGGTCCGATCACTATGTAATTGTTCGGTTGTTGCGTGCTCATCGAAGCCGTGATGTTTCAGACCTGGTTTCGAGAGGTTGCTCCCGAAACAAGCACAACAAGAGGATTCCAAACCAAAGCCACTCGGAAACCAAACGAAAGCACCCATCCATGTCTGCAACGGGAGATGTGCTGCCCGGCCTATCTGAGCCTCGCGCTCGCTGCAAAGACTGTCGCAGCATGCCGATACTGTGTTCGGCATTGATACCAAGCTTCGACTTCCGTTGCAGCAAAGCTTAGCAGTCCAGCGACTCTGCGGGGAGCGTATATATCGCCAGTCTCCTGAGAGCGATTGAGGCAGTTTTTCCATCTTCCATACTATCTTGTAATCTTTGTGCCGGTCACGCTCCTTCTGTCCATATCTCCAGTAGTCCCATTCACTTTCAGTCTGTCAACATGAGGTTCACTACTTTCATCGCCGCCGCGGCTTTCTCCAGCGCTGTCTTTGCTTCTTCTGGTATGGGAGGTCGATGTGACTTCGGTTGCTCCTGCTAACACTTCATAGCCAAGCGCGATCCCCAGGATGACGTCGCCTCCATCCTCGAAGCTCTTCGTGCGAACAACCCTGAAGACGCCGAAGCTGCCGCAGCAGTCATGAATGTCAAGCTCCGAGCTCGTGCCCCTGAGCCTCAGGACGACCTCAACTCCATCCTGGCCGCCCTCGAGGCCAACAATCCTGATGATGCTGCCGCCGCTCGCCAGGGTACCAAGCCCGCAGCCACTAAGCGTCAGTCGCAGGGCGATATCGACTCTATCCTCGCCGCTCTTGAGGCAAACAACCCTGATGACGCTGCTGCGGCGCGCCAGGGTGCCACCGGCAAGACCGCTCCCACCAAGCGCGAGCCCCAGCAGGATGACGTTGCATCCATCCTCACCGCGTTGGCGCAGAACAACCCCGAGGATGCAGCGGCGGCCAAGAGCGCGATCCAGAAGAGGCAGGACGATGTTGCGAGCATTCTCGCTGCGCTGGCACAAAACAACCCCGATGACGCAAAGGCGGCTCAGGGCCTGGCCAAGCGTTGGTTGGCTTAAAGGTCTGGGTGACTGGCGAGGCTTAACGTTGCTGCTTCGTGCCATTACTTGGGATCCAATTGTACATAGGACTTCGTTGCGAATAAAACAATATTGAGCCGGGTCTCACTAATACTCTAATTGAGATCGCGACCTGCACATGCAACTTCAAAACTCACGTGTTTGTACCTTCACTACCAAGTCGAATTTGTTTCGAAAGCGGACTTAGTGGAGAAAGATGACGGCAACATAATTGTTGATCTGGCCGTGCATGTGACCTTCATCAAGCTCACACTTCAAGGCTCCACACCTCGCCCACACCGCACATGAGGCCACATGAACTCTGAGAGCTGCCCATAGGGCGTGCGTACGGGCTTGAATCGGTGGATTAATGCAGACTCCGCCCAGCACTACGACTTCAAAGCGGTGCCCTTTCATGAATACCCGACATGATGAGACTCGTAGCATAGCATTTGAAGATCGTGCCTCCGCATCGATACCCAATTAAGAATTGGGCCGTTGTGTGTAAGCTGGTTCCGGGGGCGTTCTACCACAGATACAGAGCAGAGTCAGACAATAAAGGAGTCATAAGGGCAGAGCAGTTATAAACACATCGCTGCGACGGAGACCTGTATCCTCCGTACACCCACCACAGCGCAGAAAAGGGCGCTGCCCGCCGCTGTCGAGAATGCGCGGTTACGTTGACGGCGATTGGAGAGAAATTGCGGGGCTCAAAGTGGAAAGCGCCTTCCACTCGCGAAAGTTAGCGCAAGCAGTGCCTGCCCCGCCCACTTCATAAAGCTTTGCAGCACCCGCCCACTTTCTTTTCTCGTTGCAACGCACGCCAACGTCAAAGCCTCTATATTGCAGAGAGCGCCCCGTGTCCTGGTCCATTCGCCAGAGACATCTCCTGCAACCCATCGAGAACCGAAACCTCCCGCGCGGGGTATTCGTCCACTACACTGTTGAATTTTCATAAGAGAAGACAGCCACAACACCGCCAAAATGGTCAAGTAAGCAAAGCCACGCCATACCGCCATTTGAGATATCAGCATCTTGAACGAGCGTGCACGAATTGATAGGACATGATGCTAATATGGGAACAGCTTCACCACCGAGGAGGTACGTTGCGCGCACACATGCCCCGCATCACTCGACGATATTCGAGTCTGCCAGCAATGCAATATACTGACAGCGCTTCCAGCTCCGTGCTCTCATGGACAACCCGGCGAACATTCGTAATATGTCCGTCATTGCCCACGGTAAGCAGTACGTCCGCGCACGCAAGGACTGATCGCTGACCTACCCCGCCACAGTCGATCACGGCAAGTCTACCCTCACCGACTCGCTCGTCCAGCGTGCTGGTATCATCTCGGCCGCCAACGCCGGTTCCGCCCGTTTCACCGATACCCGTGCCGATGAGCAGGAGCGTGGTGTCACCATCAAGTCCACCGCCATCTCTCTGTTCGCTGAGCTCAACGACCCCGAGGACCTGAAGGACATTCCCCAGAAGACCGAGAAGAACGAGTTCCTGATCAACTTGATCGACTCGCCCGGTCACGTTGACTTCTCCTCCGAGGTCACTGCTGCTCTCCGTGTCACCGACGGTGCCCTTGTCGTCGTCGACACCATCGAAGGTGTGTGCGTTCAGACCGAGACTGTCCTTCGCCAGGCTCTCGGTGAGCGCATCAAGCCCGTCGTTGTCGTCAACAAGGTCGACCGTGCTCTTCTCGAGCTCCAGGTCTCCAAGGAGGACCTGTATCAGAACTTCTCTCGTGTCATCGAGTCCGTCAACGTCGTCATCGCCACCTACTTCGACAAGTCCCTTGGTGATGTCCAGGTTTACCCCGAGAAGGGTACCATCGCTTTCGGTTCCGGTCTGCATGGATGGGCCTTCACCGTCCGCCAGTTCGCTACCCGTTACGCCAAGAAGTTCGGTGTCGACAAGAACAAGATGTGCGAGCGCCTGTGGGGTGACTCTTACTTCAACCCCAAGACCAAGAAGTGGACCAAGGTTGGCACACACGAGGGTAAGCCCCTTGAGCGTGCTTTCAACCAGTTCATCTTGGACCCCATCTTCCGCATCTTCAACGCGGTCATGAACTTCAAGACCGACGAGATCCCCACTCTCCTCGAGAAGCTCGAGATCAAGCTCACCTCCGACGAGAAGGACCTCGAGGGCAAGCAGCTCCTGAAGGTTGTCATGCGCAAGTTCCTTCCCGCTGCCGACGCTCTCCTCGAGATGATGATTCTCCACCTTCCTTCTCCTGCTGTTGCCCAGAAGTACCGCATGGAGACTCTGTACGAGGGTCCCCACGACGACGTCAACGCCATCGCCATCCGCGACTGCGACGCCAAGGGTCCCCTCATGCTGTACGTTTCCAAGATGGTTCCCACCTCCGACAAGGGCCGTTTTTACGCCTTCGGTCGTGTCTTCGCCGGTACCGTCCGCTCCGGTCTGAAGGTCCGTATCCAGGGTCCCAACTACGTCCCTGGCAAGAAGGAGGATCTCTTCATCAAGGCTATCCAGCGTACCATTCTCATGATGGGTCGTTTCGTCGAGCCCATCGACGATGTCCCCGCTGGTAACATTCTTGGTCTTGTCGGTGTTGACCAGTTCTTGCTCAAGTCTGGTACCCTCACCACCAACGAGACTGCCCACAACCTCAAGGTTATGAAGTTCTCCGTCTCCCCCGTCGTCCAGCGTTCCGTCGAGGTCAAGAACGCCCAGGATCTTCCCAAGCTTGTCGAAGGTCTCAAGCGTCTCTCCAAGTCCGACCCCTGTGTCCTGACTTACATCTCCGACTCCGGTGAGCACGTTGTTGCCGGTGCCGGTGAGCTCCACTTGGAGATTTGCTTGAAGGATCTCGAGGAGGACCACGCTGGTGTCCCTCTCCGCATCTCCGACCCCGTCGTTCAGTACCGTGAGACCGTTGCCGGCAAGTCGAGCATGACTGCTCTGTCCAAGTCGCCCAACAAGCACAACCGTCTCTACGTCACTGCTGAGCCCCTCGATGAGGAGGTTTCCCAGGCCATCGAGTCCGGCAAGATCGGTCCCCGTGACGATTTCAAGGCCCGTGCCCGTATCCTCGCCGACGAGCACGGCTGGGATGTCACCGATGCCCGTAAGATCTGGTGCTTCGGTCCCGACACCACCGGTGCCAACTTGCTTGTCGACCAGACCAAGGCCGTCCAGTACCTCAACGAAATCAAGGATTCCGTCGTCTCCGGTTTCCAGTGGGCCACCAAGGAGGGCCCCGTTGCTGAGGAGCCCATGCGTTCCGTCCGCTTCAACATCATGGATGTCACTCTCCACGCTGATGCTATTCACCGTGGTGGTGGTCAGATCATCCCTACCGCTCGCCGTGTTCTGTACGCTGCTACTCTTCTCGCCGAGCCCGCTCTCCAGGAGCCCGTCTACCTCGTCGAGATCCAGGTTCCCGAGCAGGCCATGGGTGGTATATACGGTGTCCTTACCCGTAGGAGAGGTCACGTCTTCGAGGAGAACCAGCGTGTCGGTACTCCTCTCTTCAACATCAAGGCTTACCTGCCCGTCAACGAGTCTTTCGGTTTCACCGCCGATCTCCGCTCCAACACTGCCGGCCAGGCCTTCCCTCAGTTGGTCTTCGACCACTGGCAGATCCTCCAGGGTGGCTCGCCGCTTGACACCACCACCATGCCCGGTAAGATCGTTGCTGAGATGCGTAAGCGCAAGGGTATCAAGGTTGAGGTACCTGACGTCAACAACTACTACGACAAGTTGTAAGCGAAGGATATCAAAAGTGTTAGATTTCCTTTTCGACAGTCTTGGGCCTCTTTGAGGCCGCTGGTCGCTGTATGACACGCATGGTCCTTCTTTTGGAGCACCAGAGCTAGATAAATGTCGGTCCGGGCAGTTTGCCCATTGATCTAGTCGGGTTCTTGGGCTTTGGACCAGCTACGGATGATGACCCTTTCCTTGCCGTTCAGCGTGTAGTGTAGTTTGCAAGAATCGAACTAGATGCACATACATGACAAGACTCACAGTTGTAGTCCGTGCAGTGAATGTGGTCATGTGAACGCGGGCAAGCTGTCGCGCTAAAGTACGCGCCGAATATTTGGAGCTCCGCCAGCTCAATTGCCTGACAGAAGTGCTGCCACGTGAGGACAACCGTGCGACTATGCTGCTGCCAGAAACAGACTCGGAAGTGTTCAAACGCTGGGTGCTTCCGAAACTCGAAACTATGTAGGTATGCTGCAATGCTCGCGCTCGAAGCTGACTTCACAGCTCTGACGCCGATGCGGAGGTTCTTGCCGACTACGTGGTAGCGCTCGTCACGACAAAAGACACAGATGCCAACATCAGGCGCAACTGTCTAGATAGTCTTTCAGACTTCTTGCAGGATAGTAGGTATTGCGCATTGGGCCTACTGCTAAGCCTATGCTGATATCTCAGACACTGCGAGCTTCGTCGATGAAGTCATCCGCACCCTGAAGAACAAGAGCTATCGCGCGAACAAGCCCGAGGCGCCAGCGCCGATTCCTTCGATAGTCGGCACATCGACCTCTGAATACCTCCCAAACCCTGCGAACGCACCCAACGCCGCTCCCCTCCATGCGCCGAAAGGTCCAGCAGCCAGTCGAGCCAACGGCCACCGCTTGCCGGATCGCCCTACCGGAGCACTAAGCGCAAACGTACAACAAGATGGCCAAAGGTCACGGAAGCGCAAGCAGGATGAGCGAGACACCAGCCAGTCGAGGGAGGCCCTCCGTTTTGGAAACGACAGACCTCTCAAGCAGGCAGCTCGCCGGAAGAACGGCCGCGCTGGGGGATTGAACGCACAAGCACCTGCGTTTGCGCCCATGCCACCGTTCAATCCGTCCATGGGTGAGGTGCCCCCGTTCGATCCCACCAATCCCATGGCCTTCTTGGCTATGGCGGCAGCTTTTGGCATCAACCTCCCGGGCATGCCGCCGATGCCAGCGTTCAATGCGGAGACGAGCAATGTCAGGTGCGCCGACTACGACACAAAGGGCTTCTGCGCCGCTGGCAGTACCTGCCCGTACCGACACGAACTGGAGTACGACCCAGATCAGCCCGGGCAGGCTCTTGAGGGACACACAAGCTACACGCAGAGCAACAGGACTCGCAACGGACGACCGAACGACAGTCGTGCCCGCGCTTCTTTCTCGCTCACCGGACCGACTCGCGATCGCACCAACACCACACTTGTCGTGCAACGCATCCCGGAGGAGAATTTGAAGGAAGAAGACGTGCGAGACTTCTTCGGCAAGTTTGGCACCATCGTTGATGTCCGGATGCAAGCCTATAAGCGCCTCGCCATCGTCAAGTACGAGACCCACGATGCTGCGAACGCCGCCTACCACAGTCCAAAAGCTGTCTTCGACAATCGCTTCGTCAAGGTGTATTGGAAGAGATCCGATGCCGATCATCACTATGACGGCTTCGCAGAGGGCGAGGAAGGCAGCTATGGCGACACGGAGATGTTGGACCCTGAAGAGATCCAACGCCGCCAGGTCGAGGCGCAGAAGGTGTTTGAAGAACGACGGAAGAAGGAGGAGGAAGCGGCTGCCAAGGCCGAAGAGGTCGACCGCAAGCTGCAAGAGACCAACGTTGAGATTCTGCGCATACGTCGCGAGCTCGCCAAGGTGTCCGGTGAAGGGAACGGCAATATGGGAGAGGAGTTCTCCCAAGATCTGGCAACACTGCAGGCGGAAGCTGAGAATCTGTTCGCTCAGCAAGACGCCGCAGCCGAGTCATGGCGAGGCAGTAGTCGTGGATATAGGGGTGCGTACCGCGGTCGTGGATATGCTCCTCGAGCAAGAGGCTCCAGAGGCGGTTATCGCGGTCGTGGTGCGTTTGCTGGCCCCAGGACAGGCGTGAAGAGACTTGACAACCGACCGAGGAGGATTGCTATCAAGGATATTGAGTCTGGCAGCAGGAAGGACGAGGCGCTGAGGCAGCATCTCTTCGTAAGTGGCGCCGCACCCATACCAACACAGCCTAACACCACGCAGAACGTGCCCGACATCGTCAGCACCGAGCAACACCCAGATAACCCCAACATCCTGGTCATCAACTTCGACGAGCGGTATCAAGCTGAAGCGGTAAGTCTCTAGCATGTCCTCCAACAAACACTAACCAGTCCAGTTCATCGAATCCGCGTACCAGATCCCAGACGTCGGCAAGCTGGAGATGGAGTGGGTGCCCAACGACGCTTTCGGCGGTGCGAAGCCTGCAGAAGGTGACGCTGGGGGGCACGACAGTGATGGCGAGTCGGCGACAGCCGAGACCAAGCAGGAAGCTGCTACAGATGAGCCGGTCGGAGATGCGGCGGACGCAGACATGGACGTTGCTGAAGATGAGGATCAGTGGCTGTGAGGGGGAAAGTAGGCTGATGGACAGTGTACAGAGCATTAGCGCGGCGTTCAAAGCTGAGTAGCATAGCATAGAGGCCCACTTATTATCTATAGAGGGATTTATCCTATTTGGGGTTTATAAATTAGGTTAGCGTAACATAGCCTATCTACAAAAGTGTTACCAAAGCGAGAGGATATTTAGAGCAAGACGCAAGAGAGCAAGATATTGCCTCTTTAATGTTATACGTACCATGCTGTATAGTTAAGTGCTCCTCACGCATAGCACGTTGACTAGGGAAAATATGCCTTGATATCGGAGTGAGTCAGTGCCAGAATAGTGAATATTAGGGTGCGTTGAAACTTCTGACGAATACAACCCTTTCAATGACTTGCTACCTCTAGGTTTGTCTACCTCTACTCCCGGCCCCTTGGATTTGCCCTCTTTCTTGCCGACTAACAATTTCGTCTTTTGCGCCTCAGCTTGCCGATATTGAGCCTACTTACGGTCGTGTTCGGTTGCTCCAACTAAGCTACTCAGTTTCGCCTTCAGGGACTTATTCTCCACCTCCAGCTCGGAGATTCTCGTCAGCTGAGCTGCCGCATCGCGATCTACCTTTACTTTCGCGGTATGCGTTGCTGCGAGGAGCTTGTTCCGAAGCTTGCTCTTGTTGTCGAGCTCGGAAACCTTTTCCGCCAGCGCTTTCTTCTCTGCATCCAGTGCACCATAGTCCGTTGAGAGCTGGTAGGACTTGTACTCCCAACTGTCCATTTCGTCGCGATGTTTCTCGATGTAGCCGCCAGAAAGCTGCCGCCTGTCCTGCATGATTGATGCATCTATCCTGGGCCTCGCGTTCTGGGCCTCGAGCTTGTGTGCTTCAATCTGCAGATCGTTCTTTTCCTGCCGCAGCGAGCTGTTCGCAGTTTCGAATGCGGTGACCGCCGCCTCTACACGCTTGAGGGTGTCGGCCAACTGGGCAATCGGCTGCGACAACATAGTCGCTGACAGCTGCTGCTGCATGTTGGCGCCCTGTGCAGCCAAAGGCTGCGCTCTATCCTTCATGCATATGGCAGATGTGAAGGAGCGCCAGACATCCGCCACTATGCACTGTGCCATTCGATTTCGTGCTTCCAACATCATTTACAATGTCTTCGACTGAATCTTGCTTAGCTACTCTCCAATAGACTGCCTGTGCCAGCTTCCACCTCTAGAACATGATCGCAGACGCCTCTCACGCCCGCTATGCTCATGAGGCACAGATACTGCCTGGTGTCTTACTACTTCGCAGCAGAAACACGATATTGGTGGTTCTTTACTGCCCTCAATGCTCTGTGATGTAGAGAAAGGGGATAGCTGCTAGTCACCGCATGACCTATAAAGAAACCTGGAACTAGCACAGTGCTGTAATGCTTCCGCGTGTCACTCCTCACTTCTTGTTAATTCATGTCGAGATGATGAGCTGCTGACTACACTAATCTATGCTCCAGTGAGATTGGATCCAGTGAGTGCTCGACGCGGTGAGGGTGAAGTGAATGTCCCACGTGCGCGCTAGCTCACCACGACCGTCTCTTCTCCAACTTCTCCAGGCTCTTTCCACTCCTCACCAGCGGCTAGGAAGCGCAATTGTTACATAACCTCAGCTCACTCTCGAAACCAGGCTGACTTCTAATTCTGCACAAGCTCCGCACCGTCAAACATCTGCACGCTGACCATCTCCGCGCTGTTGCTCGCAATCAACTGAGTAGGTGTAATTACAACTAATGATGTGAATATCTCGCTGATACCATCTCTAGACAGCCCACGTCAAGCTATTGCCCGCACGACATCAACTACCCCCACGCGGTGAGTAAGTGCAGCAAGGATTTCGACCTTGACTGACCCTTGGTGTAGGCACTACTATTCAATCACCTACCAACACCGCGCTGACTACCTTAACGCATCATCACAACGGACAACGGTCAGCTGCTAAAGGCCTTGGACAATTTCGTCGAGGACTCAGCGACCCATGCACACGCGGATTTGGTAATAGAGCTCTATCATAGAATTATGCGTTACAAGAGAGAGCTCAACAAACTGCGCCCTCAAATCCCGTTGGTTGACACGCTTTCGCTGAGCCAAAATGCACATCACGCAGATCTCTACCAACGGTACCAGGACGAACTTCAGGCGGTGAAGGAGGCCCAAAGTCAAGAACTTATGCGGATGCAACAACAGATCGAAGCAGCCAATAAATGCACTGAAGAAGCCCTCCGTGTTCATCACATGCAACAACGACTCGAACAAACAGCTCGTGATAACGAGCTCCTCCGTCTACACAAGAAGCAGAAGCAAAAGTGGAGATCCAAGTTGACGCGTTTGTTGAAACTCAAGAGATAGACACGAGTGCTAGACGATTCTAAAGGTTACGGAGGAATGCAAGGTGGGGGTGAGAGTCTGGAGCTGTCAAGGAGTGCATCGAAAGTCAGCTCTACTACATAAAGGAAACCTACTTTACCGTATACAGTATTGTAGCCTTCAAAGCTACTTTCTAAGCTCAGATGGTTGACAGTTGAAGTCCGACCACCTCCTGTTTTTTTTTGGGCTGCTCTAATACTTTACACGATCCTATCTTTCTACAAGGGCACACTTAGATGTCCTGCTGTGTTCTGAGACCATTGTAGCCTACAGAGCTTTTTTTCATGGTTCAGATGGTGCGCAAATCAAGTCTGATTGCCTTCCTCAGACGATGATGACGGACCTGGACATCGCCGTATTTTCGGAGCGCATGCAGTTGCATCACCATCGACTTACATACGGACCCAGACTGACTTCTTGTTTCGCACAGGTATCTCGCCGTCCGGCTCCTGCCTACGGGTGGATAATCTTCTCCAACACTCCCACAGCCGCAGGTAAGTAAGAATATGAATTCTCAACACTTTTATGCTGGAGTTTGAATTGACGTCTTTCTCAGAAGACCCTTGTCAAGCTCCTCACCGTCACTTAATCACCACACGGCCTTTCGACAAACTCTTGACTACCTCCGCGGTCCTCCTTCAGATCCATTTCACCTCGTCTACGAACATGTCCACTCTCGATCTTCAGGCGTCCGAAGAGCACCTCAATGAGATGGCTGCTCTCGAAGCTAGACTGGAGAAGATGGGACTCGAAGCCGGCGAAAGGGATAATGAAGTGGGAAAATTGAGAACAAAGCTGAGAAAGCTGAGAGAGAAGAACGAGAAGTTGACGGGCGAGCGCGACAAGCTAGAGGAGAAGTGAATCAGGTAGTGATGAGCGAGCGCGATGAGCTCAGGAAGAAGTCCGGTGGGGCGGTTGAGGAGAATGAGAGGTTGACGAGCGAGCGCGACCAGCTGGAGAAGAAGCGCGATGAGTTGGCGAGGAACCTGGACGCAGTGAAGGGATAGCTGGCGGCGCAGAAGACTAGACAGGAAGAAGCCCTTGAGGGCTGACTTGGAGCTGATTGGCTGCCGAGTTGACTACTGAGTTGGCCCGCAATAGACAGGAGTTGAGAATTACCCGATTAGGAAGGTTGGATTCGGCTGCGCGGGAAGTGGGTGTCTTGTGCTGATGTGCTGCTGAGGTTGGGCGGCTGCTATTTTCAATGGGTTTTAGAAGATATCCGACGAGAAGAGCGGATATTTGAGGTGGTACCTCGCTCACGTGACCAAGAGAATGGGCAGTCCTTTGCACCACGATTCAAGCCCCAGACAAGACGAGACTCAGCACACACAAGAATCAAGTCATCTCATTCATTCATTCCTCTTCCATGCCAAACAAACTTTTGATTCCAGCCATTACCCATCCCTCCGCGGCCCATGCAGCCACCTGGTATCATCTCGAGCATTACTAAATACAGAATTCCGCGCGCGGACGGGGGAGAAAAGAAGTGTTGGTATTCAGACATTAGGGGTCGTTAGGACCCAGGGACGAGTCGGGTTTTGGATGTATTGGAGTGATGCGGCTTACTCCACCATGGCGCTGATGGGAGATCCAGCGCGGCTCTCGTCGACAAGATCGCTCATCTTCATCTTCTTGTGGCGCGGGCTCTCCTCCTCAATCTCCTCGATGCGGCGCTTGAGGGCGAGCTCGCGCTGCTGGGTGGCCTCGAGCTCGGCCCGCAGCGCCTGCTCGGTTGCGCGGGCCTGGCTCTCGCTGGTCTCGAGCTCGCTGACGCGGTTGCGGAAGAGGTCGTTGATGAGCTCCATCTCGGAGACGCGCGTCTTCAGGGCCGTGTTCTGCGCGGCGAGCGAGTCGTACGAGAGCGGCGGTTCGAGGTGCGAGCCGTTGATGGACGAGGTCGAGCCGGGCGAGGGCTGGCGCGGGAGGCCGAAGCCGTGCATGGAGGGCTGGAAGACGGCGTCGCCGCTCAGCGCCTGCTCGAACATGTGCTGGGGGGCGATGTTGGCGGGGTGGGCGAAGTTGGGCGTGCCGGTGCGCGAGATGGGCGACTGCGAGCGGTCGGACAGGCCAGACGAGATCTTGCCCGAGGCGCGGCGGTGCTGGGCGAGCCCGAGCTGGCCGTCGGCGTCGGGGTGGGCCGCTGCGAGGCCGTTGATTCCCTCGCCCTGGTCAGTCAGCGAATGCTGTGAGGATCGAAGAGCTGCTCACCTTCTTGCGCCCCGGCCCGCCCGTCTTGACGCGGTTGCGGCTCTTGATGACATCCGTCTTGAGCGAGATGGGCCGCGGGCGGCCGTGCAGCTTCAGAAACAGCCCGCAGGCGTTGCACAGCACGGCGCCCGACTCGTCGCGGCGCCACAGCGGCGTCGTGCTCGTGGTGCAGTTCTGGCAGACAGGCTGGGTGGTGTCAGTGGACGCAGAGCGGCTCAGCGACGGGATGCAGTTATCGATTGCAACGATAAGGATAAGGCAGGATTTCTCGGGCAGCGGCAGCGCGCTGTGCGACACACCACGGGGAGACACGTACCGGCGAGTTGCCCTGTCCGCCAGCAGTAGCGGGCGCGGCGGTCGCGTAGGTCATGCTGAGGCCATTGGAGGGTTTGCTGGGCGGGCGTCAGTGGGCGACGAAAATGAGGTGCAAGCGCCAAGCACTGCGATAAGCCAGGGCCACGGCGGGCGCCCTAGGCCACAACCGCAGCCCTGCGGTCCTGCGTACCTTGGCGGAGACGGCATCTTGGTCGACAGCGAGGCTCTCCGTGTGTCGGCGTCGTGCTCGTGTGCGGGGCCGGTCGCTGCGAGCGAGGCGAGAGTCGACAGCGCCGGCAGCTGCAACGACGCATTGCTGCCCTGCCGCTGCAGCCGCTGCGAAAACGACGCCACGGTCGAGCTGCTCGACGGCCGTGAGATGTCGCGGCCAGCCAGCTCGCGCCCAATCAGCTCCGGACTGATCGAGGGCAGCGTCGTGCGGTCCAACGCCGGCGGGGACGTCGTCCTGATCGAGGGCAGATCAAACGCCTGCAGTATCGACGGCCGGCGGAATGAATCGTGCACCTGCGGCCGGGGGAGGATCGAGGACGCCGTGGTGAAGACGGAGGAGAAACGCGGTGCGCTTCTCGGTGATGGACACGGAACGTGCTGCCAAACAAGCACGCGTAGAGAGCGACTGGGTGAGATGAAGAGAGCGACTGGGTGAGATGAAGAGAGCGACTGGGTGAGATGAAGAGAGCGACTGGGTGAGATGAAGAGAGCGACTGGGTGAGATGAAGAGAGCGACTGGGTGAGATGAAGAGAGCGACTGGGGTGAGACGTAGAGAGCGACTGGGGAAAGACGTAGAGAGCGAGTATCAAAACAAACAACGAGCGGCGAATCGAAAAGAGTGTATCCTAGAAAACGAGAACGAGCTACAACGAGTCTTAGACACAGCTGTCCAGCACCACGAGCACCGCCCGAGTATTTGCCTGCACCACTCATCCTCTGCTTCCATCTAGCTTGACCCTGCCGCCCCTTATCCACAGCGCAAGGCTATCACCCCTAGCATGCTGTCTATCGATACCCACCCATCCCAATTTCTGCTAATTGGTTCCTGCATCACCTCAACGCCCAGTCCGCTTCGAGCGGAGACGTTTGTTTCTGTTCGTGGTACGAGCGCCATCGCATTCTGCCAAACATAATTACAGTTCAGCGACAACCAAAAAAATTTCAACGTGGCACGTCTATTCCACCTCAACCGCCTTGCATCCCCCTCCATCCATCCAAACCCTATTCTTCTCTCCAACCGCGAGACCCATCGACCCGTGGCTCGCGCTACCCGCTGAGCCTCCAGCCCTGTCGCTTCAGCGCCGTCAGTCGCCTCAGGGGCAAAACGATACGCTAGCCCCACAACGGCAGAACGCCCTGCGCGTTCATTTGCCTGTGCGAGCACCATCGATTGGCCAATCACTCTCGGTACATCTACAATCTGGGGGATGTCGCGATAGCAGAGACTGTACCGTTCGCGAGGACGAGATCTGGGGCTGGCGATTGGAGGCTCGATAAGAGCCAACGCAAACGATGGTCTTGGTGAGATAATGAGACTTCATTCGACGAGTCGAGATGGGTAATCAAGAAGAAGCTGACGAGTGGAGTGCCTTACGTACGGGCTCCACGCTGATGCCGGCGTTGCCTGACATGAGCTCCAGAATCGTGATACAGTCTGTGATACAGCTGCTTTCATCGAGACCACTCTTTATCTACCCACGTGCTACCGTACTATCAACATCGAAATTTCCATCTACATACACTATCATACAGCCTACACATACTCATGCAGATACCTCTTCTGAATCGGATCATCCGGCTTATTCGGCATCGTCTCCACCGCCCTGCACACACTGGGCGCCTTCTCCTCCAGAATCTCCCTCGCCCACCTGCCCTCCTTCTCCACATACCCCACCCCGTTCCGCTCATCCTCCTTGACCACCGCCAGCGCCTTGGCCAGCACGACCAGCGTCTTGTACCGCGGCAGCACGCTGTTGCGCTTGATGTCAAAGTGCCGTAGCTCCATGTACTGGTGGCCCTGCCGGTCCTGCCGCACGTAGTACGGGTGCAGGTGGCGCCACCCGGGGAACCGCGGCATCAGGTAGGTTTCCGCGATGCTGAAGGCCGCGACGATCTGCCCGTTTTGCGCGAGCGCGACGATGAACTCGTTCCACGTGAAGTTGTCGATTACGAAGCCGTTGACGAGCAGGTCGCGGATCGTGCGTTGTGCTTTGCCGAGTAGCATGCGTTCGGTTTTGACCGACTTCTTGCGGTTGATGAGCGAGCGGATGTAGATGCGTGTTGCCTTGACAATGACCTGGCGGCGGTTGATTGCAATGCGAGACTCCTCGAAGCGCTGGATTGCGAGGCCGTCTGTCAAGGACGTGGATCCCTCGTCGTCTGCTGGCGCTGGGTTCATGACTTGCTGGAACGTCTTGACCAGCTTGGACGAGGACTGGCGAATGAGATCCCAGCACTTCTGCACGTCGTTCCACTCCTTGGCTCGGTAGTGAGCCTCCATAATCGCCGTCAGGAACGTCGTTGGGGCTTCAAATGCCTCGGCATCCGTGGAGTCCTCCGCCTTCGCAAAGAGCTCCTTGCAGATCTCGTATGCACCTCGAGTGTTGTAGAGCGTGATGAGGAGTCCGTAGTAGGATGCCGGGACGATGGACTGGGCCTGCGTGTCGAAGAAGCGGTTGTGGGTCGGTTGACGGTGCGCAACGTCTTGCCCAACGTCGCCACTCGTCATCATGTCGCGGAGGAGCTTCTCGACGTATCTGAGTTGCTGTTGAGGGTCGGTGTTTTTCGAGCGCAGCAGTCTGACCAGCTCAGCCATACCAACGGTGTTGATAGCGGCCTGACGCGAACTGACGGTCTGGTTGACGTTGCGCTCCACCATGCGCTCGTACGCCTCTAGTGCCAAGTCGTACTGCTTCTCCTTCAGGAATCCCGTCATGACAATCGCGTAGTGGATGGCCTCGACACGCAGGTTCTTCGCTGGCAGAGTCTTCCTGAGGATCTTGTATGCCGCGTTCGTCTGCTTGATCTCGACCAGAGCGCGCATCAGACTGCCAAATGTGACATTGTCCATGGGGATCTTGTTCTCGACCATCTGCGTGTACAGCCTCCGGCCGTTGCCCACGTCTCCCCTGAGAGCATAGTACTGGATCATGATGTTCCAGGTGTGGGTCAGTGGATGTCCAGCGAGGAGACCGGCCTTCCACTGCTGCAGCATGCCCTGCGCAATGTCCTCTGCGGCATCTACATCGTCCGCGTTGAGAAAGGCCTGCACGTAGCCGGACCGAGCGCGGACGTCTGTGTCTAGAGGTATCCCCATCTGCTTCGCCCGGGAATACAGCGACTCAAAAGCCTCGATATCGCCCCGGTTGGCGCACATGTCGAGCATCGGGCCGAACGTATGTATATTGGGGCTCATGCCAGCGTCCAGGGCGTTGTTGAAGGCCTCGAGCGCGCCATCGAGGTCGTCCGCACGAACGTAGGTAAGGAGCAGCGTGTTCCAGATCTGCAGATCCGGGGTGATTCCAAGCTCTGAGCGGATTCGGCGGAACGCTGCTAGTGCACCCCGGACATCAGCTCGTCGGGCTTGCACGTAGATTAGAGATTGAGCCTGCTTGGCAGTGACTCTGTAGTGCTTCTGCCACTCGGCGAAATACTTGTCTACACTCTCGACATCGCCGTGATTAGCGTAAATGATCAGCAGAGACTGCAGGATCGGGATGGAGAGCGGTTTGCCGGGGTAAAAAGTGCGAACGTCCTGTACCACATCCGCCACACGGTGCCAGCTGTCGTGGTTTCCATGGGCGGTGATGACACCGGTCAGCATTGGCAGCTGGGGCGGCAGGGTTCTGAACCGATACTTGGGGTGATCGACACGCTCGTAGAGGTACCACTGGCGATATCTACGGTAAAGCTCGAGATGGATCTTCCGCTGGTTCGTGTAGGCACGATAGCGGTCCAGGTGCATCATGCTGTTTATAGCGTAGTCGTAGCTCGCATCTGGGGGTATCCCAAGGGCGGTGATGTCCTCGAACAGCTTGGTGAACCAGTCCCAGATCTCGTCTTCGTTTGGCTTGCGCACGTTCAGGATCCGATCCATGACGTTGGCGAGAAAGCTCTGCACGAAAGCGATGTAATATTCTCTCTTCTTCGTAGTCCCTTCTATGAGCTCATCTCTGTTTTCGCGAATGTACACAAGAAGGGACTGGACGTGCTCCTTGATCTCTGGGAGCCGGGCGGTCTCATGCCAGATCTCCGGCAGCGTCTGCTGCCCCCAGCGAATGCGGTATGTTGTTCTTTGCTTGTTTGTGCTGTACCGACTTTCCCAGACATATTCGAAAAAGGCACGGAAAGCAAGGTCCCACTGCTCATCAGCAACGAGGCGACGCAGCAGCACGTCTGTTCCAAGATCAGGCACATGTTCCTCGTGTTCTACAAAGCGCCCTTTCAAGACTGCAGCACGGTGCAGCTTCATTGCCTGTCCAATGTTTCGCAGGGCGATGTGGGCGATGATAGCGGCTCGAAACGATGACGCTGTTCGCGCTGGGTCGGGCAGCGTCTCGAACAGCTTTACGACACGCGTCGGTATGGCAGACTCGACGTCTTCGATGAGGTACTCGAGGAGCGAAATGATCACTTCAACATCAGGAGGTGATGCCGCGGGGATGGCGTTGTACAGCTGCCACGCCAGCTCCTGCTTCCCTGGCTCCTGTCTGCGCAGCAACTCGTCCAAAGATTCTTGCGCAGATGACCCCATCAACCGCTCATGCATCTCCCGCTTCGCCTCTTTCGCCTCTGCAGCGTCTACAGCCTCCAGCTCCCCAGTCTCCCTGTCGAGATCCAATTGCAGATTCGTAGGAAACCGTCGAATAGTGCCATAGCTCCGAACCGGCGTGCGTTGCAGTTGCTGTCGTCTGACATCTTGAGCGTCACTCCGGACAGAGAGCCTCCTCAGCAGCGCGAGGGTTTGCTCAGGGTACAAGAAGTCCAGCGGCGCCCCCTCGCTGCTCGCTGCAGACGTCTCAGCACCATTGGATGCTGGGTTGATGGCCCACCATAGTGGCAGACTCAAGTCGCTTGCACCGTGGTGCCAGAAGGTCGAGTGCAGCTTGCGGCGACTGCGCAGAGCTGGTTTGGGGGCGCGAAAGAGCTGACGGCCGCCGGTTTCAAGGCATGACGAAGCGCGCTCGAGCATCACCCGGAGCCCAGACTGGAGAGGAGAGTGGTGGGAGCTGGAGTGATATGCAGTTCGAATGACGGCGAACAATAGCTATCTCGATGCTCGAGATGCGGCGAGGGGCGGTCGATCAAGCAAGACGGAACTCCAGCAATGCAGATAGGCAAAGGAATGAGAAACTCGTACAAAAAGAAAGACTGCGCTGCGGCGTGGTGGCAATGGCGCGTGCGGTCGTCTATGACCTCTAGACAAATTCTAGAAACGCGATGTCAGGCGACTTTGGACCGTCCGGCCATCTTCCGAGGTTTGCCCGCGACGACACCGTACTTGCTACCCCACACTCGAGCTTCAACCACGACGCCCCCATGGACCTCACAAAGTACGTCGTCGAGTACCGCGAGGACGCCTTCCTGCTGGGCGACTACAGCACGTACCGCGCCCAATTGACTCGCCGCCTGCGCATCGTGCAGAAGAAGCTGGGTCGCGCGACCCCCAAAAATGCCAAATATGCTGCAAAGGCCCCAGTGACGGCCGAGGATATCTCGAAAAACATTGAGTGTGTACTCTTGGGATTGGATGGGGATATTCGCTGATAGCCAAGGTTCCTCCACATCCTCCTCCTCACGTCTGAGCGAGCATGGGCGCACGCAATGGCCATGAAGGCCCTCCACTCTGAGGACAACGCCGACAAGAACATCACCGGCTCGACCCGCCAGCACATCATCTCGCGGCTGCACAAGGCCGTCCAGAGCGCCAAGGAGGTCGTCACGCTGCTGTCAGACTCGGCCAGCGGCGCCACAGAGACGGACGTGCTCGAGGCCAAGGCATATGTGTATTCTCTTGCCGGCGCGCAGGAGTTCGAGAAGCAGGCCGAGGGCGTCAAGGCCAAGAGTGCCTCTCCCCAGCGCTGGGATGCCTGTTTGACAAACTTCGCTGCGGCCAGGGTTCTGTACAGCGCTCTGCACAAGGCCACCAAGAAGGACCTGTTCAAGGACGTCCTCACTGGTACCATTGACCCCAGCATCCGCTACGCCGCCTACCAAAACCGCATCCCTCGCACTGTTGGTGTGCCCGTTGTTGCCAGGAAGTACTTTCCCAAGGACGAGCAGCTCTCGAAGGCAGTGCAGAAGGTTGATGCTTCAGCGCTGCAGGAGGAGGAGGCCACGGCGTCGAGTAGGTCTTCTGACTGGAAGTGACATTCAGATACTAATCTTTACAGGCTCCCAGATCACCTGGCGCGGCCGCACCGCCAATATCGTCGATGCTGCCATTGGCCAGGCCCTCGCCTCGATCGAGTTTGCATCCAGCAACCTCGACCAGTCCAGCGCATCCTCGCCAAAAGACCGTGCCAACGCCTACGACGACATTCTCATCGCAAGCCAGGACGCCGTCGACGCTACAAGGAGAGCCATCGAGGAGCTGGAGAAGGAGGGCGTCGATGAGGGAGATGCGCGCATGCAGGATCTGCGTGTCACCAACCTCGCCGTAAACTACGACCTGATCTCGTGGCGCATTGGCAGGAACAGAGTGCTCATCGGCACAGACGACGGCCTCGCATTCGCACCGAACCCACCCCAGAAGCCTAGGCGGCCGCGCAAGGACGGAAAAGAGTGGGCCGAGCGTGAGGAGCCTACAGGACGCAAGCTCGCCAGGCTACGAGAGCGCGTTGCTCTGTACGACGCCATTCTGCAGAGCATCGACTCGATCAAGGACCTCCGTGGTGCAGCCCGCGACACCGGCTTCATCGCCGAGCTCGACGGCCAGCGCGCCTACTTCCAGGCCTTGAAATGCCTGAACCTCTCCCACTCGCACGCCTTCCTCGCCGCCCCAAAGCAAGCCCTCGCGCTCTGCAGCCGCGCCCTCTCTCTATCCAACCAAGCAGCATCAGCCCCAAACTCAACACCCACCCCCTCGACCGCCACCAAACTCGCCGTCTCCGCCCACCAAGCCTCAACCCTAAAAACCACCCTCGAAAACCTAACCTCCCACTACCGCGGCGTCGTCGCCCTATCCCAGCTCTCCGCCACCTCCAAAACCGGCCTATCCAACGCCGCCCCTGTCGTCGAGCGCCTAAACGAGTACCCATCCTCCGGCTCCGTCGACCTCAAGAACCTCGTCACCTGGCCGCCGAAGCTCAAGCCCGTGCCGGTCAAGCCGCTGTTTTTGGATGTTGCGTGGAATTATGTGGAGTACCCCGGGAGGCAGCAGGCCAAGCAGCCTGAGCCTGAGCCCGAGCCGGTGGAGGAGATGGAGGAGGAGAGGCCGAAGGTTAAGAAGGGGTGGTTTAGCTTTGGGCGGTAGGTGGATGGTAGAATTGAAAAGTAGAGGAATGGAAATTTGTTGTGGTGGAGGTTTTGTGCAGTGTATGTGTTTGATTGTGCTACGTGATTTCCCCTGGTACTATACTCATTCGCGGCGATCTCATGCTCCTTGGTTGGCAGATGTGGTGTGGATATGCTATGGATACATGCATAAGTGAGATCTGGTAGAAGCAGAGGAAGTTGTCTGCGCACTGTATGTTCTTGTGTGTTAAGTTTTTTGTTCTCTTGCTAGATTGTGCTCATCCGCGTCGTTGTTTTAGGCTTTTCAGGTTCTTGTGCGTTTGGTATCTATGCTTCTCTTGCTAAACTTGTGCTCATTCGCGTCGTTGCTTCAGGCTTTTTATGTCCAAGGATGTGCTGTTCTAGATTGTAAATAGACGAACGAGCGAAATCTGGCAAGAGCAGAGGGAGTGTTTGTACATTATTGGTCTGCTCATTTGCGTCGTTGTCTCATGTCTTGTAGCCCTTAGTTGTAGTGCGGACATGCTTTAGGTAAATGAACAAGACAGGTCTGATATGACCAGAGCAGGGTGTTTGTGCGTTTTACATTCTTATAATGTGTAAGTGCCTGTCTGCTAATATTGTGCTCATTTGCGTCTTTATTTTACTGTTTTTACGTTGGCAGACGTAGTCTTCTATGTTATACATACTTCTTTATCTTGTATAGATGACTAAAAGGAGATCTGACAAGAGTAGAGAAAGACGTTTGTGCATTTTGTATTCGTGTGCTATGAGAATGCCCTTCTACCGACGCCCCCATTCCCGACGTTGTCTCTTGCTTCCCTCTTTCATTCTTCGGCCCAGATGCTTCGTGGATCAACGTATTCGTCGACGTACGAATCGGGCTCTTCTTAGAGCTCAGGATCACTGCCAAATTCCTCCTGCAATTTGATTCCTGGTGTCTCTCTGCTTACCTCGGACAGAGGAGGTTGTTCCTGTGCGGGTTGTGTGGATTTGTCGTCTTTGGCTGCCAACCTGAGTGCCTCCTCCCTCTCCTCGACGGCCATGTACCCGTGAGGGTCATAGACCTCATCGACTGCTCCGCGGGCGGATAGAAGATCTGCGATGTCAGTGTAGCCTCTACTCCTGGCGTAATTGAGTGGTGTCTGGTAAGTCCAAGACCAACTACCGTACATTCTCTCAATGAGATAACCCACCGTTACAGAGTCCAAACCGAGCAGAAGTCGCAAGAGGTCGATGTCTCTCTCCCTTACTGCAATGGGTATCAAGTACGTTCGCCCAAACTTCTGTGATATATACACATCCTTGTAACGGTAGCCTTTCATCTTGAACAGGAACTCTCCAAGATGTGTGCGTGTCTGAATGCTCGACCAATCGAAGTTTGCGTTGGAGTCTCGTTCGATGTACCGAAGTATCACTCGGACCACAGGCATGCTTGTATCCCAGTTCCAAAACGCTTGAAATAGAGCTCGATCCTCTTTGGCTCCGTGTTCCAGCAGGGCTGTAGCAATGTCGACTAGACCATGCAACACCGCAAGTGATAAAGCTGTTCGGTCCTCAGGATCCTCCCAAGAGATATTGATTCTTTTACAGCGCAGTAAGATCTTCACAATCTCTAGGTTGCCCATACCGACCGCGAGCTGTAACGCGGTTTCACGTTTTCGCCAGCTGTTCTTTGTCGTGATGTTGACATCGGTAGATGCAAAATCGACCAGCACTTGCACAGTCTCGGCATCCCCACTCTCTACCGCGTTTTTGTGAAGAGCAGCCCGTCCGTAACGATTCCTCACGCTGGGACAAAGACCAGGTTCGTCTTCGAGGAAAATTTCAACTATCGTTTTGAAGCCCAACTTTGCGGCCTTCTGGAAGGCGAGAGGTATTTGGTCGTTGACCGCACGCGTGTGTCTCAGTAGCCATTGCACGCAAGATACCCGATTATAGGCTGTCGCAGTGCGTAAGGGACAGTCTTGATATGTTTGACTGCCGGAGAGGGCAGCTGGGCAGCATACTCCGAGCATTTCGAGTATGCAGAATAGGCCTCTCTTTGCGGCGTCAACTGCCATCAGTCGAGCAAGACTTTGCCTGATACCTTCGAGGATGTGGTCCCCCTGCTGACCGACTGACTCATGAAAAAGGGACTGAAGGATGCACTCGGCAGTTCCTCTGTCATTGGACCGAGTCGCTAGAATCGCAAGATTCGCTATATGTGCCCATGCTTCGTTGCTCTCCAATTTGGTCCTACGCAAAGGGCCGGAGAAGTGCTCCACAAGTCCTGTCTTCACCCTTGTCATGGAATCCTTGATGACGGGCGATCTGAGTAGCAACTGACAACATCCCAAACTCTTCCCTCCGATAGCCTCCTGTAATACCGAGCACCAGAAGGAATCCGACTTTTGGTTCCAGCGGGGCGAATCAAGTTCTAGTATGGCACGGGCAACTTCGTCCTGGCCAGCGCGTGCAGCACAATGCAAAGCGGTATGCCCGTCGTCTGCTTGCGAATCGATCTCGACACCTGCATTTAGAACTTTTCGAAGGACTACTAGATCGCCCGTACTCGCGGCTTCCATAAGATCCAGCCAAGTATATCCAGGCGACGCTTCTGTGTTGTCTCCATTGTTGATCGATGTTACTTGTCTACCTCCAGCCAACTGCTTCTTCTGGCTCAAGCCTTTGCTGGAGATTCTGTGGATGTTCTTGACGTGTTGGGCAACGTTGTCTCTCCTAGTAGCCTTGAACGGACACTGAAGCACTGGACATTCGAATTTGGCGTTGCCAACACGATGACGTGCTCTCACATGTCGATTCAGATCAGCGCGAAGACCAAAACCTCTGTTGCAATGCTCGCATTCCCAAGGCTTCACATGTAGTTTGACGTGCTGACTAAGCCCGATTAGATGGATGACCAGTCTTGACTTACTTGAATCGTCCAAGAGCGTGGAACGTTTATTTGCAATCAGTGCAAGTGTACAGCTCTTTCGAAGCCATTTCATGTAAGACGATAAGGAGCGTTCAAGAGGATTTAGACATAGAGACGGTTGCCGCACGTACGCAAGGATATTGTATTACACTAGAGAGGGCGTAGTATCGCGGTCTGATTCGTCACTCAAACGTGACGCCTATCCGTACCCTTCCACGTTGATCATGTCGTCCCCCTCTCAGTCCACTTCTTCGTCTTTCGATTCACACCAAGCTACAGCAACAAAACTCTGAAAGACCACTTTTTACATTCTGATCTACATCGACCGTCTATCACAAGATGTCATACCCCTACACTGCGCCTGCTTCGGCCGCGACTTCCGATCCCACAGACGATATCCAACTCCGGGGCGACCCTTTGTAAGTCCTGTTTTTTTTAACATCCCTCAGACATACCTTTTCGCACTGCGCTGGACTAGCACCGACAACCCAAGCGGGAGCCTACCCCAGCAACACCGGCTTGCACTACGCCCCTTCAATGACCTTGGCGTATGCAGGCTTCAGCCAGTCGGATGCCGTTCCCTAATACCAGAATACTTCGTTCCACAACGAGACTGGCTCTACCATTGAGCCTGGACTCGAGGATCTGTCCACATGGCGTGCTTCGGACAACGAATACGACGTCAACGCGAATTTCCACGCTTTTGCGCTGCCAGAGCAATCCGCACCCATTGAGCAGGGTTCCAATCTGTAGAGCCAGCCTTCTAACCCGTCAATACCAGCTTCCCTCATCGTCAATGAATCCCGACATTCAGTCGCTATCATCTCAAGCATTTGGTCACATCCCCATGATGGGTGACGAGATTCAGCCTCGTCGTCTGCCCACTCTTGCGCTATCGTCAGGCTAATGCAAGGCCAGCCCATCGTGCACAGACTGTTTGCCTGCTTTGCCTGCTTTGGCTTGCTGCGCTCACTATGTCGAGTGAGTGGTTCTCGTCACGTGTCTGTGCCTTTTGCTTCCCTGGAGGGCACTGAAGGGCAGCGGGTCAGGGATTGGTAGGTCTAATTATGGGGATCTATCTGAAGGATGATCACAATCGTCGTACGTGTTTCGTTCTGTGAAAATCAAGAAGGAATGATGTTGCTTTCTGAAAATAGCTGTCTTATCGTACGTTCTTCTAGGATGCTTTTCGTGCTCGTTTTCAAGATTGCTAAGAACGTGCTAAATCTCGTCGTTGTCTCTTGCTTGTCCTTCCAGAATCGTGTACATTTGGCGTATCAGAATCTTCGTCATGAGTACTGATTTGTTTGTCAACGTACGAGTATGGCTCTGCTTCGAAGCCTGCACGGAAATCGGAGTTGTCGTTATACTCGTCATTGGAGTCAGTGCCAGCGCCGTCTGCTTCCTGCTTCTCAACTTCTTGTACGTTGAGGGGCGGCTGATGCCTAGGCCTAACGTCGCATTGCTCCCAGATTCCATTGTTTTGGTCGAATTCTTTGGCGCCATGGGCGATGAGCAGGTCCGCGATCTCGGTGTGTCCTTTCTCTCGAGCGAGGTGAAGTACTGTCTTTGTGGAACTCTGGTAGTTTATTTTGTAGTTCCTGTTGATATCCTCGGGATTCCAGTCGTTACGATTGAGCACGAGCTTGACGAATGGAACGTCACCGATCTCGACTGCTAGATAAAGCAGCGACTTTCTTTCATAGGATCTCCAGAGTCTAGGGCCTGTTGACTCGATGCTTATGCGACCGCTTTCCAGCAGATGTTGTGTCAGCGTTCCTAACAGGGTAATCTCAGAATGATCTCTGCCTGAATCTAATCGAAACAAATAGTAGGCAAGTAGGGCTCGGAGAGTCTCGAGATGACCGCACCAAAAAGCAGCCATCAAAGGTGAGTGTTCGTACTCAAACCTTTCCAAAGCACCATCGTCCGTATTTGCCATGAGTAGTGCCTGGACGACGCTCGCGTGCCCTCTTGTCGCGGCCAAGTACAAAGCCGTCCGTCCTTGGCTGTCTTTAAAATTGATCTTCGCGGCCATATTCGGTATAGACAAGATGTATAGAATGATTTTGAGATGTCCACATGCAGCAGCTTCGTGAAGGACTGAAGTGTAGTTATACTCAAAGACAAGCGAGTTTGGAAAGCGATCCAGAAGTGCTTGGATCACCTCCAAATGCCCCTCTCGAGCGGCTACATTGACGAGAAGCCGTGCGCCGTGCGCCGTTATTTTCAGATTGTCTCCTTCGAAGAGCGATGGTAAAAGCATGTCCACAGCTTGCATCTTTCTGTTCTTGACAGCAAAGTAGATGGGTGCGCCCTGCGCTGGCTTCCGCCTACTAAGACTTCCTGGATGGTAGGTAAGAATTAAGTGGAGTCTCGGTAGGTGTCCAATCTTGGCAGCGGCTATGGCAAACGCGTATGCTTTTTAAGTAGAGTTGAGTGAAGTGAAGCTGTCCAATACGATGATCTTTTCCACCAGAGATGTGTCGCCGGTTCTGACAACATAATCCACAAAACACAGTCGGGACGTTGAGTTGGAAGTCCTGAAGTACCTGACAGTTGCGCCGGCTTCCAACAGTCTTGAAACACATTCGACGAACCACCAGCCGCTGCTTCGAACAGAGCTATCCCGCGTCTCTTGTTCTCTATACCTAGTCGAGCACCGTTGCGGATCAAATAGTCAATGGTCGCACTCTGGCCGGCATGAGCGGCGCAATGTAGAGCGGTGTTGCCGTCTTGAGCCTGACAGTTTGCATCGATTCCCGTGAGCAGCAGGCTCTCTAGTGCCGAGATATGACCAGATCGTGCTGACTGCCACCAATCAAAGATAGTTTGCGGCATGAACAGGACGGGATCAGAAGGCTCCGCCGTGTCGTTGCTCCAAGCTTTCGCGACTCGTGATTTCTTTTGACGTTGCGCATCGAACTCATGTGGATGGTCGCGTCTCAGATGTTTTGAAATGTAGTCTTTCCGCACGAACACACGGGAGCAGCCTGGTACGTTGCACCAGAATCTTGAATTGCCTATACGATGTCGAGCCCTGTTATGCCGACCAAGGTCTGCCCGTAAGGCGAATCTTTGGGAGCACGTCTCACATTGGAAAGGCCTGGTGTGAGTCTTTTGATGTTGACTTGAGGTCCCATCAGCGCGAGCTCTCATGCACCATGAAAACCGACTCACTTGTATTTCCCAAGGGTGTTGAACGATTTCCCACATTCGACGCATCTGAATATCTCCTGGGACGCCATGGCTATAGAGACCTGCTGATTCCGATGTGAAGTCAGTTCTTATGGGAACAGAGGCTAAGCTCCGTAAAAGGAATGGCCAAAGGGCAAGCATCGACAGGGATTCTCTCTTTCTGATTGGTCTGTTGGCAATCCTACGAGCCTCAGCTGCATTCATGTATTCATGAATCTAGCCCATCCCCTTGATCTTCCACTCAAAAATGTCCTCTTCTCTTGCTACAACACGAACCACAATCACCAACCCACTCAACATAGCGAACAACATACCATGCTCACACACGACCACTACACCATGAACGACGGTCAGCACGCTGCTCCCCTGTGTAATCCTGCGGACTACGCCCAACAGTCTTCGCAGAGCTGGCCTTCCATAGTGTCGAGCAGCTCCGTGATCAAACCCTGGTAGGCTCTCTTTTTTTTTTTAACATCATGCAGTTATGCCTTCTTGCATGCGACATGTCCCCTTGACTTGCACTTGTGCGGCCCGCAAGGTCTCGGGTCGGATCCTCTGACCCAGTCATTCGAAGTCCATCCTGGATCCGCCCAGGTGTACAATCAGCCCTCTTAAAACCCTGTGCCGACCAATGGAGGCCTTCATTCCGATGTGGATTTGGCCCAGCAGGGTGAGCAATTGTCCAGCCAGAGCTCGCTTGCTGCCCATGAAATATTTTCGCAACCGGAAGTGTCCTTGGGTAACACCACCCGCGAGTCCAACACTTCCCATGAAGAGATAGCAGGCCCCTTTGATCAGAGTACTTTGGAAGTTGGCAATGAAGCCTTGACGAGCTTCAACACACCAGGATCGATTCCTGCGGTGGCTGTGCAACCATGGGACCTAGGTTCTACACAGCCAATACTTCCCACAGTGGAGGCAGTAGTCATGCAGAGGACTGACGGTCAGTTCTTCTGCTCTCGACTTGGGTGCGATGCCAGCTACCCTAGCATTGGTAACTGTCGCCGTCACCTCAAGAAGTACAACGGTCCTTTTTTCCGTTGCGAGCAGTACGGCTGCCGCATGGAGTTCTACAGGCACGACAAGCTCCGCGGCCACATGAAGCAGGGCCACGGCATCGCCATCCCTCCCCCGGGAACAGGCGCCGTCAGAGGCGCGGTGTTAGTGGTCAGTAAGCGAGTTTGCAGCTGAAGCTGCTTTAGTCGGCCGGCGGGTTGACTGGGTTTGCACTTGTCCTCTGTTCCTTTCGCGTTGATTTGATTGTTTTCGTTTGCAGCAGATGACTAAGTAACAAATAATGGCGTTCGGCATCGTCCTTGCTAACCCATGATGCAGTGAAGTCGTGACGATAGCGTAAAGCTAATCGAATCCGGGTTTAGTCTCCGGTCTATCTTTCGACGTCTCTTCTCATCAATATCTCATTAAGACTCTTCATCATCCATCGTCAAGAGCTGCGAAACGAAGCGTGAGCAGAGCCTCAGCCTTGCCCGCTCACCAATACTACGCCACAGCCCAGCCTAATGCAATGCAAGCCAGCTCATCACGCGCGCCAAGTTTGCCTTGTTTGCCTTGTTCGCAGCTTTGCGGCCCACCACATAAGATTGGTGCCCTGAGGGGCAAAGGATTCGTTGAGCTTGCCCTCTGTTGCCCTCTGTTACACGTCACAGGAGGAGCTAGACCAGAATCTGGTACGTCTGGAGAAAGGTATCACGTGACACTCGTTAATGGACAGTGGCAATGAATGGTCACTGCATGAGACCAGCCACGAAGGGACATGAGTCCTCGCCAGAATCGGAGCCGTCGAAAGATAGCATGGTTCTCTCTTGCAATTGAGTACATTCTCGAGCCGGAGGTCAAGTGCAAGTTTTGTATTACCTGGTTGGGAGGCTTTCTTTAACATCGCGAGAGAGGTCCCGGCATTGAAGTTCATTCATATATCGCCATGAATTTTTCTAGTGCACATGATGCCCGCCAGTAGTATGTTCCGTCTGCCGACGCTGTCATCATCCATGACTTTGTTCTGGTCATTATAAGATAATTGAAGAATAAGTAAGATCTTTTAGCGGCACAGAAAGATGTTGCTGTGCGTTATATGTCCTTAATCAAATTCTATGCAATGTTTTCTTCTCAATACTGTGCCCACTCTTGTCGTGCTTATAGCTATCACTTTTCGAGTCGTCGATTTCATTGCTTCGTGGACTAAGGTTCACGACGATATATGAGTGAGCCGTTGCCGTCGCTGTGGTTGTAAGAAGTAGAGTGCTTAGGGGTATCTCTGCTCGTCCTTAACGGTGTTTCGCGTGGTTCACAAATCCTGGGTTTAGCGCGAGTTTGAACCGTGGGTCAGTGAAAGCACCGCACGTTTTTCCAGTCATCCGGAAGCTTAGGTTTACTGCGAGTCCCCCAGGTAGCCGGAAATAAGTAAAAATTAATCACAGTTAGTTCCTGTTCCCCTACGGCTGTCGCAATCCCACACCATCGCACCCACACACGCGACCCTTGCAATCGCAGCAGTCATATACGATGGACGAAA
This sequence comes from Didymella arachidicola, assembly GCA_016630955.3. Classification (NCBI taxonomy): domain Eukaryota; kingdom Fungi; phylum Ascomycota; class Dothideomycetes; order Pleosporales; family Didymellaceae; genus Didymella; species Didymella arachidicola. The sequence continues at coordinate 513,145 of CM050000.1, read as the reverse complement.
CCCCTCCTGATGTTGTCCCTGAATAGTTCCCGCACCGGTACTGTGAACCTACTCTGTGCATGACAGAGGATGAGATCCTGCGGTTTCGCACAATCACGACACTTCTCGGTCACACCTATGCCATCGACAAGGCTATCACCGATAGGGATTTTGTGCTAGACTACCCAAATACATATAAACACGGTACTGTCAGCAAGGCCTATCGATGGCTGGCGAACTTGACAGATCTGCTTCTCCGTCACCACGAGATCATTGCTGTAACACCGATTGCCGACTCCAAGTCGATATTTATCGCAGAAAACGAAGAAGCCATTAAAAATAGCATAGATCCTTGCGATTTGCTCGCCAATAATCATATGAAAGACGAATATCCAAAGCTGCACGGTCAAAAATTCCCGACGTGTCAAGCTCTCAAAGCAGAGATCCACGGATGTGTCGAGATAGGCATCGGCCATTCGCCAGGAAGATACCTCTTATCCCGCACTTTAGTATCTCAAAATAGTAAGGGTGAGGCTACTGAAATACAATGTACGGACCTTATTCTTGGCGAACACAGTTGCATCCTACTCAATCCCATCAAGAACACCTACGGACCTGAACAGACCGATCACAGCGCCGAACATCTCACACTGTATCGCTACGTATTCATAAGTACGAGCGGCAAGATTTGGGACCGAGTAAAGCGCGGCGAGTCAAGAACAAGCTTCCTTTTGGGCCGCTTGCAGACTTCGCACGAGAGTCTACCATCGGATATTAAAGACAAAGAGGTATTGGAGGCGCCGAGTCATATTTTCGAGAACGAGATGAGTGCACTTCAGTCGATCGTCAACGTCTTAAGTGTTGACCCAGAATTCGACGCCGCGCCTTTGCAAGCTTGGGTCGATGCTCTCGATGATGAAGACCCTATCGTTTACGACACAAGAATGTTCCAGTATCTCTTGCAATCGGCAGTATCAAGATTAATTGATAATCTGAAGCGGATTATCAATATGAAGGCCAGTCTTCAACTTCAGTATGTGAAGGATAGGCTCAAGGACGGGTCTGACGAGCAGAGGGTCCATGATACGGGCACGCGTCTCGATCAAGCTGCCGATAAAGTAGTGCTTGCAGCTTACTGTATGTCACGACTCAAAGTCGAGAATCATCTGCGTATTATGCTGAAGAAAAATCTGAAATGGTTGTATGGGCTGCCATTCGATTCCAGCACCCAGGCCCTCACACACTTAGACGACCCCTCTTCAGATTCAACAGGATCACCGAGCGATGATCCTCGCATGTTACAAAGTCAAGAACAATTCCTGTTTGACAGCGACCCAGAGACAGACGAAGGCGAAGAGGCTGGCACCCAGATCTACGCTTCCGACTTCCACAATATAGATGTTAGCATCCGCAACAAAGACTTGTCAGAAGCTGGTATAAAGTTTCTTAACTTGATTTGTCTCCAAATGGTAGCGATGGAAAACTTGTCCTTCAGCTCCCGGAATCCTGTCAGACTGAAGGAGTTCATCCTGCAGGCGAACCTTGACAGGGTCAGGCACTACACAGACGAACCCGGCAAGAACATGATAAGTCTTAATGACTTGCTCAAAGTCATACGGAAAGACAACGGTGAGGTTACAAATGAACACGAAATTGACGATTTCGTGAAGCCTTGGCTGGCTGAACGGCACAGCCATCTGAGACCACACGTAGTCAACAATACCCCGATCCCAGTGCTTAAACGTGATCTCAGCAAGCCAAAGAAAGAAATGACAGACAATGAGCTCAAGTTAGCCAGGAAAGACTTTCTGAACCTAAAATCATACGAATACGACAACAAGCTCGCTTTCTCCGGAACTTCACACGCTGAAAGCCATCTAATGACCGCCACTCTCACAAAACTCCAAGGCGAGGACTTCGTTGCTAAGGAATCATCTCCAAAGGATAACTATCTCCTTCTGCCCCCCAAAGAAGCCATCGACGCAACGGAACCAGTCATCAGAATCCTACCCATCAGCAAACTATGCTGTCCCGCCTGTTTCGAGCTCCTCAAACACGTCCAAGACAAACAAGGCAAGAAGATCCTTCACCCCGGCCACGACTTGATCTGGACCGCAACTACCTTCCCACCTATACTACTGCGAGAAGCAGGGGTGAAGCTTTTGAACCATGCGGAGAAAGAGCTTCGTCGCCGCTTGACTAAGATTGTTTTAATAGGCAAAGCCGCGCGAAGAGCTTACAGCGAGACCAGCAGTGGTGATGAAAGCCCAGCGCCTGGTCTCGACCCTAAACCAAAGAGGGATAGTAATAGTATTGCAACCTCTGCGTAGCAGCGGCCAATCTCTCCTCGGCATCGCTAATGTTCCTCTGGGCTTCTTGGAGGGCGGCGGCGGCCTCGACCTTGGCGGCGGCAAGGACGCGGTCATGGTCTTCCTCATCGAGTAGCTGATTGACAAGCACCACACACCTCGACAGAGCAGAAGCCTAAGGGGAATAGGTCTGGCTAACGAATTCAATCCAGCAGGAAAAGAACTTCCAGCCGGCAGCAATCCTGCGAACACAGAACGCGCAGCAGCTGGACAGAAGAAGTGCGGCCAGAGCCAAATACTGAAGAAGACAAGGAAACAGGTGAAGAGTAGTGTTGGCTGGGGTGGGGGGGTGGGGGTGGGGGTGGGACACATCGTTGTTACTAGGTTTTTTGTCTTGAATTGATTGTGTGCGCCACGAGGAAGCATGGCGAGTCTAGGTACAAGTGCCTTGATATTGAATGCGACAGAGCCTTCTATAGTGCCGACAAGCTTCGTCGCCACCTCAGGCAGGGCCAGAAGGGACTGGAACTGTATGTATGTTGTCTGACAAAAGCACACGCTGGTGTTGGCTAAATTGTTGTAGATGATATGCGATGGTAGTGCATCACTGGTCAGTGGTGGCTAGTACCGTTACGTAGTCTGTAGTCCGATCAATTATAGTCTTCTCATTAGAGTACGCTGCTGTCTAGTATCAGCCCGTACTGGTTGTTGAGTGGGGACAACACCAAAGCCATGAGACATGCCAGTTGGGAATACCATTGTTGACCGATGGCTGAAAGTTCAACAGTAAATTTGGGTATCATCGCTATAAAACAATCGCGGCTGCACTAGCTCACGACGCCAACTCAGAAACCATACACCGGATCGACGTCCACCAAGTCGCTCGCCTCAGAGCCTCCACCTCCTTCGCATCCTCAGCCACCCGCCTCAGCCTCTGCGCCTCCTCTTCTGCGGCCTGCCAGTTGCCAATATCATCCTTCTCGTCACGAATAGCAATATCATTCGGCGCCAGCGCGGCCGACTGCTCAATCAGGGTGACAGCTCTGACGACATTGTCTCTCGCCCTGAGCAATCTCAAGCACCGCGCCTGTCTGTACAGCATCTTGCTCGTCTGCTCGTTGCTCGGCGTCCAGGTGCCATCCGCGTGCTGCGCGAAGAGCGCACTCGCTGTCTCGCACTTCCTCAAATGCACAAGGCTGCGTGCGCCGTTGCGCTCGACAAGTGGGCGGTTGAATATATGCTCATCAGCCATGTCGACTTGCAGAAATGCGGCACGAAGGAGATTCAACGTGAAGAATAGGTCGGCGGTTGCGTTGACAAAGTCTTCGCCGCCGGAAGCCCTGAGGCTGAGCCAAGACGAGCTGTGGCGCATGCGTTCAAGCGTGCGCATTGCGTAGTCCCAGGACTCGGCGGCGGTGTAGTACTTGTTGTTCTGCCACTGGCGCTTGCCCACGTCCATACCGGTGTGGATGGAGTCGAGTATGGCTTTAGGGTCTGTCCAGCGTGGCTGTGCGACTCGCGAGTTGACCGCCTTCGCAATATCGGCAGAGACCGGCCCGGTGATGCTGAGGTTTGTAATGCCGCGGAGGTGGGCGGCGACCGGTTCGAGAAGGTGCTGCTGAATCGCGGGTGAGAACAGTCTGGCGTGGAAGGGGTTGAAGGAGACGGTTGCGCAGATGGACAGGTGCTCGTTGGCTGCGGAGTAGACGCCGGTCATTGTGCTCTCGATGTCGAGCTCGCGGCACAGCACGGGCAGGTCAGACCGCAGCATCATGAGCTCGTGCTCGGAGAAGTTGGGGCGATTCGATGTCGCGGGCTTGGACAGAGTGAGGTGCATCATGTAGCCCTCGAATTGCTGCGCCCGGTGGCCCTCTGAGACGGTCGGGACCACCTCATCGCCCAGAAACAGTGTGTGGACATCGAGCCCTCGACAGGTCACGCGCACAAACTGGTTGCGTTTCATCATGTAATCAAAAGCCTCCTCGTGGATCTGCTTGTTCGCGCGCAATAAGGCCGTGGCGTTGCATTTGGCGGATCGCCTGGCCACTGCTCCTCTGCCATCTGACTCGAGCCCGTCCTCCCATGAGCACAGCAGCAGGTCGTAGATATTGTTGCGGATTTCACCTGGCAGGTCCAGAAAGCGAAACGGTTGCATGGACAGGGACGACATGTTGCAAGGTGTCGTGTCGCTGTGGTAGGTATGTCGCAATGGTAGTCGTGGATGTTGCAATGGAGGGTGTTGCAAGGAGAGTCGCTAGGGAGTCATGTAAAGTCGCTGGAATGTCGCTATGGAAAGGCGCAATAGATGATCTCGCACTTATACGCAAGTCAAGAACGGTACGTCGGTGAACTAAAGTCTTGATTTTTGTTAAGTAAGGACTCGGGGAAAGAGATTTCGTGTCAAAGCTCACGACGTGGTTTGGGGTGTTCTGGGCGATTCGCAATATTTTCGCACGTCGTCCGGGAGCACGTCTTCTCTTATGTCTCATCACAGACCTCGCCTAGTCCGCTGTTCCTGAGCTCACTGGCTGGGTTCTCGGTTCTGGCGGACGCACAGCCAGGCAACGAGGAAGGAGGCCGTGCGGAGAAATGAGGAACTGACGCTATGACGACAGGTAAGACGCGCTTGCCTCCAGCTGGGCATGGGGCTCCCGGCACCCGAGGCCCTCCCCCAAGGTTTTCCGCCGGGCAATCATTTGCCCTCGCGGCAGCACGGTGATCGCTCGACCTCAGCTCGGAGAGAGGAGATCTCCTGGGAGATCGTTCGGGGTGACTTTACGTAGCACAACCGATCTCAAACAGAGTTCACAAGCTGCATTCAAAGATGGAACAGGGGTCACGGCAATACTCCCGAGTTAAAAACACTCTCACTCTGCCGTGAGGGGTACAGAAACAGTGGGCACGAAGGAGCCATAGAGAACGACGTTCAAGCCAGCGGTGAGCTTTAGCCGCATAAGCAGGTGACTTTGACCGGATCCGCACGGTGGTGTAGAAAGCGCAGAAAGGAAGTGTATCAAGCTGATTGCGACCAATCCAGAGTGAGAGAGTCAAGCTTTGTGGATGTCTAAAAGCGAGACACATCAAGTCAGGCACCGGGCGGATCCGCACGTGTCCGTGGGCAGCTCCCAGCGCGAGGACCGCGAGAACTCGAAATGATCAGATCAGAATCATGGTATCATTGCTCAACAGGCACTATTCAAACGCCATTAACACCTATATCGTTCTCATGGAACATAACCCGCCTAGATCTTGTACACAATGCCGCCAGAGTACATGATCTTGTTCCGCTCACTAAGCGTCTCAAGCGCCTTCTCAGCCTCGTCAGCATCGAAAGGCTGCCTTCCAGCTCCGCCGCCCAATCTTGCGTTGACAGCGGCAACGAGCGGCTCGACATCGGCAGCATCGTTTGCGAAGAGAGGGCCGTCGATGAGCTGACCAAGCGCGGTCTGGAAGACCTGCAGACGTGCGGATGTGAGGTCTTGCGACTCCTGCGAGTCGTCTTGTGTCGCTGGCAGCTGTGATTCGGGACGTGACGACGCAGCACTGATCTGTGATGAAGGGCCCGCTCGGGAGGACTGGATGCGCCCTGTTGTGCGCTGTGTTCTCGGGGTGACGCGGTAGAGCTCATCGTCGTCCTCCTCTTCATCGTCATCAGTAGGCGCCGGTGTGCGTGTTGTCGTTGTGCGTTGACTGCGTGTAGAAGGACCGCCAGTGCGCGGTGTAGCAGTCGCCTCCTGCTCATCGCCATCCTCGTTGTCGTCATCGGACTCACCCTCGTCGGTGGACATGGCATCAGGGTCACGAGCAGTCCTCCTGCGCTTGCGGCGGTCATCCTCAATGACTTCCTTGAACAGCGCAAAACGGAGAATCTGCTCAGCAACCTCCGCGTCCTTCTGCTCAACCCTCTTAGACAGGCGAGACTTGGCGTGCGCCGTCGACAGACGGATGAGTGTCTCGAGTGTACGGGCCGTGATGGGAGAGGTTCGGCGGGTACCAGAGTCGAGCTCGTCGTTACGCAGCGCAGAGTACGCTGCAACGATGTGGTCTGCAGCGCCCTTTGTGAGGATTGGCTTCTCGCGTTTGGCGTACTGGATGTACTTCTTGATGAAGGGTATGCTGAGGACGGTCTTGTTGGTTCCTCGGCCGACAGTGACAGTGACTCCAGAGTGAAGCATGGGGTTGAACTTCTCGTACACGTCTGTTGGGCGGTTGGCATCAACCTCGAGGTCGAGTCCTACACCCAGAAGCTGAGCACCGTCCTCGTGAACAGGCGCGCCCTCTTCTGTGCCAGCTTGGCGATAGCGGTGCATGCGGAGAACATGCTCTGAGATTTGTCGGTCGCGAGCGTCCTCAATATCGTCGGTGACAACGAAGAGCAAATCGAAACGGGAGAGGAGAGAGTCGGGAAGGGCGATGTTGCGGTGCGGGTCCTTGTGAATGTCGTACTGGCCGAAAATGGGGTTGGCTGCGGCAATGACACTGCAGCGAGCGTTGAGCGAGGTGTGGATACCGGCTTTGGCGATGGTCACTGTCTGCTGCTCCATGACTTCGTGGATGGCGACTCGATCGACGTCAGACATCTTGTCGAACTCGTCAATGCAGACAACACCACGGTCAGCCAGGACCATGGCACCAGCTTCTAGACGACGCTCGCCCGTCTCCTTGTCAGACGTGACGGCAGCTGTCAGACCGACACCAGACGAACCTCGACCGGTTGTGGCGATGGCAAGAGGTGCGGTGTTGAGGACGAAGCGGAGCAGCTGCGATTTGGCTGTCGACGGGTCACCGACCATGAGGATGTTGATATCTCCCCTTAAATGTGTTCCGTTCTCCAAGTTCTTCTCCTGTCCTCCCAACAGTAACAGCAGGATAGCCTTCTTGATGTAGTCGTGTCCGTAGATCGACGGCGCAAGCGACTGCGAGAGCAGGTCAAACACTCGCTTGGTCTTGGCGACCTTGTTGATGTTGCGGATATCCGTATCGGTGATGCTGACCTGGGCAATACCGCCGCCGGACTTCGAGGACAGGAGGATGATGTTGTTGGCGAGGATGAGCGTGCGGAAGGTCGAGCTGCCCGAGCCAGCGTTGCGGTTACCCAGCGAGCGGTAGATACCAACGAGCTGGATTCGGTCCCCGGGCTTAACGCGGTCGACGAGATCGTCGTCTAGGATAACGTCGACGGAACGTGGAAGCTGACCGGCAGGTGCGCGCTCGGGCATCTCCTGGATGGAGATGGTCTGGTGATCTCTGTAGATACAGTAACCGTACTCAGTGACGAGCTATTTCGTTAGCCTGCATTTCGCGGAACGTGCCTTCAGATACTTACAGGATTGCCCTCTTCGTCTTCTGTAGGGTATACGCTTGTGCTCGCCGCGCCTGTAGTCATTGTCTGGTCTCTGTACTCGCGGAAGTGGAACTTTTGCTTGTTCTCATTGTAGTGCACACTCTTGACTACCTTCGGCCGGACCAGCGATGTCTTTGTGACAATACCCTCCAGCGACACCATGTGGTTGAGCTGGTTGGAGCTGAGTGTGCGGGGGTTGCAGGAGTATTCGCCGAAGCTGCCAATGTAGGCGCAGTAGTATACGATGTCCGGGCCGGATTCATGCTTGGGGCGGTCGGTGAAGGCCTCGACGACACTTTTGAGTGCGCGGTCGAAAGCCTCTGCGAAGTCGAAGGGCTGGTTCAGGAGGCCGTCGGCCAGCTCGCGGTTGTGTGTTCGGATCTCGTCAATGCTGACCTACATATTGTCAGTCTGTGCTGCTGCATGCGATCGACGTCTGACCCACTGTAAGTCTCCTCTGGCCTCTGTTCAGCATCACAAGGATATCTGGGCGGTAGCTGCGACAGTTAGTACTGCTTTGTTTACGGTCTTCTTTGCGCCGCATTACCTTCGCTGGGAGACGTCATCTGCGATTATTAGCGTTTGCACAGTCTGAAGATAGTCAGAGATACATACCTGGGTCCAGAAACTCCTGTGCGAGACGAATGCGCCTGCGCACTTCCTCGTCTCTGATCACCTCAGTCATAGTGCCGGCTGGTTATCTGTAAATGCGAACCGCAAGAATTGCTGTCTCGATCACTTCACAATGCAATCCAAGAGCGTCGAGCCGTGAGTATGGGGTATCTCGAAAAACGCACAGTCGTTGTTGACAGGGTGGAGAGGTGCATCGCACTGGGCAACGTCAAACGCGAAAGTCGCGCCTGCCATTTTCCAACGCGTCAAGCTAACCGTTTTCGGCCACTCAATCATCCACCCTCATCCGGCATAGTCTCGACTCCCAACCGTCTACAGATGCTGCGTCACTCATCTTCGTTCGAGGTCAGTTTATTTGATGCTGCTCTCTAGTCTTGCTCGACCTCAAGCAATCCTCCAGTGTATGAGGACGCTCCTTTCATGTCGCACCGCCATATCATTGGCATCCTCGTAGCCATTCGTACCCGCATCTCTACCACAGTTCAAACATAATGCGAGCGGGGATACATAGGATGCATATTTCCGTACCTGTGCGTGAGGTGAGATGAGCCTCGATGCGCGGAGATAATGGAGTTAGCTCCTCGAACGTCGACGTCACTCTTCAAAATCCGCTGTATGATCTCGACCCGTAGCGATCTGTGTTTCCATCGGCTGCCATTGGTTAACATGGTACTCTAGACGCTGCTGTCTGCGTGGCTTCAGCTTCGGGCTCATTGGCTCTTGACGTAAGACTAATATTGACGTAGGGCTGGACACTAGTTTCGAAAGACATAAGAAAGCCCCGCTGCTGTGTGCCACGCCGTACAAGATCGATGCAACTGCTCTCGAGATCAGTTACACAACATGGCACCCCGCGTGTTCCTCATCACTGGTACCTCCACCGGTTTCGGAGAAGAGCTAGTCAAGGTTGTCCTCAAGAATGGCGACTACGCGGTGGCTACCGCTCGTAACAGCTCGAAGCTAAAGTTCGATGGCGCAAACGACACCAATTCTCTCATGGTAGATCTCGATGTCACCGACAAGAGCTCGATCGATAAGGCTTTCGAAGCTGCGGTCAATAGATTCAAGCGCGTCGATGTTGTTGTGAACAATGCCGGCTACGGATTGAGCGGTCCTTTTGAGACTCTCTCTGACAGCCAGCTCAGAAAATAGATGGACATCAACTTCTTCGGATTGATCGATGTCACAAGAAAAGCTTTGGAGACGATGCGGGAGCTCAAGACGGGTGGCGTCATCCAGCAAATTACCTCCATCGGAGGCCAGATTGGTAAGCTCAAACGTGGTAGTCTGAGAACAGCAACTAATGAGACAGGTGTCCCTTCATTCTCGATCTACTGTGCGTCCAAGTGGGCCGTGGAAGGCTTCACAGAAGCGCTGTCGAAGGAGCTGAAGCCTGAGTGGGGCATCAAGCTTACATGCATCGAGCCCGGAGGCTTCCGAACCGACTGGTTAGGACGCAGCATGGAGTTCGGCGAAGTCAAGAACGAGGCTTATGACCACATCGACCCGAAGGAGAATGCACAGAACAGGCATCACACCCAGGCCGGTGATCCAGAAAAGGCAGCTAAGGTTTTCTACGACTTAGCCGTCATGAAGGATCCCCCTCTCCGCTGTGCTGTCGGCACGGACGCGTTCAAGGCTATGACCAATAAGGTGCAGACAACGAAGGAGAACGTGGAGAAGTTCAAGGACTGGTCCAATAGCACAGACGTTGATGGCTACCAGGCTCCCAGCTGAGCAGTCTAGCACTCCTGAATGAGGTCAAGGAAGAACACGAGCACATCGCTCCATGAGCGGTCAGCGCTATGGATGCCTCAACCAACGAGATGTTTCATCCAATGGCTGATTGTTGGTCCAGATTGAGACCACAACTCGTGCTCGTTAATGCAGAGTGACATCACTTCGCCAGATCCTGGCTCATCTTATCTCCTTCTTGGGACAGCTGATTTTTTCGGGCGGCATGGCGCCCGAACAGGCGTTCGTACGACGATGCTACCGCTGTGATCACAGCCACGTTGCGCCTTACCCGCGCCTGTTGCGTCCTGTCGGTCAAGTCCCGAGAGTCCTCCTGACCACGCGAAATACAAGCAATGAGCTCTTCGTAACGCCAATCACCGTTAAAGAACATCAACACAGTGTACGAGGCTCGACGGTCACAATCTATTCTCTACGCTATAGTAAGCTCTGCGTCACAGCTCTTGCACAACACCACGACGTCCGATCCATGGCACCATCTACGACATCGCACGTGGCACTTTTGCGTAGCCTCAGGAGTGGCCGTCAGCCCTTGAATACTTTCGTGTGACTCGGAGAATCCACAGCCGAATACGACTACCTACAGCTGTAGCCCAGCCATTGCCTCGAACACCCTAGGAAGTCGCAAGTCATTGAAGCATGAAGCTGATACCTACGCAGTCCATATCGTTGCACGGCGTGGCAATTCCGTTCCTTTCGGCGTCCGGCGAAACCGCTAGCTTTCAATTACACTGGCCTGCAACCCGGGTTGGCCTTTCAGACTGTGATGAACTCCGGCTGATTGTATGCTCACGAGAGTACTCTGGGCACCTCATGACTGAATGAAGGTCTCATCACAAACCGCGGGGCTTACCTTTAGAGCCGAAGTCAGATTCACAGCCAGGTTAGCGCCAGCCAATCGAAAGCTATCAGCTGTACCGCCAGTCTCCAAAATGTCCAGTTACAGCCGATCCCCGCTATAGTAATTCACATACTACGAGAACAACACCATCGTTCACACGTCTTGGCGACAGCTTATTGCTCCACAGCGTCCATCAATACTGCGCCAGTGTTCACAGCAGCACAGCGACTGACCCGGCATGACCCTGCTTCCTCGAAGTCGGGGTTATAAGATCTTGATGATAGCTTCGATGCCTTCGCCTTCTTCATTTGTTCGTTGCACCATATGCGGCGAGTACATTTCAAACATACGTCCAAATCATCCCAGTCCAAGGCCTTCCCAATGCTCACAGCCATGGGTATCTCAACACTGGTCACGCTTGCCACTTTCTTGCCTCTGCTCTTTCGCTTTGGTCTAACTGCACCACTCCCTGAAGGTGACACGACCATTTATTCCCCATCTTCGCTTTACCCTGACCCATATCCATGCTCTGGAAATAACTCCGGGATTCATGATCCCAGTATCATGTATGAGGACGGTACATACTGGCGCTTCTCAACGAGCGGCAATATTGCTGTCGCTACTGCGCCATCGATGAAGGGTCCGTGGAAGTACCAAGGCCCTCTGCTCCCTCAAGGCACCAAAATTCATGTTGCTGATGGTCAAGATATATGGGTACCCTATTTGAAGTCTCAGCAGCGAAGTGTATGATAACTGACAGCTCAAAAGGCTCCATCGATATCCAAGTTCGACAATCAATACTACATGCACTACTCCGTTAGCACCATGGGCTCGCAAGCCTCCCAAATCGGCGTGGCAACCGCCCCCTCGCTGTCCGGTCCTTGGACAGACCAAGGCTCTCTCAATCTGCCCAAGCACTCGGGCTACAACCTCATCGATCCTTACGTATTCCAAGACTCGCCTAGCGGTACCTTGTACTTCACGTTTGGGTCTTACTGGTCTGGGATTCAACAGTTCTCACTGCCGTCGCACGAATACCTGATGGCTGTTGATGGCGGTCTTGGCCGCGTAGATGAAATTCGTTCCATCGTCACCAACACATCAGACGCCGCCGCAGTCGTTGAAGGTGGCATCACCTTCAAAAACGACAAGTACTACTATCTTTTCTTCTCAGTGGGCTTGTGTTGTAACACGCCGAAGAGCGGTCTGGCGCCACCAGGCGACGAGTATAGGGTCGCTGTGTGTCGGGCTGAAAAGGTCACGGGGCCGTATGTCGATCGTGACGGGAGAGACTGTCGACAGGCTGGGGGCTCCACGATATTGGCGAGTCATGGGGATGTGTATGCCCCGGGCGGTCAGGGAGTCATGAAGATGGAAGACGGGAGCGATGTGATGTACTATCATTATGTGAGACCGAGTATTGGGTACGACGCTGGCCAGTTTTTCTTTGGCTGGAACTACCTAGAGTGGAGAGACGGGTGGCCTGTCGTGGTCTAGGTGTTGAGTCGTGCTTTTTGATCGATAATTACTTCGAGGGGCGCAGATCTACGGCTGGCCAGCCAACGATTGGACAGGGTGTCTTCCTCGACTGAATGTTTTATAGACTTGCGTATTACGGCATTCGTATTCAGTATAAGCTATCTTTGTCAAGAGCCTACAAAGCCATATGACTCGTGACCTGCTGGCGCACATTCTGATTAGGACCATCAAAGGAACTCACGACAGCTAGAGCGCATCTGCGGAGGTCCCTCTGGCTCGCCGTGGCTCATGGTGGCTTGACCCGGGAGATGTGCGTAAGTGGAGATCTGGCAGAAAGCTTATTTCGAGCGGACGAAGCTTGGTACTGGATGTCGATTCCTGCACTCACAGCATCCGACTCATCCTAAGAACCGCCTCTGACGTACCGGCGATGAACAAAAGCATTTGCCGTATCTGTCCACGCAACTGCCTCTTGCGGCCGGTGTGGATGAACAGGGCAGAGCTCGCGTGCTCTAACCCCTCCATGCTCGAGGCGTCCCGCTAGTTCAATCACATGCAGCGACAAGATGATGCCGCGCAGGGATCAGAGCCGGAATCCGGGTGAGGTGGGATGAAGATCTGGAGACGTTCTCTGCTCTCATCGACCGCGCTCCAACGAACGACCTTGAGGATAGGCAGCACATGGAAAGGATACGAGAACTATGCGGCAGCGCGCTCAATTAACACATGAAATGGTTGCGAATCTCGTGGATCTGCCCTAGACGCGGCGCCAGCCTGAGTGTGGCTAAGTTCCTTGGCGCACGTAATCCGTTCTTTCCGCTCACGCATCGCTGCGGAGACTCCACAGGGAATACCGGTTTGCACAGTGCTACACCAGTGTACAAGACCGGTGCCTGCGCTGCGAGCTTCTCCACTGAAAAGCCTCACCCCTCAGCCTCTTTCCGCGCCTCAATCGTCGCATTCCGTCGTGGTCAGCTCCGTGCGCCTCAAACATGTCTGATGCGGGAAAGCAGAAGGGGCTGAAGAAGCTCTTTCACCCTTTCAACCACAAGGCCAGCGAGAAACTACAGGACCTGCAGGAGAAGCTGGAGCACACCAAACTGAGGGATGCGCATATCAAGGCGGTGCATGTCAGTCACAAAGTGGGCAAGTTCAAAAACCTGTTCAACACCAATCACCGCCACGACGAGGATCACGAGAAGGCCACAGATGCGAAGCGCACAAGAGTCGGAGAGAACCATCGATTTCATTCATTTGCGCCCGAAAGAGAAGGCAATTTGGTGAAGTGGTATGTTGATGGCCGCGATTACTTCTGGGCGGTTGCCGAGGCATTGGAGAAGGCGCAAGAGACGATCTACATTGCGGATTGGTGGTTATCGCCAGAACTGTTCCTCAAGCGCCCTCCTTTCTACAACCAGCAATGGCGATTGGATCAGATCCTCAAGCGCAAGGCGCAGGCTGGCGTGAAGATCTACGTTTCTGTTTACAAGGAAGTATGCAGACCCACGCTCTGACTACGCGCCAAGCTGACACGCTCAGGTCTCTGCTGCACTCACATGTAACAGCCAGCACACCAAAAAGGCTTTGGGTAGTCTTATTAAAGAGGGAGAGCCAGGATATGGCAACATTAACGTGATGAGGCACCCAGATCACAACGTGTTCGAGAACGCGTCAGATATGACTTTCTACTGGGCGCACCACGAGAAGTTCATCGTGATTGACTATGCAATAGCATTCATTGGAGGTCTGGATTTGTGCTACGGACGCTGGGACAACAAGCAGCATCCGCTGGCGGACGTGCATCCCTCTGGTATTCAGAATCAGATCTTCCCGGGCCAGGACTTCAACAACAACCGCATTCTGGACTTTGAAGGCGTAGAAGACTGGAAGTCAAACAAGCTTAACAAGCTCGAGTACGGTCGTATGCCATGGCACGATGTCGCTATGGGCGTCATTGGTCCAGCAGTGTACGACATCGCTGAACACTTCGCCCTCCGCTGGAACTTTGTCAAACGCGACAAGTACAAGCGCGATGAGCGATATGACTGGATTACCATGGAAGGACGAGAGGGCGAGGACGAAGATCTGATTGGAGTACAAAGACCCAAATTTCCAGTCGGTGACTACGTACATCACCCTCAAACGCCGCTTTCTCAGAAGAACCTCGACAACCGCGGCACCGTACATGCCCAGCTGGTGCGAAGTAGTTGCGACTGGAGTATGGGCATTCTGCCCGAGGAGCACAGCATTCAGAACGCCTACATCGAACTCATCCGGAACGCGAAGCACTTCGTGTACATTGAGAACCAGTTCTTCATCACCAACACGCGGAAAGATGACAGTAGTCCTGTCCACAATCAGATTGGTGCTGCGATCGTCGAAGCTGTTGTCAACGCCGGAAAAGAAGGCCGCAAGTTCCGAGTCATCATCATCATTCCAGCCATTCCAGGTTTCGCGGGCGACCTCCGAGATAACGCGGCCGCCGGGACTCGCGCCATCATGGACTACCAATTTAAGAGCATCTGTCGTGGCGAGGACAGCATCTTCGAGCGGGTAAAGGCGCAAGGCGTCGATCCGAACGAGCATATCTTCTTCTTCAATCTGCGATCATACGACCGCATCAACGTCACACCCACGCTTAAGAAGCGCGAAGAGGCTTCGGGGACGTCGTACATGGATCTCGAGCAGGCGGAAATCGAAGAGCTAGAAGCACCTCTCGAGGACGGCGAAGAAGCGAGAGCGAAGGCCAAGGAGCTCAGAAACAAGTTCATGGGCCAGGAAGTCGACGTCGGCAAGGGTGATCAGGGCGGCGTGATCGACCCCGACTCGATAGCTGACGATGCTATGCTCAACGACAAGAAGCCCAGCAATGAAGAGTGGGAGGGCGACCCAGAGGAAGAGAAGAAGCACTTTTTCCAGGAAGAACTCTACATTCACGCCAAGCTCTGCATTGTTGACGACAAGTATGTCATCTGCGGCTCTTCCAACATCAACGACCGCTCGCAGCTGGGCTTGCACGATTCCGAGCTATCGATCGTTCTACAGGACAGAGACGAGATTGACATTCAGATGGATGGAAAGCCCTACAAGGCCGCCCGTCTTGCGCACGACTTGCGCTCCAATCTCTGGCGCGAGCACATGGGTCTTCTTCCTGCCCAGGCTCTCGAGGCCTCAGACGACCCCAACGCACAGCCTCCGGGCGAGGATTCTCCGAATGATCCGCAACCTGGGCCCGAAGCAGATTTCGTCGCCGACCCGTTGTCAGACAAGCTGTGGGAGGAGTGGACCAACCGCGCCACCATTAACACAGAGGTGTTCAGGACGCTCTTCCACGCCGATCCTGACGACAACATCCTCACGTTCGAGGACTACGACAACTTTACACCAAATCCTAAGAACGACAAGGAGCACAAGCAAGGCCACTTGTACGACATGGTGCGTCCGGTGAAGGAGATCAGGGCAGAGTTGGACCGTATTCAAGGGCATCTCGTCTGGATGCAGTTGAGGTTCATGGAAAAGGCCGACTTGGCAGAACGCGGGTTGCAGGTCAATTCGTTCACGGAGTCAGTCTACACATAGAGGGTTGTTCATTATAGTACTGTCGCGCTGATTTGTTTGTACGTGGATATGATATTACGTGCTCTGGTGGAGCCTCATGATTGAACGAACGCCTGCCTTTGCTTTGGCAGCTGATTCAATATTGCAACTATTCTAATCACTGCTGAATCCAACCCATCTCATGACAAAGTATGTGTTCTGCATCCCGTATTTACAGCGGTCGTAGACTGAGGACATGTGTTAATCCAAAAAGATCTCTTACTATCCAACTGTCGTATTTGGCAACACGACAGCTTCTTTCAATGCAGCCTCAATCGTCAAACATCTCCACAACTTCATCCTTATCGTCGCACATGGCCAGCCCTTGTTGCTGGCGCCGCTCACCCTCCGCAGTCTTCCGTCGCTGGCCGTCCAAGTACCTGTTCCTGTACTGCTTTGCGTTCGTCTTCCTATCCAATCTCTTCTGCGCATTTCGAACATCCCCGTACTCAGCCATAGGACCGGCAAGCACCTGAGCAGGGGTCTTGCCAACCCACCATTGCGGACCTAGGCCACCTGCGAACTGGGTGACGGGAGGTGGCGCACCGACAGTGTAGACTTCTGTGGCATCTGTGGTCCGGGCAAGTTGAACCAGGCCAGCGCGATGTGCTTTTCGAAGCATCACGCATGCTGGAGATGGATGGGGGTGGGTGACTGCTGTCACGTTGTAGAATGTGGTGACAGGGCGTGGAGGTCGGGCTGAGCGGCAGTCTTTGGTGTAGCGAATGAACTCTGCGATTTGAGAGTCGGAGTACCACTCTGGAACTGGTTCGACGTGCCCGGACTTTTGAGCTTCGAGTGGCGAATCTGCAGGCGCAGCCTCGCTCGCTGCGCTGTCGACCCTCTGATCGTCTCGGTTGTTTTGATCAGGATCGCCACCATCGGTTGCGAAATGGACGTTAGGCAGTTTCAAGCCAACATACCTGGCGCCATGTCGCAGGTTGATAGGATTTGAAGGTGTTGCAAGAGTGACGAGCTCTTCCACCAGCGACCCATCAGTGACCGACACAGTCTCGTGACCGACAGCTGCAGGCTGTGCGGGAGGTTCACTCCCTGGGGCCGAAGATGCGTCTTTCTCAGGCTCATACTGATCGACTTCAGGCTCAATTGGTGCGAATGCTTCTGGTTCGACCGAGGGCATAGGTACGTCACTCGAAACCTCGCGGTATCGCGCTTCATGTCGCCAATCAATAGGATCCCGCATCACCTCATAAATAGAGTGCGGACGAGAAGACATATTACGGTTCAGTAGTTTGCAGGCGTGGTTGCGGTAGGTGTCGCGGCGGACTGGGCGCGGATGTCTGTCTGATCAACCTAGATATGTAATTGGCTCTCTATAATGCTGCGTCAAAAACAATGTTCTGGTTGAGTGAATGCTAACTGCGCATATGACATTCACTAACAGTGTCGTCAGGGATTAGCTCCATAAGTTCGCGGAAGGCACCACTTCACTCTAACACTGACTCTTTCCCAACCAGATACTTGCATCACTCTTTCCACCACCAACACTATGCGTTTCACTCACATCTCTGCTTGCGTACTGGCTACTGGTAGCCTTGCGATGACTGCTGCCTTGCCAATGTCCGCCTTGGAGTATCCTTGCATGTCCACAATGACTGCGACGGTAGAGCCATCGTACTCGACTCTGGCACCGCGCCAAGCATAGGGCTGGTAACCAAGCTCTTCTACTAGAGTCTACGGCGAGTGGTCGCCTCCTGTATCGGCTTCATCTCATGCTCAACAGCCGTCTGTAGTTGCGACTCCTGCCTCATACTCCTATACAAACATGCCAACCGCAGCTACACCAACGCAAGTACAAGAAGAGATCATTTACAATGCACCACGCGACAAATTTGGTACTGGTGAGGTTCTTGCCACATGCGCTGTGGTCGGTGCCGTGCTCGTGATGGTCGCCGTCTGGACTGTCATCGCACATCGCAACGGTCGGCGACCCTTTGCGTGCTGTGGCGGGCGGAAGGGACATACTGCTACTCAAAACGCGGCCATGGATTCAGACTTACCGCTTGCCGGTGCTGGTCGCCATTTTGATCGTCGACCGGTCTTAATCCAGCTGCAGCCATTTCCTCAGGCACAACCTCAGCGTCCGCAGCCAGTGCAGTACAAGATGCCGCGTCATTCAGACACTAGCTGGGTCAGTGTGTTCAAAGAGACCAAGTAGATAAGCCTTTCAAGATTGGTCAATTAATGAGTACTGTCATCATGATACAATGAGTCCCTCCCGTTTACCTCTCCTACCGAAATGTCCGAGTTTGGGGATATAGACTTCCTCGACATTTGCGACTCCAGCTGAGGGTATTAGTAATTCGTATTGTGTGTTCATGACAGGAATACCGCCCTGTTGATGATATTCCAGTCATGTACGAAGACATTATGCGATCATGTAGTACGACATTGAGAGGTAAGTGCTAAACGAGCCAAATACAGCATATGTCTTATTCACCGTTGCAGTCCCTAATTCAACTCACCTCCACTCAGATAAACACTGTAATAAGCAAACACTATGTCTCAAGTAAGTCTGTCTAACTTCAACTGGCCGATTGCAGGGCCCGGAGCGCCGGATGTACCGACGTGCATTTTGGATAAACTGCCTGCACTTTCAACAATCCCATTTATGGAGGCTTCTAGTCTGTCAGTCGTACCTGGACCGGCTGGCTCGGGAATCCCGTCGACACCGAATACTGTTCACATCACAGTCATCTCCACTGTTTTTCAAGTCCCTGTTACTGACACCCCAATTGTGTCATTAATACACCAAACCAAACCACTTGAATTTATTATTCCAGTTCGCCTTACCGAGATCGTCGAATCTGTTCCAGAGATGACCATCAAGGCTTTCGAGTTCTACACCCCTTCTGCGGACGCATCCGTCTCAGTTCTTGCAGCGGCGCCTACAAAACCAAACTCTGGCCCAACTCCAGATGCGTCGCCATCTGAAATTCCCAAAACTTTCGCTTCTCATAACTTTGGCGCGAAAATCACAGGCATTCTCGTTGGCGCTGTAACTTTTGTCTTCATGCTCGGAATTGCACTTGCATACTGGCGAGCTCGCCGTCGAACCGCCAAAGCTAATGAATCTAGTCCCGTAGATATGGAAGCTGTTCTTGAAGAGAAACGCGAGCGTGCCGAGTATCTAGGCAGGCAACGCTGGTCCCGACGTAACACCCGGCAGGGCCATGAGCGTTTTCCAGCGCTACCAGCGAATTCAGCTGCACGAAAAGCCGCAAAGAAGGAACCTACAATTGTCGAGGAATCAGAAGATACTACTTCTGAGATTCAGAGCCCGCAGGCGCCGTACGATCGAGCTCGTAGACCTTCTGGATTGGCAATGCATCCTCCCACGTCTGTGACATCAGAACAGGTTCCGCGGCGTGAGGAACATGATGGAAAGGATTTGGGTCGGGCCGGATAGTTGTAGCGCTAAAGGAGAATTGCATGTTACATACCAGTACCCGACCAGAGAGTAGCTTATTTCTGATGCATGTGCTGTCGTTATCTTTCTCAGTAGATCCAGTATCGTTCTTTCTCGCAATCAGCCTGGAGACAACCAACTAACTACATTGTGGTCGCACAACTCCGGTTCTTCAACCACTGTGCATATATACGCCCCTCAATGTCACTGTTAATCCCCGCCCCGATCACCTTATCATCTCCACTTCCAGAATCTTCCCGACGATCACCAGACATCACAATCGACCACTGACTTCGAAATCACCATGTCGTCCCCAACAACCATCAACGCAGAAGACCGCAAAGTCGGCCCCATCCTCCTACCCGTATTCATCCCTATGTGCATCTTCACACCTTCTCTGCTTGCTACCCTGGGCTACTTCATCTACCTGAAGACAGTGAGGAAGCACAAGGACAAGAAGCAGCTAGCAAAGCAAGACGAGGAGGCAGCTTCAGGGATAGTGAAGGAGGTACAGGTGACTCGAGAGGTGGAGAAGCAGGTGCGTGCCTTCATCGATGTAGACCTTAAGGAGTAATGAGAAATTGGAATTGACATCACACATATGATTATGTGAATTGTTGAAATTTGCTTTTCCCGTCCGCTTATTCAATTGAGATATTAAAGCTTCAGATCTCCCAAGATACGAGACGCCCTCGCCACTCAAACAGGCTAACACTAGTTGTAGAAACTGGAATATATACCAGTATCAGACTCTAAGTTTCTTTCTCTGACGATGTCACGGACATCGCTCTTGTGATCTGCGTGCTCACGTACATCTGCTGCCTGCTCTGCGACGGGTGTTCCATTGAGTCGCCATAGCTAGATATCGAGCAGAGAGGATATTCATAAGTTGTAGAATGTATAACGTAGGTGGCAAGCGAGCTGCGCACCCCACCAAACTTGCCCACCTCTTTCATCTTAACGTACAATGGCTCAACGCAGTGCTACTCAGATAACCTCAAATGAAGCAGATATTCAGCTTGCTATCTTGTCTATTACTTCTGGTCAATTACACGCTAATCGACGCGCTGCTAATACCTACAACGTTGCTGAATCTACACTGCGCAGCCGACGCGCTGGTGTACCTGCCCGACGCGATTGCCAGCCTAACTCAAGGAAGCTCACTCAGGTAGAAGAGGAGGTGATTGTTACCCATATACTTGACCTTGACTTGCGTGGGTTTGCGCCTACGTACGCAGCTGTACGTGATATGGCTAATAGACTGCTGGCTGCGCGCAGCGCTGGTGAGGTTGGGCAGAAGTGGCCTGCCAACTTTGTTAAGCGTACACACAGTCTTACGACGCGTTTTAATCGCGCATATGATAGGCAGAGAGCTCTGTGTGAAGATCCAGTCTTAATCAAGAAGTGGTTCGAGCTGGTAGAGCAGACAAAGATCAAGTACGGCATCTGTGATGATGACGTCTGGAACTTTGACGAGGCAGGCTTTATGATGGGCAAGATCACGACGCAGCTTGTCGTGACAGGGTCAGAGAGAAGAGGCTGGACAAAGGCTCTTCAGCCTGGCAATCGTGAGTGGGCAACGTTGATTGCTGGTATCAATGCTGCTGGCTGGTCTATCCCACCATTCATCATCTTGACTGGCCAGTACCACCTCTCTGCCTGGTATAAGGACGCAGCAATCCCACGCGACTGGGCGATCGCAGTCAGCGACAACGGCTGGACTACCAACGAGCTAGGAGTAGAGTGGCTAGAGCACTTCAACGCTCATACAAAGGCTCGTACAGTAGGAGCACGTCGGCTGCTCATCCTTGATGGCCATGAGAGCCACCACTCTCTTAAGTTCCAGGAGATCTGCAAGGAGAACAACATCTACACGCTCTGCATGCCGCCTTACTTATCTCATATTCTCCAGCCTCTTGACGTTGGCTGCTTCTCGCCATTGAAGCGCGCGTACAGCCGTGAGATTGAGAGCCTGATCCGCGACCATATCAACCACATCACCAAGCTTGAGTTCCTCCCAGCTATCAAGGCAGCGTACGATCGATCATTCACGTCTACCAATATCTGCTCTGCCTTCTCTGGCGCAGGGCTTGTCCCTCTCCATCCAGATGTTGTTCTATCAAAGCTTGACGTACAGCTGCGTACACCAACGCCACCAGCAGCCCTGATAGAGGCTCTGTGGGAGGCTCGTACACCAAGCAACGTACGTGAGCTTGAGGCTCAGTCAAGCCTAATACGTGAGCGCGTACGCAAGCACAAGAGCTCGTCGCCAGCCTCAATTATTGAAGCAATTGACCAGCTCAAGAAGGGGGCAGAGGTGATGATGCTGTCTGCTGAGCTAATGCGCGATCGGATCACCAACCTTGAGAAGGCAAATAAGGCAGCGTCTGCGCGTAGGCAGCGCAAGAGAAAGCGTATACAACACCAAGGAGTATTAACAATGGGAGCTGGAGAGGATATACTCGCTCAACGTGAGGCTGAGCAGCAGACTGCTCGTGAGAAGCGTCAGACAGGAGAGCAATCAGGCGTTAGTCGTCAGTCTCTTGCGCGCTGCAGCAAGTGTAGAGAGCGTGGTCATAACTCACGTACGTGTAAGAAAGGGCCTATAGCTACTACTTAATCTGTTATGTTAATAGCTATCTATTATTTTATTGCGTTGTTGAGATACACGTCTGCAGAGGTGCTTAAGTTTGGTGGGGTGCGTCGCTCGCTTGTACGCGTCGCTCGCTTGTAAACTACGTTATTACAGAGCTCCACGTAAGCTATGGCTCATCCAAGCATAGCGACCATCCCGTCTGTCTCCCTGCCCTCCATCGCTTTAGCCTTCCACATGCGCGCGAACTCCTTTGCCCAAGATCCAGACATATTCTGACTAGCAGGACTTTCCAAAGCAAGCTCCAACTCCATCAGCCCCCGGTTCCTCGGAATCAATACCTTGGCAGCCTTTAAGTACGCCTCCTCAAACGCCCTCCAAACCACAAGATCCACACAGTCATCGTCGCCTTGGCAGCGATCACCCATATCGTTTTGGACATGAGGCGTAGGAAAATACGGATCTTTCGCCGTCACGGCCTTGAGCATCTGCGCACACATGGCGGTGTCTCCGAAGCCCACTCTATGCTCGTTCTGCGAAGACGCTGTGCCTGACAAACCTGGAGGCTGCAGCTTCGCCGCCTTGTCAAAATCCAAGATCCACAACTGCGACTGCCTTCCCACCTGACCATGAGAAGCAGCGGAACCGACGCTGCTTGGACAACCGCCTAGAACGAACTCGACATCCATGCCATCGACCAGCGCACCCCAGTGCAGCACCGCGAGACCAACCGCCATTTCGCGGGTTATATGCTCCACGCCCTCGACCCCGATGATCGAAAGCAGTTGATCAAGAGAAAGCGGGTAATTACAAAGCATCTCCTTAGCGTCGCGTATCGCTCCAGCTCTACGGCGCTGTTCCAGGTAAGGCCGGACAAGACACACACCCCCTTCTATCACCAGCCCTTCACGATCCGGGACATGGATGGAAAACGCCTTTTGCAGCGCTTCCGCAGCAGCGACAGGGACAGCCAGTATACGATCAAGTCCAAACACGAACCTCCCCTTTTCTCTCTCCACATCCTCGGCTCAGAACTGCAATTCGGTATTCGCCCACCATTGCTGCACGTATGATGGTGTGGTCGAGAATTGTATGCCTGGCACGAGCGGGATGGTCAAGTCGGGGAAGTGGGTTTCCAGGACGACTCTGAAGGCACGCAGGGCGTCGTGGATTTGTTTGTTAAGGCAGACATCGTTCCAAAGAGCGGTTTCGTTGCGTCCGATTTTGAGTGAGGAGCGGTGTGAAGGCGTGGCATAGATGGTGCTGGTTGTGCCGCGGCCGATGATGTGGTAGGTGGTGTTGGGGCCTGCGGTGCTGGAGGAGTGGAGGGAGTGGTTTCCCGTGTGTAAGGCTGGTAATGGCGCTGAAGAATCCTTGTGAAATGGAAATGGCGAAAGAGCAGCACGGAGGGTCTCAAGGGTCTGTTCATCCAGCTCTTCCTGGTCTCACTCGTTGTCCCCAATTATAGCTCCTTTATCAGCAGAGCTTTGCTCTTCGTTGGAACTGTCTCCATCTTCGGAGTGATGTTGCTGTTTACCTCCATTAGTCAGCCAGTGACCATCATTTCTAGTATTTTGATGCTGTTTATTGTGCTCGTGCTCGCACATCGGGTGGATCTGCTCTGGCATGTGCATTCCATGCGCGGTGCGGACAGCGCGGATCGCTACAATATCGTCGAGATTCATGTTGGGCGATGTGGTTACGGGTCAGAAGTGCGTATGTGTTTTAAAACAGCAGAAAATCTAATAGGGCAGCAGCGATATACCTTCAAAGATAAATGTGGTTTGACTGTGATAGGTCAGTACCGTGGTTGAAGATGTAGGAGGGTCTGCGAACCAGAAGACATACCTACCAGAGACAAGCTGCGTGACATGATACTAGGCACGCGGGATGAGTAAAAACTGTTTCATCTACAGGTCGCTAATTCTCAGCAAATGTGCCCTGGGTCTAATGCCAAACCAGTCTTAAGCAAACAGAAAAGTGGCCATCCTACAGGCTTCTCTTGGCTTTCTTGTCTATCTCTCTCGTCTCCCTCATCTCATCCAACATAACGCGGTTGAACTGCTCCCACCCATCCAGATAAACGTGGTGCCCCGCTTTATTGATGATGACAACCTTGGCTTTCGCCTGGTCCTTCTCGCGCTCTTCTCTACTCTTGCCCTTGAGTACGCGCTCGCGCTCTTCTTTGATCTTCTGCTCCGCTGCATACCCGCCTGCAACATCCATCCAGTCGTTCTCGCCATACATGAGGATGACCGGGTAGCCATTCTCCCTCGTCGGCTGGCCCTGTGATTCGGAAAGATGTTGA
The DNA here is from genome assembly GCA_016630955.3 of Didymella arachidicola. Lineage (NCBI taxonomy): Eukaryota > Fungi > Ascomycota > Dothideomycetes > Pleosporales > Didymellaceae > Didymella > Didymella arachidicola. Next base: position 488,877 of record CM050000.1, on the reverse strand, counting down.
GGAGGCACATCGCCGTCGACGCTGGGCGTGGCGTGTGGACCGATCCACTGTCGTCCTACACCATGCATGCGGCGAATGAGTGGCGAACGCGCGAACGCACCGGGTGCGAGGAGGTAACCAAGAGCGTACTCGCTGCTGCCACGTTGGCGGAAGAGCGCGTAGCTGTAGTCGTGCAGAGCTTGTGCCTCGTCCTCTGGCAGGTGTGAAAATCGTCGACTCGTCCATCCTGACACCAAGCGTGGGCCCAACGGACCGCTCCAGCGCACGAAGCTGAATGGCGACAGCACGTTGGCTTCCCAGAGGTAGGTGAGCCACCCAGGCATCCGGCGGCGAGGCGGCTGATTGGGCTTCTCGGCGTTCTTCTTCGCTTGATTGAGGAAGTTGTTGTTGTCTGTGGTCGAAGGCTGGACGCCGTCGCGGGTTGATGCTGCATCTTGGGTGAATTCGTTGACCATTGTGGAGTCGTTGGGATCGGGCATCTCTTCGCTGACGGCGTAGGGATCCTCGGGTATCCCCACAGGGCTTGCGAGAATGAGCTTGTTCAAGTGTCCAGGGTACTTCAATGCGTATGCAACGGCGAGATAGCCACCCAAACTATGACCGAGCAGTGTGAACTTCTCCAGCCCGCGCTTGATGCGCCATTCTTCCAGGGCATCGACGAAAAAGGACTCTGCCTCAGCAATCTTGCCGTCCTTGTCTTTGGCGTGGATCTTGAACGTTGAGCGACTGCTGCGGCCCATACCGAGCAGATCCAGCGCATACACCTTCCAGCCCTCGGCCCGCGATAGGCCCTCAAAATTGCGGTAGAAGAACCCCAGCCCTGCGCCGTAGCCGTGCAGCATGACTAGGTTCTCGTCAACATCCTCGCCCAATCGCTCCACGCTGAACTCATTCAGAGCGCGCCCTTTGCCGCTCAGCTCGACCATTTGCGAATTCCATCTCCGCGGGCCGTACGGATCTACGGTAGAGTCTGTCGTGGTGTAGTCTTCAGGGTTCTGAGGTGGTGCATTGAGATCCGCTGTCGAAGGAGACGTCGATGTTGGTGCTGACGCCGCGCCTGTCTGTGTATGTGTCGGCGGGCTCTGCAGGTAGGGGATGAAGGACATGACGCGGTGTTCTGTGGCCATGGGAGACAGGCCAGCCCACTGTCGCACGTTAGCAGCGCTCTCAACCCCTCGAGGTTTGTGGATGAATGCTACTCACCCATTGCGAGAAGCCGTCGCTCGCGCTCAGCGGAAACCACTTCGCAATCCTCCCCGGAGCCTGGCCATCAGGCCGCTGCGACGCGAGCGGACTCTGCTGCGTCCTCGACCTCAGCTCCCCATCCTGTTCATCATGCGCAGCCATGGTGCTGCTACTCTTCTCACCGATCTTGATCGGGGTGCTCAAACTGAGGCTGATGTAACTCGCGCCTCCAAAGCCGACCGTCGTCTGTAGTGCGCCGCGAGCAGCAGGTCGTGATCGCAGATAGAGCCTCAGCATGCGTAGCTGGGCCAGCAGGGTTGTCGCAGATGAAATGGTGGTGGTTTTGTATTGCAGTACACCTCGAACGCCTTGACGCGTTCCGAGGCGCTGCGCGACACTTTTGTAGATGCTGACGTAGCGATGCGGACGACGGGCGGCGAATCGCTCGTTATGCGCCCGCCGCAAAGCACCCGGCCTTAGGCTTTAAGATGTCGGACGAGCAGTCGCGCCGCTTCGCCGAGCCGTTTGCTGTTGCCTGACGCTGAGATGTGCTGTGAATTGTCCGCGGGCGCCGGGCATCGATTGTCACAACGAGATCACGGTCCGAACAGTGACGAGCAGATAGAGGGGCACTGCGTTGAGGGGCATCAGGTCATGATCAAAGGTTGAGGCGCTGGCGCATTGAAGGCAGTTGCCTATCGGCGCCGTACCTTCCTCTCAACATCGTCCAGGTGACATTCAATTGGCTTCTCGACCGTGATGCTTAGCTGCGTTTTGGCTGACTTGCCCCACACTGCAGATACGGTGAACGCGTGGGAGCGCCTCAGATCGCCCAGATTCTGGTGTGCTGGGATGAGCGCCACTGATTGGGCGGTGAGATGTGTGGGCACCGTTGAAATGAGGATGCAGACGGAGATGACATGTTCACGACGCTGTTGCTTGAAATAGTTTTGCGCAGTCTGAATTGTAACATCAATAGTCAAGCATCAATGGATACAGATCGATTGTGCCTTCTGTGGTCAAGATCTGTAAGTGGTGCAATCTTCAACTCACAGGAAGGTGCGGTCAGGGACAACGGACAATAAGTAAGGCAGGCGCGATGAACAGGCTATTATTAAGAATAGGCATTAATCGTGGATTCTTTACATGATCGTGTTGCATAGCATGCAGCAGAAGCAAAGCCTCATGTCCAATCGATGGAGTATTTGCGCCACTCGAAACCGTTGACGCCTCAGCCTTGTACCTGGTCGCAAATGGCGATCATACAGTTCCTCTGCGCCTTCATCATTTCGCGTACTATTCTTTCCACGCAACGAAGGACTTCCACTTGTACTTGTTCAGGCGGCAACACGTTGCAATCCTCCTCCGCAAACGGCACTCAAGAGTCTGTATCCTCAAAGCATGCGAAGCGAGACTGGGTCCGGGGTTCTGCGATCCCGGGCACCCAGAGCAGTGGAGGCGAGATCTTCAAGGATGCATTCCTGCGTCTGCAAAATCGCGTGGTCCCGGAGGCGGCTAACTTCAACACCATCGCTGCTATCGTGAACAAAGGAAAGCTGCCTTGGTAGGGCCAGTCCATCTTGGCGATTTTGCTGGACTTGACGGATGCAATGCTCTTGGCGTAATTTTGCGTTCGTCGCGTGCATGCGAGCGATGCTGCCGAGGGTCCCGTAAGTGGATTCTTCGAGGTGAAGCAATGTCTCGGCTTCATGTTGGTTCCGGAATTCGGCATCATGTGTGGCAGTGTGTGCACACTTGTCAGGTATTGAATGCCGGTGCTTCGCCGTCGACGCGGCGAACTGAGGATTCAGAAGAATTGCAAAAGGAGATGCTGGTCTCGAAGGACGGCTGGTGTGGCTGAAGTTTCGTAATGAGATTGTATTGTGAGCACTCGATAAGAGTTGCTGCCACTGAAGTGATCTTCACACCACGTGCTTGGGTTCTTGGACAACACCAATGGTGCTGTTGCTGCTCCACTGGCTTTGCATACTCTCCCTAGGGCGGTGTTGCTTCTTCAGAGTTCCTCTGCTATCTCTTGGTCGCTCGGTGGAAGACCCGCTCTCGGTCCTCCAGGCAGAGACTGGCCGCTGAGGCATGGTGTAGTCGTGCTTCTCATTCAAGGTTTCTGCGCTGGACAGACCTTGTTCGACTGTGGAGGGCTGAGACTTGGCTGTCTTGCGGCGCATGCAACAGCAGTTGCGTCCGTTGCTGTAGAAGAAGAGAAGCCAGATGCACACCCAGATGAGTGCAATAACAGGGATGATGCCGACGATGACGAGTACGGCAATGGCGGTTCCAGAGATGCCTCCAGAAGATCCTCCTTCGAGGAATCGAGGCGCAAGGTGGGCGATCGCAGGCATGTTGTTGTGAAGATCGAATTATAGAGGTTGCCAAAATGATGGCGACAGCGATATAATATTGGAAGTTCGGCGGCTGCAACAGTCTTGAAGTGGAGAAAGCAGTGACAGGTGAAACACAAGCGACTGGAGGATTCGTTGAAAGCGGGTCTTGGAACAGCAAATCCGAGAACAAAGGCGGTCTTTGAATTCACGAGGGCATGCGTACGGACCGCAGTGAAGCGCGCAGGTGGGCTTTGTATCCGGTGCGTCCGCTTTTGGACGTCATGAAAGGGCTAAAAGCAGGTGACGCGCAAGGCCACCGAGACGTCTTGGAAGCGGCCAGCGCTTGGGAGTAGCGAGCATCGTAAGACCTTGGCCCCACAGCATCGCATTAATCATGCGTTGCTTTTGCGGATGTCGTCTTGTTGCCGCTGTGCTGCAACGCGAGCCTGACGCTGTCTAAGTTCCAAACTGCTTGCACCGCCTCTTTGAGAACACAAATAGCTGAGCTGCTCGCGGTGTGCAACACGATGATTTTCCTCACAAGCCGGAAGAGTCGGTCTGTGATCGCACAATTACGCAAATAGATCTGGATCCAAGACCCTACAAACGCGTGGTCGAAGCCGTCAGCCCGAAAGTCTGGAGAATCGCGAGGGCGATTGGGCTCCATGTCATCATCTGGTTGTGGTCTAGAAGAATGTAGTTAGCCTCTTGCGGTTAGATGCCGTGCCGGCTGCCGCAGATGAAGTCATTGCGTTCGTGCGGTGTCGATGCTACTCAAGAACACTAGCATCCTTTGCCTTGGTGTACAAAAGTGAAGGCTCAACGCTGTTTGAAGCATAGCCAAGCGGTCAAAGAATTGCGCTGAGCCATGGGCAAAGTTTCTTCGGAATTGAGGGCATCAGTATGATTGCCAGGGACATCGACGATCCTCACAAGCGATCTCGAAGAGCCGAAGCGCGCCACGAGCACGCCAACTGCTTGGTCTTCTTCGTAACGGGCGGGGAATCGCTTACCTCCATGTCGGGCTATGAGCTTTTCGATGCGTGTGGTGTGGGTTTCCCAGATCTCCTGCTTACCAGCCTCGCCTAGATCGACCGCCTCGTACTTCGGCGTTAGCGCGCTCCAGGCATCGGCATCGTCATCAGCACCTGGTTCAGTCGCAGCGCGGACTGTCGACCTGCACAGCTCTTCGGTCTGATTCCAAGGCATTGTACCGTCGTTCTCAGCATGTACGAAGACTAGCCGCAGTTTGGAGTACTTGTCTGTCATTCACGCTGTTAGTTGCAATCCGCATTCGATAGTCTTTGACGCGCAACAGACTCGTAAGTCCCTGACGACTTCGAGCTCTCCGTGAACTTACGGGTAAGTGCAGCTAAGCGTACGTCAGTCCTCCACGTGTCCCGCATCTTCCGGCTGAACCAGTTTTGGACAGCTGGGATCAGCTTGATAGGAGCAAGCACTGGTATGACGCCACCGATCGAGTATGAGGCGAACGCACTGCCAGCGTTCGTGAAGGCCGCACACAGGATGATGCCTGCAAATTCAATACCGAGTTCAGCGTACTGCAAAGCCACAGCCGTCGAAACCGCCGTGCCTAAAGAGTGACCGAGGAGGACAATGCGCTGGGGAGGGATTATGGCAACATTCAGTGCCCAGTCGACGATGGCTTCTGCGTCGTTCCGAAGACCTGCTTCTGAAGGCACTCCGCTGGATTTGCCAAAGCCACGATAGTCAAACGCCATTACAAAGACCTTCTCGCACGCGCCAGAGGCATACGACCGGTACTCCTCGGTGCGTCTCTGCTGCCCGAGCGTTGCCGCGTTGCCGTGGAAGTATATGAGCAACCGAGACTCCGGATCATCTCGCAACAGACGGAACGCAAGTTTATCGGTGATCCCGTCGACACCAGATTGCTCGTGTGTAAAGTCAGTCAGATGTTTGGCATATACACCAAGCGGTGCAACAAGCCAAGTGAACAGTCTGTGCCCATCCTTGGTTGCAATGCGGAAAGGCGTGACCTGGTTTTCTGGGGCGCATGAGCGTTGGCCGTGACCAATTAGATTGACACTGACTTAAGAATCCAGCTCTTTCAGGCTCGTCAAGCCATCTTCCTGGGAACATTGTCACCCAATGAAGGTACAGCATCTCTGGTCTCGTTTAGATTTTGCACGTGACTGGGTCTGCTGCGATCACTCACGCTTCTGTATCCATGGTAAGCAACATAACAAAGTAGCAGGCAGCCATATGAAACTGATGAACGAGAGTGTCACGGCGATGCCGCTGCCGATGCCCATGTCGATAGAAGTGTTGATGCAGGGAAAGAATCGCAGGGAACCGTAGCCGCGATTACTCCTTCTGGCGAGGCCGGCGCGCTTGGCTCCCCGACCACCGAAGCTCCGCTCCTTCCTCAGTACTCGATCCTCCCTGTTCCAGCTCTGCACACCAACACTGCAGACCAGCATACCGTCCTGCTGTTGGACTGATGTGGCCAGATGTCAACAGGTTCTGTCAGCGCATTGCTCGCGAATACTCGTTGATAAAGGAAGCACTGCCACGTTACTAACTATCACGTGCCCCTTCCTTAGCACTAGTTACACTTAGTGTAACGTACCTCATGGGCGAACGCCGCACACGGGCGAACGCCGCACATTTGCCAAGACCACACCAAAACACCAACCTCTACTAATGCCTCCACAAAAACAACAGAGAGACGCGTTAAAAGAAGCTCAGGTACAGCTTGCGATCCAAGCTCTTAAACAAGACCTAAAACTCTCCCTACGACGCGCTGCAGCTATCTACAGAGTGCCCTTAACCACGCTACATCATCGACGCGCCGGACGACCTTCACGCGTTGATACCATGGCCAACTCACGGAATCTGACCAATACTGAGGAGCAGGTGATTGTTACGCATATACTTGAGCTGTCTAAGCAAGGACGGCCTCCCCGGCTTGCAGATGTGACTGATATCGCCAATTCTTTGCGGAAAGAGCGCGGTTTGGCCCCTGTTGGCTCAAACTGGGCCAGCACGTTCGTTTCGCGTCAGGAGGAGCTCAAAGTGGTGTTTAATCGCAAGTATGACTACAAGCGAGTCCTTTGTGAGGATCCTGAGGTTATTGTTGAAGTCGTACTTTAAGCAAAGCTCGTAAGCACTAATTCTATTGGTTCTCGGGGATGAGTACGGTGACAGGAAGCCGAGGGGGTTGGTTGCAATAAGGTGTACAGATACGATCTGTCAGTCTTGAGAGCAGGGTAACGATGAGTAGTACAGAGTAGACTGTCTAGCTCGAAGGTTGGGTTTGAGATCCAAAGACAAACTTGATAACTTAGGTTGAACACGAACTATAAGGGTTGTGTTCCTATATGCTATATACTAAAGAGATATGCAGTGTGCTCAGTACCTGTAAGGTACTGATCATACTGATCGTTGATCTCACTGATCACTGATCGCACTGAGCACTGATCACACCGATCATTGCCAAGACTTTTGATCAGTGTCACGTGACGTGATGTCGTTCGCAGAGTCGAAGCGTTGCCCTGTCTTTCCTTGTAGTTGCCCATGCTGCCAACTCCTGCTGTGCCGTACTGGGGTGTAATACTCGTTGTGATCCTTCGTGTTCCGCGGATCGTAACACTATCCCCCTTCCGTCTTAGCTTGGTCTCTCAAGCTGATTCATATGACGTTGGCCCCGCCTCGTTCAACGGTAAGCTGCTTCGACAATGCCTAAACAACCATCTGAGTCGAGCACAGTCCGCCGTCGCCGTCTATACGAACTTGTTGAATCCTTCGGAGAAACCATGGTTCGAAAGTGTTCGACTTGTGACAAGCACAAGCGCGTGTGCAAGGTCCATATACGTTCGGGAAAGTGTAGTGAGTGTTTGAAACGTGGCCAGCGTTGCGACGTGCGCGTAACTCAGTCGGAGTTCACGCGACTCATATCGGAGAAAGAGAAGTTGCAGGCTCGGATAAAAGAAAGTCGTGAAGCGCAAAACGAGGCGCTCAAGGCCTCAGAGAAGGCGTTGGAAGAATTGCGAGTTGCACGCGCGCGCGAAGAGCGGTTGCGTCAACAAATGGATTTGTTGGATCGTCGCGCCGAGGAAGCGATATCCGTGGAAGAGAGGAGTATAACGGAGCAGGAGTTGAGTGAGGGGACCATGACGTTCGATGGTCCCTCCGAGGGTATCGTGTTGTCGCCTAGTACCTGGGGCGCCTTTGAGGACTTGCCGCTGGACTACTGGCTGGACCCGAACGTGGCAGTGCCTGACTGGCCTGCTCAAATTCCTTCAACATCTGCTGGCAGTTCGTAAGGTATGTGGCTGGTTCCCATGTGTTTTCTGAGTCGGGGTATCCTAACCACTTGACTAGGTACTCGGTACTGCGTCCTTTCTTCCGTTGTTTTATTATTTTTTCGACTTCCCATTCGTCCTGGCCGTCTGCCTGGTAGTGGAAGTCTTTCTGGATTGGCGTTCTAGGGTCGGCTGGTTCCAACAGCGAGATGTGGAACACTGGATGGATCTTTGCATCCTTGGGCAGCGCAAGTCGATAGTTGACTGAGCTGATTTGTTTGGAAATGAAAAATGGTCCGACCTTGACTTTGTCCAGTTTTTTCGTTGGTCGCCGTGTGCGTAGGTTTTTCGTAAGGAGATACACTTTATCCCCCTCCTTTAGCAGAGGCGCCGTTTTTCGTTTCTTGTTAACATAAGAGATGCTCCGTGACTGAGCTTTGGCGATGTTATCGAGCGATTTTCTGTGTACTTCCTTCAGTGCTTCGACTGAGTTGATCGCTGATTCCGTTTGAATGTTACTGTCCAATGATCTGGTAAAGAGATTTGGGTGTCTCCCGTGGTTAGCAAAGAACGGTGTTACGCCTGTTGCTTCCGATAATTTGTTGTTGTACGCGATTTGTGCCATAGGCAGCAGTGAAACCCAGTTGTCTTGCTGCTGGTTGCAGTAGATGCGGAGGTACGTCTCCATTGTTTGGTTTACTCGTTCTGTTTGGCCATCCGTCTGCGGATGATACGCGGTTGACAGTTTTTTCTTGGTACCAATGGCTGCTAACAGCGTGGTCCAGTAGTTCGATGTAAATAACTTGTCTCTATCGCTAATGATTGATTCGGAAATGCCGTGGTGTCGAACAATCCTATCCAGGTACACTCGTGCGAGCTGCTCTGCAGTGTAGCTGTGGCGGAAAGGCACAAACTCAGCGGCTTTCGTGAATCGATCCACTACAACGAAGATTGAGTCATAGGTGTATCCTGTTACAGGATCCTTGGAGACAGGTAGCTGTGTAACGAAATCCATCGTGATGTTCGTCCATGGTGCCGTTGGCGGCTCCATTGCCTGTGCTTCTCCATACTTGGCGTGCGTGCTGTGTTTGTTCTGTTGACAGCTTACGCAATTCTTGATGAACTTGGCGACCTTGTCGCGCATGTTCGGGAACTCGTAATGTCTTTTGATGAGTTCCATTGTTCTGGTGATACCGGGGTGTCCATGAAGCGGGTCATCGTGGTGACTGCTTATGACTTCTTCTTCCAGTTCCTCTGGTACCTGTGATGGTACATGATGCTCTTGGCGTACTAGCATCATATTGTTGAGCTGCTGGGACGGTCCTAACGATCCGTCGCTATTGATACCAAGGATCGCCGATTCGTTGATCGTCTTGGATCCTGCGAGGTCGTGTCGTCGACTGAGTGCGTCGGCTCTGCCGTTGTCCTTTCCTGGTGTATAGAGGATCTTGAATTTGTATTGTCCGAGGGTCTCGGACCATCGTACTTGTCGTCTGTTCAATACCTTTGTCGTTGTGAAGTGTACCAGGTTTTTGTGATCCGTGTAGATCGTAAGTTCCGAACAACTTTCAGCGTAGACTCGCCAATGTTCTAGGGCAGATACGATCGCGAGTAGTTCTTTGTCGTGTACGTCGTATCGTTCTTCGGGTCCTGAGAACTTGCGTGAATAGTAAGCAATCGGGTGCCATTGACCATCTCGTTCCTGTGTGATGCATGCTCCTAATGCCAAATCTGAGGCATCTGTTTCCATTTGCAGCGGTTCTCCGCTCCTGAATGTAACCAACGTGGGTGGATCTATACAAGCCTGTTTCAACGTTTCAAAAGCTTTGTCCTGATCCTTGCCCCATTTGAAGGGTGTGTCCTTCCGCGTAAGTTTCGTAAGCGGCAAGGCCTTCGTGGAGTAATCCTTGATGAAGCGTCGGTTGAAGTTGACAAACCCAAGGAACTCTTGAATGTTTTTAACGGTTTTGGGTGTTGGCCAATCCTTCACAACCTGAATCTTTGCTTGGCTCATCTTGACTCCGTATCGTCCTACCACAAACCCTAGGAATTCGACTTCCTCCTTGTGCCATTCGCACTTCTCGGGTTTCAAGCGTAGGTGCGCTGCTCCTAGGCAGGCAAGCACTTGTCGTACGTGTTCGACATGCTCTTCTAGTGTTTTGCTGTACACTAGGATGTCATCGAGGTACGCTACCACGGTAATGTCCAAGTGTGCCCTTAGTACGTTGTTGATTAAGGCCTGACATGTCGCTGGTGCGTTGGTGAGCCCGAACGGCATAACCAAATACTCGTAATGACCATAACGGGTTCTAAACGCCGTCTTCCATTCTTCGCCCTCCTTCATGCGGATAAGGTTGTATGCTCCTCTTAGGTCTAACGCAGTGAAGTACTGTGCTCCGGCTAGCCGATCCTGTAGCTCGCTGATGTTCGGTAGCGGGTAACGGTTCTTGATCGTGATATCGTTGAGTTTTCGGAAATCAACGCAAGGTCGTAGCTTGCCGTCTTTCTTGGGTACGAATAGAACGGGAAATCCTGCTGGGGATTCTGATTCTCTGATGAATCCTTTCTCGAGGTTCTCCTTAAGGTATTTGCGCATTTCCTCAAGTTCCTTTTCGGACATCTGGTATATGGGCCCGAATGGGGGCTTCTTGCCTGGCTCGAGCTTAATCTCGTGGTCCCATTCTTGGTGCTGCGGTAGTGCTTTCGCAGTCTTCTCATCGCGGAAGAGGTCTATAAACTCTCTGTATTCATCCGGGATGTCAGGAGTTGTACTGTTCTCCTTAACCGTCGCTTTGTGATCCTGGGGCTGGTTGGTATCTGCGCGGTCGACCGCTCTAACTTGGCGCGTCTTGTTCGAAGAGATGTTGTTGATCTCCTTCTCATCCACCAGCTGCGTCGTGAGCTGCGCGGGTCGCTGTCCGGGTGTACCTGATCCGTGACACTTGAGCGTTATTCGCTGGTTCTTCCAGTCGATCCATGGATTGTGCTCTCTCAACCAAGGAAGTCCTAATATGATATCGTGGGCGGCCGTTCCCAGAACATCTAGGTCTATTAATTCCTCGTGGTTGAATACTTTCAGACGTCGCTGTACCACTTCGTGGGTCACAGTCGACTCTCCTGGCATTGGTTCTCCGTTGGCTACTCGTAAAGGGTATGGTTCCTCCTTTCTTCGCTTCTGCAAGCCTGCTTGCGCGATAGCGGATTGAGACACATAGTTGCTTTGTGCTCCTGAGTCCAACAATGCCGTCATCCTGGTGCCTTCTAGCACGACAGGGAATTTGATGAGGGACTGGGCCTCATTGGAATCCTGACGTCGATTCCGGTAGCCCTGGACTGTGTTGAGTGAAAGCTCTCGTCCAGGTCGTCCTTGGCGTCTGTTTGCCATATGTCTAAAAAAGACTCGTCCTGGGGCATAAAACCGCTCAGGCGTTTTAGTGTCTCGTGGTTCCTGCACTTCGGATGGAAACACTCAGCCCATTCGTGGCCGTAGCACATTTCGTTTTGTACCATGTGCATGTTGAATATGTCTTCCACACATTCAATTCCTGGAAAGTGGAGATTCGTGCGCTTATCCCACAAGTGTTCTGCGCAATACGTATCCATACATTCCCACCAGTATTCCTCGCAGCCCTCGGGCTTACTCGGAAACCATTCACTGTCCAGTTTGTACTGTCTGTGGTCTTCGCAGGCTTCGTGGTAGCACTGCGTAGGTGGTAGTCGAGAATGGTACGGGTTTCGAATATCCTGGAACAGCTTCGACGTATAGCTCGACGTTGGCAAAGCGGGCTGTCGGTCGAAGTCGGGTTCGTCTCGACTTCGAGCGTATAAGTTGTAGTCGTCCAGCTGTTGCTGAGTTGCATGGTTATCCTTTATCCATTTGGCGTAGTCTTCTGTATGCCATTCCTTGCTGGTCTTCTGGGCGTTGATGACCTGTTGGTCGAACTTCCTGAGTGCCGCGGGATCTTCCAACAGGTATTTTCGTGCCCATGCAACGTCGTCACTTGTCCTCCATCCTTGGATGCTTTCTGTATCTTGTAGGTCTGCCGTCTGGATGGTGACGTGTGGCGTTTCTTCCTTATGCTTAGGAATATTGTTGACGATGGTCAAGTTGATTGTTGGCGCTTGCGGTTCCTGGAAGACAGGAGTCTGGGTGGACTGGTCCCGCATAACCGTCGTGTCCTGGATTTCCTGTGTCTTGTCGCATACGATCAGACGTTTTCCCTCTGTGGAATAGTATCTGTCGCCACGGCGAAAGAAGGTGTCGTGGTATCGTTTGCCGACAATAATACTGTCATTACTTGTGTCGCACTCTACCACGTGGTAACGACAAGGGTCGTTCTTGATCCATTCTGTCTTAGGGTAGGGCGTTGGTGACCGGATTTGCTTGCTTGGAGCATCCTCATCGGACTCCTCGATGTAGTCGTTGTCGAGTCCGGAAGTGGGGTCTTCTATGAGACGTCCCATCTCATTAGTAACGACCTCCCACTCTTGGTCGCCGCTGTCGTCATGAGCCAGCATATTCAGCTGCCGAGTTACTTTGTTCTTCATGCGACAGTCGCGGGCGTAGTGGCCTGTCTTGCCACAGCCGTAACAAGTCACTGAAGACTTATCACCGCGGTTATTACTACCCTTCTTTTTCTCATTCCATCGTTCAGGTCCTTTGTTAATGTTGGAGAGGTCCATTGCTGCAGGACCGTAGTATCCACTGTTCGTATCGTTGTGGACACGGCGTCCCATGTTGGCTTGGTAAAGGCCACCACGTTGACCGCGGCGGTAGTTGTTGTTGCGCCACTGGTTGCGTGGAGTCTGGGGTGGGCGAGTGACCTGAGTCACGCCTCGCACACGAGGGTCCTCTCTTAACTCTTGTTGAAGGTCGTAGAGCTTAACGTCGATACTGATTGCTTCGTTTACTAGTGCGTCGAAGGTATCGGTGGCTGCGGCAGTCCGCATGAGCTCTTCTTTGACCTTGGGCTTAAGGCCTTGTTTGAACATGGTCATCAGCGCAACGTCGTCCCAACCGGTGAACGTAGCTACTTGCTGAAACTTGGCAGCGTAGTCGGCGGCGGACGCAGTTTGTCGGATGCGCTGAATCTCGCGTCGGGCGATGGTGGGTTCGTTGTGCACTCCAAATACTTGGCGAATCTGTTCCTTGAACAGATCGAAGTCTTCGATCCATGGGTCGATGTCTGCTGAGTTGCTTGCTCCGTCGTGGTAACGGCGAATAAAGGGTTTGATCCAAGTGAACGCGCGATCCTTCATAAACGTACTCACAAAAGTGACACGTTTCTCCTCTGGGATGCGTTCTCCTTGGAACATGAAAAACAGATCGAACTTCATGAGCCAGTCTTCCAGCTTGTCGCGAGTGCCATCAAAGGCCTCGGGTTTAGCCACTGGGTAAACACTGGTAGGGGCAGGCGCCGCTGCCTCCTCGTCCATGTCGAGATCGTCATCAGCCGTACGGCGTGATGCGTTGGAGTTGCTTGGGGTAGCACGGGATCCTGAGGTAGTACTCATCTTGGGGGTGTTCAAAATGTTGAAGTCGTACTTTAAGCAAAGCTCGTAAGCACTAATTCTATTGGTTCTCGGGGATGAGTACGGTGACAGGAAGCCGAGGGGGTTGGTTGCAATAAGGTGTACAGATACGATCTGTCAGTCTTGAGAGCAGGGTAACGATGAGTAGTACAGAGTAGACTGTCTAGCTCGAAGGTTGGGTTTGAGATCCAAAGACAAACTTGATAACTTAGGTTGAACACGAACTATAAGGGTTGTGTTCCTATATGCTATATACTAAAGAGATATGCAGTGTGCTCAGTACCTGTAAGGTACTGATCATACTGATCGTTGATCTCACTGATCACTGATCGCACTGAGCACTGATCACACCGATCATTGCCAAGACTTTTGATCAGTGTCACGTGACGTGATGTCGTTCGCAGAGTCGAAGCGTTGCCCTGTCTTTCCTTGTAGTTGCCCATGCTGCCAACTCCTGCTGTGCCGTACTGGGGTGTAATACTCGTTGTGATCCTTCGTGTTCCGCGGATCGTAACACTATCCCCCTTCCGTCTTAGCTTGGTCTCTCAAGCTGATTCATATGACGTTGGCCCCGCCTCGTTCAACGGTAAGCTGCTTCGACAATGCCTAAACAACCATCTGAGTCGAGCACAGTCCGCCGTCGCCGTCTATACGAACTTGTTGAATCCTTCGGAGAAACCATGGTTCGAAAGTGTTCGACTTGTGACAAGCACAAGCGCGTGTGCAAGGTCCATATACGTTCGGGAAAGTGTAGTGAGTGTTTGAAACGTGGCCAGCGTTGCGACGTGCGCGTAACTCAGTCGGAGTTCACGCGACTCATATCGGAGAAAGAGAAGTTGCAGGCTCGGATAAAAGAAAGTCGTGAAGCGCAAAACGAGGCGCTCAAGGCCTCAGAGAAGGCGTTGGAAGAATTGCGAGTTGCACGCGCGCGCGAAGAGCGGTTGCGTCAACAAATGGATTTGTTGGATCGTCGCGCCGAGGAAGCGATATCCGTGGAAGAGAGGAGTATAACGGAGCAGGAGTTGAGTGAGGGGACCATGACGTTCGATGGTCCCTCCGAGGGTATCGTGTTGTCGCCTAGTACCTGGGGCGCCTTTGAGGACTTGCCGCTGGACTACTGGCTGGACCCGAACGTGGCAGTGCCTGACTGGCCTGCTCAAATTCCTTCAACATCTGCTGGCAGTTCGTAAGGTATGTGGCTGGTTCCCATGTGTTTTCTGAGTCGGGGTATCCTAACCACTTGACTAGGTACTCGGTACTGCGTCCTTTCTTCCGTTGTTTTATTATTTTTTCGACTTCCCATTCGTCCTGGCCGTCTGCCTGGTAGTGGAAGTCTTTCTGGATTGGCGTTCTAGGGTCGGCTGGTTCCAACAGCGAGATGTGGAACACTGGATGGATCTTTGCATCCTTGGGCAGCGCAAGTCGATAGTTGACTGAGCTGATTTGTTTGGAAATGAAAAATGGTCCGACCTTGACTTTGTCCAGTTTTTTCGTTGGTCGCCGTGTGCGTAGGTTTTTCGTAAGGAGATACACTTTATCCCCCTCCTTTAGCAGAGGCGCCGTTTTTCGTTTCTTGTTAACATAAGAGATGCTCCGTGACTGAGCTTTGGCGATGTTATCGAGCGATTTTCTGTGTACTTCCTTCAGTGCTTCGACTGAGTTGATCGCTGATTCCGTTTGAATGTTACTGTCCAATGATCTGGTAAAGAGATTTGGGTGTCTCCCGTGGTTAGCAAAGAACGGTGTTACGCCTGTTGCTTCCGATAATTTGTTGTTGTACGCGATTTGTGCCATAGGCAGCAGTGAAACCCAGTTGTCTTGCTGCTGGTTGCAGTAGATGCGGAGGTACGTCTCCATTGTTTGGTTTACTCGTTCTGTTTGGCCATCCGTCTGCGGATGATACGCGGTTGACAGTTTTTTCTTGGTACCAATGGCTGCTAACAGCGTGGTCCAGTAGTTCGATGTAAATAACTTGTCTCTATCGCTAATGATTGATTCGGAAATGCCGTGGTGTCGAACAATCCTATCCAGGTACACTCGTGCGAGCTGCTCTGCAGTGTAGCTGTGGCGGAAAGGCACAAACTCAGCGGCTTTCGTGAATCGATCCACTACAACGAAGATTGAGTCATAGGTGTATCCTGTTACAGGATCCTTGGAGACAGGTAGCTGTGTAACGAAATCCATCGTGATGTTCGTCCATGGTGCCGTTGGCGGCTCCATTGCCTGTGCTTCTCCATACTTGGCGTGCGTGCTGTGTTTGTTCTGTTGACAGCTTACGCAATTCTTGATGAACTTGGCGACCTTGTCGCGCATGTTCGGGAACTCGTAATGTCTTTTGATGAGTTCCATTGTTCTGGTGATACCGGGGTGTCCATGAAGCGGGTCATCGTGGTGACTGCTTATGACTTCTTCTTCCAGTTCCTCTGGTACCTGTGATGGTACATGATGCTCTTGGCGTACTAGCATCATATTGTTGAGCTGCTGGGACGGTCCTAACGATCCGTCGCTATTGATACCAAGGATCGCCGATTCGTTGATCGTCTTGGATCCTGCGAGGTCGTGTCGTCGACTGAGTGCGTCGGCTCTGCCGTTGTCCTTTCCTGGTGTATAGAGGATCTTGAATTTGTATTGTCCGAGGGTCTCGGACCATCGTACTTGTCGTCTGTTCAATACCTTTGTCGTTGTGAAGTGTACCAGGTTTTTGTGATCCGTGTAGATCGTAAGTTCCGAACAACTTTCAGCGTAGACTCGCCAATGTTCTAGGGCAGATACGATCGCGAGTAGTTCTTTGTCGTGTACGTCGTATCGTTCTTCGGGTCCTGAGAACTTGCGTGAATAGTAAGCAATCGGGTGCCATTGACCATCTCGTTCCTGTGTGATGCATGCTCCTAATGCCAAATCTGAGGCATCTGTTTCCATTTGCAGCGGTTCTCCGCTCCTGAATGTAACCAACGTGGGTGGATCTATACAAGCCTGTTTCAACGTTTCAAAAGCTTTGTCCTGATCCTTGCCCCATTTGAAGGGTGTGTCCTTCCGCGTAAGTTTCGTAAGCGGCAAGGCCTTCGTGGAGTAATCCTTGATGAAGCGTCGGTTGAAGTTGACAAACCCAAGGAACTCTTGAATGTTTTTAACGGTTTTGGGTGTTGGCCAATCCTTCACAACCTGAATCTTTGCTTGGCTCATCTTGACTCCGTATCGTCCTACCACAAACCCTAGGAATTCGACTTCCTCCTTGTGCCATTCGCACTTCTCGGGTTTCAAGCGTAGGTGCGCTGCTCCTAGGCAGGCAAGCACTTGTCGTACGTGTTCGACATGCTCTTCTAGTGTTTTGCTGTACACTAGGATGTCATCGAGGTACGCTACCACGGTAATGTCCAAGTGTGCCCTTAGTACGTTGTTGATTAAGGCCTGACATGTCGCTGGTGCGTTGGTGAGCCCGAACGGCATAACCAAATACTCGTAATGACCATAACGGGTTCTAAACGCCGTCTTCCATTCTTCGCCCTCCTTCATGCGGATAAGGTTGTATGCTCCTCTTAGGTCTAACGCAGTGAAGTACTGTGCTCCGGCTAGCCGATCCTGTAGCTCGCTGATGTTCGGTAGCGGGTAACGGTTCTTGATCGTGATATCGTTGAGTTTTCGGAAATCAACGCAAGGTCGTAGCTTGCCGTCTTTCTTGGGTACGAATAGAACGGGAAATCCTGCTGGGGATTCTGATTCTCTGATGAATCCTTTCTCGAGGTTCTCCTTAAGGTATTTGCGCATTTCCTCAAGTTCCTTTTCGGACATCTGGTATATGGGCCCGAATGGGGGCTTCTTGCCTGGCTCGAGCTTAATCTCGTGGTCCCATTCTTGGTGCTGCGGTAGTGCTTTCGCAGTCTTCTCATCGCGGAAGAGGTCTATAAACTCTCTGTATTCATCCGGGATGTCAGGAGTTGTACTGTTCTCCTTAACCGTCGCTTTGTGATCCTGGGGCTGGTTGGTATCTGCGCGGTCGACCGCTCTAACTTGGCGCGTCTTGTTCGAAGAGATGTTGTTGATCTCCTTCTCATCCACCAGCTGCGTCGTGAGCTGCGCGGGTCGCTGTCCGGGTGTACCTGATCCGTGACACTTGAGCGTTATTCGCTGGTTCTTCCAGTCGATCCATGGATTGTGCTCTCTCAACCAAGGAAGTCCTAATATGATATCGTGGGCGGCCGTTCCCAGAACATCTAGGTCTATTAATTCCTCGTGGTTGAATACTTTCAGACGTCGCTGTACCACTTCGTGGGTCACAGTCGACTCTCCTGGCATTGGTTCTCCGTTGGCTACTCGTAAAGGGTATGGTTCCTCCTTTCTTCGCTTCTGCAAGCCTGCTTGCGCGATAGCGGATTGAGACACATAGTTGCTTTGTGCTCCTGAGTCCAACAATGCCGTCATCCTGGTGCCTTCTAGCACGACAGGGAATTTGATGAGGGACTGGGCCTCATTGGAATCCTGACGTCGATTCCGGTAGCCCTGGACTGTGTTGAGTGAAAGCTCTCGTCCAGGTCGTCCTTGGCGTCTGTTTGCCATATGTCTAAAAAAGACTCGTCCTGGGGCATAAAACCGCTCAGGCGTTTTAGTGTCTCGTGGTTCCTGCACTTCGGATGGAAACACTCAGCCCATTCGTGGCCGTAGCACATTTCGTTTTGTACCATGTGCATGTTGAATATGTCTTCCACACATTCAATTCCTGGAAAGTGGAGATTCGTGCGCTTATCCCACAAGTGTTCTGCGCAATACGTATCCATACATTCCCACCAGTATTCCTCGCAGCCCTCGGGCTTACTCGGAAACCATTCACTGTCCAGTTTGTACTGTCTGTGGTCTTCGCAGGCTTCGTGGTAGCACTGCGTAGGTGGTAGTCGAGAATGGTACGGGTTTCGAATATCCTGGAACAGCTTCGACGTATAGCTCGACGTTGGCAAAGCGGGCTGTCGGTCGAAGTCGGGTTCGTCTCGACTTCGAGCGTATAAGTTGTAGTCGTCCAGCTGTTGCTGAGTTGC
This sequence comes from Didymella arachidicola, assembly GCA_016630955.3. Classification (NCBI taxonomy): domain Eukaryota; kingdom Fungi; phylum Ascomycota; class Dothideomycetes; order Pleosporales; family Didymellaceae; genus Didymella; species Didymella arachidicola. The sequence continues at coordinate 470,505 of CM050000.1, read as the reverse complement.
ATGGTTATCCTTTATCCATTTGGCGTAGTCTTCTGTATGCCATTCCTTGCTGGTCTTCTGGGCGTTGATGACCTGTTGGTCGAACTTCCTGAGTGCCGCGGGATCTTCCAACAGGTATTTTCGTGCCCATGCAACGTCGTCACTTGTCCTCCATCCTTGGATGCTTTCTGTATCTTGTAGGTCTGCCGTCTGGATGGTGACGTGTGGCGTTTCTTCCTTATGCTTAGGAATATTGTTGACGATGGTCAAGTTGATTGTTGGCGCTTGCGGTTCCTGGAAGACAGGAGTCTGGGTGGACTGGTCCCGCATAACCGTCGTGTCCTGGATTTCCTGTGTCTTGTCGCATACGATCAGACGTTTTCCCTCTGTGGAATAGTATCTGTCGCCACGGCGAAAGAAGGTGTCGTGGTATCGTTTGCCGACAATAATACTGTCATTACTTGTGTCGCACTCTACCACGTGGTAACGACAAGGGTCGTTCTTGATCCATTCTGTCTTAGGGTAGGGCGTTGGTGACCGGATTTGCTTGCTTGGAGCATCCTCATCGGACTCCTCGATGTAGTCGTTGTCGAGTCCGGAAGTGGGGTCTTCTATGAGACGTCCCATCTCATTAGTAACGACCTCCCACTCTTGGTCGCCGCTGTCGTCATGAGCCAGCATATTCAGCTGCCGAGTTACTTTGTTCTTCATGCGACAGTCGCGGGCGTAGTGGCCTGTCTTGCCACAGCCGTAACAAGTCACTGAAGACTTATCACCGCGGTTATTACTACCCTTCTTTTTCTCATTCCATCGTTCAGGTCCTTTGTTAATGTTGGAGAGGTCCATTGCTGCAGGACCGTAGTATCCACTGTTCGTATCGTTGTGGACACGGCGTCCCATGTTGGCTTGGTAAAGGCCACCACGTTGACCGCGGCGGTAGTTGTTGTTGCGCCACTGGTTGCGTGGAGTCTGGGGTGGGCGAGTGACCTGAGTCACGCCTCGCACACGAGGGTCCTCTCTTAACTCTTGTTGAAGGTCGTAGAGCTTAACGTCGATACTGATTGCTTCGTTTACTAGTGCGTCGAAGGTATCGGTGGCTGCGGCAGTCCGCATGAGCTCTTCTTTGACCTTGGGCTTAAGGCCTTGTTTGAACATGGTCATCAGCGCAACGTCGTCCCAACCGGTGAACGTAGCTACTTGCTGAAACTTGGCAGCGTAGTCGGCGGCGGACGCAGTTTGTCGGATGCGCTGAATCTCGCGTCGGGCGATGGTGGGTTCGTTGTGCACTCCAAATACTTGGCGAATCTGTTCCTTGAACAGATCGAAGTCTTCGATCCATGGGTCGATGTCTGCTGAGTTGCTTGCTCCGTCGTGGTAACGGCGAATAAAGGGTTTGATCCAAGTGAACGCGCGATCCTTCATAAACGTACTCACAAAAGTGACACGTTTCTCCTCTGGGATGCGTTCTCCTTGGAACATGAAAAACAGATCGAACTTCATGAGCCAGTCTTCCAGCTTGTCGCGAGTGCCATCAAAGGCCTCGGGTTTAGCCACTGGGTAAACACTGGTAGGGGCAGGCGCCGCTGCCTCCTCGTCCATGTCGAGATCGTCATCAGCCGTACGGCGTGATGCGTTGGAGTTGCTTGGGGTAGCACGGGATCCTGAGGTAGTACTCATCTTGGGGGTGTTCAAAATGTTGAAGTCGTACTTTAAGCAAAGCTCGTAAGCACTAATTCTATTGGTTCTCGGGGATGAGTACGGTGACAGGAAGCCGAGGGGGTTGGTTGCAATAAGGTGTACAGATACGATCTGTCAGTCTTGAGAGCAGGGTAACGATGAGTAGTACAGAGTAGACTGTCTAGCTCGAAGGTTGGGTTTGAGATCCAAAGACAAACTTGATAACTTAGGTTGAACACGAACTATAAGGGTTGTGTTCCTATATGCTATATACTAAAGAGATATGCAGTGTGCTCAGTACCTGTAAGGTACTGATCATACTGATCGTTGATCTCACTGATCACTGATCGCACTGAGCACTGATCACACCGATCATTGCCAAGACTTTTGATCAGTGTCACGTGACGTGATGTCGTTCGCAGAGTCGAAGCGTTGCCCTGTCTTTCCTTGTAGTTGCCCATGCTGCCAACTCCTGCTGTGCCGTACTGGGGTGTAATACTCGTTGTGATCCTTCGTGTTCCGCGGATCGTAACAGTTATACAGGGCTGGTTCAACCTTGTAGCCAATACCAAAGCCAAGTATAGCATCTAGGACGACGACACGTACAGCTTCGATAAGACAGGCTTCATGATGGGCCAGATAAGCCTAGGAGCAGTCGTCACAGCTTCAGAGAACCATAGACGGGCAAAGGCAGTCCAGCCAGGCAATCGCGAGTAGGTAACGGCCATCTAGGGCATTAATGCCACAGGGTGGGCAATCCTGCCCTACATCATCTTTAAAGCCCGCCGCCACTAGTCTAACTAGTACAAAAACAATAACCTACCTTAGGATTAGACTATTGCTATCTCTAAGAACAGCTAGACTACTAATAAGCTTAGTTTTAACTAGTTAAAGCACTTTAACAGGTATATAAAGACGCGTACTGTTAGTAACGTACATGTATAGCGAGCCGGTCAGCAAGCAAGTCGGTCACTTTTGCCAAGACCACACCAAAATTAACCCTATTATGGCCCAAAACACCACAAACTAGCCCTGTATAGGGCAAAACAAGCTGTAATATTACTAAGAGACCTCTTCTACAGCATTCTTGCATGTTCGCGCGTTGTGCCCCGCCTTGTTGCACCTTCCACAGCGCCTTTGAGATGGCTCACCCTCTTGACCGCGCACCTGCTTCTTTGCCCTCTTTCCATCACTACGCACCCCAAACTCCTTTAGAGTTGCTAGGCGCTGGCCATCCTCAACTATTAGTGTCCCTTCCTCCTGAACCCGCTTTCTTTTATGTGATTTTCGTCGTGTGGCGGCCTCATTAGCCGCTCGAAGCTCAGCAATCTCCTGTTGTGCTAAAACCAGCTTGTGCGCAATAATTGCTGCCCCCTTTGAGACCTTCTCAAACGCTTCAACTATAGAGGTTGGTGAGCTATCTACGTGCGTCTGAATCTTCTTCTTCACAAGCGTTGATTGCGACCCAAATTCTAGGGTATTGCTTGGGGTTTGCGACTGCCAGAGCGGGCTATTTAAGGGGAGTAGTGGTGATGGAGTTCTCAGCTTCACACTAAGGGCCTTAATGACCCGTTCTGGGTCAAAAGGAACTAATCCAGCACCTCGGAACCCTCCTTGGATGTTGCTAGCAGTAAATACTGCATTATAGGCTGCTTTAAAGCATGGCAGGAACTCAGTCTTTGTAATGTGGCTGATCCGGTTGCGCATAAGCATTTCAGCTTGGCGCCCATACGCCTGCTTCAAAGGGGCAAAACAGCCCACATCAAGTGGCTGTAGGAGGTGCGATGAGTGCGGAGGCATACATAGGGTAACAATCTTGTTATCCTTGCAGTATTGCTGGAATTTAAGCGATTCGTGGCTCTCATGGCCGTCAATAATCAGCAGTCGGTGGGTACCAACAGTACGCTCCTTTGTATGCGCGTCAAAGTGCTTCAACCACTCAAAGCCAAGCTCATTTGTAGTCCAGCCGTTATTAGAGACTGCAATAACCCAATCCTGGGGCAGGTCCTCCTCTTTGTACCAGCCAGAGAGGTGGTGACGCGCCTTGAAGATAATAAAGGGTGGAATAGCCCATCCTTTAGCATTCACACCCTGTATGACTGTTGTCCACTCGCGGTTGCCTGCCTGGACTGTCTTTGGTCTTCCTCGTCTCTCTGAAGCTGTAACAACTGCTCTAGTGGATATCTGACCCATTATAAAGCCTGTCTCATCGAAATTGTACGTGTCTTCATCCTGGATGCCGTACTTGACTTTACTGTTGGCTACCAGGCTAAACCAGCCCTGCATAAGCCTGGGATCCTCGCAGAGGGCTCTCTTGTAGTCGTACTTGCGATTAAACTTCATTTTAAGCTCTGGTTGGCGCTTAACAAACATGCTGGCCCACCTTGAGCCAACATGGCCTAGATTGCGCTCTGCGCGCAGAGAATTGGCCATAGCAGCCACATCTGCAAGCCGAGGGCTAAATCCTCGCTCGTCTAGCTCAAGTATGTGCTGAACAATCACCCCCTCCTCATTATTGTCCAGCTTCCGTGAATTGGCCATAGTATCAGCTCGTGAAGGTCGTCCTGCGCGTCGGTCGCTTAGTGTTGTTTGGGAGACCTTATAGATGGCTGCAGCGCGTCGCTGGGAGAGATTCGCGTCTTGTTTAAGAGCTTGAAGCGCAAGCTGTATCTAAGCTTCCTTTAACGCGTTAATATTGTGTTGTTGTTGAGACATTGTTGTAGAAGGTGTACTTTGGTGTGGTCTTGGCAAAAGTGACCGACTCGCTTGCTGACCGGCTCGCTATACATGTACGTTACAACTCTATAGAATTTAAGGAATACTATAAGGATTATAATATTATAGGTCTATACATGCCTCTATACTTATTGCACCTTCTATAGCTACTTAATATAGCTTGTTTTAGCCTTCTAAAGAAGGCGTAACGTAGGTGGCAAGCGAGCTGCGCACGCAAGCGAGCTGCGCACCCCACCAAACTTGCCCACCTCTCTAGACGTATATCTCAACAACGCAACAGTATAATATATAGAGATTAAAGCAATAGATTAAGCAGTAGCTATAGTGTCTTTCTTGCACGTACGCGCGTTGTGTCCAGTCTCTCTACACTTGCTGCAGCGCGCAAGAGACTGACGACTAACGCCTGATTGCTCTCCTGTCTGACGCTTCTCACGAGCAGTCTGCTGCTCAGCCTCACGTTGAGCGAGTATATCCTCTCCAGCTCCCATTGTTAATACTCCTTGGTGTTGTATACGCTTTCTCTTGCGCTGCCTACGCGCAGACGCTGCCTTATTTGCCTTCTCAAGGTTGGTGATCCGATCGCGCATTAGCTCAGCAGACAGCATCATCACCTCTGCCCCCTTCTTGAGCTGGTCAATTGCTTCAATAATTGAGGCTGGCGACGAGCTCTTGTGCTTGCGTACGCGCTCACGTATTAGGCTTGACTGAGCCTCAAGCTCACGTACGTTGCTTGGTGTACGAGCCTCCCACAGAGCCTCTATCAGGGCTGCTGGTGGCGTTGGTGTACGCAGCTGTACGTCAAGCTTTGATAGAACAACATCTGGATGGAGAGGGACAAGCCCTGCGCCAGAGAAGGCAGAGCAGATATTGGTAGACGTGAATGATCGATCGTACGCTGCCTTGATAGCTGGGAGGAACTCAAGCTTGGTGATGTGGTTGATATGGTCGCGGATCAGGCTCTCAATCTCACGGCTGTACGCGCGCTTCAATGGCGAGAAGCAGCCAACGTCAAGAGGCTGGAGAATATGAGATAAGTAAGGCGGCATGCAGAGCGTGTAGATGTTGTTCTCCTTGCAGATCTCCTGGAACTTAAGAGAGTGGTGGCTCTCATGGCCATCAAGGATGAGCAGCCGACGTGCTCCTACTGTACGAGCCTTTGTATGAGCGTTGAAGTGCTCTAGCCACTCTACTCCTAGCTCGTTGGTAGTCCAGCCGTTGTCGCTGACTGCGATCGCCCAGTCGCGTGGGATTGCTGCGTCCTTATACCAGGCAGAGAGGTGGTACTGGCCAGTCAAGATGATGAATGGTGGGATAGACCAGCCAGCAGCATTGATACCAGCAATCAACGTTGCCCACTCACGATTGCCAGGCTGAAGAGCCTTTGTCCAGCCTCTTCTCTCTGACCCTGTCACGACAAGCTGCGTCGTGATCTTGCCCATCATAAAGCCTGCCTCGTCAAAGTTCCAGACGTCATCATCACAGATGCCGTACTTGATCTTTGTCTGCTCTACCAGCTCGAACCACTTCTTGATTAAGACTGGATCTTCACACAGAGCTCTCTGCCTATCATATGCGCGATTAAAACGCGTCGTAAGACTGTGTGTACGCTTAACAAAGTTGGCAGGCCACTTCTGCCCAACCTCACCAGCGCTGCGCGCAGCCAGCAGTCTATTAGCCATATCACGTACAGCTGCGTACGTAGGCGCAAACCCACGCAAGTCAAGGTCAAGTATATGGGTAACAATCACCTCCTCTTCTACCTGAGTGAGCTTCCTTGAGTTAGGCTGGCAATCGCGTCGGGCAGGTACACCAGCGCGTCGGCTGCGCAGTGTAGATTCAGCAACGTTGTAGGTATTAGCAGCGCGTCGATTAGCGTGTAATTGACCAGAAGTAATAGACAAGATAGCAAGCTGAATATCTGCTTCATTTGAGGTTATCTGAGTAGCACTGCGTTGAGCCATTGTACGTTAAGATGAAAGAGGTGGGCAAGTTTGGTGGGGTGCGCAGCTCGCTTGCCACCTACGTTATAGGGATAAGGTTAACGTGTTTCACCATCAAGTCGCCCACCCCATCGAGTCGCCCACCCACCAACACCAAAACGCCTGCGCAACAACTATGCGCAACACCGCAATATTTTTAACAATTGTATATAGCAGATAAATATTATTCAGACGCCTCGCTACTATCTATATCCTCTATTTCTACTTTACAGGTGCGGGAATTATGTCCAATCTCCCCACAACGCCTGCAGCGTTGTCCTCTACACACCCTCTTCGCAGGCGTCTCGCCCTCACCACAACCCCCACCCTCCTCCTCAGCTACTAAGTCAGCTACTTCGCCAACTGTAAGGGTCTCCTCTGCGTGTATATAGCGTCGCTTACGGGTCTTGCGCCTTATAGTCGCCTCTACAGCGTCTTACAGGCAGTCTATTTTCTCCTACATTAATACCATATTATAAGCTATCTGCTGAGCGCCCTTTGCTAGCTGTTTAACCTGCTTATCTAACGAACTTGCTGGAGACCCTCGATGGATTTGAATCCGCTTTCGAATTAGAGTTGACTGCTCCTCTACTTCGTGAGCATTGCGTGGTGTCTTCGGCTCCCAGGCGACGTCGCTGGGTTTTGGTGGCGTTGGCGTGCGCAGGCGCACATCAAGCTTTGATAACACCACCTCTGGGTTGTGTGGGACTAGCCTAGCACCTCTAAAGCCTGCGCGAACGTTCTCTGTAGTAAACGCCTTATTAAACGCTGCTTTAAAGGCTGGCAGGAAGGTTTCCTTGTTAATATAGTGGATGCGACTGCGTGCCAAGGCCGAAACCTCGTCGCCATACAGGCGCTTTAGCGGCAAGAAGCAGGCGACGTCAAGTGGCTGCAACAGGTGCGACGAGTGCGGGGGCATACAGAGAGTGATTATCTTCTTCTCTCTGCAGAGATCTTGGAAATCCACTGAGCAGTGGCTCTCATGGCCGTCAATAATAAGTAGCCGGTAGACCCTAACTGGCTTCGCATGCGTGTCGAAGTGGTGGAGCCAGGCAATCGCTAGATCGTTGTTTGTCCAGCCTGTAGGGCTTACTTGAATAACCCAGTCGCGTGACGGGTCCTCAGTAAACTAGTTAGAGATCAGGACCTTGTCTGCAAGGATGAGGAACGGTGGGATGACCTTCCCTGTCGACCTAACGCCTTGTACCAAGGTTGGAGTTTCTTCCGCTTCCCAGGCTTCTCTAAGCCTGTTACTACTAGTTGTGACGAAATCTTACCTATTAGGAAGCCATACTCATCAAAGTTGTACATATCCTTGTCTACAATACCGTACTTCGCCTTTATTTACTAAACAAGCGTGAACCAGGGCTCGATAACCGCCGAGTCCTCGCAGGTAGCTCGCTGGCGATCGTACGGACGGGTCCACCGCGTTCGCAGCTCAGGTGTACGCTGGATAAACCTGTCAACCCAGTTCTTGCCAACAGCGTCACCACCACGCTCTCTTAGCAGTTTATTCGCCATATCTCGTACGTCTGCCTTCGAGGAGGGGATTCCACGATCGGACTCCTCAAGTATACGTAGTACAACTGCCTTCTCTTCTAGCTTTGTAAGGCGCTTTGCATTCGGCTCGCAGTCGCGTCGAGAGCGTGTTCCGTCGCGTCGGCGTCGAATTGTCTGTTCAGGCACTTTGTAGACTTTCTCTGCGCGTCTGATACTTTTAATTTGATTTCTTGAGATATCAAATATAGCAAGCTGTACGTTAGCTTTAGTATAGAGTCTTAAGGGCTGTTGTGGTTAAGACATTACGCATTGTTGTTGCGCAAGCGTTCTGATGGCGAGAGTGCGGCGCTCGGTGGGGTGCGGCGCTCGGTGGTGAAACACGTGAACTATACTAACGTGACTGCATAGCGAGTCGGCCAGCATAGCGGGTCGGCCACCCCAACAAGCCATTGGGCCTACTAATTGCAACAGTACAACACCACAACGCCGTACTGTAGCTTACAGTACAGAATATTAATCGCTGACCTCTACTACATCTTTCTCACAAGTGCGCGAATTGTGACCAGTCTCTCCGCAGCGCTTACAGTGCCTTTTACCCCTCTTGCCTGCACCTGTTCGAACCCTACCCTTACGACTCTCCCCTTCAACCTGCGCCTCAACATCGTATTGGGCTATTAACTCCTCTGCGTCTTCTTTTGACAGGTCTCTACCCTTCTGAATACGCTTTCTTTTCCGTGACTTGCGCTTAGAGGCTGCTTTATTTGACGCTTTAAGCTGCAGCACTCTGGCTGCCAACAACGTCTGCCCATGCAGCAGCATTGCCGTGCCTCTCTGCAGCTGATCAACAATCTCAACCATTGGAGTTGGTGACGATCCTTGGTGCTTTTGAATACGATCGCGAAGCAGCGTTAATTGAGCCTGAATCTCGTTGGCGTTGGTGGGTGTCTTAGGGTTCCATGGGAGCTCCCCTAGGAGCGGCGGTGTTAGCGTGCGGACCTTCACATCAAGCTTTGATAGCACTACCAATGGATCGTGAGGCACTAATCCAGTTGCCCTAAAGCTTACTGTAATGTTTGCCTTTAAAAACGCCTGCTCAAATACCTTTGCAAAGGTTGCGATAAAGGCTTTCTTGTCAATTCTGCCAATGTAGTCTAATGCCAAGCCTCTGATCTCCGTGCTGTACGCTCGCTTTAAGGGGGCAAAACAACCCACGTTAAGCGGCTGAAGGATGTGTGACGAGTGCGGAGGCATACAGAGGGTAATTATCTTGTTCTCCTCGCAGAGCTCCTGGAAAGAGAGCGACTTGTGGCTCTCATGGCCGTCAAGTATTAGCAGCACGTGGCTACCCACCCTCTGGCCCTTGATCTGCTGAATAAAGTGCCTGAGCCAGGCTACACCAAGCTCGTTGGTAGTCCAGCCGTTGTTACTTACCCCAATGCGCCATTGGGACTTCAGATCAGGGTACCAAGCTTCGTTGATCTCCTTTGCTTTGAAGATGAGGTAGGGCGCGATTGCCCAGCCCATCGCGTTGATCGCAGCGATCAAAGTCACCCACTCACGGTCTCCCTGCTGGACTCTAATAGGCTGAGTACGTCTCTCTGATGCAGTGACTACTCTGACTTGATTTCCAACGCCCATCATAAACCTAGTCTTGTCAAAGTTGTAGGTATCTTCGTCCAGGATACCGTACTTGGCCTTAACGTTCTGTACCAGGTCAAACCAGGGCCCAATGACGGCTGGGTCGCTGCAGAGGACTCTCTGGCGATCCCTTTGTCGAGTTATACGCGATTTGACTCCAGGCTCGCGTTTAACAAAGGCTGAGGCCTATCGCGGGCCAACAGGGCCTGCGTCGCGTGCGGCGCGCAGTTGATTAGCCATATCTTCAACCCAACGGAGCGTTGGGCTAGATCCTTGCTGGTCAAGCTTCCTTATGTACTTCACAAGGGTCTGCTCTTCTGCCTTGGTAAGGTTTGATGATTTGGGCTGGGTATCGCGTGTTGAGCGTGTTCCAGCGCGTCGGCCTTGGAGAGTTGATCTTGGCACGTTATAGACGATAGCAGCGCGTCGCACGCTTAGCTCTAGTGGTTTTTTAATTGCTTGGATTGCAAGCTTAATTCTCTCTTCTTTTGAAAGCAATTCAAGGGGTGGTGATTGATCCATTGAGGTTTAAAGGTTGGTGGGCCCAATAGCTTGTTAGGGTGGCCGACCCGCTATGCTGGCCGACTCGCTATGCAGTTACGTTATAGAGACTATAATATAGTATATCTAGAAAAGAGCTACTAGTTCTATATTAATAGCTAACTAGCTACCTAGATAAGAGATTTATCTATATAAGGAAGTCTAGTACTTTAGCTTTAGTACCATTTACTAGAAAGCCTAGTAGAGGTCTTTATTTCTACATTAATTATAGAGTAACGCTTTGTAAGGCTGAATGGCGCACCCCACTGAAATGGCGCACCTTGCCAAGACCTCACTACTTTTAACCACCACCAACAATGTCGCAACAAATTAATCTTGAATTGCTTCCTCGTGGAGAGAGAATTGACCTTGCTATCAAAGCTATGAAATCAAACGCGAATCTAAGCCAGCGACGCGCTGCTGCTGTCTACAACGTGCCTAAAACTACCCTTCGAAGGCAACGCGCCAAACCAGCTTCTTAACGCGTTGTCCACCCTAACGCGTGTAAGCTTACAAGGCAAGAAGAGGAGGTGCTTATTCAATACATAAGGAAGCTTGACGCGCGAGGCTTTGGCCCTACGCTTGCCTACGTGCGAGAGATGGCTGATCAACTGCTGGCTGCTCGCAGTGCAGGCAAGGTTGGAGAACACTGGGTCTACCGGTTTATCAGACGGAAACCTGAGATCAAGTCTCAGATTTCTAGACTAAGGGATTACCGGAGAGTCCTGTGCAGCGATCCAGCTATTATCAGTCCCTGGTTTGACCTTGTACGCAATGTCAAAGCCAAGTACGGCATCCTAGACCAAGATACCTACAACTTTGACGAGACTGGGTTCCAGATAGGCGTTGGAGGGTCAGTTAAGGTAGTAACTGCTTCTGAGAGACGTCTTGCACCACTCAGCGTCCAGCCTGGCGATCGTGAGTGGATAACTCTGATCGCTTGTATCAACGCGATGGGCTGGTCTATCCCACCCTTCTTTATCCTTAAAGCAAAGCACCACGACAAGGCCTGGTACGTTAACAACCCAAAGGATTAGAGGATTGGGGTTAGCAAGAATGGCTGGACCTCGAATGAGCTTGGCCTTGCCTGGCTAAAGCACTTTATCCAGCATACAGAGGCTGCTACTGTAGGTAGCCATCGGCTGCTGATTATTGATGGCCACGAGAGCCATAAGTCACTCGAATTCCAAAACCTCTGCGAGGAAAGCAAGATTATTGCTCTCTGCATGCCTCCGCACGCCTCTCACATCCTGCAGCCACTTGACGTTGGGTGTTTTGCCCCGCTAAAGCAGGCGTATAAGAAGGAAATCAAAAGCTTGGCAGACAGTCACATCACCCATGTGGACAAAAAGACCTTCTTAGCAACGTTTTAACTAGTATACGACAAGGCTATATCAAAGAGCAACATTATATCAAGCTTTAAAGCAACTGGCTTGGTTCTACTTAACCCAGAGGTGGTGCTGTCAAGGCTTGAAGTCAAGCCTCGCACGCCAACACCGCCTCTACCAGGGCCTACTAACTGGCAACCTAAAACACCAACCAACGCGATTGAAATTGACAGCCAGACAACGCTAATAATCAAGAGGATAAGGGAACATAAGAGTTCCTCTCCTGACTCAATTATTGAGATGGTTCTGCAGGTCAAAAGGGGGTCTGTAAAGAGGGACCATTCGCACACGCTGCTTGAGGCAAGGATAGCTAAGCTTGAGCAGGTAAATGAGGCTGCTTCTAAGCGTAAGAAGCGCAAAAAGAAGCGGATTCAGGAAGGCGGGACTCTCTTGCAGGCAGAGGCAGAGGAAATACTAAAGGAGATAGACGCTAAGGCTGAGGCACAAGAAGGTGGTGCGCAGGTAGGTAGCAGCAGTAAAAATAAACGTCGCTGTAAGACGTGCGGCAAGACCGGGCACAATAAGCGCACCTGCTAGAAAGATGTAGCAGAGATAGAGGATTAATCTAAGCCATCGCACGCCTGAATTGCTTGTTGTAGTGTTGAGATATTAAGGTGCAAAGGTGAATGTGCGACAAAGCGCGCCATTTCAGTAGGGTGCGCCATTCAGCCGTACAAAGCGTTACTAAATATAGTAACGAAGAAAAACTATTAATATACCTTATAGGTAAGTAGCTAGGCTAAGTAAGTAACTAGATTTTACTTAAACTTATAAATACTATAACTACTTTATAATATAATAGTACTAAATTAAGTTATAGTATAATTTATAGTATATAAACCTACTTTATAGTACCTTATATATTATACTCTATTTTACTATAACGTAAAGCACCATCGAGGCGGCCACACCATCGAACCGGCCACTTTTCCTTGGCACTGCGAACACCACGTACAATACAAGCAATTACTCACTCCCCTCTAGTGTACCTGCGTACGAAGCACTTGCATTAGATGTAGAATCTTCCTCTGCATCTTTCTAGCACGTACGCGCGTTGTGCCTAGTCTTTCTACAGTTGCCACAGTGCCGTTAACCTAGTTGTGCTCTTTCATGACTACTCCTAACACGCGCTCTTTTTTAACACCGTACAAGCTGCAGCTGCGCTTTCAGCTATAGAGGCTGCTACTTCACCATACTCTATTGTACTACCATGCTGGATCTGCTTTCTTTTCCGGGTTTTGCGCTTAGTAAGTACTGCTACCTGCTCTTCAAGCTCACGGATGCGAGCTGCTTGTATAACATTCTTATGTAGCATAAGCTCGTCACCTTTTACAAGCTGTGCAAACCCCTCTCTTGCTACTTTAGGTAATTGTACGATAGCTTGCCTTAGAAGCCTTGCCTGTGACCCAAATTCATGTGAATTGCTTGGTGTTTGGGATTGCCACGGTGTTTCTAGTAGGGGTACTGGCGGTGGCGTACGAATCTGAACATCTAGGCGATCCAAGACACGCTGCGCGTCGATAGGCACAAGCCCTGAAGCCTTAAAGGCCTTCTTGCAGTTCTTGTACGTAAACACGTCGAAAAACGCGTCCCTAAAGGCTAGAAGGAAGCCTTCTTTGTTAATGTGGAAGACGCGTCGGGATGCCAAGGCTCGTACGCGTTGAGAGTACTTCAGTTTCAACGGTGAGAAACACACCACATCAAGTGGCTAGAGGATGTGCGATAAGTGAGCAGGCATACAAAGGGTAAGGATCATGTTTTCCAGGCAGTAGTCCTTAAAATCCTGGTTAAGGTGGCTCTCATGGCCGTCCAAAATCAGCAGCCTGTACGAGCCCTTCTGACGCGCCTTTGTATGCTGGTTAAAGTGCTTCAACCACTCTAGGCCGAGCTAATTGTTCGTCCATCCGTTCTCAGAGACAGAGAGCTTCCAGTCGTACGGTATGTTAATCTCCTTATACCAGGCAGAGATGTGTACGCGCCCTTTGTAGATGATAAAGGGTGGGATAGCATACCCAGCAGCACAGATGCTCTGGATAGATGTAACCCACTTCCGATCACCTGGCTGGACGAGGTTTGGTCTCGTACGTCTCTCTGAACCTGTAACAACCTTTATTGAGCCAATAATTCCCATCTGAAAGCCGGTCTCATCAATGTTGTGGATGTCATCATCCTGGACCCCATACTTGTCTTTTGTGTCCCGTACGAGCTAAAACCAGGCGCTGATAACTGCTAGATCCTCCTAGAGTATTCTCTAGGGATCCTTTGCTCGATTGAAGGCCATTTTGAGCTTCTCTGTGCGCTGGACGAATCGCTCTGCCTAGTTCTTGCCAACAGGTGTCCCACCACGTACAGCCAGAAGTTTATCTGCAATATCTACCACCTCAGAGAGCCGGGGGGCAAATCCGCGCGCGTCAAGGTCGAGTATGTATCGTACGATTGTTTGCTCTTCAGATACAGAGAGCTTCTGCCTGTTTGGTGGTGCCTCTTGTCGAAATCTGATTTCGTGCAGCCGATCAGAGAGCCGTTGATGATGTACGTTGTAGGCTGCAGCAGCGCGTCGCACGCTTTGAAACTGTCCCTTAGTATACGCCTGAAGAGCAAGAACAATTCTGCCTTCTTGTTAAGTTAATTCTTGCTTATGTTGTTCTTGCATGTTGTGTTGTACGGAAAAGTTGCAGTGTCAAGGAAAAGTGGCCGGTTTGATGGTGTGGCCGCCTCGATGGTGCTTTACGTTATATACTATAGCGTCTTAAAGACTAAATACCTATTTTAATATAAGCCTTCTTACTTACTTTCTTTCTATTAGTATAAGTATTAAACTTCTTTAGAGTACTTAGTAAAGCATACTCTCTTACTAAATATAAGAGTCTTTCCTTACTAGATTTACTTCCTCTTATATAATTTATAGTATACAGTAGCCTTATTAGTAGCTTGAAGCTTAGTAACCTAGTTATGTGCTAATACTAGTAAATACACTATTATCTCTACACCTTTAGTAAGCTAATAAAGGGTAACATCAAACACCACCGAGCCGGACAAACCACCGAGCCGGACACTTTTCCTTGGCATTGCAACTTTGCTGTACAATATAACATGCAACAACAACGCAGGCAGGAATTAATTCAGCAAGAAGGCAGGAATTAATTCAGCGAGAAGGCAGAATTGCTCTTGCCCTTCAGGCGTACGATAAGGGACAGTTTCAGAGCGTGCGACGTGCTGCTGCAGCTTTTAATGTGCCTTTCCAGCGGCTCTCTGACCGGCGCCGTAATATCACGTTTCGACCTGAGGCACCTCCCAACGGCCAGAAGCTCTCTATAGCTGAAGAGGAAACGATTGTACGACACATTCTTGAGCTTGACGCGCGTGGGTTTCCCCTCCGGCTGCCTGAGGTTGCAGATATCGCCAATCAACTACTGGCCGTACGTGGCAGGACACCTGTTGGCAAGAACTGGGCAGGCCGATTCGTACAGCGTACAGAGGAGCTCAAAATGGCTTTCAATCGAGCAAAGGACCGTCAGAGAGTACTCTAGGAAGACCCAGAGGTTATCAGCGCGTGGTTCAAACTCTTACAAGAGACAAAAGACAAGTATGGGGTCTTCAATAATGACATCCACAACTTTGATGAGACCGGCTTTCAGATGGGAGTTATCGCCTAAATGAAAGTTGTTACAGGCTTAGAGAGGCGTACGAAGCCAACTGTCATCCAGCCAGGCGATCGCGAGTGGGTTACAGTCATCCAGAGCATCTGCGCTGCTGGGTATGCTATTCTACCCTTCATTATCTACAAAGGGCGCGTACACATCTCTGCCTGGTATAAGGAGACTAACATACCGTACGATTAGAAGCTCTCTGTCTCTAAGAACGGCTAGACTAACAACGCACTTGGGCTTGAGTAGTTAAAGCACTTTAACCAGCATACAAAGACGCGTTAGAAGGGGTCGTACAGGCTGCTCATTTTGGACGGTCATGAGAGCCATCTTAACCAGGATTTCAAGGATTTCTGCCTCGTACACAAGATCCTTACCCTTTCCATGCCTGCTTACTCATCGCACATACTCCAGCCACTTAATGTGGTGTGTTTCTCGCCGTTAAAACTGAAGTACTCCCAACACGTACGAGGCTTGGCAAAGAAACAGATCTACCACATCAACAAGGAAGGCTTCCTTCTAGCATTTCGAGACGCGTTTTTTGACGTGTTTACGTACGACAACTGCAAGAAGGCCTTTGAGGCTTCAGGGCTTGTGCCTACCAACGCGCAACGCGTCCTAGATTGGCTTGACGTACGATTACGCACCTCACCGCCACTACCTCTACCAGAAACACCATGGCAGTCGCAAACATCAAGCAATTCGCACGAGTTTAGATCACAAGCAAGGCTTGTAAGCGAAGCTATCGTACAGTCACTAGAAGATGCTAGAGGAGGGTTTTCGCAGCTAGTAAAAGGTGCTGAAAGGATGCTTCACCAGAATCTCGTACAAGCAGCTCGCATCTATGAGCTTGAAGAGCAATTAGCAGCAATTACTAAGCGCAAAACCCGAAAACGAAAGCAGATTTAGCATGGTGGAACAATAGAGTACGGCGAGGCAGCATTATTAGTAGCTGAGAGTGCAGCTACAGCTCGTACAGTGCTAAAGAGAGCGCGTGTAAGTGGTGGTCAAGAAAGGCCCCTGCCAAGTCAACGGCACTGTGGTAACTGTAGGAAGACTGGGCACAATACTCGTACGTGCCAAAAAGATGCAGCAGAAGATTCTGAGTCTAATGCAAGTGTCTTGTACGTAGTCTTTGCAGAGAGTGGTGAGTAAGTGCTTATCCTGAATATAGTGTTCGCAATGCCAAGGAAAAGTGTCCGGCTCGGTGGTTTGTCCGGCTCGGTGGTGTTTAACGTTAAGTAGAATACTTTTACTAAAACCCTACTAAAGTTACCTCTATTATAGCCTAAAACACTATAAATTAGTACTATATAAGGTAAAACAAGCTATAATATTACTTAGAGACCTCTTCTACTCTATTATTATATATTTATATACTATACCTAACCTTTCTACACCTTCTATAGCGTTATTAGAATAGTTTACCTCCTTTAGTACGCACCTACGTCTTCCTCTTCTTTCTATTACTACACGCGCTAAACTCTAATAGAGTAGTCTACGACTAGCTTTCTTTAACTATAAGGCTTCCCTCTATCTAGATATACCTTCTTTTACGCAATCTATATTCTATAGCAGCTACTAGAGCTGCGTAAAGCGCAGTATTCTCCTATTATACTAAAGCTAGCTTATATATAATAATTACTAACGTAGTTCACAAGCGAGCCGTCCAACCCAAGCGAACCGTCCAACTTTACCAAATGCAGCCCACCCCCAGCTTACACTACAATGCCATTACAACGCAACGCGCAACAATCTTACACTGAAAGTACATTACAGCTTGCTATCCAGGCTACAATTAAGGATCGTGACGAGAGTGAAAGACGCGTTATTGCAGCCTTCAACGTTCCAAGAAGCACGCTTCGAGACCGGTGTACTGGAGCCCTCTGTCGACGCGATCGCGAGCCCAACTCAAAGAAGCTGACCAAGCTAGAAGAGGAGGCCCTGGTCCAACGTATACTTGACCTTGACCAGCGAGGGATAGGTGCTACAAGGGCTATGGTGCAAGATATGGCCAACGATCTGCTAGCTGAGCGTGGTGGGAAGCCTGTTGGCAAGCACTGGGTAGACAACTTCAAGACGCGTACGCCAGAGATCAAGCTTAAGAGGAGCCGTCCATACGATCGTCAGCGAGCCTTGAACGAAGATGTACGCGTTATAACGCCCTGGTTTGAGCTGGTCGCCAACACCAAGGCCAAGTACGGTATTGCTGATGACGACACGTACAACTTTGACGAGACTGGCTTCATGATGGGGGTTATACAAGGCCAGATGGTCTTTACAGGCTCTGAGAAACGAAACAACCTAAAGAGGGTACAGCCTAGCAACTGTGGGTGGGTCACCGACATCCAGGGAGTCAGCGCCAAAGGCTGGGCTCTGCCACCCTTTCTCATCTTCCCTGGCAAGGTCCTGATCACGTCCTGGTTCCACAATCTACCCCGGGACTGGGTCATTGAAGTCAGTCCCAACGGCTGGACGTCGAATGAGCTTGGTCTTGCCTGGCTGAAGCACTTTAATACCCATACTAAGGCGCGTAGTGTGGGTGCCCACCGGCTGCTGATTGTGGACGGCCATGAGAGCCACAACTCACATGAGTTCCACAAATACTGTGAGGAAGAGAAGATTATTGTCCTCTGTATGCCTCCTCACTCATCCCATCTGCTGCAGCCGCTTGACGTGGGTTGTTTTTCACCTTTGAAGCGGGCATACAGCAATGAGATTAGTAGCTTGGCACGGTATGGCACCAAGCAGATCAAGAAGGAGGCCTTCCTACCAGCCTTTAAAGCAGCTTTTGAGAAGGCAATGACAAAGGACAATATCTGCGCAGGCTTCAGAGGCGCTGGACTAGTCCCTCACAACCCAGAGGCGGTGATATCAAAGCTTGATGTGGCCCTTCGCACGCCAACTCCACCAAAGCCAGAGGACACCCCATGGGAATCAAAAACACCAAGCAACCTCCGTGAGGTAGAGGCTCAGTCAACGCTAGTTCGCGAGCGTGTACGACTGCACAGAGATTCTCCAGTTTCTCCACTGCTTAGAGCTATTGATCAGCTTAATAAGGGTGTTGCAAAGATGGGTCATGAAACAGTGTTAATGCGACAGGAAATGGCAGGGCTTCGCAAGGCAGTAGAGATAGCAACAGAGGTGAAGGGTCGTAAGAGGAAGTATATTCGGACAGCTGAGACGCTCACAGTAGGGGAGATAGCTGACTTGATAGCTGAAAAGGATGGTGGTGGGCAGGAAGATGGTGGGGAGCCTGCAAAGAAGGTGCGTGGGCAGAGGCGCTGTGGACGTTGTGGCGAGACTGGCCACAACGCTCGCACCTGTGCAGTAGAAATTGCAGATGCATCTGATAGCGACGCGTCTGAATAGTATTTCTGTGTTCTACAAATTGTAGTAAATTGTGGTGGTGTTGCAGGAGGTGCTTTGCAATAGACAGACCTTGGAAAAGTGGACGGTTCGCTTGGGTTGGACGGCTCGCTTGTGAACTACGTTACCCCCTTTAATACCTTCTTAAACGCTTTAACTATAGAGGTTAGTAAGCTATCTATATACGTCTAAATTCTCTTTTTTAAAAGTATTAATTATAACCTAAATTCTAGGGTATTGCTTAGGGGTTGCAATTGCTAGAACGGGCTGTTTTAGGAGAGTAGTAGTAATAGGGTGCGTAGCTTTACATTAAGAGCCGATATAACGTCTGTACTAGTCTTATAGAACACCTACTCTAGTAGAATACTTTTACTAAGACTACACTATAATACTAATACTATCTTAATACCTACTAACGTCCGAGACGGGTGAGTGGCCGGGACGAGTGAGTGGCCGGACTTTGCCAAGACCCCACCAAACCCACGACTACACACGACCGTGCAGCGCCGTCAAGAACAGTAATCAAGAATTGTAATCAGCCAATCTATTCAGAAACTTCTATTACATCTTGCTTGCATGTGCGCAAGTTGTGACCAGTCTTACCGCAGCGTCCACAGCGTCTTTGCGACGGTTCGCCCACTTCAACACGCGACCTCTTCTTTGCCTTCTTCCCATCGCTGCGCGCCCCAAACTCCTTTAGAGTTGTTAAGCGCAGTCCCTCTGCAACTTCAAGAGTGCCTTCCTTCTTTACTCGCTTTCTCTTATGCGATTTACGTCGCGTGGCGGCCTCATTAGCTGCTTCAAGCTTAGTAATACGCTTTTGGGACAACACTAAAGCATGCACCATCATCTCAGCGCCTTTAGAGAGGCTTTTCACCGCCTCAACTATCGAAGTAGGCGAGCTATCTACATGCCTTTAAAACCTCTCAAGGACTAGCTTCGTTTGAGACCCTAATTCTAGGGTATTGCTTGGGGTTTGCGACTGCCAGGGACCGTCCTCGACGGTGGGTAACGGTGGAGTACGCAGGCGGACGTTAAGCGTCGATATCACAGCCTCTGGGTTGTGTGGAACTAAGCCAGCGCCTCGAAAGCCTCCTAAGATATTGCTCTTCGTGATAGCTATGTCGAAAGCGGCTTTAAAGCACGGCAAGAACTCTATTTTAGTAATGTGGCTAATCTTGTTGCGCATCAGCTTCTCAGCTTGGCACCCATACGCCTTCTTCAGCGGCGCAAAACAGCCGACGTCAAGCGGCTATAGTAGGTGTGACGAATGCGGAGGCATACACAAGGTGATTATGTTCTTCTCTTGGCAGTATTGCTGGAAACCAAACGAGTTATGGCTCTCGTGGCCGTCGATAATAGGCAAGCGGCGGCCGCCAACAGTACGCCTCTCTGTATGCTCGTCAAAGTGCTTTAACCACTGCAGGCCAAGCTCGTTTGTGGTCCAGCCAGTGTCAGAGACTGCAATAACCCAATCCTGAGGTGCACTGCCCTCCTTGTACCAGGCAGAGAGGTGGTACTTGCCCGCGAAGATGATGAAGGGTGGGATTGCCCACCCCATCGCGTTGACACCATGGATAGCCGTGGCCCATTCCCGGTTGCCTGGCTGAATGCTCTTCGGCCTTCCTCGACGCTCTGCTGCGGTGACTACCGCGGCAGTCGATATAACACCCATCATGAAGCCAGTCTTATCAAAGTTGTACATGTCTTTGTCCTAGATGCCGTACTTGGCTTTTGTATTTTGTACTAGGCGAAACCAGCCTTCTACAACCCTAGGATCCTCGCACAGAGCTCTCTTGTAATCATACTTCCGATTTAGCTTTACTTTAAGCTTAGGCTGGCGCTTTACGAATGTCTTAGCCCAATTCTCGCCAACAGGGTCGCGATGCCGCTCAGCGAGCAAAGAATCAGCCATATCTCTGATAGTAGCGAGCTTAGGTGGAAACCCTCGCGCATCTAGCTCAAGGACATGCTGAACAATCGCCTTCTCTTCAGATAGAAGGAGCTTCATTGATTTAGGTTTGCAATCGCGTTGGGAGACTGTTCCG
Organism: Didymella arachidicola; assembly: GCA_016630955.3. Lineage (NCBI taxonomy): Eukaryota > Fungi > Ascomycota > Dothideomycetes > Pleosporales > Didymellaceae > Didymella > Didymella arachidicola. The sequence goes on along the minus strand of CM050000.1, from coordinate 450,004 downwards.
TTACGTTGTCGCCGTAAGGTCCGTTCAGGTGCGCTAAAGATTGCTGCAGCGCGTGGAATAGTAAGACTCGCGTCTTGGTTTAGAGCCTGGACTGCGCTTTGTATCGCAGCTTCGTTTAAGCTTCTGTTCATGCTGCTACGTTGAGACATCGCAACTTAATTGAAGGTGGGTTGAAGTTTGGTGGGGTCTTGGCAAAGTCCGGCCACTCACTCGTCCCGGCCACTCACCCGTCTCGGACGTTAACTAACGCTAAATAAACGCGTTAAACAAGTGTTAGATACAGCTTACGCTCTTAGCTCTTAAATAAGACGCAAATCTTTCCCTACAACATGCTGCAGCTATCTATAATATATAATAAAGCACCCTAAGCTAATAATACACTAGATAGCTCCTAAGAGCTAATTCTATGCCTAGACGACGGTATCTAGATAAGTATAAGGAGGAAGCGGTTATTAATTACGTTCTTTACCTTATATAGTAAGGAGCACCCTATTACTTATTAGATGTAGCTAATATAGCTAATATACTATAAGAAGAGTATAGAATAGCCCCTATTAGGTAGGACTAGCCTATTAACTTTATTAAGCGTTAACTAAGGCTTAAAGTAAAGTTTAATTATAAGTATAACTATAAGAAAGCCCTCTATAAGAATTCTAAGTTAATATAAAGCTAGTTTAACCTTATAGCTAATATTAAAGCTAAGTAACGTGAGTGCATAGCGAGTCGGCCAGCTAGGCGAGTCGGCCACCCCAACAAGCTATCGGGCTGTTGAAGTCGTACTTTAAGCAAAGCTCGTAAGCACTAGTTCTGTTGGTTCTCAGGGATAAGTACGGTAACAGGGACACGAAGGGTGGAGTTGCAATGAGGTGTGCAGATATGATCTGTCAGTCTCGAAGGCAGGGGTAACGATGAGTAGTACAGAGTAGACTGTCTAGCTCGAAGGTTGGTTGAGATCCAAAGACAAACTTGATTGACTAGGTTGAACACGAACTGTAAGAGTTGTGTTCCTACGTACTATATACTATTCCTGTATCCTGAGTACCTGTAGTCTCCGGGATACCTGTGGTCTCCGGGATACCTGTGGTCTCCGGGATACCTGTGGTCTCCGGGATACCTGTGGTCTCCGGGATACCTGTGGTCTCCGGGATACCTGTGCTTGGCGGGATACCAGTCACGTGACTTGTGGGACACATATGCGTCACCCCGCACTACTGCAGTAGAGTCCGTTCGTCTACTTGTGGCTTCCCTTCTCCTGTGATCGTAACACTATCCTCCCCTCCTAGGATTATCGTCCTCGATAACGTTGTTCCGTTCCGTGCGGTCGCATATCAGGTCGTAGGTATAAGTATAGTGTCAAAGGCGTGCCGCCTCTTGTTTCCGCATCCTCCCTGACCATGCCTAAGGAATCAACGAGATCTCGTGCACCTCGCAAGGTGTCGTCTACCGAAGCGCGTCGTGCGCGTGCAGATCGTCTGCGTGCTGAAGCAAAGGAAATGGTGTTTCGCTGCAAGCGGTGTGAGGAAAAGAACTTCCGTTGCTTTGTGGATACTGCAACTGGTCGCTGCGCTGGCTGTATCGCAGTCCATGCAGAGTGCAGTCTTTTTGTTTCTGAAGAAGAATGGGAAAAGGTTGAAGAAGAGAAGCGTAAGACGCGTATAGCGTTGTTGCGTGCCAAAGAAGATGCTGCTCGTCTTGAGCGTGAGCTGGCAGAAATTGAGAGTCGGGAGCAGGTCTTCGCGCGTCGTGATCTGGCCGTGTTGCAGGTGCAGGAACAGGGGCAAGAGTCGGAAGCGTCGCGTACGACAGCCACGTCATCCACCACCAATCCACTCGCTGATTTCTGCTGGTCACAGGCTAACGATTCCTCCTCTGGTCTCTTATCAGACCAACTCTTTGTTGACTTCCTTGCTGGGAACCCCGTGGATCCTGTGCCGTACTGGCCACAGAATTTCGATACTGCGTCAGCGACTGGCGACAGTTCGTGAGGTTTGCTTCTGGTTCCCACGTGTTCTCTGAGTCTGGGTATCCTAACCACTTGACTAGATACTCAATGTTTCGTCCCTTCTTTCGGTGTTTTATTATTTTTTCAACTTCCCACTCGTCCTGGCCGTCTGCCTGGTAGTGGAAGTCTTTCTGGATTGGTGTTCTGGGGTCGGCAGGTTCCAACAGAGCGATGTGGAACACTGGATGGATCTTTGCATCCTTGGGCAGCGCGAGTCGATAGTTGACTGGGCTGATTCGTTTGGAAATGAAAAATGGTCCGACTTTGACTTTGTCCAGTTTTTTTGTTGGTCGCCGTGTGCGTAGATTCTTGGTGAGGAGATAGACTCTATCCCCCTCCTTCAGCAGAGGTGCCGTTTTTCGTTTCTTGTTGACATAAGAGATGCTTCTTGACTGAGCTTTGGCGATGTTCTCAAGCGATTGCTGATGTACTTCCTTTAGTGCTTCGACTGAAGTGATCGCTGATTCCGTTTGAATGTTACTGTCCAATGACCTTGTAAAGAGATTTGGGTGTCTCCCGTGGTTCGCGAAGAACGGCGTTACGCCCGTTGCTTCCGATAATTTGTTGTTGTACGCGATTTGAGCCATAGGCAACAGTGAAACCCAGTTGTCCTGCCGCTGGTTGCAGTAGATGCGGAGGTACGTCTCCATAGTTTGGTTCACTCGTTCCGTTTGGCCATCCGTCTGCGGATGATACGCGGTTGACAGTTTTTTCTTGGTACCAATAGCTGCTAACAGCGTGGTCCAGTAGTTCGATGTAAACAACTTGTCTCTATCACTGATGATTGATTCGGAAATGCCGTGGTGTCGAACGATCCTATCCAGATACACTCGTGCGAGCTGCTCTGCAGTGTAGCTGTGGCGGAAAGGCACAAACTCAGCGGCTTTCGTGAATCGATCCACTGCAACGAAGATTGAGTCGTAGGTGTATCCTGTTACAGGATCCTTGGAGACAGGTAGCTGTGTAACGAAATCCATCGTAATGTTCGTCCATGGTGCCGTTGGCGGCTCCATTGCCTGTGCTTCTCCATACTTGGCGTGCGTGCTGTGTTTGTTCTGCTGACAGCTTACGCAATTCTTGATGAACTTGGCGACCTTGTCGCGCATGTTCGGGAACTCGTAATGTCTCTTGATGAGTTCCATCGTTCTGGTGATACCGGGGTGTCCATGAAGCGGGTCATCGTGGTGACTGCTTATGACTTCTTCCTCCAGTTCCTCTGGTACCTGTGATGGTACATGATGCTCTTGGCGTACTAGCATCATATTGTTGAGCTGCTGGGATGGTCCTAACGATCCGTCGCTATTAACGCCAAGAATCGCCGATTCGTTGATCGTCTTGGATCCTGCGAGGTCGTGTCGTCGACTGAGTGCGTCGGCTCTACCGTTGTCCTTTCCTGGTGTATAGAGGATCTTGAACTTATATTGTCCGAGGGTCTCAGACCATCGTACTTGTCGTCTGTTCAATACCTTTGTTGTCGTGAAATGTACCAGGTTTTTGTGATCCGTGTAGATCGTAAGTTCCGAACAACTTTCAGCGTAGACTCGCCAATGTTCTAGGGCAGATACGATCGCGAGCAGTTCTTTGTCGTGTACGTCGTATCGTTCTTCGGGTCCTGAGAACTTGCGTGAGTAGTAGGCAATCGGGTGCCATTGACCATCTCGTTCCTGTGTGATGCATGCTCCTAATGCCAGATCTGAGGCATCTGTTTCCATTCGTAGCGGTTCTCCGCTCCTGAATGTAACCAACGTGGGTGGATCTATACAAGCCTGTTTCAACGTTTCAAAAGCTTTGTCCTGATCCTCGCCCCACTTGAAGGGTGTGTCCTTCCGCGTAAGTTTCGTAAGCGGCAAGGCCTTCGTGGAGTAATCCTTGATGAAGCGTCGGTTGAAGTTGACAAACCCAAGGAACTCTTGAATGTTCTTGACGGTTTTGGGTGTTGGCCAATCCTTCACAACCTGAATCTTTGCTTGGCTCATCTTGACTCCGTATCGTCCTACTACAAACCCTAGGAACTCGACTTCCTCCTTGTGCCATTCGCATTTCTCGGGTTTCAAGCGTAGGTGCGCTGCTCCTAGGCAGACAAGCACTTGTCGTACGTGTTCGACATGCTCTTCTAGTGTCTTACTGTACACTAGGATGTCATCGAGGTACGCTACCACAGTGATGTCCAAATGTGCTCTCAATACGTTGTTGATGAGCGCTTGACATGTTGCTGGTGCGTTGGTAAGCCCAAAAGGCATGACCAAATACTCGTAATGACCATAACGGGTTCTAAACGCCGTCTTCCATTCTTCGCCTTCCTTCATGCGGATGAGGTTGTACGCTCCTCTCAAGTCCAACGCAGTGAAGTACTGTGCTCCGGCTAACCGATCTTGTAGTTCGCTAATGTTCGGTAGCGGGTAACGATTCTTGATAGTGATATCGTTGAGCTTTCTGTAATCGATGCAAGGTCGCAGCTTGCCATCTTTCTTTGGTACGAATAGAACGGGAAATCCCGCTGGGGATTCTGATTCTCTGATGAATCCTTTGTCAAGGTTCTCCTTAAGGTAGCTGCGCAACTCCTCAAGTTCCTTTTCTGACATCTGGTATATTGGCCCGAATGGGGGCTTCTTGCCTGGCTCGAGCTTAATCTCGTGGTCCCATTCTTGGTGCTGCGGTAATGCCTTCGCAGTCTTCTCATCGCGGAAGAGGTCTATAAACTCTCTGTATTCGTCCGGGATGTCAGGAGTTGTACTGTTCTCCTTAACCGTCGCTTTGTGATCCTGGGGCTGGTTGGTATCTGCGCGGTCGACCGCTCTAACTTGGCGCGTCTTGTTCGAAGAGATGTTGTTAATCTCCTTCTCATCCACCAGCTGCGTCGTGAGCTGCGCGGGTCGCTGTCCGGGTGTACCTGATCCGTGACACGTGAGCGTTATTCGCTGGTTCTTCCAGTCGATCCATGGATTGTGCTCTCTTAACCAAGGAAGTCCTAATATGATATCGTGGGCGGCCGTTCCCAGAACATCTAGGTCTGTCAATTCCTCGTGGTTGAATACTTTCAGACGTCGCTGTACCACTTCGTGGGTCACAGTCGACTCTCCTGGCATTGGTTCTCCGTTGGCTACTCGTAAAGGGTATGGTTCCTCCTTTCTTCGCTTCTGCAAGCCTGCTTGCGCGATAGCGGATTGAGACACGTAGTTGCTCTGTGCTCCTGAGTCCAACAATGCCGTCATCCTGGTGCCTTCTAGCACGACAGGGAATTTGATGAGGGACTGGGCCTCATTGGAATCCTGACGTCGATTCCGGGAGCCCTGGACTGCGTTGAGAAAAAGCTCTCGTCCGGGTTGTCCTTGGCGTCTGTTTGCCATATGTCTAAAAAAGACTCGTCCTGGGGCATAAAACCGCTCAGGCGTTTTAGTGTCTCGTGGTTCCTGCAATTCGGATGGAAACACTCAGCCCATTCTTGGCCGTAGCACCTCTCGTTTTGTACCATGTGCATGTTGAATATGTCTTCCACACATTCAATTCCTGGAAAGTGGAGATTCGTGCGTTTATCCCACAAGTGCTCTGCGCAATAGGTATCCGTACATTCCCACCAGTATTCCTCGCAGCCCTCGGGCTTACTCGGAAACCATCCACTGTTCAGTTTGTACTGTCTGTGGTCTTCGCAGGCTTCGTGGTAGCACTGCGTAGGTGGTAGTCGAGAATGGTACGGGTTTCGAATATCCTGGAACAGCTTCGACGTATAGCTCGGCGTTGGCAAAGCGGGCTGTCGGTCGAAGTCGGGTTCGTCTCGACTTCGAGCGTATAAGTTGTAGTCGTCCAGCTGTTGCTGAGTTGCGGAGTTGCTTTCTTTCCAGCGGATAAAGTCTTCCGTGTGCCATTCTTTGTTGGTTTTCTGTGCATTGGCTACCTGTTGGTCGAATCTCTTAAGTGCTTCGGGGTCACCGAGCAAGTACCGTCTTGACCGTTGAATATTTTCTTCCGTCATCCAATCGCGGACAGACTCGACATCCTGTAGGCTTGGTGTCTGGATAGAAACGGATGACGCTTCTCCCTTGTGCTCTGGGATGTTGTTGACAATGGTCAAGTTTATCGTTGGTGCTTTGGGTTCTCGGAAAGCAGGAGTCTGGGTGGATTGGTCGCGCGAGACCATCATGTCCTGACTATGTTGCGTTTTGTCGCATACAATTAAACGTTTCCCTTCCTTTGAATAGTACTTGTCGTTGAGCCGGAAAAAGGAATCGTAGTATCGTTTGCCAACAATAGCGCTGCCGTCCTTAATGTCGCACTCTACCACATGGTGTTGACGGGGATCATTGTCAATCCACTCTTCCTTAGGGTAGGGTGTTGGTGACCGGATTTGCTTGCTTGGAGCATCCTCATCGGACTCCTCGATGTAGTCGTTGTCAAGTCCGGAAGTGGGGTCTTCCATGAGACGTCCCATCTCATTAGTAACGACCTCCCACTCTTGGTCGCCGCTGTCGTCATGAGCCAGCATGTTCAGCTGTCTGGTCACTTTGTTCTTCATGCGACAATCGCGAGCGTAGTGGCCCACCTTGCCACAGCTGTAACAAGTCACTGAAGACTTATCACTGCGTTTGTTACTACCCTTTTTCTTTTCATTCCATCGTTCAGGTCCTTTGTTGATGTTGGAGAGGTCCATTGCTGCAGGGCCGTAGTATCCTCCACTTGTATCGTTGTGGACTCGGCGCCCTACGTTGGCTTGGTAATGGCTTCCTCGTTGCCCACGGCGATAGTTGTTATTACGCCACTGGTTTCGTGAGGTTTGGGGTGGGCGAGCGACCTGAGTCGCAACTCGCACACGAGGGTCCTCTCTCAATTCTTGTTGAAGGTCGTAGAGCTTGGTGTCGATACTGATCGCTTCGTGGACTAGCGCATCAAAGGTATCGGTAGCTGCTGCGGTTCGCATGAGCTCTTCCTTGACCTTGGGTTTAAGGCCTTGTTTGAACATGGTCATCAGCGCGACGTCGTCCCAGCCGGTGAACGTGGCTACCTGCTGAAACTTAGCAGCGTAGTCCGCGGCGGATGCAGTTTGTCGGATGCGCTGAATCTCGCGTCGGGCGATGGTTGGTTCGTTGTGTACTCCAAATACCTGGCGGATCTGTTCCTTGAACAGATCGAAGTCTTCGATCCATGGGTCGATATCCGCGGAGTTGCTTGCTCCGTCATGGTAACGGCGGATAAATGGTTTGATCCAGGTGAACGCGCGATCCTTCATGAAGGTTGACGCCAGAGTAACGCGTTTCTCTTCCGGGATGCGTTCTCCCTGGAACATAAAGAACAGGTCGAACTTCATAAGCCAGTCTTCCAGTTTGTCACGAGTACCATCGAAGGTCTCGGGCTTAGCTACTGGATAGGTGCTCGTAGAGACGGGGGCCGCTGCCTCCTCGTCCATGTCGAGATCGTCATCAGCCGTACGGCGTGATGCGTTGGAGTTGCTAGGGGTAGCACGTGTTCCTGAAGTAGTACTCATCTTGGGGGTGTTCAAAATGTTGAAGTCGTACTTTAAGCAAAGCTCGTAAGCACTAGTTCTGTTGGTTCTCAGGGATAAGTACGGTAACAGGGACACGAAGGGTGGAGTTGCAATGAGGTGTGCAGATATGATCTGTCAGTCTCGAAGGCAGGGGTAACGATGAGTAGTACAGAGTAGACTGTCTAGCTCGAAGGTTGGTTGAGATCCAAAGACAAACTTGATTGACTAGGTTGAACACGAACTGTAAGAGTTGTGTTCCTACGTACTATATACTATTCCTGTATCCTGAGTACCTGTAGTCTCCGGGATACCTGTGGTCTCCGGGATACCTGTGGTCTCCGGGATACCTGTGGTCTCCGGGATACCTGTGGTCTCCGGGATACCTGTGGTCTCCGGGATACCTGTGCTTGGCGGGATACCAGTCACGTGACTTGTGGGACACATATGCGTCACCCCGCACTACTGCAGTAGAGTCCGTTCGTCTACTTGTGGCTTCCCTTCTCCTGTGATCGTAACACGGGCCTACCAACCTTCAAACCACAATGGATCAACCACCCGACCTTAAATCGCTCTCAAAAGAAGACAGAATCAAGCTTGCACTTCAAGCAATTAAGAAACCTCAAGAACTAAGCGTGCGACGCGCTGCTGTTGTCTATAACGTGCCAAGATCAACACTTCAAGACCGACGCGCTGAGAAGCAGTCAACACGCGATACCCAGCCCAAATCATCAGCGCTTGATAAGACAGAAGAGAGAACGCTTGTGCAGCATATCAAGAACCTTAATTAGCAAGGCAGAGCCCCAACGCTCTATTGCGTTGAAGATATGGCTAATCGACTGCGCGCTACACGCAACGCGAAGCCTGTTGGCCCTCAATAGGCGTTAAACTTTGTTAAACGCGAACCTAAACTCTAATCGCGTATAACTTAACAGAGGGATCGCTAGAGGGTCTTCTGCAGCGACTAGGGGGTTATTAGGCCCTAGTTTAACCTAGTGCGGAACGTTAAGGCCAAGTATGGCATTCTGGACAACGATACCTACAACTTTGACGAGACTGGCTTCACTATGGGCATCGGAAATCGCGTCAAAGTAGTCACTGCATCAGAAAGACGCTCTAAGCCCATTGGGGTCCAGTAGGGAGATCGTGAGTGGGTGACTCTGATCGCTGCATACAACGCGATGGGCTGGGCAATCGCACCCTATCTCATCTTTAAAGCAAAGAACCACGACGTGTCCTAGTACCCTAATTTAAAGCCCTAATGGCGCATTAGGGTCAGCAGCAACGGCTGGACTACAAACGACATTAGAGTAGCCTGGTTAAGGCACTTTGTTGAGCAGATCAAGGGCCGAAGGGTGGGTAGCCACGTGCTGCTAATACTTGATGGCCACGAGAGCCATAAGTCACTTGCCTTCCAAAAAATCTGCGAGGAGAACAAGACAATTACCCTGTGTATGCCTCCACACTCATCTCACATCCTGCAGCCACTTGACGTAGGTTGTTTTGCCCCGTTGAAGCGGGCGTACAGCAAGGAGATCAGAGTCTTGGCGCTGGACCATATTGGCTAGATTGACAAAAAAGCCTTCATCGCGACCCTTAGGAAGGTATTTGATAAGGCGTTTTTAAAGGCAAACATCATATCAAGCTTTAAAGCAACCGGCTTAGTGCCTAATAATCTATTAGTGGTACTATCAAAGCTTAATGTGAAGCGTCGCACGCCAACACCGCCTCTCTCTAGGGGGGCCCAATAGAACCCTAAGACACCCACCAACGCCAATGAGATAGAGGCTCGATTGACGTTACTTCGCGATCGCATTTAAAGGCACCAAGGATCATCACCAACTCCGATGGTGGAGATTGTTAATTAGCTGCAGAGAGTCACTGCAATGCTGCTGCATGGGCAGACGTTATTAGCAGCCCGAATGCTGCAGCTTGAAGCGTCAAACAAGGCTGCTTCTGAGCGCAAATCGCGCAAAAGGAAGCGAATTCAGAAGGGTGGAGACCTGTCAAAGGAAGAGGCAGAGGATTTGATAGCCCAATGCGACGTTGGGGCGCAGGTTGAGGGGGAGACTCGTGAGAGTAGTGCTCGAACAGGCGCAGGTAAGAGGGGCAAAAGGCATTGTAAGCGCTGCGGAGAGACTGGGCACAACTTGCGCACATGTAAGAAATATGTAGTAGACGTTAGCGATTAATCATATCTACTGCAGGTTGCAATATAATGTTGTTGTGTTGAGTAATTGTAGTTAGTAGGCCTAATAGGTTGTTAGGGTGGCCGACTCGCCTAGCTGGCCGACTCGCTATGCACTTACGTTATATCTTTATCTATAATACTATACGACTAGATAATTAGAGTCTCTAAGAACTGCTAAACTAATAATAGGCTTAGTCTTAACTAGTTAAAGCACTTTAATAGGCATACTAAGAAGCGTACCTATAGAACCTACTGTTTGCCACTTGTAGACGGCTATAAGAGCTACTAGGTAGTAGTATTTACCTAATACTATAGAAAGAACAATATTGTAACTTTTATAATACCTACGCACTTATTATACCTCTTGCAGCTACTTAACATAGGTTGTTTTGCCCCTTTAAAGTAGGAGTACAGGTATAAGGTTACTAGGCACTTACGCAACTAGATTAACTATATAGATAAGTAGGCGTTCCTAGTATACCTTAAAGCTGTATATAATACAACTATTACCTTTAGTAGTATCTAGAGAGGGTACTAAGGGGCTAGATTAGTCCCTTTTAACCTATAATAGGTTATATTAAACCTTAATATAAAGCTGCAGACTCTATTACTACTACTCCCTACTAATAATAAGCCCTAGCAGTTCTAAACCCTAAAGAACGAAAATAAATTCAAGTTGCAATTAACTCTAATTCGAAACAAGTATAACGTGGTTCACAAGCGAGCGGACACCCCAAGCGAGCGGACACCTCCCCACCAAAGTGTTAGCCTCAGCACAACAACACGATATGTCTCAACAACGCAGCTCTTAGTTACCTCGCAATGAATTAGATATTTAACTTGCTCTTTTTAACATTAAATCGCAACGCGTTGAAAGTGTGAAACGCGCTGCAGTGATATATAGCGTCCCCCGAACGACCTTGTTATACCAACGCGCTGAAAGACCCGCCCGACGCGACTGCGAAGCCAACTCAAAGCGCCTGACCAAGCTAGAAGAGGAGGCTATAGTTTAGCGTGTTCTTGAAGAGGACGCGCGAGGGTTTTCGCCTGGGAAGCTTGACGTTCGAGCTATGGCTGATAAACTACTGCGCGAGCGGGGGGGGGGGGGGGGGGGGGTGACCCTACTGGCAAGAACTGGGTTGATAACTTTATTAAGCGGACTCCTAAGCTCCGTAAGCGCTGGAGCCGTCCCTACGATTACCAGCGAGCTGCCTGCGAGGACCCAGCAGCTATCCAGCGCTGGTTCGATCTAGTTAAGGCAACAAAGCAGAAGTGGGGTATTATAGACGATGATATATACGACTTTGATGAAACTGGCTTTATAATAGGCAAGATTCTATCACAGTTAGTTATCACGGGCTCAGAGGGATACGGCAAAAAGAAGCAGATACAGCCAGGCAACCGTGAGCAGGTTACTGTGATCTAGGGCGTGGGCGCGTTAGGTCGCTGGATACCACCCTTTGTTATCTTTGCGGGTAAGGTTAAAATCGACGCCTGGTTAGAGGACCTACCTGATAACTGGATTCTTGAAACTAGCCCTAATAGCTAGACCAACAATTAGCTTGCCCTTGCCTGGTTGGAGCACTTCGATACCCATACAAAGAGCAGCACTGTAGGTAGGTACCGACTGCTCATTATCGACGGCCACGAGAGCCACTGCTCTGTGGAATTCCAAGATTTTTGCAAGGAGAAGAATATTATCCTTCTCTACATGCCGGCACACTTATCGCACCTATTGCAGCCTCTTAACGTTGCCTGCTTTTCGCCATTAAAGCGTCGGTATGGTGACATTGTTTCAGGCTTGGCACGCAACCGCACCAACTATATTAGCAAAGAGCGCTTCCTACCAGCCTTTAAAACTGCTCTTAAGCAGTCTATTACAAAGGAGAATATTCAAGCTGGTTTTAGAGGCGCTGGTCTAGGCCTACACAACCCACAGGTCGTGCTATTAAAGCTTGATGTGGTACTACAGACGCCTGCACAATCACCACAGCGGGAGGGTACCTGGGAGGCGCAGACACCACACAACGCGCGCGAAATTGAGGCTCAAAGTACTCTTATTCGAAAGAGAGTAAGAGAGCGCCGTGGTTCTTCTGCAAACTCTCTTGACAAGAAGGTTGCGCAGTTGAGTAAGGGGGCTCAGCAAATGGCGCACAAGATGAGCCTAATGATGGAGCAAATGGCTACCCTTCAACAGAGTCTGGACGAATCAAACAAGCGTAAGAGCCGCAAGCGACGATATATACGGACAGATAAGTCTCTTACAATACGTAAGATGCGAGAGTTATTAGCTGAACGGGCAGGTAGCAGCCATGGTGATGGGGAGAGTGCGTCAAAGAAGGTGCGGAAGGAGAGGCAGTGCGGGCGTTGCAAGGGAACTGGGCACAACGCCCATACCTGCGCAGTTGAGATTAGTAGTGCAAGCGATAGTAGCGATTCTGGCGATTAATTTGGTATATTACAATACATTATTAACTGCGATAAAAGTGCGTGATAATACGTTAACATTAACGCGTTGGTGTTAGGGTGCTCGCTCGCTTGGGGTGCTCGCTCGCTTGGGGTGCTCGCTCGCTTATGAACCACGTTAAACTAATTAATCTTATCTCTATACACCTTCTTTATAGGGCTAAAACAACCTACGTTAAGTAGCTATAGAAGGTGCAATAAGTATAGAGGCATGTATAGACCTATAATATTATAATCCTTATAGTATTCCTTAGATTCTATAGAGTTGTAGCTCCTGTAACTATTAATAATTAGTATATAGTAGGTACTAACAGTACGCGTCTTTATATACCTGTTAAAGTGCTTTAACTAGTTAAAACTAAGCTTATTAGTAGTCTAGCTGTTCTTAGAGATAGCAATAGTCTAATCCTAAGGTAGGTTATTGTTTTTGTACTAGTTAGACTAGTGGCGGCGGGCTTTAAAGATGATGTAGGGCAGGATTGCCCACCCTGTGGCATTAATGCCCTAGATGGCCGTTACCTACTCGCGATTGCCTGGCTGGACTGCCTTTGCCCGTCTATGGTTCTCTGAAGCTGTGACGACTGCTCCTAGGCTTATCTGGCCCATCATGAAGCCTGTCTTATCGAAGCTGTACGTGTCGTCGTCCTAGATGCTATACTTGGCTTTGGTATTGGCTACAAGGTTGAACCAGCCCTGTATAACCTCAGGATCCTCACAAAGGACTCGCTTGTAGTCATACTTGCGATTAAACACCACTTTGAGCTCCTCCTGACGCGAAACGAACGTGCTGGCCCAGTTTGAGCCAACAGGGGCCAAACCGCGCTCTTTCCGCAAAGAATTGGCGATATCAGTCACATCTGCAAGCCGGGGAGGCCGTCCTTGCTTAGACAGCTCAAGTATATGCGTAACAATCACCTGCTCCTCAGTATTGGTCAGATTCCGTGAGTTGGCCATGGTATCAACGCGTGAAGGTCGTCCGGCGCGTCGATGATGTAGCGTGGTTAAGGGCACTCTGTAGATAGCTGCAGCGCGTCGTAGGGAGAGTTTTAGGTCTTGTTTAAGAGCTTGGATCGCAAGCTGTACCTGAGCTTCTTTTAACGCGTCTCTCTGTTGTTTTTGTGGAGGCATTAGTAGAGGTTGGTGTTTTGGTGTGGTCTTGGCAAAAGTGTTCCGCTCGCCTATGTGTTCCGCTCGCATGTGATGTACGTTAGCCTAAGCTCTAGCTTAACTTAATATGATATATTAAACATAACGTAAGTACATAGTAAGCGCGCTAGCTAGGCAAGCGCGCTACTCTAATAAGCTGTTAGGCTTACAAACTGCAACAGTACAACACTACAACGCTGTACTGTAGTTTAGAGTACAGAATATTAATCGCTAACCTCTACTATATCTTTCTTACACGTGCGCGAATTATAACCAGTCTCTCTGCAGAGCCTACAGTGCCCTTTACCCCTCTTGCCTGTACCTGTTCGAACCCTACCCTTACGACTCTCCCCTTCAACCTGCGCCTCAACATCGTATTGGGCTATTAACTCCTCTGCGTCTTCTTTTGACAGGTCTCTACCCTTCTGAATACGCTTTCTTTTCCGTGACTTGCGCTTAGAGGCTGCTTTATTTGACGCTTTAAGCTGCAGCACTCTGGCTGCCAACAACGTCTGCCCATGCAGCAGCATTGCCGTGCCTCTCTGCAGCTGATCAACAATCTCAACCATCGAAGTAGGTGACGATCTTTAGTGCTTTTAAATACGATCGCGAAGCAGCGTTGATTAAGCCTAGATCTCGTTGGCGTTGGTGTGTGTCTTAGGGTTCCATTGGAGCTCCCCTAGGAGCGGCGGTGTCAGCGTGCGGACCTTTACATTAAGCTTTGATAGCACCACTAATAGATTGTTAGGCACTAATCTAGTTGCCTTAAAGCTTACTGTAATGTTTGCCTCTAAAAAGGTCTGCTTAAATACCTTTGCAAAGGTTGCAATAAAGGCTTTCTTGTTAATTCTGCTAATGTAGTCTAATACTAAGCCTCTGATCTCCTTGCTGTAGGCTCGCTTTAGGGGGGGCAAAACAACCCACGTCAAGCGGCTGAAGAATGTGTGACGAGTGTGGAGGCATACAGAGGGTAATTATCTTGTTCTCCTCGCAAAGCTCCTAGAAAGAAAGCGACTTGTGGCTCTCGTGGCCGTCAAGTATTAGTAGCACGTAGCTACCTGCCCTCCGGCCCTCAATCTGCTTGATAAAGTGCCTAAGCCAGGCTACACCAATATCGTTGGTAGTCCAGCCGTTGTCACTTACCCCAATGCGCCATTGGGACTTCAAATTAAGGAACCAAGCCTTGTCAAGGTGCTTCGCTTTGAAGGTAAGGTAGGGCGCGATTGCCCAGCCTATCGCGTTGATCGCAGCGATCAAAGTTACCCACTCACGATCTCCCTGCTGGACTCCAATAGGCTTAGTACGTCTCTCTGATGCAGTAACTACTTTAACTTAGTTTCCAATGCCCATTGTGAAGCCAGTCTCGTCAAAGTTGTACGTATCTTCGTCCAGGATACTGTACTTGGCCTTAACGTTCTGTACCAGGTCAAACCAGGGCCCAATGACGGCTGGGTCGCTGCAGAAGACTCTCTGGCGATCCCTCTGTCGAGTCATACGCGATTTGACTCCAGGCTCGCGTTTAACAAAGTTTAAGGCCCATCGCGGGCCAACAGGGCCTGCGTCGCGTGCGGCGCGCAGTTGATTAGCCATATCTTCAACCCAACGAAGCGTTGGGCTAGATCCTTGCTGGTCAAGCTTCCTTATGTACTTCACAAGGGTCTGCTCTTCTGCCTTAGTAAGGTTTGATGATTTGGGGTGGGTATCGCGTGTTGATCGCGTTCCAGCGCGTCGCCGGTCAATTGACCTTCGGGATACTTTGTAGACAATAGCAGCGCGTCGCACGCTTAGTTTTTGGGGCTCTTTAGTTGCTTTTAGAGCTAGCTGGATTCTCTCTTCTTTTGAAAGCAATTCAAGGTCAGGTGGTTGATCTATTAGGGTTCAAAGATTGGTAGGCCTAACGGCTTGTTGGGGTGGCGCGCTCGCCTAGCCGGCGCGCTCGCTATGCACTCACGTTATAGTACTTATTAATCGATCTCTATAACACTAACAACTCTATAATACTACCTTATTGTAAAGACTTAAGATGTGCTATCAAATATTTCGATTTTTTACAATAAGATGGTATCGCAAAATCTCCGAGAACTTCGAGCTGAGTGCATTGAAGCATCAATGAGCTTTGGCGCTAAAGCGGGGTGACCTTTGCTACGGTCGGACATAACTGGACGCCTGCTCTCGCAGCAGCGACCATGATAAGAGCTGTAGGTGATAACGTGTTGGATAAGCGATCGCCGCACCCTACCAACTTTGCGCACCCCTACACAGGTATATCTTAACAACGCAATAGTGTAGTACATAGAAATTAATAGGATAGATTAAGTAGTAGCTACAGTCTCTTTTTTGCACGTACGTGAGTTATGCCCAGTCTCCCTGCACCTCTTGCAGCGCGCCAAAGCCTGGCGGCTGAGGCCTGATCGCTCTCTGCCTTGACGCTCTTTACAAGCAATCTGCTGATCAGCCTCACGTTGAGCAAGCATATCCTCTCCAAGCCCCTTTGTTAAGACTCCTCGCTTCTGTAGTTGCTTTTTCTTGCGCTGCCTACGCGCTGACGCTGCCTTGTTGGCTCTTTCAAGGCTAGCAATCCGATCGCGCATCAGCTCAGCTGAGAGCATCATTACCTCAGCCCCCTTCCTAAGCTGATTAATCGCCTCTATAATAGAGGTCGGTGATGAGCTCTTATGCTGGCGTACGCGCTCACGAATTAAAGTTGATTGAGCCTTGAGCTCGCGTGCGTTGCTTGGTGTACGAGCCTCCCAGAGAGCCTCTGCAAGAGCAGCTGGAGGAGTAGGCGTACGTAGCTGTACATCTGGCTTTAAGAGGACAGTCTCTGGCTAAAGAGGCACAAGGCCTGCTCCTTGGAAGGCTGAGCAGATATTGGCTGACGTAAATAATTGATCAAAAGCTGCCTTAAACGCTGGCAGAAACTCAAGCTTGGTGACGTGGTCAATGTGGTTGCAGATTAGGCTCTCTACCTCACGACTATACGCGTGCTTTAACAGCGAGAAGCAGCCAACGCCAAGGGGCTGGAGTAGGTGAGATGAGTGAGGTGGCATACAGAGCGTGTAGATATCGTTCTCCTTGCAGAGTTCTTGAAACTCAAGGGAGTGGTGGCTCTCGTGGCCGTCAAGGATAAGCAGGCGACCCGCTCCTACTGTACGAGCCTTTGTATAAGCGTTGAAGTGCTTTAGCCAGTCAACTCCTAGCTCGTTGTTTGTCCATCCATTGTCGCTAACTGCAATTGCCCAGTTGCGTGGGATCTCTGCCTCCTCGTACCAGGCAGAGAGATGGTACTTACCGGCAAAGATCAGGAACGGTGGGACTGACCAGCCAGCAGCGTTGATAGCTGCTATCACCGTCACCCACTCACGGTCGCCAGGCTGGATAGCCTTTGGCCTTCCTCTCCTCTCTGACCCTGATACAACAAGCTGCGTTGTGAAATTGCCCATTATAAAGCCTGCCTCGTCAAAGTTGTAGACGTCTTCGTCGCAGATGTCGTACTTGGCCTTTGTCTGCTCTACAAGCTTAAACCAGCCTTGGATAAGGACAGGATCCTCGCATAGAGCTCTCTGCCTGTCGTACGCTCGGTTGAAACGCGTTGTAAGACTCTCTGTACGCTTAACAAAGTTGGCTGGCCACTTTTGCCCAACCTGGCCTGCACCGCGCGCAGCTAGCAGCTTATCAGCCATATTACGTACAGCTGCGTACGTAGGCGCAAATCCACGTAGATCCAGATCAAGTATGTATTCAATAATTACCTCCTCTTCTAGCTGGGTAAGCTTCTTTGAGTTGGGCTGGCAATCGCGTCGGGCAAGCTTCCCAGCGCGTCGGCGGCGGATTGTTCGTTCAGAGACGTTGTAGACTGCAGCAGCCCTACAATTACTCTATGTTTGATGGGATTTAATAGAGGAGATAGCAAGCTGGACATCTGCTTCATTTAAAACTAATAGAGTAGCGCTGCGTTGAGCCATTGTACGTTAAGATGAGAGAGGTGCACCAAGTTGGTAGGGTGCAGCGCTCGCTTATCCAACACGTTACCCGTTCTAGGAATGCATGCTAAGTAAGCGAGGCTGCTGCCTATTCTCATCTTGAAACCAGATCGATTCCAGCAACATCACCAACACTTCAAACGGCCCACTTTACACACCACTTACCCCAGACCCACAATCAACCATGTCAACCACGAAAGGTTATTCTGGGTCATGCCATTGCGGCTTCGTCCAATACCAGATTCGGCTCACGTTCCCGCCTGTCTATGACGAACAAGCCAATGACTTCACCCCGAAATCGATCAGCCTGTACAAATGCAACTGCTCGACATGCCAGAAGATGGGCTTCTTCCACTGTCGGCCAATTGACCCTGAAGAAGACTTTATTCTCATTTCTCCTACCAACCTCGATGAGCTCGGAGACTACCGCGCCTTCTCCAAAACACAAGGTTGGTATTTTTGCAAGAGCTGTGGCGTCCGCGTCTTCGGGGTGGCCGCCGAATGGGAACAGGCAGAGGTCGACGTCGAGAAGTGGTCGGGTACCAAGTCTGCTGAAGAGAAGGATAAACTTCAGACGGTGCTGAAAACAAAGGCCACTACTAGGACCAAGGAGGTGGAAGGTAAGGAAGTCACAAAAGACTATCACTACGTCAGTATCAACGCGGTCACACTCGAACCCGGCGAAAAAATTGACTTGAGGGTGTGGCATGAGAAAGGCTGGGTGCTGTATGTGAATTGCAGAGACCGAACTGGAGGGGCTCGGCTCGGAAAGCCGTATGAGGGCGGAATGTATTGAGTAAGTGAGGAGGCTTACGAGGTATCATCCTTCAAGGTGATCAACAAGATAACATCTTTTTGACAACAGACAGCTTGCTCGTACAACGTTTGACTCTCACTTTCCATAATGAGACTTGAGCCAATCACACGTATTCCAGATGCACAACACACTTCTCGATCGAATGCTTCCGTGATACGATTGCGTCGCTAAGCTAAACCGCTCCTGAACGCGACTGCCCAGGCTCGCGAGGCGCAGCCGCTGTCTTCTTCATTTGCGCCTCATTATCCATCTCAGCCATCTTTGAGCTCGCCATAGCCGACGCCCGAGCCTTCTTGGCCTCCGAGGCATTCGGATCGTTGGCTACATCGTACCAGGCAGCAATGGACTGCGCCGCCTTCTACCGTTGGCGCTCGGCCAGGACATCACGTCCGTATTCCTCGTACGTGCCTTTAAAGTTGGGCTCGCCGGGAGCCGGGTCGTTGGCGAGGATCGCTTCGTCACGGGCTGTTGGCGAGGATCGCTTCGTCACGGGCTGTTGGCGGAGGGAGATGATCTAGCCCGTGAATCATTGCCCAAACGATCATGAACTGGAATACGTCTTCCTCTCTGGGATCTGGCCGGTTGTGGGGTCCGAAGAATGAGGCGATAGTGTTGAACACTCCGCCTTCGCGCTGAATACGGTTCCGTGCCATTCGGAGTAATAGCAAGGCTGCCTTACGCTTCGAATCGTACTCTTCTTGTCGATCTAGAGCACGGCGTTCCCGTTCCAGGCGCGCCAATTTTTGTGCACGCTGATCAGCCTTGTTCTGCTTCGCTTGGTGATCGTGCGGGTTGACAGCCTTGTCTTGGGACACGTCAACACCCCTCTCCAGATCGTGATTGTCCTAGCGGTTGTGTACCATCTCGCGTGTGATGGGCTTCAGCGAGCCGTTCTTCCACTTCTCCAGCTCGCCTTGGTACTGCGGGCACTGCGGGCACTTGCCCCGGAAGCGCAGGAAGATGAAGTAGCAGAATGCAACGAAGAGGAAGAGAGCGAAGATAATGATCGCAACCAGGAAGACAATTGCAGCGGCGGGAGTGTGGACTTTGCGAGTCGCTTGGGGGGAGTCAAAGTCCGATGGAAGCGGTGGGATGCCCGTTGATGTCTGCAACAGAGCGGAGGAGTTTGTGGCTAGTGTCGTTATTGTGGAAGTAGGGAAGATATCTGTGGTCTTGGTCACGAGGGTTGTGAGAGTCGACCCAGCTCGAGTCGGGGCTGTGTAGATGTCGGTGCGAAACAGGGGGTATGTAATGACTGAGGGTTCAAGAGATGCCATGTAACTGATACCAGAGGAATGGTGGACTCGAGTTACTATGGCTTTGTGTCGATCTGATGATATATGAAGTGGGTAATGGGCCCTTAAATAACGGCGAACCAAGGGGTGAAAGCTGTGGATGCTGCACTGTGAGCAGGCGGTAGGTATGAACACATTATACGTTCAAGTATACTGTCACTCTCACAGTGTATCCGCTCGATGCTCACCTAGCTCCTTTCACCCGTTCAATCTGGGTATGCCAAAGTCTACCGTAGAGCGCAATGAATTCTTTCATCCCCTATCGCTCGACATATCATGCCACCAAACCTCTCCGTCCGCCCAACACCAGTCCTCCTAAGCGACCAACTAAACTTCACCGTCCCAACCGGACTACCGAACTTCTGGATCCCCGACCCCTCGAGACAAAAGATAGAAAAGGAGGCGCACCAAGACAAAGTCGGCTTGATCGTCTTCTACCTCACTGCTCTCATCTGGTCGTTGTTAGGCATCTACATCGTCGTGACAGGCAACCTGCAGGATCGAAAGCGCCAGGCGAAACGCCAGGTCATCGAAGCGAATTCCAGCGATGACGAACTATTAGTAGGGTTTGACTCGCAGGGGACGACGCTCGAGGGCAGTCCGGATAGTGCGTTGAAGACTGGTTCGGGAACGAAGGCGTTGAGCCCGCGGACAGGCGTTCCTCGTGGTCTTGATCGATTTCGGAAGTTCGATGATAGGTGGTTCCGGAAATAGGGATTGTTGTTGTGTTGAGAGGTGTAGGTCGTGCTGGTCGGGGTTACTGTTTGTTAATTTTGTGCTTGCATGCTGTGGCTCCTTGGCATCTACTTGGTGACTTCGAAAGAGCTTACCGTGTGTCTCGGCTATTCAGCAGGGCCTTGATAGCCACCAGAGGATTTGTCGAGTAGCGAGGCACCCCAATAGAAGTACTGACTGCCTCCAACTTCCCTCGATGGTCGCGCCTGCGAATCTGAAACTCTGCTATTCTCCCTACAATCCGCGAAGCTACTGATAAAAACACCTGGTGTGGAAGGCAGGAGACATCCACTAACGAACAAAAATTAGTATTCTGGTCTCATAAAGCGTAGAACATGGTATCATCAATCCATAAACCCCCGACCATCATCTCAATCCCCTATGCACTCACAGCCTCCTTCCCACTCCCACTCCCACTCTCCCGACTCCCCTTCCGCCTAACCTGCGGCCTGGGCCTGCTCTCATGCGTAGCTTCGTACCCGTCCTCCATCTCGCTCAGGCTGGACGCATTGCTGAGCATGCTCGTGCGTGTACCGGGTCGATTCCCGCTGCCCGTGCTGCCGGGCAAATTCGGTCGGCTGGGGGGCTGCCGCGCTGACGCAGCAGTGCCTTGTGTGATTGACTTGCCACGTGGTGCGGAGGTGGAGCGTGTGGAGCCCGCAGTGCTGGTGCTCCACCTGCGCTCCCTGCTCTCGAAGGGGCGCAGGCGCTCGTCGTCGGGTCCGGGGGTGGAGCTGCGGCTTGAGGTGCGGGAGTGGCTTCCGTCTGGGCCGTGGGTAAGAAGAGTGCTGGGTCTGCGTCTGCGGTGGGAGGTGCTCGCGCTGAGGCTGTGGCTGTGCGAGTGTCCGCTCTTTTCGACGTCTGGGCGGGATGAGAATCCGCGAGCACGCTTCCAGCCGCGCCAGCCGGTCCACCAGAAGATGCCGCCTTCTTCGCGGGCGATTTCGCGCTGCCGGGCGCGGACTCGCTTGCGCAGCTCGAAGCGGCGCTCGTTTTCACGCTCCCAGTACTCGGTGCGGTACATTTCCCAGTTTTGTCGGAAGTCCGGGGTGAATGGTTTGGGCAGGAGAAGGAGCTTGATGTAGTCACCTCCCGGCGCGATGTCTTCCTCGGCGTACTCCTTGCCGTCCTCGACGATTCTGTGTCGCGGGCGTCCGGAGTCGAGGGCGTGCGATTTCTCCTGCACCACGTTGATGAAGTGGTAGCTGCTCCCGCCCTGCTCGCCGCCCCACAGTCCACCGCTGAACGGCAGCAAGAACCTCGCCCACTCCGCCAGCTCGTGCCACCAGGGGCCGCGAATGACGACAATCTTGGCATTCATGCCTCGCAACCCGCGGTTTGCAACACCAATCCAGCGCCTCGGCCATCTCACACCGCGCTCCCACTGCCCCGTAGCCCAGAACAGCAGTGCGGTGACGACACCCGTGATGAAGCCAACTTTCTGCAGCATATCGACGAGCCAGTACTGCGAACCGCCGATGCCCTTGCCGTCCTCACGTGGCCGTAGCCAAAGCAAGTAGAAAAAGAAAGCTATCCATACGCCGAGCAGGGTCAGGACGAACGTGTTCTGCCGCCGCCGTGCGCGCAGTGTCAGGTATTGGCTGCGCAGACTCGCTTCGAGGATGAGGAGGTTGAGGTAGATCTGCGGCGGCGAGCTGGGAAGCAGCGATGTTGGGTCGCTGAGCGGGGCGCGGGGGGTCTTGAGGTCGATGACATCGTGGGGGAGTGGGTGCGTGAGAGACGCCGTGTACGGAGGAGGGCTTGCATGGGCGGCGGCGGCGACGTCATTGACTGAAGTGTTTGGTGCCGGTGCGCCCTTGACGATCTGGTCGAGGGTCGGCATGGTGAAGCGGTCCGCTGGGCGTCGGTGCGTTCAGCGGTAGTGGTGGTGTTATAGCCTAGCCTCTTGCATGTGAACGTCGCACAGCAGCGGCGCGTGCCAGTGTCTTCCTGCGCGCCGGTGCGAATATCGGCGCTGCTTCTCTTCTTCTGCGCCCGCCAATGCACAGCTCCAGGTCGCGTGAGGGGTAGCGAGGGACGTGTGTGGGCGGTCGACGGCCGCCTGGGGAGTGATGAGATGTTGCGCGGGCCGGCGCGCTCGCTTAGCTCTGGCGGTGAGGACCATGATCTGCTGGCATGTCGACGTACCCCACAAAGTCTCTTCCTCGTTCATGCACAAGAGTGTGACTAAGTGCGACGAGGAAGCTGTTTGGCTCACCGTCTGTTGTACCTGTAAGAGGCTTGCAGTAGGCCTGAAGGATTTGAAGAGGGGTTGAAGCATTACAGGTTTGAGTTCGCCCCTCAAATACCTATGGTAGCAGGAGGAGTGCCAGATGTTGAAGGGGCAGACAGTTAGCGTTGCTGGGACAGCTTAGGTGAAGTAAAAGGGAGTTATTGATGTCGACGTCTTGACATGTGATGCAGAGCGTGCCAGGTTGAGGTGTGCCTTGCAGTAATTAGCTCCACCGTAAAAAGGGAAGAGTGGGGAAGGGTCCAACAAGAATAAACACATCACGACAAGACGATCTGCTCAAGGTATTTCCACACCGATGTGGGCATATTTGATATTCGTTAAGGATCTTCCTGGTTAAATCTAAGCCTGAACACTACAACTCTTCTGCGCCTTGACCTTAGGATCACTCTCACTCGTCACAGTCAGCTTGACAGTAGCCTTATCCACAGCACCGTAGCCACTGCGGACAGCGACCTTGACCTCCGTGCTCTTGCCAAACTTCGCATGCGCAAGAGCGTTGGGAACACCGACCTCCCAGCCCTTGCCCTCGACCTTGGCATTCAACCGGAAGATGTCCGAGCCAAGGTACGCAGACAGGTCCTGAGGGTGGGCGTTTGTAGCGTTGGTGCCGGCCTTACCCGTGTTGTCGAGCTGGAACGTGCAGTACAAGCCCTCAGACGACGAGTTGCCTGAGACATTGCCCTGGCGAAGCTTGACATCGTGCTTAGCAGTGCTGGTCTCGTTTGTCGAGCGCACGCCGACTGTGTACTTCAGGATGCCCGATGCGTTGCGGTTGATATCCAGGACGTAGATGTGCAGACCATTCGCCACATCGACATGCTCGTACTCACTGCCCGAGTTCGTGCCAGCGTGGAACAACGCATCAACAAGCTGGCGGTAGTCGCCAACACTCCAGTACCTGGCAGTACCGTTGGGAAGGTAAAAGTCAACAACATGAGCGTCCTCGGGGTTGGCGTCGATGACCCACTGGAACGGCTGAGTGCGGTCGCTGTTCTTGGTCTTGCTAATCATGACGCCCGAGTCAGGGCAGAACGAGTCTGCGCCCATGCGGTCGACCACTTCGACGTTGTAGTTGTTGTAACCACGACCATCGCAGAATGCATCGAGGGAGATGTTACACTTGGGTGCGAGATCGCCGGAGCTACCAAAGGTGATGTTCAGACCCATCAGACCGCTGCCGGGGTCGACTGAGCGTGCGGTGATCTCCGCGACGACGGCGCCCGAGGTAGCGAGACCAGAGCGGGAGACTTGCAGAACCGGAGTGTTGTCAATGAGCCCAATCTGGTGCTTGTCGCGCATTGTGTGGAGCGAGCCCATCGACGCGCCCTGCACAGGTGGGATCTGCCAGCGAGTGTGAGGACCTCCAGGACCGTTGAAAGAACCACGGTCGAGCATGCTGAACGGTCCCGTGTAGGCGCGGCGAGGCGGGATGCTGTAGGGGTTGTTGTAGTTGTCGCCGATGCCGAGGAGATGAGACAGCTCGTGGGCAAAGGTAGCCATACCACTCGATTCACCCTGGGTAGACGATCCTCCACCAGCATTGGGCCAGATGGTGGAAGCTGCAGCCCACGAAGTCCACTCAACGTATCGTGTGTTGGCGTAGTTGGGAAGGGAGCTGTTCGCTGGGGGACCAAACTCCTCAGGGATGTCCTCCTTGCTCAGGAACTTCATCTCTCCGAATTCTTGCCACGTCGAAGACTCGTCCTGTCCGGCAGACAGAATGAAGGCCAGCTCATAGGCGTCAGCAGTCGCATTACCAACGTCCCTGCGCCATGCGCCTAGCGCGTCTGTTCGAAGGTCGACCGAACATGGTGGGCCTTCAGGGCAGGCGTCTTCGTTGAAACCACCCTCCTCGTCATCTACACCGTACTGGTAGCTCTTGGCCGGCATGCGGTAGGGGCCGAATACTGTCAGATCGACGCCGTACTTGCCGAACGAGTCGCCCATCCAGTACTCGTGCAAAGTATGACCTTCATTGAGGTCGTTCGGCACGTTCAGCAGGTCGTGATAGAACTTTGGAACATCTTCCCGCTTCAAATTCGCCGCGAGCGGCTGGGGGTTGCCGAAGATGTCAGAGTTGGGTGCCAAAGTGACGACAAACGGCGAATCTATCAAAGTGTTAGCAATGCGGATTCAGGAGCTGTTCGGCCTCGCACTTACCAGGGTAGTCAACAGTGACCATAGCAATATTGAAGTTGCGATCTCTGCCTTTGCGCGCAGGGTCGCTCCAGGACGTGGTGGGAGGCGCAACAAAGTCGTCCCATGTCATGTTGTCCGGATTGACCCAGTTCTGAGGGTCAATTGGGGCAAAAGGAGCCACCACGGCCCTCGACTTCAAGTGCGCTGGAAACGCAGATGCTGGATCGAGTATTGCTGCTGCGAGCACGACCATTGAGGCCGAAGAGCGACCTGATGGAGCCATTGCTGCGTATGTCCGTCGTACAATGCCCTGACCGTCCGATCAAACAAAGAATGATGCAGACAAGGAAACAAAGGAAGGACCGCAGCAACGACATGATTAAAAGGAAACCTCCCTCGTACCTGCATACCCTGTTTCGCAGGCTGCACGCTCCTGACTTACCCATGCTACGTAACCATGCTGTCCAAGAGATGGAGAAACGCTTATACAGATGCCTGTTGCGGTAAGGCGCGATGCTTGACTGCAGGCCGCATTGCTTGGCTTATCGTGCCACCTGCTTGTTCCAGCAAGGTGTTCGGGTCAATGCCGACAACGGTGGACTTGGCATCGCGGACATGATGGGGACGATGATAAAGTATTCTCGCTGATGGAGCGGATGGGGCTGGGTGGGGTGACACTGCAATTGTTGTGCCACGGGAGAAGCTTTTGGCTCTGAGCGCTCTCTTATGCAACGGGTGCAAATGTTGAATGCTTGGCACACAATACGAGACGCAGACAGCTAGCTGGTCTGGAAAGAGAATGGTTAGACCACGTGACAGAGACTGACATCCGTGGACTTTAATCTACAGAGCGCATCTGCGCACAACCGACACCGGACTACATTATGGACATGAGCTCTTCTGTCCGAAGTCTCCGTCGCATCTACATGGTCTTCAACAGGCTCCATAGTGATAGTCGCCACCCATGTGATACCAAGGGTATGTTCATGAATCCCTGGATACTAGCAGTCACGCTTGTCGGATTCTGAGTGAAGAGTACATGCCAATGCATTCAATTACCGACACCATCTAGTCATCATCATGCCATGCAATCGTTCCGAAATGCCGTCTCATCATGAACAACCAAAGAAATCATCAAAACCAAAACAAGACATCCGACCAGCACGATCTTACGCTCACTCTGAGTACGCAACGACGGGAACCGGACGGGGTATAATGCCACACAGCGCAAAGCAAAAACAAGACGATCTGTACAATCTCAACCATCACCAAGAAGCATCAGCTTGAGAAACCGGCCATCTAAGCCTCGGCAACAGCCTCAGCCTTGACACCGTTCTCCTTCGGCGCCTCAGCCGCAGCGGTGAGCTCCTTGATCTTGGCGTCCTTCTCCTTAATCTTCTCCATGACGCTCTTGTTGAGGGTCTTGAGGGACTCCTGGGCCGTCTTCTGCTTTTCGACGTCGGCCTTGGCAGCCTCGAGATCCTGCTTCAGGGTAGCGAGCTCGGTGGTGCTGGCCTCGCTGGAGGCCTTCAGGGAAGCAAGCTCAGCCTCGAATTTTGCCGACTTCTCCTCCTCAGCCTTGCGGGCAGCGACAGCCTCGTTGATGGACTTGGTGCTGGCTGCTGCCTTCTCCTCAGCGTCCTTGGCCTGCTGCTGCGAGAGCTCGAGGGCCTTGGTGGCTTCGATGAGCTTTGCGTCGGACTCCTTCTTGAGCTCCTCGATGGCCTTAGCGGATTCGGCAGCCTTCTCAGACTCAGCGAGCTTGGCCTCTAGTTCAGTGACCTTGGCATCCTTCTCGGCCTTCTCCTTGGTGACTGCCTCCACGGAAGCCTCCAATTGAACGACCTTGGCGTCGTTTGCCTTGATTTGCTCCTCGAATGTAGACTTCTCGGATGCTGCCTTTTCGGCAACAGCCTTGTGCTCAGCAACCTCAGCCTCGAGTGTAGCGAGCTTAGCCTGTGCATCGGTAGCAGCGTTATGCTCATCAGCAAGAGATTTCTCGGCCTTTTCCTGTGCGAGTTTCGCAGCCTTGGCCTCCTCCTGAGCAGAAGCGAGGCTAGACTGGAGGTCTTCAGCGTCGGCAGCCTGCTTCTTGGCAGTATCATTGTGAGCAGCCTTTGCGCTCTCGAGCTCCTTCTTAGTAGCCTCGTGGGAAGACTCGGCCTCCTTCAGAGCAGTGCTGTGGTCGGCGGTGGCCTTCTCGAGCTGGCTCTGGAGCTCAGAAGCCTTCGATCCGTCCTGCTTAGCAGACTTGAGCTCGTTCTCAAGATCGTCCTTGGACTTTTGGAGAGCGGATAACGCCTCTTGTACCTTGGCCAACTCCTCGTCCTTGCTCTTGAGCGAAGTCTGGAGGCCTTCAACCTCGCCAGCCTGCTCCTTCGCAGCGGCAAGATCCTTCTCGAGGGCGGCAATCTTCTCATCGGCAGTGCTGCTTGCTATCTTGGAGGCCTCCTGTGCCTTGACGAGCTCCTCATCCTTGCTCTTAAGTGAGGCCTGAAGGCTCTCGACCTCAGCAGCTTGCTCCTTCGCGGCAGCGAGGTCGTTCTCCAGAGAAGCGATCTTCTCGGTAGACTCGCTGCTGGAAGCCTTAGCTGCGGACAGCTCCTCGTCCTTGCTTTTCAAGGAGGCCTGGAGGGTGTCGACCTGCTCGGCCTGCTGCTTGGCATCAGCCAGCTCCTTCTCGAGAGAGGAAATCTTGCTGGAAAGCTCAGTGGTCTCGCCCTTGGCTGACTCGGTGGCGTCGACGGCCTCCTTCTTAGCAGCGTCGAGGCTCTTCTCGAGCTCGGCAATCTGGGCGCTGGTGGTCTCCTTCAGCTTGTCGGCGTCGGCTTGAGCAGCGGTGCTCTTGGACTGTTCGCTCTCGAGGTCGGCAACGGCAGTCGCAAGCTTCTTCTCAAGCTCTTGAACCTGGGAAGATGAAGACTCGTTGGCCTTCTCGGCGTCCTCCTTAGCTGCTGCGACCTCAGCGTCCTTGGCAGCGAGGTCGTCAGTTGCCTTCTTCAACGAGCTTTCAAGCTCGCTGATCTTCGACGACAAGGTCTCAGTGCTCTTGAGAGCCTCCTCTTGAGCTGCAGTCAGAGCCACCTCCTTCTTGGCAAGGTTGTCCTGAGCCTTTTTGAGAAGCTTGTCAAGGTCGGCAATCTTTGCAGACGAAACCTCGGAAGCGTCGCCAACTTCAGCACGGGCACTCTCGACTTCCTTCTCCTTAGCGGCAAGGCTATCCTGAGCCTCCTTCAGCGATGCCTCGAGCTCAGAGACCTTCTTGGTGGAATTCTCAGTCGCTGTGGACGCTTCACTTTGTGCCTTCTCAAGCTCCTGCTCCTTAGCGGCAAGGTCATCCTGTGCCTTCTTGAGGGAGGTCTCCAACTCGGTGACGCGAGCATCAGCAGAGCCAGTGGCGCTCTCGGCCTCCTTCTTCGCCTTAGCAAGAGCCTCCTCGAGCTCAGCGACGCGGGCAGCCGATGTTTCGGAGGCCTTCGAAGCGTCAGCCTTGGCGGCCGCAAGCTCCTCCTCCTTGGCCGCAAGGCTGTCCTGGGCGTCCTTAAGGGACTTCTCCAAGTCAGCGATCTGAGTGGTGAGAGTGTCGACACTGGTCCTGGCCTTCTCTGCGGTCTCGGCGGCGCCGTCCTTCTCAGTAGTGAGGGTGGCGATCTGGCTCTCAAGCTCGGAGGTCTTCGTAGCCAGGGCCTCTTGAGCCTGCTTCAAGTCACCCTCCAGCTTCGAGATCTTGGTGGAGAGCTCGTCAGCGTCACCCTTGGAGGCATCCGCAGCGGCGACCTTCTCTTCCAAGTCGGCGATCTGCTTCTTCAGGGCCTCGATCTCGCTCTTGCTTGAATCTGTGACGGCGGCGGCGTCCTTGCTGGCCTTATCGGCGGCCTCGGACTTGCTAGCAAGTTCCTCCTCAGCAGCCTCAAGGTTAGAGGTACGGGTGGACAGCTCCTCCTTCGCACTGGCAAGGGCCTTCTCCAGGTCGGCGACCTTGGCGCTGTGCTCCTCCGATGCAGAGGCGGTTGACGACTCGAGCTCAGAGAGCTTCAGGCCGCGAGCCTCGTGCTCCTGAGAAAGCTTGTTGTGCGCCTCAGTCGCCTTCGTGTGCTTGGTCTGGACATCCTCGATCTGCTTCTTCAGCGAATCGACCTCGCTCTGAAGCTGCTCAACGTTCTTGCTGTTGGCCTCCTTCTCGGCGGTGAGAGCGGCGATGGCCTCGTCCTTGGCATCGAGGTCAGTCCTGGGGATGAGAGTAGCCTGCTCGGCACGGAGCTGCTCAAGCTCAGCGTTGACCTTCGCGATAGCCTCATCAGCGCTCTTTTTGTCGGCGGTGAGCTGCTCAAGCTTTGAGGTGGCCTTCGCCAGAGACTGCTCGGCAGTGCCCTTCTCCTCCGATAGACCCTGGATCTCCTTGTCCTTAGCCTCGAGCTCGGCCTTGGGCGCAGACTCGGTTGTCTTGCCCTGGAGGTCTTTAATTTCGCTCTTGAGCTTCTCGATCTCGCTCTTCAGACTGTCAATCTCGTTCTGGAGCTCGGTGACGCGAGCCTCGTGCTCAGCGGCAGTAGACGCCATCTTGCTGTTGAATTCGGTCTCGCACTCCTCACGGACAGAGTTACGCTCCTTGGTCTTAGCCTCGCGCACCTGCTGCACTACGACGCTGACCATGTGCTCCTCGAGATCCTTCTTGTCCTGCAGGAGGGTGGTCTCGCGCTCTTCAAAACCTCTTTCGCGCTCCTTGTGGTCGTCTTCAAGCGTCTTGACGTGCTCGTCCTGCTTGTTGGCAACGATACGTGCTTCGTCGAGCTGTGCTTCGGCGTGGGCGAGCTGCTTCTTCAGAGCTTCGAGCTGGACCTCATACGAATCGTTCGGGTTGGGTGAAGGAGGCTGGGCACCTGTGTTGACGCGGCGGATTAGCGAGGAGGCCGGAACATGTAGCGGCGCAGCGTGAAGAGAAAACGGATAGAACGGACCCGAGCCTGGCACAATAGGTTATTGGGCAGGCGGGGTGAAGTGAAAGAGAGATTGCTTACCTGCATCTGCGCCAGAGAGGGCGTCTCTCGGCGTCTCAGGAGGTGTGTCGATACCATTGTCACCAGTGGTAGGCCTAGATTTGCTCGGTGCCGGAGCGTGTGCTTCCGTTGTGGTGACTGCAGTTGTAGGTGAAGTCGGTGGCGCGCCGGCACTGCCAAAGAAGTAATTGTAGGCCCTACGCATACTGCTAGTACGCTTGGGTAATCCTGGACGGGAGATATTCGTCGATTTCCGTCCTCTCGATCCTGTGTCTTGGACCTCTTGTGATGGTTCCGCGGCAGCAGCTACAGTATCTTGAGAGCTCTTCTGGCTCAAACCACTTTGATTCCTGTGTGCCTGGGGTGGTCGAGCTGAATGAAGCTTTCGACCGAACTTGGACGATCCTGATTCTATATCGGCGAGGATCTGCTTCTGCTCCTTGGCCGTTGCACTGAGTGGAGATCAGCACACTGTTATGTCACCGTAAACGATGGCGGTGTGTGGAGAGCGAGGGGCAGGAACGTCCGAACAATATGATTATTGACGGTAATGTAGTGGATGCCAGGAAAAACGGGAGGTAGTCAATGATCAAATCTACACGTCTTGTAGATTGATAGACACTCTGTTGGCTACAATGATGTTGTGAATTGTGGAAGCTTACCAGAGCGAAGCGTGAGGTGAGATGCGAAGGTGCGGTGAAGACGAAAAAAAAAGTCGGGATGACGGAAGATCACTCACTCATAGCTTTCTCTCGAGCGCCAGCTAGGCATGATTCAGTTCTGCTATCAATGTCACGGGCTCCAGTAGCCTGCTAGCTTGTTCCTCCTATGAAAAGATTTTTACCGGTTCTGTCAAGCGGTCGGGGGCTTGAGGGCCTCCAGCGGGAGCTTTATGTACGGTGAACGCGTACGTGCTTGTATTTGTATGCAGCCCGCAGCACTAAGGATAGCTCCTACCCAGTCAGGTTGCGCTGAATAGACGCTCTGCACGTCGCACACCTCACATGCGGCAAAGTCGACACGCCGATTAATGCAAGCACAACACACAAGATCCCATTGTGAGGGCTGTCCGAGGCGAAGGATGGGTCGTGCGTGAGGCGCGGCTCCACTTGATTCTTACCGCCTTGCAAGGGTCCGGACAACAACCGCAGCAGCAGCATCGACGCCTGAAGACGCTGGACAGCCATATATCCTTGTCGGCGATGGGCAATGATGGTATTGAACTTGCTGCCTGCGATCGGTGCTTTTTCGTTGGGACATCGTTGACAGCTCCCCAGATTGACCATCACAGGTCGAAGCAGGAACCCGGCCAGAAGACGTCAAAAACCGTATCCAATCACAGCGGCGCACGTAGTGCTACCACGTCGACGCCGCGTGAGAACACAGATCTATTACCGAGGAAAGTAGAACGAGAACCGTGGTGTCTACGAGACGAGCAGGCCTCTATATTATCATCAATTGGCTTCAATTCATCGTTGCCTGACTGCCTCCCAATCGTCGAGAGCCACGTGATTGCGGTATCGACTTGCCAGCGCGATGACACGATATTGACAACTGTTGGAGCTCAAGCTTGAGCACGGATACTGCGTAACATGTACGTGCCAGTTGCTGTGGCGCCATGCAGAGTCGAGTCCTGCAACACCTGCAAGTCGCCCAACTGGCTGCACGAACACCGTCTTAAGACTGGGCACCCTCGACTCAACTCCTTTCGTAAGTGGTTGCCTCAAGCAACCCGAAACAGCAGTCTCCAGGATTGTATCGCAAATTCGCACTCCGCTCAAGATCGCTGGACGAGGCGCATGAATCAGAGCTCGGGTGCCGGACACAGGGCTCGCGGCATTTAGTTGATGCGCTGTCAGCCTGGAGGTCTTCAGGGCTCGCTCGGGCGCTAGCCGGTAGCTCAAGCCTCAAGCAGCATCCACGCAGCGCACACCGCGTCTTAGACGATCGCGTCTGTGCTCATTGGACTTGCCAACAAAACCTTCGTTGACCCGGTGACCCCTCCTGACATGTAAAAGCATAGATTTTGTCGGCGAATTCGTAGCCGAGACATGGGGTGTTTGACAGCGGTGAAGGCCGCCTCAACTCCACACGACGACGTCAGGTCCCAGAATATTTGACCGCGGTAAGATATTTGACGAGCATGAACCCTGATGTGAAGATGAGGAAATACGGAAGCTTATTTCGATTGAGTCGTGATATTACAGAAAGCCGCCCAATCAATGCCCAAATGTAAACAATGAAACGCCGTTGTCATGCTGTATCCAGTGTTCTAAGGGAGAGGGAAAGGGAATATCTACACAATGATGAAGAGAAGCAACGCCAAAGGATATGGTACGCCAGATGCAGGCGTGAAGTATCAGTACGCGAAGCCCGGCCAATCGCTGCTGTCAGACGTCCGCATCATATTTCGAAGCATGGTTTGGGAGCGTCGACTAAGTACGAAGATCTCTGGGGAGGATGCAGATACCGGGGGAAATGTTGCAGCGACTCTTTCGAGAAGACGTTGATGACGCGCGGCGCGACGTTGTCGATGTCTTTCACGATGCTGCTCATGCCGCTCACGTAGTCGCTGTCGGCCTGCGATGGAGAAAGGAAGTCAGCTCAACTACTACGGGCGATGGATCTTAAGACTGAGAGCCAGAGAACCAACCCCTGCGTATCCGGTCACCGACTCCACCTGTAGCCGCATCCGTAGCAGTGGAAGTCCCGGTGGCCTGGTTATCTGCGGATCCGGCATCTGCAGGGACGGCGTAGGGATCTGACGGAGTGCCAGCACCAGACACATCGTCGAACGCACCGGGCATCGACCGTGACCCAGAAGGCTGAGTATTGGCGGTGGCTTGCGCGCCGGACGCAGAGGCTTGATCGTTGGCTTCACCTTCTCGCGCCTTAGTAATGCCCTTGCGGCAATGAGGGCAGGTGTCGTGCTCGAGCAGCCATGCGGAGACGCATGTGTGGTGGAACCAATGCCTGCAAGGCAGCTCGGTGACCTCTTCGCCAATGTTCACTTCATCCATGCAGATACTGCACTCAGCGGTGTGCTCGGGTCCGAGCATGCTCTCATCCACCTTCTTTCTGGGGAGTGCATCGATGTCGGCTTGGGTGGCGGGTGGAGGAGCATTGCTCGTGGCGGTTTGCTCCATAAGCTGAGTAACAATACGGTCGAGGCCTTCTTGCGAGTAGACGAAGTCGCCCATCTGGCCGCCACCAGGAATGAGGCCAAGTGATTGAAAGAGGTTCAAGAAAGGTGCTGGGACGTTCTCCCCACCTGGCCCACCGCGACCGCTGCCATCTCCGCCCTGGGGCATGTTTGGAGCTCCAAGCGCTGCCATCAGACCAGTCATGACGCTGTCGATGGTTAGTCAATGCTGTTTACTTTCCAGAGTGCGCCACTCACTTCGAGATGTCATCGACAGGTTCGACTCGCATGCCCAGTCCGTCACCGCGTGGTGCTAATCGCGCTCCGCCATGGTATGTAAACCGCCCAGATTGCACACCTGGCTGGCCTTGTCCTTGTGCCTCTTGGTATGCGGATTGACCGGCTCCTGAGAAGAGTCCATCGCCCTGTCCTTGAGTCTGAGCCTGGCCTGGTGCTTGCCCTTGTATTGCAGCTCGTATCAAGCCGTTGAGCATCGACATGAAGCCACCAATCGAGCCAGGCGCATTGGCAGCAGCCAGACCTTGCGGAGAGACCGATCGTGTTATGGTGGCCTGGACGTTGAATCTACCAGGCCCAACCCGTACGAAATTGAAATTGCTTATATCCGCCTCATCTGGGTCGTCGTTCGCAAACGGGTTTCGGTGGGGGTTCAGACGTGGTGGCGGGGCATCTTCGAGATCAGGCATATCCTCGTCGTCTTGATCGCCGTCGTGGCCGAACCTGTTACTGTCCCGAGGGTCATTATCGTCTTCGATCTGGAGGGTGTAAGTGCGTGTCCGTCTGCTCAGCTTCATATCGTAAAGCTGAAGGCGCAGCCTTGCGGTCAACTCACAATCTCTGTGAAGTCTGAACCGCATTCCGGACATGTGAGGCCGCGTTCGTCTCTATACCACTCATCGGCGCATTCGTGGCAAAACATCATGTCGCGGTGTCCGGGCCTCTGACTCCCCGCCGATGCGGGCGCATCCTGGTTTGACGACATGTGGATGGAGCTGGGGTCGGGCTGTGAACGAGATACTGAACAGCTGTGGTCCGCATCAGCATCAGGTGTATATGTCAATGTATCCGAACTCACGAGGAAGGGTCAGGAGGGCGCGAGCTATGCGCGGGCAATAGCTCGGTAGTCCGCGCTGAAGGAACCGGCTGGCTTGCTATGGCCGAGCACAAGAACGTTCGAATGCGGGCAGCCTTTCGTTTCTGTAGACGCCGGTGTTGTGATCTTTTCTAGGTTGTAGGGTGCGCGGAAGTGGAACTATTGCGCTGCTGCGGCAAGATCGAATTCCTGGTTCAAGATCCGGTGACGTCGGTCTCTGCCTTCTGGAGATCGTCTGGCGCAGGGTCCAGCGAATCTGTACAACCTGACAGCCAACTTCGAAATAGCAGCTAACAATACGAAAAGTGTGGGGTGGTCGAATGGGGGATGTTCTGTCAGTCGCTGCTTAGAGATGATTTTGGGATTTTGACTGTTCGTCGATTTGTGCATCTACATTTGCCCGACCACTTGTTCATGGTTTCTATCCTGTTCCATAAGCTTCGATCGAACCGTGGCACTGGACGACTCCGACGTGGACACGCAAACCGCAAGGGGAGTAGGCTTAGTACTGTTGTGATTCGATGAATGAAGCACGCGCAAACAACGCTTCCAAATTCGAGAAACTATGGATCATGACCATATTGAACAATCTCAGGCTTCGTGATACCCAGATCCACCAACGCCTGTAAAGCATAGTATGCCACCTATGTATACATCTTCCAACCACACCAGCCGTCCCAAGACAGTGATCCGAAATCGTTCAGCGCATCAGACGCCACTTCTTTCTGCAGCTCATCTTCTCCTTCCGTTCTTCAGCAAAAAAGTGCCCACCAACCCCGCCGCAACCGCAATTCCGCCCACAATCGCGGCACCAACAAGTCCCTCTTTTGCGACCTTCTCATCGATAAGCCCCTTCAGACTTCCCGCCTGCAAGTTCGCCGGCTCGAGCTCAAGTAGCAGCTCGTTATACCGCCTCGCCTCTGCGTAGTTGCCTAACTTGTAGTTTCCGAGGGCAAGGTAGTAGAGGCATTCGCGGCGACGTTCACGGCTTCCGCGGAAGATTTCAGACAGCAGGCGCACGCCTTCTTGTTGGTCGGAGCGGTCATTCGATTTGATCAGGCCCTGGAGTTGTCAGTTGGGCTGTTATGACTGGAAAGGTAGTTCATGTACCCAAGCATAATTGAACTTTGTCTGCAGACCGACGTATTCGCCTTCTTTCTCATACTGTGCGCGCAGGACTTGGAGCTCATCAGGCTTCAGGGGCGACTCGACGTCGGCGGCGTCTGGCGCGTGTTAGCTGGTGTTGAGGGCGGGGACAGCGGGGTCGCAACTCACAAGGTAGCGACGGCGACATTATGAGGTATGTGTTTGGTGTTGTGGAACACTTTACAATGGTGTGAAGATTATCAGCAGTGCAGGCGCACAGCTAAGACTGTCTCGTGAAAACGGTCGGTGACGTCGCCTCGTGGCTTGCTGAGGTGTGGCGGCGGTCAAGCCGTTGCCTAGGAGCACGGCCGCCACAACAACAAACCGCCTCTGGCACCACAACTGCACCGCGACACACCAGAACACTCGAATCAAAAGGGGTTGGCCAAAACAAACTTGACTACAAACCCACGCCAAAAATATCCGCGATCAATATCATACTCTCAAAATGCTTCTCGACGAGGACCCCGCCGCCGTACGTCTCCCCAGCCGTACAGTCCTGCCAAACACTAACAAACCCAGCTGATCTCACAATGCACATCGCACTTCAAAATCGCCAACGACACCGCCTCTTTACTCCGAATCAGCGACTCGCTCTCCACGCTCTCACAGTTCCGCACACAACACCTCCAATCGCTGCAATCCTCTCTGTCCCAGCTTTCCCGCACCCACCAGACCCTGTCCGCAAACCACAGCCACACGCTCTCGCAGCACAACCCGACGAATCACGCGGCGGAGATCCTGAGACTAGATACAGAAAAGTTCAAGATCGCGAAGCAGGCGAGCGATCTGGAGATTGAGGGCGAGAGACTGCAGCAGGAGCGCGAGAGGCTCAGCGGAGTTGCGCAGGACCTCGAGACGGAAGGTGTTGAGGGAGGGGAGCGGGAGAAGCCCGAGAACGAGGATGCTACGATGTGAGTCTACTCGCAAGCTGCGTAGAGCATCTTTGGCGAGACAGAGCGACGAACACATACTGACATCCAACAGACTGAAGCTGAAACTCTACCGCACACTCGGCATCGACGTCGAAGCTGATCAGACGACCGGCCAGTACAACAAAGCCGTCATCCGAAATGCTGCAAAGGGCGACGTGCACGTTGTCAACATCGACCCCAAATTCTCGCGGCATTTTTACACGAACTACTTCTGGAGGACCATGTAGAGCCTATTGCGTTGTGGGAATGTTGCGTTTCTTCGAGATACCTGTTTGTTTTAGCGGCGTTGGGACAGGCCGAAGTGCTCTGATGCATACAATGACATTATTTGATGATAAGACTGGATCCTGGTGTCAAGTCTGTGAATAATATAGCACGTCAACCGGACCAAGTCAGAACAGTGCATCTCACATTGCCGAATGTAAGTTTGATGGCAACATGTCATATTGCATTGACTACTTAGGCTATGAACTGCCTTATCGTTGACAACAATACTTGCATAGGCCATGAGTGTCGCGTGCTGTCGTATCAGGTAACCAATGCTGATCCGTGATCATGATGTAGTAGCCATCATGCATTGTCAGTCTGCCATCTTGAAGGATTTCCACAATCTTTTGAATGTCTCAATCTTCTACATGTCTCAATCCTCTACGTCCTCGGGAAGAATCTCGTAAGACAATTTGCTCTACCTCTTGCCCTTCTTCTTGCTGGGAACGACCTTGAACGCGCCAGAGTCGAGAGCAGGCTGCTGTTGCTGTTGCTGGATGCTGGCGCCGCCCTTCTTGGCCACCTCAGACCATCCACTGCTTGCAGACTTGTTGTCGGCGGGGCTGGACGTGTTGCGGTCGTCAATGATGCCCTTATCGGCAAGCTTGCGGCGACGAAGGAACTCCTCAGCGAAGTGACGCGAATCAAGCGTGTTGCTGGCAGAGTGAACGGACTCGGTGATGAGCTCAGCGTCAGCAGGGAAACTCAGAAGAGAGGAGACGAAGTCCTCGGCTGTTGGATTGTTAGTGCAAGATCATAGCTGTCCGAAGCCGAGTCTTACCATTGATACCCTTGTTGAGGTCAGTGCGAAGCTCATTCACGGCCCACTTGCGGAATTCTTCCTCAGCGTTGGCCTTGCCTGACGTGCCTCCAAGGGCAGTAGTGCGTACAGCAGTCGGCTTCTTAAGGATCGGAGGAATGACGGTTGAGCTGGTTGAACGAACGGCAGCAGGTGCGGGACTGGCAGGGCCACCAGGTGTCTTGACCTTGCCGCTTGCGCCTACAGTGGTCCAGGGGCTGGCACCGGTAGCGAGAGCAGCGGCGGGCAGGACTGGAGTCTGTTTGCTGGCCAGATCGGCGTAACGTTTTCCGGCTGCAGCCGCAACAGGAACGACACCAGCTGCAGTAGCGGCAACAGCTGCCTGGGCGGCAGCTCGGTTCTTGCGTTGTTCTTCTTCCTTCTGAATCTGCGCGAGAGTCTTCTTGGAGGCCGGGGTTGGCTGAGCTGGTGCTTTGGTGGCGGCAGGCTTAGCCCACACAGAGGCACCACCAGCAGGAGCCGGAGTGGCCGGAGAAGCACCAGCGCCGCTCGCCCAGGTTGAGCTAGATGGAAGACCAGGCTGGATGACGGGCGATTGAGTCTGAGCCAAGAGCTCCTTTTCAAAGGCCTCGCGGCGTGCAGCAGCAGCGAGAGCTTCACGTTCAGCAGCCTTCTTGGCCTCTATTTCCTGGATCTCCCTCAGGGATGGACCTCTCGAGGCTTCCACAGGCTCCTTCGCCCATGGCGCGATTGATGCGCTCGGGGTATCAGCTGCAGGAGTGGCGGCACGTGAGTCAGTGTGCAAATCTCCCGGGACGATGGCCTTCCTCTGCGCGGCGGGGGCTGGAAGTGGAGACTGCGAAGGAGGTGGCGGGAACGGGTACAGAGCGGGCTCAACGGGCTTCCAGGCCGACTGGGGCTGAGGAGATTGCTTAGCAGATTGGGCTTTCTGGACCTGCTCCGTCAAAGAAAGTGGTTCATGCGTAGCAGTTGGTGCCTCAATGCTTGCCTCCGGTGCTTGCTCTTCAGCGTCCTCGTGCTCGATGGACTGAGGGTCAGCTTCCTGCTCCTGCTCTTGCGCAGTTGACACGGAAGGTTTTCCAATGACGCCCTCTGGAGGCGGCACCTGGCGGGACTGATCAAGATCTGTTTGCACCCGCAGGTCGTTGAACTGCTGCAGGCGATCTGCAGAAGCTTGGGCAGCCTGCTGATCGTTCAAACCGAGCCTCTGCATGGCATCATGTTCAGCCTGCTCACGCTGCAGACGTGCCCGGTCGTTGAGCATCGCCACGACGTTCTGTGCGTGTGACGCACCCTCGGGGTGCTGTGGTGCGAATGATCCAGGTGCAGTACCAAAAGCGGGCTGTCCGCCACGGCCAAGGTTGAGACGATCCATGAGTCCAGACACTTCTTCATCACGCATGTTGCCCATCATTTCCATGCCAGGCCCAATAGGACCCAGGCCGGGAACCATGCCGGGTCTGAAGGCATTCTCCATGACTCCGGATGAGGGTGCACCGGCACCTGGTCCCTGGGTAGGAGAAGGCTGGTAGCCACCAGGCGAGGTGATGCTACCAAAGCTTGGCTGGCTGTGTAGGCTGTGAGCACTGGAGTGGTGCTGAAGCTGATTCGGCAGGATGCCGCCCAACTGAGCAGACCTGAGATTAACAGACTGCTGCGCTGCCAAATGCTCTTTCTGCCTAGCCATCAAGTACTGCTCTTCTTGCTTTCTACGCTCAAGAGCATTCTGTTGCTCAGCAGTCAAGGTAGTACCAAAACTGGGGAAGCTGTTCGCGAATGGTGGCTGAGCACCTGGAGCAACGCCTGCACCACCAGCCCAGCCGTTGCCAGGCTGAGCAGTAGCTGGTCCATGGGGTATGCCAATCTGGGGGACAAGGAAGGGCTCGCGAGAGTTGCCAATGCGGCGAATGAGCTGTGCGAGTGGTTCGTAGTCGGGCTCTTCTTGTTTCTTGACCAGAAGCTCAGGGGAGAAGAAGCCGGCCTTGTACCAGTCATGCATCTCAAGCCCAGAGAACGGGCCTTGAGTATTACCAGATGGGTCGCGGTAGATCCACCTCATACGATCAGGCATGACCATGGTTCGCTGCTGCGGCTGAGGCGGCTGGCTTGAAGCTGGAGATCCGAGGCCAGGCGTAGATGGCTGTGCAGTCCTGGTCTGATTGAGCGCAGCCATAGATAAGGATGTGGTTGCAAGGTTGGATTGAGCACCGGGTGCCTGACCAAAAGCTCCGTGGTCGTCTCCACTGGCTCCAGAAAAGTCATCAAAGAGGTTGCGGTTCGCGCGGAAAGGACTGTCGGTGTCACGGTTGGGGATGCCACTGCCGGGAGCCTGAGCACCAAATCGACCGAAGGCTCCGGTCATACTCTGGTTACGGTCGCCGTGGGCGGAGCCCTCATCGCCGTGGTGCTCGTTTGACCGCATTTGCTCCTGCATCGACGCTGGGAAGAGCGAGCCTAGCTTGCTAGCCCGACCGATGGACCCATGGCCGAGCCCTGAGCCTCCTCCAAACAGAGAGCTATTTCCAAGCCCAGCAAGAGATGGCGATTGTACTTCGCTGGCGTTACCGAAAGCACTGTCAAATCCGAACGGTCGCTCCCGAGAGGGCGTACCTAATGCCTGCGGGCCAGCAGACCAAGCCGGGGCACCTCCGAGTCCTGGCAGACCACCCAATCCGGGCAATGTAGGGAATGCACGTCCAGGTCCAACACTAGACGTCTGGCTACGGTCTCCAGCAGCAGCTTCAAACGCTCCTGGTCCTCTTCCAAGACCTCCAAGACCACCGAAAGCGTTGTGTAATCCGGGAAGGTTCGAATCGACCTGGAAGCTACCCATGCCTGGGTAGTGCGTGTTTGGAACATCGGACCCGTCTGAATCCTCCTCTTGATGCTCACGAGCATGGTCAGGGCTCCTATACGGGTTTGTGTCCGTTGGGCTCATTGGATCATTACCTCTTTCTCCTCCACGGTGCGGTGTCTGCTGGCTGAAGTTGCCAAACATGTCACGGAAGCCAGTGTTGTCAGTAGTCATGCCAAAGGAAGCTAGGCCGCCGTCGTCCCTGCCATCAGGCCGGTGTGGCGTACCAAACCCGCCAAGGCCATGCCTAGGAGGGCTGACATCTTCGCCTCGAAGTGCGGCTGAGCCGGTGGGATGATCGTCGTCGAGATACGGGTCAGTGTCGCTGCTCATAGGCCTGTTGGTGCGCGCCTCCATCCAGGACGGCTTGCCAGATTCGCCCTCGCCCTGGTTGCCCAGATTGCTGAGAGATGCCTTCTCTTTCGGGCCTCTATCGATGTCCTCAGTACTCGCTTTGCCCATCAACCCTTTGAATCTGCTTTCACCACGAACACTACCCAGTCCAGACTTTTTCTCAGACTGCGGAACACCAAAGCTACCGAATGCTCCCATGGGACCAGAGAATCCACCTCCTTGGGAAGCAGCCCACGGAGACGTACCACCTGGGCTGAATGGTGCGGTTGTCGTACGCTTCAGGTTGCCAAACGGGCCAGCAGTCTCGGCAGTACTCTTTTCCTTCTCAGTCTCCTCGCCAATAGCAGGCTCTATGCCGGTTCGGCGACGGATTAAGGACGCCGGTGGAGTGACCGTGTTCGATTCCTCGCGAGCGAAACGCGACGTTGCAGGTGATGAGGGGAAGGGATACGCATCGCCAGTATCCCGGCGACGGTTGCCAGGTCGCGTGGTGGTAGGCGATGAGAGACCATACGGTGTGCCGGGCGCCTGCGAAATTGAAGTCTTGCGCAAGGAAGAAGGCTCCTTGGAGCTGCCGTCCTTGTTGGTGTTCTGCGTCGGTGGTTTGAGCGGCGAGTTGACAGAAGACGAGAAGACCTAAGTTGAGTGTGAGCATGAGCATCGCAGTAGGCAGGAAGGGCGCATTCTACCTCTCGCTCCTCTTCTGTAAAATCGGTCAAGTGCAGGGGCTGTATGCTACCGTCCTTGTCCCAACACTGATCAACCCCGCTCTGTGCCTCCCTTCCATGATCGTCCTTGCGCCCCCACGACGCGCCTGAGGCACCGTTTGTGGCGTGAGGTTCCCAAGAGCCCATATACAGATGTGAGAGCCCATCTTTGATTTCGTTGGATTCGCGCTGGGATTGGAAGAGCTGCATTAATTGTTCTCGCGAGTAGCGGCCCTCACCAGAGCCACCACTACGCCCCGGTTGCGCGTGTGGCGGTACGTAGACCCCAGAATTTGTCGCAGACGCAGAGGCAGGTGCATCTCGGGAGGCGGAGGCGGGTGCAGAGCCTGAGGGCGTGGTCGCGTGTGAAGGCCGGCGGAATGTTTGCGTAGCACCATTGGTGCGTCGAGCCCTGGCGTTTGCATTAGCACGCAGGTCGTCGCGTGAGAGGTCACCCATGACGGTAGCGAATGTAGCGGGCGGCGACAGTCGGGGAATATCGAATATTTGTAGCGATCTAAGACAATGTAGTATAGCTAGGGTATGCTGTGTGGTTGGATGGTGCAAAACGCGGGAGGGGCACACTTACCATTCGCCGCTCGAGTCTGTTCGTGCAGAGCCAGCATTACTGCCTGCAGCTGCTGAAGCGAAAGAAGCAGGTGCCATTGTGGTAGTGGAGGGTTGCGGAAGGTACGATGGTGTGTCGAGGCCTTTCGTTTGGAAGTGGTGGAGAGCGGCAAACTGATTTGGGGCAGTTGCGAATGTTCGAGGGCGATGTCAAGCTGGAAGCTTTTCTGGGTGTAACGGGCGGACGAGAGTGGCACTCGAGGGTAGTGGTACAGGCGAATGGGCGCGATAGTTGTGGGATGGCGACAGACGAGAGGATACCTTTGCCTACTGCGAAATGACCGAAAACGCACGTGACTGCCACACTAAATTTTGAGCAATGACGACCGGCCTCCGCAGCGCCCAAACGACGCGTTTTACGCGACGCCGAGTGGTTGCAGAGTTTAAGTGAACCGCCACCTTCTCTTCTCGCAGTACGCCCTTCAGTTGCAGTGCTCCTAGCATATCTTCCTGTGCGTGTGGTTGCACCCTGCGCTCGCTTGCTCTCGACGACCCAGGGAACGCTGCTCGGACACCCGCAGCTCTCCATACAATGCATCCAATAATGAAGCTAAGCAGCACCTTGCAGTACCCATGGACCCAACTTGCATGATGCGCCACGATCTGCTCTCCTCACCGGCGACCGCTTAATTACTCATTATGCCCAACCTTCCCGACGAGAATGATCGTCATTGCCACGGAACAGCAGCGGCA
Source organism: Didymella arachidicola (assembly GCA_016630955.3). Lineage (NCBI taxonomy): Eukaryota > Fungi > Ascomycota > Dothideomycetes > Pleosporales > Didymellaceae > Didymella > Didymella arachidicola. Next base: position 407,886 of record CM050000.1, on the reverse strand, counting down.
CGGCACAGCTTGTGGCGTGGAGCTACCAACCTTGGAAATTGTAGAATTGTCACGTGATCTAGGTACTTCGAGACACAACACCGTTCGAACTTGCAGAAAGTCCTCTGCTCTACTAGCCAGAATGTCAAACAAACACTTTAGGATACATGATCATCTGGCATGCTTGAATTTCTGTTGAGTGTGTAAGTATACAACATAGATGCAGGTTTGTTTGCCCTTTTGCTGACATCTGCAGAATTGTTTGCTATGAAGGACGCAACCGTGCAACCTATACGACATTTGAAGGACCATTAGTTTGCCATGTATCAGCAGTCAGGCGCAAGAACCTTCCGAGATCCTAGTCATCTACTTGATTCTCGGCGAAGCAAGTAACACTGTGAATCAACCGGCTTCACCGGCATGATGCCCCTGTCAGAGGCTACATCTTTGGGGTTCGCAACAGGAGGCACCGCTCTTCTATAAATCAGAAGAGGGAAGCGCAGTCTTGGATCTCATCATTCCGTTTGCAATCATCGAGAACCTCAACGCATCGTTACAGATACCGCTGGATCGATAATCTCTCAGCACTGCAACCGAGATATCCGACGGCTGTACATTGTCTCAATCGAACAAACATATCTCAATATTGAAGAAGCCACCGAGCCATTGCCAACATGCACCGCTGCCGCCACGAACTTGAAGATGACCCTTACGCGAGCGGGGCTGAGAATCGTCGTGAGAACCGCGATCGACTCAACCGAGATATCGCGTTACATGACAGTATTAGAAAAGCCCTCAGGAGAGAACACGCGCCACCCCAAGGCGGGTATATGGGCATGATTGGTCGTCCGTATGGCTTAGGCTATGGCGGCTACATCGGACCACTTTTCAATCCATACGGCAACCATCCTAGACATCCGGGATTCCCTCGAACTTATGGTCAAGGAATCCCTCTGCCATTCTACACGGATGAGTATGACTCAGACGACAAAAGTCTATCGGCCTGCTACTTATCTCCATCGCCTTCGCCACATCCACAGTTCACGACCAGTCCTTTCTTCACGTCAGGCCGTCCCTGACGATCCGAATTTGGCGCTCGCTAAGATCCAGGGCCACCCATACCTTGGGCTGGCACCTATCAGCACGAACATCATCACATTCCGCCGAGGCCGTTGATGTCGTATGTGGGCCGTAAATACTGAGATCCATCGCCTAGCTTCAATTCAATACACTCAATTGCTTTCATACTCCAGCAGATCTGCTGTCACTTCCCAAGCTCAATATGATGAATGATTTCGAACCTCTCACCTTCCTGTCACGCGTGAGCAAGCGGCCTGACATGGCAAACTATTGCCTCCGTGAATCCACCCGTTCGCTCTCAACAAATGCGATTGCCTGCCAAGCCCAGAAAGCTATCAGCGTATACAAGGTCTACCATGACACATATGTCAAGTACTAGGTGGCTTCCTTCCGTTTGCCATACACGGCAGCTGAGCCGTCTCCGCGTGCATGTTCTGGTCCATCGACCAGTCTGGTTGCAATACGTGTAGTACACGCGCATGTTACATGGTCAGGGACGGCCAAAAGCTCTGGCAGACTATCGATTGTATTCTCGAGCCTCACATATAGCGAAGACAAATAGCGAACAACGCAAATCAAGAACACGTCTCGCTCCTCTTTCAACAACAATTAAGGGTCAATTCGGCACGTTATAAAAGAATGTGTCTACTTCTGCACTGCTCATATACCTGCTCTCACCCACCTGAAAGCGTCATCAAACCGTGCTGGTCTTCCTTCCGCTCATATTCAGACCTCCTTGGCGGGAAGTCTCCGAGGCTCCGTCCCACAAAGCCCAGACTGCCGCTGAGTGAGGAACCAGATTCCATCGCAGAAGCAAATCTCCTACGGAGGATCTCACTCTGCCCCCGTCTATGGAAGAGAAATATTGAGTCTCCGGCATGTGTTACATGCACAGCTCAAACCCTGAGCAAAGCAAGACGGAGAGGCGGGGCTTGGTAGTAAATTGACTTGATTGTCAGTGACTATGGAGGTGACTGCAGTTTAAGTTGAAGACGTAAGACGTTCTGCATTTCCACCACTATCAATCAAACCATCATGCATGATCGACCACTCGTACTCCTCGCAATCCTTCTCCAGCTTGTTTTCTTCCGCTTTTACGCTCAAGGATGTTACTCTCACCACTTGTTGAACAAATTCCCCGCATCTTCATATAGGGCGCAATCCTATCAAGCAGAGATTGACATGAAACCAGCGCTGTTGCTATGGTTGCCAAACAACACTCACGAAGACTCCTGAGTGCATCCACTATGAGCCTATTCCTTCCTTCACCGAGCTACTGAGCGACCGCTGGACTTTTGCTTCGACCGCAGCCTGGAGGCGCCGAGGATGTAAGGCTGAGCGAGGCGCTGCGCAGACAAGGGTAATGATATAGCTTCTAGGGCCCCGGAGCGAGTCCTTCGTGGCGTCTCCACAAGTATAGGAAACGCATAGCGAGCCGTAGGGCATCAGTAAGGCGACACTATGTTCGCCGAACTTTAGGCAGCTTTCTGCGACCGCTGCGATTGTCGAAGATAAGTATCTCTCAATACGCTGCAATCCTTGATTAGTCGGCTAGTCATTTTTTGCAGGTTCGATAGCGATACTGTGCATGATCGCGGCATCAGAGAATCACTGAACGACTTCTTACTTTACATTGAGTCTGGAGCCACAGGCGTCTGCTATCTCAAGGCTCATCCCTAGATCTAATGCGTAGCAGAGGTGTCTTGTCCGCACTAAGTGTCCGGAGTGGTCCCCTGGGAAATATTGTGGCGTGCAATGCACATATGAGTATCTTCAGAGAGGCGCGGATGATCTCGAGCTCAGTGGGTAAAAGTAGCGTACAGCCTCACTACTGGGCCTGATAAATATGACCCAGTCTTAGCTCGACAATGCAAGGCTAGTCGATGTGTCACTGCCGCACAGACTTCCTTCTCTGCTCATGAATCCAGCCAGAGTCCTTCGTGCGGGGCATGACAAGAAGACATACGGCGAGCTGTATGCCATCAGTAGGGTGACACTAGGATTGCCGGCTGTGCTGCGGCACGGACCGTGGCGCGGAGGCAGCAGGCAACGACGGGCCTGAGATCGCCTGAGTGGCGCAGTTTGCAAGCATTCGTGAGACTCTATTTTCATCTCCGGACAAAAACTTGTTAGCTGCAGTGACGATCCTATGTGTTCTTAGATTCGGGGCAAGGAGCGTCTTCATTTTTTGAAGCAAGTTGCATTTAACGTACGTATCTAAACGGCTGCAATTGCTAATTGTACGGTACCTCCAATGTTGCAAAGAAAGGGGAATCTCAGTAGGTACGAAACGAAACAATGACGGCCTTCGCTCGCCGAAAGAGTGCCACCGCCCTGGGTATTGCAATGGTATCTAAGTATGCAGAGAACAGGAAATGCGTAACTAAATTGGATATACGAGATGAAACCGAAACAATGACTATCCTCCAGGCAACAGCCTGTCCTGGAGGAAACCACCAAACGCCTCTATGATGCATTTCTTGTCCTTAGTCTGCTGCCCAGCCGCCATGGGAGTGGATGCCTGCCAGCATCACATGGGCTGAGAGTTTGTCCACCGTGACCGTGTGGATGCATGAGAGTCTGATAAGAGATGTTGCGAAGAAAACAATAGGCCTCAGACGCCGTCCTCCGGGGTATCGTGTGTGATGCTGTTCAGGGCCTGATTGATAATGTAGTGGAAACCGCGCCTGGAACTCCGTATGTATATCGAGAAAGGGAAAGAAAGATAACAAATCCAAGCGCGTGTTTTTGGACAGCGACTTGCGATATCTGCGCGTCGCACGGGGCAGTGTCGATGTGAAGTGGTGGTGTGGAGGATCCCGGTTGCGGTTAGCGCGTGGGGTGCGCATGATCGATGAGTGGATCAGCCGACCCGCATGCCCACCCACAACTCACCGCTATGGTGGTGACAAGGAGTCTATTGTGCCCAGTTCTTGACCATCAACTTCTTACACCCTCGTAGTACGGTGACCGTACTGCTGGTAGGCGTCCTCCGCCGTCATCTGGCTGATATCGGGTGTACCATCTGATCGAAGCGCTTGCGAACCCGATGGGACACCGGCTACAGCGGAATTGTTGAGATACCCATAGTCCCAAGACCCACGCCCTCCTTGCGTCAGGTTTGATGGGTACTGCGCCATATGGTGAGCTCCTGGTGCCCACTGGGTCATACTTTGTACTGAAGGCGTCCTCTGCGGGGTCGGCATGCCATGTCCTGATGATCCTTCGAGGCCTGCTGACATCTTGAAGTTTGGAGATAGACTCGAAGACGTCATACTGGGTGTGTATGCACCTGTGACCATCGATGCAGAGACCGATCGTGGCGAAGTATGCCGATGCATACTCCCTGTTGCATATGCAAGTCCGCTCGAGCCGTAAGACGACGTTGATGCGATAGGGAGCGATCCAGCACCAGCAGTTGAGGCGTAGCTTGCGGACTGGTAGTTATCAGTTCAGTGCCGTGTCCATAGTGGAGCGGCGACTTACATATTTGCTGATGATCTTCTTCAATGCGTGCGAAAGTATTTTCCACGGGAACACCTTCACATCCTTCTCGATGTTGCGCGGCTTGGGCGCAGGGAAGCCCATGATGACCTTGAAAAATTCTTCGCTGTCGGCTTTGGCCTTCGAGACTGTGAGCGGTCGGAACCCCTCAAGGTTGCGACGAATGCGGTTCTTCTCCTCGACTGTGAAGCGCACGTTCACCAGCTGTTCCAGGAGGTAGATGGTATCAACGCTAGTGATGAAGTAATCGTCCTTCTCTTCCCACCAAATGCAGCTCACACAGATGCTTCTTGCTGGACGTGCTTCGGGTGCGACAGGGGCGAACGTTGCCGAGATCGTACTGCCTTGTTGACAGCGTTCGAACTGTACAAGTCTTCGTTTTGCGTCAACTTCTTCTTGCGACCAGTCTTCACTCATTTTGTCCAGGTCACCCTCAATCTTCAGGATCGCCTTGGTCTGGTACATAGAGTAAGGGTTGAAAGGTTGACCATTCGATGGTCCACCGGCCTGAGAAAGCGAAGTCGCTCGAACAAGAGTAGGAGCCGGGAGATTGGATGGCGATGGGAGGACCGAGAGGCCGGCTGGTGTCGGTGCAATCGAGCCCGGGCTGCGACTAGGCTGCGCGAGAGAGCTGTAATGACTGTACGACTGCAACCCAGGCGACATTTGCGGTGGTTTTAGGTCGTTCTGGGTCATGCTTGGGACTGCGTAAAGGCCCTTCTGTGAAAGTTGGGAAGAGTAAGTGCTACTTCTGCTCATTTCGTACGCTCCGGTCTGACCATATCCACCAGACAGCGATGAGTGCGTCGGCAAGGGCGATAGCTGTGCTCCCGAGTAGGCTCCAGACATCGAGCGCGACTTCGCTTGGTAACGGTGCGTGTTTTGGCGCTTTGCGGCAATGGTGTCGAAATCTTCCTCATCTCCAAAGTCTGTGGAGTACTTGCGCTTCTTGTTAAAGTCGGCCGTGGATTGGTACGCGAGGTCGCGAGACATATCAGTGAACGTGAATTTGCCAGCGTCGGCCTGATAGCGAAGATGGCCATCTTTTTCCATCTGCAATTTCAGCATCATTGTAGGATTCCAGTCGTTTGTTAATGGGAAAGGAGGAACTTCTACGCTTAGCACGTAGTTGTACCATTCGTCATCGTAGGCAACCTTTTGCAGGTCTGCGACGCAGGCCTTTTTGCCAAACATGAGGATGAAAGTAAAGTTTTCTGCGGCGAGATCGTAATTTGTCCGGAGTTGCAGACTGATGGTCGATCTAGCGGTGCCTTGCGAAGGCGCAACAAAGTGAGTTATTTCCGTTTCAGTAGATGCTTGAGGAGCGGGATGACGAGATGCTGCATCGATAAATGAGGCAGCAGGAAGAAGATCGCCCGGGCCGCGTGACTCGTACGTCGAGCTAGGGATATAAGGCATGTCTGCATTCGAGTGCTCATGGACTAGACGCGTGGATGCATCCGTATATGGAGAGGGGAACGATGGCTGTGCAATACCAGGGTAGCTCGGAACCTGATTCGATCTTGTGGCTTCGGCGTCTAGTGGGGTGCGCGGTCAGTTAACCTTGCTAATACATCTCACGTGGCGACCAAAGCGTCCATCCGACCAAAATCATGGCAGCTGCCACACATATACATCATATGAACAGAAACACACTTACCATACACATATTGCTGGGTCTTGCCGTAGTCCGACATGGACAAGACACTTGTGCCTAAGGCAGAATGTATTCCTGGAAGGCTGCTTCTGAAGCCTTCACCGCACTGTGCGAAGTATTGCTGATTGTCTGAGGTGGCACCTCTCGGAAAGGGCGCACCGAAGCTATCAGACTAACGGGCAAGGTTAGCATCGTCTTCGTTGGGGGCCAGGCTCAAGGCAGCGGTACATACAGCCAATCTAGCTAAAAGCAAGAAGGCAGACTGATGGGGCCAAGGCTTACCTGATAGCCAGGCTGAATAGTACAGGCCAGTTTGACGGTCTCCTAGAGCGTCTAGGAGTGATTACGGGTGTACGTCTCGTGGTCTTTGGTGCCGGGATGATCTGCACCAGGGTGTTTGTCAAGGTCTATAGATGTAAGACGAAGGTGGGCCACCAACGAGAGCACGATGTAGACTTGCGACAGATTGTTGCAACAAGCTGTTTGGTAGTTTCGCGCTCGTAATGACAGGACTGCAATTCGAAGACACTAGAAGTGGGCCTTGTAACCGACGGAACTGACGGAAGAAGGGTATCCAGAGACAGAGGACCTAGATGTTTGGAAGGTCGATTCATCCGGGAATCAGAGGAACTTTGAATGTCGGTGTCCTACACGGTAAGTTCTGTTCTTCGCCTAGTCGGAACTTGGATCACAACAGATCTGACGTGCCGAAAGAGGGAAAGAGAAGCGTGGTGCTGGTCGCAGGCGAGACTTGATTCAGAGCAAATGCCAGGTCCTAGAATGACAGTAAGTTTCTGAGCATCGAATGTCGCATATGTGACCCGCATTTCGAATGTGACAGCCGTTGTGACTTACATAGCAAACAAAGAAGTCGAGACAGGTCGTGGGCTGGCCAATGTGGTAGAGGCCAGGCAGCCTTACCGCACAAGAGGGCAGACAACCAGCCAGATTATGAAGGCGCGATAGTGGAGTGGGCGATATTTGATAGTGGATAGTTGCAGTAGGCACGAGGGACTACGAAGCAACCCAAGTCAACGGTAAGGGGTGAGATTGGTCAATGTAGAGGATGCAGGAGACGCGGTAATGCAAGGACGAGCGTGCACAGTGGGCCCTGAGGGTTCGGGATGACTCTTGGTGATTACCGGTCCCGCCAGCGCGGTAGCCTAGTTGAACAGCAAGTACTGGAGCACGCCCCTCTCGAACTGCTGGGCTCTCACCGTTGGGCACTACGTAGTGCAAGCTTCGTGAATGTGAGCAGCTAGGTCAGTATACAACCGTTCAGCTGGCAGCCTCAACGATGCTTTGTTGCGAGTCCCATACGCCGGAAGAGCTCTGTGGATGGTGCAATGCTAGGAGCTGAATAGTAAGCTGAGGATGAAGGCGACGCGTGCCTGGTCGATACGGTCAGACAGCTATGGCTGCGAGCGATGACTAGGCAAGACAGCTCCAGAATGCAGGTTCAACGCAGGAAAGCTATGAGCCAAGGATCGTCTGAAGGCGGACAGTTCCTGAGTCGTGCAATGGGATTCTAAGACCTCTGCAATGGATGGGACCGCGGATGTGGAGGACCGGGGCCAGTGCGTCGAAACACAATCCGTGAGGCGTTAATTGTGAAGAGATGGGTAATTGTGTAGGAAATGCAAACGGATGCCGTGATGGCGAATAGCTGAGCAGTGCAGGCGAGGGAGATATGGCTGAGATTGAACGGTGTGGGTGTGAAGGTCGACGGCGTTGTGTGAGCTGAGCAGGAAGACACTGCGATTGCGCAGCGCGGCAGAAGCCTCCATGATAATATACACAGCAACTTAGCTTAGACAGAACTCAGCAGCATCTACACGGCCTCTACCAACGACATCTGTTAGGGCCTCCGTGAGCCTCCACCCCGGCGCGAGTTTCCCGGTTCACCGTGCACTGGGTGGCCGCCGAGATGACGGAAGATGGGCTGCTCATGGCAGCCAATGCACGGCATTTGTGAGCAGCGCCCCATCTGAGCGCCCCGTCGATGGAAGAGCGGTGCAAAGGGAGGCTTCTGGTGGAGTGTGGTGAGCAGCAAGATGGGTCCAGCGAGCGATCGGGCTGCTATTCCTGGAGTGGCTTGCAGCTAACCTTAATGCTAATCCCTGCCACGGCCTGCGCATCGCCCAAAAGCCACGCCCACCAGCCTCCATCCAGGCACAGCGCAGTGCCCGCGACCGCTACGATGACGAGGACAACAAGCCAGCAAAGGGAGCCGTGTCTGTCCTACGTGGGCGCGTTTCGGTTTCCTCGAGAGGCGACCATGCCATGACATGAGCTCTCCCCTGCGCAGCACGCTCTTTCCCTCGCTCGCGCATCGCGCCTGCCACTTCACTGATGGACTGTTTGCATGTAACAGCCACGTCGGCGTGGCCTGGAAGAAGCAATGACGCATGCCGGCAGGCGCGATGGGAGATGAGGCTGTCTCGTACGGGCGGCCGCGCTCCCGCTGAAATGCCCGCAGCCGTTCATCCCATCTCCCCAGTCACTATGCTTCAGAAGGCGTAGCTCTTCGGACAGCTCCGTCCCTTGCACGCTCAGACTCTGCCTTCCAGCGGAGTGTTCGAAATAGCTGCGTTGGCGACGGTATTCTTAGATCGCTGACGCCGTATCACTCAACGCTCTTGCCCCGGACGGAACGGGGGCATTGGCGGTTTGTCTGCGGCTGTGTTGCTCGAAGTCAGCCGCCCAAACACCTCAGCAGTCTTGCGCAATCCGCCATGGTTCCCCTCACAAGCGGAGCAGGGCCGGCAGACCACCATCACGTTGTTTACCCTTGCACTGTGGACTGGCGCAACAGCAAATGCCTGGCCTACCGTGCGAGGTGGGACACTCGGACCGTTTGTTCACCACACAACAGAAGCCATGCAGCCCTGCCTCATGACGTACAAAGGACTGACGCCGTCGCCGCATGGTCTTAATCTCCGTCACCAATAAATCGCCAGGACCCTCCAGTGTTCGTGCTCGATCCCTGGCGTCAAAGTCAACCTCTGTCGCCGTCTCCGGCGTTTGTTGGTTTTCGAGATTGGGAGCGGCTCGTCTTCGCCGTCACCGATCCAACGCAACGTCAGACTGAGCCTTGGAGGCTATTAACAAGCATGCAGCTCCACCGCCAAAAAGAGCAACCTGCTTCAGTCTTATCCGCACCATCACGACGCAAGACGATGCTGCTGGAGTGGTACCACTTCTATCCTTTCGACGCTTGTTCGAAACGGGACGCAAGCTGCCGTGACTACCCAAATAGGTCTGCCATACACAATACGCCGAAAGGCATCATTGTTAGTGCTGCGAGGAAGGCCCTTTGCACTTGGTTCGTCTCGCCGCAACTTCGCTTTGCCGACGGTTCTTTGACCTGGAGGGGTTGTGGTGCAGTGCTCAGGTCTTCCCCAGGGCCTGTTCACTACCGGGGTTTGAGATGTACGAGGATCCTGAGCCATGCTGCCGGGCCGTGATTACCAGCATCTGAAACGTGCCTGACGGACACCGACTGCGTACAAACAGCTGAATCTCTGCAGGTATCCGTCAATCCTTCCACTACGGGGCTGTTCAGGCCAGTTGACGTTGGTTCAGCACACAGACACCATAATGGGCTCTTTCACTCTTTCCCTTTGATCGTGGGGCCAGCAGATCACCTGTGCGACCTCTACAACGGATTTTGTGCGCACCATCACCTTGAGGCGCCATGAGTGTTGATCTGGGTTCCACAGACCAGCGCGGTTCCTTTCGATCGTTACATCTGCTACTCCCAAAGAGGCTTTGTCTGCTTCAGCTCGTCACAAATCCACAGTACGAACGGGACCTCATCTCAACCTCGGCCAGCATTACTTAATCCCGCTAAGCACATACGTGATGCATCGTTTATATGCAAGCGCCGATATGAACCTCTCGCTCGTCAGCCTGCTCGTTAATGTCGAGTGCTGCAGCTAGCCATTTTCACTCATCAGGCTTCCCGCAAGAGCGGTTATTCCGAACTGCCGCTTATGACTCTCTACCGCTTCACGGGGCCTTCTCGACCTTGGGGTTCCCCCTGGATGGTGACGATTGGACCTCATCATCGCACATTCCAAGCTCGGTTGAGGCCGAGATAGTCGTGGCGGAAGTCGGCTTGCCACTAGTCCCTAAGAACCCGGTTCCTGGGCGCTTCGTGCATTTCGTGCTACCACTTCTCACGGAGCCTTGTAGCACGCAAGGGTTGTATTCCAGATACCTGGGACGAGGTTGTTCGATGAGCCGGACAGCCCGTGTGGGGTAGAAGGATCGTTCTTTGATCATGCAGCTCCATGGGTGACCTGCATGCGCAAGGTCAGTATCCGTTTCACTGGCAAGCCATCGCAAGCCAGTTCGATGCTTCACGTCCGAGGAAATACGCTGACCGATGAGGCAGGTCATGACATAGCACGAAGCTTGGCTTCAATTTGCGCTATCTTTCCCCAAGCTCATTGCCTCCCTCAACGTTCAATACGTGTCGACACAAGACACTTATCTCCTAATAACCGAGGTGCAACACCAATGCAGATGCTGTTTCACACCACGCTCCTTCTCCCTCGAGCAACGGCTATCGTCGAGTGTAGAGTCTCCTTGCATACGGTTGAAGTCGGCATGTGATGCTTTTGGTATCACAGTACAACGCATCCTCTTCGCGACTACACGTGATCCGTACCCCATATGGTAAGCGCAAGCATTCCTATGTAAGCCATTGACGGTGTCGAAAGGGCGGAGCGAGTACAAAACACAGTCTTCAGCGAGCCTTGACGGAAGAACAGATTCGTTGTGTTCGAGTGAAGAATGCAGTGTCGATGGATGTGGAAGGTGTGCTGGAGTAGCAAATGCTGACCTTGACACCTACGACCAAAAGCATCGTTCGGACGAAAGGCATGAACGCCACCAAATTAGGCACGGTGGAAAACAATACTGACAACGACTGAGAGACACTGCAAGCGTGCTTTCGAACGTGCGAATCGCAAGATTGTTCGACGACCCTATTCGGCTATCATCTGTCGTGTCAGTGCCCAGCACCTCACCCCCAGTGCTCTGAAACCGAGTAAGAACATCTTCCACAACCGAGACAGGGCCACTGTGTAGACACATATTCGGGCAGCTTTCCGTTTCATTCAAATAAACAAACAAGGTCGTCGACATTCACGGCATGCAGTGTCTCTTCAGCTTATCAAGACCTTCAGCACACAGCAAAAACGGGACCAGAGTTCCTGCCGTAACGACAGAGATGTCGTATGGGCTGCCAGTTGCTAGAATGGAGAGTCATATGGTGGCCTTGGTGGTCTTGAGCTCATGCGTGGTGACGCGGCACTACGGCTTTCTACAGATGGTGGTGAAGGTGTGGGCCAGGGTTTCAAAGCGAGAATAACTGCGCGGATTATCCTCATGACCCTTTCGCATCTTCAGCTCGTCTGTTGCATTTTTCTGCTTACAGCTATTCCGGACTGTCGGATCAAACGTGTTATTCTTTTGAACTGATCGAGCTTTTGAAGCATGACCAAAGAGTGGTGTTAATAGGTGTAATCGCAGCTTGCTAAGTGCTCTCTAGGTAGCAGTGATAACTTGAGGAAGCAACTAGTGTTTGTGCTGATGTTCATCTGCGTTAGAGGGACACTGAATAAGTGCATCGGAGCTGTGAATCATGATTAGACGCGTGGTCATGTGCAGGTGCATGGCGTACAGTTCGAGATCGTGGAAAAGGGTTGGAGCCATCAGCAGTTTTTTGATGGGAGGTCCGAGTAGGCGCCACTATCGTAGGCTGTGGTATAGGGACGGCGCCTTGAGGTGCTTCCCTGTGGTGGGAGGTAACTTCTAAGGGCTTGATGAGCCACGGTACAGCCTCTCGCGCACTTTCCCAATCTGCGCACTGTCGCAACGAAGACTCATCCAACACCAAACTTCGAGAATAGTCGAGACTTTTAACAAAAATTGACACTACAGTCGCCCTAGCTCTGGCTTGAGTGATCACCTCGTTAATTATACACTTCGGCAAGCTACGACAGCCATCGAAACAATACCCTTTTCACGTACACATCCTCACTCCTCGACCATCCCGCCGTCCCCAACGATCTACGACCGTACTCTCATGTTCATCATGAAACTTCAATAACGATTCCAGGCCCCTCAAAAAGCCCGCATCAACCAGAGATCCTGCCCCATGTACAAGTTACCCGACGAACTACACATCCACATTGCAGAATACCTACAAGACGCCGACCTCCTCTCGTGCGCCCGATGCAGTTGCAGAACAACATTCCTAACCCGCGAAACCGACAACGATCTGAAAACCAGACTCACACTCTTCTGCCTAGAGCGCGACATAGCCATACGCCTCGCAGTCTTCAAAAGAACATCCCTCGACACTCACGCATGGTGCCACCACTACTGCAAGATCCACCCAAAGAAAGTATTCACCGCAGCACAACTCCTAGACAGCGTATCAAACGACCTACGCCAGTGCATCGCACCCAAGGGACTCTTCCGCGCGTGCGAGCATAATGGATACCCGGCGAACAATCTCATGATCCTGGCTGGGTGCAATTATAAGCGGATATGCGATCGGCATGTCGATACAGAGGAGCACATCAGCGGACCGCGCACGTATCCGATGGTGATGAGAGGAGCGTTTGCGAACTACGCGCTGGTGTTTGAAAAGGAAGAAGTTATTCGTCGCAGCTCTGTGCCGGAAGCTATCTCCGATGATGAGATGGGAAAGGCGATGACGAGGGTAGATGCTCACATATGTCCGCATCTGTCCATGAGCTCCGCTGCTGTGATCTCGAGCCTACAGGAGCAGAGACGCAAGATTGGAGAGACGCAGGAAGATGGTTGTTTGGCGCACAGTGCGGAGTCTCTCTCCGTCACAGCACCATGCGAAATCTGTAGGACGGAGTATACGCTGTGTCGCGGTGGGGAACATGCAACAGGGGGCCTGGTGTTGAAGGTGCAAAGGGTTGTACGCGATATACGACAGGACAGCGAGGAGATGTTAGTGCAGCTTGAGGAGTGTGACGACATATCGATTGGACCGTGGGAGCCATCGAGTACGTGGCCTGCTGTAACGATGGATATGTAGTACTAGAGAACATGCAGTCAAAGAGGCTTTCAGTGGTTTCTTAATCAATACATTCGTGCAGAGCATTGTGGTGGGTTCGGCGGGTCCTGAGTAAGAAGTGTAACGTCCTCTTAACAAAGTCCAGACAAGCTTCGTGGAGAACAGTATTACCGTCTTCGCGTTCAAACCATCACAAACCAGCATCAGCGCATAGCAGGTTAAAAATTCAGCAAATTATGTAATTACGATATCCACATATATACACCCAAGCAAGTGCGCCATAGATGCAATACACACATGCACACACCCATTTAAACGCCGCTGAAAACAAAAGCCTCACGTGCACTCCCCATCCACGATCTCCTCCACGCTCATCTAACTACTCCCTAGAATCCTCTCATAAGCATCCTCCACCTCCCTCGCCACCTCCAACAACGTGACAATAACGATTTGATGTGTAACATTCGGGAGCCGATCGCGATGCAATCCAATCCACTCTAACGGGGGCGTCGCCTCGCCCATATCCCTCAGCTGCGGAGTCTCGATGACGGGAGGCTCGAGGGGAGTATACTCGTACTTGCTCTGGGGGACATTGACCACAGCTGTGATCTTCTCCTGGTCGGAGTCCGGATTATTTGGGTTGGGGCTTGTGCTAACGGAGAGCGCGCGGGCTCGATTTGACGCAGCGTTGGCAGCCGTGTTGTTTGCCGTGAGCTCCTTGATGTCCTTTGCGTCATCGGTGGTGGGCACGTCGAGCGTGTTACCTGTGCTGATTTTGATGTTGCTGTCTGGCAACGGCTTGCCGAGGCAGCTGGCCAGCGTGCGGCTGTGATTACTCCACATCTGTCGGATGTGACTGATACGGCTGTAGTTCCAGCCGACGTCGACTTTGCCCTCCAGACTGCTCTTGAACACGTAGTCGATGTGGTTATTCTTGGGGACCTGCCAGGTGTGCATTGTGGCTATGACCTTGGGCACGCGGAGGATGGTGCCGCCACGAGCGGAGCGCGCACTCTCAACGATGTCTTCGACTGTGAGGTCGGCAACAGATTTAGGAGTCTTGCGGGTCGGGATGGTTGACAGTGCTACAGAGAGCTGACCGAGGGTCATGCCAAGGCTGGAATGGATCTTGGACGTCTCGAGCGCGACGGCAAAGCGCGCTTGCATACCACCGGCTTCGAGCATCAGGACGACGTTGTCAAGGAAGCTACCGGGATAGATGCCTAGATTGACCGATCGAAGGGTCACAACGACGTCTGTATGGAGGGAAATCGGCGCCTTGAAAGCATCGTTTTCATCAGGCTTTGCAGCGATCATGCTCTGTGAAGGAGAGCGGCCGAAAGGTTGTGAGGCCGACGACTTGCGGCGCAGGTACTTCTCAATGTCCTTGAGGGACTGCATATACGCCTGCTGATTTTCCTGCACGAGTCGTTCGATGGCTTGATACAGAGCAAGACCCTGTGCCGCACTCGTCGCATGGCAGAAAACATGCACCTTGTCACCATCGAGGATTGCAACAAGGCGATCCTGGCCCGAGCCATCATCGTCGCGGACGTTGTACATGAGGAACTCGAAGTTGGCGATGTCAGCGACAGCAAAAGCCTGATAGTCAAAACCGGACTTGACACGCAGTTGACGGAATGCAATGGACGCTTGGATGAGTGGTGTCGAGCGCTTGTCTGGTGATCGCTCGGGCCACCTGATGGACGTTCGCACCTTGACTCCCGCCAACTCGACAAAGCCGCTTGTGCGACCCGTGCTCTCCAGACCAACCTTTTCGATACCAATGCACAGGTTTTGTTCCCAGTCGGTGCCCTTTGTCGATGACGCCCACATGTTATGGATGTGCAGCGACGACTTGCCAATGGCTTGGCCGAGATCAAGATCAACCTTGATATCCGCAATAGCCACATTAGCATTCCATGGAAAGGCTGTTGCAGCTGTGACCTGCTGGTAGCGTTGCATCAGGTACTCCGGTGGCTCTGGGTTGGGATTTACGTTTGCGTCTGCCGGCTGTGACGATTGCCTGATTTCAGGGGGGATCCAGATCTCTCGGAACAACAAGAAATCCTGTAGTTGTCGGGCGTTGATCTGTAGTGCTGTTGGGTTGATCTTGAGGATGGCAGAAATTCCACTGGTGCCGCTCAAGTGCTTGCTGTTCATCAAAGACAGAACAATTGATTCCATGTCAAGACTGAACGTTGACTCACGGGAGTAAACATGCTGGACAGTGGCGTTGAGCTTCGTGAATGCGGCAGATGCGGCAAAGAAATGCCCATGCTCTAGCGATTTTACACTGTTGACCGTGACATAGATGTCCTCAACCTTCGCAATAGCTGCGACACGCGCGATTGGCTGGCAACTGAGACTGAACTCTTGTTTGCAGATCCTCAGACCGAAGTTGAGACTGGTGCGACCAAGGAGCGCGGAGGGGTCAGCATTGATAATGTTGCTATCCTCATCAAGTAACTTCGCTGTGGGCTTCACTTGGAGCTGGGACTCTTCTTCCTGTGACGGATCAGAGGAGTCGTCACTGTCCTTGTCACGAACAATGGCCTTGATGCTGTCTGAAATGTCAATGATGATAGGGACCACAGTCGGCAGCAGAGTGTTACTGGATCCGTCAACACGGAGCTCAGCATTCAGCGAAGGATCATGGCCTTCATCCTGATACTCTACTCTCAGCGCGATGCCAGGCGCACGGAGGGCAAGACTGCTCTTCGAGCCATCTCCGACGAATTGACTATATCTGCCTTTCTGTTGTGATCGATGTGATGCTCCTTGTGCCGAGGGGCCCTCTCGTCCGTTAATATGCACGACAGCTCCGGCGAAGTTTGCGTCTACCGTGAGCGATGATAGGCGCTTGTTGCCGAATGGGTTCTTTCGTTGGGCACCAGACGTCGTAGGGGTCACGCTCCAATTTGCAGAAGCTTTGCGGAACTTGGTGCCTGCAAGCGCGATTGACCGCTCGATGATATTTGCCGGTAACATGAAGTGCGAGTCAAGTTGGAGATCGAGAGCTTTCCCGGCAATATGGAAAGCAAGCTTTCGCGTCTCCTTCGTCGAAGCATATGCGACGTTGAACTGCATTTTTGGCAGCAATGCTGAATTGAGTGATCGTACCCTCTTGCCGGCAGATATCGGTACCATCTGTAGTTGCATATCCTCGATCATCAGGCGTGCCGCATCATCCTTCTGGGTGGAAAGGTTGACTTTTTTGAAGGACAAGACTAGGTCTTCGGCTTCGGTGTTCGCGAAAGGCGCAATCGAATTGCCGACAACCCACGTGGCTTGCATATCAACTAACTCCATGGAATAGGTTGAAGTGAACAGAGCGCCTGAATCGGTGCTGTTGTGATCTGTATCCGCACAGCTCTTGACGCTCTTGGCACGCTTGCTAGAGAGTTTGCTTCGAGTGCGGCGTAGTCTTTTCAGGTACTTCTTCTCCTTGGAAAGATCGAGGTCCCTGATCTTGTCTTGTAGATGGTTCATGACATCTACGACAGCTGAAGCAGTATCGGCAAAGGCGTTGATCTCAAGGCCTGAGCTTCGTACACGATATAGTCGCCGCTGAGGATCTGAGCCTTTCTCTGTCGTGGCTTGGAGTATTGCGCTAAAGGTAAGGTTTCCGCAACGTCGGACGGACTGCCCATGCTCCAGAGTCATATCCACAGTGACCTCGTGAACCCGAACCACACCTTCTGGAAAGATCATAGCTTTATTTTCCGAGTCTATGTTTGTAGCCGTTAGCTGAACGGTCGACAATCGGAAGGCAAGACGCGCGTTCGGAGAACTCGAGTCTTTTGCGGGCGCCACTGCAGCTACGTTCATCCCAGAAAAGGTCATCTGCACTCCAAATAACACATCTTTCGAAGCTGTTGGTGGCTTGGTGACAGCATCGTCTGTACTTGGCGGGAAGATCTCCGTGTAGTGTGTATTGAGGACCTCAACATCGTCTTTGACTGCATCGAGCGTTTGCATAATCTCCGGCTTGTTCATTGTTGTTGCAAATGCCTGTATCTCCGAGGCTTGAATGTGAATGACCTCGATGATTCCTGAAGCCATGATGCGCATCTCCTGATCGGTCTGCGAGACATCCAATCGTCCATTGACGGCTGGTAGCTGAAGAGAGCTGATGACATGAGAACCTTCGTCGGAAGTGCTGTACAGGCGGTGATGACTGGCGTCAAGATCATAGTCTACCCGGAGTGTGATGTTCTTACCCAGCGTTGGCACTACTGCGATGCGTCCTGATTTGCCTGATATGGACCAGCCAAGAGGGTGAAGGAGCGCAATTTCTACTTGGTATGCATCCATGAACAGAGCTAGCGTGACATTGGGGAGCTGTGCATCCTTGGCTTTGGTTATCTTGGGCGGGGCGCCATTCTTCTTGGTCTTCGTGATTGCTTGCATAGCTTTCACCTGACGGTGGAAGTAGGCTACTTCGTCTCTGAGCACAGAATCCATGACTTCAACAAAGCCAAGAATGTCTTCTTGAACCTTGATGATGATCATCTGACTGGTAGCAGCAGCTTTGATTTCATCGGGGATGTTGCTGTCCTTCTCATGCTCAACGAGGGCAAAGTAGAGACTTGGCCGCTCGAACTGCGCTTTGGCAAGAGAACGTGATCGCGAGAAGATCTCGCTCACAGCTAGCTCAAGGTGTATATGAGCACTCAGAATCTCGCCAAGATTTGAGGCTTTCTTGTCGACATCTACGAACGAGAAGCGTAAACGGCGTCCGGTCAGAATGCTCCGGAGATTGATGGTATCAAGGATGATTTCTGACTTGTCTGTAGCAAAAACCACCTGGACATCTTGGTGATGAGCAAGCTTTTTGTTTTGGGTTGGCGGCCCAGCCTTGGACAAAGCTGTCGTGTCAGGCGCAGTGTCTTCCTTAAGGAACAAATTAGTAAGTGCCTCTGCAAGCTCACAGATTTCCCAGTGGATGTGAAGCAAGGTCTCTCTCGAACTGATTTGAACTGTAGATGATCTTGTAGGCGCTTCTGCGGCCACCATCCCAAGTGCATCCGGTGTTTTCACAGGCGGTAGGAGCGCGACGTTGATCGCGAGGATGACCAGCTCAAGCTCGCTTTGCTTCGGTCCAGGATCAATCATCAGTTTTATCCCACCGGATTTGATGTCGAGATACAACGGTGCCGATTCCGGTGTTGGCAAGCTGTCTGTAACGTGCCCAAAGAGCATCTTCATGGCAAGGCTCTTGTCTACGTGTGCAAGGTCCCATGTTCGCCACTGGTCCCACATCGCAATAATCTTCTCTTCAGCATCTTCGGGGCAGCCGATGCGCTTCTGGGCGCACTTCTTAGCCAGATCGCTCTTCTCATATAGAGGCAAACACTGCCAGGTGTAGCGAAAGCGAGAGATAATTTTCCAGGAGTCATGGCTACGTAGATGGTCTCTGGCCGCGCGCAGAGCGTATGAAGCCTTCGTCAGGAAAGCTGGATCGGCGTACTGGTCTTGCACGCTGGTCAGATACCAAGCCAGGTAGCGCAGCCTGTTGTCTTGTCGTTCATCAGCCTCAACAAAGTCCACTGCTAGATCCTCAGCGAGTATTGCCGTTCGATGCGCAAGCGAAGCAAGGTACTCGATCTTCTTGCTTGCTGCCGCAGTTTCGAAGGATCGAAAAGAGATGTTGACAGAGCTTTCTTTGTTCAGTAGCGACCAGACCAGGACGTCTCGCAATTCGGCTTGTACTGCAACGCCCTCGCTTGGACCTCGAAGTGCACGCTCCATCACCGAAAGGCCTAGAGAGCCCAGCGTCGTGTGCAGGGCCAAAGAATCTTCACCGGCACGTTCCCCGGGGAATTTCTTGATGCGCGCGGCAAACTCCAAGCTATTTGCAATGACATCGTACTGGTCTTTTCCAGCCGCAGATGACGGCGTGGAGTCAAAGCCATGTTGGAAACGTAAGTGGACGAAAGGTACACGTACGTTGATCTCCAATGAGCTTCCGATACCCTCAAGACGCGTTCTGTTACTCAAGATCTTGCCCATGGTTGTGACCTGGAAGTCGTCCAGCAGATCTTCGGGACGCCGAGGCTGAAGGATTTCGACAAGGTGTGAGATGCATTTGATGAAGGCTGGTGTGCAGTAGATCTTAATACCCGGCTCTGCACTAACCAGGAGAGACGTATGTGAGAAGGTCTCATCTAAGTGGCCGGTTGAAATATCGTTGAAGACCAACGCATCGTCCCGCTTCTTGCGCAAAGGTGGCGGCAATTCAGGGATGGAAGGCACGTCAGACATGTCGGGGTCCACGCGTTCCAGCGAAAAGTACGGTGCAGCCAAAGAACTGGAAAGCGCTACTGACGAAGGAGGGAGATTGCGTCTTAGCCGCTCCTGCTCTTCAGTCGGTGTGTGGAATCGGCCCTCGCTCTCTGTGCGATTTGGAGAGCCGCCGAGCAGTGTGCGACTCCTGCTAGACTCCGCAGTGTGCACAGTATGTTTGTGCCGTAATGCAGATCGAATGCTACCAGCGAGCGAGCCATTCGACACGGATCGTATCGACTTTGCGTCGAACTTCCGTCCTCTGGGCAATGACTCATTAGTCAGCGAGGCTGTGGACCTCATGGACAATGTCTCATTGGTTCGCGGTCCGTAGAACAAGATCGGCTGTGGTATGTCCGGAAATTGCATTGCTGGTGGACGCACATTGTTCAATGCAGCCTTGGATGGATGGAACGTATCATCGAACTCGTGCTTGAACAAGAAATTGGCTCGGTTAGTGCGCTGGTCATGCTCACGAATATGCGCTTGCTGCTTCTCACGATCTGCTGTGAAGTCAAGCTTCCTGTTGAGCATGTTCAACGACAGTGTTGTCTGGAGATATGCATGGGTCTCGACGATCTGCTTCTCACCAGCGCGTGTTCGATGACGCGACGCTGATTGGGCATCAACAGCTCCAATAGTAAAATCCGGAATGCAGGCTGAAAGGCGCTGAGAAAACGTTGTACCTGCAAGGTCGTTGAAGTCCAAAGTTATGGCGCTGGTCTTGACCAGCAGAGCTTCTGACGCTACGTGTAGCCATAGATGAATGTCTTGTGTTCTCAGTCTGAGCAGAGTTGCATCGTGAATCACCGGTGTTTCAGTGAGTGGCAGTGAGTTCTCATCGTCGTCGAGCGTGAACGCAAAGGAGCGCGCTGCCCCAGCAGCTGTCTCAATGAAAGCGGACGTACATTCACCGGAAATCTTCCCCACATCAAAGTCCCAATTACAAATGTAGGTGGGCTCAGTAGGGGGAAGACCAAACAGACGATGACCAAAGATGACGATGGAGTCGATGAAGAGCTCAGTCTGTCCGCTTGATGACCCATGCAGCTGTTCTGGACTCGACTCTGGGCTAGCATCTGGTTCTGAAAGAGAGATGCTGAGAGGGCTGAAATTCACCATCAGGTCCATGTAATAGTTGGTGAAACGGAGATCTGCTGATGCGTATGGCAGGTCGGCTCGAATGCTGCGTTCAGCCGAATACAGATTTGCGGGCACGTGAATGCTAGCATCGTCCACCGAGACGCATAGGATGACATCGAGGTCGTTCGCGATCTTGACGGGCTGCTTCTCTGCGTCCTGTCCATCCCTTGACAGACTAGTGCTGGGGAGTCCTTGGAACTCTTCAAGGGTCTTGAAATGCATATCATCGCCAAAGTAGTTGTCTTTGATCTTCATGAAGTGATGAATCAGCCAGCCATATAACTCTAGAGTGAGTCTATGCCCCTGTATGTCGAGATACAGCCTGTCTGTGTTCATTGGGTCTGTGGTCGTGACATAGGTGTGCGATCCGGTCAGGGTTAGTTCGCCAAGTTTGGCGACCTTGGACTTTTGGAGAAATGTCTGGAGCGTGTTTTTGGACGGCATGGAGACCTCGAGACTCATATCCTCGCCACGTACGTCGAATTCAATCTGGTTCTCTAGCGGCCGAAACTTGTCCAAGGGTATGGTCACGTCTCCGTGTAGGTGTTGACCTGACAGTATGACAAAGTTGTTGTCATCAAGATCAGCAGGATTGTTGACGATGTTCGAGTCATTCGTGTTCATGAAGAGCTTGAAATTGTTGAAGTCGACATGTAGGAGGTAGCGGAATGGCACAAATAGGAAAAAGTCGGGCGGCGGACCGGCACCCCAATCGGCCACCAGGTCTGTCAACAAGAAGAGATGATCTCTGAGTAGAAATAACTCGAGGTCTTGACATTTGATGTTGAACATCCATGTCCGCAACGTGTTCCAGGCTAGGGGTGCTGAGAGATCACAGGTGAGCCCGATATGGCCAGAACGCCACAACAGGCCATGGTTGACGCTGGACGAGATCTCTGTGCTTGGAATGGACACACTCAGCTTGTTGCCAAAGCCTGTCTCGGAAGCGACCATGTCCATAAGGTAGTTGACAGAAGAGTTACTGGCAACTTTGACGTCTATCCATGCAAAGGGACGCACATTCTGTGCCGCACCATTATCTCTTTGCTTGCCGCGGCGCTTTCGAGACTTTGCCTTGCCTTTGGCCTTGTCGTTTGCTGACTTTTCGTGAGCTGCCAGCGTATGAGCCTTGCCTTTCCACTTCCAGTCTTTTGACGGTTCCCGGACTGGAATGCGCAGTACCGTATCATCTTTGACGCACAAGAATATCTTGAAGATTGAAAGTGCACGTAAATCTCCTGTCTTCAGCGCGACAGCAGGTACAGCATCAACGCGGGCACCCGGGAAGAAGATACTCTGGAAGATGCCCCTATGTCTATCTGCCCAGGGGCCATAGTTGATGGTCCCACCATAGATCTCAATGTCCATGCCGTAATTGGGTGGTACACTGCCGTTGATGTCGTTTGGGCGGTTAGGATCGACGAACATGCTGTTGTCAAGCTCAGCAGGCACTGGGCCCGTTACATCCCAGTAGAAGTCGAAGTTCACACAGGGTATGTCGGCGATGAGTGAGGTTTTGGCATATTCAATTCCATCCCATTCGCCATGGCCGTCATTCTGACTATCATCGAGGTAGCGCGCTAGACCTTTCCACGTTTCCTGGCCCGGGAACTGCCATTGAGGAGTGAAGTATTTGCTGCTTTTCATACCAGACTGTGAATGCGTGTGTACTGAGTCTGACGATCTCGAGAAGAGGCCAGACAAAACCGGAATTCGCTTCGACCATGCCTTCCGCCGCTTACGGGTTGCGTCTTTTCCAATGACAGTTTCTTCAGAAGCGCCCCTTCCTGACTCTTGCTTGTACTGTGCAGCCGAGTCGAATTGACTGGCCTTGTAGTCCGGATTGGGTTTCATGTGCACAACTGGGTGCGTCACTTGGAAGGAGAAGAGTTGTTGATAGACGTCCAGGGGCCCGGCTGAGTCGGCATCCAGAACGCCGGTTGCTTTCTCGAACTGCGCCGTGATCACGGCCATTGTGTTCTCGTTTCCTACGACAATGGCGCCTTTCGTAATGTCCACATGAACCGGCAGGATCTTCAGGAAAGCAGGGAGACTGTCCTTTCCCGGTCGGGACGCGGTTGAGTGGCTCGTGTCTGAGCGCAGTGCATCTCTCTCCTTCTCGGGAGGTTCCTTCCTCAGCTTGTTGTGGTGGTGTTCATGGTCGTGCGATAGCTCAGACAGTGAATCGGATCCACTGCGCAAGTCATTGGCTGTGGTGGCTCTATCCTTCTTCTGCTGCTGCTCGGTGTCGGCCCGGGCTTTGCGTTCAAAAGCTTCGACAATGCCGTCGTACGCAGGGCTGCGGTTGTACATGAATGCCTCTACGCCGGAGACTTTGATGGAGATGCGGCATGGCAGCTGCTTGGGCGTCTGCTTGCCTCCTTTCTCCGCCTTGTCCACATTCCCGCTTCGACCTGTCGACGGCGATGGCGAAGTGCTCGGCGCGTGACTGCTATTGCTGCTGCTGCTGTCGTCGTCCCCGGGAGATGCCGCCGCGTTGTGTACTTTGGCGTCCCTCACGCGCCGCAGCCAGTAGTTCCAGGTGATATAGCCTCCATGCACCAGAATCGTCTCGTTGTGGCCGTGGTACCGTATGTCCTTGAAGAAGATGCGCCCACCGAGAGGCGAGATCTGCAGGCCGGTGATGTCGATGTAGGCGTGGAAGTTGCGCCAGGTGTATGCGCGGACGGCGTAGGATACGAGGGTCGCGAACAGGCGGTTGAAGTAGAAGAAGAAGAAGATGGTGAGGATGCCGCAGATGAGCAGCTCAACCAGGAAGACCCTGCGACCGTTAGAAACAGCTAGCCAAGCACTCTCCACGACGTTCGCTCACCAATTGAAGCCATCGCGCGGGTTCAGCGGCTCTGCGACGATTCCGCCGGCCATGGTTGCAGCGCGGTGTGGAAAGTCGGCAGCAGCTCATCTTGGTGCACCAGCGCGCATGGTCATGTCGCAGGAGGAAGGCGCACTCGGTGGACTGGCGGGGCTGCCAGTGCGAGGCGTGGTGTCGATGCGGCCCCGAAATTGTGTCTCCACGTCTGCTCGTGCTACCGGGCGCTGTTGAAAGTTGGCGGTGACTGCAGCGCTCACCAATTGACGCTGTCGACAGTGTCGAGCCTCCACTCAGGGTTCGGCGCGGCAGATGCGCGTCATGGTCCCATGTCAGGCGGAGCTGGCCTCCGCAATCTGGGCAAGCTCAAAGAAGAAGGCACCCGCACACACGACCACAACACAGCGCACCAAGCTGGACCTAGCTTGTGAGCATCGCACACCATGGCCTGCTGCTGCTACAGCTGAGACACCCCGCTGCATACTTGTTCAGCGCCCGTTTTGCCCACAGCCCCGCGCGCTCTTTCCCCAACGCCGTCTCCGCCATGGCTGCAGGCACCCTTCCAGACGTGCACATGGCCGTCGTCGACGGAGGCACTGGCCAGAGGCTCGGCCACGCCGTCATCATCGTCGCCGGCGTGTGCTCTCTCATGGCCAGTCTGACCACATTCGTGTGAGTAGCATTGATTGTCGTCTGTTGTTTTCATGCTGACGTAGCTCCCAGAGCTGTATGGCTGCAGACGTAAGCCAACAATGTCGTGAATACCTACATTTTTCTAACACCACTGCAGGAAGAACTACCGAAAGCCGCTGCTTCAGAGATATGTCGTGCGCATTCTGCTCATGTACGTCTACCGTCTCAGCCAACACGCCTCCGCTCACACTGCGCAGGGTGCCCATCTACGCTGCTGCCTCCTGGGGCAG
Organism: Didymella arachidicola; assembly: GCA_016630955.3. Lineage (NCBI taxonomy): Eukaryota > Fungi > Ascomycota > Dothideomycetes > Pleosporales > Didymellaceae > Didymella > Didymella arachidicola. The sequence goes on along the minus strand of CM050000.1, from coordinate 383,416 downwards.
TCTGATGTCTGTCCAAGCAGCAGCATGGATCGATCCTCTCCGCGACATCTACGAAGCCTTCACCATCTACACCTTCCTCCAGCTGCTGATCAACTTCATTGGCGGCGAGCGCGCCCTCATCATCCTCATGACAGGTAGGGCGCCTGTTGCCCACCCGTGGCCCATCAATCTAGTCGCCCCAAAGATCGACATCTCTGACCCCCACACCTTCCTTGCTGTCAAGCGTGGCATTCTCCAATACACCTGGGTCAAGCCGCTGCTCGCTGTGGCTGGTGTCATCATGAAGGCGACAGGCATGTACAAAGAAGGCTACATTGGCGTTACCTCTGGCTACTTTTGGGAGAGCTTCATCTACAACGTCAGTATTACAGTGTGTCTGTATGCTCTGGCCATGTTCTGGGTGTGCATGACCGACGATCTGCAGCCGTTCAGGCCTATGCCCAAGTTCCTGTGCATCAAGGGCATCATCTTCGCCTCCTACTGGCAGGGTCTCTTTCTCTCCATCCTGGTCTTTCTGAAAGCAATACCAGACGATATTGAAGGATACACACCAGACAATCTCGCTACCGCCGTCCAAGATGCCCTCATCTGTTTCGAGATGCCCCTCTTCGCACTAGCCCATTGGTATGCTTTCTCGTGGCACGACTATGCCGACAACACCATCTCTGCTGCTCGACTGCCAGTCCGGTATGCCTTGCGCGATGCCTTTGGGCCATTGGACCTTATTCAGGACACCAAAGAAACATTTGCCGGCAACAAGTACGACTACCGCCACTTTGATGCTAGAGACAACGTACTTGCTCATGAGGAATCGTCGTCTCGTGCTGCGCGCATGAAAGAGGGGATGAGATACGAGAGGAATGGCAAGGGCAAATACTGGATACCAAAGCCGGGCCAATCGTCAGAACACGAACCCCTGTTGAAGAAGGTATCCCATGGTCGCGCTCGAGCGATGAGCCCAGGGCCGCACCGTGCTCTTGAAGGCGGCAAGTACGGGACGCCAGATCAAGTCGAGGAGCCAAGTTTGGAGCCCGAGGACGAGAGGCTATTCGATAATGCACGCGCATTGGAGTTTGGCGACTGGAATGTGAGTGGTCATCTCTGTCTCGTAGATACACCGCTAACCCAGTGCAGTACCCGGTTATCGAAGCGCATCGCGCCAGGCGCGAGGATCGATTCACAACAGAACCTCCTATCATCACCGCTTCCACGAATCGCAACTTCCTACAGCCGACTGCCGACAACAAGCGAAGGAGGAAAAGTCAGATCAAGAAAATTCAAGAGGAGAGCGGCAAGCATGACAAGCACAAGAAGCAGGATAAAGGCAAGCAGAGGAGCGACTCGTCCAGTAATGGTGAATCGTCGAAGCACCATCACTCGCACTTGATTCCCAGCTTGCTTCGCCAGAAGTCATCGTCCTCGTCGTCTGCAAGATCAGATAAGAGCCAGCTTGTCGATCTTGTCGTCGAGGACAAGCAAGCAGAAGAAGTTGATCGCGTCCGTGCTCGCAAGGAAGGTGGCCCCGCCTGGAACGAGGTCGAGAACAAGCACTTTGTCCACACATTCCCGGAAGAAGGCCAGAGCGAGGAGGTACGCGAGGGCTTCGAACCTGATGTTCCTGAACCACACAACCCCGAGCGCGTGCACAACCTCGACTACCCCTTCAAAGTGGGCGATGACGAAGACGAGGATTTCAAGCCTCCCGTCAACGAGGACGCCCAGCGCTGGGAGACACGCGACTACAGCGACACGGAAGATGCCAAAGACGCGGCGAAGAACCCTGGCGAGGACAAGCCCAGCCCCGACTACGGCAGCTTCCGGGAAGAGCGCAACGTCTGGGGTCAGGACTGATAGTCCGTCTTACGAATCGATGAAGAGTTTCACCTTTGGAGCAGTTTGCATGTATACTGCGCTCCCAGCTTGCGGATGCACAGAGTTATATACCCCGATTTGGTACATATTGGAGTTTGAAGTTCTGCCGTCAATACTGTGCATACAGCCACCAAAACGGAGTTTACAGTCATTGCCGCTGATGTCTTTGCGCTTGTTTTTGAAAAATCGCGCCTTGGTATGTCTAATAGGTGCCCCAGATGCTCCTTGCCACCGCTGAGATCATTACTGGCACACACCCTCCCAGTCTCCACCCCCCTCACACATAGCTGGATTCCACACTTACTCCCGCCTGTCCGCAAATCAAATACCCTCACAGCGGTCCCGCGCTGAATCTCCCATCCTCTCCCATCATCCATCATCCATCGTCCATCGAAAGTCAAAATCTAACCGCTCACATCCGCAGGAAGTAACGGTGGTTTGTTGATCTCGTTGGAGTGGTGGGGTGGTTCTCACGCTGCTGTTTGAGGAGTGTGAAGGAGATGGGGAGAAGAGGGGTGGTGGGTTTGTGGCGGGGGCTCGATAGGGAGGATGGTAGGGTCAGGGTTCGAATGTTGGATATTGGATAAGAGACGGAGGTGTGTAGGTGTGCAGGAAGGAAGGAGATGAAGAGAGAGTGTAGTGTCGAAGAGACGGTGTCACGGAGAAGAAAACAACAAAAGGGATGTGCAGTGTAGGGTGGGGGGTATATAGAATTTTGATTAAAAAAATGCTTAGATCCCAAACGTTATGTATGATACACCACCGTCCTGAACCCAGGAATTCCCAACTTCTGCTTTTACCTAAACGCCTCGCAATCCCACCCGCCCGTCCATCAAAACACCTCCCCCCGACCACGCCTAACGGTCGCCACGTCTAAACCTTCTGCTTCTTCGCAAGATAATACGTAAGCAGGTTGATCTGCTGCTCGCCCGCGCCAGCAACAGCCTCCCAAAACGCCTTTGTCTCGCCGCCGGGACCAACGATACGCTCGTGCAGCGCGACGCAGAAATCGATGTTGGCTTTGCGGATATCCGCGTCGGTGTCTTGCATGCAGTGCACAGCCAGTTTACCGAGGCGCTGCGTCTGCTCCGTGGAGAGGGCGATGTTTTTGGTGCTGGAGATTTCGACGAGGCTGGCGAGGGTGCGGAGGGACATTGTGGTTGTGCGGGTTGTGTTTGCAGGGGGGGAGTCGGGTGTAGTTTCGACGAGGGCGAGGACTGCGTTTAGGCAGTCGGAGACGTGGCCGTAGCGGATGATTTCGTGGGCGGTGGCTTCCATGTCGCCTGCGATGTGGGATGTGTTTTCGTGCTGGGCTTTGGCGTGCAGGATGGTGGTGAGGACGCGGGCCAAGTACTTGGCTGTCTCCCTGCGGTAGAGAGAGAGCATGGCGCGGATGGTCGCGAGGGCTTGGCTCTTGCAGGAGCCTGCCTTTGTTGGAGGCAGCTTGAGCTCTTCCGCAGGCGTCTGGAAGTACTCGAGGCATGCGATAAGGAGCCTGCCAAAGACCTCGTCATTTGAGCCCCAGATCTCCTGGCCGGACTTGATAGCGTCCTGGATCTTGCGGAACATGCCAGCGTCGATGGTGCGCCCTTCGATCTTCTTGATAGCGCTCGCGAGTAGTTGCCTGTTCTTCAGTGTCTCTGGGCTGTTCGCATCCGCGTTCTCGGTGTGCACCACAGTACCTGCGCTGCTGGTCTTGAGGTGACCCCGGTTGTGCTCTTCGTTCCCTGAGCTTATTGTCGAGTCAATGCTGGGCTGTCGCTCGTTGCTCCTCTCGTTGATCGGGAGCTCCCCCAGGACCGGTGTGTCCACCTCCTGACCTGCAGTCGATGGCTCATCACCAGAGGCCGGATCTTCATACACCTCGACTTCTTCCGGCGCCCGATCTGGTGACTTCTGGCGTGGGCTCTGTGCCGGTAAGAGGCTTGGACTCAGCGCTGGAGGTGCCCGTGGGCTGGGTACTGGTAACCGACCCCCAGACGGGCTGGCCTTGGGAGGCGTGCTCTGTACCCTTTGCGACGTTGGTCGAGATAGATTTGGCACAACCATGGTGAAGTTGTCCTCGTCGATATCAAGAGCGATGCTGTCGACAGAAGCCCGTTTATCCATACCGTTCCTTTGTCGAAAGGGCGCCGTGCCATCGTGGTGGCTCTGGGATCGGATGAACGGCTTGACCAATGTCAAGTCCTCGTCCTTGTGAGGAGATGCTGCTGGGCTTGCTCGCGACCCTATGCTCGGAGTTTTCCGGTGTGTTGCCGATCGCCCTGTGTCCACCCTGGACTTGCTACGCACGGGGCTGACGGCAGGACTGTGTTGCATTTGTGATCGCGGGCGTGCCACACTCGACGCTGCAGGGACACCCGGCTTTTTTACCGACTTGACGGCTGGTGTCTTCTCTGGAGTTGTCGTCGCTGACGGCGCGATCTTGGTCTGACGCGATGCGTATGGATCTGCTGTCTTGGGCCTGTTCAGCTCAGGTCGCCGGATCGGCCGTCGTACTGTGCCGCTCATCAGCGAGCCGGTGGTTGTGCCTATCGAGCTCTTCAGAGCTGACTTTGTCGCCTCGCCGGACATGGCAGACGGTGGTCGAGCCGGTCCGTTAGACGCAGTCGAGTTGTTGGACATGGTCCTCGCTCCGGCACCCAGCGACTTGCTCGATAGCGACCGCGGCGTCTCGTAGCTCGCTGCCGCGGAGCTGGGTCTGTCCGCAACGCCCTTGGAGGCTGCCAGCTTCGCCCGTCGCTGCTCAGCAATCTTCTCCTTCAAGCTCGTCCTGGCAGCGCTCGGCCCAACAGACTTGGAGAACGAGGGCGCGGCGGTGCTGCTCTGCGACGAGGCAAGCGATGCGTTGGGGTTGTTCGGGTCCTTGTCCAGGCCAGTCTTCTCGCGCTTCTCGAGCGTTTCGTACATGCTGTGGTCAGGTTAGCAGGTATTCTTTGCTTCTTGCTGGGACGCACGCACGCTTCTGCCTTCTGTGGCCACACCAGAGCAAACATCCAGTAGGTGCTGCGGTACGACTCGCGCACCTTGGGGTTGGCGTCGGTCAGTCCCCTCTTGAGGATCTTGTCGAAGCTCTCGAGGCCGCCCGAGTGGTCGATGTGCGACTTGTGCTTGCGGATGAGCGTCTTGACCCACCCCGCCGAGAAGATGCGCGGCTGGACGTTCTTGTCCTGTGCGGCGAACTGGATGTGCTGCAGGACGCGGTTGTTGAACGAGACGTTGGAGAGCAGGGCGTCGACTGTGGCGTTGCCGTTCTGGGCGGCGATGTTCTTGGTCGCGGCGCACATCTTGATGAACGTCTGCAGGAGGATCTCGACCCAGGAGTCGATTGCGGGCCCGACCGTCTTTGCGAGCTCCTGCACGAGCTGGCAGCCGTTGGTGGACATGGTGGTGCGCAGGCTGTTGGCGACCTTGAGGATGCCGTCCCGCAGCGAGGCCATGCCGGCCATGAAGGCCGCGTGGAACTCGGTCGGCGCGTTGCCCTTGAGGATGCGGCGCAGCTTGAGCGTGTTCTTGTCGCGGCCGATCCAGTTCTGCTCGCTCTCGCGGCCCTCGAACGGCGCGGCCATGTCGCGGAACATGTCCTCGAGCTCGCGCTGCGTGTAGACGTGGATGGGGTCCATGGAGACGGTCTCGGCGGGGGGCGGGGGCTGCTCGGCGGCGAGGCTGTCGGCGAAGGCGGCGTCGGGCAGGGGCAGGGGCGTCTTTGCGCGCGAGGCAGGCAGGGCGCGCTCGCGGACGGGGGCGGGGGCGGCTGGGGCGGGCTCGGGGTGCCCGTCGTCGGGGGTGGGGGCGGCGCCGTCGATCTGCGAGGTGATCAAGGCAACCGTCGCCTTGCGCACGTTGTGGGCGGCGAGCTGCTTGTGCAGATTGACCTTTGCGCCCGCGGGGGCCGTCTGGAAGAGGGCGACGAGGGCCGTCTTGGCGACGTTGCGCACCTCCGGGTCGGCGTCCTCGCAGTTGGCGACGAGCGGGCTGACGTAGGTGCGGAAGGGCAGGCCGTGGGCCTTGTTCATCCTGACGAGCCAGGCCATGGCTGTCTCCTTTGCGCGCGGGGGGCCGGCGGCCATGGCGGCGTGGATGCCGGCGTCGATGTCCTGGGGGCAGAAGGGGTGCAGCTCGGCGAGCAGCACCGAGGCGGCGCTGCGGTGGGCCTCGCGCGCGTTGCCCAGGTGGTCCAGCAGCAGCGGACACAGCGGCTGCGAGTGGGCGGCCAGGACGTGCGTCTCCTGCTGCAGCGCCAGCCGCTTGATCAGGTGGCTCAGCGTCGAGAGGCCCGCCGTGACGAGCTGGGCCGACGTCTTGTCGCTGGCGGCGAGGCGGATGCACTCGAGCATCGGCGCCTGGCAGCTCTCGGGCACGCGCTGGTGCTTGATGCCCGACTTGAGGCTGCCGAACAGGTCCAGCCGCTTGTCGACGCTGGTCGACGCCTGCTTCTTGAGCGCCGCGAGCAGCGCCGTCGTCTGCTCCTCCATGGTGGGCGGCGGTCGAGCTGGTCGGGCGGGGCGGTCGGGTCGAGCAATTCCAACGGCGGTGGTGCGAGGTTGCGGCGTTCTCAGCGGGGCATTGTCGTCTAGTTGTATTCGGCCTGCGGTGTTTTCGGCTCGCTGGTGGTAAACAACAACGTCGCACCCTGTCACCCGCTAGTGCGCCGTGTGAGCGCCATCGCCTACGGCAACCGTGCTCCCAAGCCCCGCTCATGGTTCGCGTGTGCGAGCCTGTGCTTTGCTTTGGTACACTCGATCATGGTCTGCCTGCCATACCATTCGCATTATTGCAGATGCACGCAGTGGGGCAGAGGCAGTGTACTCTGCCTGGCCACTCTCGTCTGCATTGTCGTCGCAATGTCAGCTGCAGACTGCAGGACAACAAAGTTGAACAAACACAACAACACGGCACCCACACTCTACGCGTGAAACACGTCACTGCAGCTGCACCCCTGCTGTCAGCCCAAAGCATGTCTTGCACGACCCCGCCTCCAAGTGCGGCCTCAACAAAGAACATATTCGCGCAGGCAGCCACAACCCCTCAGGCTGCAGCATTTCCCGCACACACCAGGCACCGTTTCCACACATGACTAAACGAGTGACGGTGTTTATTGCAGACTAACCATAAATCCAACCTTATCTGCACCCCACCCTACTCCGCATTCTGCTTGCTCCTCTCCTCCCACACATCGAGCGCCTCCTCAGCAGCCTTGACACCGCTGAGCGCCATGGCGCCAAACGTGGGACCCATGCGGTTCGCACCGTCGACCTCGCTGAGCTCCATGCCGCCCACAATCAGACCCGGCACGATCTCCCGCGTGCGCTTCACAATCGCGTCCTCGGCCGTGCGCATGTCGAGACCCCGCATGCCGCCCAGCTTCTCAATCTGCTGCATCGACACGAGGCGCTTGACGCTAAAGGCGCCGAATGGGCCGTCGTGGCCCGTCGTCGAGATGACGAGGGGCGCGTTGATGGTGTTGGGGTCCATGCAGGACTGGTCTGGGACACGTTAGTGAGGTAGGGGGTATGTAAGAGGCAGGGCGTACCGTCGTGGTGCATAGAGACCAGAGTCCAATTCGTGACCACGCCAGCAATGCGCACCGCATTCGGGTCCTCGCGGGTAGGAGCCGGGCGGGTGATCAAATCCTCAACCGTCGTAGCGTTGAACAGCTTGACGTTGGGGAACTGCAGCACCTTGCTCAACAGCGTCGACGTGAACAGCGCAGCGTGCTTGACAGTGACCCAGTCGCCGTCGTCCTCGTACGCAACGCCGAGCTCGTTGAGGAACAGGTGCGCCGGCTTGCGCATGATCATGGCGCTGAAGAGCTGGCCGCCCAGCCACGCGCCCCCGCCGGGAGCAACGCCCGCTTCGACAATGGCGATCTTGAGGTCCGGACGCTTGGTCGCGAGCATGAACGCCGTGGAGAGACCACAGGATCCCGCGCCGACGATGACAATGTCCGACTCGGCGTACGTATCGAGGTCCTTGAAGTAGCGGCGCGCTGAAAGCCGTCAGCTAGTTACCCATCACTTCATTCCAAACCCATACTCATAGCCCTAGACACCTGACTCTCGCGAATAGGCGCAAACGTAAAGCTCTCCCAATTCTTCTCGAAATCGGCAACAGTCTTAGCCTGGCCATCCCTCAAATCCGCACTCTTAACAGCGAGATTCATCTTGCCATCCACTCGCACAGCAGGCGCTGGCGCCTCAAAGATAGCAGCAGGGGGTGCCATATCGTCAACTTTTACCTCTCAAAATCGAACCTGCCACACATTAAATCTGCTCTACGCAGGTGGGGGCAAGCATGATCCTTCCGCTGGTATTATCCAGGTCAAGTTCATCACCGTATAATCTCAGAACGACCCTGGAGTCTTAACCCCCGTCTTTCCATCTGTTCATCCGCAAAGGGTCTACTAAACAGAGCGACGGGAGTCTTTCTTCCAGGGCCGAACACCGGTTCATGCAGTAGTATACTTATCGTGCCGTATACTTCGCATTGTGAAAGTACCTTGATCTTGATTGAGGATAACGCCTTGGCGGACGCATCTTGCGTGGCGGATGCCATACTTGTGCACTATAGTATCTACACATAATTAGCACCATCTCACATATCAAAGGCGAGTAGAGTAGAGTACGATTGTATTTCGCAGGATCGAGGGATACAGTAGATGGAGATGGGTTCGAGGCAACGAGCGGGTTAAATACATTGTATCCGCGTCCATGGTTAACCTCATTCAACCGTCAAGTGGGGTAGCTCCTGCAGATGAGCGATTTGAGCACCAGCCCCGCCGGTGTCCCGTCCCCGAGGCGTTCTATTCGAGGAGCGGTGGGCGGTGATGTCGAGGCGCATAATCGTGATGATTTGTGGTGCGCGGGTTGCTGGGTCCGTCCAATGCCCCGGTGTTGAGGAGTCAGCGGTGGTTGTGAGGGGTTGAGAGGTGAGGTGTTGGGATGAGTGACATGTCACTTGTGCATGATTATCGGTATGTCTTGACGTTTCGTGCCTACCATAGTAACAATTCCGAGGAGCTCCGAGGGTAGGACTATCGAATGAACTGCTTGAACAGGGAGGTCGACTCGAGACTCCTAAACAATTGGTACGCAGCCTGACGGTACAATTAGAGACGTCTGACAAGGTTGATGCTGCTCGAAATTTGGGCATCATCAACATGCAAGATGGAAACGAACGTGCAGTCGGTGAGATGTGGAGACTCCGCTCCGTGTTCACACAGAGAACTGTGCAGGCACCTCATCTCAAGCCGAACAGGACGATGGTTTGACCGACGGGGACTGTGCATCTGAGAGAGCAGAGGTCTGGCAGCATACCTAGGTACTCACTCCATCGATAGAGCACATGATGCTGTGCATTCTTCACTTCCAGGACATGACAGCTTAGCTTATGCAACCAAAACCGCACGATTTCAAACTTCTGCGTCGAGTTGCGATGCCCAGCTGCCCGTGCGACATGATGAGGCTCAAGATCAACGGCAGTCGTCCAGCGCCGTGACGCTTGATGGTAAGTGGTGGACATTTTCACTTCATCTCCCGCAAGTACCGACGGCGCGGATCCGGTACCGTGAAACGCGCCTGGCTACCACTTTTCGACAGCCCTGCTCGTTTCAGAGTTGTTATTTGGCGGAGCTGTGGCTGAGATGAAGGGGAAACAGATCTGTCCCGGAGGGGAGTACGAGCCCGAATACCGATACATTAACAAACTGCCAGCTCGATAACTCCAGGAGGTGCTCGGCGTATAGATGTCAAAGGGCAAGGCTCTCTAGCGGTGGTGAAACCATTTCCTACGGATTTTCGACAGTTGCTCGTTAAGACGAGGCGGACACGTGTAGAGCAGCTCAGCTTGGCGTTGCAATAATCCGAGAACGGTCTGGAACATGCCTGGTTTGCGTGCAGGCTGTGCTTCCGCATCTGACGGTGACAGACATGTGTCAGACGGTGAGCAAGCTGGCCGCGTACCTGCATTTGTGCATCGTTCACGGATGAGTGAGCTGAGGTGCTGAGGTGCTGAGGTTGGAGGGGACCTCCGGTTTACATATCCGCCTTTCTATTTTCAGATAATTTGAACCCGCCGCAGCAAGCGACCAGCTGAGTGGCATAACCGCATGTGCAGTGGTGATTTGGCCGATCCTCTGCTTGCACGAATCGCCGTCCCGTGTGTCGCAATATCACAAGCGTGATGGGCGTCGCATTGCACTGAATCGCCAAAGCGGTTCCTGTGATGGAGGGAGGGCTAGGATGGATTGAGCCTGATTATGTGGGGTGAGTCTAAGGATTCGTGGCCAGCCAACTTGAAACACTCTCCTCCCAAGAGCCCTGACGCGGTAGACTGGCCCTGCGTCTGAGGTCGTGTGTCGTGGGCAGCTGGTCACAGTCTCCCAGCGGCATTGCTTGCAAGAGTCTTTCTTGTTTCCTGCTATTGCTTTGCAGCTTTCATGAGTCACCAGCGACGCGAAGAGTCGATCTACAGAGGCCCCCAAGCTGCACGTCCACTGTCAAGCCGGCGCAGGTCCATCGACAGCGCGAAGTCTGTGCATCCGCGATTACCAGTGATTAGCAGTGCCAGATCGAAGGGTCCCGCTCCAGGGCTCGGTAGTAGCGGTGGGCGCTCCCAAAGCTACCACATATCGCCAACCTCAGCTGCGAAAGAGCCCTTTCGCCCTGAGCGCCTTTGCAGCTGGAGCCCGCACCGTTGCTGTTGTCGCCGCTGCGTGTGCATTCTCGCTGACGCCATGCCCGCTGTTGACGGCCGGCCCTGAATCTTTCTCACCTTCACCTCCGCTTGCTCGTCGCCGCAGGTGAGCCCGTTCGCTCGACCCTAATATCACCGCCAAACGACCCCAATCGCGCTCTGCCCGTTCGCTTGCACCTCCAACCTTCTTCTTCACAACTGCGCCCACACACTGCCCGCGCACACCATGGACTCACCTGGCGGCTACCCCGAGTCGTTGCTCGACCAAGACGGTGACCAGGACGATGTCGTTTACCCCTGCAAGGGTTGCGGCGAGGTACTGACATTCATTCTAGTCGCAGTGCACAGGCTAACAATGACCCCAGATCTTGGAGGAAGGCAAGGCTTTCGAGCTCGGTACGGCTGCCCGCGTCTCCCCCTCGTGCCTTCCCGCGCACTCGTCCCCATAGCCCTACATACTGACATTGCATAGCTGGTAACAGATGGCATATCGACTGCTTCCGTTGCAACACCTGCGGCACGCTCCTCGACTCAGACGCCAACCTGCTTCTTCTTGGAGACGGATCTCTCATCTGCAACGACTGCACGTATAGCTGCAACCACTGCGGGAACAAGATTGAGGACCTAGCTATTTTGACCGGTGACCAGGCCTTCTGCGCGAACTGCTTCAGATGCAGGAACTGCAAGAGCAAGATCGAAAACTTGCGCTATGCACGCACATCGCAGGGTATCTTTTGCATGGCATGTCATGAATCGCTAATGGCACGACGTCGAAAGAAATCAAAAAAACCTCCAGCCGCAGCAGCCCCGAAAGTCGACAAGTCCCTACCAGCCCTTCCACCACAGTTCGAGGAGCAGCAGCGCAGCGGATTCACACCTGATGTTGAAACGCCTTCTGATGTGTTCTCTGAACCAACCACAGCTGATGTATCTCCTAGGCCTTCTCAACCCAGAAGGGGCGACTCATCTTCTAACTTCAGGCGCGATACTTCCCCTGCCGTGGCAGACACAACACGTAGAGGTACGTCTTCTCCTTGCACCACCCAACATGCTCTCCCACAACGCTGACCATTGCTACTATGTAGACAACATACTTCTGCCCGCTACGACTTACAACAAAGAGCACAAGCGCTCAGAGTCCGACGCCGGCGACGACGGCATTCTGCTCCCATTCGCGCTTGATCCCAACCCTGCGCCAGGGCCCTCGCCTCTCAGCCGAGCCAGCAGGCAGTTCCCCGACCGAACAATGGGCTCCGGCTCAACAACGGGCGACGGGAAGAGTAGTCGCGACTACTTCAACAGGCCAACGGCTGATCCTCGCGACAAGCTGAAGGAGAACGATTCGCGGTCTGGTTCTGCTGAGCGCCCTGGGGCTGGCAGTCCGCACATTGCGTTCCAGGAGAAGGGAAGACAGCCCTCGGACCATGTTGTCGGCACACTCAGGAAGCAGCGCGATACTTCGGTTGAATCGCCATCGTTGAACGAACGATCGCGTAGTCAGCATGCTTCGCCAGCTCCCACTCCGGCAGCTGACGCGTTCAAATTGCAAGAAGTGCCCAAGAGCAAGAAGGCAGACGCTAGACGCAAGTCCTTAGACAGCAACGACTCTCCCGCGCGCCACAGCTCGCCCGGCGCTGAGATGTCTTCGAGGCTTAGCAGGCCTATGATCGAGCCCACATTCACATCGTCGCCCCCGATCGGCACCCAGGAATCACCTGAGACCGCATCTGGGTCATCGTTCAGCTCCAATCAGCGTGTCGAGCGTCCGGCGCGCGGAGATTCGCTGAAACCTTCTGGCTCAGCACATCTTAATGACAGATCTGGTCCTTCGCCAACCACCCCTACTCTAGAGCATCCCAAGCGTACATCCTCGACACATGGTGCTCCTGCTCATATCAGTGCTGGTCTTGGTATCAGCAGCCCTCTCGAGTCATCCAGGGGCTTCTCCGACGTCCCCGTACCACCAGCCCGTTCAGCGGACAGGCGACCACGCCCAACAGAAGATACCTTCACCTCTCCCCGCGCCCCGCCGCAGCCTCCAAGCGCACACAAGGCCAATGAGTCAATCAGCAGTCTTCCCAGTGAGACTTCCCGAGATGCTTATGCACCCGGTGGTGTGCTTCCACGATACAGCGCACAAGGCGACTTTTCGATGGACGAGGATTTCGCGCGTCTACTTGGAAGTCAAGACAAGGATGAGAAGGATGGTGGCGTATTTCGACGTGTCTCCAATGCTGTCCATAAGCATGGACGTAGCCTCAGCGAGCGCGGTTCTGTCACTTCACGGGGAGGTCACAAGAAGTGGCCTACCAACGGATCCATTGATATCAGCAGTCCTACAATTGCATCGCCTGACTCGAAGGAGGAAGGCATCAATCTCCGTAACGAACTGCGCCGCGCCCAGCAGCGTATCGCCGAACTCGAAACCGAGAAGAACGGCTTGCAGGAGTCCATGCACAGCGCGGCGGACATCAAGCAAGCAAACACCGTGCTTCGTGAGAAGCGGAACACGATGGCCGTACTTGACACTCAGCGTGAGATGGTTATTCGGGAGCTTGAAATCATGACGGAACATCTCAAACACGCCAAAGAGAGCAATGGCTCGATGGACATTAATCAGCTCAAGTCGGAGATCCTCAAAGACTTTGCCAACTCCCTGCACAAGCTCAAGGACCAGCTGGGTGGTCAGATCGAGGACTTGATCTCTAAGAGGGCTGAGCTGACCGATGAAATCTCCAATCTCATTCAGATGAAGGACAAAGGATTCCAGGAGTACGAGTCTCTTTCAGCCCAGAATACCAAGCTCTCTGCCATGAATAGGGATCTCGTCGAGAGTATACAAAAGGGAATGAACAACAAGAAGGGCGCACCGCAATTCGACGCTGCCGCCAACGGCCTGGGCATCTACAACGCCCAGCACAAGGGTGGCAAGTCGGAACTCTCACTTGACGCCCATGGCTCGTCACATGAGCCCTCGTACCCGCACATTCATGATGGTGACAGCGAAGCAACCCTCGCCCAACCCCAAGTGGTGAACATTCGCAAGACTGGCAAGCCCACCAAGTTTTCCAAGTTCAAGAAGGGAGGCCAAGCCTTCACTACGAATGTCACCAAGGGCTTCAAGGGCGCATTTGGTTCAGAGCAAAAGCAGGAAGAATACAAGGACATCAAGGTCATTGGTACTCCCTACGGATCCGTTCATCAGCAACCGGACATTGCCTCAATGTCTAGCTCATTGAAGAGTAGGGAAGAGCAGGCTGCCAAGGGCTGGTTTGGTGGCAGTGGTGCAAAAGGTGCCCCACTCAAGCCGACGAACGACCGCTTCAAGCCGATGCAAGCCAATAACAGCAGTACCAACCTGGCTGTAGATGCTAGCACAGTGCTCTTCGGCTCTGACTTGAGTGCCCGTGTCGAATTCGAGAAGGGTTTGGTTCCCGGAGTCGTCACTCGCTGCATCTCCGAAGTCGAGCTTAGAGGCATGGACGTTGAGGGTGTATACCGCAAGAGTGGAGGTAGCTCGCAGGTCAACCAGGTTCGCAGTGGCTTCGAGGCCAAGTCAGACTACGACATCTCCGATCCAGACCTCGACATCCATTCGATTACCTCGGCTCTGAAAAACTACTTCCGCAGGTTGCCTGTGCCATTGATTACGTTCGATGTGTACGATCAATTCCTGGAGGCTGGCCGTAAGCACATACTCACCCTCAATCGAATAATGCTAACAATTCGGACAGAACTGGAGGACCCTGCAGCCCAGGCCAAGGCTCTCTCGGAGGCCATCAAGGAGATTCCGAAGGCGCACCGCGACACACTGCAATTCCTTGTCTTCCACTTGTCGCGAGTCATTGAGCATCAGGATGAGAACTTGGTATGTAGATCGTTTGGCACGAAGCAAATTCCAAGCTAACACTCCCTCAGATGACGCCACTCAACCTTGCCGTAGTGTTCGCGCCCACGATCATGCGTCCCATGGACATCCAACGAGAGCTCAGCGATGTTCAACAGCAACGCGTTGCTGTCCAGTCGCTGTTGGAAAACTACAAGGATGTTTTTGGTGATGAGTAAAGAGCTTCTTACACGTGTCACTGGCTCACAATCTGTTCGCAGTGCACAACCGCGCTCGAGTCTGTGAGCTCTGTAGGCATGGGATCAGATACCAGGCACGCGCTTCTTGGAAAAATCAGCCCACACCAGCTTCACGAATCATGGCGCTTCAAACGGCTGCTGGACTGGATTGCCTCTGCTGGATGCGTCCAGGTAATTCGAAACGCGACCACCTTACTATTCACCATCGAACGAGTTCTTGAGATCAATCGTCTGTCCCTTTCTTCTTGTTCAATACTTGCGACTAGTTAGCGAAGGTGTCATACGCTGGGATGAAAGCTTTGCATTTGCGGTCTTGTCTACGACACTTCCACATTTATGTCACATATGAAGGTTACAGGAGGACTCCCCTACCTTGAACAGCCAGGCGCAAACGGATAGCTTGAAGGTTGTCATTATACCCTTGAGGGTCGCTGATTTGGCTTTGTCTTGACCTCGA
This sequence comes from Didymella arachidicola, assembly GCA_016630955.3. Classification (NCBI taxonomy): domain Eukaryota; kingdom Fungi; phylum Ascomycota; class Dothideomycetes; order Pleosporales; family Didymellaceae; genus Didymella; species Didymella arachidicola. Next base: position 368,307 of record CM050000.1, on the reverse strand, counting down.
GATAGCGTGAATCATTGCAGCATTGCATACAAACCACATGCGACTTGATGTCCTTGTTCTTCGACATGATTCTCTGACACATGCAGTGCTCGCATAAGGATGAAATATCTCTGAAACCGTGGTCGATCAGCCGAGGAAGCCGAGGAAGGTTCCGTTCCAAGGTTCCTCACGCGCTGCTCGCGGTTGCACTTGCTTGAATGATGTCACGCGCTAACACATGCGAGCTGCCAACTTCAATCACACGATCGTTCGTTCACGTTCTCCCATCACCACGCCCGCTTCACGACATAATCTCCATCTCACTTTCTTGCAGACTCTCTGCCCTTCAAACATCTCGCGTATCGCCATGTCTTACGCCGACGTTGCTGCCAGTGGCCCGAAGCAGAGCCCCGAGGAGGTCAGTACACGTGAAAATCATCAACACCTGGCAATTGCTAACACATGCGCAGGCGTAAGTCATCACTACAGCAGGTCTAAGGAAGTGCTAGATCTAACTAAATCGTAGTCGCGCCCCTGCTATTCCCCAGGTCGAACACACCGAGGACTCTGTCTCCTCCCTTGTCGACGTCGATAGCCCGCATATCTCCTCCGTCCCCTCGGACTTCGAGTCGCAATCTGTGAAGACCGATACCCAGGCCGCCCGTCAGGAGCGTGAGGAGGAGATCAAGGACGCCGCGAAGGAGATCCGCGACAGCGCTGCCGCCAAGAAGGAGAAGGCCAAGGACAAGGCGAAGAAGAATGCCGACAACCCTGTCGTCCTGAGCAACGCTGTTGGCCTTGCTGTCGTCGCTGCTGCTCTTAGCTTCGGTGCGTACAGGAAGTACAGCCGTGGCGAGCTGACCGGCAAGGTCGTGGCTGCCTGGGCTGGTGTTGTTGGGTTGTTCGGTGTCGGTGACTACTACGTCAGCCAGTAAGTGCTTCTTCTCCAGTCCTCTACCACGCAGGAAAGATCCCAGTCAGAGCATTCATCCGCCATCGAATGATGCCCTGAACGGCAAGGAAGACTTCTTGCACTTCTGCAGCTGCGCGATGTTTCGGGAGAAACAAAGTCTAACATTTATAGGTACTTCTTCAAGCGCTACCCTCCCAAGAACTAAGTGGCTTCTGTCAACATGTTGAGCAGCGCAGAACAAAACGAACAGTTTCTAGCGTGGCGCAACGGTTCCGCGCGGGCGAGCCTGTGGGGGAGGACATTGTGAAGCTATGTAAAAGCCGGCCTCTGCAGACAAAGCTTTCGACTGCGAGGCCACGCTCCACTGCCACAGCGGTTCCGCTACTTCGTATGTCGAAGACTTCAGCTATCGCAGTTCCGGCCGGTTGTACAATGACGATACATCCTCTACTACTCTGGCGGTAATACAGCAGGCAAATGATTCTCCACTTTGATGGTGTACAGGGAGTTGGTTGCGTCTGCTCTTATACATATAGTCCTTTCCAATATACCCGTTCAAACACAAGCTGAAGTCGTAGCCACATAAGCTGGTCGTGACGCCACTCGTTGTCATAGGTGCAGAAGCCGGTCGTAGACACGCCCGATTTGTCCCGTACACCAAGCACGGCTCACAGCGAGCTTCGCACGGGCTCACCAAGGTGCCGCAGTGAGTGTCAAAATCTTAGAAAAGTCAACAGTTTTCCCGTTTAGGATGTGCTCCAGACTCCACTTGCTTGATCAAGAAGCATGCAAAAGGGCGACTCGAATGACAATATTTGCAGTGCATGTCCTGGCTCCAGCAATGGAGTGACACGAGCTACGCAGTTGCGTAGGTGTGATTGAGAAGAGTACAATAAATCGTAATGATTGGCCGTGAGGCACTGCACATTTGTTTCGGCATTCTCAAAAGTCACCCAATCAAAATCACTAAAGATACCGATTGGCCACGAGGTTCCAAAATTGCGTAGAGTCTGGGAAAATCTACTGCATTCTTCTTTTCACCTTGCGCAAGGTGCCTTGCGGTCCTTGCGGACTGAAGAAGGCCTTGCGTTCCGTACAAGGTACGCGTCTCATGTTTCAGTGGCTAACAGTGAACTGCCGCTGTCGCAGGTACATTCACGGGATCGGCACCATCACCCTTCCAGCCCAGCATCTTGCCTCGGTGCACATTCCACAAACACACATCCTCCACCCGGAGGCACCTGCTCCACTGTGCATTGAAATCCACTTTCAACAAGCTCACCCCAGCTCGCCAAATTCACTCCGCTGAGTCTGGCATCTGTCGGTTTCAAGCCGTAAGCGCTATTGCACCGTGAGTGGCTACGTCTGGCTGCACGTCTTCGGCGGTTAAAACGCACGCCGCCCAATCACCTACCGTGCTGCGCTCATCCGCCATCAACCTAAAGCTGCCGGCTGGCGTTGCACGTTGATAACTTCGCAATGCGAGCTTGCCATTGGGCGCATGGCTGTGGGTTGCCAAAGCGAGAGGCGTCGTTCATCTATAATATGGACGAATGTCGTCCTGTCGCGTGGTGAGCCGAGCCATGTCCTGCGTAGGCTGTTCGACAGGACCTGATCGCACGCGCAAAGACCTTCTGGAACACTGACAACACATTGAGTGTGGACTCTGTTTTTGTTCCCTGGCATTCTTCTATTGTTGCAATCGCATCTTTTGGCACTTGTGCATTTTCCTCATTCGTTCGATATTTTGTCAAGTTTCTGCTCTAAGAGACTTGCTGGCTGCTCTTGCTGTCGTTCTTTCGTTTCTGCAAGAGTGTTGAGGGACTGAGATGGAATAGCTGCCTGGTTTGCAGCATTCAGTAATATGGAGGGTCATCGAAGGAAGAATTCATGGTTGACCATTGGGGTCGCCGGATGCTGTGCATCCAGGGATGAGGTCGCATCAGAGAAAGGGCACAATGGTATGTTCAACACCTTCCTTTTGTCATACGAACAATGCGAGCTTCGAAATTGCGACGACCTTGATGATGGCCACATTACCATTATACCTTACAACTTCATCTCAAGGTGGAGGTACACCGGCTTGCCTTGCTGTTCAAGATCCACATCTTGTGGAGCTGCATCACCGCCTTGCATGTAGATGTCTTGAACCTTATCTGCTGCACCTTTTCAATATCATAACAGGACTACTGAACGTTGTGAATCCGAAACATGCTGACCACTGTTAGGGCGGTCCGTTTCGCGAATATACGACCAACCTCAAGTCATGCCCGTCTCACCAACAAATCCTCTGGCTCCGCGACCAACTACCGGCCAGACTATGACCCAGCAGATCTCGCAATGGGTCACAAGTAGCCGCGAGTATGCTGCTAGAGCATCCTCCCGGGCTAGTCTGTCGACACTCACCCGACCAAAACGATCATACGCGCGACCCAATATCAGTGCGCCTACCAACTTTCGCCATTGTGACGGCTTCGATAGCGTCGAGTTCAAGATCAACGACACATCCTCAAACACCCGCCGCCGCAGCTTTCGTCCGCTTCAGCTCTCGATGTACGGCTGCGATGGAAGTGGACGACTATCGCCGCTTCCCGATTTCGAAGGAGGAGAGGACTGGACGGCCAAGCCATCACCGCTGAGCATGCCCGCGCCGGCGCGAGTTCGCGGCGATGAGACAGCACTAAAGCCATACTTCTCAAATTCCTCATCGTACAACATACCTAGAAAACCAGTTGGATCCGGCTCAAGGCGATCAAGTGTGCAGAGTGTGGAAAGCGCTGGAGCCCATGAGAGGAGATTTTCCGGCTCCACAGTCGGCACTACAGCAACACCGGTTCTACCATCTTGGAATGAGGAGCCCAAGGCCAGCATGGAATCTGTCGTCCGGGGGCCTGGCTTGCTGAAACGCACACGCACATCAGGTGCGAACACGCCGGCCCGCAGGCTTTCACGCCTACCATCGCCCTCTCGCGGTCGCGCCAACACCGCACCCACACGACCTGGTAGCCTTCGTCGCGCCAACACTGACGTAGACGAAGCCATCCGGGAGCTCAACACCATTGTCGAAGAGCGTCGTGCCTCCGCCTACCGCTCGCAGGTTCAAGCGCCAGCCCTTAGCAACCGCGTCCCGCCTTCGCCTTCCCATCACGTCCCTCACTTCGCACCCTCAATGCGTATGCACGTCCGCTCCGAGACTCTTTCAGACATTGGTTCTGCTTTCAGCACGCCGCTGAACAAACCACTCCCCAGCCCGCCCTCGAGCAGCACACCGGCGCTACGCCGCGCTCCAAACTTCTCCCTGTACCCGCCAGCTCGCAATTTCACCGGCCCTCTCACTTCGAACCCAATCACTCCTCCGCCACCAAAAACAGCTTCCAGCACATCTACCACCTCACTGCACCGTTTGAGCAACTGGCTGCGCCGTTCATCCAGCCGTTCCACGACACCAAAGGAGCTGACACCATTCTACAAGGTGGAAGTGCCACCAGTTCCCGATCTGCCAAGTCGCCCGAGCTCTTCTCGAAGCGCAATGGGCCACGGAAGGCAGGATAGTGCAGACTCGAACGACTCGGCTCGCACCGAGGCAACCACCATCACGCTCGTTTCGTCGTACACCACCCGCTCTACGACTCCTGACTCAGACGAGAGCGAGAGAGCGATGCATCCGCGCATCAACGTGCTCAAGGGCACTGGTCGCGCACGCCGCGTACCTGCGCCACTGGTCCTGAACACAATCAACGACAAAGACATCGAGGTAGCGCTCAGCAGCGAGAAGAGCACTAAGAGCGCACGCGGCATGCGCGAGATGTGGCCGCCTATCTCGCCTGTGTACGATATCCTGCCAGGGCAGGAGATGTTCGCAAAGGACGTAGGATTGAACAGTGGGAGAAGGTTTCCGCCCAGCCCGATGAGCATGGTGGGTGTCGCGTTCTAGGTGCTAGCACATACACGCTTGGAGAGCTTTACTTCTTTAGTCGCCAGCAGTATATACCCTCCGCTTTGCGGATGCTCCTGGCGCATCTTTATTCGCTTCGATGGATATACCCCCTTTCAGACGCACGCAGCGTCGGTCATGCAGTTAGATAGTAATTTAGTACCACGCAGAAACAGACTTGTTGCTGAGATTATGCCGTCTAAGAATCTTGATCTCTGTGCTGAACTTTCGTGTAAACGGCAAGTGCGTGCCATGCCACTTCGCATGATCCATCGCGCGTGCACACTGCTGGTCAATCGTCAGACATCCAAGCTTAACCTGCATTGCAAGATAATCCCCATAAACGCCTCATGCCGTTCTTGCACGGACTCTCGAACCCAAGACTCCCGTATGACTGATCGAAACAAGTATGTGTCCGGCTCTTTCTCTTCATCAGCACGCCCGTGCAGTTGGTCCCTGACCACACCTTGACCATGATATTCGATGGCATATCGCGCAGGAAGAAGGATGTCCCTGCGCCGTCGAGACAGTAAGGGGAGCGTGGCGCGGTGCCGAGGGCGGAGGCTGTTGAGCGGTCGCCTTTGCATTGGGGGAGGTCATAGCGGTCGCTGCAAGGGTTTGGTCAGTGTCCCTTCGCAGGGCCATTTCGAAATGTCCGTAGATACATGAAGAGAGATTGAGCGATGATGAGAAGGAGCGGCTGCGTACAGTGTCCATGAGAAGCTAACAGGCAAGAGGGCTACTGTCAGGAACAGCGACGTGAGCATGTCGATGCTCTCGCGGCTGAGTAGGGTGAACGTGGTTGAGTGTCTCCAAGACTTGTGGATGCTTTTGACACCATACAAGTCGAGTAGTTTTCAGCCAATATTGGAAATCAGGTCTCAACGTGTAGTTTAGGTACCGCATCGCATTGTCATGCGCAAGACCTTTGGAACGCATGCCGGAGACGGGCCGACTGCGCGATAGTGGTGACGGTCTGGGATTGAAATGCTTTTTACTGCTGTGGTCACTCTGCATCTACATCGACACATCGAGAGAATTTTTACTGTACATCAAGTAAGATCTACGTATTCAGTAAGTAGCGTTCGTATGTGCATATTGAGAGGTCATAAACCCGCTGCTGTATTAAATATCTAGAGCTGAAGTGGGATGGCGGGGAATTCCAGTGTTACCTATTCAACGGATGTTGCACACCTCCTGATGTCATCTTCGGTTTCATCTCCCTTTGGTACCTTGGCCGTTGACACAAACGCCCACGGGCGGAAGCATGCTGTCGCAATAAAGGTTGGGAAAGAATGAGCGTCGATTCGACCGGGCAGCGGTTTCTTCAAGGAGGCTGGCGTGAGATGACCTCAGATAGGATTCAAGCTGCATACGAGTCTGGATCGAAGGAATCGTTTGCGGGCCCTGTGGGGTCGCTGAGGGTAAAGGACGAAAACTGCAGGGTCGTGCTATCCATGGAGTCGGGCTGTCCGTACTCTGAGCTTTGTGCCAGCGTCCTGGAACACCATACGTCATACGTGTGATGGGCAAAAAATCAACACAAGCTTCGTGAATCCGAGGATTGGCAATCTTTCCAGACAAATTTTGCCTTCCAATAGATAACTCGCTCAGTACTACCATCTACTTGAAAGTGACAATGTTCGCTTACGACTTAGGGCATGGGTCGTTCCACTCGGTTCAGCCAACCTCACCACTCTCAGCAGCGTCTGAGCGTCTCCTCGATGCAGCACGTGTCATCGTACATGGGAGTGATGCGAGTGAGCCGTTAATTTGTGTGAATCAGGTTGAATCGCCGATTGAGCACCGAGAAAACTACCCAAAGCAGGCTAGATTACCAAAAGGCTCCCGCATTTTGGACCCTGAAACGACGTCAGGCGCCAAGCAATGCTGTCATACGGTGAATGCGAGTATCAATAAAGGTATTGAAGGCACGAGATGGTTCAGTTTCAGTACGAGGCTGACAATTTGTGGTTATCAAACTCGACCACTCACTGTAAGTCTGACTGATTATCGCCATAAGACTGTCGTACTTGCTATACCCGCTGCTTCTTTTTAAGGCAACTACATCTTAAGGCAGCTGCATCCCCAGATCGCTACAAATTGTTTTGCTGGTAACTCAGTGTCCGTACTGACGATGCGATAGTTCCATATATACCATTACAATCACGATCATGAGCTCATCCCTAGGTCTTCCTCAGTCTGACGACTTTGGCGATCTTACACCTTCAGGCCTCACTCCAAATACTCGATCTGAAGCTGAGGAAATCTTCTTCCAGAATGCAATCAAGCAGACCGAATCTGCGGCTCCGGATTCCTCCAGCACGACCGATGAAGCACGAGCAGCATACCGCCGACCTGGTGTTGCTCGCGCCAGCTCGGCCAACTATGAAAGGGCCTTGAGGATGGCACAAGCACAAAGTTCTGCGTCCTCAGACCTTGCTTCAAACGGGGATGCGTCTGAGAACATTACTGGCAGTTTCCAGGTGGCCTCCCCATCACAGTCGTCGCCATTCCCTGTGCCAGGTCAAGGTGTCGTTCCGGACTACAGTGCGGTTGGACTGGCACGCGGTGACTCACTAAAGAAGTCGCGGTCTCGCGGTCTTTCTCTTGGCGGCCTAGCCCAACAGCAGAGCTGGAGTGAGCAAGATTATAGGAGGATGTACAACGCGGATCTCATGAGCGAGGTCAAGGGTAACCCAGGTTACGATTCGGGTGCTGAGACCAAGTCTTAAGTGAGGTCTCGGGTATATCACTTCCTTTGCGTATCTTGCTGTCTTCTCTGTGTGGCGGCAAGCCCATATTATTACTTTTCAGTCATCTCATGCTGCACGTCACATCTTCAAGTCTTCATATGTATGGCGTTGGGGCACCTCTCAAGGCCGTACAAGAAAAGCTGCAGGACAGCACCGGCATATAGCTTCAGTTCTGCTCCTACTTTATGCAAACGAAAAGTATTCCAAACTCCTTCTCCTGTTCGGTGCATTTTTCCTCGACATCCTGACGTCCAGCAGACGTTATGTAGGAACATCAGTGCATGGATCGCATGTGCCCAACATATGCTCCTGATTATGGAAAAAAAGTGTCTGAAGTGCTATTTCAAAAGCTGTCAAAGTAATACGAGACAGGAACTACCTGGCCCATAAGTCACAACTCTATTCTTGCATCCAAAATTATACCTTCACTTCGCACTGTGTACTGCAGCAGCTTGACGTAATCAGAGGTCGACAGTATACTCGTCAGACGCACACATTCTTATCATGCTGTGGTCACCTTCCTCTACTCTTACTCCTGACTGAGCACTTTCTTAAAGGGTAAAGCCTCAGTAAGCGCCGCTGCATCGCGCCTTCACTTGAACCTGACCTCGATCCTGGCAAGTGTTCATTGCTGATTTGCTCCAGGCTACCTCACTCAACTCTCATCCACTCAGCTCAACAAACATCTCCCACTCAACCCACACCCCTATATCTGAAATGCAGCTTCCCACAGTCACCCTGCTTTCGGCAGTCCTACTTGCAGCCTTTGCTGCGCTGGCTAGCACATCCTCCACCTCCGAGATCGCCTGCCAGCTCGGCGACAACAAGTGCGACACCACCTCCAGCAAGGTCCTGATCTGCGGTGATCATGGCTGGATACCCGCCGAAACCTGCGCTACTGAGGGTACCTGCCAAATTGGTGCTGCTGGTAACGCCTTCTGCAACAAGAAGTCTGAATGCACTCCCGGAGCCTCCCAGTGCGACGCCGCTCTCTACGCTTCAATGACTTGCAACGACAAGGGCATCTGGGAGGTGGGCCGCAAGTGCTCCAAACTTGGCTGCTGCGAGATCAAGAACGGCCAGGCTCTCTGCAAGGTCGAGTGCGGTGGCCAGAAGCCACCTCTCGCGCGCCATGTGTCTCGCCAGGTCAATGGTTGGCCCAAGCCTGGAGACGAGTGCAAGCCCAATGGAGAGGAGTGGTGTGACTACGCCTGGACCCAGATCCTCGAGTGCGTCGCCATCGGCAAGTTCACACTCAAGAAGACTTGCCGGCCTGGTCACTGCCGCTACGATGAGGCTTCTTTGATCCCATACTGTAGATGAACAACCACAAGTGTCTCAAGGTGAGCCGTATGATCTTGATGCCATTGAACCCTGCAGGCTGAGGTTACGAAATTTCATCCTACAACAGTTGAAGGCCCGATTGTTGTCATTGTGCTAACGTGGTGACAGAGCAGGTAGAGTCGCAGGGAAACGGATCGAAAGGAATTTCAACAAAGCCTTGAAATCATTGACTTAATACAATGGACACAACAGGACTTGCTTTTGCCAAGTCGGCAAAAGCCTCGACCTATGGAATTAGTGAATTACAGTGAATGCATCTCAGCCGTAATTGCCACTCCCTCCTCTACGTCGAAGCGCACGAGGTCTCAATGCTCTGGTAGGACTTTCATTCGTCCTCACATGGTATTCAGGCATATCTTGATTTACAATTGGCAAAGAATTTGATGCTAGGACAAACTGCAAATCTCCACCAACTTCTGCCCAAGTGGTGACCTGGCTCAAGCACATGTTCATTTTGCTGCATGCAACTCTCCTCTTGGCTTTCGCACTTCTCTTCGAGAGTGCACTCGCCTCAAAAAGATACCGTCCTGTACCCATAACGCCGTCTAGGTTCCTATGCTCAATGCGATGCGGGTGGAAGTACCACATTTGCCCAAAGATGAAACTGCTTCGATTCCAGCTCTGATAGATACCGACAGGTACAGAACAACGCAGAGTAGACACGGCTTCCAGAGAGAAAGAGTGGAGCTGTTGATGCGAGCTACACGGTTGCTTCGCGGGCCATGGCGCAAGTCATGTATCGGCCTGATCTGAATGGTAGTAGCTAATGAGGTGTAGTGTACAGGGTATTGATGTTGCAGGTACAGAAATTGTCTCTAAGATGATGTTACGTTGGACTGGCAGGCCACATCTAACTCTTCAAGGTATGGTCCAGAAAGTCGTTCGACGGTGATGTTAGTCCAATTCTCCCATCAAGGCAATCTGTTCTTATCTCCTGCCCGGAACGGCATCTCAGGCACCTATGAATCGTTGCATGAGGCCACCTAAGTATCCGAACAAGGGATACCTCGTAGAATCCAGACCCCCATTTCTGCCAAGCCAGAAGGCATATGCGCCAACAACAATGGCCAGACCAATGGCACCATAACGTCTATAGTACCACAGTCGCATTTTCGCGTACTTGATGCTCCTTGTCGCTTGTCGAACGACTCTCTTCTGATGTTGCTGTCTGCGAACCTCCTTCTCTTGCTGAGCGAAGAGGCGTTCCCCGTCTTCTAGCGTCAAGCGTTGTATATCATCCAGTGTCGCCGAAGTCTTCAGTACACTGGAGGAGGAAATGCGCCACCACTCCCAGCTACCTAGAGATCCCGGCGGCAGCCTCTCGTACAGCTCGACTGAATGGGCAATGTGGAACTCGATGTCAAACGGTTCGGGCAACTTGCTAAGCATGACGTGTAGTATATCCTCGTCTTCCCTTTCAATTCCCAACAGCTCTTCCCGCCTAGACAGCACGACAGCTGCAAAAAAATATAGAGGCATAACAGCGTGACGTGCCAGGAAGAAGTCGAACAGCCGTGTTATATCCTTGTATTCCTGGATGTTGTGCGCAAACATGGTGATCGTGCCTGCGAGTGCGAATGTTGCTGAGCTCTTGGGCAAATGCTCATACAGCACTGGGTTGGCCTCGCGAAGGAGTGGACGTAGGAGTTCGAGCTGGGCTATCGCAGGGTCGAGGGACGAGAGCATGAAGTCTCTGATTCGTAGCAAGCTCAGGCGAGCTGCTGCTTGGGGAGCGGCGTCGGTACCTAAGACGAGGTAGAAGACTTGGACGATGTCGTGGTAGCCCTGGAAATAGGACAGCGCTGGGTGTCGACGAAGCACCTCGAGAATTACGTTCGAGAGCTCCTGCTTCCGGCGATCGAGCTCTTTTTCTGAGTCTGTTATGGTGAGCTTGATGTGCTTTTGAGCTTACGCCTGCTTTGCACGTACTGCACTTCGGGTAGTAAACGAAAGCTCTATTGACGTCCAGACCAACTTGGCCCTCTTCACGATGCTCAGGCAGATCTTGCCATGATATTTTGCTTCGATCTGCGGCGTTGGATGCCAGCAGGATGGGCCATGCTGTGCGCCGCAAGCTATCGCTCACCAGCCCATGGGGGCTTGTAGCTAGATGTACCAGCGCTGGAAGATCGCTCTTCTCGCAGGCGGTGATGATCAAGCCTTCCTTAGCTATCTCTGCCAGAGAGAGATTGATTGGTGTGGATTGGCGCGAAGCCACGCTCTCAGAGCTCTCTGAGGGTGATGAGGTTCGAGAATGCATGACCTCATTGCCTCAAGCTCAGTCACGGCTACTCTGTCAGCGAACGCTCACAACGATTTGTCAACTGCCCAGAGATGACGTGGCTTTGCTTTGTCCTTGGAGGCGGAGATAATGGAGCTGAGTGGTGCTGTGTGACTGCATCTCGAGGGTTGTGATCAGGTAGCTTGTTTCGCACCAGGTTGACGCGACCGCTCTCGCGACTTCCTTCCCTGTCGAGCTCCAGGTCTTGGCGCCCACGAACGCAACGAATGCGCCTTCCTCCACCCGCATCATCCTTGGCTTTGCGGCCTGCGTGGGAACACATTCGAACTGTGCGTGGGCTTTGCCATTTCCGAAAAAATTCGCGTCCTGCATCCCGAGCACCACCTTAGGCTGATCAAATTTGTGCCGCACTGCATGCGCCCCTCCAAACCCACTGTGCATGCATTAGCCACGGTGATAGCCCCATCTCTGGCCCCAGCTCCCCAGCTGGATCTTGAATCGTCCGCAGTCGCGGCCCTCCGTCGCCAGCTCCGCCAATCTGAACCAAGCGTTCAGTCGAGATCGTGCTATCGACTGGCTGCATGATCTCGCAATCGAGATCCGACCGCTGTCGAGAGCGATCTCACACCTGACATTGCGCCGCTGCCGTCCTGTACCATCTTTCGAGACATGTAGCCGCCCAGCTAAATTGGGCTCCGTTGTAATACTCGCGATCAGTACGCTCTGCAATCAAGGAATCCTAGTCGACGTTTCCCTCATTCGCTCTCAGCGATCCAGTCGCTAATCCATTTTTCCATCCTACCCTTGGGCGACCCCCCGTCTAGCGCCATCTAGATACTTCTTCGCATACAGTACCCTTGGTTGGACCCCTTGGGTTCAGTGGAAGCAACCCCCGCCATGAACCATCAAGTTCAGGGCCTAGTACTTGTCAACAATGAATGGGTTTCAAGACCACTCGACGTCTATCAGATCATGGCGCGGGCGCAACAAGATGACACCAATACGACAGATCCAGTCGTCAAACCGGCTGGGCATCCTCATGTGCCAGGACATGGCATTCTTTCTCGGACAGTGCTGCCTAGTCCCCTTTTCAAATTTGTTCTCCCCGCAAACATACGTCACAAGGATCTCAACGACGTCGTGCTGGTAGGTGAAGACTCAATACTGCTGCACGAAATCCAAGACTATGGTCGCCTTCGCCGTGTCTCAGTCAAATCAAACTTCAGTGGCCGAATCCTCGCGGCGCGCGTGTTTGGTGAACCGCGCGAGGTTTGTGTCAATCAGACAGTGGGCAGTCCGCTGCCCAAAAGGCAAACGCCACCGAGAGCCAAACATTCTCCTGCACACGCAGACGGACAAGTTCTTCCACCGGAAGTGATTGTCCTCACGCTCACATCGCGAACACTCATGTTCTTGTGGGCTCATCATAGCGCTACAGGCCGTACTATCTTCCAACGGAAGACCGTCAAACTCCCCGCGGGTTCTTCGCGTTTCGACCGCCTCGGAGAATATCTCGCTGTCGATCCAAAAGGCCGAGCTTTGGCTGTCGCGGCTTATGAAGAACGATTCATGCTCTACAAAACGAAGTCTATGAAGGTATGGCGCAACGAGTTGCGAGACGGCACCGACGCAATACCGATCGAGGACGAACGTGTGATTCCGATCGAGGGTAGGATAATGCACATGGAGTTCCTGTCCACCGCTGCAACAGAAGATGATTACCACGTGGTCCTCCTGTTTGTCGTTGCACATCAGGGCTTGACAAAGTTGACCTGCTTCGATTGGGATTGCCGATTCGATCTCTGCACAGCGACTGCTCGAACAGAACGAGTCTCCGCAGACCTAGGTATGCAGAATTGATCCTCTCACAGGCGACAAATTGACTAACGAACTTAGATGATCAAAATCCATCCTTGCTCATACCTTTGAAGCGAAGTCCTGACTGCTTACTCATTTTTGATACATATGTGTCCGTCTACAAAGACGTGCTCTCAGGCGTACCACAACGTACAGCGATACCGATTCCCGACCATATTCTGCTATCGCTGCGACCTGGGGACAGCGCATATCGGCCGCAATGGGTTCAATGGGACAGAGCACCTCGAAACCCCGACTTTCCAAAGGAGTCATTTTATATCGCGCGCGAAGATGGCCGAGTGATGTATGCGGAAATAGGTCCGGCTGGCGCTGTGGATATGGACGACGCTGGCGAGTGGCCATATCGTATAGATCAGGCCTTTGCGTGTGTCAATGTCGACAACTCCGAGTCCTCGCAATCGTACCCAGATGTGCTCATGGCAGGGGCAGCTGGAAACGATGGCTTGCTTTGCAAAGTTGGCGCCTGGCCTATGGAGTACTCGTACGCCACGCAATATCCTGCTATGAACCAGTTCACATACGTGGAATCGATGCCAAACTGGAGTCCGCTCACAAGTCTTTGTGTTAGCAAACTACCCGGCATTCGTCAACCCTATGAACGCGAACGCTCAGCGTTGTTCGTCTCGAACGGTGTCGCGCCTCATGGTCAGATATCTGAGCTTCGACATGGGCTACATGCTCTCATTGATGGCTGCTTTGGCGGTATGAAAGGTTGCACAGGCCTCTGGGTTTTGCACCACGGCAGTCAAACAGTCGATCTTGACGGCAAAAAAGCAAGACAGCATTTCGCGTACGTTGCGGTGACGCTACCACTCGAAACCCTTTTGCTTCGTCTGATCCGTACACAACCAGAAGGTTCTGGCGCATTCCCTGGTGCTTGGGACGACGGGGTGTGGGACGTCAATCAGTTGCCTGCCGAAGATGCCATGCTAGAGGATGGCATCGCGCGAGATCAGGAAACCCTGTCCGCCTCCATTCTCACAGACCGTTTCTCGATACAGATCACTCGTGACGATGCACAGATAGTGTCTCGGGGACCAACTTTGAGTCTGAAAGACAGACTGCATTTCACTAGGCCCATACTGCTTGCAGCAACCAGGGCTGGGTTCTCGTTCCTTGCGATTGCCCTCAAAGATCACGGCAGAACTTATCTTGACATAACTCCTATATTGGAGGATGGCACATTCCAGAAGACGAAGACAGCGTGTATGCGCCATGAGTTGAATACTGACCCAACATGTATCGAGCTTCTGGAGCTAAATGGACAGGCTCATGTGCTAGTTGGCACACTCGACTCGAAGGTCACCTTATTCGCAATTTCACAACAACATGCCGTATGCATCCTCCTCCAGTCTTCCCTCGATGCCAGCCAAGCCGGCAGCTCGCGGGTCCTGTGTGAGCGTGCTACCATACTGAGATCCGATGATAACCAAATCTTGGTTTGTGCTACCCGTGATGGCCTGCTTCTGAGTCGCTCAGTAAACAACATTGAGTCTGGCCCCTACGCTGCGCCAGCAAGTAATTTGGTAAAGCCAAGCGGCAATCAAATCGAGACAAAAGCAATAAGCTGGCACATTACAAAGATGGGCTCGACGTCAGCTACGCTGTACCCAAGCCTGGTGGATGAAGCAACTGCATTCGTCTCTTGCGCGTCGGATTTTTGTAGAATCCGTCTGTCTACGATCAACTCGCCTGTCTTGGACGTCGAGTCGATCTGGTTCGCCGACCGAGCTAGGCCTGCGTACTTGCAACATCCCGTCACAGCAGCTTATCAGTTGGGATATGATGAGACTGTGAGTACTGGGCTGGAAAGAAACCTGAACGGCTTTCTATTTGTCATATCGGGTGACCAAATGCTGCTCACAAATCTTGATACGGACGTACGACGCCGCGACAAGGTTTCGATCTCGCAGTATGAAGAGCAGGCAAAAGCCTTACCTCGCAAGTTGATCACCGGTGCAAAGGCTACAAATGCAGCGTACTTGACATTGCCGCGAAAGATGCTCGTAGCAACTACTGAAGCCAAAGAGGCGTCTGCTACGTTTGAGAGCTATCGCGCGATTCATTCGACACTCAGTCTCCTGAATCTACATGACGACAAGCCCTTGGAGGAGGCGGAAGTGAAGGACGAGATTGGCGCCGAACTGACTGACAGACTAGTGGTAGCACAGTATGCTCTTCATAATGCAGAACGAGTATACTCAATAGCGGACTGGGCTTACGAGGATATTCGTGGCAAGAAGTACAACTTGGTCATTGTGGGAACTGGCGTTACATCCGGCTCAGGCAAGGAGACGGGGAGGAGACTAATCTTCAATCTTGGCCAGCGTGGGTCGAGGCTCTCGCTGCAGAAAGAGTCCACGTATCCTAGCCCGGTCTACTGCGTTGCTATGTTCGACAGACGAGCCACAGTCAGTGCGGTCGGCAACCAACTGAACTTCGACGAATTTGATGCGGCCGTCGGCAGGCAAGTCTCTCATCTGATTATGCAGCTCACACACTGACATATGCAGGTGGTTCAATCGCGGTGTCAAAGAGCTCCCGTCTCCCGGCATACATGTCACTGTCTCAAGGACCAACGTTTACGTGTCCACGCTGCAGCATTCTCATCTGTGTTTCCAAGTCACTCGTGGACTTGATGACTCAAGAATTGAATTTAAGCAGCTGTTTACGGACAGTCGGGAGCGTTCCTGTACGCATCACCTCGCTGTTCGCAACAGTGATCTCGGGAATGATCCCGTATTCAAAGAAGAATCACTTGTGCTATTCACAGACAAGAAGACTGCCACAGTGAATGGTCTGTATAGCTCTGGCGAGTTCACAATGAAGAACGCCGCAACCTCTGTCTTTGAAGCATGCCTCCCGCGAACAGTAGTTCGACTTCAACGAGGGGATATTCGTCCGCCCTGGCGCAGACCCTCGCGATTTTCCACACCTAGCGACCGTAGTGAGGGAATCATGATGGATGACATTATCGGCGCATGTTCGGACGGCACCATATATGCGTTCTCAATACTGTCAGGGCCTGCCCGACAGCTTCTTCGCCTGCTGCAAAATCTCATTGATGTCAGGCAGGCTCGCGACCCCGCAAATCAATTCACAATTATCCGACACCGAAGCAGCGACATCTTCGACGTCCTCATGAACGGTACAGATGGAGCACAGGATTGTGCAATACGCGCTCGAGACGTTGATCCCAGGCTCAAAGAGCGAGGAGCGTCTGGAGCGAGAAACAGTCACATCGATGGAGATATGCTCTTGAGATTCTTCGAAGAAGACGGCGATCTAGTCAGCTTGTTGACTAGAGATGTGGAGCGGGATGTGCCCGCTCTATTTGAGGAGCTTGCAGCGAACCTGTTTCCGCAAGGCAGCTATCATGTGCGGGACGGATCCAAGGGGGCAACTGACATGGTGGATGCTGTCAGGAACTGGCTGGAGGAAGTGCTTGCGCCCCTGCTCTGATCTGTTAGGAGATGTAGAGGTTGCGACAGTCGTGGCCGAGGATAAGATATCTACATATCAGAAATACATAAGGAAAGCAGCCTCTAGATTTATCCTCCAGCTAGACCCATTGAAAAGATAAATGTAGGATCTAAAACTAAATTATCTATTGATAAACTTACATCAAGCCACGAATAGTAGAATAGCATGCTCCTTAGAGGTCTACGGATTGCTGCTAGAGGTTTGGTTAACAGCCTAGAAGCGTAGTACAAGGACAAAATGCATTTATAAAGTTCATCTCACAAGTAATGCTACTTGTCACAGAACCTACTCTATAAGGTTCTGATTCTTCCTTCTTGCTTACTATAGGTCTCGCTTGGCGCACTCAGAAAGCAGTCGAATGGCTAGTAGTCAAAGGTACCGATGACAGTTCACTTCCAACTACATCATGTTGAAACAGCGAAGTTCGTATCCCGACAAGAAGTGAATCCATCTTTGCGTGTAGATCATGGGATCGCAGATAAAGCTTGCATCCACATGTACTTTGGATGCTCGGATATGCGCGGTAACGAGAAACCAGCTCCGATCCCGAATTGTAATCAATCGTACGAGCGTGCTATCAGCCCGGAAGTGTATCTTCTAGTAAGTTGCTGCTTTGTGCCAGGGGTCTCGAAGTAATTTAGACGCCTTCTTTCTCTTTTCGGGCAACCAGTCTAACATAGACTTGATGAATTCTAAAAACAAGCGCTTTTGTTCGCCGTCAAGGGCGGTGATCGTGTCGCCGAGAGAGAGCGGTGGGATGACTGCTCCGCCAGCACCCTTCCATTGGCCTGATGCGACTTGGCTCGTTTGTGAAAGACTTTTTGGAGCAAAAAATTTACCTTCAATGTCAAAAACTCTTTGTGTGGTTTCACTTCGATCAATGTATCCGGGTGGGGGCAATCCGAGATATGCAACCATTTCGGCGACGTGATGGGTCGCTGAAGGCTGTCCAGTCTCGTCGACGGCATTGAACAAATGTCTATTCTCGAACAAATCCCATACCTACATGGATTAGTTGATACCGTAAGCGCAGGGGCTTAGGTACACTCACCATGGCTGCGATACTCCAAATGTCGACACCTGAGCCCCATTCCATATTAAACAATACCTCAGGAGTACGGTACAACTCAAGCTGAATGAGGCCTTTGTGATGTCTCCCTATGCGAGCCTCCCCGAAATCGCAAAGTACTGGCTCTCCCCAGAGCGCATCCCTTAGAGGGCCAAGTTTATGAGAGCTGTAGATCGTGCGCTCGTTGTTTACAATCTTCCTTGGCAGCATGTTCTGTAATTCGGCGTTCTCTATATTATGAAGGACGGTTTCATCAGCTACCGTCAACATTACGTTTGACGGGTTGATATCTGGTTTTCTCAGTCTAAGATTAAATATAGGTCTTCGCGATTTACCAGTATGTATGACTTCAGCCTCATCGTGCAAGAACGCGAGTGCACTCAGAACATTCGAGAGAGTCCACCTCAGAATAGGCTCATTTAATCGGTGTGAGCTATTCATGTATTAAAGATCCCGAATGGTCATGTGCATCGGTGGATAATCCAGGCATAGGTGTTGGCCAGCAGGGTCGGTAATTTCAAATGTTCCCAGTAGACCGCGGACGAAAGATTGGCCATGATGATTCGACTTGAGTGAACTGACTCGCTCATAGAACTGCAGTTCCCGGTGAACGCGAGCAGACTGCCGGCTGCCACGAGTGCAGACCTTGATAGCAACGAACGTTTGATCTCTTTTCCCCTACGTTAGTGGATCCTCGTAAAAGGCAGAGATTAGCGAACGTGCCTGATATGCCAACAAAGCCAGAGCGTAGAATGCGCACCATACCCAAGCTTTCCTAAGACTTTGAGCTAGAGTTGAGTACTTCGCCGATGGCAACAGGATAGAAGTCATCCGGAGAGTACCAATTCAGACTCTCCTCTTCAAGAGGTACAGTAGGATCTACTTTTGAAGTATGAAAAGACACGCTTCCGCGTCTGTAATACTGTGGAGCTGCTCTGCACCAATCTCGACGGAGACGGAGCATCTTCCCAATAAGGCGAAATGGTGGCCCGGCGTTGGTGCTGTATACATTTGCGGCGTAATGCGTTCCGCTTCTCCGTGCCGTAGTTGCGTCAATCCGCATGCTTGTGGTACTTAGGTTCTGTACCATACCCTAATTTAATCCATATAGCTATCTGCGGCATATCTTGGCCTATATATAAATGAAGGAAAATTCAGGGAAGCTATGACAGAGGTAGGAGCTAAAGTCAGACGCCTAGTGTTGCATTCACTTATACCTGATTACCCATCTCATAGTCTTTTATTATACAATAATGATAGCAGCATAACGTGAGTTACAAGCGAGTGACGCACACAAGCGAGTGACGCACCCTAACAAACCATTGGGCCCTCCTACCTTTAAACCTTAATGGATCAACCACCCGACCTTAAATCGCTCTCAAAAGAAGACAGAATCAAGCTTGCACTTCAAGCAATTAAGAAACCTTAAGAACTAAGTGTGCGACGCGCTGCTATAGTCTACAAGGTCTCTGAGGCCACTCTCCGCCGCCGACGCGTTGGGAAGCAGTCAACACGCGATACCCACCCCAAATCATCAAACCTTTAAAAGACAGAAGAGAGATCGCTTGCGCACTATATTAAGAAGCTAGACGCGCAAGGGTTTGCCCCAACGCTCCGTTGCGTAGAAGATATGGCCAATCAACTGCGTGCTGCACGTGGTGCAGAGCCTGTTGGCGTCCATTGGGCTTCAAACTTTGTCAAACGCGAACCTGGACTCAAGTCGCGGATGACTCGACAGCGCGATCGCCAGAGAGTCTTGTGCAGCAACCCAGAGGTTATTGGGCCCTGGTTTGACCTTGTACGCAATGTTAAAGCCAAGTACAGCATCCTAGACAAAGATACCTACAACTTTGACGAGACTGGCTTCACTATGGGCGTCGGAAACCGCGTTAAAGTAGTCACTGCTTCAGAGAGACGCACTAAGCCTATTGGGGTCCAGCAAGGAGACCGTGAGTGGGTGACGCTGATCGCTGCGATCAACGCGATGGGCTGGGCAATCGCGCCCTATCTCATCTTTAAAGCAAAGAACCACGACGCGTCTTAGTACCCTGATTTAAAGCCCCAATGGCGCATTAGGGTTAGCAGCAACGGCTGGACTACGAACAATATCGGTGTAGCCTGGTTAAAGCACTTTATTGAGCAGATAAAGGGGCGGAGGGTAGGTAGCCATGTGCTGCTTATAATCGACGGCCATGAGAGCCACAACTCGCTTGCCTTCTAGGATCTCTGCGAGGAGAACAAGATAATTACCCTCTGTATGCCTCCACACTCATCGCACATCCTGCAGCCGCTTGATGTGGGCTGCTTTGCCCCCTTAAAGCGGGCGTATGGCAAAGAGATCAGAGCCTTGGCAGTAGACCATGTTGGCCGAATTAACAAGAAGGCCTTTATTGCAACCTTTGCAAAGGTTTTTGAGGAGGCGTTCTCACAGGCAAATATTAGATCAAGCTTCAGGGCAACTGGCTTAGTACCTAATGACCCATTGGTGGTGCTATTAAAGCTTGATGTCAAGCATCGCACACCAACACCGCCTCTACCAGGGGCGACCCAATGGAACCCTAAGACACCCACCAACGCCGCTGAGATAGAGGCTCAATCAACTTTGCTTCGCGATCGGATCCAAAGGCACCAAGGATCGTCACCTTCTCCTATGGTTGATATGATGGACCAGCTGCAAAAAGGCACTGCAATGATACTGCATTCACAGACGTTACTAGCAGCCCGAGCGCTGCAGCTTGAAGCGTCAAATAAGGCTGCTTCTGAACGCAAATCGCGCAAAAGAAAGCGAATTCAGAAGGGTGGAGACCTCTCAAAGAAACAGGCAGAGGATTTAATAGCCCAATGTGACGTTAGGGCGCAGGTAGAGGGGGAAACGCGTGAGGGTAGGGCCCGAGCAGGTGCAAGCAAGCAGGGCAAAAGGCACTGCAAGCGCTGCGGCGAGACAGGGCACAACTCGCGCACGTGTGAGAAAGATGCAGTAGACGTTAGCGATCAAGAATATCTACTGTATATTATAGTACAACGTTGTGGTGTTAAGCAATTGCGCATAGAAGGCCTAATAGTTTGTTAGGGTGCGTCACTCGCTTGTGTGCGTCACTCGCTTGTAACTCACGTTACTACAATCCGTGGTGTGGAGTGTCTGGGAGGCGGAAAGCATTAACCCACTCAAACACGCTGTTAATCTGTTTCATCCACTCACGAACCACAGCTACTGCAACATGAGATCCGCGGGTATTCGTCAAATCAATGGCCACGTTGTGCGCAGCCGCCAGGTGGTCTGACAGTTCCTCCAAAAGTTGGTCTTGATGACGCTCCGCCTGGACGATCGGCTGCTGCGGGAACGCATTGTATGGAACCCCAAAACCACCATTAGGAAACCCTGGGAACATGTCGACAAGTAGGTTATTATGTGGTGGTTCTTGGTCAGTACAGATATGGTGGGAATGTAGAACAGTAGATGGGAAGGGACTTATACTGCAGCCGAATGGCGACACAAAGACATGCTGCCTTCAGCCCAAACGGCACATACTATGCGACAACCTGCGCTACGTATCCTAATGCAACAATCTACGGTTTGAAGTATGTGCGTATGAACGTATATGCACGTTTGTCTACGAGTGCCAGATCAAACGTCACTGACAACGCAATGGACAAGGTTGGCGTAAATGCAGGAGTCCTTCTAGTGAACTATTCAAGGGCACCGAGCTGTATCCGAAGAATGCAAACACTTACTCAAATTCTGTATCGCATTTATGTAGGCAAAACGGTGGATCTGATTCTTGAAGCAGCTTCGTTCGTCCATGGGAACAAGCAGTCGAGTGTCGACAGCGACTTTGACGTAAAGAAGCCATGGTTCCGTATGGGCTCATGTATAGCAGAGCTAGAGAGATCTCGCAAGTATCCCAAGGAATAGATCCTAAGCGCAAAGTTGCAGAGATGGTACATGGACTGACAAGCAAGTACTGAATGCAAAAGCGATTCTGGCAGAGCGGCGCAACTGGCGGTGAGCTTGGAAATATGGCATATACAAGACATAAGAAGTGCATGGGCTGGATTGAAATACACTTTGTAACAAGTCTGAGTGTTCTAAGACATTGTACTCTCGTTGCATTTGTGTGGCCATGCCCGAAAGTACATGTGTCCTATCGACTCGTGTTTCTACTCAACTACAGTTCCCCATCCCCTGACTCTGCGAGCTTTTACAAGGCATGACTGCTTTATGACAACTCAAGGTCCGCCGTTCGGGTATTTGATAGCACGCACCTCATTCATAAGACGTTGAATCTGCCGCTCCCAGTCTCTAGCTGCGTCTGCAGCTACTACACGGCTCTCTGGAGAGTCTTTCAATGCAACGACCATGTCGTGGGCACCATGCAGGTGAGTCAACAATTGCTCCAGAAGCACGTAGTGATCAACAACCCTGCGGAGAGGACCTACAGGGTTGCCGTGTGAATCCCAGTCTTGCTGGTAGTCGCCAAAAGGGAGATGAAATGGATACATTTTGTGAAATGTATTTCTTGGTAGGAGTTGGTGTTGGTAAAGATGATGATGGACCGATCCTGATGTGGAGGGGATTGAGGCTTTTATACTGCAACAGAGAGACAACAGTGGTGCACTTTCGAGCCAGACAGGGTGTCTAAGGCGTCATCAGTCTCGTTTCGTAGGAACAGGCTTGCTACCCTGCTGTCAGGGTAGAATGTGCGTTATCGTTGTGGTATATTGAGGCGTGTGATGTCGCTATCGCACGTATGCTTGACTCATCGACCATGCTATCTTGGACATCGAAGTGTTGCTGGATGACTACCTATGAACAGGACATGACGCTGCACATCTGATTTACGCGTTGCTAACGGTGCATTTGAACAGACCACAGATTGATATGATTATCGGTCATAGACCGCACGTTACATCGGGCGATACTGATGGGCCAAGTTCGACAGACTATTGTGAGAGCTGCTAGATTTGCATGCGGACGAAGAGCGTGTAGATGTCTAGTCATCACATCTGAAGAGCTATAGTGGCTATCGAGAGGAAGCTTCTGCTCAGGCAACTCCAAACCCGGCAATGGCCGGCTGACAATCATGTCAGCGATACAGGAGATAGATCTTCACGCCTTGCTCTGTGTTCATCTTCTATGGAAATTTGCACTTCGCAAACAGTGGTTGAGGCGGCGTTGAGAGGATAGCGATGTGCCTTGTCATTTCTCCGATTGTAGCCTTACGTGAAGATGATACCACCATCGATGACGATAGTCTGTCCCGTCATATAATCGCTGTCCTTGCTCGACAGAAAACTCACCGTGCTCGACACATCCTCCGGTACACTTGTCCTACCCAGCGCAATCAGCTCGTTTGTATACTTCTTGATCGTGTCGCCCTTCTTCGCTCCGGTCTTTTCACCGAGCTTCTCGTCTATGAGGTCCCACATTGCTGTGCCGACGATACCTGGCGCGTAGGCGTTGACTGTGATCTTGTGCTCGGCCATCTCCATAGCGAAGGCTTGCGTCATGCCCCGCACTGCCCATTTTGAGGCGCTGTAGTGAGACAGCAGAGCAAAAGGTTTGAATGCTACAATGGATGCTGCGCCGAGAAGCTTGCCGCCGGAGCCTTGGGAGATCATTTGTTCTGCTGCAGCTTTGTAGCAGTTGAACACGCCATAGACTACTGGTGGTCAGCAGAGGCGAAGGTTGGCGAAACGTCGTCAAGACTTGCCATTGACTTCAAACATCCTCTGGAAGTCCCGCTCAGTCAATTCCAGCAGTCCTTTTACCTGCGCAATACCAGCATTCGCTACCATTGTGTTCAACGGGCCCAGCTCAGACACAGACGCCTTCACCAGCTCTTGCACTTCTTGCAGATTCGACACATCTGCTGTGTGTGCATAGGCTTTACGGCCAAGACCTTGGATCTCCTCGACTACCTTGTCACAGCCGGGCTTATTCGCTGCGATGTCGTTGATGCATACGTCGTAACCATCGTTTGCCAATCGCAGGGCAATGGCTTTGCCGCTGATCGTTGTCAGTCTGGTTGCTTGGCTTTGTTTGCCCACACCATTATCTCACATCCCACGCGATGATCCCGTCACAATCGCTGTCCTCTTTCCTCCCGCCGTTGGCAAGGCGTAGGCGCGTGTCCAGCGTGGAGCTTGGATTGCTACACGAGGTAATGCAGCAAGCTTGGCCGACGCTTGCCAGACTGTGCGTGCTGGCAGATGGAAAGACATCAGGAGCGAGAAAGATAAGTATTTGTGCAACTAGATGAATTGAAGCTGGGGACAGGATGGGGACGACAGCCAGAATGAGAGCTCAATAGTAGAGGCAGCTCCAAGCGCATTTGAACCCAGAGAAATATCCCAGAGCTAGAAATAGCTCTAGATCGGATAGGCGGAGGGTGCGCGTACCCCTCTCGCAGCTTCGAATCGGCAGCACTACATGAAGCTCAAGCGGCTTGTCGGGGTAAGGTAACCCGGGAAGGTGACGTTCATCGACATTGGGTCTGCGGTTCAGCCTGACACGCCCGCGTCGAATCCTGCAGTAGGGTGGCACCATTCCGCAAAGCCGTAGCCAAACGTTCACACGATACCTGATTCAGGCCGGATGAAGCTGGTGGCGGGCGCAAGAAGCGTGTCGGCTGTGGTGGAGATGAGGGTTGCGGGCAAAGCGGAGATGCCACGCGCCTTCCCCCTTTGGATCTAGACCCTTCGCTGCCCGTTCGCGTACCCTGGGGGGGGGGGTTTGAGGCGCGTCAACAACAACCACACGTCACCAGCGCATGCAGCGAACAAGTACGCAAAGATGTCTCGCCAAAGCATGGTCCCGAATCGCAATCTGTCGCTCACTGAGGAATTGGAGAAGCTAGAGCAGTCCATCACACTGACACTCCAGGGTAAACAAACCCTGAGACACCCCACCAACACAACTAACAACAACAGAAATCGACCACAACTTCAGCCGCGCGCATCGCATTGTCACCACAGGAATCCTGCCCATTGTTGAACAGTATGGGAAGCACTCCGAGGCAGTTTGGGAGGGTTCGAAGGTAGGCGCCCATCCGTCATTGCCCAGCACGCTGTTGATTCCCCCAAGTTCTGGAAACAGTTCTTCGAAGCCAGCGCCAATGTGTCGCTCTCCGGTTATGAAGCCCCACAAGACGATTCGATAGCGCAGGACGACACACAACAGGAGGAGACATACGAGGAGGACGAGACTGTGACCGCCGATGTAGACAGGCAGGGAGCGACAACACCCCAGCGTCCGGCTTCGTCTCATGGCGAAATGGACGACACAATGACAATGGACTCACCTACAATGGGTCACAGCACGCCTGGCATGCCGCAATCGCTCAGGAAGGGTGCCCACGGCGACGGCGAGGAACTTGACGCTGATGAGGAGGTACCGCAGTTCGCCGGACTCTCTTCGCCGTACGAGGCATTGCGCCAGGAGCTCGGAGGTGGACCTTCAGGAACAAGAACACCCAAGTTCGATCCAGTCACACCCGGAAAACCGCAAGCTCTGCCAGAGATGATGGGATTCGACTCCTCGCCGTTCGTGCAGCCCACAACCTCGAAAAAGCCGCACTTTAACCAGGACCCACTCATGCACCGTGTTCTAGACAAGACATTTCGCGTGCAGGCCACCCCGCTCATCAGCCCCAGGAAGTACAAACCTACGGGCGCCTTCAC
Organism: Didymella arachidicola; assembly: GCA_016630955.3. Classification (NCBI taxonomy): domain Eukaryota; kingdom Fungi; phylum Ascomycota; class Dothideomycetes; order Pleosporales; family Didymellaceae; genus Didymella; species Didymella arachidicola. The sequence continues at coordinate 343,029 of CM050000.1, read as the reverse complement.
GCCGAGTACAGCGCATCGCACAGCAGCCACGCCTCGTGGAGCGGCGTCCAACACCAGACTACCCAAGTGGGACGACTCGTCGCCCCCGTCTTCGCCAGCACCCCAATTGCGTGCTGACATTTTCTCGCCAATGAAGACACCGCGCACGCCTGGGGTGAGCGTACAGACACCCGCAAAGGGCAAGACGCCCATGAGCACGGGCAGGGATCAAGACTTTGTCGATTACAGCGACGACGATGACCTCGACTTTAGTCCACCAAAGACGATCCAATTTCACATTCCACAGACGAAGTTGCTGCAGACACCTGGTATGCATTACACAACCATAATTCGAAAGCAGCTAACATGTGCATAGCTCGAGAGGCGAGTAGGCGCATCGTTGACGACCTACTCATGACAGCTGGAGGAGATCTGACAGATACGACCAGTGGAATGGAAGACGACAGCCCGAGCGTAGTCAGACGGCAGATCGATCTGGATGATAGCTTTTGAGCTCGGAGGCGTTGTTGCTGCTGTTGTTAGACCATGATACCCACAATGCAGGACTTTTTTGCTACTATGACGCTCCACAGTGCAGTGTTAGCCTTTGACTCACGGGGAGGTAGTCGCGTCTATCGTGTCACGTATAGCTTTGGAGGCTTTTGGTGATCTGGGCTCGCTTGCATGTGACAACCCGCAACTCGACAACGGCGGTCACGCTAGCATCTGATGCACAAGTGGCCGGGGTCTCGCGACAGCTCCATCGTCATTCCCCGGTACGTCGAGATGCGCCAGGGCCTCTGCCAAAGCGCCAGTCGTCCTTCTTTGCACAATCACACGCATTCGTTTGCACACAATGCCAAAGGACAAACGCCCGCCGACGTCTGGATACGCTCGAATAGCGCAGGCGGAGGAGGACGAGGACTCGGACGCTGGCTCTGAGGACGGCTTCCACCAAGGATCCCTCTCCAACGCACAATATGCTCCCATCCAGCCCTCTCGCAGCTCGCGCATGCGCATGCCGGGCGACTCAGCTCCCGGCTCACCGAACGCCCATCGAACGTCGACCTCGCGACGACACCGATCCAACTCGGGCGTCGACATCAAAGCCATCAACGCGCGATTTGAGCGCTGGGCCGACGAGATTGCGCAGAAGTTCAAGTTCAGGAAGCAAAAGGAAGGCCCGGACGACGACCAGCTTGAGATCCACCACTCCGTCTTCCAGGCGCCAGACGGCGTGCGGCCAGCAACAGCAGAGTCCCTGCAGTTTGACTACGACTCAGCTGACGCGCCGGATCGCATGACCAAGCTTCAATTCGACGACATAGTGGAGAGCGTGAGGACGGCTATCGAGCTAGGCGTGCACCCCAAGCTCATCACACAGGGCAGCTCGGGTAGCTACTTTGCGCGCAACGCCCGGGGCAAGGTTGTGGGCGTCTTCAAGCCAAAAGACGAGGAGCCGTACGCGTCACGGAACCCCAAATGGACAAAATGGATACATCGCAACCTGTTCCCTTTCTTCTTCGGCCGCGCCTGCCTCATCCCCAACTTGAGCTACATCTCCGAAGCTGCCGCATATGTCCTCGACACCCAATTACGGACGCACATTGTACCGTACACCGACATCGTCGATCTGTCCTCGAAGTCCTTCTACTATGACTTCTGGGAGCGACGCGCACACTACAGGAAGGGCAAGCCGTTCCCAGAGAAGCCGGGCAGCTTTCAGGTTTTCCTGAAGGGTTTCAAGGATGCCAACATCTTCCTGAAGGAGAACCCATGGCCAGACCAGCACACCTCGAATTTGCACGCGGCGTCTCGTAAGAAGAAAAGGCGATGGGCTGAGGATTGTAGGCCCAGTGGTCCCCTGTCCGACAACGAAGACGACGAGGACCGCCCAGGCACACCAGACCCTCAACGGCGGCGGGGCTTCTGGACGCCCGCGCTGCAGCAATCGTTTAGGGAGCAGCTGGAAAAACTTGTCATCCTCGACTACATCATGCGCAACACTGACAGAGGGCTGGACAACTGGATGATCAAGATCGACCAAAAAACTCAGGAAGCTACCATCGTCGCCGAGCCGCCAAAGCTGAACGATGAAGAGGGTGGCGAGGACGGTGAGGATACGCCGAGCCAGTACACGTGGCAGTCCATGTCAGAGCTTGATCCATACGGACGCAGAGAGCCTATGCGGGCGTCGAGCCGGTCCAATACCCCAATGCAAAGCGGACCTGTGCCCGAAATTACGCTAGGTGCTATCGACAACAGCTTGTCGTGGCCATGGAAGCATCCTGATGCTGTAAGCCTGTCCTTTCAAAATTGACCAGATAGATGCTAACACTGCGATAGTGGCGTAGCTATCCTTTTGGTTGGCTCTTCCTGCCCGTCTCCCTTATCGGTCAGCCCTTCTCCGAAGCCACACGCAAGCACTTCCTACCATTGCTCACGTCGAAACAATGGTGGAGCGACACACAAGCGGCGCTCAGGAAATGCTTCTCACAGGACGCAGACTTCAAAGAGCGTATGTATGCAAAGCAGATTGCAGTCATGAAGGGACAGGCATGGAACGTTGTCGAAACACTGAAGACGCCTGATCATGGCCCGCTAGAGCTCACACGTCGAGCCCGCGTCTGCGTCTGGGACGACATCGTGGAGATCCCCATCGCCGTTCCCTTACGCGCTCCTTCGGCGGAAATGCGACGCAAGCAGCAACCCGCTCGGCAGACACGATTCAACGAAGAGCATGAGGAAATGGACATCACAGCTTTGCAAACACCCCCACAAAAGCCCCAATCAGACCTCCTCATGAACTCGCCACCACTCGACTCAGCACACGAGAACCGCTTCAATTTGACCCGGGACTCGTCATCTTTCGATGCCCGCCGCGGGGCCAACGGCAACGGCCCCATGTCTCCTGCCACTGTGAACGACGTGCCCTGGCCGAGCAGGATACCAGACTCGAATGGCAGACCCACGCATCGATCGCGCATGAGTTATGACATGCCACGCCGTGACAGCAGTAGAAAACAACGCCGCTTTTCGCTCAATTTGCACCGAGACGACTATGATGAAGACGAGGGGGATCTGGGATATGCAGCCAACGAAGACATGGAGGGCAACCGCAAGAAGGTCATCGTCGAGCGACTCGAGATGGTCAAGGGCAAAAACCCGGTTTTCACGTGGTGTTGACGACCCGATCTTTGTAATGTTGATACCACATGTGATCATGAAGGATACCGCTTATGGTCACCAAGGAAGGGAGGCATTTTGCATAGCGGGCGTTTGGGCGTTCTGCGTGGGGCACGGTTGGATGCAACCTTGTAGCAACATCAGTCATTGTTGCGGTAATACATACTCTCCAGCGGTGTGCAGCTGTCGCATCTGAAGAAATTTTAAATTAAGCCGATGCGTGCATCAGAAAAGCAAATTTAGACATACACGCACACCGAATCGGATGCTGTGCTTCAAGAGTAGGTGGACGCCCAAGTCGTGGTGGTTGCAGAGCCTTAGGCACCCGCGAAATCGTCCTAGTGACGCAATCATCTTTGCACAAATGCAGGAGCGAGATGTTGATGCGGTCTCGCAGCACGGTGTGTCCGCAGCAGGATGGGAAAGCCCTCACGAAGTACACTACATACACCTAGGTACCGAGTTCAAACTTCAAACACCATCCACATCACGTGATTTAGCGCGGGGTTGTGGCTGATGCCTCCCATCCATCTCCAACAGAATATGAAAGAGCGTAGTGACCTCATCTTTGCTTGCGACGAGCGCGTCGATCTTCCCAGCATGCATCTCCGGTAACGCACATCATAGCATTTCGGTTTGAGAGCGCGACATGAGCCCCAGGGGCACGCGATCGGATCTCCTGCTTTCACTCGCTCGGCCCCCAGATCTGAGTGGCGCGTGACCTTGTACCTCAACCGCGTCGAATCCAGGGCGCGCCACAATTGAATCCGCTGGCTTCAGAACCACTTGCCCTCCTCATCACACACTCTCAACCTAAGTTTCGCTATCGAATAAGGAAATACTTTGCAGCGGCGACCACACAACTTCCTGGCATCTGCATGCTAGATGCGCTGTGCCAGCGAGCATCGAAGCATCGCAGAAAGAGCTGGGACCTTGGTGCTCGACCGCCTGGAGCCTGTGGGCGCTCTCTCACTTGTATCAACACCTCTGTTTGCATCTAGACACTATGAATCCCGCTCTCTTACTTGACCCCCGTGGGGCGCGCAAGAAAGGTAACTTTCGTTTCATTTCATATCATCTCCCAACGTTCTACACCTCACCACTTCACCGTCGATTTCCAACCTCCGTCAAGAACAATGGTTGACGCTATCGACTTTGATATGGGCGATGACTCGCTGTATGGCGTCCATTCACCATCATCTTCACTCGCCGTTCAGCAGTGGATTGACGAATCACATGACCTCATCCAAGATTTCGATCAAGCGACATCTTACAGCTTGTTGCCTGACTCTACCCACCTACCCAATAGTGTGCTGACACAACCCTCTCCAGCACATCAGGACGCCCAGCAGAATCAAACGCCGCCTGCTACGCCTCGATTCGACTCCGCTGCGTTGCTTAACCCCAAGTCCGCGGCCAAGCGGCCAGCCTCCACTTCAGAAGGAAGCGAGAGCAGCCGCGCAGAACCCACCAGTGCAGGCCAAGTGTCACTCGTTGAGCGGTTGCACAACGTTCAAGAACGCGCTGCGTCTCCCGCGAAGCGCGTCAAGACTGCCGAGGAACAACAGCGGAAGAAGAAGCCCTCGAACGGTGCTTCTTTCGGTGGTGGTAGCGCTCTCGACCTCAACCAGAACGGTGGCGCACCTCTACCTCCGCCGGCACAAGTCGATCTCACGATGAGTAAGTCCCCATGACCGCTCGCACTGGAGCAGTGCTAATCTTACCAGGCGACGATGACGACGACGAGGTCAAAGTAGTTCAAGACAACATGTCGCAGATGATATGTATCGGCAAGCTTGAGCAGACATACATTTCAATGCACACAGTGCCCTTTCCTGATCCAAAAAAGTACGTGGGGAACAGTGGCGCCCTTGGCAGGATCAAAGTAGGCTTCCGCAGAGCTGGTCAACGGGCAGACGTCGTGATCATTGTCACAGATGCCGTAGGAAAAGAGTTTGGCAGAGTCGACGGCAAGACAGCGCAAGCTTTAGTTCCTCTCATTGACAGCGCCAAAGCAAATGGCCTGAAATGGACTGCTTGGACAGACCCACGGAAGCGCCATTCACAAGAACCCACGACACCCGGATCTCAGCATCATTCGCTCATCTCAATGACGTTGCAGCTATATTGCCCTCGCAGGACTGCTCACGGCATCGGCAAGTTCCTCAAGAGCAGAAACGCGAGGCTGACCCGACCATTGTGGGAACTCGAGAAATTCGACTACTTCAACCCACAAACTCAAGAAACTATGACTAGGAACCAGATGGCGCACCCCAACTTGGACGTCAATTCTGGCATGCGTGCAGGGCATGCGTCAGCAATACCAATGGTCAACTACGCCATTCGCACAGCCGACGAGATCCGAGACGATGTGCAGAACGTCTTTGACACCGTGATTGGAACCTCAGAGGAGGTACCGATGCGCAATCCATCTTCACACATCAAGACTGAGCTCTATCCGCATCAGAAGCAAGCTCTGTACTTCATGTGGAATCGAGAGCAGGAGCATACTGGAGAGGCAGCAGAGAAGTCTGATCCGCTATGGAAGCCTCGCTACCGCGACAACGGCTGTAGAAAGTTCGTTCATGTCATCACTGGAGAAGAGGTGGAAGAGAAGCCCAGGTCTTGCCGCGGCGGCATCCTTGCAGACGAAATGGGCTTGGGTAAGACATTGAGTGTTCTTTCGCTCGTCTCGGACGATACTTCCATCAGGGATTCTCGGGAATTTGCGATGAAGAAACCTCCACGGGTTCAGGACGAGAAGAATACTGCAGTCATCCAGCCTACTATGAATAGCCGCGCCACCCTTCTCGTATGCCCGCTCAGTACCATGACAAACTGGAGAGAACAGATCAAAGACCATTTTCCCGCTGGCAGCGCCCTCAAATGGACTCGCTACCACGGTAGTGAGCGCTTCGACATGGAAGCAAAGGACTTGGCAGACTACGACATTGTCGTCACTACCTATCACATCATTGCAAAGGATATGAATGATAGACGGCGGGCACTGCCATGGATCAACTGGTTCCGCATCGTGCTCGATGAGGCGCATACCATCCGAAATCAGACGCAGCAATCAAGGGCGACCATTGCTGTTCCGGGGCAGCGTCGATGGGCTGTTACTGGAACACCTGTTCAGAATCGTCTGGAGGTAAGTCTCGCCCAACATTTGTTGACGTCTCCAACTAACGCACACCACAGGACCTTGGTTCACTATTCAGCTTTATCAAACTGAGGCCCTTCGACACCGCGTACGGCTTCAACGCTTACATCATCAGCCCATTCAAGGCAGCCGATCCAGAGGTGGTGCCCAAACTCCAGCTGATAGTGAGCGCTGTAACCATTCGTCGAACCAAGGACATCATCAAGAACGAAGTACCGAAGCGCACAGACACCATTGTAAGGCTGAAGTTCTCCAAAGCAGAGCAACAACTCCACGACTGGTTCGAGAAGGATACTCAACGCAAGGTCAATGCTGTTACGTCAGGCGAGAAAATGGGCGGTCACTCGTACGCGCGCATCCTGACGGCTATTCTCAACCTGCGATTGATTTGTGCTCACGGTCGCGACCTCCTTAGTGAAGAGGCGCTGAAAACTACCGATGGGATGTCAGAGGATCAACCAATGGAGATCAACGACGAGGAAGAAGAGGCGTCATCGCTCAGTGGTCAACAAGCTTACGATATGCTCGATATGCTCGGTCAAACGAGCGCAGACACTTGCGCCTATTGCCATAAGTCTGTCATGGAAGATGTCGACACAGATGACGAAGACGAAGACGGTGAGCCGCCCAACTTGATCGGCTATATGACCTCTTGTTATCATGTTGTCTGCCCGAAACACAAGAGGAAGCTCTCGGCAGACTTCGCGAAGAATGGCGTCAGCGAGAATGGTAAAATCACATGCCACTTTTGCGAAGACAGAGTCAGACCTGCCTTGTTCGAACTCAAGCGCGATGAGTATCAGCAATTCTGCGACCAGCGCGAAAAGATGCGTAAGGATCCGAAGTTATCGAAGAAGATCAACAGCTACACTGGACCCCATACAAAGACTCAGGCTCTCCTCAACGACCTGAAGGATTTCTACGAGTGGAGCTTGGCAAACCCCGAGGAGCGACCAATCAAGAGGTATGTGCCGAGCTCTGATCCTCGTCTCTCTATACCATACTGACCATGTTTCCAGTGTCGTGTTCTCCAGCTGGACAACGCACCTCGACCTGATTGAAATCGCGCTCAAGAACAACAACCACACCTACGTTCGCCTCGACGGCCGCATGACACGCGAAGCCCGCGACAAATCCATGAACACCTTCCGCTCCGACCCATCGATCCGCGTCATGCTCGTCTCTATCGGCGCCGGTGGCCTCGGGCTCAACCTGACCACCGCCAACAAGGTCTTCATGATGGAGCCGCAGTTCAACCCAGCTGCTGAAGCGCAGGCTGTTGATCGAGTACACAGGCTCGGCCAGGATAGAGAGGTCACTATCAAGCGGTTCATCATGGACAAAAGCTTCGAGGAGAAGATGCTTTTGCTGCAGGATAAGAAGAAGGCGCTTGCCGACCTCACCATGACGAGGAAGAGGAACAAGAACGAAGACAGTAAGCGGAGGTTGGAGGAGCTGAGGAGCTTGTTCAGGTGAGTGTATTTGGGCGAGTCAGAGAGCGGTGGAGAAAAGCTCTCGTCACGGGGATGATTTGATCTACATGAGCATCTCGGGAAATCTTAGAGAGGGACACATTGAGTTCGGAGCGGATCAGCCGGCTTTGCCTCCTTTGACGCTCGGTCACTGGTCCCGCGGCGCATCTGGGATCTGTGCATTTGGCGCTGGTATTCGAAGACTTTGACCCTTTTCAGGAGAGTCGACTTCCTCACGCCTACTGCGAAGCTGAGACTTTGGTAACCTTAAAACAATATGCCTATCTAAACTCAAATTTCCTCTACTACAATTCCCACGATTTTCATATGCCATGACGTTTGGGACAACCAAAGAACAATCGAATGAGCCCCTCTTAGATGTCAATAGGTTGTAGAGAGGGTAACGACGGAGAAGTACAAGTCGGAGTCCGAGCTATGGTCATGAGACAGAAGGTCTTGCTAGCTCACGGTGATTGAGCCTTCGCGTTTGTTCATGTGCGCTGTCACCAACACGGTCAGTAACCAACAAGTCACTGATAGCAAACGAGCGTCTCCCGTTTTCTGGCAATGATCAGCGTCGGTACATTCTCACCTGCTAGTGAGGCCGTGTCAGAATACCGGCTTGTCCGATTATCGTCGTCCTTGTGTCAAACTGCAAAGCAACAGAAGCTGCACTAAGTCATTACCATCGAGAGTTCTACAGTCAGTATGCCAACTGATAGCAAAGGCGATGCAACGTGATTTTGTGGCACTAAGCATCGAACGGATTGGTGCTTATCATCTAAGCGCTCCTCCAGATTGGCACAAAAGGACTCGAGGACCGGTACGTTGTCACCCTTCCTATTTCTTGGTGCTCTTCCATGCTTAATCGAGGATTCAGTCCTTGGTCAATGTATCTGGCCCTCGCTAATCGACTATAGCTTATGCCCAGATTGCCCTCCAGCAGCGGCAGCGGCACCGGTGACCGTCCTACGTTACATCATTCGGCAGTTCCGCAACACACAGCGCACCCGGTGGGACATGTGCACCTCGTCCAACATCCACAACCTGTCAGATGTCAGCTCGAGTAGGACCCCGATGTGATCTGCCAAATATTCTTCAAACCCGGTCTCCGCCTCGACTCTAAGCGGTACGTCGGTGGTCCCAGATCTCGTTCCGATTACTGCACGACATCCTTCGCAAAGCTTGCAGCATCAGGCGCGACTGATGCACGACACTGCCGGTTATCAAGCGATACATGCGCCACAAAGTGTGGCGCCGGGCTAACGGAGACAGCATGGGGTGGCTGCGGGTAAACCGCCGTCAGAACCGCTAGATGCGCTTGGGCAGCTTCGTGTGGTGCTGACATCTGGCTTATAGACGACTTTGTGCGAGTACAGCTCCAGATAGCTATCGGAGTAGAGATCAACCGCCGGGAATGAGTCGTCAAGCGATCCAAAGCGAAACATACGCGGTAATGAGCTTGGCATTGAGCGCCACAGAATCGGAGGAGGCTGAACGTGCTTGAACATGTTGTCTTCAATGGAGAAAGTCCGCGTTTCGAGGCGACGAGGTGCTAATCAATGTAACATGTGAGTGAGCCCTTGAAATTGCCGTCTCAGCGATCGTTATGCTGAGCAGTGGACAAGTAATGAAGTGTAAATATGTATTTGCTAATCATCATAGCTCATAGAACGATGAGCATGCAAATTGCTTGTTCGTGCCGTAGACTCGTCCTACCACCAAAACTATCGATCCCAAACACGCTCATCTAAGTCGTGTAGAAGAAGTCAGGACGGTTGTCGCCCATGATATCGATCTCCTCCTGGGTCTTGTTGTGCATCCAGTGGTCGCGCTTGCCCTCCTTACGAAGCCTGTTCTCACGCTTGAGCATGAAGTGCATGAAGACGGTTCCGCCGAAGAGGAATAGGAATTGGTAGGCGAGGACAACACCGTGGCCGGTCCAGTACCTTGGCTTCTCCGCCTGATTGTAGATGTTCGATGAGACGACACCGTTCATGTTACCCCAGCCGACGACAACACCCACCATGACACCACGTTTGAGCGAGCCTTCGACGTTGTTGGATGCCCAAGTGAGCGTGTTGGACACAGTGGGGTAGATACCGACGGCGCCCAGGAACGTTCCAGCGTATTGAACGTGTACATTGTCGGTGGCGAGAAGCATAGCGAAACCGATACAGCCGATGAGCGAGATGACCATGTTGCAATAACCACGCATCTTGGTGCGGTCACCAATGAAACCGATGACGACAGTCATAGAAGCAGCAACGGCGTAAGGAGGAACGGACATCAGCTGGGCCTTGGTACCGGTGTAGCCCATACCGAGAAGGATGGTGGGAAGGAAGAGCGAGAAGCAGTACAGAGGGCACAGGCAGCCCATGTAGATGACGGAGTAGCCCCAGGTCTTCCAGTCCTTGAGTGCAGCCCAGACGTGGCGACGATCGATGTGACCAACGGTGGCACGAGACTGACCATCCGCGCGAAGACGGCGGAGAGCACGAAGCTTCTCATCGGCGGAAAGGAAGGAGGCGGTATCGGGGAAGTTGAAGGTCATCCACCAGCAGACAATGCCGACAGCGACGGTCATCAGACCCTCAATGATGAAGATCCAGCGCCATCCCTGATAGCCGCCGAGGCCGTGCATCTGGGTGATGGCTGCAGCAAGGAGACCACCGAAGGATCCAGCAAGAGCAGCGGCGGAGAAGAAGAGAGCAGCACGAAGACCGAGCTCCTGGCGCTTGTACCAGCAAGAAAGATAGTAGTTGACACCGGGGAACAGACCAGCCTCAGCAATGCCGAGGAACCAACGGCATGCAAGAAGACCGGCCTTGTTGGTGACTACACCCATGAGTGTCATGATAATACCCCAAGCGAGGATGATAACGGTGAAGAAGACGCGAGGGGACCACCTCTTGATCAGGATGTTGGTGAGAGGCTCGAAACCAGCGTAGGAGATGAAAAAGATAGTGAGGGCGTTGTTGTAGTCGCGGCCACCCATGTGCAGGTCAGGCTCCATCTTCGCCACACGGGCGTTACCAATGTTTGTGCGGTCCAGAAACGACAACAGGTAGAGGAGAGACAGCCATGGGATCAGCCACTTGTCCATCTTCCAGACGAGAGCGCGGTCCTGAGAAGAGTCAGCGAGGAAACATCAGGACTTCCTAGAAGAGATGGAACATACAAGTTTGGCGCGCTCCTCGTCGCTCTTGCCAACATCTGGGTCGGGAAGATCATCGTAGTCGATAACACCGTTGGAGCTGGTGTCAGAAAGGTCCTTGTAGACGGCAGCAGACTTCTCGTTGTCGGTGCGAAGGGTAGAGTCAGTGACCTCAAGGCCAGTGGTAGTGTCCTTCTCAGCAACCATGATGAATGATGGCGTTGGAAGAACGACAGAGGACTTGCGGTGCACAATCAAACACCTCTCATGAGGGGCGCCCGGGGTCTCTATATGTACTCACAGGCTCACCTACCGTGTCGAAAAGGTTCAGGTCCAGTACTATGGACAAGGGTAGTGCAGTGCTAGTGCTTCACTGGTCCCGGGTCCCCATGGGGGTGGTTGGACAAGACACGGCGTTGGCGAATCCTGCTTGGACCATTTACACAATGCATCCGAGCGTGGCGGAGTGAGGTTGCAGCAGAAACGGCTCCGGATCATTGGTTAATGGTTATGCCAGCATATGGTTCCACGAGAACAATGCATTTGTCACAGCGGTTTGCTGCAGGAACCTCTGGGCACAGCGAGATGTGTAGCCTCGCGCCCAGCAAACTTACACCGGCCGCGTTCTGTCTTCTCGTAGACGTTCTGTCTCCGCCCCCAGTCTGTGCCTCAGTAGCGCGTACCGGTACCTCAACGGCCGATTAGCAACTGCAGTCGCACTGTCAATTATTTCAGATACCGTCCTTGGGCATCACGCCCGGCCCATTGACCGGGCCAAGAGCATGCTTCCGGTAAGTGCTGGGATGAAGGTGTTCTCGAACCCCCGAGACGGCATTTTGGTTCAGGCTCGGCGACCCTCACAGGTCCAGCAAATTCTCGTAGAAAAAGCCACCCAAGACCTTGGCACAACGCCCACCCAGGCCTCCGAGGCACGCAGATACGGATGAGGCCTGCGGCGGGCGTAGGTGCATCCCCAACTGACAGGGAATCGAAGCTTTGCCAGTGCGCCTCTGACCGTCGCACCAAACGCCCGGCCTTGTACGACGTGTGCCAATTTCGACCCTAGATGTTTTTTTTTGCTATGGACGTTGCTGACGACCGAAGATCTTCAACGCTCCCTCCCCGCTTTCTCTGAGCGCGGAGCGCAGAATCCCACTTAGCTTGGCCGACTTGTGGGGCGGGGCTTAGCAGTGAATAGCGCTCCCCGCATTCGGAGGCCCCGCCGTGAAGGAGCGTGCACAATTTCCCCAGACATTGCTCTGGAGTGCACAGTAATCAACAGCGTGGCCTTTGCTAGTCTCAGCCTGCTCCGCAACCGGGACCCTAACCGTATTTAGCATGATAGAGTATGGTCCGCGGTAGGGGCTCACGGACAAAGCCACCGCTGACGGGCGCCCAGTACACCCAGGCGAGCAGCAACATCGGGTAAAAGGAGTATTGCGACGCTGCTATTCGCTCGCAAATCGGCCATGGCGCCTATGTCAACGGGACAAAGGGAACGTTGATCCGCGGCTGCTCAAACATGTCGCTTGTTGGCTTTGGAAACAACAATTACCTACCCCTGCTGTTATCCTTACACTGCCAATGCGTACGACCGCGCGCGTCTCGGGGTACCTGCTCCATGCAATAGTCACTACAGTGATTGCACGCACGCGGTTAGCATGGTACTGCAGCTGTCGGAACGTTATCAGCAATTGAGTGCGACACAAGAGAACAAACCTGGACTGTGGTATCATTGTTGCACCAGTCACCGCCGATGGCCAGAAATATCCTACACGTGGCCGCCCCCCGGCCTTGGTATGCGGTCCAAGTCTGCTTACACCGATTGCGCATTCGTTGCTATGCTTGCCTGCGTCTTGCGTGCTGGCTTGAGGACGCGTTTGGTTTGTCACCATCGCGCTGCCCCGAGCCAGTTCTCTCGGATCACTACTTGCCAAGACAAGATTTCTTGGACCGACCACTAGGACAACTACCGATTCCAAGCTCTCCCAAGACGCCGATTCAGGACCCAAGGCGCCAATTGTTACAGTGCACCAGCCGATCCGCTATGCGCTGGTGTCATGGGAAAGGCGCCTCGTCGCGTGGTGAAGCGATTTAGATGCACGCAATCGTGACATTCCATCACCGTGATACTCTTGGCGAGCTGGTGTCCGCTCGGCCGGTCGACCGATGACCGATCAGCGAGCGTTGAAACTCAGTGAGAGCCCAGAGCCAGGTGTCTGGATCTTTAGGAGTTGTTGCCGTTGAGCTATCGAAAGTTCTAAGGTTGCGATCCGGAGTTGCAGACATGACAGCCTGACCTCGAGCCTTTCGCTCTGGGCGCATCTGGGGTAATCTTGGGGTAATTCGAAATCACCCCAGAGAATTCTAGGCTTGAATTGCACACAAGCTACATTCAGCACGGCGAGCAGATAGATGGAAGCGCGATGGCTTGCGCAACAATTTTCTAACACGACATCTTTATCATTCTCCTTCTGCACAGACACCAACTGTCCTGCGCGCTTACGAGCATCAGGGCTGTCCTGGCTTGTCATGTATTGAGTCTGCGCTGCACGCTTACCCCAGCCTCTGTGCTCCCGAGATGACTGAAACCGAAATAAAGGTTCAACCGCGTGCACTGCCTCTGGGGTAAAGGGTCTGACTGTGCCGCAATCTCGCAAGATTGTTGGATGGTGAAGGATGCCGTTCAAGGGCGTGTTCAACGCAGGGGCATGCACGTACGGACAGTTCTTCATTTTGGCTCACGGTAAGGCGTCCTTCAATATTCGCGAGGTTCATTTGTTTTCTGCGACATGTGCGTTGTTTTTGTTATGTCTGTCTGCTGTTTATTTGTGTGCGTCCATTTCTTTTACAGCGCTTATACACACACGTCCACGCGCGCCACGCTGGGGTCGTGATCGGACACTTGCTCGTCGTACGAAACCCACGTCGTCAGGTGGACATGCTCGTACTTTGCCTTGCTGGTCAGGCTGGGTGAGATGAACATATGGTCCAGCTGTTGCGCGTTCATGTCGAACAGGTATGTGTAGCGCTCCAGCTCATCAATACCAGCAACAGCATCCATGTCTTTCAGCCCTGAAATCTGCACGTACTGCTTCAGCGGCTCAACAAAAGCAAACTCGTTGAAGTCGCCCGCTGTAATGATACGAGCATTCTTGTCCTTGCTAAGGATTTCCTGTAAATGCATTAGCGAGAATACGGTAAAATGCCAAGAAGGGAGAAGTGGTAGGAACGTCCTTTCGTGCGGACGGTGGCGTCGAATACCACCGCGGCTGAAACGAGGCATCAAGCATACTGCAGCCTCCCCGCAGACTTCGGGCTTGGGGCTCTTGGAAGCTTCTGGAAGTCGGGACTCACCTTGACGAAGTTGGCTGTCAGCGTTGCCTGCTCCAGCCTATCATCAACACCTCCGTTCACAGGAGGTCGCGCATCGCCCATTATGCTGCTACTTCCGCCCTTGGAGCCAAAGTGCACGTTGATGGTGAAGAAGTTGCCGGAGCTTGCGCCCTTCTTGCCAATGACTTCCCACTGTGCGACCAGCGGCTTGCGGCTCGCTGTCCACGCCTCGCTCGCAGGCTCAATGCGTCCAGGGTTGAAGCTCAGAGCTGGACCGCTGATGACCTCGGTCTTGTCGAGAGAGCCGCCTGGATTTGGCTTGTAGAGACGGACGAGCGAGGGCTTGTACAGATACGCGACGCGGATGTTGCCTCCGGGCGCGCCACCGTCCTTGTCGTCCACAGGAGCGATGTCCACGAAGGTGTAGTTCGGGCCTCCGGCTGCGCTGATAGCCTTGGTGAGGGTACTCAGCGTAAGGTTTGCGGATACGACTGGACAACGTTAGCGTGGGATTCAAGAGGGCATACAGGTACTGCCGGCCGCGCATTGCGGTGGAAGGGACTTGGCATCGGTTGCTGACTGACCTGCGTCGTTTGTTTCGCCATTATCATCTTGCACCTCTTGGATGAAGACGACATCCGGGCTCTTGAGGTAGTCGACAATCTGCTCGGCGACGTGGGGCAGGTGCGAGGATGTTGGCGCCAAGTTCTCAACGTTATATGCGCCAAAGGTGATACCGCCACAGTCGTTCTTCGATTCCAACTTGGTCGGCTTGGGTGTCAAGGGCTTCTTCGAGCCGGTGACCTTCAGAGCAGTCGAAGGCAAGATGCGATAGTAACCGAAGGCGTAGGTGACCACACCGGTGATCTCCTCTAGGGTGTCCCCCATGCGGGTTTCGGTGGGGTTCTTGGTGCCATCGAGCGGTGTACCGACAATGATGGTTTCTGGGTTAGCATCCTTGTCGGTGGTTGTCAGACCGTCGCGGTCGTTCGTTCCGGTCACCTTCCAGCTTCCAGCAACCCAGGTGTCGCCATACTGGTTGGGCTTTGTGAGAGCCCTCGCCTTCTTGATGGTGACCAGCTCGCCGGTCAAGCTCTCCCAGAAGTCGAGTCCATACTTCTTTGGCTCAAGAGTCGGGTTCGCAACGCTGATTTGCGATTTGTTGTTTGGCACAGCGAAGACGTCTCCTCCATCAAGGCTACTGTATTGCTCCGTTGGCGGGCTGCTAGTATCCTTTCCGATGACCAGCGGTGTCACTTTGTTGCCCTTGCTGACGACCTTCCCTAGGACCGGGCTCGAAATCTCTGTGAGATAGATGTAGTCCTTGTTACTGCGGTATTCAGTCACCTTGCCGCCGAGGGTGATGGCATCTCCAACAGTCAAGTTGGCGCCAAATGTACGACCGAAAACGTATACAGATTCAGAGGTACGCTCGTCGCGGTCGGGTGTTGTCGAACGGATCCAGAGACCATCAGGACCCTTTGCCGTGATCACACCGGTCACGTTCGACACGGTCTGGTCCGTGAGGGGCGACAGAAACTTGCTGCCGTTGATCTCGGCGATGGTAATCGCAGAGGAGACCGCGAGGGAGGCCGCAAGGGCAAACAGGCGCGTGAGAGGAGCCATTGAGTCGATGCGCTTCGTCCACGAACACCTTGATCTGCAAGAGCAGCCTCTATTCTTATACAAGGCCCAATCCATGGTAAAGATGCATTGCCACACCTAGTGTCCCTGCCCAGAGACCTGGATCGCAGGATGCATCATAAACTGCACCCGCACGCTTGCCCTGTTCCTGGCAGCTGCACCGCGCATCTAGCTCATTGCCTATGAAAGCAGGAGAAGATCAATGTTCGGAGTCGTGCGAAGCTGTCCCTTGCTTGGCACTGAGGCGCGTGTTGACGCGTGCTAAGTCTGATAGGCCAGGAGATGCCGAGGACTCCGCTCAATGTGGAAGGTGAGTGGTAGCGGAGATTGGGCGGCGACAACCGGAGGAGTGGCTGATGGATACTGCCTATCAACCAAAGATAGGGCAGAGATAACACACGTGTGTCTCAGATGGATTACTGAGCGATGCGAAGGTAAGGGGCATCTTGATGCGTGCCGCTGTTATGGCGTAACTCAATAAGATCTGTGTGCGGGCTGAAGATGGCTGCGTCAACCTGCGCACAAACTCTCACCTGATCGCTCCAGACGTATAACGCACAACGCACGACCTCCACGTCAGCTTTCTGTTCTTTGCTGGTTGAGACAACAGCTATAATATGACGGGGCAGGTAATCAACAATGCTACCACCATCTGGGCAACCCACAACAAGGCAAACCACACTCATGCTCGTAGCCAGCAGCATCTCCCTCTGATCGCAAGCTACGGTGTCTGAACTTTCGCTGTACTGAAAACAGTGCTGCTAACTCATACGCGACACGTCAAGCATCATGGAGTAGTCTCTGGCGCTGGGAGGCTTAGATAAATATGCGTATACATTCCTGCTGTCGTCTTTAACTTCATAATTCACCAAATTCCCTATACTAACACCAATGACATACGAACAACAGTTCTCAGGCTACAAACGCCGCTTTTTGAACGATGATACCTGGGTAGATATCTCAACAGAATGGCCGGACTCTGGGGTTGTTCTGCGTCGGGGTCCAGCGCAGAGGTTGACCAATGATGAATCGGTTGCTCGAGAGAGGAGCGAGAGGCACAACCGTCAAAACGAGATTCTAGCCGACATGATCGATGAAGCAAACGCCCTTGAGACGTCGAGCAACAAGCTTGTTTATTCGTCTGGATCCAGCAGTCCAGTTCCTCAGGAGGAGGCAGAGGATTTACGGAACTCCATTCAGAATATCAAACGCAGGATCAAGAGGTTTCAAAATCCATAGTAGTAGAAGAGAGATCTTGTATGCATAGTGGGTATGCAATGGTCGGAAATGGTACTGTGTTCGTAGCATAAAATAAAATCGCAGTCCGAACCCAGCAGATCCATTTTGATATGGACGGCCAAACGACAGCCCGTTACTTCAACCACCAGCTTGCAGTTACTAATGCATGCAGGTCCCGACGCTGGCTGGTGCAATGTCAATCTCTGCAGTCAGCCAACGGTTTGAAAGATGCCATCTGTGCTTTAGGATGTTGTCATGGAATTCCTCTGTTATCTTGTCGCGATACATGTTGGAACATTGCCCAGACTAGGATAGTAGCTGAGCAGATTCACAATAGCCCTGAGCTGACACCATCTCCGGCCCTATATCACAATGAAACGGATGTCACAACCAGAAGGATGAAGAAGAGTATGTGCCATCTTCTTGCATACCCATAGCTCCTTAAGATAGCCCAATGTGCTTGTCTCCCCAATAAATGTCGGCTCGCAGTCTTGAAGCAAGTGCCTACCTCTTGCCGCCGATCAAGCGACCACATGGCACCCACCCACAGATCAAACGCATTGGTTGCATTCACCGTTAATGTCTAGCAGAGGATGGCATATCGACCCAGTAGACAACAATCGATCGCGGTGACAAAGGCTTGCATGTGTCTCGACGCGGCCCGAGACCAGACTTTGAGGCCAAGCGCAACCCTGGGGTCACAGTGTCCATACGCAGAGCATCAAAACCTGGCCACGATGGCTGAGACTCTCTTTCATTCCACAGCTACGAGTTCTCGCGCAATCGTCAAGCGCGCTACCCGCTCACTCCAGAGATGACAGCTTCACTGTGAACCTATCTCGTGATCCCAGGGGTTCCGTTCTCCCCTTCTTCGTTCGCGGTCGATACCAGCAAAGATGGCCCAAAATAGCAGCGTCCCAGACGACAGCACCAGAAGGCCTGGGTTGAAGATACCTTCGCTGGCTAGTTGCAGCAGCGGGACGCCCGACGCGATCACGACGACAAAGAAAAGTACATGCCATTTCCGTGACATCAGGTACAAGACAGCGCGGGCAGGTCTTCTCTTCCATGGGTTCTCGTCTCTTGACCAGTACGTCGTACTGTTTGCATCGCGGCCGGTCAAAAGCGTGTACTCGTTGCCTTCGATGTTGGTGTTGAACGGACGAGGAGGAGACACAGACTTCTGTGGCATTGTGAGATTTTTACAACCTCTCGTGCTGTGGCGAGCTGTGTAGTCGGTGATATTTTTGCTGATGGTGAGCTGCTTCGGCCCTCTGGCTATGTATCCGAGCACCGCGGAGCCTTCAAAAACGTTGATGTTGATGGCAAGGATTGAGGATCATGGGACCGACTTGGAACGTTGGCCAATCGTGATTCGTGAAGCGCCAGCCATTCTGGCCCCCATACCGTGTCCGTGCACTCAATGCACGCCGTCAGTCAATGCACGCGCATCACCAAAACGGGCTACAGAGACTTGAGGCTGTAGAGCCACACACAACAGCTTGTATTACAGGATAACTTAGTGGAGCATTCTATCAACCTATAGAACAAACTTTCTTACCAAAACTTTCTTGGCCGAAGGATTTTGCGGCCGCGAGTGTTGGTTTGGTGTGGAGGTGTTGGCGTACGCGCTATGCGCGAGGCACCAGCTACATCATCCCCAGCACTACGTTTCTGCTTCTTCTTTGGTGCTTCTTTCTCCAGAGCCTTGCGCTTGCCTATAGAGGGCTTTCGTATAGCTTTTTGAGAGTTGCGAGCTTGCCTTTGACGCTCTCTCTCAGCCTTGCGTTCAGCGACTTCCTTAGCCTTCCTAGCCTTCTGCTGGTCACGCTCTTCCTTCTCCCTTGCGCGCGCATCACGCTTCTCCTGCGCAATCTTCTCATTGTATAGCTTATTAGCCTTAGCAAGCTCCCTCATGTCAGCTTTCTCCTTCTCGTCTGCCTCTCGCTCCTCCCTTGCAAGCCTCATGCGGGTCTTGGCTTCCCTGAATGACCGAGGAGTCCACATCATTGAAGGCCCCCAGTACTCATAGTGTTGCAGCAGGTCTAGAGACTTGCCCTTCATCTTTCTCCTTTTCTTAACAGTAAGAGCGTCAAGCAGGCCCTCATTTTCGCTCTGTAGAAGGGTGTTCTGTATGGCCATGTAGTGGAGCGATTGCCGAACAATAGATGCGTCCTTCTCTGAGGCACTACTCAACGCGCGTTTTATGACTGTATTCAGTTTCTGCCATGCCTCGCCGCCGTATGTAGGAGCTTCCTCTGAAGCGTTGCTAGAGGTGTCTGAGTCGTCGTTGGTGAAGCGATCGAGTATAACATTGGGGTTAAATGGGTTGGTTGGTTGGTTGGTATTCATTTTTCGTCTAGTTGATGTGGAATAAGTCCATCATCTCGCCTCCCGAAGGGCATGTACGACGTGCTAAGCTATGGAATTACAGTGCTGATACACTACCTTAGAAAGCATTTCCTGCCTGCGCGGGTATTGTTACCATTTCAGAACTACAGCTCCCCGTCCAGTTGGGGAGGCTAAGCGATGTATGTATATTAGGGTAATTTCCTTGCATTCTGAGGCATATATGTGCCGTAGGAGAGAGAGAAAGAGACATCGTGTGAGTGGAGGGGGTGAAGGGGTGGAGGGGTGGAGGGGTGGAGGGGTGGAGGGGTGGAGGGGTGGAGGGGTGGAGGGGTGAAGAGTGTTGCATCGATTGTGCTGGACCTAGCAGAACTAGGTGCAGGTGTTTGCTGCTGTTGCAGGGCTGCAGGAGCTAGCGGGGGCAGATCTTGGTGAAGTACTGTGTAAGTTTGACAAAGGCGTCAAAGGCCTCTGGCTCCTTCACTAGTGCTGCAGTGTACGCTAGGCCATCAGCCTGGCTGGATGGTAGTATTAGTGGTCGCAGCGGCCATCTGCTAAAGCTCCCGCGGGTCTTGCGGCAGAGCACGAGGTGCTCTGGCGTCTTGTCGCGCCCGCATGAGCAGCTAAGGTTTGCATCCTTGTGATTGTACATTCGGTGATACCAGGCAAAGTCCCCATGCCTAGATTGGATGGAGAGGAGCCTGGCTAACGTGGCCCTTGGTAGGTCTAGTTCCCTTGGACTGCTGCGTGGTGCATAGTCCAAGTCCCAGCTCTTGTACCATTTCGAGAGCTTAGTCTTCTTGTCAGACCACCAGGTCTGTTGTGTGTGTCGCAGTGTCTTGCGGGCTATCGTCTTGATGCCTGAGAGTGTAGGCAGAGCGGCTTTTCCAGTCGGGGGTGAGGGGTGGGGGTTAAATGGGTGTACACCTGTCGCCTTGAACGAGCTAAAGATATTCTTTGCAGTGAAGCTGCTTGCCCAAGCATCCCAGAACAGGCCAAAGAAGTCAGCTTTAGTTACAGGCACTAGGCCTTAATGCTTGTGAAGGCGTGTTGCTAGCTTCTTTAAGTATGCTGTGCTGAGAGGCTTAAACATTACTACATCAAGCGGCTGCAGCGTGTGCGTGCTGTGAGGTGGATAGATACCTAACAGTATCTTATGCCTGTGGCAATACTCCAGAAACTCTTCTGTTAGGTGGCTCCCGTGGCCATCCACAAGCAACAGGCGGTACTTTCTCCGAGCTTTGGCTGTTGTGAAGCGCTCAAACACCTGCTGGAGCCAGGCAAGACCAAGCCCATCGTTTAACCAGCCACTGCCTGATACTCCAAAGAAGGCCATATGTTCTCCTACCTTCACATCCTCTACCCATGTGTTTTGTATGTTCTTTGAGTCAGCTGCGTAAATGAGAGCTGGCGGCAACGCTGTGCCGTCAGCGCATACACACGCTAACAAGCTTATCCATTCACGATTACCATCCTGCAGCATCTGCTTAAACTGCTTCTTCTTAAACAGCCTCCTGCTAAAGATCCTCTTCTGTCTGCCAACGGCTCCAACCATGAAGCCTTTCTCATCTATATTGTACGTATGCTCAGGCTCCACTTCGTAGAAGTTGATTTTGCTGCCTAGCTGTTCAAAGTACACCTTGTACTTATCACTAGAGTCAGCAGCATGGCGTTGTCGATCCATAGAAGTGCTCCATTGGGATGTAAGCTCATCTTGGTGTCGGTGGAGGAAGCGTGTGACCCAGCTCTCGGAGACAGGGTGTCCAGCGATATCAGACGCGTAATTCTGCACCATCTCTCTTGTAGGAGGTAACTTTTGCTCTGTCAATCCCTCCAGATACGTCACAAGCTCTGCCTCCTGTTCTGGTTGAAGATTGCGACGTGCTAAACCTGCCTCTGCACGCGACCCGCTGACACCTCGGTGCTTGCGCGACAACGTTGAGCGATTAACACTATGCTTTTTAGCTATTGTCGCGTAGCAAACTTCTTCGCTAGAGTTAAGAGCATCTAGCTCTGCAAGGGCTTCTTCCATAGTCATCGTGGCGTTGAGTTGTGGGGGGTGCGAAGTTGGGACGAAATCGCGATCGCGTGCATTGACTGACGGCGTGCATTGAGTGCACGGACACGGTACTCCACTGGTGGGGCCCCCCGCTCAACTTGATCGAATCTCACGGCTGCAAGGCTCGCGACCCCGAATATTTCACGATTACTGTTAGAGGTATGGCAGAGCTTGCAGTTGTAGGTCTGGTGGGAAATATCATCCAGCTCATCGACTTTGGTGCAAAGCTTCAAAGCTGGTCTCGGCCACCCGCGATGTCTACAGCTCCCTTAACGGTACAACGGCAAAGATAGATGAGCTGACGCACATCTTGCCAAGCGTCCAGAGTTCCAACGAGTGTGTGAAGAATATGCAAATCTCTCAACACGCCTTGTCGCAAGACGAGACTACGCTGCTAGGTCTTGTTAAGGAGTGTGAGAAGTTGGCTAAGACTATGCAAAAGGTACTGGACAAGCTAAAGAAACGAGACACGGCATGGAAGACGTACGAGGACCTCAGGATAGCCTTCCAAACACTGAGCAAACGCAAGGATCTCGATGAGCTGCGCAGGCGGCTGGAAGCGCTTGAGAACAAGATCAGGTTATCTTTCTCGCACATGCTGCAAGGGTGAGTCGCTTTCCTCGATTCGATGAAGGCTTACTGATCAGCACAACACGAAGTGATCAGCACTCAGCAACTATGGCGCAGCTAGATAGGATTGTTGGGATGCAGAAGGAACACAAGATCCATTACGACGGTCAAATCAATGACATCAGATCTCAATTGATCGATCTAATGCAGCAGAGGTCTCAAGATGCTGAAGAACAGACGGCTCTTCGACTCCTACAGTTAACCAAACTCAGCGTGTTCCAGGAGGAACATGCAGCGTGTCTTCGTCAGATTCGAATCATTCCTAGTCTCTACGTTCCAGTGTTGAGCAAGCGTTGGCGTGATATACCCCACGCAGACCGATCTTCAAAAAGTTGGCTCTTTGGCCCCGAGCTAAGATCATTCACCTCCTGGCTTCGTCACGAAGACGGTATCTACATGGTTCTAGGAAAGGTAGAGTTGAATTACATGCGCTCATTGGCTCCCGGCTAACATTTTTGCAGCCAGGTAGCGGAAAGTCGACACTGATGAAATACGCTTCTGAGCATAGTCAGACCATGCAAGCACTTGAGGAATGGACAACGCCATCAAGGCTATTCACCGCAAGTTATTACTTCTGGAATCAAGGTTTCGAACTTCAGAAGACTCGGCGGGGTCTCTTCCAATCGCTGCTCTATCAAATACTGCGAGCGGCACCCGCCTTGGAGAAGTATACGACGCTCGGCCGTCTCGAGCATGAAACGTGGGAGATGCATCACCTTGAGCTCGCATTCCAAAGGATTGCTGAAGCGGATATATACGCCAAGTTCTGCTTCTTCATCGACGGCCTAGACGAGTATGACGGCCGAGAGACTGAGGTAGTTGGGATTCTTGGATTGCTCACACGGTCACGCAACATCAAGGTTTGTGTCTCAAGCCGTTTCAGATCTATCTTCGAACACGAGATCCGAGACCTCAAACACACGGTCGATATCTCTGATTATATCAAACGCGATATGGCTAACCACGTTCGCAACAATCTGCTCGCCGAGACCAAATTCAAGCGATTGCATTCCTTCGATCTACCTGGTTGTGAGAAGATCGTGAACGATATTGCGGAGCATGCGAAAGGAGTCTGGCTGTGGGTCGCACTTGTGACAAAAGACCTGGTTCACGCTGTCAAGACTGGCGAGCAGGTCGAAAAGCTGCAAGAGATCACCAACAATTTTCCCCGCGGACTGGACAAATACTTCGAACGTATGATCAACGACATCAGCCCAAGCTATCAAGTGGATATGGCAAAAATGTTCCTGATTGCGATCTATGAGCTACAGCCGCTCCCATTGTTCGCATTCTCGCTTCTTGATCGTGAGAGGTCGGATGCTGACTATGCAATTAAGACGCCGTGTCATCCAGTGGAGGATTACAAAGATGTTGATCTCAAATCGAGTGTGCAGAACAGATGCGGTGACCTTATGGTGGTAGAAGATGGGCCTCATCCCACCTTCCTCAGTCAACCACTCGACTTCATGCATCGAACAGTCGCAGAATACCTCAGAGACAACCACGACAGAGACCTACGCGCTAGACTGGATGTGTCGTTCGACCCAATGCTCTCATTGTGCAGGATACAGTTGTTTTTGCTGAAATCTCTCAATCATCCCGATCTTAATCAAAAGATCTTCATCAACCAGATCAAAGGTCTAACGGATGAGCTCCTTTACTACGCTCGTGAAGTAGAACTCAGGGTGAGTGAGGGCGACGAGTCACCTGCGACCAAGATACTCGATGAGCTAAATGAAGTGAACATGTACCATGTCCACAATAGCGGCAGGAAACTTCATTGGACCCACTTGAGGGACAACCTCAAACGAAGAGGGCTTGATCTATACGACGAGGGTGGGCATTGCAATTTTCTCGCACTTTTTGTACAGGCTCGACTTACACGATACGTGCGGGCAACGCTCGAGGAAGATCCCAGCCGGATCAAAAAGCAAGGAAGGCCCCTTATCGACTACGCATTACGACCGCTTCGCAATACTCCCATTGGTATGCAGTATCACTCAGAGCATGACGATCCAATGGTCAACATCGAGATGGTACAGCTGTTGCTCCAACTCGATCCTTACAGAATAGAGACCATCAACAAACCCTTGTACTCGCACGAAGACCGATCGGTTTGGAGGCTCTTCTTGGTTTCCTGTCACGAGACAGCTGCTTACAGTCGAGGAGGTCCAAATAGGCCAGCTGTAGCCAGTAGTCTGCAGCAAGCATGGTTTACGGCTTGCAAGAAGCTACTTGAGGCTGGAGCTGATCCATCAATTGATCCCATACCTGGTTCCATAGGGCTGCTTCCATCTCATATCATCGCTGTGGTATTTGAGGAGAAATATCTTGATCTGCTAGTCTTGATGGAAGACAAGCGAAAAGGGATGCAGAAAGGATGCAACGTGATGTAGGCGGAATGATACAACCATCTTGAGTAGCAATTGCATCACCGGAGGATACAAGTTTGACATGTTTGATATATCAAGGAGCTACAATATCACAGCTATTGACAATACGTCGCTTCGCAGTATGTGTCGCAGCCCTAGCCAAGTCTTCGGTCAGAAGGAATTCCGTTTCGCTCTTCTTCAGTCAAATGGATGTCAAAGAATCTCTTTAGAGCGTCGAGGCGCTCATTCTCCGTAACACACTCACTCACAGTCACTCGGGTGGCGCCAATCGACTTTGTAATCTTAGACTCGAACAGCATGATATTTCCAATGATCGTCTCCTGCGCATCGTCCATGACCATCCTTATGCTGTTGATAGACCTGGTGAAGAAAGAACTCGGATGGGTGGACGTGAACCAGGACATCATCTGGTAGTCCTGAGGTAAGAACTCAGTCTCAGTGAAGCAGTACGACGGTATCCAGACCTCCTCTCCGTCGTCAGTCGGACTGTGGCACACGTCATAACACCACAGCTTGTTCGAATGTTCTCCGTAAGACTCTGCAATTGCCCGCGACTGCAGTCTAATTTTTCGAGGCGCAATGCTGATGGTCTCAAATCCATCTTCCAGAGGGTAGGGCATGTTTGGGCCCATCGAACCCATGCCCACGTCTACAACGTACCACTGGCCACCAAGCCTGACGAGGTTGAGCATGTGATTCCATCCATCGTATGTTGCAGCTTGATTCTGCCGTACATCTGGCCAAGGGCTCAAGGCGCGCGACACACGGCCTCCACAGTTACGGACCTCAAAGCCGAGGGAGCGAAGGACTGTCGCAAAAAAGGTATTGTTCTCCATGCATCTTCCACCGCGCCGACGCGTCACAATCTTGGTGAAGAGGTCCTCTGGTTCGAGCGTTATGGTCTTATGCGCAGAGTAGTGGAGTTCAAGATTTTCGAAGGGAACCTCGCATGTGTGACTTCGTGTCAAAGCATGGAGAAAGGGAAGCCCGTGCTCCGCGGTCGCAGCATAGGACTTTTTGGATAACAGGGGCGACTCGAGGTATTTTTTGGGAAGCTTGATACGGTTGAAGTAGTCGTTTAGTTGCTCTGAGCTATAACGTGCCCGATCTCTTTCGTCTAGCGGCAGTTGTTTCAGGGAGGTGGGTATAGAAGAAGACATCTTTGGAAACAAGGACCCAATGTCGTGTTCGAGGTGGAGGCCCAAGCGAAGCACGATTTGTACAGACACATGAAGCAGAACGGGGAATAGTGGGCATTGGCAAATTCAAGCATATCTGTAGGTGATCGTCCGTGTAAGACGGGTGTGGAAAAGTGGGGGACGGCAGCGGCGCGAAAAGCCAGTCTGGTGGCGCGACACTACAGTGTCCGTGCCCGTACCGTGTCCGTGCACTCAACGCGCGTGTTCAGTCAACGCGCACTGCACCAAAATACCATCTTCATTCTGCAGCCCCCATAACTCAACGCCACCATGTCAGTTGAAGCTGCCCTTGCAGATTTAGACGCAGCAGGTTCAGACAAGAATACTTCGTACACGAAGCTGGCTGAAAAACACAAGGTGTGGCGCTCTACACTGTCGCGAAGAGATCAGGGCGTTCATGCGTCGCGAGCCGACGAGGGACTCAATCGGCGCGCCATGCATCCACGTGACGAGGCAGAACTTGTGCAGTATATCAGAGGACTCACAGAACGACACCTTATGCCTACAAGGCAAATGATTAAGAATTTTGCAACCCCAATACTTGGAAAAGAGCCTGGCGATAGCTGGGTTACCCGCTTCCTCAGCCGCAACAAAGATACGCTTCTTTCAGCCTGGACAACCCCTATAGAGTGCAGCCGCCACAAGGCTAATTCTGGTGACAAGTACCGCTTATAATTTAAGCTTCTACACGATAAAATGGCGGAGTATAAGCTGGAGCCTAAGCAAACATACAATATGGATGAGAAGGGCTTTGCCATTGGGGTGACGGGAAGGTCTAAAAGGATCTTTGATAAGACACTCTACAGCAAGAAGCAGTACAGGCAGTCACTCCACGATGGCAATTGTAAGTAGGTGACGCTTCTGGCTTGCATATCTGCCGATGGTACAGCTCTTCCGCCAGGCATCATCTACGCCGCAACTGGAAGAGCTGTACAGGCAAGCTGGGTCTATGAAATAGACCCAAACCAGCATTCTGTCCACTTCACTACATCACCTAATGGCTGGACAAACAACGACCTTGGATTGACCTGGCTTAAGCAAGTGTTCGATCGCTATACTAAGCCTAAGAACAGAAGAAAGTGGAGGTTGCTTATTATTGACGGCCACGGCAGCCATGTAACGAGAGAATTCATCACCTACTGCGACAACAACAAGATTCTCCTGATGATCTTTCCCCCACATGCCACCCACACACTGCAGCCACTTGACGTAGTCTGCTTCAAGCCTCTGGCTCAAAACTACGCCAATGAGCTTGATCTTCGCACTCAGAAGACCCAGGGATGGACGCCAACAAAGAAAAGCGATTTTTTCTCTTTGTTCTGGAAGGCCTGGACGTCTACCTTCACCGAACAGCTGATAGTTAAGGCGTTCTCCGCCACCGGCATACATCCACCCAACGCCAACGTTATCCTTGATAGGTTCAAAACAGCAACCCCAGAACAGCCAGCAACGCCTGAGCAGCAAGTACTTGATCCTAGCACTGGAGAGCCGTCTTGGCTAAAAGCAAAGTCGCTGCTTCGGTCCGCAACAAAGGATAATGATCGTGTAGCTAGAGAGGCGCTAGAGCAGTACATCCATCACCTCTCAGTGCAGAATGCGCTGCTTAGGTACGAGCTCAACGGCGCAAAAGAGATTCTAACGGAGAAAGAGAGGGTGAAGGATAAGCAGCGGGCTCTGCCGCTAATGGCTCGCGATATAGAGTGGCATGGTGGCGCGAAGTGGTGGTCTCCTTCATCAAAGCGGGAGGCAGATGCACGATGGGAAGCACAGCAACGCTATGAGGAGGAGTTAGAAGCTGCGAAAGTTACTAGACGTGAGCTACAGCATACACAAAAGCTTCTTAGGGAGAAAGATAAGGAGGATAAACGGAAGCAACGAGAAAGGGAGAAGGACGAGCGTGACTGGCTCAAGGCTGAGAAGGCCAAAGAAGTTGCCAGACGCAAGGCTCAAAGAGAACGGGACAAGGCAGCTCGCGACTCTCGAAAAGCTATACAAAAGCCCGATAGAGGCAAGCGAAAGGCTCCGCAGGAAGCAGCACCAAGAAAGAAGCAGAATCGTGGTGCTATGAGTGATGTAGGCGGTGCAGCCGCCGCCGTACGCTCCCCATCTCCTCCGCCCAAACAGTCCACAAGAGGCCGCAACATCAGGCTTCCGCGCAAATATAGATAGAATAGGATTTTCGCATAGGTATCCAGAGTATTCTACTAGAAACTCTTGTGATGGTTGCCTTTGTGTGTGGCTCTATAGCATTAGTTTTGCAGGTACTTGTTGGGGTGCAAAGCCGCGCGTTGACTGAACACGCGCGTTGAGTGCACGGACACGGTACCGTGTCCGTGCACTCAACGATCGGAGTCAACCAACGATCGGTGCACAACATCCTGCACCGTCATCGCGACCGCGTTACACCTCAATGGACAACAGCCATGGACTCCAATCGCCACAACGCTGAGTCTGGGTACAAGTATAAGCTCTACTTTGACTTGTTACAGCAGAAGATTCTTGACTACTCAATTGAGCCACGGCACACGTACAATATGGATGAGAAGGGCTTCGCGATTGGGGTGCTAGGAAGGTCAAAACGCATCTTCAGTAGGCGTCAATATGAGAAGAAGGAGGTTAGACAGGCTCGTCAAGATGGCTCACGTGAGTGGGTGAGCTTATTAGCAGCAGTCTGCGCGGATGGTACAGCTCTACCCCCAGGCATCATCTTCGCGTCAAAAAACTCCACAATCCAGAGTCATTGGGTGGCCGATATTGAGGTAGGAACACACCAAATTCACGTGGCTTCTTCGCCTACAGGCTGGACGAACAATGATATTGGATTAGCGTGGCTTGAGCAGATGTTTGACCGCTATACTAAGGCAAAGGCGCGCCGGAGTTACAGGCTTCTAATAGTAGATGGCCACGGGAGTCACCTGACGCAGGACTTTATCAACTACTGCGATCAGAGTCGGATTATACTCGCTGTGTTGCCACCTCACAGTACTCAGACGCTGCAGCCGCTGGACGTAGTCTGCTTCAAGCCTCTCTCTTCTGCCTACGCCTCTGAGCTCGACGACTACCTCCAGAAGTCTCAAGGCCTATCTCCGTTGACGAAAGGTGACTTCTTCAGCCTATTCTGGCCTGCCTGGATGAACACGTTCACAGAAAAGCTTATACAAAACTCCTTCACTGCCACAGGGATAAGCCCAATAAACCCCGACGTTATACTTAACAGGTTCGGCCACACTACACCTGAAGACTCAGGCTCAGTCTCCTCTGGCTCCACAGCTTATTCTGCAGAGGATTGGCTTAGAGCTTGCACTACATTGCGTGAAGAGGTGAAGGATCCTCGCAGTGTAGGTGCGCGGAAGCTTGGCCAAACTATCCACCACCTGTCAACCCAGGTAGAGCTCCTTCACAGCGAACTGGATGGCTTGCGACAGAAGCTATACCTAAAAAAGAAGCATCAAAAGCAACCTAGTAGGCAATTAGACTTGCAACAGCACCAGGAGTATCACGGCGGAGCGATGGTGTGGTCACCTCGATCTATTCGAGAGGCGCGGGTCCGCATGGCAGTTACTGAGCAAGAGAAGGAGGAGGAAGAGCTAAGAAAGGCAGAGATGAAGGAGCTAGCAGCTGCCAATAAGCTATATAAGGAGAAGATCGAAGAAGAGAAGCGTGCGCAGCGGGTGAGGGAGAAGGAAGCGCGCGCGCAGGCCAAGGCAGAGGAGCGTCAAGCTATCAATGCCCGGAAAGCTGCTAGAGCTGCTGCCAAACAGGCTCGCGACTCTGCAAAAGCCTTACAACAGCCCCAAAGAGGCAAGTCTACAACCTCAAAAGCTTCTGCAATTAAACAGAAGCCTGCGCGTTGTGGTGTAGGTGCTCGTAGTCGCCCGAAGCCTGCGACGCCTCCTCCGCCTGCACGCACTCACACAACCCGCAGCGGCCGCACCGCCACATTATATAGATAGATTGTACAAAGACAATTGCTCGCATAGGCCTATAGAATACTCCACCAAGATATCTCGTGATAATAGCCATCGTACGTCGCCCTGCAGCTTCATTTTTGTAGTAGGCCTCAGGGCTCGGAGCGATCGTTGCGCGACTCCGATCGTTGGGTGCACGGACACGGTATGCCCCTCCCTGTGTGGTAGACGAGCAGCTCACAATCCATCCAATCCTCCCGGGTGGAGAGCACAGCCAGCCAGCCCTGCGTTGGCTAGGCGTGTAGTTCGACCGCAGACTCACCTTTAGACGACACGTAGCTACACGCACTGCAAAAGCTGCTAAGATAGCCTATCATATTCGTAGCCTAGCCAGGACTACCGATGGACCACCAGCCAGCTCCCTTCGCAAGGCTACTATTGCCTGTGTGTACCCATCGCTCCTGTACGGAACTAAATGCTGGTACAGAGGCCGCACGAAACAGCCACACACACTGAAACCAGGCAGGCTACAAGAGGTCAGCGCCTATATTGGGTGGCACATATCTGCTATAGACAAGGAATTGGCCATAGCAGCACGAGGCATCCTACCAGCGTGGAGAACAACCCCTGCAGCTGCACTCTTCCGAGACGCTGGACTGCTATCGGCAGCAGTAGCACTAGAGGAAGCCAAACTCAGATTTGCAACCCACCTGCGCACTACAGACGTAGACCATCCTCTTACTAGGCGCACATTAGTACCTATCGTAAATAGGGGCGTGAAAACTGGACAGCCCCAGCGAGTCAAGACCAAAGTCTAACAGATAGCGTCGCTTCTACCAGAGATCCCTAGGACTACGCTAGCAGCCCCTCACTACTTAACTGCATGCCGAACTAACCTAACGCTTGGCATAGACAAGAAGACGGCAGCTACGGTTTTCTAAGAATAGTGGGCTCAGCTCCTATTACTAGACGTTACTATCTTCTTAGACGGCTCTAAACAATATACTAAGGATGGAGAAAAGCGAGTCACCTATAGCTTTGCAGTGTATTAGAACAGAAATTAGCTGCACACTAGACGCGGGTCACTCTACCCTACCTCACACGTCTTTAACGCTGAAGCTGTAGGGGCGTAGAGAGGCCTCCAGCATGCTATAAGATAACTAGAGCTCTGCACCTGCCGAATCTGGCTGTGCATAGACAGCACCTCAGTGATATGGTGTCTTAGGGGCGACGCGCCCCCTACCTCCCAATGGGCCTTCCTGGAGTGCCATGGTGCTATAGAGACCCACGACGTTTCAATTAGGTGGGCCCCTGGACACCTAGGCATTGAAGGAAATAAGGCCGCAGACAAACTAGCGAACCTAGAAGCCTAACATCCATCACCCCTAACTAGAGAAGCCGCTCTGCCAACACTCTTAGGCATTAAGACAGTTGCCTGCAAGACACTGCGCCACACGCAGCAGACCTAGTGGTCTAACAGGAAGACTAAGCTCTTAAAGTGGTACAAGAGCTAGAACTTAGACTACGCACTACGCAGCGGCTCGAAGGAGCTTAATCTGCCAAGACCTATCCTAGCTAGACTGCTTTCTATCTGGACTAGACATGGCAATTTTGCCTAGTACTAAAGAAAGTACAACTACAAGGATGCGAACCTCACCTGCTTATGCGGGTGCGATAAGACGCTAGAGCACCTCGCGCTCTGCCGCAAGACCCGAGTGACCTTTAGCAGATGGCCACTGCGACCACTAATACCACCATCCGGCCAGTCGGATGGCCTAGCGTACACTGCAGCACTAGTGAGGGAGCCGGAGGCCTTTAAAGCCTTTGTCAAACTTACACAGTACTACACCAAGATCTGCCCCCGCTAGCTTTTACAGCCCTGCAACAGACAGCAGCAATGCAGCACCTACTTCTACTAGGTCCAGCACAATGGATGCGAATCCCCCCACCCCCCCTTCTTCTAAACATATATACACACTCTCTTTCCCTCTTTCTCTCTCTCGGCACATAGATGCCTCGGAATGCAAGGAAATTACCCTAATGTACATATATCGCTCAGCCTCCCTAACTGGACAGGGAGCTGTAGTTCTGAAATGGTAGCAATACCCGCGCAGGCAAGAAATGCTTTCTAAGGGAGTGTGACAGTACTGTAATTCCATAGCTTAGCACGTTGTATATGCCCTTTGGGAGGCGAGATGGTGGACTTGATCCTTATCAACAGACGTAAAATGAATACCAACCAACCAACCAACCCACCCAACGCAGACGTCATACTCAATCGCTTCAGATCGCCAACGCCTCTAGTTACTACAACGCCTCCAGATCAAACAAGCCCTCAGGCTGCTCCAACTGAGCCTAATTGGCTGAAGGCTAAGTCGTTGTTGCAGAGTACAGTGAAGAATAAGAGCGCTAAAGAGGTTGGGGCAATCGAACAGATCATCCATCAACTCCACGTGCAATTAGAGCTTGCCCAGCATGAGTTAAGTAGCGTTAAACAAGCCTTGGCAGCAAGGGAGAAGAAGAAGGATAAGAAGAAAGTACTGCCGTTTTACGCCCACAGTCTTGATTGGGCTGGAGGAACCAAATGGTGGAGTCCTTCATCAAAGAAGGAAGCTGACGCACGTGACGCTGCATTTAAGGCCTATCAACAACAACTAGAAGCAGAAAAAGCTACTAGACGTGAGCTAAAACAGACTCAGGAGCTACTCAAAGAAAAGCAGAAGCAACAGAAGCATGATTTGAGAGAGAAGGAGAAGGAAGAGCGTGCCCGGCTCAGCGCTGTGAAGGCTGCTGAAGTAGCCGAACGCAAGGCAGCCAGAGAGCATCAAGAACAGGCTCACAACGCTGCAAAAGCTCTAAAATTGTCCCAAACAAGTAAGCGTAAGGCCTCACAGAGTGCAGCACCAAGAAAGAAGCAGAATCATGGTGGTGCTGCTGCGCGTAGTCACCCATTGCCTACTGAGCCACCCCGGGTGGCTCCGACTACAACCACCCGCCACGGCAGAACTTCAACTCTGCCTGCACGTTTTTTATAAGCAATTATTATTAAATAGACCTATAGAGTACTCCACCAAAGAATCTCATCATAATAGCTATTATATGTGGCTATACAGCCGCATTTTTGTGAGGCCTGTGAAGGCGGTTGGGTGGTATAAACGACAGAGTCAGTGTATTTCCTAGTGAGGTGGGCATGAAGACAGGCCTTACATGTGTTCAAAACGATCCATGCAACAAGAGACAAGCCTCCACCCACTGCACCGAACGTTGCAAGTGCGTTAGGTGTAGTCAGAATGCTCATTGCAAAGTTGATCTTGAGGAAGACAACAGTGGCTCGCTGCCAGCTGACAGTCCTGAATTCGACGCCATCAACATTCCTCTGGAAGACCTCCAGCGCTTCGGGGTCAACGGCTTTGACCGCATCGATCTCGCCTGTAGAGGGGACAGGCATGCTCTTGATGTCATGGTCGTATCCTGGATTGTGCTCAATCTCAGTAGGAGTTCGTGGAGCCATACTCATTTGCAAGGGCAGTGGGGACTGCTCTCAACGTGTAAGTGAGAGAACCCGGGGAGTCGGTGGAGTTGTAAGGGACAGATACCCGCCTCGAGTCTTCGACACTGATCTTTGCTATATCGGGTGGCGCTAATACTTTGTTCGGCAATTGTTGCTCCACACATCTACCGATGCCGGTGATAGGACCGCTTGGCGATAAGCAGGGGTGGTTCCTAGGGTCATGTATGCCAGGGTTCTCCGGTCGCTCTGTCAGTGAGCTAGATCAACTACGTGCTCTCGAATAGATACAAGCGCAAACTTGTTGCCGAACTCTACGCTGGATATATCAGCTTTTTACCACTGTATTACTACGTTTGCCGCCCAGGATATCATCCTCGTGCTTGTTGGTAGTGAAAATCGAAGCAAGTCAAACTTGCTGTCATCAACCCTCGAAGTCGAAAAGGCAAGACTCCGCATTGCGGCAGCGGCACGTGTCGATACACTCTCGCGAGACCGCTGATGTCACTGCAGTCACCGATCTCTTATCTGGGTGGCTTAAGTGAGCAAAGATACGGGTAATTCTGCAGATGCGCTATACCCCAAATGATCTTGAGATGCGGCGCAGCTATCTTGAGCGATGGCACGATAGCCGAGTCAACGTGCCATAGCCGCGTAAAACCTGTAGAACATGTCGATAAGTTGAATCACCTCCAAATATGTCGTCTGCGTCATACTGGTTGTGGATTTTTGCCGGTGCCATCAAGAAATCAGCCAACACCTAGCGAAAATTCATCAAGTGTCTAGTCCCGGACTCATTCTACTCATCGCAACTTGTACGTTTTTCACGATGTCATGAAACCAAAGCCAATCGAACCGTCCAGTCTGCAGCATAGGCAAGATCTGATCTTGCTTATGTCAGGTCCTGCTTGTTCATGTCGAAAAACAGCATGCGGCTCACTTCGGCAGAATGCTCGAGCTGCTTCTGCGCCCTCGGCCGACGTACAAAGTCAAATGCATCCAAAGCTGTACGAATAGCCATCAAGGCATTCATATTATATGCGCGACCGTGCGAGAGTTCTGCAAGGACTTTGGACAGAACAACAGCGTCCTCCACGCCTTGGGCCGCGCCAGCCGCTTGAAAGGGCAAAGACGCATGTGCGCTGTCACCAAGTATGACGACCCGGTCGCGATAATACGTCGAAGTACTTGGGTGGTGGAAAAGTCCCCATCTTGTAGGGTTTGCTTTGGAAAGAAGGCGAAGGAAGCGTTCGTCTACTGCAGGGCCCTCGAAGTCCGCCATCATGGTTTCATTTGAGACCTTCGTCGTGACAGCTTGACCGGCTGCCCAGGGATTATTGTCGGCTACACAGAGTAGGAAATTGAACTCCTGCAATATTCAATCAGTGCTGGTCAAGTCTCGTGTTCATAGGAACTTGCCTCTCCTCCCGAGATCCGATAGGTGACGGCACAGCGATCGTAGCCAAAGTAGAACTTGGCCACGTCTATGAAGTCACCAAGGATATCTTCAGCCTGCTGTATTGGAATGACGGCTCGATAGCAGTATGCGCCTGCATACACAGGGTCTACTTGGGTGGGATGAAGGGGTCCGAGGACATGCTTTCGCACCATACTCGAAATGCCATCAGCACCAGCGATCACGCTAGCATGCGCGACCTCACCATCGGCAAAGCTTAAAACAGCCTTGTCCGGGTGTTGTTTGATGTCAGTCACACGCTTGTTGAATCTTACATTTTCCATTGGTATGAATCTGGTCATGATATCAAACAGTGCTTTTCGATGAGCCTGTATCGATTCAGCATAACACGATAGACGGTGGCTCATCGAGGACATACAGATTTACGACTGAAATTGGGGTGACCCCAGGCGGATTTACCGTACCACGGTTGATCTTGGCCTGATGAATTGCTCAGCAAGGCTCATACCAAACTTAAAAGCAGCTAAGATATTGTCCCACGTACCAAGGCCATCTGCGAGGAGCAGTCCTTCGAAGAAGACATGTTCTGCATCAGGCGACTTGTTTCCGACGCTTATTTTCTCGTATTCGCGGCGGAATTTAGGCTCAATGAGATTCATCGCCTGTAAACCATTCGGGCCGAAGCCGATACCAGCACTTGACTACCATCAGAACAAAGCTTCGTCACCCTGACAGTGGTCTCACCCCACTGTGGAAAACTGGCTGGCCTCCTCGTAGAGTGTGAAGGATACTGCCCTCTTCTGCAATGCTATAGCTAGCGCAAGTCCAGCGATACCAGCGCCTGGAGCCAATGTTATACAGCAATCCAAGCAGCAAGCGAGGGTGAAGTATACCAACTATGGCAACATGGAAGCCACCGCCATTGTCCCCATGCATGATGAAACCCCTTGCAATCGATCGCCCCGGGATGATCAATCGCGTGCGATATTGCTCGTGGAATTGCCGCAACGGATACTTCCTATCGGGCCTCTTCTCTGCAAGCAAATGCTCAACAGCGCTTGATGGTCGAAGGTGGGGAAGTGGGTTATCAGGTCCTGCACGAAGGACCCCGTAGACGTGAGAGGCGCACTGTTCGTGACTTAGGCTGACGATGTGAGCCTGAGAGATGGTTCAGCCGGGTCGGAAATCAAAACCCGCAGTTGGGACAAGAAGTTCGAGCAATGATGTCAAGCTTCGCCGCTGGAGCTCGGAAGAGAAGGTGCAATGACCTAGCCGAGGCGGACACCCTAGCAACCACCCGTGGACATGACTCGCTTTGCGGGGCCCCACAATCAGAGAGTCAACGCTAACCACAGAAGTCCCTTTCGACAGATGGAAGAAGATTCCTCCAGCCAAGGAAGAACATTTATCGCAGGGTGCAGATCTTTCCGGAGACTCCATTCGTATAAAATGTTCTACGTACAGACACCCTGAAGCGGGTGCAGTGCTCCCACCTAGCAAATCAACATGGCCATCTCCAAGACACTCACTGCCATTGCCCTGCTGTCATCAGTGACACTCTGTCACCCAACCAGCACAGCTCGCAATGATCTCTTGGTACACACCAACGCCTTCGCGGTACAAGGAGTGCAATGGCCAAACACAACCGGAGTCTCGTTCTGGGGCGCCATACCCTACGCGGAGCCTCCCATTGGCGACCTTCGATTTCGACTTCCGGTGACCAAGCGTCCTACCAATGAAACCATTGATGGGTCTTGGTTTGGGCCATCCTGCAGTCAGTACAATAATGGACAGAAGACGGTGTACTCCGAGTACCTCAAGGGCTTTCTCCTTACACCTGGCCAACAGCAGAGCGAAGACTGCCTGACTTTGAATGTTTGGGCTCCGGATAAGAAGCAATCAGGAAAGAAGCTGCCAGTGATGATATGGATCCATGGTGGAGGCTTCACCTCGGGTGGGAGCGCAAGTCCTTACAAGTACGGCGATAAGCTGGCGAGGGATCAGAATGTCATCGTCGTTGCCATGAAGTGAGTAGACCACCGTCAGTCCAGGGACGTCTCACTGACTGGCGCAGCTATCGTCTCAATATCTTCGGGTACCCCAATGCGGCTGCCTTGGATGGCAAGAATCTCAATCCCGGTCTGCTCGACCACCGTAAAGCAGTCGAGTGGGTCTACAACAACATCCAAGCTTTCGGTGGCGACCCAGACCGCATGATTCTGTTCGGTCAGTCCGCAGGAGGCATGGCAGTGGACAAGTACGCCTACGCCTACCCCGAGGATCCAATCATTAGAGGCTTCATTGCACAGTCTGGCACAGCTTCCGGCGGATCTTCAAACGACCCGACAAACTCGAACTTTACTTACCTCGCTTCTCAAGTTGGCTGCACATCTGCAAACAACGATGAAATGTTCTCCTGCATGCAAAACGCCAACGCAACCGCCATCATCGACGTGCTGAACAAATACAACGCAACCGCCAACGGCGGCAAACCGCTGTCATTCAGCCCATCCCCAGACAACGCAACAAGCTTCTCGAACTACACCGATCGCCAGCTCCGCGGCCGCTTCGCAAAGCTACCAACGCTCCTATCGCAAGTCAACAACGAAGGCGCCTCCCTAATACCATACAAGCCCGCAGGCCCAAACCAAACCGCCGTCGACGCATTCACACGCACCATAGCCACCTGTCCCAGTGCCCAAGGCGCTCTGTGAGTCCCCCCCTTTCACCAGCCTCATACCCCTACTAACCCTTCTCACCCAGCGCCCGAAAAACCCACAACGTCCCCGTATGGCGCGCCCGCTACTTCGGCGAGTGGCCCAATCTAACCCCCCTGCCATGGCTGCACGCCTACCACTCCTCCGACATCCCCATGGTGTTCGGCACGTCGGACCTGCGTGGCCCCAACACGCGTGCTGAGCGCAGGACGGCGGAGGACATGCAAGACGCGTGGGCGGCGTTCGCGAGGGATCCTGAACGGGGGTTAGCGTGGCCAAAGTACGATCCTGACGCGGATACGCTTGTGAAGTTGGGGGTGGGGGGTAGTGCGCTGGCGGTGTATGGGCGGGGGGATGAGTTTGATGGGTTGTGCTGAGGAGGATTTTATGTACGGAGGACATGCTATGATTCACAAATACAGTCGCCATTGAATGACGGCGCTAAACCTGCATAAACAGCGGCTTGCGTGGATCGAACAACGGCTGTCTCCGCCTTATCCTCTCGAGCTCCCTCTTCTTCAAAGTCCCATTAGACGCCGCCATCGCCCCGTAAACCTCCTCGTAGTACGCAAACGCCGACTGATCAGTCTCACACACCGTCCCAACATCCGGCAGCGTTCCCTCGGTGAAGTACCCAGCCAAAACCTTCTTCGTGCACTCGGACGGGTGGCCAAAAACAGCATGTCCATGCCCATTCTGCACCACGATCCGACTCCCCGGGAAATTCGCCGAGGCCTCATACGCACCGCTCAACGGCGTGATGGGGTCGTGATTGCCCTGGACGAACAAGACGGGGTAGCTCGTGTTGATAGCAGTGAAAGGCCCGCTGTAGCGCTCCTTTGCGTCGAATTTCCACTGTGCGCAGGGCCATGTTTGGGGCCCGAAGCCGTCGGCGAAAGTGCCAGCTGCGGCTTGGGCTTGTGTCCAGGAGAACATGTCTTGGACCTTGTCGGCGCGGAATTGGCCGTCTCCGCAGGCGATGCCGTGGAAGGCGTTGGCGCCGAGGTTCCAGGGGGTTTCTGTTGTGTTTTGGTTTAGTTGCTCGGAGAGGAGCTCGAATGCGCTTGCCCAGTCGCGCTTTAATGCGATGGCGATGATTTGGGTGAGGATGCCGTATTGCAAGGGGTTGTACAGCTCTCCCAGGGTCAGATACTTGAGGAGTATGTATGCGGGGATATTGCCGGGTTGGTACCACGGGGCTGGGACGTAATTATCAGGCAAGTAGATGGGGTTGTCGATGAGTTCCTGGAAGACTTCAGCGTAGGCCTTGTGCAGGTCCTCTGCGGTCGTGTCTGGACCGGTGAAGTTTGCGATGGGACAAAGTTCCACACCAGCGTTGACACACTCTGTGAAATAATTCACCAGCGTACGCTCTGTGTCGCGTGTCTGCGTGGCCCACAGACCGGAAACGTAGTCTGTGAGAAGAACAGTGCTGTCAAGGACGATACGCTCGATGCGGTCGGGGAACATGCCAGCAAACACTTGACCCAACACGGTTCCGTAAGATATGCCCCAATATTGCAGTTTCTCCTCACCGAGAGCATCGATGATCTGCAGCATGTCGCGTGCTACGAACGGTGTGTTGATGTAAGGACCAACGTCAGCCATGCCAGGTGTGTTTGCACACTCCTCTACGTAGACACCGCCGTCGTGCCAGTACTTTGCGACCAGCGAGGCATACATGTCATCCTGCGGGATGGTGAAGTTGTACTGCCCGCGCTTGGCCTTTGCGTCTGTGACATTCGATGGGATGCAGAAGAAAGGGATAGTCCGCCCGGTACCACTACATTGTTCAGCACCCCCGCCGGCCATTATGGTGCTTGAGACTTACCGAGGATCGAAACCGATGATATCGTGGTGACCGCCCACATACTCGCTGTATGTTGATCCTCCAATGGCAATGTCTTCCACACCACTTCCTCCGGGACCGCCGGGATTCGTGAGGATACTACCCTTGAATGGCTCCTTGGTCGCCTTTTCTCTGATCAGCTGCAGATCAATCGACCTTCCGTCCTTTGGATTGGTATAATCCAGAGGCACGGATAGAGTCGCACAGTCGAGCGAACCATTGCGAGAGGCAATGATCGATTTGTAGCTCTCTGGAAAATCGAGGTTGCAAGGCGCCCAGTTCAGAGCGGTTGCATTGTGCTTGTCATCTGTGGGGTATGCCAGAGCAGATGATATGAGCAGCGACGTTGCTACGATCTTGTGAAGCATGATGGAGAGATGACAAGGAGAGGGAAGTGTGATGATCTAAATCTACACGACATGTCGGTTTCTTTTGTACCAAGTATGACGGACACAGCCGCTGGTGTAGAAGCCGCAGCCCGTATTATTAGACCCCAGTGCTGACTGTGACCCTGAACAAACATTTCTTGGCCTGCGATATGTCTTTAAAAGGGTAAGACCCACACGCGCCTGCTGTGATGGCAGTGCGGCGGTGCAGCGCGCCTTATTCACCGGAGGTCAACCTCGTCCAACAGCCTGAGATTCTGATTGGCTCAATGTGAGGTACGCAACGAGTTTGCCTCGTCTCTCGCGAGATGATTCTTGTGGTAAAAAAGCTGCCAACTCTTTTGAGGCATAGCAGCGCAAGCTCTGATTGGGCCACTCGGACTTTTCTGTGGGGAAAGCTTCAGCCTTGATTCGACTGCAGCGGTCACGGACTGCCGGCTCGCGTAATTGCGCAACCTGATCTAGCAATCGGTGTAGAGAACGTACTGCGTGTCCCGAGGAAAGTCTGGTTGAGAGGCATGCCTGCGGTCAGCAAGCGGCATAGCAAAAGCCAAGGCGTTTACTGGCCCTTGATATTCGTCACGTACCCACTCCCACCGCAAAATGATCAGCTATTGTTCTTTGTCTTTCTGGCGCTCACCACAGAGGCTGCATGTTCATCGCCATGCACGTTGACGAAAAACCTCGTCAAGAGCTCAACCCTGAGATGCACGAAGAGTTGCTCGTCCTACCGACGCCGGAAAAAGATGGCTTTCACCCTCGGTCACCCCTAGCAAACCACAGGCAAGCAAGCTGCTGAACTTTATCGCAACTGTCGTGTCTCGCTCCGATCAGGCGTACTCCACATCCTCCTCGATACTCTCTGCGGATGGCTGGGTCAACGTGCTTGTCTGCCCTGTCAGCCTCTCCGCACCGCGCACACGTTGCAAAAAAGCCACAGGCGTCCAGCTTCGGGTATTACCCAGTGACGGCGGTCGGAGGTCACCAGATTACATGACGGAGGCACAGCTAAGCGCTCCTTGTGTAAGCGACAGAGGCGGTTGCATAGCCCGACGTGCGTCGTAATGAGGTGTGGAAGAAGAAGCAGGGAGATCGAATGCTTCGTGTGGGGAAGTTGGTGTGGCCCGTGCATGATCACA
Source organism: Didymella arachidicola (assembly GCA_016630955.3). NCBI lineage: Eukaryota > Fungi > Ascomycota > Dothideomycetes > Pleosporales > Didymellaceae > Didymella > Didymella arachidicola. The sequence continues at coordinate 302,299 of CM050000.1, read as the reverse complement.
ACTGGAGTCGACACAATCGGGAAGGAACTCTCTCCAACACCACCATGCTATCGTGATCGTGCGTGTATTGAGCCACTTTGAATCCTCTCCAAAAACCATTCATCCTTCGTATAGGCTGCCCAATGCGCGATGACTCAACCAGCACCTCCCAAGCCAGCAGTCGCTTGACCCCCCCAACCGCGCAACCAGTCAACGCATCCACACTCAACATCATCCTAACACTTCTCACCATCAAAGTGCTCAAGCGCTTCCGCAAGCGTTCTGGAACCGTTTTATTTCTTTCAAAAGCCACATGCGTCAAATACTCCCTTGGCACTTCCCTGCGCGAGGCGGCAACCATGCAGTTCGTTGCCAAGCACACCTCCATACCGGTGCCTCGAGGGCATTGTGCATTCGAGCGTGGAGACTGCACTTACATTGTCATGGATAGGATCCATGGTAAATCGCTTAGTGATGGGTGGTTTGGACGATCTGAGGAGAGCAGAGCGAAGCTGCTTGCACAGCTCAAGTCTTACATTGAAGAACTGCGGCGCGTTGTTGCGCCGAAGGGGACTGGTATCGGTAGTGTGGATGGTGGCGCGTTGTATGATATGAGGCTCATGGGCCCAGCGCTGTTTGGACCTTTTGACTCTGTACGGTCCTTTCACAGGTATTTGCGAGGCGGGCTCGAGGCGCACACTGATTGTATGTCGGAGATTGCAGAGCTTATTGCTGGACAGGAAGACGCTGAGAATATCCACAAGATGCCCGTGCTTCATGTCGTGAGATAGGCGGGTGTTGTGCGGTATGAAAAGGATATTATATAGACGACGCTTTTTCTTTTCCACCACCGAGCGGTGAAGATGCGGGTAAGACTACTAGATGGCTTTCGCTGCCAGTCACGCACGCACCAGATACAAACGAAAATAACGTCATGAGATTCATTGTTCAGCGCGTCAATCTATGCGCTCTATTTTATTCCCAACCTAAACCTCCTTCTCCGGAACACCCCCAGGCAGCGTCCTAACCTTGTCCTGGAACAGCTTCTCCGCGCCCTGCCAAACAGGCGTGCTGTCGCGGTCCTTGAGCGCCAACAAACTCGGCAGCAGGGCATTGCTAAACGCCTCGGACGACTCCCTGGGCAGCGCAGACGGCAGGTGGTCGATGGAAATAACGCTCAACGGGGGCCCGTCACCCTCGACGTCGACGTTGACGGTGGGCTTGTCGAAGGTGGTGTTGATGTTGTAGATGGGGATGGGGTTGTGCGGGTTGGTCGTGTCGCAGCTGACATCGCAGACGACGCTGAGTTTGCGGCCTGGGGTGTTGAGGCTCGCGAGGTCGATGAAGGGTGGGATGGGGGCGGAGAGGTAGATGCAGTTTACGAAGATGTCGGACTCGATGATCTCCGGGTACGGGCCGGGGCGCGACCTGGTCTCGGGCAGATCCCACTTTTTGATGGATGGGCAGCCGACTTTTTCGAGGAGGTCGACGGCGCCGGAGCCGCAGCGGCCCAGGGCGCCGAGGACGAGGCTGGTGGGCTTGCGGCCGGCGATTTTTTCGCCGGCGGCGACGTCGTCTTTGAGTTGGGCGATCAGGTCGGACTCGGTGTTGTAGTAGCCGCGGCCGTCGGTGAAGGACTCGATGCCGGGGAGGGGCTCGCCGTTGGGGTGTGTGAGCTGCCAGGCCCAGGTCTGGGGGTGTTAGCAGGAAGTAATTGCTGTGTCCAAGTTCAACACACCTTGATGGCCAGGGCGGCGCCCGCAAAGCCGGCGTGGTAGCCGAACGCAGCGACGCGCCTGCCCGACTCGTCCTGCAGGAACTCGAGATCGTACAGGACGCCGCCGCCGCGGGGGAACCTCGCCAGGACCTTTTCCCAGCCGGCCTGCTGCTTGTAGCAGTGGGCAAAGTGGACCATGGTGTGCTCGAGCGGCCAGTCCTCCTCGGGCAGCTCCTTGAGGCCGATGATGATGTGGTCCTTGGGCGCCTTGGTCCAGCTGCCCTCGGGCACGAGCGTGGCGCCGGCCTCCTCAAACTCGGAGTCCTTGAAGATGCGCTCGTAGTCGGGGTTGGTGGGGCTGCGCTCGACGTTGATCTTGTAGCCGGCGGCGAGCAGCTTCTTGGTGGTGGCCGGGGTGAGGCAGGAGCGGTGCTCGAAGGGCTTGGCCTCTGCGCGGGCGTGCAGCGTGGTCGCCATGGTGTGTGGTCAATTGTTTCAATTGAGCCGATTCAGTATTGGAGGCGATTGGGAGTGAGGGAGTTGAAGAGATGATGGGGTGTCAAGTGAAGATTTAATGGGGTGTCAAGAGAAGGGTTGATTGGGTGATCAAGTAAAGAGTCAGTCGGAGAGTCAATCGGAGAAGAGTTGATGTTGTTGTAAAACGGCGTGGAGTTGATGCGGAGTGCCATGACTCTTGACTTTTTCGACTCTTCCACTCCGAGAGCGGCATGGCGATGACGCTACTGCAGGGCAGGGAATGGCCAGCCACTCAGCCACTCAGGTGTCCAGCCACTGTCATCACCGGGTCACTCTCAGCCACGGTACCACGGTCCACGGCTACTTGGTGTGGTCGCAAATTGGCAACGGGCATCGCAACGTCGTCGTCGTCGAACAAATGTCTCGATGCTCTCAAACAGACCAATCCACCGCGAGGGATGCTATGACATAACAGCCGCGGCGGGGTCTAGACTAGCGCATGTGCAGGGGCGACTGACCGCAACGTCGAGCGGGAGGCTCTAATGTGCGGGCGTCGGCAGATGCTCAGAAAGCGACGTTAAAGCCGCCGCCTCGCACGTCGCGGCGTGAAACTGATGCGTCGCCGCGAGAAGTTCCTCGGTTGTGTAGATTCGTCTTCAGATTCGTCTGGACACTCGTCTGTCGATTGTCTGTAGAGTCATCTATAGATCGGCTGTAGAATCGTCCATAGATCGTCTCGGTGGACAGCAGACCCCTTGCTTCGCTCCACGGCGCCCACAGCGATGCCGCCCAAACTCGACGACGCGCCCGCAAGAGGCCATTCGCGCGACTCGTCGACGGCCAGCGCCCGCCTCGCCCACGCACCGCTGACCCCGAGCCAGCTGCGCCACGCCCACGCGCCCTCGGACCGCTCGAGCAGCCCCGAGGAGACGATGCACCGCCGCCCGTCCTACTACCACGACGAGCCCCAGCAGCCGCCAGGCCAGCCGGCCGAGTACCGCCTCGACGTCCAGCACGACAGCCGGGACGACGCCTCTGCGACGGCGACACACGACGGCACCGCAGACACCGCCCCCGACCCCGACCTCGACCCCAACGTCCGCTCGAGACTGCTCGACCAGACCTCACGGCCAGGCGTCGGCCGCAGCTACGGCAGCTTCGCGGGCAGCGTCCACTCCAACGACAGCTTCGGCGGCGCCTTCCCCGCCCTCTCGCGCCCGCCCGCCGCCCAGGGAGACGCGCCCGATGCCACCCACGCGCTGCTGGGCGACGCCTTTGCCGACGGCCTGCTCAACGCCGGCGACGGCGACCGCAAGAAGATGAGCACCACGCGCTGGCTGGCCGAGCGCCACGGCATCAAGAGCCACCGCATCATGTACCTGCAGTACTACATCCCCGTCCTCAACTGGACTCGCCAGTACCGGTGGCGCTACCTCAAGGGCGACCTCGTCGCCGCCATCACCATGGCTTCGTTCTACATCCCCATGGCCCTGTCCTACGCCTCCAACCTCGCCCACCTGCCCCCCGTCCACGGCCTGTACAGCTTCGCCATCAACCCGCTCATCTACGGCATGCTCGGCACCTGTCCGCAGATGATTGTCGGCCCCGAAGCCCCCGGCTCGCTGCTCGTCGGCGAGATAGTGCGCGAGAACATCAAAAAGGGCGCTTCGGGCGAGGGCGACGGCCAGCTCAACGCCCAGATTGCGGGCATCGTCACGTGCATGGCCGGCGCCTTCATCTTCGCTGCGGGCCTCTTTCGGCTGGGGTTCTTGGATAATGTGCTGAGTCGCCCGTTTCTGAGGGGGTTTATTAGTGCGATTGGTGTGGTCATCTTCATCGATCAGATGATTCCCGAGACGGGCCTTGCGAGGCTGGCTGCGAAGCATGTTGCGCATGGTAGTTCGCTGGATAAGCTGATTTTTCTCGTCAAGAATATTCACCGCGCGCACAAGCTGACGTGTGCCATGTCCTTTACCGCTTTTGGTATCATCATGTTCTTCCGGTACGTATCCCATCACACCCTTCTGTCCACACCCTCCTGACTCCACAGCGAATTCAAAAAACGCCTCCAGCCCCGCTACCCCTCCGTCGCCTACATCCCCGACCGCTTCCTCGTCGTCGTCCTCTCCGCCATCCTCACCTGGCACTACCGTCTGGACGAACACGGCCTCGCCGTGCTGGGCGACGTCAACTCCTCCGGCTCGCTCTTTGCCGTCCACTTCCCCTTCGACACGTCCCACCTCAAGTACGTCAGCGACGCCGTCAACACCGGCCTCATCATCGCCCTGCTCGGCTTTTTCGAATCCAGCGTCGCCGCCAAGTCCCTCGGCGCCGGCAACGAAAAGAGCGACGGCGTCTCCCTGCCGCTCTCCGCAAACCGCGAGCTCATCGCCCTCGGCACCGCCAACATCACCGGCGGCCTGTTCATGGCCCTCCCCGCGTTCGGCGGCTACGGCCGCAGCAAAGTCAACGCATCCACCGGCGGCCTGACCCCAATGAGCAACATCTTCCTCTCCATCATCACCATCCTGAGCACCGTCTTCTTGCTGCCCTACTTCTACTACCTCCCCAAAGGCGTCCTCTGCGCCATGGTCAGCGTCGTCGCCTACTCGCTCGTCGAAGAAGCCCCCCACGACATCAGATTCTTCCTGCGCATCCGCGGCTGGTCCGAGCTCGCCCTCATGTCCCTCATCTTCTTCATAACCATCATCTGGGACCTCAAGCGCGGCATCGGCGTCGGCATCGGCCTCTCGCTCCTCAAACTCATAAAGCACTCCGTCCGCCCACGCATCCAAATCCTCGGCCGCGTCCCGGGAACAACAAACCAATTCTCCAACGCCGAACTCGCCCCAGACACCCTCGAATTCGTAGACGGCTGCCTCATCGTCAAAATCCCTGAACCACTCACCTTCGCCAACACAGGCAATCTCCGCTCGAGACTGTCGAGACTAGAAGACCACGGCACAGGCGCCGCTCACCCCGCGCTGCCCCGCATCCGCCGCAGAGAACACAACAAAAACATCATCTTCGACGTCCACGGCGTCACCTCCCTCGACGGCGCAGGCGCACAGGTCCTGTCTGAGATCGTGGCGGGGTACCGCGCTCGCGCCGTCCGCGTGTTTTTCTGCAGGGTCCCTGCGCAGCGCAGCCCCGTGTGGCAGCTGTTTGAGAAGAGCGGGATTGTGGATATGTGTGGTGGGGAGAGGCACTTTGTGCAGAGTGTGGAGGAGGCGCTGCGCATGGCGGATTTGGAGCGCGTGACGGAGGAGTTGGGGAGCGAGGCGAGCGGGAGTAGACCGGCGAGCGGGCTGGGTGTTGGGAGGGCCTGAGGCGATCGTCTGGGAGAGTGGGGGGAGTGTATGTGGTGTACATATAGCGAGCATTTGTGCGTCTTGTAGAGTGATGATGTAGAATTCTGAGCATGGCGTTTGGAAAAGTTAATGCCATGTTTGCATACCTTTTCTCTTGTGGGACTACATACACTGCCCCTTCACCACACGGCTCGTCCGACGAAGGCGAACCATCCATACAGACATCCAGACATCCCAAGACTAGTCCTTGACCCATCCCGCCATCTTTTCGGAGCCAGACCAACGAGTGCAAACCTCCGCGCAACTAGCAACAACGGTTCATATGCATCCCGTCTGCACCCCCCTTTCCCTTTCCTTTCCCTTTCCCTCTCCCTTTCCCTTTCCCTTTCCCTCTCCCTTTCCCTTTCCCTCTCCCTTTCCCTCTCCCTTTCCCTCTCCCTTCGCAACCCCCCCCACGCCGCCCCAACCTAACCCAACCTCCCCGTATTCAGCGTACCGAGTCCCAGCCCCCCTATCCATTCCATCCCAACCCAACCCATTTGCCCCGTTTACCCCCCTATTGCTGTCACGTTCAATGGTCCTGTACTATCTCTTTGCACACGCATTCATGCGCGGCTTGCCCAGAGAATTAAGCAAGCGCATGCTCATGTAAGATGTAAACCAAGCTGGATAGTAGTTACATGCGCCTTATAGGTTTGTATGAGGAACGGATGCACTTTGGTGGTGGAAAATGATAGATCGTCGTCCACACAACACGTTCTGCACTGACGTCATGCTCGCGGTGGGGTTTTTTCAGCCTCATCATTTTCGCAGGAGCACCTCAAACAAGCTCACAAGCAGTGCGGATATACGGACACAAAGACTTACACAGAACTCGAAGAGGAGAGTATCTGAAAAGAGATAGAGCTTGGGCTGGAGTCGTGCATGCTCAGCGCGATGATTTGGGCAGTTCGGAGGAACGGCCTATGAGGTACATCATCTAAAGCAACTCGTATGCTCCCGCGGCTGGGATACTTCGCTTCGGACTGATCTGATGATACTTCCATGGACAACATGAGCAGATGCTTGCGCCGGTATCTGAGGGTCATCCTCATGAAAGTCATTCTTATCAGGTGGTAAGGAGATCTGTGATCGCGGCATGTCTTTTGTAAGCGCCTCTCTTCGCAAGGCATTATTCCAGGCACACCAGTCACTTCAGAGATGATAGGTCAGGCTGCAATTGAGATGGGCACAACCTACCACTGGCAGCTTCAAGCAGACTACCCAACCCTCTTCACCAGCATTTCCTGCTGTTCATGTATGTAGTCTCCGCATTAAACGAGCGAGTCGAGGCCTCGTTCTGATCCCCCATACCTCGTGACGGGCTGCGAAAGGGTTCTGATTGGATGGCTACTTACAGTACATACGGAAGGACCTAACTTTCCCCTCTGTGGCTAAAAACAATCCGACGAGCTGAGGTTCGCAAGCATCATCAGAGACTGATGGATCACGGTCATCAGATACAACGAGCTCGATATCCTCATGGCCCACTATGGATCTCCCTCTGCAAGGATCGACCACCTAGGCTCGAAGCAGCTCTGCCTTGCTGCGCCATGATTTACATACACGATGAGACGATACCCCCACTCACACGGCATACGGCGAAGTGAGGCCGAGTGACCTGCAGTCGTCAGAGCAGCGGTGAAGTGATGGGATATGAGTGGCGCGCATAAGCGGACACTGTCGACATCAACAACGGCAGCGAGAGCAACAATTGGACAAGCTACGATCGACATTGGTCGATCCATACCACACAGGCACGATCGAAAAACTAACTTGTACGACGGCAACGTTGAAGTCATCCACACGAGCTGACAACGGGCCCGTTGCCGCCCACGTATTGCCCTCACGTCCGACGCACCCCCGTCCCCACAGTACCGCTCTTTACTTGCGTAGACAGTTTTTACCTCAGCATGCTCTCAAATCGAGACTTGGGGTACAGATTTGACGCGGGCTGGAAGGTAGCCGTAAGTTCTGATAGAACTCAAAGAGTGTGGACCTCAGGCGCTGTGAGACGACCGGCTGCTTCGCCCGTGCATGTCTGCAGCATCTTGAAGCTGTAGTGCAAAGGTACCAGTAGATACCATCTCTCAGGGCCCAAATGCGCGCCGTTGCACGCTCCACTTGACACGCTAACAACAGCTTCTCACGTCTGGCCCGTATCTCGTACGCGTCACACGGGCTCAGTGAACTTAGTTGTCAGGTCATCCTCAGGTCATCCTGCACAAGATTTTTGATAACCACCCTCTGACGGTTGCGGATTCGTGTTCATCAAAAAGAGTTTACGAGTCAGTCCCGGATTTGAGTTTCGGTGGTTTCCTCGTCGCTTGCAGCAACGGCGCGGTGCCAGAACCTGCGTTCAGAGCAGCGCTAAAAGCAGCTGCGCAACGGAAGCAGTCGAAGCTCCCCAACCCACCCATCACCACCACCGGAATCCTACGCTCTACCGCCAAAAGCGCCAACGGTGCAAGCCTTTCCAAACGCAGACCGTGCCCAAACTCTAATGCCTCGATACAGCTAGACAGCGTCCAAGGGTCTCGAGGTGGCTAGCCCAACCCGAATGGGCTCCGATATGCACTAGTGACGCCAAAGACAGATTGGCGGCGTCCGATGGAGGGAGGCGGTGCCAGAAACGCCCTAGAGGGTGGTCGGCGACTACAAGTTTGGATCGAAACGGTAGTGACGGTTGACGGCCTGTCGTGCGCCCGACGAGAAACGTTAAACAACGTTTCGGACGTGCCGCCCCTTGGACTGGGCGAGTGGTGCAAGCGAATCCCGCCTAGCGAATGGCGTCTGGGAGGCTGATCTGCCGGAACTGTCTAGAGGGGGCTTGTCGGCTGCCCACCGGCATGGTGAGCGGGTTTGGTGAGTGATGAGAGGAGCACATGGCGAGTGACGGGTCGGAGAGATTGGTACGACGGTGAACCGTGGTTGAAGACGTTTGGAAATGGGTATGCTGTGCTTAGAATAACTGATATTTCTATGCCCCTATAATGCACAGCATGCAGTGTCGGAGCCTAGTGTAACATCAAGTCGCTGCATCTCGCGCGTTGATGGAAGTCATCACCATGGGCCTGCGAGTCGGATGCATTGTAGTCACTCGTACGTCCTCATCACCTGCATATCTTCCACCAACCTGTGCGCGGGAAGCAACTCAACAGATTTGACCCGGTAACAAGGTCCTTCGCCGTCCGTAGTCCTTAGCTGCATGCCGGAAAGAAGCTCCAAAGGTCTGGATATCGGCACTACTGTCGCCTTTCCCTGACAAAGCGCCTTTTGACCTCGTAGGAGTAGCAGCTTCACGTCCAATGACGCCGTGAAATCTGCGAAAGGGTGACTTGTTGACCTTACTCACACGCTTGGAGACGCATCCCAGCGTTGAGGTACCTCGCCGTACGTAGTGCTAGGTGCATGATCAGTAGAGAAATGTTATGCCGAGCCAGTGAGGTTTGGCGACTTAACAAATGCATTTCCTTCTCTGCCAATAGAAGAGTGCGAGTCATCCCTCTTGACCTCACCCGCGTCAACAACCTCAGCAATTTCACAGCGATATCCAATTGCAGCAAGTAGTGTCCAGAAAAGCGCATTGCCGACTACCCTATTTGGCCGATTGCAATCCGTCAATCAAGCCGGTCAGGTCTCCGCACGGATCGGGACCTCGCGCGTGAGCGTTGTTCTGAATCGGGTCTCCACTTGGATCGTGGTGTTGACGCTGGCTCCCTGAGGTCGGCGACTTGTTCTTCCCCAATCCCTGCCACCACCAGCCAGCAAATCGATACATGACGCAAAAGCATCGCGCAGCTGATCGATCAGCATCGCAGTGCCATGATATCGATAATTACTGATGCGGTGATGCACTTGACGAGAATCGCCGCCCACCATCGTGCCAGCTTAGTGCGTTCCTAATGCGGACGTCAAATTTTGAATCGAGACATGCTGACGTGCAGGGCCAGTTGATATGTCGATCCGGACTGATCGGCTGAGGGGGTATCCCTGCTCATCGCACACATCTTATGCTGATCCTCGCGGCCTTGTAACGGTCGAATGCTCAATCTGTCAACGCTCAAAGCAGGTGAGCACGGCAGCAGACGTCCAGCGCGCATAGTCGGCAAGCAGAAACGAGAGTGATTTGACATGGCGGTGTCGATCAGTTCTTGAGATTGCGCACGTCGCAAGACGAGATGGCGCTATGCTGCGGATCTTTCCTGCGGTCGTCATGGAGCGCTGCAGATCAGGGAGGTGCCTGAATTTGGCTGGTTCCGAGGCTTGATAGCGGATGATCTTACCGTGCTGAGGGAAAAGATTTCAGCTGGAGTCAGGGCTGAGGGCAGACGAAAGTTTACGATTCATGAAGCAATGGATAAGGACGATTTGAGTTGTTTGAGTTGTGATGCTTTGAATCTTCGCAACGCTCAGCTGAGTCGCTGAAGGGTATTATTTTAATACCAAGTGCGGCAACGCTAACTCGCTCGCTCTCGCAATTCTACGGTTCGCCGTTCCACCGTGAAACCGACTTATGGGGTATCCTATTGTTTGAATCCTACCAGATGCAATGACCGTAAACCACCTTGCCGACCTCCCTATTCTGTGCCGATCCGGGCAAACATGCAGGTGAATTGAAAGAAGATACAAAGTTTTCAAACAGGGCAGTGACATGCTGGCCAGCGATGACATGCCACGATGATCGTCAATTAAAAGTATGTAGTTGAAACGCAGTGTACATGGTGTTTAAATAGGACCGGGTATAATGGGTAACGTGAAACATGGACAGACATCTACATGATGTTCTTGAGGCTCATCTTGTCCTTGGGTGAGACTGGCGCATTCTGAGCTTCGGCTGGCCGTGTGTATGGCGACGGCAGTTGCCTTGCTGCGGGGCTGGCGGCTGCGCTGGATGTGGAAGGTAGAGGTAGGACGGGCTCAGTCAGGGAATGGAAGCCTGGCAGTGCGCGCTGTGGGACGCTGAAGTTCGACGACTGGGGCATCGAGTGGTAGCGAACGTGCTGCGGTGTGGGCTGAGTGAGAAGCGGCCCCTGATGCTGTGCGTAGTGGGACTCCTTCGGTGTCTGAGCCTCGCGATGAAGAGGAGGGAGCTGCAAGGAACCATGGCGCCTGTACGCGTCGAAGGCAGGCGAGTGGACGTCATCCTCGACAGCGAAGCCAGTTGAAGGCAAATAGCGTGTGCTCGAGTTCTTGCGCTCATCCCTGTTGCCGACCAAGGGTGCGAGGGTGATGTCGAGAGGCGATGCAGCGCCTCGAGGTGACCTTGACTCGGAGCCGGTGTCTGTGATTAGGGAAGGAGCGCCATCAGCAGAGACCGAAGAGTAGCCGGATGGAGAAGGCATAGGTGTCTCAAAGCCTCGTGCTCGTACGTTAGAAGACTGACCGTACAGCTCGAGAGGCTGAGGTCGTGATCCATGGTAAGGCTCGAACCGCGGAGGTTGGGGGAGCTGGACGCCGTATGTTGTGTGCATCGAAGGGTTCAATGATGTGCGGCGGCTGTCGTGGTAGTGCTGCTCCTCGTGATGGTGCATGTGTTGAGGAGCTAATGGATATTGGTAGTGCTCTGAGGTCTGTGAGTACTCGCGGAGTCGTTGGTCGGGTCGTTCTGGGTTGCGCTTCCTGCGGTTCTGGCCACCATTCCACCAATTCTTCACGGCGTTGTCGCTGCGTCCCTTGAGCCTCCTCGCAATCTCGGCCCACCTCTTGCCCATCTCAGCGACCATCTTCTCGATCATATCCCCTTCTTCAGGTGTGATGGGGTCGTGGTTCAATGATGGCTTCAGATTTTGGTGATACCTTTCACGGCACTGCTTTGGCGATCTCGACCCAATCTCCTGTGAGATGCGTACCCAGTTGTGTGGGCCATTACGAGCGACAAGGTTAACAAGCCACTGGTCCTCGTGTTGCGACCAAGGGCCGCGACGGTGAGCTACCATATCGAAGTCGTCTGGTAGTGTGGATTTGGGTGGAAGGGAAAGATACGGCGAGATGTATGCCACTGAAGGTATACTCCTCGTCGGTGCAGATGTAGTGAAATGGTTTTGCTGCAAGATTTGCAGTGTTCGTTGACGATCTGCTGAACGATCTGTCAGTGACTGCGGCAAGACGCTGTATGAAGAGGGCGGGGTAGGCAGCGAAGAAAACATCTCCATAGTGGTCAGGAGCTTGGATACAGCTACAATGCATGCCAAAGGGGCTCTGTGGACGACACAGCGTTCACCTATAAGACATGCAGGGGCAGCATGACAGTGGGAATGGCGATAATCATGAAGGGTACGATGACGGTTATGATGATTGACTTACCGAATGGAGGTACTGAACTACAGTAGGATGGTTTGATAGTGTCGATGAGAGATATCTGATTTGTGGTCGAGTGGATGATCCAGCGCCAACGGTAACGTGCCAGGCAGTGAGAGGTATATATCTCTGTGGGCGCGGGGAGGTTTAGTGTGATGAATGGGCGCCAAGGCGGTCGAGGTGCTATTGACTGTTCGGGATAGTTGACAGTGCGAGGGCTCTGCTTTTGAAAGTCTGCGGCTAAGGCACTGGTGAGATGGTAGTCGGGGAGCGATGGGGCGTCATGCGGCGCTCTGGGTCGCTAGCTGGGCCCTGACGGTGACGGGGCTAAAGTAGTCGTTGTCGTCGGCGCCCATAAGTAGGTGGTTCCCTGAAAGTGGACCAGATCGTCGGATTCGAGCTTAACCCTGTATCACATCGTGGCATGGCGTCTTTGGGCGCTACAGAGGGCGGATTTATTACACCCTGTTAACCCTGCAGCGTGCTAGCGGCAGAAAAATGAACTCCCAGCACCGACCGTCGCGTTCTATCCTGGAAGAAGAGGGTGAATGGCTGCCCCTGCAACGCTCGCGGCCGAACAGCCACCGTGCTGCATCGCAGTACCCGCTGCAGGCCCGCAGCGCTCGCCTCAGGCTGTCAGTTGCTGGGGGCCCTGGCCGTTTCGCCATGAATCGACAGGGTGCAGGGGCAGCCGAGGAGTCTGGAGGTGTTTCTTCGACAGCATGGGCACAGTCAAGAATACCCCCACCCGCTGTGGCATCCACGTACTCACGACGCTGGCCCTGCCCGCTGTAAAACCAAACATGGCCTGGCAGCCTCAGCTCGCCGGCAAATGCCAGGGGCCAGGGGCGCAAGGTTTGCTGTTTACAGCTGCTGGCTGGCTGGCCATGTATTTTCGCTTGGGCTGGTAGAACTGAGCTTGAGCTGCTTCTGCTGCTTCTGGCACTGCATACCGTTGTCCTGGTAGGCGGCGAGCGGGAAGGTATCTCCCGGACTATAGCCGCAAACCGCGTCTGTCGCCCTTGCCTGTGACCGCCCTTGCGCCTGCCATATCGCCAAAATAGGAGCCACGCGGTGGTGAGCGCACACGAGTAGACACAGAGACAGACGAGGGCGCACAAGACGCCATGACAGCGGCCCTCAGCTCGCTATGCTAGACATATCGTGGTGTTTCTGCCCCTGCACGACGAGCATCGCCAGCTGTTCGTTCCCCAGCAGCCGGCGCCGCACGATGCACGTTGCAGTCACCACTCGCTCGTCGATCAAACGGGTGCTGGAGCTTCCCGCTGGATCCAATACGGCATAGCGCGATCGTCACGGCCCTTCTGGGTGGAGCCCTCGAGGTCGGCGAGGTGGCCTTGGCCTTTCACCGCACTCCTTTTCGGCCCTGTCGTTCGCCTGGCGCGATAATCGACAGCAGCAACGGGGACCACGGTGTCAGCGCCCACAGCCTCAGCGACGGCCTGTTTCTGCGCAGTTTCTGTTGCACATTGAGCGACACAGCACGCGTTTCCTGAGGTGTCGCAGGCCAGCGACGCCATCTGCCTCAGGAGCCACAGTCAGCCTGCAGCGGCTCTCGCAACGCTCGTTGCAGGCCGCCGTTGCTTGGCTGCGATCTGCCGGCGGGACGACGCACAGCGAGCCCACCTTACTGGAAAACGCCAGCCAACCCGGCGCTGCCATTCGAATTCAAATCTTTTTAGTGTGCATCCTCTTTGGAAAGCAGCGCACAGTTTGGGAAGGGGTAGAACGCAGCTTTGCGCCTTGCCCATGCCAGAACATGTTGCCCGCCCAGTCCACCCAGAGCGCATCATCGCCCTGCCATCGCTCCAGGCCAGTAGTCACCGTCTGCCGGCAAGATCCAGCACCCTTGATCAGCTGCGGGCAATTATGACGAGACGAAGCGGCGGCCATCAACGGCCGCAACCCCCAATCAAGGAAGCTGCTGCCCGTTCTTAGTCGGCGACGTTTGGAATGTTGACTTCACCCACTGCACAGCATCGTCGACAATCGATACAGCCCAGTGACCATCGAATCTGCTGGCCCATAACGCCATTGGGTAGGTATCCGCAACGTACCTCCACAGCACACTCTATCTGCTACCAGCCTCAGGCTTCACCTTTCCGCATTCTGAAGCTGCTGGGTATCCGTGCTGCAAAAATAGGTCCCGTCGCACGCTCAGTCCTTCGTTCCCCCACGCGACAATCCTCCAGTTTCACCTCTGGGATGCCTTCGGCCAGGCCGCAATCCTTGAATGTGAGGCTGCGGGCAATGTATTGTGGCTTGGGTAGATCCTGGGGTGAAACTGCTTCCCGAGCTACTGGGTAGTCCACGACCGTTCTGGTCAAGTGCGACCCGGGAATCCACGGTTCCGAATGATTGTTTCGTCACCAGCAGTTGTACCTCAGCCGCCTGCATACAAACTCGCACAAAGGCAGCGACCTCGCCGTTCACTTGCCTAGAGCGGCTCGCCCGTCCATGCCAGTGAGTCCCACCAGCAGGGTAGCTCAACGGTCGCCATGACGGATCTCAGTCAAGTCAGACATCACCAGAGGCCATCTCCAGAAGGCAATAGCCGAGCAAGTGCTTCCCGTTCACCATGCACCATCTCGGGAGGCATCGCACTGTTCATTAGAACCATAACTGTTCTTACGTACAAGACTCAGTTGCGACCGTATGCCAAGCGCATTAATTACTACGCGTCCTTACCGCCGCAAGAGCCTCGACCGCCGTTGTTGATGGACTGGTGTGCCAGCAGCGGAGATTCCGTCTGCTGTGTGCTTGCAAAAAACCCTGTCCGCTGCTGAGGCGCTTACAACGGTATGTCATAATCATCATCCATACTGTGGGTAGTTTTTGTTTGTTGGAGAAGCTTGCCAGAAACCCTGTTGATCTAAACATATTGGTTGGACGATCAGACGTCAGCCGCTGCGAAAAAGCACACGACGTTCCTGTGTACTGGGATTAACGGTGGTCCCAGCAATCAATTGTGGCTCATGCGGTGCTCAACCATAATGCCTGTCCACTCGGTTTCGGGCTCGCACGCAAGGCATTATCCACTTCTTGCTACTTCCACAGGTTATACGACACAATCCTAGGGCCGAACATCTTCGGTCGTCGCGCGTGTCAATATCGATGCTGCAACCCGCCCCGATGCTAGATTGCCATTCCCTGTGCAGATGCCTGTCCGTTGGCCTTTTACCCGCATTTATCAAGGCTCACAAATAGATCACGACTCGTAAAAGCTTTGCGTGCCATGGCCCATGGCAGAATCATTGTGACAGGGTTGTCCCTCACATCTGGAACTCTATACACAGAGGGAGGCGCACGATATAGGGGAAAGGAGGAATGACCCCCAAACTTACCGCCGAGTGTCATTCAGGTTGTCCTTGCAACAATTCGACTTCCAGTTCATGTGAGCGCCATGCAGCTTCCTGACGCAAGACGAACATCCAGCAGGCAGGTAACGAAAACGGTCTCGTTGGCGTGGGTCAATCAATGAACTTCGAGGTCGTGCCACAGATCACAGCACAGAACAGGTCGGCGACGTTGATCCTTGAGAGTTACACGCTCGCACGCTCACAACCTTGCTGTGTGCGACTTGCCCCGCCTTCACTATCGACCAGACTGTGTCTGCAGCTGTGACGATTGAGGGTCAGCGAGTACGTACATGACCAGCACTGTTTTCGACGCGGACATCTTACATTGTGTTCTCGTCCTCGGCGCATTCGTTGAGCAGATCGAGATTCCGCCATCACACTGTTGGCTTCCACCCCGGTTGAACCAATCACCATGCTCTGTTGCTTAACAGGGATCCCCAGCGACGTCGATCTGAGAGATCAGATTAACGAGGGATCCGCACGGCCAATGAGACCCCAGTTTTGCGTCAATCTTTGAAACCTACCCGCACACCCGCAGCAACCCACTCTCTTTGCTTTTGCTCAGCTTTTCGCCCTTTTGCTTCTGGCTCTACAATTGGTGGCACTGACCTTCTCATTTCTCTGACCTGGCCTGTAAGCTGACGCGCACCATACGGAGGATTTGAGCCCGTAGCTCTGACAGCGGCACACCGGCGACCAAACGCTGACCTCGATCATACAGTGGCCCGTTCCGATCTTGCACGTTACCAATAGATTGCGACGCTTTCCGACAGCACTGTTCACATCTGTGGATCAGCAATAAATGTTGCTCTGCTCGTGTTTGGCAACTGGAATTTACCCCTGCATCGAGGCCAGAAGGCTACAGCGTGCCTAAAGACAAGACGAGTCAGCGCAACGCTCTGCTTGCAGCTTGTGGGTACCGCTGCGGTCCCTCTAACGCCACCCACTCACCTACGGCGTTACTCCGTCTGCCAAAGCAAGATGCAGCACCAGCAAGGGAAGCCGTTTGGCTGGGATCTCAGCGCTGCACGAATCGGATCGCCGTGCCCCACACCGGACCCCTTTCCACCCACCCGCGCTGCTCTTTACCTCCTTGACGTTTCAAGATCAGCGGCCAAGGCAACAGAACTTCACGACTCACAGTGCAAGCATTTCCCTTCGTACATGCATGTACTCTGACACCGTACCCTTGGTCCAATAGAACCAACCTTCCGCATAGGATATTTTACCCTTCCCGCGTCCGAGGCGTGGCTGAATTAGCGCTGATCATGACCAGCGTTCAGGTCGAGGATGTGCAGGAATGCCGAGATGGTCTTTGTGGCGCATATCACGGCTTGACTCTTGCCGAGGGGTATTTGAATACAGAGAAACAGCAAGCGCGCATCAACCTCGCCGAATGGTCTTCGCCATTATTGACAACGAGCCCTGCATGCAACAGTATACCGGGTTTGGCCTGCGATCGCAAGTGCAGGATCGAGAATCGAAAGCATGCAAGAGCCAACACGCTCGGCGGAAGCGCCCGCTGAACAGCCGGGCTGGAACCTCTCGCTGAACAGTGTTGCGACCAGGCGCCTCTATGGAATTGCACGCACAGGATGCACCCTTCTCCTGTTGGCACAGGCCCACCGATTGAGCTGGGAACAGTGACAAATAACTCGGGGTTCCCTTTTTGGCTGCGGAACCGTGCAAATTGATGAACTCAATCCTAACGACATCTTACGATTCACGACAGCAGCTCTACACATCGATCTCGTGTTCGCCGTTGCGGCCGTTCCCTGACTTACAGCGCCAGGCAGACTCCTTCAGCCCTTCCCTACCTGCAAACCAATGTCAGAAAACTGATATTGGATGGCACCGTAATTTTATGTTGGTCGAGGGCGCGTCGAACGGTACAAGCTTCAACCAACCGGGTCGAGAAGGTGTACACTCACTATACCTTTCGCTTTTTCTACTCATCGTTAGTGGGTGCAGCTCACTGTGAACACCGACAACACACTGCTGTGACCTAATTCGCTTCTCTTTCTTCGTCTCACAGGCGTGTCGCTACCTCGTCAAATTCTGTTGTCTCGATCTCTCTCCTTCTGTGCTGTGCCGGCCTAGCGCTCACCGAAGGCATGCAGCACGCGCACCTCTCGGGTCAGAATGAATCAATTGCTACCCACCGACATGCCGTTACGCACCAAGTAGTTTCTTGCATGTCCCCAGTTGCAGCCTATCAATTACTTCTGGTACCGCCATGAGAAGGGCACGACGACGATCAGGTTTGTCGGGCTGCAAAAGGGCCTAGCACTCAGTATTTGGGATTTTGTCGAATTACTCGGTCAGTTCCTACTTCCGGATCGCCGTGCTCAGCCTGCCCGTCGTGCATTCACCTCGATCACCGGCTCTGCCACGCAGACTGGAGGTGCAGTACTTCATATCTTGGACAGTACCAATCACCTGCGCACAGTGAGCTTGCATCGCTTCGCCCCTGTTTTCGACGATCTTGTCCACGGAAACTCATCGCGGTGTCTCAATGATTATCCTCTCAACCTCCGAGACGAAGGTCAACCCGATATGTGACAACCCCTCACAGTCACATTGTCAGACCACACCTGCCAAATGCACAACCAATGCTGCTCACCACAAAATCACAAGGGTCCGGTAGCAGCCAGAGTGCGCTGAAATTTAGCGCTTGGAAGGCCAGGGGCACAGGTCGCGTGGATCAAGCCACTCATATTTGCATGCTGACCCTGCAGACTGTCATGGACCCATCAGCTTCTGCGAATGAGTGTCCTCAGCCTCATCTACCCTCTAGTGAACGAAACGATATCTACAAGATACTAACGCATGGCTATATTGAGCAAGCAGTATTAGCAGCAGTCCCAAGCATTTCATGCATTACCAACTTGTAGCAAGAATGGCTGCAACATCACAAGCAGCACGCTAGACGCCAGACTCAAGGACATGATCTGTCGAGGTGTCCACGCGTGATGCACCTCTTCAATCGTCTTGACACCGAGCTCGGGACTTGCGTGCCTCCATGCACCCCTAGTAGAACATCAGTTTGCCTATTGAACTCGCATACTGCTTGCTACCTCAGCTCTGGATCCTTCTGACATTCGCACGTCGTGTTCCTAGAATGCTTCAAACGGACGTCTACATTATCCAAAGGTCTTCCCAGGACCACGAAGTCCATACTCAACAGAACGGAAGAGGCACGACATTACAGCTTCGCGAATACCGAACGGAAAAGAGACAATATTCTAGCGCCGTTAGAAGGTTGCACAGAGAGCTTCGACGTTTGAGATGAGGGGCACAGAATATCACGGCAGGGCGCCTCACTATTTTTTGCATGCACGTTGGCAACGTGCAAAGGAATGGTAACGGCGTAGTGTATTGCTGTCGCCGTGACAAAGCAGAGTTTGTTAAGCACAGCTTCGAAACGAGGCTCATCTCTCAACATCTCCACCTCGATGGCTCGCCGTGACGCGGGCCGCTGAACCCTTTCCTTGCGACCCGCCTAGTTTGCGACCTGCCTCTTCAAGTGGCTTGCGTCTGCACTTACACAGGGGATGCATTTGGCGAACAACTTTACAACCATCACCGCCCATGCGCACGCTTTGTACCAGGTGTTCTGTCATGGTAATATCTTGTTCGAGTTAGCAGGGGCGCAAAACGAATCCGAGTCCTTGCCTTCGGGTTCGCGAGCCCCTGTATGTGTACGAGATTCTATTTCCTTTCCGTCGCACAGTGCACAGTAGGGAAAAGGATGACACGCTCCTCTGACACGCTCCTGGTGACCAGCAAGACGGACTTTACGATGCCTCCGAGGAAGGATTTGGGATCGACACTCGCCAGCTTCACATTCAAATCGCCGACTGCCCATCGAGCCTTGTCACCTTGCAGCCCAAGACTTTCACATAATCGCTTGCTGTTACTGCAAACAGAAGTCTGGCTGTCTCGCAATCCCTTCCCGATCCTCGAGCGCCACAGCGGCAGCTGAATGACGAGAGCTGCAGCGAGGCTGAACATGACACGGTAGCGGGGTACGAAGCGAACACAGGTCAAGAGGTAGGGATAACCGTTGGAGGACGCTAATTATAAATTATATCTGACGAACTTTGAGAATCCGAACGAGAGCACGCGGGTTGCAGGTGCGGTATGAAACCGCCGAGGCACAGCAACGCACAACGCACAGCACTAAGCATGGGCTGCTGAGATGAAATCTTGATTGCGGTCCGGAAAGCTGAGAACGCCCTGGGTTCCAAGCGAGGGCGGTAAAGTGGACGTCACGCTGCGAAGGGCAATTATCGCGTTGATGAAGACTCGGTCGGAGCAGCATGTTGGCCGTAGAGGCCAATGTATTACGGGCCTGTCGAGTGCGAGTCGTGGTTCAATAGCGGGCACGCGGCACGGATTCGTGATTCCTACGCTCACGCCCCGCCGAAGGATCCAGTACCCAGCACCCAAACCATCGACTTGGTCCTGCGGTGCAATTGCAGAGCGCGCACCTCCTCCGCTTGCCTCCACTTCGCCATTACTACTGTGTATGTACACTCCCGTCTTCATAGGGAGCTCCAGTCTCGGCCTGGCAACCAGGACTGGTGTTGGGCGTTGGATGTATGCCGCCGACAAGCCGCCGTGGGCATGCAAGGTTCGCACGCACGAAGAATCGGACCATGTTCGCGAAGCCCGTTGACGTTTCTGACGCGCCGCAGCGCGTGGCAGGACGCCGGTGGGAGGGTAAGCTAGTCCTTCCTCCACTAATAGGACAAGCCAGCACATCAGCGCATCGAACAGCATGCAGCACCGCGCGTGCAGAGTCGTGCATACACGGCCTCTGTCCGCCACTCACGACTCCCACGGCCGTCGATCAGCCCACCTACAGACTCTTCTGGCGGCCACGAAGCCTTGTTCGGCACTGAAAATATGTTTGGGCGAGTGCGCGGCGCCCCGAACGCGCTCCTATTGCCGCATTTTGAGCCGAAGAGGTGTCGTACGAGCGCCCTAAGCGAAGCGAAGCGACCGTTTGTAGACACTGGTCATGTCGTTTCGGTCTCGCCGCGTGGAAATCGTGCCATGTGCGCGTGGCATGACGCCCGCTTTGTGCATGCTGCTCAGAGCTGGATACCTGTTCTGGTAGACCGATAACGAATTGATTCTGGACGTGCCGTTTGAGGAAGCGAGGAGATGGATCGAGAAGCATGTCCGTGATGCGCGGGCTCAGGAAATCCTGCAATGGGCATCGAGTGAGAAAGGAGTGCTGCGAGCGGAGACGGGATTGGACGGCCGCCTGCGATCTGCAGATGCTACGCGACCAAGGATGAAGGTTTGGAGCGATGGAATCATGCTGGTCTCGTGGGCGCTGCTGGTGAGTCCCGCAAGAGCTGGAACGAGCAGAGCATCGACCTGTACAGGAAGCGACGGAGCGGATGTATGAAAACTCCGGCCGGAGGATTCTTCCACAATACATGGGGACGAGTGACTTTCCGTGGCGACTGAGGCCAAGGAGCCGATGTTCCAACGGGCATCACGATATCCACGACAAGAGAAGTGAGGCGTGCTGAACGAGAACGACATTCGCCGTATGCTCGCCGACCCCCAGAGACCAGAAAGGGAAGATCGGCCTCTTGGTATCGCCAAAATTTGGCCGGAGGATTCAGAGACTGTCAACGGCTATCTCGCCTCTCGTGCTATTGGCGGCGCGAAGATTACGACGCGCGTGGGGTGCTGGAAGGCACACGAAGGAGTTCGGTACTTCGCTGCCGTCGGCGGTTATAGCATCAAGAAAGGTAAGATGGGCGATGATGGCTTGAGGGAGGACAGCTGAGACCTTGGGAAGGTGTGCATCCTCAATACCGAGTGGATCTGCAGTCGTTGCTAGGATATTTGAGCACCCTTCTACGATCCTGCGTGCCGACGTTTGCTTAGCTCCTGAGGCGGTATGTCCTGGTGTGTGTCGATGTAAGCAAGATAGCACGCACCGCAAGTCGATCAGGTGAGCCACAAGTTCAACAAGGTGAGAGACGCACATGTTTGAATTTAGAAACTGTACATTGATTGCAGCGAGTTTGAGTGCATCGAGGGCGAATAAATCATACAGACACGGCAATCTGAAAATCAGTAAGACTTCGAGACTGTTCCCATTCGTAATTAAGGTCAGCGAGCAACAGGTCTGACTACTTTGCTGCCACAATCCTGCGATGTACTAGGCGTAGACGGCTTTGATAAACCCTTTCCGCTTGACTCTCAATAACGACATTAGTCCCCACCTTCTGTAAAGCCAGGGCGTTCTGTCTGCTACACATCGCAATTCCTTTATCGCTGCACAACACGGCGAAGCACAGAGGATATCGCACGCCTTCGTCCTCATCAGAGGACCGAATGCGATCTTCTGCAGCGGCTCTCTCATGCTTTGTCGGAGAAGAGCATGTGGATCGACTTTCCGTTGGCTTAAGCTGTGCAATTAGTTCAAGCGATACTGCTGCACGCTGTTGCGGGATGTAATCCTGTCAATCCCTTATTTTGAAGTTCGTTACGACATGGAGAGAGTCCTCTCAATAACTGCATCCGGTACGAAGTATGCGCCACTATCTCCATTGTTTGGCTTCCGCTTCGCATCGCACAAATCGTGCGAAGTGAGATAGAATAGCAATGGAAGTCATCGCGTGGGCGACCATATTGCGCAAATGTACATCAGTGTGAGAGTGATAGGCGGTTCTACAGGCTGCGACTTGCCATGAACTTCGCGAAGTGGCTAGATATCGCGGTCTCAACAAAAGCCGCACTGCAGGCGTTGTGCTCGCCAAAAACTTTAACCAGAAATGTGCAGCATGAGCGTCTGCTAGTGTGAGGTGGTGTTGGAAGCATGTGCGGGTGCAGCAGTGGAGTGAAGATGGAGGCAAAATGATGTGAATAATTGCTGCACGATCAGTTGCCCATCTATATATTATTCTCTCGACTGTAGTCTGTACTTTTCTCATATCGAGCCGAACGTCTCCACAAAGCTGTTCTTCGCTGTTCGATTAAGAGCAGCTAGACACGCAACTTGCACTGTACATGTAGACAAACAGCAGTGAACATGTCGTCATGCTACTTGTCGATCACAGATGCTGGGCTTCACAAAAGGCACAAGTATGAACGATAAATACTAAAAAATTCTAAAAAAAAAAAAGCTCCCTGAAGACCCCAAATCTAGGATGTTCCATCGCTCGTTATTGCTTTGCCCGACAGACACTTTCGTCGTTGCGCCTTGAGTGTGCTTGTACCCATGAAAAATACAGTCGCTGGAGCGAGAAAACATTCGACAAGCGGGTAATGATAAAGAGGGTCGGAACTTGTTTGAATTGGCTGCTATGTTCGGCTTCAGTTGTTTACAATCGACGCGTAGTGGTTCTGATGGAGCACCGAGCGCCGCCATCGCCCATGGAGACCATTCCTACTCTTTACAAATGACTTCCGTCGCCTCGAATGTCACCGGAAGTCCAGACCCAATCCTAAATAGTGATAGAGTGTCATGCGCAACACTGAGCGTGATGGGTGCGGTGGCTCTGAGAACAGCAGATACCATGGTCTGTATGAAATTCCCTTTTGGTATCGCTGGTTTCCAATGGGCTGGAGAGGGCTGATATCTGCCAAAACACCAAATCATCCAGATCCCAGGTCGGACTTTCGAGTGCATACCATATCCACCTCGTTGAATCTGAAGATGCTTCCAAACTCGGCTCCCCTCTGATGGCTTGTCCTCATGTTCATCTGGTCGCTGTTGAGCTGGAAATCTAGCCGTTTCTGCACCCACTGCGTACTGTTCTGTGAAGGGAACAATCGCAGCATGGCTAGTAGCTCCATTTTAGGTCTTCCTGCCGAGACTCAGTCATATCTTTACTGTCGAATGGATGAGATACTCATTGGTATCCCGGAGCGTGCTGGAAGTCTCAAGGAGCTTGGTTTCTGTGCATGTTTCCCTTTAAATACATCAGTCAAAGTTCTGACTTGGTATGTCTGCACGTGACAGGCACGTTTAATGTGTGATATACTGCGCGAAGTAGATACCACCCTAAAAGCGCACCCAACGGTGTTGTTATATCCATCACAGCTCGTCATTCGACCTCGGGAGTCAAGCTCCTGGCTAGAAGAGTAAAGCCGCTCAATCTGCTTTGCCTCTTTGTATCCGTCGCGCACGGGCGAGACAGCGCGTTTTCGTGTCGCATGCGCAAACAGGGAAGACTTCGGCTTGGCAAAACCACCTGGGCAGTGTGCGGTCCGACTGTGGCTGGAAGTCCACTCTGCCCTGCGCAAATGATATTGTCTATGGGACCCGGAATTGTAGCTTTGAACATTTTTGCAATCGAAACAACAATCAGAATGTCGGTGCACTACTGCCGCTGTTGTTGAATGTGGGCGATGTACCCCGCGTCTCGATTTGTAGGATTGAAGTGGGCGGCGGGGGCCCGGAAAGTGGGCGGTGGGGTAGAGAGCACCGAGTGCTCGACGCGTCGCGTTGGATGTAAATTTGTTTGTTGCTCAAGTAGTCGTCACAACCTTCTTCTGAGGTTGCTCATCATCACGATCTCTTTTCTCCAACCTCACTATAGCATCGTCGCCTGTCTGAAGCCGCTTCATACCGTTCGACATCAGACACCAAGATGCCTGTCTCCATGCCCCAAGTGGCTTACAAGCCCATCTCAAAGCCTGAGGTGGGCGTAAACAACTACCAGGGTTTCACACCTGGCAAGACTGAAGTCTTGAAGAAAGGCGCGAAACCCTACAATGCTCGCCCTCTGGCATCAGACATCCGAATCGATCACGATGTCGAGATTGTGGTCAGAGATGGCTGCCGTCTGTATGTCGATGTTTACAGGCCCGCTGATGTACCAGAAGATGAGAAGCTGCCTGCAGTGATCAGTTGGTCATGTTATGGCAAGAAGTACTCCGCTCTACACATGCTTCCCATCTGTATCTGGAACTGCTGCGTCTCCAACGACAACCTTAGTGGGTTGGAGAAGTTTGAAGGACTTGACCCGGTAGTGTGGTGTCCGCGTGGCTATGCAATCATCTCTGTCGATTCTCGCGGAACTGGAAACAGTGATGGATCCATCCCCGTAAGTTTGTCCTTCCGTACGAGAAGGCACGTACAAATTGCTGACCTTGCAAGCTCATGGGATCTCAAGACGCGGAAGATTGTTATGACGTAATCGAAGCAATTGCAGCAATGCCATGGAGCAACGGAAAAGTAGGCATGGCCGGTAACAGCGCACTTGCTATCATCCAGTGGCATGTTGCATCGCTTCGTCCTCCGCATCTCGCCGCTATCGCACCATGGGAAGGATCCGGCGACATATACCGTGAGCAATTCTGTCGAGGCGGTGTATTCAGCATGTCCAACTTCGACCTCATCACCCACTTCATCATCAAGACGAACAATTCCGGCGGCGGCATTGAAGACATGGCAGAGATGTACCGTCGATCGCCGGTTTCGAACGCTTTCTGGGCGGACAAGCGGCCAGACATGACCAAGATCCAAGTTCCTGTTTTCATCACTGGAAGCGACTTCTCCAGCATACATACCATGGGCGCGATCAGAGGATGGCTCGAGGTCCCTCACAACAAGAAATGGATTCGCTGGAGTTCGCACCAGGAATGGTTTGAATTGTACTGCGACCCTCACGCGGACAAGGAGCTACACAGCTATTTTGAGAAGTACCTTCGCGATGTAGATAATGATTGGGAGAAGAAGTCGAAGGTACGCTGGTCGGCACTCCAGTTTGGCGACCGTGAAGCCATCGACAATATCGAGTTCTCGGACTTCCCCATTCCAGAGACGCAATACAAGCCGTTCTATCTATCCAGCTCGGGCTTATCCGAACAAACACCCTCGGCATCGGAGATTATCAGCTACAATTCAGAAGACTCGAACTCTATCGCAGAATTCACGTACAAGTTTACGCAGAAGTCAAGGCTGATCGGTCTGCCGAAGGCGGTTCTGTACATGTCGGCGCCGTCGCACGATGACATGAATGTATTCGTCATTCTCCGAAAACGTGATCAAAACGGCAAACTACTCATGCATCTCTGCTTTCCGTTCTCTGCCATTCCTCAGGAGTACAAGAGTATTGAAGACATCCCGGAGAAGGAGCGCGCTAGTCTAAATTTGCACCTGGGCAGTGTCGGTGTGTTGCGAGCCAGCCACCGGGCGCTCGACCCAGCGCGCAGTATTCACGAACAATTCCCATTCCATCCCCATGAAAAGGAAGAGAAGATAACTCCCGGTGAAATCATAAAGCTAGAGATTGGTATTTGGTCGATGGGAGTGGATTTCGACGAGGGTGAGTCTATCAGTGTCCAAGTCTCTGGTGCGTTCCCTGCCATTCATGCGGATTACACGACGTTCTCGACACCACGCCCAGAACACGAGAGGAATAAGGGCGAGCACAGGATCCATGTTGGATCGGAGACTCCCAGCAGGGTTATCCTACCTTTCGTTCCATTGTAGTCGCAGTTAGGTCTGAATCATACCATTCCAAGGTTGCATGTACAGAACTGTCACTGTCCGCGGGTGTCCAGCGTTTGAATTCACCTCTGATATGTTGACCGTGTGGTAATTCACACATACAAAGTGCTCAGAAGTGATGACACAGGCCCGAATACGGCTTTTCGCTGACGGATAGTGGACGCCACTCAATGCTGTGCACCTGAGTAGCCGAGATCCGTTCACAAGTCCAGGGCCTCCAGCCGTCTATAATCGTATGCATAACTCACGACGATTTCCAACGATATCGGCATCTGAGCGAAGGCGGATGCTGCTTACCGAGGGACGGGTTCTGAACGCAAGAGGAGTGATTGGACACGCCCCACTGCTTCCGGCACTAGTCCACTCTTCCGAGAACCGCGCTACCCCGGATTTCCCCACAGACATGTTATTGCCTCAGATGTTTCTCCGGACGATCCAAGTGCTTTGCAACGCGCGTGAAGTGGAGTCCAGTACAAGCGGGATGTGGAGTTGGCATTGACTACCAAGGCAAGGCCCAGATAACGCCAACAATCTGTCGGCTAAGGTGGGAACCTGGTGATGCTAGACAACACGGAGAAGTGCCGCGTAGCCAGCAGGAAACGTCGCAGAAGAGGAGCTGAAGGCCATCTCGACATATAACTACCTCTTGCGCAGATCATCAATATTATCTCAACGCTGATACTCACTCTCCAGTGCTCTTCCAGGTCTGGACGAGCGGGTTTACATTCTTCCCAACGCCTTCCTTGTGTCTCAGAACATCAATTCCACCAGCGTCGAAGATGCTCGACGAAACCAAGAACTCTAAGGCCATGGAGACCAAAGTTGAACGGTATGAGATCGCTCTAGACAGCGAGACGGGCATCGTGAAGCCTGTCCAGGAGTCTGGGGCGATGGGTACCGTTACGGTGACAGATCTCAACGAAATCTTCCTGATCCCAAGCCCCAGCGCAGATCCTCGAGGTAATATGCTTGCCACACATCGCTGGCGGCGGAACGTGCTAACCCTGGGTGTTAGATCCGTTGAACTTGTCGAGGTTTCGCAAGATCGTGTTCGTCATGCTTCTCTCGATCTTCTCGGCTTTGGGCCTTGCGCTGGTCTCTGGCTTTGGTGGTCTCCTCGTCTTCTACATTCCCACATACGCTGCGGCTGGTGCTACTTATGGTATGTGCAGATCTAGCCGAGCAATGTGCGCTTTGACTGAAAATTGCTAGCCGACATCACTGCTTTGATGACGTATCCTTCGATGTTCATGGGTATCGGCAATCTGGTCTGCATGCCTCTTGCGCTTGCGGTGGGAAGGCGACCCGTCTATCTTCTCTCGCTGCTGATCCTTGTTGCTTCTGCAGTATGGACTGCTTACGCGAAGAACTACAACCAGCACCTTGGTGCTAGGATGTTCCTTGGGTTCGCCGCTGGTCAGAGCGAGGCGCTCGTGCCTATGATGATTCAGGCAAGTTGCTCAGTAGCTATCATGAAATTTGCAACGACTGACGAGCACTCAGGAGGTTCACTTCATGCATGAGCGCAGCACCTTTCTGATGTGGCAGTCTGCCACCCAGACAGTGCTGGCCGCTGTGTTTGTGATCGCCGCTTCTCCTATTGCCGCAGGCATTGGCCCAGCCAATTGGTACAACCTCGGTGCAGGTAAGTATGTCTCTCGCATCTTGTTTGCATGTCTGACTGTTTGGTAGGGCTTTGCGCAGCAACATTCGTTGCAAGCGTGGTCTGGGTTCCTGAGAGCAGGTACGACCGCTCCCTGGCTGCTTACGGTCAATTCTCAGCCGAGGAGGGCGGCGAGCTTGATGAAACCTCGAGGGGGACCGAGGCCCGGCCTGTAAGGCTCTCTGAGAGACCCGCACTGGACACCACCAGATTCCTCCCCAGGACGGTGTGGTCGGACATGCGGCTCTTTGTGGACAAGCCAGACTGGATGGAGGGTGTCTACGGCTTCATCAACACGTTCCAGGTAATGCTGTTTCCAAACGTTTTATGGGCTTTCTGCATCAACGGTCTGACTATTGGTGTCAACATTGCCATCGGAACCACATACGGCAACATCGTACATGCACCTCCGTACAATTGGTCGGACAGCTCCGTCTCGTACGTGAACGCCGGCCAAATCGTTGTTGCTTTTGTTGCACTTCCAATTCTCGGTAATGGTAGTGATGCCATCATCAAGTGGCGTGCCCGGCGCAATGGTGGTGTTCACGAGCCCGAGAACCGTCTTCTGTTGCTCTGGATTCCTCTGCTCGTCGGATGTCTTGCTGCTACGCTTTACGGTTTTGCCGCACAGAACCCTGACAAGTACCACTGGTTTGTCTACGTATTTGCCAACGCAGGGTACTACTTTGCTTTCGTCGGTGCGAATATTGCGGCGATCACGTATCTATTGGATTCGTATCCGGCACGCGCTGGTCCAATTCTTGTCGTCATCACTGCCCTGCGAGGCTTTGTAAGCTTTGGTACTTCATATGGCGTGGCAAAATTTATCGAGACGGACGGATATGCTGGTGCCTTCGGGGCATACGCCGGTCTGACCGCGCTGTTTGGCTTGTTGGGTATCCCAGTCTTCTTGTATGGCAAGAGGATTAGAGCGTTCACCGGAAAATTCGCCATGAAGAAGAAGACAGGCCATCCTTCCATGTCGCATTGAAAGAGCGGTGCTTGTGAGCCGTCCGATTGATCGTCGACTTGGCTGTCAGCCTCAAAGTGGCCACGGTGGGTCTGTGGTTTCATAGCGGTATCGTGTCAATGCTTCCTGTATGGCGCATGATGTATCTTTAGTTTAGTCTATGAGTAACATCCGTAAGATGTTT
Organism: Didymella arachidicola; assembly: GCA_016630955.3. Lineage (NCBI taxonomy): Eukaryota > Fungi > Ascomycota > Dothideomycetes > Pleosporales > Didymellaceae > Didymella > Didymella arachidicola. The sequence goes on along the minus strand of CM050000.1, from coordinate 273,787 downwards.
GTACGTCCTGTCGTCCGCAATCCAGGCTTTGCCCACTAGAAATGATGATTGGTTGGTTGGTAGTTGGTTGGTATTCATTTTACGTCTAGTTGATGAGGATTAAATCCATCATCTCGCCTCCCGAAGGGCATATACGACGTGCTAAGCTATGGAATTACTGTGCTAACACACTACCTTAGAAAGCATTTCTTGCCTACGCGGGTATTGCTACCATGTCAGAACTACAGCTCCCCGTCCAGTTGGGGAGACTGAGCAGTTTGTGTACATTAGGGAGGATCCCTTGTGTGTGTTCAAAGGCAGTGAAGTGCCGTAAGAGAGAGAAGGGAAGAGAGGGTGGGTGTGGAGAGCCGGTGCTCTGTCGAATCAAGGCCGTGGCTCTGCGCGAGGAGAGCCTTTGTACTAGGCTTGGCCATGCCTGCGTCGAAGGAGATAGGTGTAGTAGGAAGGCAGAGCCAGGCCATCCTTCTTCTTTATCTCTTAGAAGTCGTGGAATGTAAGGCCATGCTGGCTGCCTTGTTTGCGTGTTGAGAGCCGGTGCTCTGTCGAATCGTGCCGTGGCTCTTCGCATGGAGAGCCTTTGTGTTTAGGCCTGGCAGGTGCCCATATCTTGTAAGAACAGGGAGTGGCAAAGCTGTCTCCTTGTCTTAACGGTGGTTGTGGCCTTCGACCGAACGTGTAAAACTGAGTGGCGCACGGGCCATTTTGAAAAGATTTCAGCTCAGCGAAGAGCTGAAAGACAAAACAGGGCAGCGCGCCGGCCACAACGCCTGCAGCGGAGACAGGACGTTGGGAAACAGATTTACGAAGGCATTTAAGTCGTGTTTGGACGAAAAATCGATGGAAATCGACCTTTCGCTGACCTGGAAAAGTTGATGTTCGGGCTAGAAATGATGATTGGTTGGTTGGTTGGTATTCATTTTTCGTCTAGTTGATGTGGAATAAGTCCATCATCTCGCCTCCCGAAGGGCATGTACGACGTGCTAAGCTATGGAATTACAGTGCTGATACACTACCTTAGAAAGCATTTCCTGCCTGCGCGGGTATTGTTACCATTTCAGAACTACAGCTCCCCGTCCAGTTGGGGAGGCTAAGCGATGTATGTATATTAGGGTAATTTCCTTGCATTCTGAGGCATATATGTGCCGTAGGAGAGAGAGAAAGAGACATCGTGTGAGTGGAGGGGGTGGAGGGGTGGAGGGGTGGAGGGGTGAAGAGTGTTGCATCGATTGTGCTGGACCTAGCAGAACTAGGTGCAGGTGTTTGCTGCTGTTGCAGGGCTGCAGGAGCTAGCGGGGGCAGATCTTGGTGAAGTACTGTGTAAGTTTGACAAAGGCGTCAAAGGCCTCTGGCTCCTTCACTAGTGCTGCAGTGTACGCTAGGCCATCAGCCTGGCTGGATGGTAGTATTAGTGGTCGCAGCGGCCATCTGCTAAAGCTCCCGCGGGTCTTGCGGCAGAGCACGAGGTGCTCTGGCGTCTTGTCGCGCCCGCATGAGCAGCTAAGGTTTGCATCCTTGTGATTGTACATTCGGTGATACCAGGCAAAGTCCCCATGCCTAGATTGGATGGAGAGGAGCCTGGCTAACGTGGCCCTTGGTAGGTCTAGTTCCCTTGGACTGCTGCGTGGTGCATAGTCCAAGTCCCAGCTCTTGTACCATTTCGAGAGCTTAGTCTTCTTGTCAGACCACCAGGTCTGTTGTGTGTGTCGCAGTGTCTTGCGGGCTATCGTCTTGATGCCTGAGAGTGTAGGCAGAGCGGCTTTTCCAGTCGGGGGTGAGGGGTGCTGGGCTTCTAGGTTGGCTAATCTGTCTGCTGCCTCGTTCCCCTCAATGTCTAGGTGTCCAGGGGCCCATTTGATAGAGACGTCGTGTGTCTCCATGGCGCCATGGCACTCCAGGAAAGCCCATTGAGAGGTAGGAGGTGCGTCGCCCCTGAGGCACCAGACCACTGAGGTGCTGTCTATGCACAGCCAGATTCGGCGGGTGCGGAGCTCTGGTTGCCTTACGGTATGCTGGAGGCCTCTCCATGCTCCTACTACTTCCGCGTCGAAGACGTGCGAGGTAGGGTTGAGTGACTCGCGTCCAGTGTGCAGTTGTTTTCCGTTCTGATACACTGCAAAGCCGTAGGTAACCCGCTTTTCTCCTTCCTTTGTGTACTGTTCAGAGCCATCTGAGAAGATAGTGACTTCTAGTGGTGAGAGCTGGGCCCACCATTCTTTAAAAGCCTTAGCTGCAGTCTTCTTGTCTAGGCTAAGCGTCGGGTCTGTTCGGCAGCCAGTCGAGTAGTGAGGGGCTGAGAGTGTAGTCCTGGGGGTCTCTGGTAGAAGAGATGCCATCTGTTGGACTTTCGTCTTGACTCGCTGGGGTTGTCCGGTTTTTACGCCCCTGTTTACGATAGGTACTGCTGTGCGCCTAGTGAGAGGGTGGTCTGCATCTGTAGTGCGCAGGTGGGTTGCAAATCTGAGTCTGGCTTCCTCGAGTGCCACTGCTGCCGGTAGCAGTCCGGCGTCTCGGAAGAGTGCAGCTATAGGGGTTGTTCTCCACGCTGGTAGGATGCCTCTTGCCGCTATGGCTAGTGTTTTGTCTATGGCAGCTATGTGCCACCCAATGTAAGCGCTGACCTCTTGTGGCCTGCCTGGTTTAAGTGTGTGTGGCTTTTTGGTGCGGCCTCTGTACCAGCATTCAGTTCCATACAGGAGTGATGGGTACACACAGGCAACAGTGGCCTTGCGGAGGGAGCTGGCTGGGGGTCCATAGGTAGTCCTAGCTAGGCTGCGAATGTGATAGGCTACCTTGGCAGCTTTTGCCGTGCGCGTAGCTACATGCCGTCGGAAGGTGAGTCTGCGGTCAAACCACACGCCTAACCAGCGCAGGGCTGGCTGACTGTGCTCTCCACCCGGGAGGATTGGATAGATCGTGAGCTGTTCATCTACGACGCAGGGAGGCGCATAGCTGCTCCGCTGTCTGGTCAGGTGGATCATTTCCTGCTTTTCTGGAGCAAAGGTAGAAAAAAATGATGATACTTACCTGTTGCTTTGAAGGCCTTAAATTCAGTAAGATGATCACTCTTACCGAAAAGACCAGAGATACCACGAAGATTTCTTATGAAACAGCTGTCGGAAGCCGATCGCGTGATTGGTGTTCCGTTACTAAGGTTCCGTTAGGTATGCTGATTCGATGCGTGCAGACGCGTCGCCCAAAAGCAAATTCGTGCAAGGCGATAGAAAGTACGCTCGTAATAAGCAAATGAGACGACCGAATCGAGTTAAATTACAAAATAACGCGCGATCCGGCCGTGGGCCCTCGTGGCTACTGATGTGGTGCTTATTCACGATGAACCGAATGCAATGATTATTCACGATGCATCGAGTGCGATGATTTTGAAAATGTATAGAGAACGATTTACAGTAGCGTCATTATTTCTTTCATTTTTGCTTAACGAGGGAAAAAAAGCACCCCGGGGGCTCCTTCTCTTTCACCGACCACCTCATCCGACGACCTCTCTGTCTACAGCGACGCATTGCTGCCGACTGCTGCCATTTCTAATTCTGCTATATTTCTCGCCGGGTTCGTCTGTCCTGTTCAGACCGATGATTGGATGTATGGAATGCCCGTCAGCTTGAACGTCCTCTCATCCATGACCGGCTTGTTGACCGGCTCGAAGCGGTTGTGCGGGTCATCTTCTCCATCTCTTTTCGCAACATTCGACCCCGTGTGCCGAGCGTTAGGCCAGTGAGTAGTGCCAACCCAGCGCTCGTACGCGTCCTTCTTCCTGATTAAGTCCTCCTGAGTCGCGTCCGCTACTGGCATGTAGCATGTGTAGCATGCGAAACGCGGTTGGTTCGTCTTGGAGCTGAGATTATAGTGGGGTGTTCTGGAATCCCAAAGCACGAGGTCACCGCTCTGCTGTGGTTAGTATGATGTGTCTGGAACGATAATTCGATGGAAGAGTACTTACCTCGGCGCAGACCTTCACCCATCTAAGGCCCTTCTTCTCGAGCCACTTCATGCCGTTTTCGGTAAAGCCGTACCACTCTGGTGTCCAGGCCGGGATACGCTCCTCATCGGCCATGTCCTTGTGGAACTCGTCAGACAGCAAGTGACCGCCGGGGCAGACGATCAGACCACCATCATCAGGTCCATTCGGGAGCAGATTGACCAGTCCCTGCAGACATCTAAAGCCAGGCTTCTCTGGATCCTGATCCTGGTGGGGCCACGGCTTGTTTGGAGCGATATCAGAGCGCCTGCATCATCTGTTAGCTAAGGCATGATGGGCAACACGGAGTCAGCATACGGCAATGTGAAGTTGATAGCATCAAACGAGACGATCAAGTCCTTCGTGTCGTACACTTTCTCGAAGGTACCAACGACACCTGGTTCTCCTCGAATCGCCCAGGCGAAGTCCTCGTGGGTCACAGCGTATTGCAGACACATGCCCTTCTCGGTAATCAATGGCAACTTGTCCTTATGCACCGTCGACATATCGTTGCGGTTGAAGCCGAGGTTACTGAATTGCTTGTGAGTTATCTCCGATGCAATAGTGGTTGGTGAGCGTACAACCCCTCTAACCATGAGAACATCTGACTAGCATACTTGTCTGCTCGCTCTCTCGGGACAGCGCCCTTGACAACGGCGTAGCCGTCTCTAGCCAGATCATCTCTCCAGTCACCAAACTTTGTGTCGGTACCATCGACCTTCATACGCTCGTCGACCGCCGTCAGCGTGACCGGCACTGCCTTCGTGGTTGTGGAAATCATGTTGATGGATGGGCAGCACTGAACAAATGTTGATAAAGTGAATGGAGTGTATTTATCGAGGTTCAAAATCTGGTATCGAAGAATATATTCGGTGTTCTCCTCGGACGACGGATCAGTGCGCGTGGCGAGATCGACTCATTCGTGTCCTCCATCCCCCACATGTTCCGAGCCACATTTCCGAACTGCAACAGCGATCGTCTGACCACGCCGAACGCAGGAAGCACGATCAATTCCGAGTATGCGGGGAATGATAATGCGACTTCTCGCGATGTGGAGGGCCGAATGTCGTGTAGGCAATTTGTATACGAAGCCGCAAGGATATTGATTAGGACTGGTGTGCTGCTCCAGACACGCAGCCAGTATGTCTTGTCTGCTTCTGACACGATCAATCCTTCTTTCATCGGTCTTACTCATCACGGTTACAAACTCTGAAACGTCTAGAGATGTCATCGCCAACGCACTTCCGGATCATAATCGTGGGCGGCGGTATCGCAGGTTTAGCAGCAGCTATAGCTTTGCGCAAAGACAATCGTCACATCACTATCCTCGAGCAGTCTCGCCTTAGTACTGAGATTGGGGCTACGATCTCGCTTCAACCAAACGCCACGAGGATCCTACAGCAATCATGGGCGTTAAGTACTCTTCTCGAAGACTCGAATGGGATGGTCGATCATGGGTTCAGGATCTACAATGTTGATGGCAAGATGGTCAATGAGATTCCGCTGCGGAGCAAAACACAATACGGTGCAGACCGTATTATGTGGCATCGTCAGGATCTCCACGCGTATCTCAGGAAGACGGCCACGAGTACCGAACGAGCAGGAAAACCTGCAATTTTACGTACATCAGCGCGCGTGACCAGCTGCGATTGCCGAGAGGGCAAAGTCATGCTCGATGATGGTGAGGTCTTGGAAGCGGATCTCGTCATTGGCGCCGATGGCATACATAGCGCTCTGCGCACGTCAGTTCTGGGTAAAGAAGTCAAGCCCAAGCCGACAGGATCTTCAGCATACCGACTCATGCTCCCAACTGCGGTCCTCAATGAGCGAGCACCTCAATTTGTGGCAAATATCAAACCGGAAGAACCTTACACTTCTATGATCATGGCACATTCCTGCCGACTCATCATGAGTCCTGCTCGTGATTCGCAGCTGTACAGCGTTGTTGGACTTGTACCAGACGAGCGGATGAACGAAGACCCCGACAGCGCCCAGTCGTGGGTCGCAAAGGGTGATACACAGAAGATGCTGGAATCTTTCAAAGACTTTCCAGCATGGACGCAGGATGTACTCCGCAACGCTGACAGCATTGGCCTGTGGCAATTGCGCGATATAGATCCATTGGAGAAGTGGCACTCCGGGTGCGTGATCTTGATCGGAGATGCAGCACACGCTATGCTGCCTACACAAGGTCAAGGTGCGAGTCAGACCATCGAGGATGCGGAAGCTCTTGGGACACTGTTCGCCCATGTCTCTGAGCGGCCCTCGGAGGACGAGGTTTCCGACGTCCTTGCATCAGTGTTCGAGAGCCGCTACGAACGCACAAGCCTTATCCAACAATTCAGTCGTGAGGCAGCAAAGCCAGCAACTGAGCAGGGGTCTAATGTTATCAAGATGTAAGATTTCCAAGGTTGCGTTGACCTAGAAGCATGACCCAAACTGACAATTATCAGGCGACCAGATGAATTTATGGACTACAACTGCACGTACCGAGGTGTAAGAGACTGGGATGAGAAGCGTTCAATGTCAAAAATAACATCTGGGCTCCAGAGCGTAGCTGTGGCCTGAGCCGTCTGACGCATTATTGCGTTAAGCTGTTTCCGCTTTGCAGGCACGTCAGCAGTGACGAATCAGTATACCATAAGTCGTCGCTTGACGCAATCACGACCTTCAATCAAGACGCAGCTCCTATCGAAATTTAATGATTATGTAAAGTACAGGACCTTGCTTGTTGGTGGTCTGTACTTTTGTACTATGATCACGTGAGCGAGATGAACGCGTGGTGTGCCGGCGGAGCCCAGGTGCACCCCTGCAATTCGGGAAAACCGAAGGCGCCCGCCCACTTTCCGAGAATCCCCAAAGGCCGAAATGTAATGCATCATGTACCATGCGGTTCCCACATTTCCGTCTTTTCCTTTACCATCACCATGTCAGTTGAACTGGCGGTGACACCAACGAATGCGCGATCCTCGAAACGTCAGCGGGCTTCCGGCGCTTCGTCTACCACCACTGGACTGCAATGTCAAGTCTGCTATCGGTCATACGAGCGCGCCGACCACTTGAACCGACATCTAGACTCACGTGAGTACCTTTAGGAAGTACCTAGGTAGCTCAACAGAGCGTTGACCTTCTTTGCACAGACCGGAACCAACGCTCCTTCCGCTGCGAGGAATGTCCCGCCGCATTCAACCGACGGGATTTGCTCCTCCGACATCAAGCCACGCATGCGAAAAACGCTGCGGATGGTCTTGTGGGTCCCAATAGGGTCGCGGAACGTGCGACGAAAGCTTGCAACTCCTGTGTGGTCTCCAAAGTCAAATGCGACAATTGCAGACCATGTAAAAGGTGTCAAAAGAAAAGGTTGGAATGCGTGACGAAGTCGTCAGACTCCTCACCCTTTCCTACCACGATTACAGAGGAGCAACCACCACAGATCTTCTCAGTATCACAACAACAGGATGACCCAGATCAGTTCAGCAACGGTATAGAAGTCAACGATGTCTTCCTGGATGGAGCAAATGCAGATGCGCAAGCTTTACTGGATCTTTACAACACTACCGGTTACAATGAGCACACCATTCCGGCCTTCTTCGAGCAAATCATGGTCCCTGCACCGGACTTTATGGTTGTTGACTATCTTCAGCCGCCTCCAGATCTCGCTGCATGGATGCCTGAAGTTGACTGGTTCACGACGGGTGACATTTTTGGCAATGATTTCACTCCAGCTATTGACCAGATGCTCGACGCAAACAATAGCTTGCCTTCAGAACAGCAGCCAACCACGAAAGACATGTCGCACGAGAAAATTGACAGCAATTCTGCAAGACGTCGCCACGCAGCTTTCAAACAATCTGCATGGTAACGTCAACGTACTCCACCTGCCACTTCATACTGATCCACCCTAGGTTTTGGATGCCGCAGCGGAATCAACATGCTTTCAGCGAACATGAGAACATAACTCTGGATGAAAGAAATGTCGACCTGGCTGCTTCACCGCACATGCCGTACTCATCTAACGTTGTAATACCTGACCAGTTGTCAGCAGGAGCCCGAGACCGCATCTTCCAGCTCGTTTCGAAGACCGCGCGAAGCCAGCTCACAATACCATCTTTCCCTTCAGCAGACTGTGTCGACAAGCTTATCAAAGTGGGTATTGCCAAGCGGACGGAGACTGATGCTTGGATCCATCCATACCTTTTCGAAAGCGAAACGGCTCGAGCAGAATATCTCACTGCATTGGTAGCCGCGGGTTGTGTCTGCTTCGGTGTACCGGCTGTGAGCAAGACAGGCTTGGCGCTGCAAGAGATCGTCAGAGTCGCTTTGAACAATCTTTCCGAAAACGACAATAGCGTGGTCCGTGACCTTGAGTACCTCCAGGCTTGCATGTTGTGGCTTGACATTGGAGCTTTCTGTGGCTACCGGAGAAAGATGGAGATTGCAGAAAGCAGCCTCCAGTCCCTGGTCACAGCACTTCGACGCGCCGGTAGACTTGACTATGTCCGCTATCCTACAGTCACGCCATATTCCGAAGACAGTGAAGAGGCACTGCACGCGAAGTGGAAGCAATGGGTTGAGCAGGAATCGTACAAGAGGTAACTCAACCCTCTTCCGTGATCGAAAGGCTTCTGATTTACTCCAGACTGGCATATCATTTGTTCGAGCACGATATGCACATGACCCTAACAAAGCACCGGCCGCCTCTTATCACCTACGCCGAACTGACCCTTGCGTTACCTGCCTCTAGATCTCTGTGGCTCGCACCTTCAGCAGAAATTTGGAGATCTCGCTACCTCGATATGAACATTACTCCTGTCCCACCCTCGCTTCGATCCCTGTTGAAAGACGAGTCCGCAATCATATGTCTACCCATGGATGTTGATGTGCAGATCGCTCGGTCCACATACTTACATGGCATTGCAGCTCAGATCTGGGAGCATGCGCAGCAGTCTGTGCTACAGCATGAGAACAGCGACCCTTCTTCGCAGCTGTGGGCGCGCTCACGTCAGCAAAAGCTGTAAGTGTGATTTATCTCATATTATATAGGACGTTGAGTTACGGATGAGGACATGTGTAGCGATTGGAGAGACTGTCCGGTTGCAAAATGTCCTCTGACAACTTCTCGCCTCTCCCACTTCTCTAGAACAAAAGCTGCCTGCAGCTAGTCTCTTCGCACACCTACATGCCCGAAAGGTGTCACTGACATCCAATTACAGATATCAATGCTTGCAGCGTGAAGACTTCTTACCTGGAAGATCGCCTGCCGTAACTTCAGTGTTTCATCAGTTTCTGCAGATGTTTCTCCATGTCAACCTCGACACCATCACACGATTCGCAGGAAAATGCGGTGAGACAGCTGCACATAGTGCATACATCGACCTTTCGCCCTGGAGCCAGACCAAGGAAGCCAGGATCGCCATACACCACGCTGGGCAAGTACTACGAGCTGCCCGTCATATTCCACCATACCAGGTCCGTGGACCAGACTCTTTCATGATATATCATGCTATCATGGTCCTCTGGACATACAGTATGATGGTACGAGATAGAGCAAAGAAGACAGGGACAACGACACCAATGCGAACACAGCTCAGTTCGCCACCGAGTAAGATTGTATATCTCGACGATGCCACCTCTGAAAATCAAGGCGATATCGATGCCTTCATTCTCATGAGCCAGGGTACGCCTTGCTTACACATCATTTCCACGCATCGAGCTGTAGCTTCAGAGTCCGATCGTCCAGAGCTCTGCAACCTCAAGTACCCGGCACAAGTCATGAAGACCGGGGTCAGCCTTCTTGACGCGTCACATCCCGAGGTAGATCGTGAGACTGGACCACCTCTACTGAGGGCGTTGTGTGGACTGATGGAAGAACTTGGTGGTCTGCGATGATCGAACAGGATGAGTGATTGATGCAAAAGAACATGCTATTTATTTCGAGAACGCATTGCCTGTAGCCTCCAGAAGTTCAATCAGGCTGTAAGATGCTCACAGAGAGATTCTGCTCGCCCCGCTTGGGATTACATACAGCCGCTCCGGGCGCCTTACTTCCAGGTTGCATCCACCGTTGCTGTACTCGCGCAGCTGTTCGGCACGGTGTAAGCCCTATTTGCACCTGATTCGTAGGTCACAGATCCACTACTCTCGACCTTGATAAACTTATACTCGAAGCTGGTTCCGGCAGGCAGATTGATTGTTGTGGTCCAAAGGGGATTGGACGATGTGTACTTGGAGGCTGATAGTGCTGGAGCCTTCGATGTATCCCAACTCCCTAACGAACTGATCGAACCTGCGATTTTGATCGTCTGGCCAACTACTGTCGTTGTCTTTGAATTGAATGTGACAGCTACAGTCGCGACAGGTGTGGCACATCCAGTAGCTGCGGTAGACGAGGCGGCCTTGGTCGAGGTTGCAGATGGTGCTGCAGTAGAGGAGACCTTACTGGTTGTGGTGGGTGGATTGGAGCCGGTACCGGTGATCTGGATGTCCGCACAGGTCAAGTAGATCTGTGGTGTCTGGAACGAGTTCCACTTGAAGGAAAGTAAGGTGTGATTTGACACGTAGTTTGGGATCTTGATCTTCGATGAGACCTGTTGGTGTCAACAAAGACCTCGTCGTCCCTTTTGGAGAGGAACGTTTACAGTGTATCCACCAGCTATACTGGTGTAGCAAGAGTTCAAAGGCGCGTTGTCTACACCTCTGCACTTCGTGTCCTGGAATCCTTTGCATGTGAACCAGTCATTCCTCCAGCACGGCTGACCCTGTTGACAGTCCGCATTGTATCCACAGGTCTGCCCGCTCACGTCAGTGCACGCAAGTGTGCCTTTTTCGAAGCAGGACTCTGCAGCTTGCTTCTCAGCGTCTGTTGGAAGATATCCTGGTGTCAAGAACTTATCGACGAGCGCCTGGTCCTGGCAGATGCGGTAGCTGAACATGCCGCCGTGATCGCCATTGTTGTCGACACACCACTGGACATCGACCACATCACCACCTTTGTATGTAATCACTGGTGCAGAGCCCCAACGAGGTCCAGGCTGGTTATAGTCCACACTGACGCGAGCATTGTAACCACAAGGTCCGCTGCGGCCAACTTGAGCCGAATCGAGATCTGGCCATGCTGTGACGGGCTCGAGAATGGTGCACTCAGGGCAAGTGTCTGCTCCAGACTGAGCATTCAGACCAGTTCGGCTCATAGGAAGAGAGAGGTAGCCATGGGCTTGGACACCAGCGACAAAGGCAAGAGCTGAAGCTACGGCCCACTTCATGATGATGCTGTGATTGAGAATTGGTGGAAGGGAAGACGGAAGCTGATGGTTCAGATACTAAGACTTCTTTGCTGCTATATACACGCAACTTGAAGCCTCTCTTCTATGTTGCTCTCGGTAATGTTCATGATCGTCGAACCCATAGCATCGCTGTATCTTCCCGGTTGATCGTAGTCGGAAGTTCATATATTGCACTCCGACTGTGAGCAAATAGCATGCAAGGTACCCACAATATGTTCTCCTCGTGAATCACGAGTGCGCATATGTTCTTGCGGCCCGCATTCGGAATTCAATAATCCCCGGGATCGCGAGCTCGAATTGCGGGGCTCCAACGCCCAAACCTGGAACCGGAGCGCGAGGCTGGATTTGGTTCGATTCCAGGTTTGTTCGGCATAAACGAAATGCCACAAATGCAACTGCAATACCGAGCTTGCATCCGACTTGCGTCCGAAGTCGCTGAGCACCTTGCTTGCGTCAAACTACCGACAAATTCCATTGTTGTGAGCCTACTCATACTGGCCAAGATCCTTGAAACACGGGAGATGAGCTTTGGTGTTTTGTCGATCTCGGACATGGGTCCGAGAACGGGATGGACGAAAAGGTGTAACAAGGAGGCTAAGATAGATTAAGCTGTACAACTGCCCGTTCAAGCAAGAAGCCCGCTTGATCTTCGTGACAACCTTTACCCCGCAATGTAAGAGAAGGTTCCATCGACTTTCTTTGCCGTGGCACGAGACAGGATCTCATGTAAGAAACTCGGTCCGACAAGGCTCGCGCCGTTCTGATGGTTGTTTAACAGATTGCAAGCGACTCTGAGTGGTTCCTTCTCGGGCCGTTGCGGTAGCGTGCGGATGACTGTCAGGAACCTCGCATCCTCGCGCATGAATACGGCCAGTCCACGAATGACCGTATGTTTACCGAGGCGCCGTTTGACCTCATGATTCATGGTGCTGTGGGGAAGCACTGCTGGACGACACCTTAGCATCGGTGATCCAAGACCTACGTAAGCTCTTCGCGGTGGTGAGATGAATGGGGAAGACGGAGACGTCCCAGCTATATATCCAGCACCAAACTGCTGAAACAAAATTGCCGTCAGAAGCAAGAACGCTTCAAGTTCCCAACGAAGGCGCATCGACATGATGCTCTTCAAGGCTATCGTTGCCTTCCTGCTCCATATCGCTACCCTGGTCAATGCTGCAGATACGGCTGCATGGAAATCCCGCAGCATCTACTTCGTACTCACAGACCGCATCGCCCGTAGCAGTAGCGACACGGGAGGCGCTTCATGCAGCAACCTCGGGAAGTACTGCGGCGGTACCTTCAAGGGTCTGGAGTCGAAGCTTGACTACATCAAGAACCTGGGTTTCGATGCCATTTGGATCACGCCTGTAGTTGCGAGTATGTACTGCGCTGCTGTTCACTGCACTGAATCTTCCTAATGACCTTTTCAGACAGCGCAGATGGATACCACGGATACTGGGCCCAAGACCTGTATGCGGTAAACTCCAACTATGGTACTGCAGATGACCTGAAGAGCCTTGTCAATACGGCCCATTCAAAGGTATGCTGTTCAGTGCATGTGCATCTCAGCGCGGCTACTTACTTGTCCTCAGGGCATCTACATCATGGTCGACGTGGTAGCCAATCACATGGGTTTCGCGAACATCGCCGACAACAGCCCAGCGCCACTAAATCAGGCTGCATCCTATCATGTCGCCTGTGACATCGACTACTCAAACCAGACCAGCGTCGAAAATTGCCGCATTGCAAACCTGCCGGACATTTACACGCAAAAGTCTGAGATTCGATCGCTCTATAACACCTGGATCAGCTGGCTTGTAAAAGAGTACAGCTTTGACGGAGTTCGCATCGACACGGTGAAGCATGTTGAGAAAGACTTCTGGTCTGGCTTCTCTTCCGCGATTGGTGCCTACTCGATTGGAGAGGTATTTGATGGAGACCCAGCTTACCTCGCTGGCTATGCGAACCTGATGCCCGGGCTACTCAATTATGCAGTCTACTATCCTATGAACAACTTCTACCAGCAGAAAGGCTCATCACAGGCGCTCGTCGACATGATCAACACAGTGAGCTCTTCGTTCCCAGATCCAGCAGCACTGGGCACTTTCCTGTAAGTCCTTCCCAGCAGCAGCATTGCAGAACTTGACTCATACTCAAAGTGACAACCACGACAACCCTCGCTGGTTGAACCAGAAAAACGACCAAACTCTGTTGAAGAACGCACTCGCATTTGTCATCTTGTCCCGAGGCATTCCAATCCTGTATTACGGAACCGAGCAAGGGTATGCAGGCGGTGCTGACCCTGCTAATCGCGAAGACCTGTGGCGCAGCAGCTTCAACAGTGGCACTAACCTATACCAGTCCATTGCCAAGCTTACAGCCGCACGAAAGGCAGCCGGCGGTCTTGCCGGCAACGACCACATGCATCTGTACGTAGCGGACACGGCTTACGCCTGGAGCCGAGCGGGAGGTAACCTGATCGTCCTCACAACCAATGCCGGTGGCAGCTCCAATGCTCAACACTGCTTCAATACTCAGAAGGCGAATGGACGGTGGACCAATGTCTATGGCAACGGCGCTACTGTCACTTCTGACGGTAACGGCCAAGCCTGTGTCAACGTGGTTAACGGCGAGCCTATTGTCCTGCTTGCCTCCACAGGAGCAACTACATCAGCTACACCGACTACGTTCGCAACATCCTCTACTTCAGTCCGCAGCACAATTGGCACTGCTTGCCCGACTGCAGTTTCGGTGTCGTTCACGGAGCGCGTTGAGACTGTTCCTGGTGATACGATCAAGATCGCTGGCAATAGTGCACAATTGGGTACTTGGGACCCTTCAAAAGCCCCTGCACTCTCAGCTTCGCAATATACCTCGAGCAATCCGGTGTGGAACATTACCTTGAAGATGACGCCCGGACAGGCTGTGACATACAAGTTCGTGAAGGTATCGAGCTCGGGCACATTGACTTGGGAGAGCGATCCCAACCGGTCCTATACTGTGCCAGCTTGCCAGGCGAGTGCGAGCGTAACCAACTCATGGCGCTAAGGTGGTTTTGCGGTATTGTAACAAATTTTGCGATCTCCTTCTTCTTTTCGATCGATAGCCTAAATGAACGAATGGCCACTTCGCGCCATGATGAATTGTGCAAATGTTGTAGAGCTGACAAACGCGTCTCCAAATGATCGATATGATGAATCAGTGATGTAGGTATTGATAATAGATCCACGTGTGTTGTATGCAGAGAGAAGGACCGTAACAAAATCACGTGACCCAGCCAACGAGACCTGCCCAGGTGATTAAGGCGGTTCGGAGCTCTGATTTGACGCAGAGTGTGCGACAGCAATTAATCTGAGCTTGCCGAGACCAAACAAGGCTACTGTTTTTGGCGCATCATATTCGCGACGCATTGCCTCATTCGCTAGCGTGACTGAAGGGCAAACGTGTTCAACAATTTTGTGCTCCTTCATAAAGTAATCCACGATCTGCATTCCCTCTTTCCACGCGCTTGAATGTCTTTTACATTACATTCTCTGGAAAGCACTATCACAGGAACGTACCTCATCCATTCACCAATAGCGCTGCCCATGCTTGAAGCTTCACGGCTACGAAGCTTCGATGACGACATCAGGTGGGTTTATGTGACATTCGCACTGCTTATACCAATGGTGTTATACTGGCCACTTTTCCCATCGTCCGACAAATCGCTGGCCGCATACGTCACAGTATGGGATACCTCGATTCTCCTGGTAATACCGCCACTAGGCTGTACGGGGTCTCGCTCCAAGGACGACTTAATCTGCATGACCAGCTCGGCTTCGTCGGACCAAGTCTCGAGCCCGCCCTTCTTCCTCAACTTCGACGTTCCTAGATTTCCAGACCTGAAAGTCGATAGCTTGTGTCCTCCAGATGCGTCATACCAATCGTTCGTTCCCCGAGAGGAGCCGTAGCCAACAGAGTCCCTAAGAATGTTGAACTGAGCAACCAATGCTGGCAGGCAAGTACAAATCAGAGCAATACCCGCTTCAGCATTGCTATCTCTCGTTAGCTCGAGCTACAGTGAGAGATACTGAACGTGACTCACCCTGACATCACGACCTGAACAAACAGAATCGTCGCGTCTCTTGACTTCCCCTAGGTCAGAATCAGGTTCAAGCGCCAGCCGCTAAAAGCCGTTGCCAGTCCACCGACCGCAAGCATACCGCCAACACGAAGCTTCTTCATCGTGGGCAACTGCAGAGACCAGGTCAAGGGCAATGGCAGCAAGAGAATGATGGCATCAGTTACCGTACTGATGATTGAATCCGCCGTGATGACCGCCGACTGGTTTAGGCACTTGGTCTGGTCACCTTCCCAGTACGCAGCAATCGGCCAGCATATCCGGATCTTGAGGATCAGGGAGATAATGTAGTATATGACGAGGAGGCCTCCGAGAGCATATACGCCTTGTATCCCCTTCTTGTATGGCGAAAAGATCCGAGCAATCAAAGTGAGGAGGCTGAGCTTGATTGCCAAGGTCATTGGGGCGTAAAAGATCGTAGCAGCGTATGCGGTTTGCAAGAACTTTTCGGTGCTCCCTGCTGAAATGTCCCACATGTGGTAGCCTCCGCCATGAATGCTCACTTCTAAGGTCAGTCCCAGTGGTACTCTATATGCAGAAAGACTCACAGATGAAGCCAGAAATACAATATCCGGTCATTAACAGCCAAGACACGAACGTCAGGTCTGCCGCTCATCAGTCCAGACTCAGTCGACGGTAGCTCGGTCTATACTGACAGTCATCGATAGCTAAGTTCAAACCAACAGTCCTGAGCTTATGGTACCCTCTGATCCAGACAAAGACAATGCAGAAGGTCAACGTGAGCGCTTGGGTCACAATGTTGATGGTTCTTATGACGTCCTCCGGATGGTCCAAACTGGACGTATGGCCTGGAGGCGGTGGCGCAGCTGCTATCGCCATGTTCACAGCACTAAATATCGTTGCTACGCAGCTTTCAACGAAAGGAAATCCGGCTTCCTTGACCCTTAATTTGCTCTACAGTCCTGCAGTCACCGCTTCAACGGCAGTCAGGCCACCACGCATTAGGCTCCCTACTCCCTACCTATATACCGGAACGTGCGGTAGACATCGCTTCTGAAAATAGAAGATCTTTGCCATGTGAAGTAGTTGGACTCAGGAGATGTACCTGCATGAGCCGTCACAAGACTGCACGGTGCGCAGCACGTTCATCAAATTCATGCATCTAACAGACTAACTGGTTCTGCTGCAACACGGGATTGCAATGCATATGGAGGATCGCAGATGGCCTTAATCTCCACCAACCACCTAAGCACGAAGCAATCCTGTAATGCTAAGCGGTGCTCGGCTATGCTGAAGCCAAGGTGAACTTGGTTCTCTCGTGTTCGGGTTCATTCATCCGAATGCTGGCCTAAGCGGGCATCCCATAATTGCGAACAACACAACCACGGCGCGAAGGATTCGCTTGCGGACGGGTCAAACATCTCCCGCACCCACGCCTCCCTTTCCCAGTCAAATCGTATCAGAAAACGGTTATCGCGGGCCAATCTTGAAACGAACTCTGTATCTTTCGTGATTCAATCATGGGTCAACGAAATGCCGTCGTCGTTGAGGTGGACTCAGTGGGTGGGTGATCTACCCAGTAGGCTGCACACCACTACCAGATACCCATAAAGTCAAGGAGAAGAACTCCATCTAGATAAGGCGAGTGTGAATACCCTACTTCAGAGATGCGGCCGCAATGTCTGCATGGGGCAGCGACATGGTGATAAGAAGATCCTGAATCGCAAGCCGCTCCACAATATTGCTCCCCACAACCTCAGGCTAAGTCGCAACCCGGGATACCGCGGTGTGATAACCAGATACAGCTTTGCCTTGAGCGTTCCTGGTTCGGCTGGTAGGAAGAGTGGGTCCAGGATGCCGTTCCAAGACGTGTCTTGATGCCCACTGTCGCATAGCGGCAGGCGATGATCAGATATACTTGACGCTGTCGCTCTGAGCGCACAAAGATCGAGGAATCTTGCACCTTTATCCATCTAGAATCTTGAGCTTTGTGGCTATCAACTACCATCATCATGACTATCGCCATTGGTTCATCTTCCAAGCTTTTTGAGCCCATGACTATCGGCAATGGCAAGATCAAACTCGAACATCGCGTTGTGCTTGCGCCTTTGACGAGAAACAGAGGAACACCGCTAAGCGCCAAAAGCACAGAGGGAAATCCGAACCGCATATGGCTGCCAAATGATTTGATGGTAGAGTATTACACTCAGCGTGCCAGCAGAGGCGGACTGATCATTACCGAAGGAGTTCCACCTTCTCTCGAGGTACGTTGTTATGCATTGCTGTGGAAAGGTCATGCTTGCTGAATAAGACAGTGCAGCTAGCGTGGAAATGTGGCATCCTACTGACTATCAGATATGCTGACGAACTGGACAGGGCAACGGGATGCCTGGCGTGCCTGGTCTGTTCGTTGAAGAGCAGAAGGCTGGTTGGAACAAGATTGCGAATGCCATTCACGCACAAGGTGGCTACGCTTACCTTCAGCTTTGGTAAGAGGAGTACGTCACATGGAGAGACGTGACTAACATGATCGAGGCACTCCGGACGCGCCAACATTCCACAGATGACCGGCACACCAATCGTCAGCCCTTCCGGTCTGCCTTGGGATAACTCAGACGAATGCTTTGCGTACCCTCCGCCTCACACATCCAAGCAAGTGCGCTATGTCGACAACCCACCCATCGCACTCACCGTCGAGCACATCAAGCAGACGATCCAAGACTACGTTCGCACAGCCGTGTGGGCTATGGAATGCGGATTCGACGGCGTTGAAGTTCACGGAGGCAACGGATATCTTCCTGAGCAGTTCCTTGCTTCCAATGTCAACGAGCGAACAGATGCTTACGGGGGTACCCCAGAGAAGCGATGCACATTCACACTCGAGCTCATGCATGAGCTGAGCAAGGCTATTGGGGAGGATAACCTAGCAATTAGACTTTCGCCGTTCAGCTTATTTAACCAGATTCGCTGCGAACAGCGCATGGAGACGTGGACGACGCTATGTCGTAAGCTAAAGGAGGCACATCCAAAGCTGTCTTATGTCAGCTTTATCGAGCCAGTAAGTCTTGAATGTCAAAGACGTCCGACAGACTGCTGACAGCGACCAGCGCTACGAACAGATCCACAGCGAGACCGAGAAGCAGAAGTTCCTCGACTCGTGGGGACTGGGCTCCATCGACCTCATGCCTTTTCGCGGAATCTTCGGAAGAACACCATTTTTCTCTGCCGGCGGTTTCGATGATAAAAACTCGTGGGGTGTTCTGGAATCTGGAAAATACGATGCGCTACTGTACGGCAGGTACTTCATCAGCAACCCGGATCTCCCGAAGAGGCTCAAAGAGGGTTTGCCTCTCGCGCCTTACGATCGCAATAGGTTCTATGGGCCGTTCGATGATAACTCGATTTGTTATACGGATTACCCAGAGTGGGAGCGGGCGGCTACGCCTTAAAAAAGTTGTACTTGTACGCATGTTGAAGGACTGTCTGATGATACATTGATGTTAAGCAGCTCTTATCGCCAAATTGGCGGTCGGCAGGCCTTTGCAGAGCAATACGTGTACGACTTCCAGTGAGTGGGTTTGATCATCCTTAGCACCGGGCCAACTAGGCTGTGATCTGTGGCTCAATCAACTTCTCATCACGCGCGAATGCTCCAACTTATTACTCACAAAACATGCAAAGATGCAGGCATTCAAGTCGAGCCATTCTCACGTTCTCTGTGTTTGATATCGTTGTATCCGGTCGCACATCGCGGGGTCCCGAGGCAGTCTCTTGAGCAACATAGCTTACCTCCGTTGACTCACTAGCTTCATTATCAAGCCACGGCAGCCAAATTTGGAATGATACAAATGGCTTTGAGACTGCCTACAAAGCGACACTCAGCTCGGGCCCAAAGCACGAATAAGGAAGATCCCTTCCCTGGCGATGCCTTATGGTCATGGCATGTCCTGTCGATGGAGTTGAGGTGCGCATCGTCGATATAACGTCCGCAGACAGAAGCATGATTCTTACAGACTGGCTCTCAAGCCAGGTAAAAGATGCAGTTTGGATCATTTTCGACAGCAACGAATCACGTGCGCAGCGTCAGGACCACAGTGCGGCCAAGGAAAAAAAAACCCCAAAACCTACCTAAGCAGATTCTCGGGTTGACCTGGTATCAGTGAGGAATTCAGTCAGGGTAAAGTATAAAATTATTCACACCTGGAGGACATCGTATCAGGGGACCAGGGGTGACGCTTGATTTCTGCCTGGCACATATACATATCATGACAGATATTCTGGCTACTAGAAAAGCGACATACTGGGCCAATTGTGATACATCGGCGATCATGGAGAGGGATAGTACCTGCTCTACAGTGGCACATTTCGAGCAGGTAGATACAGTTGGTAAGCTTTGCCGCTCGGGTACATACACGGCAACTCTAACGCCATTAAATTTATCTGCATCACTCGTGGAGCCTCACAGACCGCAGGAGTTGGAGGACAGGGATATTTGGAATGGTATTCCTTCACGCAAAAACAATTTGTGCAAATGCAAATTGGGGATAGCCAGCCATGATCGACCATG
Organism: Didymella arachidicola; assembly: GCA_016630955.3. NCBI lineage: Eukaryota > Fungi > Ascomycota > Dothideomycetes > Pleosporales > Didymellaceae > Didymella > Didymella arachidicola. Next base: position 253,883 of record CM050000.1, on the reverse strand, counting down.
CGTTGCGGAAGGATTAGCAGAGCACAGCGTCCAGTCGCCACAGACCGGCCAAGGTGCGTGAGCATCTAGTTCTTACGGTTGGCAGTCATCGCTGTAAAAACAAAATTCTCGAAGTTCTGCAACGGGCAATTGTCTTGAACAGGTGGTCAGTGCACACGTCAGTGTTCAACCTCCTAGCCTTCATCTTCCATCTGCTGAAACACCAGTAGCGTAAGACCGAAGCGATCGAATTAGCTTAAGAGGCCTTCTGAATTGGTCGTATCACTTCGCAGTATCGACAGGTCTATCGCCGGGTTGACTATGTTCTTCGATCAGCTGTCTGGAGTTCAGCTCTACCGGCATCATCTCTTCTGGTGATACTGAACAATGTTATGCTTAGTGTCGAACTTCTGGACTACAAAACTGCCGCAACAGTGATGTCCCGGCTGCTATGGCTCCCTTCTATCAAGCTTTTCAAATGATTGCGTTGTTCTCAGACGTACATTTTGGAGCAAATTTTGAAGTTATCGCATCGTGTATCTATGTCTATGTCGTCAAGCTGGGATGGCACACACTAAGTTGCCTTCCACCTGAGCAGCGTGAAGGAGTGCTTGGGGAATGTATAGGCACCCTTGCGGTCCCACGAGCTCTCCTTGATGCCAACCTGCTGATCCTCAGCAGTGTTCGTCACCTGTACGTGCTCACCAGTGACGATGTGAACCTCAACCTTATCCGCGCTAATGCCGCTGAGGTCAACCTCATAGTCTTTGTCCTCGCTAACGTTGGTGACAGCCAAGTTAGTGTAGCCATCCTCACCAGCAACAGCGCATGCATCGAGATAAGGCGTCTCGATAGTACCACGGATCCAGTTAGGGTTTGTGCGGCCGGTATATTCGGGCGATTTGACGTTCAGTGCGATGGTGTGACCACGCATGTACTTGCAGAAGAGAAGCAGAGGCCACCAGATGGTCTGCTTGATCAGGCCGTCTTTGCTAGTCATGAGAGGGGAGATGACATTGACAGATTGTGCGATGTTTGCCATGCCCATGTCTTTGGCCTGGCGGATGAAAGCGTTGAGGAAGACAGAGACAGCAAGCGCATCAGAAAGCGTGTATTTCTCCTCAGCGCCCTCCTCACCAGGTGCGCGGACGGGGTCCCAGACATTCCACTCGTCGAAGCAGATTGTGGGTCTGGGAACGGTCTCGGGGACCTTGTTCTCGATGCGAGCCAGATCGATGAGCGCACTGGTCATCTGAATTGCACGCTCAGCAGCTTTAGGCGCGGTGGCGTTGGGCAGGTGCTCATTGTCTGCTGTGTAAATGTGAATGCTATGCATATCGATGAAAGACTTGGTGGTATCGCCGCTCAGTCCATGAACGGACCACTTGACGCACTGATTGAGCACATAGTAGTCCCAAGAGGAGTACCCTGTCTCACCGCAGAGGATGAGAGTTATGGTAGGGTCAAGCAGCTTCAAAGCCTTGGCCCATTGCCAGGCCTTCTTTGCGTAGTCCTCCTTAGTCATCTGCTCGACCTGCCAAGGGCCCCAGCACTCGTTACCAAGCGCCCAGTACTTGACCTGCGGGGATTGTTAGCCCGAGAGTGCGTAAAGTAATTGGACTCAGGTTTGACCTACGTTATAAGGTTTCTCGCGTCCATTCTTACGACGGAGATTGGCATAGTAAGAGTTGCGATCAGAGTTGCAATATTCTAGCCATCCAAGAGCTTTACGATGCGCCTTATTAGTTGATGCCAAAAGGGCTGAGCACTGGACCAACCTTCGGCCAACGTTCCAGTGCCAAAATTCAAGCAAAGGTAGGGCTCAGTGCCAACGACTTCACACCATTTCATGAACTCGTCAGTACCGAACTCGTTGGTTTCTGTACCAATCCAGGCAAGTTCGGGCCTGCGTCGACCGTTAGCAGGCTGCATACACCGGACATCCTAAAAGTGTTGATCGGCAGTATGGCAAGAATCCAAGTGCTGGGTAACGACCACCTGGAAAAGCTAAGAACAAGCTGCCTTACCTTGCAGGTCTCTGGTCCCTGGGACCAATGCCATCCCTCCAGTCGTAAGTTGCAACAAAGTTGCCACCAGGGTAACGGACAACAGGCACCTTCAATTCTTGAAATGCCTCAATGACGTCTTTGCGGAAGCCGTTCTCGTCTGACAAAGGGTTGCCAGGGTCGTAGATGCCGCCGTAAATGCAACGTCCCATGTGCCTAGACTAAGGTCAATGCGGCTCTGCGCACAACTTTGCCTCTCGCTAGGCTTATTGGTTCGATGCTTACTCTGTGAACCCGCCATAGATGTTCTCGTTGATTTTTGCGATCTTGTTAGTTGGGTGAATGCTGATGGAGGGCCTCTCGCCCTCCAGAATGCTCGTGAATGTTGCCATGCTGATCGTGTATTTCTCGACAAAATGGTAGATGATTTGGACAGAATGCAAACGACATGAACAAAATCGTTACCGCAAATCTCCGCGAATCGTGGCATGACACCACGTGAAGTCGCTCAAAGCTCCGATGTATGCAGTGAGCCGCGGTATACGCCCGATACTAGTGCCAAATTTGGCTAGCTGCGCCTGGGTGTGATTCGCGGAAAAAGAGTACTCAGCAATGCGACGGGACGATAACACGCTTGTATACGCCCTAGCCGAGAATGGGGAGCTTACCGACGCCATACAACGGGCCCTAAATCTTGGCCCCAGAAAAGCCACCAGTCGTCGCTGCATCATCTTCCCGAGCTGGAAGCGCTTTGCTCCATCCAGCAGTCGGACCACTTGCGCCGTGGTGGAGATTGCGGGCAGACGGTTTAGCTGGCAACGAAAAAGCGGAGACATGGAGAGACCTGGGGTACTTGCATGCTCGGTAAGGTCATTCGACAGGCGCATCCTCGGTCACTGGTGAGATCGTACAGCAAGCAGGGCATCCTGTCACCTAGTCGAGACATATAAAAGCATGTGTGGATCGCCGTGTGGGGGATGTTATCCCCCTTGTTGCAGCACAGCGGCCTCAAGAAAGTTGATCATTCACGATGGCGCTTCCTCCGAAGTGGTACCAGGTAAGAGGCTCTTAATCTTCATGCCGCGAACCGGACAGATGTGATCGAACAACGACGCGATCCTCCTGAGGTCGAGGTAACGATGCCATTGGCGTCGTCCTTCGCAGGTGGCGATCGCAAGCTGGCGTGTTCCAATCTGTTGTCGCTCCATCAGATTCGACGAAATGCATACTGACAGGAATGCAGTTTCTGGTTGGCCTTTTCGCCTCCCTAGGATCCCTCCTGTACGGTTACGATCTGGGTGTCATCGCGCAGGTCATTGCCTCGCAATCGTTCAATTCTGAGTTCAAACCCCTGCCGAATGAAACCGGTGCAGTGGTGTCGGTCTTTACGGGCGGCGCCTTCTTCGGTGCTGCTGTTGCTGGTTTCCTTGGTGATAGGCTTGGTCGTCGATGGACCATCTTGATTGGTGCTGTCGTTTTCTGTCTTGGAGGTGCTCTCCAGACAGGAGCTATGTCTCTGGCATACCTTTACTCTGGCCGCGCTATCGCTGGTCTCGGTGTTGGTACCCTCTGCATGATCATTCCTCTCTACCAGGCAGAGCTAGCCCATCCCAGCATTCGTGGTCGAGTCACTGCTCTCCAGCAATTTATGCTGGGAATCGGTGCCTTGATTGCTTCTTGGGTGAGCTATGGAACCTACGTCGGATTCTCTCGTAAGTTGAGGATAAATTATAGCGGGAAAAGTGTCGATTACTGACAGGTACACAGCCACCGACAACGGCCAATGGCGCACTCCTCTCGGTATCCAGGTCATTCCTGCTGTCCTGCTCGCCGCACTCATCTTGGTATTCCCGTAAGTTGCTCGACTACAGCAGGCAAAGTAATAAATACTGACAGGCACATAGCGAATCGCCCCGCTGGCTCATCGACCACGGCAGGGTTGAGGAGGGTCTCAAGACTCTTGCAAGGCTTCACGCCCACGGCGATGAGACCGATGCCTGGGTTCAGGCCGAGTTCCAGCAGATCCAGGACCAGATCACCTTCGAGCACGAGCACGAGGCGAAGTCATACACCGAATTGTTCACCGACAGGTCGTGTTTCCGCCGCCTTTTCCTCGCCTGCGCCATTCAGGGCTCTGTCCAGATGACTGGTGTCTCGGCAATTCAATACTACTCTGTCGAGATCTACGCACAGATGGGAATCGCTGGCGACGACACCCTAAAGTACCAAGCCATCTCTTCCATCATTGCTTTAATCGCCCAGGCTCTGTGTATTATCTTCATCGATCACTTTGGTCGGCGCTGGACTCTGATCTTCGGTAACCTTGGCAACATGGTCACCTTCGTCATCTCCACCATTCTGCTTGCTGTCTTCCCTCCCGGCTCGAGCAATAACAGCGCTGCCGCCTGGGGGTTCATCGTCATCACCTGGATCTACAACTTCAGTTTTAGCGCTACCTGTGGACCTTTGTCATGGATCATTCCCGCCGAGATCTTCGACACAAAGACGCGTTCGAAGGGTGTCGCTATCGCTACGATGACATCGTTCGGACTGAACACCATGATCGGACAGGTCACCGGTATTGCCATGAAGAGTATCGGCTGGAGGTTCTACATTTTGTTTGTTGTAAGTGGCAGTGCCTCAAGACCCATAACACAGTACTAACGAATTCTGCAGGTGTGCAACTTCACCAATGCCATTTTCTTCTGGTGTTTCCTGCCCGAGACCGCCAAGCGCCCTCTTGAGGAGATGAACTACCTCTTCACCAATGCTCCTTACTTTGTCCCTGGAATGGACAAGCGCGATTGGCAGAGCACCGATATTGAGCGCCGCGTTGCAGAGGTTGAGGCCAAGCAGGGATCCATCTCTCACCACGAGGCTGCTCCTTACGAGCAGAAGTACTGAGCCCGAAGATTACCAAATTTCTTCGCGGGATAATTACCATGTGGCCTCCCAGAAAGCAGCAGCTGTAGATTAGAAGTGACGAGAGAAGAGAGTATATGGAGATAATTTCTTCCCATTGGATATGCCTGTGCCACAGTGCGTAGACCCTGCGGTACCGCTCGCATACACAACCTTAGAACCTCGTCAAGGTATTTGCACTCAGCGTTGTACGACGATCGTGTGACTACGGGTACGGAAAGGCCCTCAGAGAGATGTCGAGATATTACCAGTGCATTATACACTAGTTGGTGGCGCTGAGCGATAAGTTTGTATGATGTTGGCTTTGCCGAACTGCAGGGAACGAGGCGGCGGATCTTCCCCGTTCCGAATGCCCATTTATCGCGAAAGACGCAATTGTCTGTGCGCACGCGTTCCTCGACGCATTCACTGAGCTCTGCAACGTCAATACCTCTGACGCTATTGCGTGACCTAACGAGACACTAACGCTTCCACGTTGCCACAACGAGTCTCAGTCTCTTTGGGAGGCATTGCAGTTACGGCGAAATCCGTGGCCAACCATGACGGTCCCCTGGGAGTCAGTTCTACGACTTGCTGCTGAACTACCTTCGAGTTGGGCAACGTCACACGGATATCAAGTTGACTTCTGAAGAGGCTAAAGATTTGCACTGCATCTGTACCTGATTCGAGACGCCATTTCCGGAAGTTGTGCTATTCCAAGACACATGGATCTTTAAAAGTGCGCCAAGCTGGATTCAACAATGCATCCCAAACATCAACACCAAAGAATCATCCTCCTCACGTAGGGCTGACTCCACTTTACCGTTCGGATGCTCGATAGGTTTTGGAGATCCCAGAGCCAGCGGCTGTCTCCCGCGCCAGCGTCTCACCACCCACATCAGGAATTGGCGATGATTGGCTGCGCTCGTACCAAAGTGGCTATGCTGGGTTCCGGTTTCAGATCGGTTCATACGTTTATGCTCCGAACCTGCAACTCAGCACTCAGCTAACAACCCTCGACGTTCATTTCCTGCGCTTCAACACAAGAACGCTCACGCAATACCAACGCCGCTAGATCCTACTGTCGCATTGCTGGCTTCGAGTGCACAGCCACACCATGTGGTTCAAGAAAAAGGAGGATGACATTGAGATGTCGGGGATGCAGGCGCAGGCGCGCAAAGAAGGTCCTCCAGAAGAGACAGAATACCGACCTGTGAACTGGAAAAAGATCTTTCTGTCTCCGAAATACATACGTACGCCGTTCGAACCTGTAGCCCTGCGCGCACGCTAACCTAGTCGACAGCGTGGCACATCTTGGGGATAGCAATTGTCATCGCCACAATCTTCATAACCTTACGCCATGATGAGGTCGTCGCCGTGAGTAGACCTTGTCTCGTCACCTCCTTGTACCGTGTTAACACTTTCCCCAGAAACTTCGCCCCTTTTCAGAAAAGGTCCGTGACCTTCCCGCCGGGTGGTTGATCCCGATCGCGATTCTGGTCATCATATCATTCCCACCACTGTTCGGCCACGAGATTATAGCGCTACTATGCGGTGTAGTGTACGGACTTTGGATTGGCTTCGCAATCGTAGCGGCAGGAACCTTCATTGGCGAAAGTAAGACTCCTCCATCCACCAATCCTGACACGATGCTAAAAATAGCACCCGCAGTTGGCACCTGGTTTGCATTCAAATATCTGTTCCGTCGCAAAGCTGTCAAGCTCGAGCGCACGAATCTGAACTACGGTGCCATGGCACGTCTCACTCGTGACGGCGGCTTCCTCATTGTGCTCATTATCCGCCTCTCGGCGATCCCGGCGCATTTTTCCACCGCCGTCTTCTCAACCTGCGATGTCAAGTTCTGGTACTTTGTTGTTGCGACGCTACTCTCCTTGCCGAAGCAGATTTTCCTTGTGTACCTGGGTGTCCTCCTCGTAAAGCAAGGTAACGATAGCGTAGTCAAGACCATCATGTTTGGTGCCGTATTTATCATCACGGTGGCAATGGGAGTCTGGATCTGGATCAAAATGGCGAAGATCAAGAAAGTACTACTCGATGAGCAAGAAGCTAGGAGAGTTAAGGGAGCAGAGAGTCAGGTGCAGGTCGTACCGGATGTGAAGAGCGCGTTTGAGAGGCGGTACGACGAAGAACCGTCTGAGTTTATGCTGCAGCCTACACAGCCAACGAGGATGGTTTGAGCGCTGTGCGCCGCCGCCCTTGCTTTGCAGTAGCACAACATTCATAGCTTGATGATATAATGACTTTTGATGCATCATATACTCACGTCCTCTACCTATGTCTCCAAATGAGCCCCGCCAGAGCGTCATCCGCCAGGTCCACCGTGTTTGCGGTCATGAGCTCTCTCTTCCCACCGAGGCTCCATAGTCTCCAAAACATGAGGAACAAGCCGGCGTACAGGAGGAGTGGGACAATAGCACGCATCAATACCCTCTCCCATGTGATAGGTCTCTGCATGGCTGTATCCTTTTCTTGTTCGCCAGTGACCCCAGCATCGTCATGTAAAATAGCACAGTACGACACCCTTATCAGCACATGATGCATTATAATCATGACCATAATCCCAGTGAGCAGACCATTGCCGGACAGCGCCTGCGTCTCCCAGGGCGAAGCAGCGCGGCGGCCAAGCGTCTCGTACAGATCATCCAAAGACAGGACGAGCTTGTGCATCATCCGCGGAATGAGGAGTATCGCTAGTGCCATGAAAATGACCCTGACAACGATTTTCGATGTTCGCATTGCAACTGTTGTGGTGTGTCGAAGGAGAGCCTGTGATAGCGATGATGCGCCGTGGGTTCGATGCGTTGGGTCCATGTTTGGGAGGACTAGCATTATCGAGGTTGAGTATGCGTGTGACAGCGGAGTTGCAGTATTATCTCCATGCGCGTTGCGTTCGAATCGTCTGGATGGCTTTAAGGAGTTGAGGAGGAGCGACCGAATGGGGCACACTTCGCGGCGTCCTTGTGTGTAAAAGTTGTGGGATGGTGCGCGCAGCAATGTCTCCCCGCGTATATGTGCACGTTATCCGACTTGTGCAATACCTCTTTCGTGCGGATTGAGGTCGTTTAGGCCCAATTTCGCGCGTCTTTGCAGGTGGTGTCTGCTGTGGAGACCCAGGTGTGGACCCCCTTGCCCTGCAACTGTCTCAACCAGTGTCACAAGCGCTATTGCAGCGGCTACAATATTGTAAAGGCAACGCAGCAAGTATCTCTTGACAGCACAGCAGTCTCTCAATTGCGTTTGCACGCGTATTGACGCAGTTGTGCCTCGGCTCGAAGTCGCAGCTCCAGTGCTCGTTGAGCGCACCAAGCCCACCTCCAAGTCTTCGACTGTCGAATCCCCAGCTCTTGATGCAGCAGCTTATTCGCCCACACAGCTTCGCACACAGTGCCGAAAGTTGAAACCAAGATGAAGAAAAATTCAGGTGAACAGCTCTGATAAGATGGCGCGCTGTTTCCCTATAGAATCTGTTTGTTCGTTCAGGCACGCTGCTGCGCCTTAGGCGTCCAGCCACAATGCGGGGCAACACCAAACCGAAAAGATCTGCTTAACCTAGCACTGGCGCGATCTGATTGGTGCGATGTTGGGACAAAAAGGAAGGGGTTAGACTAGGACGGCAGTGGGAAATTGCAAGGCTGGACTGGGGAGGTGCTGTGTTGGATGAACGATTTCTCTGTTCACGTGCTGTATTTCCCGGTGACCTATTCACCAGTCCTCGTCGATGGCTCCACACTGCCAACAAGCGAGCAACGAGCTCCCACTCACCTTGTCACGGATCAATTTTGTTACGATGAGCCACCAACTTGCCAGCACCTTCTCACGTAGTGTACCTGAACCACGGCACGTTGTCCGCGAGCTCGCGCTCCAGTAACTTCTGCTCTTCGGTCAATTCCTGTGTGCCCCTTTCCTGCGCAATCTTCTCTCTCCGTCCGTTCTCCATACGGCACCATGTCGACATGGAAAAGGTGAGGCAGAAAGCCACGCTGCAGGTGTTATTAGCCAGAGCTGATGAGAGACTCCGGGGTACTCACGCGATGATGGCGATCAGAAGGCAGTGACCCTTGATGTAACGAGGCCCGTCACGGCTGATATAGACGTAAGAAGCGATAATGCCTCCACAATTGCCGCCCATGACCTGTCGATGTGTTAGACCATTTCTTTCCAGATTGGTAGTCAACAGAGCACCATACCTGCATAGCAATACCGGTTCCTCTCTTTAAGCTTCCTCCAATATTTGCACTGTTCCATGCCATACCCAATGGAATCTGGGGGTATATACCAATCGCAGCAAGTACAGTACCGGCATACTGCACCCTCGGTTTTGCGGTCGCTGCAAGCATAGAAAATCCGGCAATGGCGACGAGCTGGAAGCCAAGCATGAAGATGCCTCGCTTGCGGACACGATCGGCGTACCAGCTAGCTGAGATAGTGAAGAAGCAGGCGCATACATAGGGAGGCACCGACATCAGCTGCGCATCGTTCGCTGAATAGCCCATATTTCTTGAAGGCGTTAGTAGGGCCCGTACATGTGGAGAGAGTAGACGTACTTGATGATCGTAGGGAGGAACAGTGCAAAGCTGTAGATTGGACAAAAGCCAGCCATGCAAATGAACATAAAGATGTATATCTTCCAGTCTTTGATAGCCTGCCAAACATACTTTGTGTCGAAGTCATTGGAGAGATGGCCGTGGTCTTCTCTTAGACGGCGTTCAACCTCTTCGCGCTCTTTAGTCGACAAGAAAGTGGCACTGCATACGTTAGCTTAATCAATGCATTGCTGGAGAACGAGAAACGCTTACGTTCCAGGGTAGTCGTAGATGCACCAGAATGCTATCGTGCTGACAAGGATGCTGAGGAGACCTTCAAGGATGACTGGAGCTGTCAGATACGATATCCGCTGTCGAGACGACAGGACCTACAGATCCACGACCAAGCAGCCTTGCCGCCTACGCCAGACATCTCGGCAATGCCGCGCGCCAATATGCCGCCAAACGCTCCAGCGAGTGTTGCAGCAGAGAAGAAGAGTGCCATACGGAAGCCGCATTCGTGTCTTTGGTACCATTGCGATATGTAGTAGTTGACTCCTGGGAACAACTGGTGCTTCGTCAGTAAAGGTTTCTGTTCAGAAGAGGAGTGAATGACGCACTCCGCCCTCGAACACGCCCAGAAATACTCGCGTAGCCATCAGTCCAGAATAGTTCGATACAAAGCCTTGCGCTATCATCGCTGCTGACCAGAAGAACATGATAAAAGATAGCCAGATGGAAGGGCGCAGCAGCTTCATCATCATGTTGCTTGGTCTGTATGATGTCAGTCCGTCTGCCGACTTTCCTTCGAGCCATCGTCTTACATTTCAGCCGCAATATAAAACGGGAAGAGCACTGCAAGGCAGTCATTGTATTGCAAGCCGTGAAGCTTTAGGTCCTGCTCAAGATGGTCGAGGCGGGCGTTGCCGATGTTCGTTCTATCTAGAAAGCATCTTGACAGCATCAGTGCCTTTTCTTGAGCTAATCACAAGCTGGTGGACTGACAGTAGGTAGATCAGTGACATGAAAGGGATGATATGCCAGTCAAGTTTGCGCAACAGCTTCTTGGTGGCGACATGATCAAAGCCCTGAGTCTCCATGTCTCCAGTGGACATGTCTGGAGTGGAGGAGACGTCAATCTCCCCTGCTTTCTTTTCTGCCGACATAATTGCAATTTTAGAATTCTGTACCTTGGTTTCTTGAATGTCAATGCCCCTTCTTTATGTAGGTGGATCGCATACTGAGACCCTGGTGTGCGGTTGCGGTCGTGTGCGACCTAGACCCTCAGAAGCTATGCAGCCCATATGCAGCTTATCTGACTGTTTTGCAAGCTCTATGAGAGTACTGGTGCGGATCTCCAAGCATCGTGGTACGCTTCCACCTGGTTGAGAGTAGCATGGTAAGGCGGCCAAGGTTGTGCGACCGTAAGCCTTCTGTCAATGGCGGGGTGAGGATCAGCCGCTCGGTCGATATACCGCGAGGAATGCGCCTACCAGCCATGTGCTCGAAAACGAGGGGAGAATAAACTTTCTTATCTGACAGTCTCCGGCCATTGGCGTTGCTTGAGTGGCCAAGCAATTTACTGGATCTGTAGAGCGGCTGACATGCAGCTGCACACCCAAGACACGTTTCAGATCCAACTCTTTTTTGCGCCCTTCGCCGTCCATTGGCGACAAGGATTGTCTGACGGGAACGCAAGGCTCCCTGGGGCGGGCTTCTTAGGAGGATGCAGGTGCTGTCGAGTCCAAGTCCAGATCCCGAGAGACGTACTAGCCCCCGAGTACAGCTAACAATGTGAGCTGCAGTACTCGAACTTCGGTCAATTATACATTTGGATCAAGACGAGCCTTGCCGTGTCAAGGAAATGGTGTTCTGCACCGGCGAGTAGTCGGGCACACGGTTCCGTTCAAAGAGGCAGGAGACAAGGGCAAAGCAGGCGCACCTCTACAATAGCAACATCATGCATATGCCATGCATACGGTCTTACCACCGAGCATAATCCACCATGTTAACTTGTCCTAGGGGACCTTACTCAAAGAGGGAAGATCCTGTTGATTGCTTTAGGCAGCTATGCGCGTAAGTAAAGTAGCACCACCCCTAACTTTCAGGTGCCTTGCCCTTGCCCTTGCCTTGCTCTTTGATTTCATGAAGTGGGAGCCAAAGTTTTGCCTAGTGATTTCATATAGGGCTGGCTTCAGTGTCTTCTCAAGTCACGTGCTTTCGCGTAAAAAAAAGCGGGCACTTCCGGTCAGGCAGCCGTCCAGCTCGCCCGAGGCCCACGCCGCCGCATCCAAACATCAACAATGTCGACCCGCAAGAAGCTCGGCACGACGAAGCGTGCTTCTCGTCGCCTTGAGTATAAAAGCTGAACGCACCTGGGTACCATCCAACGTCTCTTTCTCCAACTTTCTTCCTACCCAGCATGGCCGAGGCAGGCGCGTCATCTGAGCACATCGCACACGATGATCTTTGTCCGGTAAACAACTCCGGCATCCAGGTACCGATCTGAGCTCACTTCTTTCAGATCTGCCAGTTGTTGCTCTTCATGCCCGTGAGGACACGCTGCAATCATCTGTTGTGTGCGTCGTGCATGGCGCAGTGGGCCGACACCTCGACCACCAACCAAATCGAGGCCTCGAGCTGGGACGTTGAGCTTGAAGACTTTGATCCCCACTATGACCCGTCTTATGATCTCGAGGCAAATTGCCCAATGTGTCGAACGCACACGGCAGCCGCGCCCGACCATGCTTTGGCTACACAGCTGGAGCAGAGATATCCTGCCACATACGCCGAGAGACGCGTGGAAGAGGAGGTCGATAGAGGCAACAGGATTGGTCAAAATGGTGTTGAGGGAATCATGGTCCTGATTGGCAACAAGCACAGATTAGTCAGGGGGAGCGAGTATGCAAATCAGCACGACTGGACTTTTTTTGTTCGAACCTCTCGGCCAGATCTAGTGGAGGAGGTGCGCGTGGAGCTGGTAGGTCCTGCCTTACAATATTGTACGAGGCCGTTCTGACTGGTTTCAGCACCCCACCTTTCGCCCACCGCGCGTTGTCCTACGCCGTGCACCCTACGAGGTCAGTCGACTAGGCTGGGGTCACTTCACACTCGAAGCGGAGATCATTCTCAAGGCACCGTATACATGGATCGTTAAAGATTCAGGAGAAACTCGTGGCGGTCTCGAGCTCACCTGGACGCTCAATTTTACAGATTGTGGGCGACAGGGGCGTGTTCGGGCGAAGGTGAAGAAGCTCGTAGAAGTGGGAGGGCGTAGGTTACGCAACAGGGTAGTACCAGCGTCCGCTCTCGGTGACGATGACGGCGACGAAGGAGAAGATGGGGATGAATACTACGAATCGATCGACGAAGATTTATCGGAGGATGAGGAAGAAAATATCAGCGAGTTCGTGGAGACACCGAGACGCCGGTAGGGTCGGCTGTGGTTTGTATCTACTGCCAAATAGTTAGCCGATGCCACAGAACCTTGTCCATTTCCATCACCAGTCGGCAACGTCGATGGAAGGAACTAAACGTTACCCATTGCACACTTTTTTGACTCAGAAGCAGGGGCAGGCTGCATTGTTTGGGGCTTATGGGCTATTTCCAGTATACGGTGTGGAGGTCGTACAGACCGCCTGGTTGGGTGACAGTAGGCCGAGACCTGGCTACTCCGGTTTGTGTTGGAGCTTCATTATTGAGCAATCAACTACACTCAGTAGTACCCGTGCATGAAAGTTTCGATTACGGTTGCTGACCCAGGAACAGACAGTGCTTGCAATGGGACTGCCTAGCGCGCCGCGATCGCCATGTGCGCTTTGTAAAACGTATCTGTTACGACCTTTACTCAGCGTCGCCTCGGCCTGAACTTTGAGTGCACTTCAATAGACCCTATTGCGATGCTCTGGCGATTTAGGGCTGACCGAAGAGGCAGTCTCAGCCACTAATGTGTAACCTGGACAGCCCAAAATAAGCCCTGGCATACAGAGATCGACATGCCTACAGGCCGTGTACAACGTTCATTGCATTAGCCTATCTATTCTCCATTGACACTCTTCTGCAGATAGTCAACGACGATAGGCGCTGGACCCAATCGCAGAGTACGCTGACTGAAACTGTCCCAAGCTCGGTCGATCCGTGTAGCTCTTCTTACATGCTTCCCAGAGACGCAAAGCTCAGGCATGTCTATGGGTAAGCCTGAAGAGGCTCATCCAGTACCTACATACTGAAGCTGCTGGCGCAGCGATAGACGTAAGACGTTATAAATCGACAAGCTGCGCTGTGCACGAACAGCACCCAACAGTCCCCGCAAGGCTGCACTATCTATATTTCTATCAGTCGAGTTTTTCCATACATCGATTCTGTCAAGATGGATCTTGGGCGCTACTTCCGTGTGAGTAGACGCCAGCGCTCTCGCGATACGCGAGGCCACGAGGACGAAAGTGTAAAATGCTATCTTCCCCTATTGGCTTCACCCATCAACGAAGATGCCCGCGAGGCTTTATCAACACGGCACTCGGATGTCGAGAAGACCACAATCGCCACAAGCGGAGCGGAAGGCTCAACGACAACTAGGCTCGCAGGTAACGGACGCACAAGCAGTGGTAATATCGTCATCTACAAGCCTCATCATGAGGCGAGTAGCATCGAATTGTTTTACGATTTATTCTTCGTAGCGAACCTTGGTAAGTCCGACAACAGTGTGAGTGCGCATTCTATTGACTCTTCACAGCCTACTTTACCGCTATGCATCAACATACCGACGCCGAATGTAGGGTCCCTACCTTGGCGCACACTCGTTTCGCTGACAATCTGTAGCGCTTGTCAATTACCTAAAACTCTTCACGCTCTTGTGGTTCACTTGGTTGAGCACCGCATTATTCGACGCGAGGTTTGGCATAGACTGCTGCTGGACTCGCCTGCATAAAGCACTCCAATTTGGCGTCTTCACTGGGTTTGTCTTTGCTGGACCAGTGTTTGATAAGTATAACAATTCCTACGATTACGAGTCTTACAGACATTTTGCAATCGTGCTGGTCGTGTCTCGCGCTTGCATTGCGGTCCAGTATGCAGTCGTCATGTGGCAGGGGCGAATGTTCCGACAGACCTTACTCCCGCTGGCTCTGAGCACCCTCGTCTACGTAGTCGCGGCAGTAGCATATGCCGTCACTTTTGTCGTGTTTCCTCACGCTGCAGTTGACTTGTCAGAGCAGATCACTTGGTACGTCAGAACATCCGTCCTCAAAGTCTGCCCGCTGATAGATGTTGAAAGGGTTGTCATCACCATAGTGGAGGGTCTGGCAGTGCTTCTCATTGCCATGACATGGCGAATCGTCAGCTTCAAATATACGCACATCGTGGAACGCCTACAGTTACTCACTCTCATAATAATCGGGGAGGGTATCATCGGTATGATCAAGAGCGTGGCATGCATCACCAAGGGTCAAGCCAAGAACAACTCGACCGAGCTGGGCTCTGTTGTTGCAGCAGTCGTCCTACTGGTAAGACCTCACAAGTCAAGCTTGAGACGAAGGACTAACATGCGCAGTATCTCATCTACATGCTCTACTTCGATCAATTCTCTGAAGATCGGTTCGGTACACTACGCCAACAAATATGGTCGTTGCTGCACTACCCACTGCACATGGCTATTGTCATCTGCGTTGAGGGCAACACCTCTCTGATCGTTTGGAATTCCGCTGTTCAAGCCCTCAAGTTCATGTGGAGTCTCGAATGTGAAGATTATTCGGACCCTGCCGATGGCTTCGAAAGCGTAAATGCTTACGTCGCGTATCTGAACAATAGCATGAAAAGCATCGATGACCGCTTCCGAAGTAAGGACTGGGAAACGACCTACGACTGGAACCTAAACCTGACGGCCATCAACAACTACACTAACATGTATGGGTTTCAGTCTGAGATGTGGAACAACAAAACAGGCGAGTTAGTCCGCACGCTCTTCACCAAGGCTCAAGTCTTCGTCTTCGAAGCGCACGCAGATACGCTCGCAAAGCTCAATGCTGTCACACCAGTCCACCGGGCGGCCACACGGAACAGTCAACAAGAAGCATCGTCTCGTTTGGAGGCCATCTACGACGTTTTCAATGTGACTGTCATGTCGTTCTTTATTGGCGCGGGCGCAATGCTCCTCGTGTTAGCAATTTTGTACTGGTTCAACAAAATGCACAAGACAAAGTACGAGTTCGGCGAGATGATCAACCGCGTCGTCGTGGGCTTTGCACTCATCATTGTTGGTGTAGCAACCATCATAGGCGATAAATCGACCAAGGGATTCAAGTTCGTAGCCAGTCACTGGATGATAGCCATCGTCGTACTATGCTTTGTCATAGGTAGGTTCTTCCTGTCTACACTTGCACTACCGCGTCAGCGCTCGCGGCGAAGAGTACCATTACTAACAGCTTTCCCAGTGCTCTTCCTCGACAACGTTCTCCTCGCTCTCTCCCGCAAGACTTCGCGCCGCAATGCCCGCCGCGGAGCCTTGTGGGGTAACTCGACTAGTTTCACAACCGACACCAGCACACTCACCCTGCTCCCACGCCAAATTCACAGCCGCAACGCGTCCCGCTCGCCCTCGCGCTCAGCACACCTGAGCAGAGTAGCCAGCACAGCGAACATGCTCTCGCGCACACAGACACACATCTCCATCGCCTCGCCACCACAGCCACAGGAGCATCGGAGGGGACGCAGCGACATGAGCGCATCGAGCCATAACGTGGTGGACTTTGCGTATCATACATCATCTCGAGAGAATTTGTCGCCAGGGGTGGAGCAGATGAGTCTTGCGGTTTCACCACCGCTGCCAGAGCGTAATCCGAGTCGAACTATAGAGAAGGGTGCACAGGACGGGGTACAACGCCGGAGAGATGAGAGCTTGGGTTGGAGCTACGACCAGGGGTCTGACAATGAGAATTTGTGGAGGCTGGGAAGAGCAAGGACGAATTGAGTGAAAGCGTGGGTGTGAAGTGATGCAGGGTATGTATGATGTGCTTGTAGGCTTAGCGTGGCGTTCCGCATGGCTTGCGTGCTGAGATGTAGAAGAGAGAATCACAGATTCTATATCGCGTCCAAAGCCAACAATTTGTCGTTTGGCTCCGATTATCATGTCCCAGATCAACTCAGAATTGCTCTGTGACGAGATTGTTAATTCCATAGGTAGGTATGTGTATGCACGTCTTTGGCTGTGATGACGATGTCACCTTCGAGCTCCACTTCTTGCCAGAGTCTAATATCGTAGGATCCCGATAGATTTCTAGGCAAAAGTCAACCCAGTGGATAATTTCCCATCAAAGAGCGAAAAGTGCTTGGCTCATCCATGATGCGAAACATTCTGGTCATTTCTGCTCTTGCGTTGATCTTCCACTCCATTCTGCCTGGCCAACCATGCTTCCTGGCCTTCTATGCTTGACTGTTCTTGCGCGATAGCCTTTTCGACGATGCATGCGAACGATCAACCGCAAGGTCGACGTTTTGTTCGATTCTCTAAGGGTGGTCAATGCTGAAGTAAGCGATACTCATTGGTATTCCGCCGCAGGTCGCTGCGTATTCTGTGTGATTGAGAATCCCAAATTTGCTACCGTCACCTCTGAGAGCATCAGAGGAAATCGTCCAGGCTATCGGCCCAGCTTCTTAGATTCGATGACGCAATCTTCAAGATCCAAGCTCGTGGGCCTGGCATCTGTCACAGTCCACTTCCCCAGACCCAGGATGTCCATACCTATCGGTCCGGCTTTGGCATTCCCCTCTCCAAACCAGCAACTCGTGCGCTGTGCTGCACGTTTGTCCTCTCCTTCTGTCCTCTCCTATTGTGAAGAAGTAACCCCGGATCGTTCAGCATTGTTGAAGCAGGCACATAGAACGGCGCTCAACTTTGCTCGGTTCTCCCGCCAGGTTCGCGATGTCAGCCCAACGTTCCGGGCCCTCCTGATTGGTGCGAGACCATCGCACATGGATGTGGGCGCTTTACGTAAGTCGGCGCACTCCGAGATACTCCTGCCCACGGGGGCCCTCTTACGGAAATCTGGGCAGCCAAGTGGAGGACAATTGCCGTGGTCCAACCCGCGTGAATACTTCGTTTTCGCCGGAAACCGTACACGATACCACCGGTGTGTATTGAGGTAGCAGCGGGGCGGAAGCGGAGTAGAATGCTTGTACGACGTCAGCGGCTGACAGGGCCCTCGAGCGGATTTATTGTTCTGTGCCAAGATGTACAAGATTGCAAGTCTTGAAACTTGGTGAGGCTTGCTGTGCTGCAGTACTGTGGGCGTGCAAACAGCAACACAAAATCCTCTTCTCTTAACGTGGCTTGAAAAGGGACCTTTCGATCAAGCAACGGTTGCCCTACGATCATTAGGGACAAAACGGGTGGAAACCTTAGCTTGGCTTGGTGGGCCTGCGTAACACGCTGGATCCGCTTTTCCGCACAAGCGTGTCAACCATCTTTGAACCTCGAGCGTGCAGCAGGGTACACGAGGTTATTAGCGTAGAAATGTCGAGTGAGACAGGGCGTTGTATTCGCTCCGGTACCGCTCCAGCCGCGGCCGTGAGTGATGGGATTTGCACGAGCGTACTGCTGCTCAAGTGCAAATTACTGCAAGCCAGACATTTCGCCGGTGGAATGGGATCACAATTAACACACCTGATATATAGCAAGTTAATGCAGAAGACATCTGTTGTGCGCAACGTTCGTGCTCAGGCGATATCTGGAACATTGGCGAGCTGCAATTAAGCCGTATAGCGGGCGCGGTTATTCGAAAGCCGACATCTGGACCTTTCAAGCGAGTCTGGATACTTTGTTGCGTCCATCGCTGAGATACGCCCCTGAAAGTTTGTCCTTTCCTTCCTGCTTGTGCCGCTGAGCATTATCTATGACAAGTCTTTGCTTGAGATCGATGGCGACACCGCTAAGGAACAATATAGTCGCTTATGATGTTGTTGATAGAATGGAGCAAATTGTTGCAAATGGGAGTTGGGCGCAAAGGATTGTCTCGAGAGAGCGGGGTTGTGCTGCATTGGTAGAATCGATCAAATGTCGCAAATCCGTACTCTCTGCTTGTCGCAAGGGTAAAGAGCAGAAGAGCCATCCATCACCTGACAAATTCGAATGCGAGGTTGATCTTGTAGCGAAAAAGCATTGATTCTCGTTACGAACGAGGCGCATATGCGCGAATACAAGGGTATCTGTCCAACGAGCGTTAGATCCTAACAAAGGCAGATTTAGCGATTAATCGCTACAATTCAGGCATCGTCAGCTCGCTTGTCGACAGGGACGTTGCGCTTCAAGCCAATAAGCTGGAGCATCTCAGTCCAGAAGCCGACGGGAGGAGTGATAAAGGAAGCTTCGTAAATGTCAATGACGGGGGCTTCCCAGACAAGGTCGACCTCGTGAGGCCTGAGCCACCTAGTCTTCTTAAATAACTTCCAGAAACCGAAGGTAAGGGGCGCAAGGAAGACCATAGTGTAGTAAGTGAACAAGCCCTCGATGGTGAAGTTGCCAGGCAGGAATGTAGAGTAGCCGTAGGCGCCAAGAACCATGACGAGGATAACGAGTCCGACGATTGTGCCGTAAGGCTGGAAGAATCCGGTGTAGGGAAGGGTCTTGCGGTCGAGACCCTGAGCCTTGCAGGCACGGTAGAAGCACAGGTAGGTGATCATCATAGTTATGAAGTTGATGAGACCACCAGCGGTAACGATGTTGACCAGCCAATTCAAGACAGTTGCGGAGCTGTCTGATAACTGCAAGAACGACAAGAAGGGGAAGATCATGACAATAGCAAAGCAGTAGATGGGCACGCCATTCTTTGTGCACTTGCGCAGGAACTTGGGCGCACGGCCTTCGATCGCGAGCGAGTAAAGCGAGCGGGTGGCGCAGTATGTGTAGGTGTTACCGGCAGAGAAAATGCTAGTAATCAAGAGGGCGTTGATGAGGTGAGGCAGTCCGTTGATGTTCAGGTTGGTCATGGCAATGACGTAAGGAGAGGCAGCAGCACTCTTCTCACCGGAGGTAAGGACCTGAACAAGCGTAGGGTCGTTGTAAGGGAGAACGATGCCAACGCAGAGAGCTCCGAGGATAAAAAATGCTCCGAATCGGAAGTAAACGGTCTTGAACGCATTCTTGATGTAGACACGGGGGCGCTTGGCCTCGCCCGAGACCATCGAGATGTATTCAGGACCGACAATGCAGAAAGACGCGGCCCACAGAGCACCGAGGAAACCTTCGAAGTGGCCAAGGTCGCCAGAGGCCCAGGAAACAGTGCCGAGAGGGCCGGGATCGCGCCAGTATCGAAAACCGTATGCGTCCTTCTTCGGGTTGCCGCCCACCATCTGGCTGGGGTTAGTATCCGTCGTTCTCGACTTTGGAGTTGAATGTTGCTTACGGTGATGAAGGTGAAGCAATACAAGAGAAGGATCAAAAGGACCTTGCCACCAGAGAGCCAAAACTCTGCCTCTCCGTACGCTTTGACGGCCAAGATGTTGCAAGCACCGTAAAGGACAATGACAGCGGCACAGACAGCGGCCACGGGAATATCGTCCCTCCAGTACTTCAGCACAAGACTGAGCGCAGTTATTTCGAAGGGGATGAGCAGAGCCTCATAGAGGAAAAAGTTCCATCCAGCCATGAAGCCTGTTTTACGTTAATTCACTGAGCGTGTCGACAGGAAAGAGTCTAGATTACCAAAAGCCTCATCCACCCATTTTCCGGCCATACGAATAAAGCCTCCAGAGACAGGCATGTAAGTTGCCATCTCAGCCATCGAGTTGTTGACAAGCGCAATCACGCAAGAGTACCCAGCGTAAGCAAGCAGCATACCGAGAGGACCACCCTTATTGAGGGCGCCGCCGATACTGACGAACAGCGCTGTACCAATGGATCCGCCAATAGCGATGAGTTGGATCTGGCGATTTCCAAGATGACGTTGAAGATCATCGGCATTGTCAGTCACAGTACCGTACTGGATATCATGGTCGCCGCCATTGTAGGTTTCGCGAACGAACTCGCCAGAGTACTTCTTCTCCGTGGTGGTCATGGCTGTAAGGGTAGTTGTCGCGCAGGCAGTGTTACTTGAAATTGAAGTCGCTTAGGATTTGTCGCTTTGGTACGTCGCGTTAGTACGTTGCTTTGGAGAGAGGGCAGTGTCGCGTGAGGTGAACAGCAGTGTCGCTTGGCAGGTGGCGCAAGAGAGTTGAGGTCAAGTCGCGAGGTTGAGGGAGCCGAAGCCAAGTAATATTGAGTCGCACCGAAGACAGTGGACGTGAAGTGAGTTGTATCGCGGAGTGAAAGTCGCGTAACACCTTCTCAAACCAATCTCCCGGGGTGAGTAGCGCAGGCTTTATATGAAAGCAGGCGCGGGTTGTATCTCCAGCGCCCTGCTGGTGGATCCGGTACATGGAGAGCGCAGCATGCAGCTAAGGGTTGGATGCGGATAGGCGTTATTCTGGGCAAACGGAGCCCGCTAGCCAAAATATAGCCTAGGTCAACTCAACCCACGGAGCTGGGCATGGATCGTCGGCAACGGCACAGAGTTTTCAAAGACCCCGCTCGTTGCGTCTGCACGTCGAATCAAGGCCATGCGCTGAGATGCACCAACAGTAGCTGTGCCTTAGTCAGGCATTCTGGGCGAAAGGTTTGCCTCGATGCGGTCGAACAGCGAAAACGGCTTACCGTCAACGCGATGGAAGGCGCCTGGAACAGATCGCGCATGCGTCAATGCTGCAGATTATTGCTATGGTAGATCCTGTGAAGGTGAATGTGTCGACCAGCCATCTCCGCCGCACGCAAATGACTGCAGCCACTTTCCATCGCCATGCCTGTCAATTCGATTCATGCTTCAAGACGCTGATGGTCTTGTTGTGCCACCAGTCTTTAGCGAGCCATTTGTCACGCCTGACCTTCTGGGAGGGCCGAAGTCTGTCTCTGGCTGTGCAAGCGCAGTCTGCGGCCCTAACCTTCGCATATTTTGACGGAAAGAGGTCGCGCGATGCTCGCGCAGCAAATTTGGCGTCAGGAGTCTCGCGGGCGCAGTGAATGTGGCTCTTTTCTGGTGATAGCAGGTGCGCATTGACCAGGCTGACATCGACTGCATCTTTTCAACAATTCTGGAAAGTAATCAGGTGACATTAAGCGGCTCAAACCAAACATCCCGGCCTCGTGGGAGCTGTTGACAGCCAAGGCTGACAGGGATGCGACCTTCGACTCGCGTGCCAGACATTGTGCATTTGCCTGAGACCAGCGGCTATGCCGTAGCTGCAAAAAAGCAAGTTGCAGTAGATAGAACTTGCGTCATTTGTTGGCCTCGGTCAAGTCTCGTGCATGTGCCTGGATCGCGCGAATAGTTCGAATTCGGTCTTTTCCAAACCTGGAATGCGGTTCGTCGGCGTAGGGTGATGAATTGCTGCTATCGACATTTCCGGCGCCCAATCGACTGCAGACAAGTGCCGAGCATAACTGTGCTTTCAACGAGATAAATGAGCGTGCTACAATCAGTCATCGAGTAAATAGTCATCTCCCAAACCTCTTTCTGTGCAATGCGGTAGCGTCTCCTCTCCAATCACGGCCGTTCCAGCTACTTCTAGGTGCTTAGCGTTAGATCTTGTGCTCGCAAGTCTAGATGGCAGTTCAGGTATAAGAACTCGAGAAGAACGAGGCGACAGGTGCGAGGATTGTCGCGAAGGAAATCTGGGATGAGTCGTAGTTTTGTGCCTGCGGCAGGCATACCGGAGCTCGGAAAGGCAGCCGTAGCTCTTGCTTACTCCGAGCCTTTCTGGGGAAGTTCATTCCGACAGGTGCCTTTCTTAACACCAGAGATCAGCATTATGGCGCACAACTTCATCCAAATTCTTGACGACACAGCCAGGTCTTCATCTGCATAAGACGCACAAAATGAGTGAGAGCCGCGTCTCGTTCTCGCTTCCAGTCGGTGTGGCCGCCCGAGAACAGTGCTGGTCCTTCACACCCCTGGCATTGGTGCCAAGCTGAAGCATCTGAGGGCGCCGACACTGCTCCTGCTCACAACCACCGGCACACAAAATGGCTCGTTGAAGCGTTATCACGAACCTCATTTCTAAGTCCAGTCCCGCGTTTCCGCTATCTAAGGGACCTCGCGGGTAGACCACAGGCGGCTCCAATGCAGCCACGTCCCACCCCCGCATTCTCGGATTAGGTGGGATCCTCGACTACGTTGCCTGCATTCGGCATGCATTTCGATCTGCAATCTAAATTTGGCAGTTCTCGAACCCCAGCAATCTCCTGGGAAAGATAGCTGAATTCGACCACGCTGACCAGGCACACGGACGTCCACGCGGAGCCACAGGTGCTTATCTACAACATCGACTATGTTCCCCGTCGGAAAGCGAAGACACCGAATCGCAGTTTTACATCCTCGTTCGTAAGGTACATTAGCGCTTGAGCAATTGTTGTGATGTCGTGTGATCAAGATCACTCAAGGGCCGTCAGTGGTGGCTTCTTATCTGGTGGCTTGCGTAAAGTCTGGGCGAACGGCGCGATGAGACGATCCGCGAACTTCTTCGCTTGGCCACTCAGTGTCAAAGCCAGTTTCGCAATGGCATACATGAGAGTTCAACCCTGATCGGATACATGACTGCAGCTGGACATCCCCCTGTTGGTCATTGTTGAGAAGTAAGCCAACGTTGGCTACAAGGTATGATTTGTTAAGCTCTGGTAGGAAAGCACACAGAACAGGAGCATGCTTTGGGAACATCAATGGGCTCGTATAGCAAATTGTATGTTCGTGAAGCCCCGGTTTCAGACCTGTGCACACAACCTCGTCATACATTGTTGACGAGCAACCCACAGAGCTCGAAGCGAGCATTCGACTTACGTCTAAATCTACGCACTGCTAATTTTCGACAACCAGACTTAGTGTCCATCGAGAGACAATCTTCAATACTCACTTACTCGAGATCGGCACAGGACCAGGATCTATCAGGATAGCACCGCGCAGTCATGCACTTCACTGCGCTGCCATGCGCTTGTAAATATCACCCAGGGCATCGCAGCCAGATAAGCCAGGGCAGGAAGTCTCGTCACATCAGGTCGCCATCAACTCCGGTTCTTCCGCTCTCCCATATCAACACTCGATGACCTCTTACATAGCTGCACAGGCTTTCTTACCGCACCTTCGTCTCCGCAGGATCAATGGCTGCGTGGGAGGGAAACGGATATGCGTATCGTAGCTTCAACGTCGCCAAAATTCCGCCAACACTTCGCCGATCAGGCATCGAAACATACGACGAATCAGCTCCGACATACATCGTGTTCCTGCCAATGCTTCCACTTCGCATCAGACTCAACGCAAGAACACTGAGGTTTTATCGTAGCGGTGCGGGGCTGACAATGCCTCCCCATGCTTGAAACCATGGACGTAGGCATCCCCTACCAGGTGATGCAAGCTGTGTTTCTCTGAGCACTTGCTGGTGGCTTCACGACTCCGATAATCCAGTCTGCGTCTCTCGTGCATACCTGTCGAAGAACCGCAAGGATCGAATCCAAGGATGCGGTCTGAGTTCCTGGCTTCTCGGATTATGAGTGGCACTCTGCTCCCGTCTGGGGGGTATACAATGTCTCCAACTCGGACGCCTGATGGGCCGGTGCCGATAGCGGTGCTCAGGGCAACGACGTATAAGAAGCTTTGCGGTCACGAAAAGTTAAAAACGCTCGAGAGCCAGCAGCGGAACGTATGGAATGCAAACATGCGTTCTTCTCTCGTAAGATGTTAGCCGACTCTTGGTAGGAGTTGTGCATGGTTTCGTCGACCATGGCAGTTCTCCGCTTACGTATGGTCGTTGTGTCAGTAAGCCAGACTTTACAAGCGGACGTGATTGCAGCTGGGTCAGCTCTTCAGTAACTGCTGCCTTGAACAGTGGACCTGACTCCTGCTTGGCGATTATGGAGTGACATCCCACAAACAGCTGAGTAGAAGATGGATCAGTTCGACCGCTTTCGTGATGCTTTATTTCAATCCACCAACGATGCCACGATATTATTGTGTGCTGGGATCGCTCGAGTGTGTTTGGCGCAATGTTTGTTACAACTGACGCGACTGTTCCTACAATGGACCCCTTAATGTCTCAAACGTCGCCAGCGTGAATGTGGACAGAACGGTACGGGTCACCAGCTGAGGAGTGAGCGAAGCGACTCAATCGATGGTAGATCGAGAGTTACAGGTTCATCTCTAGAATCGAATGGAGAGATGTGACCGTGGAGAATTGATAGTTCTCGTGTATTCTTGATTACATATACCATGATCGCTATGAACACCCCTCGCTTCCTCACTATGCAGTTGACACACGGCATATCGCGTACACTCGCCCGTACCAGCCCACCAAAAGCAAACTCTTTGCCGCAAGCATCTGCCGCTTTTCGCGCGCGGAACAGTCGAAGAAGTGTCAGAATCTGGACAGAGAATGACTCCAGGCGCTCTCTGCGTGTATTTTCAACGTGGAGTACAGTTGCAGAAACCTCTCCCAGTGCGTCACCCTAGTCAGCGCAACGCGGGCGCGTAAGTCTGCTGGAGAAACAAGACCTGATTATATTCTCAACAGAAGAATCAGAACATACTCTGGTGCACATACCGCCTCGAACAACAGTACCCATCATCTCCCGACAACCCAAGCGTGCAGAGAACTGTTGTACGATACCCCAACGTTTATGAGCTGGCACCACGAACCACCCAATCTTGTTCACTTATTTCCTTCCCCTCTGCACCAGCCGCATTAGCATCTAAGGCCAGTTGGTCAAAACTACCACTATTCGCGCTGTCTTGCGCTAGCTCACTTTCCAGACGCAAATTCAGATCGACTTCTCTCCAAGCAGGCTCGCGGCACGATGTAGCGACAAATTAGCAATGCTTCTGCTCAGCCTTGTTGTGCCCACTTGCAGCAGATGCGGCCGTGCAAACCCCACATAAGAAGATCAAACGTCAGCCTTCCCACCCACGCTTCACCCTTCCATTGCACAATATCGTTCGGCTCTGCTGTGGGAGGATTGTCGTGGCGGCGAACTCGACGTGCACTGCTCAATACTGCGTTGGGCGAGCTTCGTGGGATCGGCGAAAGATGCTGTGCTGCCAATGATGAGCTTGATTGCTCTCAGACGGCTTTATCAGAGTTGAGTACCTAGCACACAGGACGATGAATCCTCGCGACACTCTCGGTGCCGCATCGCTCCTGGTAGTGCCGTCCCTGGACATGACCCGTTGTTGCTGAAGCAGAGCGAGAAACATGGACACACGTTAAGCAAACCCGGCGTTTTAGGAGTCAGCCACGGCTTGATGAAGGCTCGTTGGACTTGGTACAGGTCCGACGACACGAAGAAGCCCGTAAGCTCATAGAGTCTTTGCAGAGGAGAAACACTAGCTTCCAGTTGTTGCTGCAGTGCGCTGTTTCGCGCCTCACCTTGCAACTCGTTGCGGAACCAATGGTAGTATTTGTTTGTGCAACAAGTGCCACTTCCGACGCCAAAAGCTTAGTGCTGACGACGCAGTCTTTTAGCAGGCAGTTATCGTATTCTCCCGCATCGCTTCAAGATTGTCCCGCGCCTGCAGTTTGCACAACCTGTGGATGCTGTCACCCAATAATGTACCCTGTCCCCGCAGACATCCATGTAGCCCCGCCTCATATTCAAAGGATTGCTTGTCTTGGCAAGACAGTCAATCAATAATGTCGTTATATATGGCTCAAGTATGTCCAGGGACGGGGCTCAACAAGGCTGAAGATGGTTTCCCAGCAGCTTTGTGTGTTTACGCTGCTCACGGTGGCTAATGCCCTGCCAGCACAGTGGAGGACAGCGACTCTCAAGCGTAGTATTACTGACCTCGCCAAAGAGTACGACTTCATCGTCGGTATGGCGTCTCGACTCGAAGGACGACTGATATTGACAGATTCTAGTTGGCGCTGGCACATCAGGTACGACGTTAGGCGATCGCCTCACCGAAGATGGCACTAGTGAGTTCTGAGTATCACCGTTTGCGTCTCTATCTAACATTCCTGTCTTTGTAGAGACTGTTTTGATGATCGAGGCCGGCTCTCTTGCTCTCGATGACTCTTTCATGCCACCGTGGAACGTCCCGGCAGCAGACTTCCTGTACAACATCACCTCCGTACCGCAGCCCCATGTGAACAACAGGACTTTCCCCGTAATCAATGGTCGTGCAGTCGGAGGGGCCAGCGCCGTCAATGGCCAGATCCACAACCGCGGCAGCCGTCACGACTACGACTCGTGGGCCAAGTTTCCTGGCAACGAGGATTGGGGCTGGGACAACCTGTATCCGTACTTCAAGAAGAGCTCGACCTTTCACGATCCCACCGCTGAGATGAAGAAATTCGGCATGACGTACGATCTCGAGGCGTGGGGTAATTCGACGCCAATTCATGCCGCCTTTCCTGCGTTCCAGTATCCCGGGCAGCAGATACAGTGGAAGGGCTGGGCGGAGAAAGAAGGCGTCGAGGTACAGAACGAGCATGCGAATGGGAACGCGCACGGCCTGTTTTGGGTTCCAACAGCTATGAATCCAGACAAGGCTTATAACCGTAGCTTTGCGGGCATCGGGCATTGGCTGCAAGTGGCGCCCAGATGGAACTACCACCTAGTGACCGAGCACAAGGTCATCAAAGTCACCTTCGAAGAGAGCGACGGAGTCCAGAAAGCCGTCAGTGTTGTTGTGCAGCCGAGGAGCGGTAACGCCACCTTTTCGATCACTGCCAGGAACGAGATCATCCTCTCTGCATCCGCGGTCCGAACGCCTCAGATTCTGCAGCTCTCAGGCATCGGCCCAAAGAAGGTCTTACAAGCAGCCGGAGTCGATGTCCTCGTCGACCTCCCAGGGGTCGGCAGCAACCTGCAAGATCATTCCTTCTCC
Organism: Didymella arachidicola; assembly: GCA_016630955.3. Taxonomy (NCBI): domain Eukaryota; kingdom Fungi; phylum Ascomycota; class Dothideomycetes; order Pleosporales; family Didymellaceae; genus Didymella; species Didymella arachidicola. The sequence continues at coordinate 226,559 of CM050000.1, read as the reverse complement.
GTGTCCATGTACAATTTCACGCGAGACGTCTGGCCCAATCCATCCCAGATCACGACCAACACCACCTTCCGCGCCAACGCAATCGCAGAATACAAAGCCAACAACACCGGTCCCTGGACCGCATACACCGTCTGCAGCGCCATCTACCTCCCCGGCCCGTCGTTCTGCGGCAACCTCACAACCACGCTCGCTGCTCGCATCGCCGCGCAAGCACCCGCGGCTCACCTCGCGCCCGACACACACCCAGACGTCATCGCTGGCTTCGCAGCCCAGAAAGCAATCCTGCACGCGTCTTTTCAGTCCAACACGTCCGCCCTCCTCGAACACCTCTTCCAAGGCTCGCCCCGCGGCACCGCCATCCTCCTCAAGCCCTTCAGCCGCGGGACCATCACACTAAACACCTCAAACCCCCTCGGCGATCCCGTGGTCGACTACCGCCTCCTCAGCAACCCGCTCGACCTGCATCTCCACGTGCGCATGCAGCAGTACCTGCGGCACCACTTTGCGTCCTCACCCGCGCTCGCGCTTCTGCAGCCGGTCGAGCTGGACCCCGGACCGCTGTTTGGGCGCGATAAGGATGTGGAGGAGTGGTTGATTGGGAAGGGCAAGTTGATGGCGAGCAATGCGCATCAGGTGGGCACTGCGGCCATGATGCCGCGGGAGCTGGGCGGGGTGGTGGACGGGGAGTTGAGGGTGTATGGGACGAGGGGGTTGCGGGTTGTGGATTGTAGTGTTGTGCCGCTGATTCCTGGGGCGCATACGATGGCGACTGCTTATGCGGTTGCGGAGAAGGCGGCTGATCTGGTGAGGGCGGTGTGGTGAGGTGGTGAGTGAGGTGGTGAGTGAGGTGTGAGTGAGGTGGTGAGTGAGGTGTGAGTGAGGTGTGAGTGAGGTGGTGAGTGAGGTGGTGAGTGAGGTGGTGTAGTGGAATAGTAAGGCAGTAAGGGAGTAAGAATAGGCTGGAGAGGTAGAGAGAGGTAGAGAGAGGAGAAAGCGGACAGGTAAGGTACAAGGAAGTTACGACTAGCCTGTGCGGCTCTGCGGCCAGCTTGAAGGCTAGCTCGAACAGTACTTGAATTATTATTACAGTAACTGTTGTTACATTAATCATACTACACTCATCGTAACTACATTCATCGTTCTTACATTAGTCATACTGCACTAATTGTACTACACTCATGGGTACTACACTAATTGTTACTACTAAGAGAGGTTAAGAACCCATGATTACTCAACACGCCAAGAAATACAAATACCCGTAGCTCTACCAGGAAGATGCCCGGGCATCAGCGCCACAGGGCGATCATGGTCGGGGGCAATCGATGGTTTGGAGGGAGAGTTGCCGGAAGAGGCAGGTTGGCGGGGCAAAGCGCAAGGCGGGATTGCGAACCAAGATGTGTGGTATGGCGGTGCAGCGTGGTGAGACGGTTGGGGTTAGGATGGGCGGGGTTTTACGTTTGTTGTGTGCTGGGCTGGATGGAATGATGGAGGGAGCTGGGGGAGATGGCGCGTGGATAGTGGTGTGCTGCTGCCAAGTGGGACATGCGGCCGGAGCTGTTGGCCGTCGAATGGGAGCTGTTTTCGTCATGGCGGCGTGGTGGTGGAGGTTGTGGTGTTGGGCCAGACAATCAAAGACTCAAGACATGGTGCTGAAGGGCAGAAACAGAGCAGCCATTCTTGCACCGCACAGCAAGACGACAGAGAGTCAGAGACTGCCATGTTTGTCAACAGCAAGGGGCAGCAGTCTCGGCGTGGTAGTCGCAGTCCAGGCGGGCCGATGGATAGATGATTGGCGCAGGGGCGGAGCGGCATGACGAGAGACGGCTCCTTGTATTACTGAGGGAACCGCGCCTAGGTCAGCCAGCTTTCGCTTTGGCAGGCACCTGACCGTGCTGCGCTGCGCTGCACTGCACTGGACTGCACTGTGCACTGCCTTTCGTTGTCCCTACTCTAATGTCTAGTGTAACATGGTCTCTGTGTGTCTGACTTTGGTGCGGTGCGTGTGAGCCACGACGCAGCGTAGACGTCGCTGGCGAGACATGGACACGCCTGTCCAACAGCCTGACGGCGGCCCTCTGTCGCGCACCCCCTTCACAGCGCAGAAACTGCAGCATGCGACGCCCGAGCACCTCTTCCTCACGTCGCGGCGCTTCTTCATCGGGCCCATCCCCACGGCGTGGCTGCGCAAACACCGCCGCGACTGGTACAAGCACCACCTGCGCATCAACTACTCGACCCGCGCCGCCACCTTCTCGTCAGACCCGCGCGATGCCCGCCAGCGCCGTCTGAGCGGCGCTGAGGGGCCCAGCGCGTCGGCCCTCTTCCAGCACAGCTTCCCGCAGCCCGAGGCGCTCGCGGCCGAAGAGGAAGAGGAAGACGAGGGCGCAGGCGGGCAGCATGTGGAGGCCTCCAGCGGTGCCCACGGCGATGCGTCGGCGAGCAGCAGCACGCCCCCGGCCATGCAGATTCCGCGGGCCACGGCGCAGAAGGCGGATGTGGTCGTGGGCAGCGAGGGCGACGAGTTTGTAGACGCGCCGTCGGAGCCTGAGGACAACAACAGCAACGACGAGCACGAGCACGACGAGGACAACAACAACAACAACAACAACAACAACAACAACAACAACAACGACGACGACGACGAGCACGATCCCGCCAAGCCGCCGCTGCCCCACCGCGCGAGCACCAAGTCCTTCGTCACCGCATCGTCCATGCCGACCGCAGAGAGCCGCGTTGGATCGGACGACGACGACGACGACGACGACGACGACGACGACGCCCCGACGCCTCGCGCAGAGGAGCCCCCGCAGCCCCCCCAGCCCTCCCAGCCCTCGCCGCTTTCCACGACCGACACGCACGACGGACCGGAGCGCAGCAGGTCGCAGGGCAAGCAGCCGCTGGACAAGCAGCCGCTGTCTGCAGTGACGAGCCACGGGGCCGCGGCATCTACCACAGGAGGACCGCCCTCGGTAGATGCCGACTCGACCTCCTCGCTGCTGCGCAAGGCTGACCTGAGCAAGACCCCCGCGCCCGCTGATGCTGCACGCCCCGCCTCTCCTGCGCCCCGAGGCATCCTCGCCCGAGCCAAGCGGCGCTCCACCATGGGCCTGTTCAAGTCCGACTCCTCCCCCGCCGCGGACCCGCCTCCTCCACAGGACCTCTCGCGCCAGCGCTCGCACCTGCGCAACCTCGTCACCTTCGACATCCCCGACGACTCGAAGCGCCAGGCGGTGCACTTCAAGGCCAAAAAGGCCCAGCTGACCATCCAGCGCGCCGGCACCAAGCTGCGCCGCAAGACCATCAAGGACGGCCTTGTCGTCAAGATGGAGCGCATGCTCGTCCGCGTCGATGCCGCAGACCAGGTCCCCGACGACTTTGACGAGAACGTCAACCAGCGCGTCGTCTCGAGGGTCAAGGACAAGTGGCGCGAGTACATGGTTGTGTGTCGCCACAGTCATACGGATCGGGCTGATTTCTTGCTGCAGCTGTATCAGACAAGGGTGAGCTTTTCTACTTTCTTCTCCCTATTTCATACTGATTGTCCAGGTAATCCCCGAAATCGAGCAGGCTGGCGCGTGCAAGCGTGCCGCATACGAAATCCCCCTGGGCCTCAAGACCAGTAAAGTCAACCTCTACTCGTCACTCGACAAGTCCATCGTCGTGTCCATGCCCGGCCCCAGGGGGACCTTGATCTTCATCATGCAGGCGAGGACGGCGTCCAATGCCGTCGAGTGGTACACCTTCCTGCGCAATATCCTCGGATGGCGCCGCGCCGAGGAGCTGCAGATCAACGTCCCGGACCTGAGTCTCAGCGTGCGCATCGCCAATCCCTTCGAGAAGCTCGAAGCCTCGCAAAGCAAGGTTCAGGACGCCGACGACACCGAGGAGGCCATCCTGAAGACCATGCAGGAAGAACAGGCCGTGGCCCAGGCACTGATCCGCCAGTGTCTCGACCAGCTGGAAGACGCGCCCGAGTGGGCGACGGTGGTGGAAGCCTGGACCAAGGAGCAGCGGATAGGACTCGCATGGAAGCGCTACGACCGTCTCGAGTGGATTCATGGAGCCAATGAGCGCAAGATGTACGGCACCATCGCCATGCTCAAATCCCACGACCTCGAGCTGCGACCAAAGACCCATTACCCTACAACCACCGTCACTCGCAAGAAGCACAAGACGCTGACTGAGCCCGTTCCCGTCGAAGGTTTCCTGATCAGGCTGACCGGACAACGCGGGCGTGCAAAACGCATGGGCCTGATGTACCACAAACAGTTGTATTTTGCCACTCACGATCAGTACCTCATCTTCTCGCGGCCAACCAAAGCAACCCCGCCTCCCCCGCCCAAACTCCCTACTTCTAGCAACGCAGCAGTCCCAACACCCCAGGCGATTCAGGACAACACGCCGGACAATTGGGCCGTCAATCCCTACCCTGTGCATGATAAGCAGATTGAGTGGCTGCGCGAAGGACACACGGGGACGCCTGAGTCCAGGAGACTGCACGACGAGGATGCCGCAGACGAGTTCGAGCGCAAGGAACAAAATCTGCTCAACTGTGATGGATACATCAACATGGCCGACATCGTCAAGATTCGTAAGGCGAGGCTGGGCGCCAGTCCTGTTGATGAGGAGATCGAGCCCGGCTCGGACGTAGACTTTGACGAAGATGTCGACATGGACGACTCCAGAGGTGAAGACGGCGCAACGAGCGACATCGACCTAGACCGCACCTTTGAGCTCGTCATGAAAAACGGCCTCATCATCCGCCTGCAAGCCGCCTCCAAACCACACCGCAAGCACTGGCTCACGCACCTGCGCGCGCTCGCAAAATACTGGAGACACCGCACCGCCGCCGACATTGCCCTCTACAAATCAACGCGCACCCGCAACCTCAGCGCGCTCAACATTGACGAAGAAGGCGAGGCGCTCATCGGCCAGTTCGCACGGAAATGGGAAGTCACACAGTCCTTTGCTTCTCCTGTGCTCTACAACATGTGCGGCATCGCGTGCTGTCGCGCAATTCACATGAGCGGCATGCTGTACCGCAAACCCCGCATCCACGCGCCGTTTACGCGGTGCAGTGTGCTCCTCGCAGCCGGCCAGCTCATCATCTTCGCCGACGTACTCCGAAGCCGCGTCGGCAAGCAGCTCAAGCACATCCACCACGAGCGCATTGCGAACCTCGACCTCCGCGACTGCTACGTGTATTCGGGCCTGCTCACCGAGAGCGACTTGTTGTATCAAAACCAGACGTTCGACGCGAACAAACCGGGGCACCACGCGCTGCCACGCATCTACCTCGAAGACGGATGGACCAGCACCGACGAGGACGTCATGACTACCTTTGTCATCTGGCACGGCAAGGCAAAGTCCTGGTTCCGCGCCGAGGAGGGTGCCGGCGGCGGCGAGCAGCAACGGAAAGAAGGGAAGCGCACCAAGATCAAGAGAGTCGCCAAGTTGGGGTCCAAGGGCCGCAGTGTGGTTTTCAGAGCGAGGAGCAGGGTCGAGCGCGATCATTGGGTGCTTGCGATCCAGAACGAGATCGAGCGTGTTCAGGCCCGCGACGGGGGCAGCGATTTCAGAATCGAGGAGAAGAAGCACGCCTAATACGGAAACCGGCGACGGACGGGCGTTTTTTGGGAGCGAGCGTGCGGGTTCAAGTAAGGTGCGCTGGCGGGTGCGGTTTGAACTAGCTATCCATACATACACACACACATACATACCTAATACTAAAGTTTATACCCTCTCCATCTTCACTCGCGCAGAGGAGATGACCTGCTTTCTGCACGCAGATCAAGGCGTCGACTGAGGCAAGCGACTAAGCGCCGTCACGGCATCCTGGGCATTGTATTTTGTATTGAGGTCCTGGACTAGGCATGTGCTTGCTATTCCAATACGTACCTAGGTACCTACGTCGCAGTGACAGGCAGAGCAAGCCCGGATCGAGAACCTCCTTTGTGCACTGCAATGCGGGAATTGACGCGGATATTGATTGGCCTACGGTAGGCTTGAAAGGTGATGTTTACGTGAAGGCAAGGGGACATGTCATGTGGCACGGGGCATAAACGCAGCCAGTCCAGTGTCGAAGACATGTTTGTCTCGCATTCTGGATCCCAGGTATCCACGGGGAGCCCCCGCATTTGGCGTTGGGCGACGACGCGTACCGTGTCTCGAGACGCAGTGGGTGCCAGACCGAGAAAGGGTCGAGGGCTGGACGGACATCCCCCCCGCCTCGGATTGCTTCTTGACGCTCGCGTTATGTGATGTGTTGCACATTGGATTTTGGTGTGGTTGCGCGGACGTGTGCGTGGAGTTGTGCGAAGTTTTGAAATGTGTGGATTGTTGTGAATGCAACGGGAGTGTTCTGGCCTGAGCGCACATGGCGCTGAGAGGTGGTGGGGAGAAGCAATGGATGCCTCAGATACAACGCCGTCTTCCGGACAGCCGTGGATACGCGGGCTGAACGTCCGGCCTTCAGAAAAAAACTAAACTGAGACGGTATGAGTTGTGTGCGCATAGCATCCGTGGGCCTTGTGTACAAACCACGTTTCAACGCACGGGAAGTTCATACACGTGGACATGGAATGAGCAGCGGCATCCAGCGCGCAGAAGAAGAGCAGGATTCGAATAGCAGGCTGTAGATTGCAAACGCGTTTCCGCCTAAAAGTTCGCTCGCAGTCTCCTGCGCCCCACTCTTGCCCACCGACTGCAGCACAAGGAGACATAGGAGCGTCTTGTGAAGCGGTACTGGTTGCATCAATCACACACATCGCGACCGACGCACGAGTTGAATTAATCTCGTGCGAGGTACTGAAGGTCGTCATTTGGCTTGGTGAAGGCATCGAGAGGACGGATTTGGCGTGGGTTTGGGGGGATACACACGGAGTGTTGAGTATCTTGACGGGATAGGAGGAGAAGGATGAGGTGCTGGTCGCTGTGGCAGATAGTGCCAAGGTTGGAGAGAGGGGTTAGCCCCAAGACAGATGTCTTTTGGGGTTTCTGTCTTGTGTGGCTACTGGCCCAGGGTAAAGAGTCAAGCAATATCGACTTCTACAACACCAGTTCATACATCGCTCTGTCAACGTCCTGTTTTCGTGCAGAACGGGCTGTACAAGTGACTCAGGGTTGGAGAGCTATCATGGCGCGTAACTGGGTATGTCACTGCACCTTGATATACTCAGTGTGCTGATATGTGTAGTGAAATCACTCACAGGTCGTCCATCTCTTCATCGACCTCAGTCTGGCCGTTTGTCTTGCTCTTCGACTTGGCCCGCTTGTTGCCCTTTGAAGCTACCGCGTTGCTGACAGCTCTCTTCGTCCTGGTCGTCCTCGTACTCGCAGTCGAAGAAGGAGTCCCCTGCCTCAGGCTTGCCGACAAGTCTTCAGGCAAGAATTTTCCACTGCCGGCAGCTTCTCGGATGAGTGACGTAACGAACTCCTCGACCGCCAGCTGGCCTGCGCTGGCATCCTGCGAGGCCCCACCCTCGTCTGAGAACGATGTATCGGCAAGCGTATCCGGCGCGGCAAGCTTCAGGCGCTCGGTACCCAGGTGGAAACTATTACATGATACGCGTGATATCTGTACCTTGGGGTTGGCTACATCGAGAGCAAGGTGCTTGGCAAGGTAGCTCGAAAGGGCGGCTGTGAAAGGCTTGTCGCGCGCGTGCTTGCCTCGAGTGACGAAACCAGGCACATCGGCGGCTGCTATGGTGATGTCGATGTGCTTGAGGAGAGTTGTGGCGCTGGGGAAGGCGAGCTGCACATTCAGCTGGCGGACGACGTCTTGGATCGACTGCGTGGAGCCGCGGGCCGTCAGATGTCTGAAGTATGTCTCCATGGTCCCTGCAACAAAGCTTGACGGGAGCCTCAACGGCGCCACGTGTGCATCGAATGCTGTGCGCAGGTACTGTATGAAGACGTTTCGCACGGGCCCTGACATCTTCACGAGCAGCAGCGGCAGCGACGAGAAGCCGTCTGGAGCTGTAGTATTTTGGGAGTCCCGCAGTAGCAGGGCATTGTATGACTGTGTCTCGTACTCGAGGCTCACTTCAATGCCCCTAGGCTCGGTGGGTGGAGGCGGTCGTGGCGCTTCCGCGTTGTGCAGCTGGCGATAGCGGTCAATCCAGGCGTCTTCGTCGCCCAGCAGGTCCCAGCTGCACTCCTCGAGAGGACCGAGCCTGGCAACATCCTCGGCGCTGGCAAAGTCGACCTGCACGCCGCGCACCTTGTCGCCCTTCAGCTGCTCGCGCAGACGGTTCGCGTGGGTGCGCAGGGTGCGGTCGGCGAGGAGTGGGGTGTCACCATGATGCAGCGGCGACAGGCGGTAGAGGCTGTACGTGCGGTTGTACAGCGGGTACGGGGGAATGTCGTTCATTTTCGTGGTGTTGACATGTTGACTTTGACACGCCCTCGACACGCTCTCTCGACGCGGTGTTTGCTGGGAGACGCGTGCCTGTCCGGCGGTGACGGAAGGTGCGGTGGGCCCAACGTCCGTGCGCCTTCCCACCACAAGTTTCTGTTAGCGGGGCATTCGAGATTGTTCGCTTTGATTCTACGAGCCGCAGCCCTGCAAATCTTGAACGTAGTGCAGACCGACTATACAAGACACTCTCGCTGTAGCTGCAGTCCCGACGACCTTACACGACTCTTTTGCTTTGCACCCCGTTTTATACCCCCCTCCCCCAGCAACCGATACCCCGCGAACCTGTGTAAACATGTCTGTTGTGGGCATTGATTTGGGTACGCTCAACAGCGTCATCGCTGTTGCGCGCAACCGTGGTGTCGATGTGGTAAGTGCACTACTCTTCTAGGACCCAGCATACACTTGCAGTCCAGTATACTGACTCGACAGATCGCAAATGAAGTCTCCAACCGCGCAACACCGTAAGCCTTCACCGCCCCTCCATGTCCACCAAGCTTTGCTAACCAGCTCTCCAGGTCGCTTGTTGGCTTCGGCCCCAAGAGCAGATACATCGGCGAGGCCGCCAAGAACCAGGAAATCTCCAACCTCAAGAACACCGTCTCGTCCTTCGTCCGCCTCGCCGGCCGCTCCTTCAGCGATCCCGATGTCCAGGTCGAGCAGGACTTTGTCTCGGCCCCGCTGGTTGACATCAACGGCCAGGTCGGCGCCGAAGTCACATACCTGGGTAAGAAGGAGCAGTTCACTGCCACCCAGATCACAGCCATGTACTTGACCCGCATGCGCGCGACCGCCTCCACAGAGCTGAAGCTGCCCGTCAACGATGTCGTGCTCTCCTGCCCCGTGTGGTACACAGACGCCCAACGCCGCGCTCTCCTCGATGCCGCCCAGATCGCCGGCCTCAACTGCTTGAGGTTGATCAACGACAACACCGCTGTCGCTCTTGGTTACGGTATCACTAAGCTCGACCTGCCCACCGCCGAGGAGAAGCCCAAGCGCGTCTGCTTCGTCAACGTCGGCCACAGCAACTACACAGCGACCGTTGTCGAATTCAAGAAGGGCGAGCTTGCCGTCAAGTCGAGCGCATGGGACCGCCACTTTGGTGGTCGCTACATCGACAAGGCTCTCGTTGAGCACTTCGCCAAGGAGTTCGAAGAGAAGTACAAGATCAACGTCATGGAGAATGGCAAGGCCCGCTTCCGTCTGGCCGCTGGTGTTGAGAAGCTCAAGAAGGTTCTCTCTGCCAACAACATGGCTCCCCTCAACGTCGAGTCTATCATGAATGACGTCGACGTCCGTGGTATGCTCAAGCGCGAGGAACTTGAGGAGCTCATCAAGCCTCTTCTCGAGCGTGCCACCGCTCCCATCGAGCAGGCGCTTGCTGAGGCCAAGCTCACGCCCGAGGACATTGACCACATCGAGCTGGTCGGTGGCTGCACACGAGTTCCCGCTCTGAAGGCCGCAATCCAGGACTACTTCAAGGGCAAGACACTGTCCTTCACATTGAATGCCGACGAGGCCGTTGCCCGTGGTTGCGCTTTCAGCTGCGCTATCCTCTCTCCCGTCTTCCGTGTTCGCGACTTCTCCATCCACGACATGGTCAACTACCCCATCGAGTTTACATGGGAGAAATCCGAGGACATCCCCGACGAGGACACCAACCTTACTGTCTTCAACAAGGGCAACGTCATGCCCTCTACAAAGATCCTGACCTTCTACCGCAAGCACGCTTTTGACCTGGAGGCCAAGTACGCTAAGCCTGAGCAGTTGCCAGGCAAGGCCAACCCCTGGATTGGTCGTTTCTCCGTCAAGGGCGTCAAAGAAGACCCCAAGGGCGACTTCATGATCTGCAAGCTCAAGGCCCGCCTGAACATCCACGGCGTGCTTAACGTCGAGTCTGGCTACTACGTCGAGGAGGTCGAGGTTGAGGAGCCTATCCCCGAGCCCGAGGGAGAGAAGAAGGAGGGTGAAGTACGTGTCCCAGCATCTCCTATTGATCCAGACGACACAAAGTCATCCGAAGTAGAGCCTGCCGCCAAACGGCGCAAGCAAAGCATCGAATCTGTACTTGCGCGTCCTGCGTCTCCGACTGTTGAACAAGAGCTAACAATTGACCCGCAGATGGACGTCGACAAAGAGAAGGAGCCCCCGAAGATGCGCAAGGTTAAGAAGCAGCAGAGGAAGGGCGACCTTCCTCTGTCGGCTGGCACAGCTTCACTCGACGAGGCCACACGATCCCTGCAGGCTGAGCGTGAGAACGCCATGATCATGGAAGACAAGCTTGTTCAGGACACCGAGAACGAAAAGAACAACCTCGAGAGCATGATATATGAGCTCAAGGACAAGATCATCGACCAGTACGCAGACTTTGCCAGCGATGACGAGAAGTCGAGGCTCAACGCCAAGCTTGAACAGATCGAGGTAAGCATACATCGCATCAAGCAGAAAGACATCATCTGACTATTCATAGGACTGGCTGTACGAAGACGGCGAAGATGCTTCCAAGGCACAGTACGTCTCCAAGAAGGAGGACATCCGCTCGATCGCCGGACCCATCATCCAGCGCTACAACGACAAGCTCCAGGAGGAGGAGTCGAAAAAGCGCGAGAAGTGGGAGAAAGAGGCTGCCGCCAAGCAAGCCGAGATTGAGCGCCAGAAGCGTGAGGCTGAGTCCAAGAAGGGTGACGCTCCCCCGGCGGAGGAGAAGGACACTGAGATGACAGACGCGGAGACCACCAAGCCCGACTCCGTCGAGGAGTCGTAGAAGAGTCATAGACCAGAAGCGGAAATGAGACATGATCGGGATTGTGTAAAAGCATTTTGGGCGCGATATGGAACGGCAGGTTTATGGTCATGATAATGCAATGCGATGTTTATGATAGACCGCGACATAGATGAGAACGATGTCTAAGCACAGTCCAGGGCTATTAGGTTGCACTTGGAGGCTCCGCACAGCTCGCGGCGACTTGCTTAGCTGATAGTAATCTTGCTCAGTTCGGTATGTCATGGACCATACAGAAGACGTATCTTTACAGTAATTATGCGTCATGGTATACTAGTAATAGGGATGACTTAAACTTCGATTGTAAGTTTCTCAACGTTCAGTCGTACCGCACGGTAGGCACGCCCCGAAGCCGTCTTTCGCGCTCTGCTCTTACACCTTTGCACAGTTCATGAAATCGTACACTTTGCGAAATAACAGACGACGTATGTGATGTCTGTTCCGAGCGTCAGGACTGCGAGGCCGCTCCAGAAGTCGGGCTGAAAAGTTTCCCAGATGACGTCACATGTCGCCATTCGACATGCACAGAGCAGTACGAAGGGAATATGAACTCTGCGGGTGCGGGATATGACATCGACCATCTTAATCGAAGAAAGAAGTCCTGATGAACAAAGGAGAAGAGAAGGCCATAGTGAGCCCGTAGCCTGCTTGCAGCGCATGAAACGATCCGTTTTTCACGACTCTGGCAGCTTCACCTTCGTCTTCCCCACGACAACTGTCGCCAAACTCTTCACACTTCCACTTGCCAGCAGCTCCAAGACCTGCAGACTACTTTCGAACATTCTAGTGATGAAGTTCCGGACTTCAATTGCCGTCAAAGAATCCAAGGGATAACAACTCAGACTCCGCTCGGGGTCCAAGTCGTCCTTCTCCATCGATACGACTTCCGCTATCTTCTCGACTAGAGCTGCACATACGATGGTCTCAGCTTCGCTTCGCGATGCAGCGTTGCGGAACCGATTGCTCCACGGAACGACGGCAACAGCACAGTCAGACTCGGCACTCGCATCTGCAGCACGCGTCAAATGCACAAACTGGGGATCCGTAGACCAGAATGGCTTGTTCTTCGGCGCGATGCGCATTCCCGTAATAGGGTGCCCGTTGCAGCTCTTCAGGTTTCCTTCAACAGCCGCTTGAAGCAGCGCAAGCACCTGCGCCAGGCAGATTGTGTCGCTGCCCAAATTCCTGGCCACCTCTGCGGCTTTTGCAGCGTCCTCGGCGAGGTAGCCTGCGTCTGAGACGGCGGTCAGATCGAGTGATGCGGAACTGATGCCGCGTGCGAGCAGGAATTGCGTAAAGCCGTTTAGGAACGTGTTAGCTGCGGCGTAGGCGGCTTGACCACGGTTGCCGACGGCGCCCGCAGCTGAGGATATCAAGACGAAGAAGTCCAGAGCGGCGGCATTGGCAGAAAGTGCGTGGTAGAAGTTCCATGCTCCCTGCACCTTGGAGGATATCACAGAACTGTACTGCTCATAGGTCATGTTTTCGAAGAGGACATCCTGGAGATAGTGTGAGTCTCTTTAACCACAGGAAAGAACATGGGCTGACTTACGTGTAGGACCATGGCGCCATGGACCACACCACGAATTTGAGGGAGGTTAGACAGTCCGTGCCGAACCAACTCCTCAACCTCTTCCCTGTTGCTAACATTGCAGCTGTGGACCACGATATTGGCACCGAGTTTTCTCAGCGTTTCGATCTGCGAGGCAGCCTGACCTCTGAGTGTGCCGCTGCGAGAGAGCAGCACGAGATGTCTCGCGCCTTTGTGTACCATCCACTCGGCCATCTTTCGACCGAGACCACCTGTGCCGCCGATAAGGACGTACGTTCCGTCCTCCCTCAACAGCTGAACGTCTCTTTTGATACGTGGCGCCTTAGCCAAGTCAGTACAGCTTAGACAATGTGCGGTATGGTTTGCGCTTACCGTGACGACATCATTGCGTCCAAAACTTATAACACTCCGCCCAGTGGCATTTGCTGAGCTGACGTGTTGTAAAGCCGTTGCTGATTCCGATGCACTGAACGACGGGATGTTCTGGAGACCTTGTATTCGACCGTATTGCAACATCCGAGACACATCAGTCAGTAAGCGCTGAGCTTTGCAAGGTCGGTGCTCTAAAACTGCTTCGAAGTCGACCGAGAAGACTGTCGCATTTTTTGAACAAGGCATGTCAAGAAGTGGAGACTGGCCGACTCCAGCATTGACGATGCGACCGAACCTGGCAAGACAGGTCGCCGTGGCACGGATAAGGCGTCGGTCCACCAAAGTGTTGAACACGACATCAATGCCATGCCCTTGAGTCTTTTCCTGGATCATATTCGAGAAATCTGTGTCTTCAGCGGACCAAATCCGGTCTTGTTGAAGCGAGAAGTATCGCATAGTGAAGGCTTTCTCTTCTTCTGTCTTCACCGTGACCCAAACGTTCGCTTTGAGCATCAGCGCTACTGTAAGAGCTGCTTGGCCAACTGGACCCGCAGCATCATGGATGAGCACGCTCTCGCCCTCCGACAGCCGCGCCTGGTCCATAAAAGCGTACGCGGCCGTGCAGTAAGCAAGAGGTATAGTCGCCAACAGTTCAAAGGAAATGAATTCTGGGGCTTTGAAGGCAAGTCCGTAATGGGTCCTAGCAATAGTCGAGAGAGAGCCCTCTGTCGTGATCGCTGCAACACGGTCGCCTATACAGAGATTGGGAACATCGGACCCGATCGCAACGACAACGCCGCTGCACTCGAGTCCCAATTTGCCTCTTCGCTTGAGATCCGACGCAGAAATGCCAACGGCCTGGACTTGGATTTCAACATAGTCTCTGGGCAACGGCTGAGTCGTGGTGTCATCATCTTTGAATTCAAGACTATCCACCGCGCTCATCGTCGTAAGTGAGCCACGCAGCGGTCTCTTGAGGACGCCAAGACTTGCTGGCTCGGTTGCCGCAGGATGAATCTTTTCATGGACATACTCGTTCAAGTCCCGGTCGTCCAGAACCCGCGGTGTGAACAGTGTCCCGTTCCGTGCCAAAAACTCATTTTCCACTAGTTTCTCTTTTTCGCCAAAGGTCATTCGGAATACAGTGCAAATAGTTGAGACCAAAGCGGGCGAATCGAAGTCCTCTTTGGAATCTAAATCGAGAGTAACGAAGTCGTTTAGAGCACCTTCCGAGCGTAGTGTCCTGCTGAATCCGGATACCATGTTCGACTCTGGGTTTTCGGACTGGTGATAAGCGCCCTTCACCACCCACAAGACGCCTTGAGAACTCAAAAGGATCCGTTTCAGTGCATAAAACTGCTCCGTACATAGTGTTGAGAGCATGGGACGATCCAGTTCGGTCAAGAAAAGACAAAGTTTGTCTTTTGTTACGGGCACAACAGCCTCAAGGGGCCCTCCAGTAACGCTAGCGCCATACTCTTTGATTAGGCGACCCGCAAGCTCGGAAGCAAGTTGCCTTTGTTCAGCTGTCTCGCCATGAACGATGACGATCTCTGTGTCGAGGCAAAGTTTGGGTTCTTGCTCGACAACCGCGCGCTGCAGGTCGAGGACGGGCTCCCAATTCAATTTGTAGCAAAGCTCTTGAGCCTTAATTTCTTGCGAGCTGTCCTTCCTCTCTATGATCGGTGACGTCGATAAGTTTTCGATGCTGATGATAGCCTCTCCGGAAGTATCAACAGCGAACATTGAGAACTTGTTGGGCGCATCGTCAAGTAGAGCCCCATGCGGCTCGCAAACAGCTTGCAACGTATCTCCAGGGACCCTGAACATACCCAGTGCACGCGACGATATCTTCGCTTTGCCGATGGAGCCAGGGAGGTGTAGTGTGCCCGATGGATTAAGAGCGGACAAAACAGGCCAATACATTGAGATGAGCTGCTCGATAGACGTAGGGTGCAGGATGTAGTCAGTCTCGTGGTGATGGGGCATCTCAAGTACGGTATTGTTTTTGACGATTCGCGCAACTGATCCATGAGACGAGGTATGGCATTCTTTTAGCCCTTGGAATAGGCTTCCGTACGAGGCGCCAATGTCCGAGAGGCGAGAGTACATATGACTCGCGGAGACGCACTCTGTGGCAGCTTGGGTGATTTCCACAGCTTTTGCGTATAAGCTTTGCCGTTGGTACTTCTGGGACCGCTGCCTGTTGACGTTGTTCGAACCCGTCTGAATGAGGGTAATTGTACCAGTGCAGTTCTCGGTCCAACCTTTCGTACGTGACCAGGAGCGGATGATAAAGTAGTGGGATACATCATTGTTTTCTTCGACTTGACCCCTTCTGAACTCGATAGTCATCTCCAGCTGCTCCTCTGAGAGCATTACAGGAGTCTTGACGGTGAGGTCCTCGACTTCGATGTGGTCCCACAATGTGTGAGTCGACATCGCTCGCTGAGCAGCGGCTTCGAAAGCCATAGTGAGAAATCCTGAGATTGGGAACATATTTACTCCCTGCATCTGGTATTGCCGAAGCCAGGGCATGTCATCCAAGCGTAGCACGTTTCTCCATGTTGGTTCAATGTCATTGGAATACGAGGCAAGGTTGCCGATAATGTCGTGTCTTGGGGCATCGTGATGCTTGTGGATACTGGTGATTCTGGACTCATGGTAAAACTTCGAAGAGTGATTCCAGGAGTATCGAGGCATGTCGACAAGAACTTGAGGCGCCCTCTCCAAGGGAGTTGGGAAGTTGATCGAACCCATCTTGAGCATTGCGCCTTTGACGAACAGGATACCAGCCATAGAAAGAGCAGTCGTGACAGCATTCTTCTTCCGTTGCAGCACTGAAACGTACATGGTCTTCGAAGCCGGACCGCCGACTTGTTTGAGGATCTGCTTGATCGGTCCTTGAAGGGCTGCGTGTGGACCAAGCTCGCATATAAGATTAATCGGCACCTTCTGCTCGTTCGTGGGTCTGAACATGGCTTGAACTGCCTCATCGAATCGTACGGGGCAAGTTAGGTTCTGCACCCAGTAAGTCGGGTCCAGCTCTTCGCTAGTAGCAAGACGACCAAGCAAGGACGAGTAGAATGGTATCCTGGAAGGCATCGGTGCCTCGAGTCCGTGAAGAGCGTGTGTGTACTCCTTTGCAACGAGGTCCATATGATGGGAGTGGTAAGCTGTGTCGATCTGTAATTTTCTGACAAACATGCCTGGATACTCGTCCTCGAGCAGCGCTTGCAGCAACGTCACTGCATGTTCGTCACCAGAGATAGTGATGCTGGAGGGACTGTTGACGCAAGCGATTCTTGCCTGTCCCAAGCAAGGGGATATTTGATCAAGTAGTGGCATTACCTGATCTTTGCTGGCCCCGACTGCCATCATGCATCCATCTAGATCGGGGTACTTTTGCTTCAGGATTGGAATCAGGCGGCCTCGGTGGTAGGCAATGGTCATCGCATCTTGAAATGTGATAAGCTCTGCAGCGTACGCTGCGCCAATCTCACCAGAAGAGTGACCAGCTACAGCAGATGGTCGAATACCCCAAGACCTCAACAGGTCTACTAGTGCCAGCTGTATTGCTGTGCACGAAGGTTGAGACAAGTATGCGGCGTTGATCAAAGTCGTGCCTTCGTCTTTTCCGAGCTCTTCTAAGAGAGAGAAATCCGCGCCAATGGAGATTAGGTGCGAATCAGCGAGCTGTAGTGATGCAGCATAGACTGGGTAAGTATGCAAGAGCTCCCTGCCCATAGCCCACCATTGCGCTCCTTGGCCGGTGAATATCCATCCCAAGCGTGGGACATCTGCGTCTTGCTTCATCGGATTCACCTTCCCACTGGATAGGATTTCGACCAATTCTGCACTGGAGGATGCGGATACAGCAATACGCCATGGATGGAAAGATTTCCGCTGTCCCAGTGTGTAGGCGAGATTGCTCAAGAGATCGTTTTGGAAGACCTCAGGGCGCTGCTCGAGATAGATGCCAAGAGTTTGCATTGTCTTTTCGGCACTTGACTTATCGTTCGCGGATAGGACGAATAAACGTTCGCAGGTCTGGGTGTCGACTTCCTCTTTCATCGTCTTTCGCTCCAAGGGACCTTTTGTCATCTATACCGCAATTGCAGCTTTCAGCACAACGCACCTTCGGCGACTGTGTGACACGGGAAACTCACCACTACATGTCCATTAGTTCCTCCGAAACCGAAGCCGTTGACACTTGCCCAGCGCTTGCCGAATGGCCAAGGTTGTTGACGAGTCGCCACCCTTAAGCCCCAGTCGTCGAAAGGGATATTTTCGTTGGGATATCTGAAATCGTAGTTTGGTAGGATAAAGCCACGCTCTAACATCAGCGCGGTTTTGATCACACCTGCAATGCCTGGGTCCGTCAGCTCACCATAACTTCTCAACAGCTCACCGAAGGTCTAGAAAAGCACGATGAGGTATTGGCTTACCGGCAGCTGCCTCCAGGTGGCCAATATTGGATTTGACCGAACCGATGTAGAGAGGTTTGCGCTTAGTTCTGCCTTCGCCGAACACCCTATGAATCGCACCAACCTCAATTGGGTCACCAACGCGGGTACCAGTCCCATGTGCCTCAACGTAGCCAGTGTCGCGAGGATCCATACCCCCGTTCTTGTAGACCGAGCGTATGAGTGTTTCTGAGACTGAGTCAGTGCTATATGGACTAATCGCTTTATTCCTCAATCGGCCAACCTTGTGATTCGCCATTCGGCATGGTAATGCCTGGTGTCTTTCCATCTTGATTGATACCACTGCCTGTAATGATTGCACGGATAGGATCATTGTCCTTAATTGCTTGATCGAGTGGCTTGAGCAGGACCATCCCACAGCCCTCGCCACGACCGTAACCCGTTCCCCGTTGATCAAAAGCAAACGACCTGCCTTCTTCTCCAAAAAGTCGGGACATTGAGTACGAGACCCAAAATTCTGGCAGCATATTCAGGTGAACACCCGCAGCGATGGCCATACTTGACTCTCCAGTACGGAGACTCTGGCAGGCATTGTGCAACGCCACGAGGCTGGACGAACATGCCGTGTCAACGGTGTAACTCGGACCCCTGAGGTCAAAGAAGTGTGAAATTCGATTTGATTGCATCGCCATTGCGCAACCTATTCCCAGTCAAGATTTACTTGTACATGCGGTTATGTCACGTACCTGTTGCTTGGTGCATTGGGATTGTGTCTGGGTCTCGGAACAGATCGGCCTCATACTCGGAGAATGTGCCTCCAACGAAGCATCCGACATCTTTTCCAACAACCTCATGTTTTGGGATACCAGCGCTCTCAAGAGCTTCAAATGTACACTCGAGGAGCAAGCGCTGCTGAGGATCCAAACTGGTGGCCTCTTGCTGTGTGAACCCAAAGAATGGTGCGTCAAAGGCGGTCAAATCGTGAGTGAGGAAGTTGCCCCCACGTGCGTTGGTACTACCGCTCTTTCCGGGGTTAGGATGAAAGTAGCGTTTGGCAGAGAATCTGGAGTCTGGAATCTCCGAGTAACCAGTACGAGAGCGTGCGAGCAGCTCCCAGAACTCATCAGGTGTACTGACGCTACCCGGAAGGCGACATGACATGCCAATGATGGCTATTTGCTGATGCTTTAGCTCCACATGTGCCACGGTATATCCATCTTTGTAGCCGTGGGTGTAAGCATCTTCGTACTTGTGGTTTGTGGCAGCTGCTGATTCGCTTGCGTCGACGACATCGGCCTGTTCGTTTGATAGGCCGGTAGAGACTGATAAATGGCCAGTGGTATCGTTGTGCATTGATCCTTCTGTTTCTGACCAAGATGCAGGAGTCGCGCCACCATCTGATACAACATCATTCGTTGCGGAAGAGTCAGGTAGCCCAAGCCGATTGTCAAGATCAGACGTTGGTGTGAGGACGTAAGGAGCCATGGTCATTGAAGTATGACAATTAGCCAAGAAGATGATTGTAAAAGTGTGAGAGTCACTACGGAAAGAGCAGATCGATTGTGAGGGCTGTTTTTGAGGGTCATAATTTCAACATACAGCCCTCATGATAAGACCAGTTATTTTCTAAAGGGCCCTATCTGGCATAATGCCCAGTGAAATTCACGGACCTCCATTCTGGCGTTTCGAATCCCTTCAGATGGTCCGAGGGATCTTTGAGAATCCGACCTTCGCCATTCCTTAGATTGTGGCTGCATTGACGACATTCCTGTATGGGCACCCAGTGACCGTCTCAGCACGACCTAGCGACTTGATTTCCGGTGATTTGGACGCAGTGGATAGCCAAGATAAAGGGCACACTGATGTCGAGCATACCGCGAAGAGCCATAGGTAGCGTCAGGGACACCGATGTTCAGAACAGCCCTGGAGCCATTGTACGATTGAATGAAACGTTTATGACGGGCTGTTACTATGAGGAGAGGTCAGCTTCAGGTTTCAGAGGGTTCTGGGGGATGCAGGAATCTTACAGATGGCTCTCAGCTGCCTCTCTGTTCTGCTCGCGTCCATCCATCTCATTTGCCTTCTCCGCCTATAGCACGAACAGCGGCCATGTCGACACGGCCCGAGCACCCAACAGGCTTTCCATTATCTGAGTACGAGTATGATGTAACCTTCCAATGCCTCTGCTCTGACCTTGGGAGGAAAGCTCCGCAACAAATATGATCACATGCTAAGACAGCAGAACCCGGCTCTACGAGCAGGCCCGGAGTCGATCGACTACTCGTTGAAGGCGTATGCACATCATGTAACCCATCAATGCAACACTACGCATATATCTTCTCTCGCCAATGGATTGAAATAGGGATGTGAGAAAAAGCTTCGAGCTTGGAAGTTCAGGGAGGAGCGACGCAATAGAGTCCAGATCAGGCTAGCGTTAGGTCCTGGGCCTCGCTTTTTGCAGGTCGAACAGCATGCCTCCAACAATGGGAACTGTTATCGGCTACGAGCTCCGCGCACATCGGGACTGTGCCACAGATCACGGTAAGAATGCTTCTGCTGACTTGATCGAGCGTAGCTGTGCTGCAGGAGCTTACTTGCCGGCGCCCTCTTGTCACATGCATTCCTCGCCTGACTTCCGCTTGTAACAGCGTCGAGCTGTCGAATCCGCTCAAACGGTATTACGGTGACTTCATTCCGAATCTACGAATGGCGGATGTTCTGCGGTTGCTTCCGATCCACGGTGTGCGGCGTGGGGTGCAATCCCATCTGCCCTGTGTTGCTGTACTACCGCCGCTAAAGAGAGCACCTGGCCTTCCACGATTGCGTTATGGCGATAAACCCTAGTGTAAATCTTGAACATCGTCCGTAGTCACTACAGCACTTTACCTAGACGTTCGTCGGTACCGCCATTTTGAATATGAAGTTTTTGTGCCTGCCAGGCGCCTACGGGAGTATCGATGTGGGTTCACAGATCGGGTATGAATTAAAGAGCTAACTTTCGTACAGAAGTTCAAGGTTCAGTTGGCACCTCTAGTGAAAGAGCTCGAAAGTGACGAATCTGTCGCCTTCCATTTCATCCAAGGTCCCTACGAGGTTGTACCCCCAACAGGTTACGAAGACTTCTTCGGAGGTCCACCGTACTACCGGTTCATCGTTCCCTCAGACGACAGCGAGGACACTACCGATGTGATTGAGCGCATTCGCGACTTTCCACAGCTAGAGACACCAGAGATGACAATGCGTGAGCTTATGACGTACGGAGTCGCAAAGACAGACGACAGTGCAAGGCGCACATTGGAGTACCTCTACGACTTAGCGGACAAAGAAGGGCCTTTCGATGGCATCCTAGGTTATTCAGAAGGGGCGACTATCGCTGGTACACTTCTACTACACGAACAAATGAGAGAGGAGCTTGAAGGAAGGCCGCCAATGTTCAAATGCGCCTTGTTCTTTGGCGGATGGCCTCCCATGACACCAACGCTCGATGGTCTGGTACTTTCCGATGAAAGTGACTTGACAATCAACGTGCCGACAACGCATATTAGTAAGTTTACTATTCACCTGGAACCATGATGAATCTAACATACCCAGTCGGTTCTCTAGACCCTTATTTGCACGGGAACCTAGCACTCTACAATGTGTGCGATCCAGATACTGCATTCATATTCGATCACGCAAAGGGCCACACTCTGCCTCGAGACAAGGGCATGGTGAAAGAGTTAGGGGACACAGTTCGCCAAATGATCGAGGAAGTCAAGGGTACTCGCTCCCCATGAGCCTACTCACCACCGATACCCATAGCGTCGAAACGTTACGCAATGAAAAGTCGTTTGCCAAAGAGTAATTGGGAGACCCCCACCAATGCATGTGAGCGCTGGGTCAAGAAGCCCGCTTCAACTAGGGAGGGCTGATCAGCTATTTCTTGTGGAATGCAAAGGACGTTATCTGCTCGTATACGCCAATTGGCCTAAGATTCGTCACAATGCAGACCGATGTCGCAGCCTACCTAATCCGAGCTACAGCTTTCTCCACTGATCACCGCACCGCTTTCTCTCTCGCACTCACTGTGGAGCATGCCAATATCGCTTGCGGATCTACGCGTCTGTGACAGAATCCGGTAGCTTGGTACGCGATTCAGGGTCTCTAGCTGCTAAGCCACTCCCTTCGTTCCCAGATACTGTCTGAGTATCCACAGCCGAGCCTTGAGCGATGGATTGTGGGTCTACTATAGCCCCGTGACCACAAATAATACTAGGGTTCAAAGCTGTGACTGTTGTGGTGTTGTCTGTTGAGATTCTGCCATCCCTCGTAGCCGCATCTCACATCCACGTCTGAGCTGGTATCGCATCAGTCTACACAACAAAATGTGCTGCAGTCACTGCTAATACATCTTGGTCTTTCATAACTTTGAACAGGCCGGTCTCCGGGTATGAAGCAGATCAGTCGAGAGAGCCTAAAATGGCCTGAGTGGCTGATGCGAGTCTTCTCGTCCACTAAGGCCTTGCGTGAGAACGTCAAAACTGTAATCGTAAGCCAACTTCGACGGTCTATCTTGATTATGGGTTATTGACGTGCAGACAGAGGATCTTATCGTACTCCACAGTGATAGATCGAACGTTGCTTATCGCGTCAACTGTTTCTTCTGTGTGTGCAGGGGCTACACTGCCACTGATGAACCTGGTTTTCGGTGAGTAATACGAAATGGTACATGCGGCTTTTCTCAATTTTTGGGCAGCACAACTCGTCAAAAGCATTAGTACTTTATCGAGTTCACCGGGAAACGATCCAACAACCCCTTTTATCGCCACGATAAACAGATACGTGTAAGCCTGTGAGAGTCGAGTTGCTGCAGTTCGAAGCTAACGACGCATGTGCAGCCTTTACATTGTCTATCTTTTCGTAGGGCGATTATGTTTAGCTTATATTGCCACCGTAGGTTTGCCTATAAAGCGAAGTTCTTTGGCTTAGCAATCATAGATAGGGTTCCGAATCAGCAGCCTCCGTATCTCAGCGAATATCCGGCACCATTACCTCCAAGAACTTTTCCGACTACCCGTCTCCACCTTAGACAACCTGCCTCCAGGACAAACGACTGCCATCATTACAATCACTGCGAATATACTTCAGATTGGGATATCGGAACGCCTCTCGTCATTGATCCAAGCAACGTCGGTGATATCAATTGCGATGATCATTGGATGCTGCTTCAGCTGGGAGCTTACATTGGTCACTTCCAGTGGTCTGCTGGCGATCGCGATTTGGTATTCAGTATTGACACCCCTTTCCGCAAAGAGGCACGCCCATGTTCAGAAGCTTGAGCGAGAAGCGGCAGGATTCACGGCTGATGCGCTGTCGAGTATGAAGATGATAGCAGCTTGTGGCTCGGAGACCAAAGTTACCAAGCGTTACGGAGCGCTTGTTGATAAAATAAGCACCACCAGTCGAGCGATGTCGATGGTGTCTGCCCTTCAACACGCTCCCGGTTTGTCCCCCGTAACTTCTATCGAACAAGTTGGGCTTACCTCCTTCAGTATTTTTTACTATCTACGCTACTTTTGCCCTTTGCTTTTGGTTCGCAGTCGACCTTTATCTCGATCTCAAGTTTGCCAATGTTGAGACCCTGGTTGTGTACGTGGACATTCGCCCCTGACGAAGATGGACTTTACTGACGTCCTTAGGGTATTAATGTCCGTCATGACGATGCTAGCTCACATATCCGCCATTTCTGTCCCATTGGCTTCTTTCGCTCATGCAGTCACCGCTGCAAATGTTTTCTTCACAATTATAGATGTCCCAAAACCTATATCTACAGGTGTCGGTGAGGATATAGTCGACACTGATGCCGATATCATCATCGAGAATGTGAACTTCGCATACCCAACGCGTCACGATGTCAAAGTTCTGGACGGACTGAGCTTGTGCATATGTTCAGGGCAGAAGACGGCAATTGTGGGACCTAGTGGGTCCGGAAAAAGTACCACGGTGGCCCTCATCCAACGCTGGTATGAATTGGGCGAGATTGATCCCGTCGCCAACTACCTTCGTAATGGAGTCATCAGAATAGGCAATACCGAGCTCAAGGATATCGACCTTCGGTGGTGGCGATCCCAGATAGGTATCGTGCAACAAGAGCCCTTCCTATTCGACGATACCGTGTTTAATAATGTTGCTTTGGGCTTGACGGGGACGAAGTGGGAATCCTCTTCCCGAAAAGCAAAAGAGCGCTTGGTCATAAAAGCCTGCAAAGAGGCGTATGCTCACGACTTCATTTGTCTATTACCTGAGGTAAATGCACATCTTCAATGAGTGTATCAAAAGTGGCTGATCAATACTTGAAATAGGGCTACCACACGGCAATGGGCGATCGAGGCCTACACTTCAGCGGCGGCCAGAGACAGAGAATAGCTATTGCGAGGGCCATAGTGCGCCAACCTAAGATTCTCATCTTCGATGAAGCTACTAGTGCCCTCGATGTGACAAGCGAGGGGATCGTCCAAGCTGCCCTTGATCGAGTTGCAAAATCTCGCACTACCCTAGTCATCGCTCACAGACTAGCAACCATCTCAGATGCAGATCATATCATTGTCATGAAAGAGGGAAGAGTTGTGCAACATGGAACTCATGATGATCTGGTCAAAATTAAAGATGGCGCATATTGGAGTCTGGTCCGATCCCAACAACTAACAACCAGCATTACCGTTTCTAAAAGCCAAGACCACCACGATGACAGAATAGAGCGGGCCTCGAAGCGTCAAAATTTCATAGTGGAGAAAGAGAGCTACGAAACGCTTGTCGAATCACAGACCACAATTGTCGAGGCCGCGGAGAGCGTTGCGGGTGCTTTGCCGACAGCACCCTCCGTCCCGAGTCTGTGGACGGGCTTCCACATGTTAATCAGCGAACAGCAAAGAAATTACTGGCGATATGTCGTAATGATAGTCGCTGCTATAGCTGCCGCAGGTGGGTGATGTGACAATGCCTTGACTATCCGACCTGGCTAATTCGATCAACCCAGCCAGTAGTCCATTGCAGGCATATCTCTTCGGACGCCTCATATCTTCTTTCGCCTACTGGTCAGAAGCTCTCAGATTGTCAACAAGCTTTCTGTGTCTCATGCTGCTCGCTGTTGCTGTTGGTCTAGGCCTCAGCTATTCCACGCTTGGTTGGGTATCCAACGAGGTGTCAGTCGTATGTGATCATTTTAACTCCACTGCTCGGTATACCATATCGCTAATCCTCCCACAGTACACTGTGAGTCTTTATCGGAAAGAGTACTTTGCGAACATGATCAGTAAACCGCTCTCCTATTTCGATGATGTCAACAATTCGGCTGGCGTGCTGAGCGCGCAGCTGGCAGCAGACCCGGTCCAGCTGCAACAGATCCTGGGAATGAACATGGCCATGGTGCTAATATCTGTTTTTGGTCTCATTGGCTGTGTTCTAATTGCAGAGGTATTCCATTGGAAGTTTGCCCTTGTGGTTATTGCGCCATCGCTGCCGATAATCCTAGCAGGTGGATGGTATCGCGTCCGCCATGAGGTAAGATTCGAAGTTGCCAACAACGCAGTCTTCTCGAAGAGCGCTGCATTTGCTACGGAAGCTATAGGTGCTATTCGAACAGTCGCAAGCCTGACACTAGAACGGACCATCTGCGAACAGTACGACGGCCTACTCAAAAGCCACATAAGGCAGGCTAGATCAAAAGCACGATTATCTTGCCTCATCTTCGCCGCAAGTGACAGTCTCATACTCCTGTGCATGGCGTTCGCACTTTGGTAAGAGCCGGCAATTTAGTAAACTCCCAATTGCTAATGTTGCGATTTGCAGGTACGGTGGTCAACTCCTGGCTAGAGCTGAACTCCAACCTTCCAACTTCCTTGTAGTTTATCTTGCCATCATTCAGGGGACGTTATCCGCAGGTCAATGGCTGAGTTTTGGGCCAAGTAATTATACTCGTTCGACTCACGTCTTCCAAGCTAACATGACTAGATTTCGCTCAAGCTTCGGCGGCTGCAAATCGAATACAGCGCATGCGCCATTTGGGGCCAGAGACTACAAAGCCACCTCTGACGCATCTCAAAGGATTTTCCCGTTGGAGACTACCTTCACAGCTTCTTTGGCAAGGCGCAGACGTTAAATTCCACGATGTTTGGTTCACGTACCCTTCGCGCGATGTCGCCATTTTGCAAGGCCTCAATATGCACATAAGGCATGGTCATTATGCAGCCATCGTAGGACCCAGCGGCTCTGGGAAGACGACGGTTATTTCCCTGTTGGAACGCTTTTACGATCCTAACAGAGGCCACATCACGTACAATGGAGATCCGATAGCTTCAATGTCTCTATCCGAACTGAGAAGCCATATGAGTTTAGTCGCACAGGAGTCCTTTTTACTCCATGGGACAATACGCGAGAATATTACTCTCGGTATGGCGAACGATGACCTGAATGACGATGTTCTTCATCAAGCGTGTCGAGATGCGGGAATCCATGACTTCGTGGCTTCACTCCCGGATGGCTACGAGACCAATGTTGGAGCAGCTGGAGTTATGCTCTCAGGCGGGCAGAAGCAACGCCTTTCGATTGCGCGCGCCCTTATACGTGATCCAGATCTTTTGCTTCTAGACGAAGCGACGAGTAGTCTCGACTCTGAGACGGAGGCAGAGATACAAAAAGTCTTGGAACGGGTTGGGAAGGGAAGGACTACTATCGTGGTCGCACATCGGCTAGCTACCATACAAAAAGCGGACGTTATCTTCGTTATGCGTGAAGGTCGCGTAGCAGAGAGCGGAGACCATCGCAGTCTCCTCGAACGCAAAGGAACGTATTGGCAGATGTGTCAAGCGCAGAATCTCGGATAGCAATGAGTTTAGCACTAGATATTGCTTTATAATAAGCAGCTATAGGTCTATGGCGTGTTTTTTACTCCTTTGGAAGGCTTTGGACTACTGCTAGCCTCTTTTGCTGTCAGGGCGATAGTAAGCTCAAGGCCATGAGGGTTTGATGGCACGTGCGGCTGTAATGCATCTGGTCTGGCCCCTTGCGCCAACATAATCTCCTCGGCTTTTGCAAAGAATGCAACGGCCCCTTGCACCGGTTCCCATACATCAGTCTCAATCAGTCTACAAGCAGAGAAGCATATTTAGTCCAGCCAGGCTCTAGTCTTCACCGTGTTATCATCGTTTCAGTCCAACGTTCTCTTCGAGAGCTACACACTCATTCAATACTGATCGGCGATGGCGCGTTTTTGTTTGTTTTTAAATTTGGCATCTTTGCACATCTTGACAAGTATCGCCATACCAAACTGTCCCATCTTTGGAGCGGAGTTTCCAGCACCCAAACGATTGATCGAGCACCCCAGATGGCAGCAAGCACTTGTGAATCTTACAGCTGCGTTCGACTTTCTAGATGATAACTTCACTGGAGATGATCTCTCGTATTCTGTGCAAATCTTCTCGACAGATTATGGGGGCAAGATCCTTGCAGACAGGTACCGTACGGCGGCAAAAATTTCCCCAGATACCGAGGGTGTCAACGAAGTCGGACCCGATACTATCTACAGAATTGGTAGTGTTTCCAAAATTTTCACGGTTCTGGCCTTTCTTGCAGAAGTTGGGGATACGCATTGGAACACACCAATCACGGCCTTCATCCCGGAGCTGGCTCAATACTCCGCTCAGATTGCGACCCAGCCGATTGATAACATTCGAAGAACAGACTGGGAGGATATTACTATCGGCGCTCTGGTGGCGCAAGTTTCTGGAGTTGGGAGAGACTGTAAGTGTGCGAAAGTGGTGGTGATGCAATGGAAGCGCTGATGACGAGTAGATGGAGTCCTTGGCGAGTTAACACAGACTGAGAATATTTCTATAAGTTGGCAACCAAGCTTCCCAACTCTACGGGGCGCTGCGGTTCCACCTTGTGGGGGTTGGCCACTGTGCACGAGGAAAGGTAGCTGCTATGTTGAAGCCGCTTTCCCGATAGGTGCTGATGTTGGAACAGAGTTCTTCGCCGGCATCGAGCTGATGGTCCCCTCCTTTCTGCCATGGCAGACCGCGGGTTACTCCAACATTGGCTATCAACTTTTGTCATACGCACTCGAATCCATGACTGGCAAGAAGTTCGTCGACATACTCAATAAACGAGTCATCGAGCCTCTAGGTTTGCAGCATACCTATTACGAAAATGCACCCCCATCTGCAGCAGTGATCCCGACCACGACCAAAGATGATTACTGGTGGGTAAATTTGGGAGATGCGAACCCGTGAGTGTGATCATATCTCTTCCGAAAACTGTTACTTACGTCCCTACAGTGGTGGAAATATGTACTCCTCGGCGAATGATATCTCGACTCTTGGCCACGCCATCCTCTCCTCCAGGTTGATCAAGCCTTCACTCACCCGACGTTGGCTCAACCCAGTGACGTTCTCAGCAGATTTTTCCGCTGCAGTTGGCGCACCTTGGGGTGTGCGTCGTATTCAGTTGGACCCTTTCAACCAACCATACCGCTCTATCAGTGCCTTTACAAAGGCTGGTACCTTTCGCAAGTATACTGCATTCCTGACTCTGTTGAAAGAGTACAACCTGGGTTTCACCATCATGATGGCTGGCAAATCCCTTGTCAATAATTTTATGGTTGCAGATATGATAGGCGCGTCTTTGATCCCTGCCTATGAGGAAGCTGCGCGCGAGGAGGCGGACGAGACCTATAGTGGTGTCTATGTCAGCCTTGGATCGAGCACAATGCCAAACTCTTCGTTGGTCATCACCACCGATCCCAAAAAGCCCGGATTGGGTATAATATCTTGGACCTCTAACGGAACGGACATGGTCGAGACTGCACTTCAGCTGCAGATAGGCTCCAATGCTACAGCTGCCAGAGCGGAGGCTCGACTCTACTATACTCAGCTCGAAACACAAGCCCAGAACGGCGAGAAGCGACAGTCCTGGAAAGCTGTGTTCGAAGACACCGGACTTCCATCTGCTCCTGGTCCAATGCTGTTCTCTACTGGCTGCGGTGCCTGGGTCGGCCTTACAGGCGTGACGTACGGCTCGTTGCCGCTAGACGAGTTTGTGTTTGATTTCGACTCGACTGGTAACGTAAGGAGCGTGACAAATCTTGCACTGCGAACAACGCTGTACAAGGTAGATTTGCATCAGTCGGCGGCTCTCCTTCCAGAGCTATGCGGTAACGTCTGCCCGTTCCTTCTACAGCAATAGTGCAATCGGTATTGGCCAGACAAACCTGTCGTTATGACTATCTTGTCATCTCAAATTCATCAACTATACTACCCCCCCTTGACTTCTATATGCCTCTACAGCATCCCGACTGCCAATCTGCTCGCTTCACTCAGTAATCCCCTCGTCATGATCGCAGGTGTGAACAATGTAACGAATCACAGCCAATGCGGTGGAAATGCCAACAGCTTCGAGGGCGACTCCAACGGCCTGGTATGCCAGCTCATGATGGGCCACAATGCGATATGCTACTGTGACACAATATCTGCACACTTACCCGTTTGTGCGGGATCTGAGGATTACCTGGCCGGATGTCGCGAGTGTCGCTGCTGATGGGTACATGTACATGAACATCAATCAGCTGCCGTACCAGCCGATGTGCAAAAACGAGCCGGATTTGAGGACATGGCCAGGTGCGGTATAGAGGCGCAAGCTGTCAGGCTCCGGCACAAAGATCTCGAGCCTAGATTAGGTTTTGAACGCGGCAATGCCGAAACAAATACCCAAGAAGGTTGAACCCCGAATGAAAGTAAACTACTCGGCTCGATTCCGGTTCTGAATGATAATGCTAATGTGCAGCGGACTACACACGACACAACCTCCCATTTTGCGTCTGAGTTCCCTGATCCCCATCCCTAACTTCCCAACTCTCACTTCCGACCGCAGTAATCGCATAGAATACGCCTTTCGGATCCCATTTCTTCTTGATAGCTGACAATCTTGGATAGTGCTTTGCTCCGTAGAAGTCAACCTGCCAATTCGGCTCCTGGATGTCAGCTTCATTAAGATACACGCCGCCTCCTGCAGAACTGGGAGCGACTTTGCGCCAGGAATCCATTATATCGAAGGTGAGATGATCGGAAGCATTTTGGAGCTGGGCGGGAGTAGCATTATCCGGGACAAGATTAGCCGTAATCAAGAAAGATTGAGTGTTGCGCCAAGCTTCATTGACGGCGTTGTCAACGTTGAACGGGTTGCCGGGAGCCATGTGATAACCGCCGACGGTGGCGCCGGCCATGACGGTGTTTTTGATTGTTTCGTAGAAAGAGCTGAACTTCTCTGGAGTCTCCCATAAACTCTTAGGAAAGAGACGGGTGGCCTGGCGGATGTTTGTCACGCCTAGTGTATCTGCGCCCCAGGAGCCCTTGTTGGCCGAGTAAAAGTCCTCGTAGAAGGTAGTATTCGGTGTTACTGAAATATTGAGTGATTTCAATTCATCGAAAAATGGTTTTGTCAGGTTGTTGAAAGATTCAATGGTATGATTCGGGGCAAAGAAAGGCGTCATCTGAAAGTCGAGCACGGTGCCGTAATTCCAGACTACAGTCGAGTTAGCTGATATTATTGGCATGTAATAGTGCGACTCACTCCAGAAGTACGAGTAGGTACCAGCATTGGTGAAGGTGGGGAAACGCTTGAAGTAAGCGTTGACAGCCTTCCAGAAGCTCACGGAATTGTCGGGCGCGGCCTGGAAAGAAAAGACAGACTTGGTGACTTTGATCTTTGGATGCGCCTTTGCGATCACAGAGGTAACAATGCCAAAAGTTGAGCCACCGCCGCCGCGAAGAGCCCAGAACAGATCTGCATTCACGGTGTTGGAAGCAGTGACAAACCTACCGTCTGCAGTAACGACTTCGTATGCGAGGACTTGGTCTGCTGCCATACCATAAATCGAAGCCAGTGGTGAGTGACCGCCACCAGCGAGATAGCCGCCTGCCCAGCCTACAGTCTCGCAGATGCCTGCAAGGACAGTAACATCGTTGTCACGAGCGGCCTCAAGGATCTCGAAGCCCTGCACTCCCGCACCGGCCTTGAATGCTGGACCACTGTATTCAGCGTTCTGGTAATCCTTGATGAACTGGATATCCTTGAGGTTGTGCGTCCAGATGTTGAGGGCGCCAGCACCGCTGGACTTGCCGATGTAGTCATGCCCAGTGTTTTTGACGACCAAACGAAGGTTCAGATTACGTGCGAAGTTGACGCCGAGTTGTACCTGGGCAACATTGCTGACATTTATGGAGTAGGAAGGATAGCCTCCGAGCGTGCAGGTGCCGGTGGGATCAGACGTAGGCATGCAGGTGCGACCTTGGAAGAGCGGCCACATCATGGAAGTGGGATCGCTGGTGCTGGGATTTCAGTTAGTACGTTCTGTCTGCTTCAAAGCATCAGAGGCTTACTGTAGGTCTGCAGTGGTGAACCTGGCGGAGATGTCTGCACACTTGGCTTCATCGTACAATCCCGAATTCTTGTAGCAAGATGCAGCAACAGGAGTTGTCTTGATGAGTGCACCGCCTAGTAAGAGATCAAATAGGGACCAAACTATTTGCTTTGGGTAATTCCGGTCTCCGGGGAATGCTTTGCAGGCGTCATGTCGACGGGACAGCGCCGCAGCAACTGCACCTGTATCGTCGCCGAAGCCGACCAATGCGAGCAGATCGGTACCATTTGCTTTGCTATTGACGTCCTTTAGAACCTCTTCGGTTAATTGAATTGCCTCTGCGTCGAACAACTCAACTCCAGCCGGTGATTCACTGGACACTGTGGTCGCAGCTGGGGCGATAACAGTGCCCGATGCTGTAGCATCACGACCGACTACTGGACTTGCGAGAGATGAAGCGGCAACATGTGCTAGAAGAAGTAGGGCTTGGTTACGGATAGCCATTTTGACGGTGAACGATCGAAAGGAACGAGAGGCCGGTCACAACATGTCTCTGGCTGGCAACTACCCGCTCTTAAATTCAGAAAAATCTCCATCGGCTCCTGTGGCCGGATCTAGGGATTCATTGAGAGCTTCGAGATGGGCTGGGATGCGGATATTGCCACACATAGTCAGATTGTGCATATGATGGATTGGTCGCAGTGAAGCCACCGTGGGGCAATGGATGTGTTGTGGGTACACGACCAGGGTCCATGTTGACGCTTGGGCGTATGAGGAAGCCGCACACTTAGACCCTAAGGCTGTCGCAGTCGCCTCGATCCTTCGTCCCTGTCTTCTTTTCTACATCTCCATATTCAATTTGATCCTCCGCCAATTGCAGGGGGCCGAACCGTTTACGGGCCGTGTCCGCCTCAGCGGGACGACCGCGGCGATGCGGCATGTTCGCGGATTGGCTGCGAGTCTGAGGGGACGTATTCTTAGCCCGGAGGATCCTTCAGGCTGCTGCAACATCACACTGTGAGTTTGCGGCTCAGCAACTGTCAAGTCAATCTCCGAGCTCAATGTAGACAACTTCTGCACATCAATGCATACTCGAGAGACCCGTTGGTGAACACCGCACGAGCAGCTTCGCAGCTTCGAACAAACACAATCTCGGTACGATATGATCGTGAACGGCGCAGTGGATGCGTGGCCCCGGGGATGGCAAACATTTTCCTCGCAGACGATCTGGTTGTGTTCGATGTGAACGTTGCCCATAGCGAATGCTGTGCAGCTGTCTTGACGAGGTCGGTATCTTGCTTGCACGCAGCCTCCAGACGACAGACGGACAAGGACTGATCAGAGACGAATCCTGCGGCCGTGGTATGCCAGTGAAGGTTTCTGTATTACGGTCAGAGCATATTTTGGATTGCAACATACATCGTGCCTTCAACACGGCGGGGTCCTGCGGCTTTCAATCACGGCTGGTTGGTCAGAGAATTTGCCCAGAAGCGGCAGAGAAATACGAGTTTCCAGACTGACGGAACCGCTCCCATCGTTGAAACGTAACAGCGAAGGAGCGTAATGTCTTGTATTCAGGACAAAGATATTCGAGGGGACGTGGCCACCTCTCACCTGTTCAACAATTTTATCGGTCTTCTTTCTACACCTTCTGTATCATGGCCGGCGAGGGTCTGCAGCCTGTGTGCCTTTTTCTGGCCGTGTTCCCGAGTATTTCCTGCGTTATAATCGTCTCTGTTCGCATTTGGACGCGAACCAGAAAGAAGCTCTTTGGCTTAGGTGGGTGTCCTCCAAGGATGGGTATTGAGAGCGAAGCTGACATCATCACTCAACAGAGGATACACTGCTGGTCCTTGCAACAGTGAGTACGCAATTAACAGCGATTCAAGGATTTACCAATGACACAATCTGCTCCCAGCTTCTCAATCTCGTCCTGTCCTTTACAACATGCGGGTGTAAGACGACCCAAAATCCTGAAGTTTCAATCTTCAGCCTGGATCAAGACTGACATCTGTAGACATATTGACCGCCTATTACGGATATCATGGGTATGACATTCCAGACGGAGCCGTCGATCCAGTCGTCACAATGAAGGTACTTTTCGTCGAAAAATCGAGTTCAGCACAGCTTGATGAACCTTATAGTGGAATTACGCAAACTCAATCATCTACAACCCTATCCTTGCGCTCGTCAAAGTCTCCTTCTTATGGACACTGATTAAGCTACGGTCGCCTAATAGATGGATAAATAGCTGTCTATGGGCGACCTTGGTCTTCAATGGTTGCTTCGCGATCGCCGCACCGCTTGCTTGCATATTGCAATGCAATCCAATCTCAAAATACTGGGACAGCAACATACCAGGCAAGTGCGTTCACCCTGGTGCCTACACAGTCAGCACATCATCTGTTGTCCTTGCCACCGATGTCCTCATCCTGCTTATGCCAACCTGGATTCTCCACGACCTCAAGATGCCCTTCGGTCGCAAACTGATGGTCATCGCGTTCTTGTCCTTTGGTGTCGCTGTCACCATCGTAGGCGCAATACGTACGAGCGTTTTAGTCAAAGTCTTCGTCATTGGCGAAGTCGCACCAGATCCAACATACGGAGTGGGCTACACCCTATCCAATATCGAGTCTGGTCTTGCGATAATCGGAACTTGTGGTCCTACAATCAAGCAACTAATCGGTCTCTGTATCCCAGCACTGCGAATACCCGACGACTCAAGCAATCGCGGCTACACGTACCCTCCGACGATCGGCTCACATGGCGCTGTTCGATCGAGACGATACACGAAGAGCTCACGTATGCATGACACGCTCAGTGAGAATGACGGAACTTTCAAGAGGGGTCGTGGCTTCCCCGACGAGAATGATGGCGTTGAGTTGACAAGCGCGGACAATGGACAATCAGGAGGAAGATATATGCACAGTAACGATCATCTCGTCATTACAAGGACCGTGGCGTGGAGAGTTGATGCCACACAGCCAGACTCGAATAGTGCACATGAGCATGATATCAACACACCTCATACGGTGCTGTAAATGTACAACGAGACACAGGAGCAACTCACAGCAGTGCTTGGACTCGCTATGCAATCTGAGCGCATGTTCGGACGCCTATACCATCAACTTGAGAGATACCCGGCGCATGGCCTACGTGCGAGAATAACGCTTCCCATATCTGCGTCATCGTGCTTACAGCTTACTTCCCTTCTTGTCTCCCAAAGTCACCACCAGCTTGCCAAACTGGCTAGCGTTCTTCATGTCGTCGAACAGCGTATCTATCTGCTTGATATCCAGCCCGTGCACGCTCCGACTGACAACCGGCCTCAACTTCTTCTCGCGCACGAACTGCACCATATCCTTGAACTCCTTGCGGCTGCCCATCGTCGAGCCTCTGACTTCGATGTTGCGCAACACAGCGCTCATCAAGAAATCCATCTTTGGGCTAATCGTCATGCCGTAGACGGAAATGATACCGCCCGCCTGTCATCGTCAGCACAGTCCCCCCACACGTTTTCTTCATAAGGGGAATACCAACCTTCAACAGTCGACTCCCCTTCGCAACAACATCCCCACCCGCCCCGTCTACAATCGCATCCAGCCACCTCCTCTCTCGCGGCAAGATACTCTGCAACTTCTTCTCCCAGTCCTTCTCCTTATACGACACCCCCCCCTTCGCACCCAGCTTCACCGCCTTGTCGATCTTGGCCTGGTCTCCGCTCGTCACATACACATTACACCCCTCGGCAACAGCGAAAAGCAGCACCATAAGCGCAACACCACCTCCAATACCCGTGACGAGTACATTCCTCCCCTTCGTCGCGTTATCCCCGCACTTGACCCGAAACGCGCGCCACGCGGTCAGTCCTGTGAGTGGCAGAGCCGCAGCCTCCTCGTCGCTCAAATGCGTCGGACACTCCTCCAGCTCCCCGGCGTCGAGGGTGATGTGGTCGGCCAGTGTCCCCGCAGGGTTGGCCTTTGTGCCACCCAAGATCGCGTAGCCAGAGGGTGCTTCAGGGCCGTCTGGCGAGTCGGCCCAGCCCGTGCCTGGGTTCAGGATGACGCGCTTGTTGAGCCATTGTTTGGCACCTTCGCCAGAAGATGTGACGAGCCCAACGCCATCGGCGAGGAGGGGGACGCCGAATGTGGTGCCGGGGTAGAGGTGTTGGCGGATGAAGAGGTCGCGGTGGTTGAGGGCGGCGGCTGTGAGGGTGATTACGGTCTGGCTGTGTCAGATGTGTGGAAAAGACAAAGTAGAAGAGCGCAGGGTCCTTAGGAGGCTCACCTCGTTGTTCTTGGGTGTGGGGTCGGGGATTGTGATCTTCTCGAGCGGGTAGTACACTTTGCCTGGCTTGCCCTCGATCTGCTTGATGGCAATGGCGGAAGGCATTGTGACGGTGACAATCTGTGTGTTTTTTCGTCAAATAAAGCAGAAAGGTATCGGTGGAAGGCTGCGTATGTGCATTGGAGACGTCGGCCTATGAAATGATAAGCTATCAGCGGCCGACACAAATGTCGCGAGTTGCGCTCCAAAGGATGACGAAACCGAGAGGGACCTCGGCTCGTTCCCCACAGACGGTGGATCCGCCATGCGGGGAAGGGAAGCGAGAGCAGAACCATAAACATATTGCGCCTTCCAGAATCGGAGGCTAGAAGTGTAATCTCCTTCGTTCGAATTACTACTGTGGTACTCGGGATATATGTTGTGAGTAGGTTCGGCATGGCCTTAGTTACAGAATTACATCAGATCCAACCTGTTTCTAGACATGATACAGCGCTCACCCTTTGGAATTTGCCTGAGCTGCAGCCTCTAGTACTACAAGAGTATTAAAAACGTGTTGGATCTGTGCCTAAGATGACTGAAAACAACTACTAGTAAACCCCTGTAACGGTTGTCTCCACTCACGATATTCACCCATGATACCACACAATACCCTGACATCGACACATGTTTTCAGTGCTCAAAGTGGAAATGACACACTAATGCGTCTGCTGCGGCGCCGAGAAGGTGATTACGACGCCTGACTTGTACCGAATGCTCAATGCACCTATTTAGGATCCTCCAAACAACCACGATCTGTAGCTTGAAAACCTGCTGACGCTCGGAGGCTACACTGATATGGACGCGACTTCACCAAGGCACTATCACCGCCTTTTTTTTAGACCTGCCGAGGCAGGCTGAACCTCTCCAACACGGCAGATGACAATCTGTGGTGAGGCTTCAGGAGGGTCGTTGTTTGAGGTGAAGGAACCCACGTTACGTGCCCACACTTCTCTCGTTATCCAACTTCACCTCGACCACTTGGCCAGTGCGCGCCTGCGCCTTCATGTATATAAAGGCTGCCGGGCCCCGCTTTGTAGTCACCACAACCACAAGAGTTTGACTCAACAGTTCACGATGTAAGTCCGCCTAATCCACCTTCTATACTTACTTGAGTGCCTCCAACTGACACATTGTACAGGCCTGATCCTCCGCGTAAAGTCGTCCTCAAGAACTGGACTGTTGAGCGCCTGGGTCCCGCCGGTTCCACCCCTCATTTTGGAGAAGTCACCATACCCAACATCGACATTAACAACCTAGGCCCAGCCTGGCGTGTGGAGAGGCTCACGGAGCTGCCCCCGAGGCGTAAGAGGAGTCTTCAACCGACACCAACATGGCACCTGCATCGTCCAACACCACCGACAAGGCATCTGCAACCGATACTGACACGGCGTCCGAGTTCAAGGAGGGACTTACTTTCGAGCCCAAGGCAGAGTCCAAAGTCAGCGGCGACGAAGCGAGGAAAGATGACTGACTTGGGTATGTGCAAGATTCGCGAATGGCTGTAGTTCTCTGGTCTGACTTTGGGCATAGGGCCGAGGTCTAGGAGATGATCTTGAGCTCTTCCATGCGCAGCTGGATAGACGAGATGGTCAGCTTGACTGACTGAAATGGCTTCACAGGGTAGACTTGGTAGTTACCATAGTAGTAGCAATGTCACAGCGCTAACGGAGCCATGGAAGATTTCTACAAAGTAATTTGAGTTCGTGCAAATGGTACAAATGTTGTAGTTCCCTACGCAGCTATGTTGATGCCATGCAGCCATACTACTACAGGACTAGTTTGTACTGTCGATATCCTGTATACGATGGTACTCGGTATGAGTAGCGTAGGTGAGCCACAGAGCCCAGAGGTGCATGCCGAAAACGCATCAGGAATACGAAGATTCTTGTCCCATCACTACAGCTTTGAGTATTGAATACCTCCAAATGCCCTATTTAAGCTGGCAGACTGTTCGATATAGCATCTGTAGTCATCAGCTATTCAGCACCTTGGTATGAATTCGAACAAGTCCAAAGCCGCTAGCAGGGATTGGGAGCGATACTGTGTGATTATTGGTCGATTAAGATGGGTCGGTTTAGCCTAAAACGGCTAACTCTATTCCGCTTCAGGCACTAGTCCCTTCCAACTTCACGGCCTCCATCTGAACGAAGGATGCCTCCAATCCATATTCTCAATCTCACCAGCCGACTTGCCAGCAAGCTCAGCATCCACATCAACCTGCGCACGCTTGCTGTTGCTCTTCTTCATCCAGAACAGGAGCGCAACGCCCAGAATCAGGATAGTGCTGCTCGTGGCCAAATTCAGCCCATTTCCGATCGGATAGTTAGGACCATCGAACGGCAAAAAGCTCCAGGTCGAAATAAGCCCGCCCAAATTCCCAGCCATCACCACTGCTCCTATAGAGGAAGCGCGTGCTGTGTCTGTGACGACGTTGGCGGAAGCTTGAGCGTTGCAGAGGGCACCAAAAGAGAACGCGCCAGAGGCGATGATGAAGGTTGCTCCGTAGCGGACCTGCGATTCCGCGCTAGCCAGGAACATGATGTAGCCGACCATCATGAGTGGAGCACCAGCAATCATGAAGATTGTGCGCCTGTCGAATCGCCAGCTGAGAAATGGGAAGAGGAGGGTGAAGAACGCGCCGACGATGTATGGCGGTACGGTGCGGAGCTGCTGCTGCACGACAGAGGCCTTTGGATAAATTGTGCGCACAATTGTAGGGGCAAAGAAGGCAAGGCCTTGCACGGTAATGTTGTCGAGCAAGAAGATGACGGATGTCGCCAATATGACAGGATTGAAGATGCCGCGGAGGGTCTTCTTCCGGTCGAGTTTGTCGAGGACCTCATTCTGCCCTACACGCTCAGACTTGACACGAGCGATGGCTAGATCCTTCTCTTCCTGTGAAAGCCACCTGGCTGTCTCGGGTCGATCGGTAAGTGTGACGAAGGATATCAGGGAAAGCAGGCATGTAACAATGCCTTCAATGGCGAAGATCATCCTCCAGCGGTGCAGAGAACCGAATGAGTCGAGAGTCAGGATGGCAGAGGCCAGAAGGCCGCCAAAAGCGCCAGCGAGCGGGGCCATGACGATGTAGAGCGAGAGGCGGAACGCCAGCTCGGATCGGCGGTACCAACGAGACTGATATTGGTCAGCCTCAAGACATTACATGGTGAAGACCTGGAGTACGAACCATGTAGTAGGCAATACCAGGCAGCATGCCCGCCTCAAAGACACCTAGGACAAACCGAACACCGCAGATGCTGTGGATATCGTGCACGAACGCTGTGCCAATCGACGCGATGCCGAAGCACAGGGAAATAAGAGGGATGAACCAACCAGGGCCCATCCACTTGCAGCAGATGTTGGACGGGATCTACTCAGTATCAGTCGCAAAGCCGCGAAAACGTTTTGTACGAGCCCTGGAGGCCTTTGTACAACTACGAGAGACTCACCTCGAAGATAATGTAGCTAATGTAGAACACAGACAGGACCTGGTTATAGTCGTAGCCCTTCAGTCCCAGATCTTTCTCCAGACCAGCGAGACGAGCATTGCCAATGTTCGCTCGGTCGATGAAACAGAAAAGGTACAGTAGAGCAACGGTGGGGATGATGTAAAGATCAATTTTCCACCTCAACCTGGCCTCAGCCTTAGGATCAAACGTGAGCAGCGCATTGCCGTAGCTGGAAGAAGTCAGCACGTGTTCAACGCCCATTATACAGCCGCAGAGTCATACATATCAGTAGCTGCATGCCCGTGCTCGGCGACAGTATGTGTGTTGTCGCTCTTGAGGTCCTCGTGCAGGCTCGTAGTGTTCTTCTCGAGGTGCGCGTCGGCCATGGTGAATGTGTGGAGCTCAGCGGTCTGGGGCGAGGGCAATTCGAAACGGTGCACCGTCCTTTCTTTATACCTATCAGCGTCACGGATCCAGACACACGTAGCGGACCTTGGCGACAGCCAAAGCCAACCATTTCTGTAAACAAGCGAGCGCTAGACCTTGGAGGCGCTGGACGTGCTAGCTACGTCTAGTTACGTAGCGGAGGATATGGCCATGCCGATCCACTCGCAGCGCATCCCCGTGGGGTCTCCCAGACATCGTCGCATCTGTTTCCCTGTCGGCTGCTGGGTACGGCCCCAGGGCTATCGGAAGCCAGCATCGGTACTTACTGCTGCGCGACAGACTCGCGATCCAGGAGTCCCGGTCGCTTGTTACCCCGCCCCGCCACAACTCTTGGGCA
This sequence comes from Didymella arachidicola, assembly GCA_016630955.3. NCBI lineage: Eukaryota > Fungi > Ascomycota > Dothideomycetes > Pleosporales > Didymellaceae > Didymella > Didymella arachidicola. The sequence goes on along the minus strand of CM050000.1, from coordinate 187,058 downwards.
GTGCCTGGGAACTGGGTTCGGTGCGCGACCGTCTCAACCACGGATGAGGGCAGTCGAGTCTGGGGAAGTTCACGTGCGACGGCTCGGTTGACGACAACAGACCAGGATGGCATGCTGTCAGCTGTGTGCATGCGCCACGATTCATTGTTCGAGTAAAGACTGCAAGGCACGCGGATAACACTAGCACTTTACCTCTGCCTTGGGCCAATGTGCCCTCCATCCCTCAAAAGTGCGAAATCTATGCACACCGTATGCAAGCCATATCTCCATTGATCAATCGACTTACCAACGTGCACAGTGTTGCGATAGCAAAGACCAAATTCGGTGTCAAAACGAGCACCGCACTATCAACGCAACTGCGGAGCGCTGACCGAAACTGGATCCTTTGGTCAATCTCCTTGCGTCTGACACGCAGGCTGGGAAAAGTCATAGCCATCTTGCGGCACGAGCACGAAAGTCTTCACCGATTCGAGTCAGTTCTGAATTTGAGACCACACCATGGATCGCAGCTGAGGCTAGAGTTTGCGCCTTCCCCACGGGGCCCCAGCTCCGCCCGGAACCCGCAGTTCCGATCTTTCCGTCCCCCACTTATCCTCTCAGACAAGCTGAGGTTTCCCATCTTCACCCTGCTTCACCTTGCCCGCCTCCTCCATCTTAACCAGTTCGCGCATCACCTTCAGCTCACTCAGGCCCTCCTCCCCCTCCACTCCAAGCATTTTCGCGGTCAGGTGGTGGTACCCGTTCGTGCCGTTCTCAAGGTCCTTGAAGTGTCCGCGCTCGCTGTACACTAGCTCGCCGTGACGCTGCTTGTCAGCCATGAGCAGTGTGACGGAGCGCGCGGGCACGTCTGCGGACTGGTATTTGCCCTCGCCGATAGCTGCGAGAACTGCGGGGCTGAGGATGCCGGTATCTGTCCACGAGGGTGCGATGGCGTTGATGCGGATGGGGAGTCTAGGGTGCAAGTGTCGAGTCAGAGAGCGCATGAGGCCGAGGACTGCGTGTTTGGTCGTTGCTGTGGTGCGTCAGTGTCAGGAATTTGTGAAAAGGAGGAAGAGACGAGGCGCACTGTAGTCTGTGGCTGGGAATCGTGTGAAGCTCGAGCCGGATGCTGTGATCACGATACTGCCACCAGCAGAGCTCTTGCGGATGTGGTGAATGCCTAGCTTGACGGTGTACAGGCAGCCAACAAGATTAACGTTGATGGTCTTGAGGTTCGGTGGGAGCAGGTCTCCATTGGAGTCTACATCATCCTCAAGCAGGGAGACTGATGGCGCGATTCCGGCGTTGGCGAAGACATGATCTATCTTTCCGTAGTGCTTCTCTGCCGCCTTGAACCTACTCGGGTGAGTTATGACGGGATGCTTGCCATCGCGGTGCTCACATCTCGATTTGCTGCTTCCAGTCTGTCACATCAATCTTTGAGAAGGGGACTAAGGCTACCTCCGGCTCAGGCAGAGGATTAAGATCACCGGCATAGACCTTTCCTCCGTGCTTGATGACGCGACGGAGCGTTGCGAGACCAATGCCAGAAGAGGCACCTAGATGATGTTAGTGACTCACGTATCCACTGTTCAATTTCATGTACCAGTGATCACAACGACTTGGTCCTTGATCTGGTCAAGATCGTCATCGGAGATAGTAAAGCTTGTCATATCGTCGATGGTCCTGCTTCCTGATCACCCAGGAAAGTCTTCTTTAAGGAGAGTCAGGATAGACTGCGAGTTTGATGCCAGGTCAAGTAGATGGGCAACCAAGCAGATGGAAAACAAGATTCTAGTCTACGAAGCTCAGTCGTTCGCAAGATCATGAGAGCTATTTGACTTCCTGCATCGTGCCTCGAGTAAGCTCGGGAGAGTTGCGGTTGACCCCGCTTTGGCGTGCATGTGGCCGAGGACGATATTCTGGGACAACTACGATCAAGATCAGCAACTTGCGATTGAAGCGTAAGAGTACCAATTGGAGGTGAGTTTGCGAATGGACCGAGAGATGTGCTCTCATAAGTGACGATTTGGAATTTTTGTAGTTTGTTTGCGCTCCTCTTGATCAATGACCGTGGTGAAATGCCTCTCTTGCGGCCAATACGAGCTCCGTTCACGTGTCTAGGTGCGATATCGAGCTTCTTCGCATGCTGCCAAGGTAACGAGCTTCCGAGCTCAGGTCGAGCAATTTACACTGACGTCGATGATCATGTGTCGAACATGTAGGGTAACCGTAAGACTTCCTCTGGAGCGCCATACGCCAAAAAGTACAGACTCGTACTGATTGGTGCTCTCCTTATGCTGCCGTATTCGATCTCCCTCCTCTTGGCCCAGCTCACGCGTTGTTGGGGTTATTGTTGCCACCTCCTCCCCTTCCGCGGCCTCGCCCACGTCCGCGTGTGCCTCTGCCTCCTCGGTCACCTCTGTGGTCTCCTCGCGAGTGCATGCCACCACGTCCGCCTCTTTGCGCCTGATCCTTGACCTGCTGCTCCTTCACAACCTCGATGATCTCGTCCGGTACTCGCAGGTACTTGATCTGCATATTGTCAGTCTTTGGTCAGCACCGAGCCATCAAGTACACCCACTGTACTGCCGCGAACGTAGATCTCCGGTAGCCGCATGAACTTGTCGCCGTCTGCGCTTGTTTGCACCACTTCCCGTAATGTGAGGTTCATCCATGTGTCGCAGTTGACCAGCAGTCCGTTGAGTGTCTCTCCGCTCTTGAGCTCTACGAGCATCGGGTGGCCAGTCGCTGCCGTCAGAAGGCCTAAGGGAAGCTGTGTTGCGTCAGTCAGGGCTTGCGGGGCTCAGTGACAGGCGCGTTGCAACATACCATTCTGAGAACTGTGAGGGCAAATGCGCAAGAAATTACAAGGCGTGCGATCGAACAGTTGTGTTGCGACCAAAAGACAGGGCTCAATGCTTCGACGTCGTTGTGTGTATTGCTGCGTGCTGTTGTCCACCTCTGGATCGCTGCGCTTGTCGATCGTCACTAGTCCATGCGCTCGCCTTGGCGACGACGGTTCAACCCTACGAACACGACCAGACAGTGAAACACCGTACATACAACGACCAATGTACAATCATCTCATACCCTGTCTATCCACAGCTACAACGTGGTGTGCTTACAGTTTGCACGATAGTAGAGAATTCGTCCGCGCCAACGAGATCGTCATTGGGCGCCTGAACCGGTGAAGATCCAACGTGGAAGCTCTTGCCAGATGGCCTCCCAGTGCCTCTGTGACTCTGCAACACCAGCCCCGACTGTGGGGATGGCATCCTGTGAAGCCGCCTGAAACATCTTGTTTATTGTTTTGTACCATTACTTGCGAGGTGTACGGCGTGAATACCACACGCCTGACTAGTACTGTGGCTGAGCATGCTGACAGACCACGCGTCTTAAACTCCGTGCAGCCGCCCTTCTGCCTGATTCTCAGAAACTGGGACGACAGCTCCCATCTTTCGCCAGCTGCCGCATCTGTTGCGCGCCCGTGGTAGAGGCAGAGCACTTTTAATTATTTATCTTGTCTATTGCATATCGCCTGCGTTGTCTTCAATATGCGCTCCTTCAAGTCCAAAGTGCTTTCAGCCGTTGCGTTTGCCGCCGCTGGCTTTGCCGCAGCGCTTCCCAGCCACGGTGATGTCGCTCGACCACACAACGAGCCTTTGCAGCTAGGTACGTCCCACTCTTATACATCGTGCTCTTGCCACGCCTCTAGGCATCTGCTGAACTGTACTAGACGTCCAACATAACTACGCCCAAGCGACCTTCAGCGTGCCATGCGCTGGGTGTTCCGGCCAAGCTCACACGGACCAGGATGACGAGTCCCTTGTGAGGCCCACTTCAGGCATCTATTTATGTACACAGCCTCGCTAACCTCATCACAGGTCCTGAACTTCGCTGCTCACTCTCACGACGAAGCCTGTGGTTCCTCTAACATCACCATCAACGGTGTTCCTCTCCCTCAAGAATGGGAAGGAGATTACGCTTCTGGCTCAGGCTCCTACCAGTACACCAGTCTCACGACTCTCCAGCAGAATGACCAGCTCCCTCAGCGCGACTTGGCCCTTGCATGGAACTCGACCTGTCTTCATGGCAACGCGGAGACGGACGAGGCTGCCCAAGTTCTGACAGTCAGCATCAAGTCCATAGACGGGATTCCTATCAATACACCATCTGGCTTTACAATTTCGTTCAAGCAGAACACAACACCACCCACACTCCTCAGGCTTGAGACTATTCCTGATCTTGCACCGGAGCTCTCTGACATCTGGCGTGATCCGCCGGCGCATCTTCGACTGGTCTTTGGCAACGCCACAGCAGCAGAAGCCAACAAGATAGACGTCTCCCTTGAAGACGAGATCCGAGAACTAAGATTGCTGCAGGCTGAGCTTGCTGCGATCCAGCAGGCGGTAGCTTCCAAAAAGCAGTACATCAACTCACAGATCCGCAAGGAAGCAAAGTGCTTCACTGAAGAGCTAAAGCACTGCGACGGCATTTCTTGCGTTCTCAAGACCGTCGCTGATAAGGCCCACGGCGCATGGCGAGTGGTTTACCTGCGCCTCCATCCTGACGATCAGTCCAAAGACATGGGTCGCCCAGAAGAAATATACGCTTCAGCCCATGTGAGCCCCCAGCGGTACGGCAGCATTAATGTTGCCAACACGGAAACAAAAGCGGAAGCAGAAGTGGACGGCCCCGAACCTCGACCGTACGAGGGATCTACAAGCGAGCTCCCGCCGCGCCCGCAGCAACGCCAAGCACCGTACGTCATCGCCCTCGAGATTGCTCTGGGTGTTCTCTGTTGTGGCTGCGTTGTCGCCATCATCCGCCACAAGTGCTCCAGCCTCCGTACCCGCACCGAGCGCGCCGCCGACTATGAGGAGCGCTACAATGCACGCGTCTACAAGCGTGCCGCCCGTCGTCACGCATGGCGCAACTGGTGGCGCGGCAACTGGCGCAAGGATGCAGCTCGAATGGCCGACTACGAAGAGAAGCGCGCTCTGATCGCCGACCAAGAAAACGTCCTTGAGAGCGCCATGCAAGAGGAGATAAGACAGCTCCGCGTCGCACACAACGTGGTCAACGATATCATCCGCGCAGAAGAGGGCCGCACAGGGATACCCCTTCCCCCGAATCCCCACTGCACATGTCACGGCCCGCACGTAGCCCAGGGCCCGCCTTCAGTGACATCAACCTACCCGCCATCCACGATCCCGGAAGCACCGTCTCGACCATTGTCTCGCACCGACAGTCTCCCGAGCTATCACTCGCGCGCACCTAGCGAGCCACCGCGGTACGACTCGGAGCTCGACTCTTCGTTGGTAGCAAACGGATTGCGGTACGAGGCGAGGAGCAGGGCGTACACGAGCACGTCATCGCAAGCTGGCGAGTCTGGACGCTGGACGCCGGACAGCAGCGTAGTAGACGTGAGTCCGCGGCCGAGCGCAGAGACGCTGCGACACGCACAGAGCATCTTCACGTTGGACGAGAGCGACAGCGAGACGGAGCTGTGAGGCTGTAGTTTTGTGTCATGAGTCGCGTCTTATGGATATTTTCTTTCTGTTGTTTCTTTGCAGCGTTCTAGGGGCGGCGTTGATGGGTGGATGGTTGTTGCATTTGCATAGTACGATTGGCGAGATGGGGAACCTCGCCTGCTAATGTGTCTGAATCCCCGTGTACAGTATGACCGCAGAGCGTGAGGCGGTCAATCAATGAGAGGATGAACTTTTCAGTTGTGTAGAATGCCGTGATTGTGAGTTGTGTACAGTCAGCTCGTTTCTTAATGTGTGTGCAGTCCGGTCAGCTCGACTCTTGATGTGTGCAGCGTCTCTTGATGTGAGCTTAGACCGGACCGGTCAGGATGTGGAGGCCGGAGTTCAGCCGCTGGATCTCGAGATTTACTGTCACCCTCACGACGACACCTCCCAGCACACAAGACATCGCCGCCATGAGGAAGAAGCCAAGATTCCACTCGCTGAAGAAGCTGGTGCGTTCTGCTTGCTCCCAGCTAAATATCCAATCCGCCCCGCTAACAGGCGCAGAAAGTGCGGCAGGACATGTCGCGGTGGACGCTGTACAGTCTGTCGCAGGTCCGGATGCCCAACACGCTATCGCGCACCTTCTTCCAGCAGAAATGGACCGCCAAAGCCGAGACGCGCGCCTATCACGGCGAGCAAATCCGCGAGAAGAAGTGGGCGCGCCTCTTCAAGCGGTCCATCCCCGCCGTCGTGCCCATGGACCACAAGTACCTCGCCCGCCACGACGGCAGCGAGCAGGCGGCGGGCCGGGGCGCAGGCGCAGACTCGACGGAGAAGGCTACGCCGCAAATGACGCCGTACATGCAGATGGCCTACTATCCGATTGAGCGCCGCCTGGACACAGCCGTCTTCCGCGCCCTGTTCGCCAGCAGCGTGCGCCAGGCCCGCCAGTTCTGCGTCCACGGGCTGGTCCGCGTCAACGGCAAGAAGATGCCGTACCCCGGCTACATGCTCAACCCGGGCGACATGTTCCAGGTCGAGCCCGCGAGCGTCATGTTCGCGACGGGCGCCCCGAAGGAGCGCTCCTCGACCGCCCGCCGCGTCGCCAAAGAGAAGGCTGCCGCCCGCGCCGAAGCCCGCGAAGCCCACGGCGGCCAGACACCGCGCCAGCCGCGCCCCGAGCCCGCCGTGCCCGCCAGCCGCGACGAGCCCACGCCCGCCGAGCTCAAGAAGCACCTGCAGGCCATGATGGACGACGTCGACGGCGTCCTGGCCGAGGACGTCGGCGCCAAAGACAAGCAAAAGTTCCGCGCCTTCCGCCAGACGGTCAAGCGCGCCATCGGCCTGTGGCGCTCCGCAAGCCCCGAGTCCGTCTCGACCCTCGACACCCAGTTCGACTTCCTCAGGACGCAGCTCGCCGGCCGCTCTGCCGCCCCCGCCGCCCGCACCCCCGACGCCGTCGAGGAGCCGCTGTTCAGCGAGGCCGACCAGGCGAAGCTGCGCCAGGCCTTCGACAAGCTCAAGCTCGAGACGGAGCACACGAGCGCCTGGAACAACCGCAACGCTGCGGCCCCCTACGCAACTCCCTGGCGGCCGCGAGACTACATGAGCGCATTCGCCTTCATCCCAAGGTATCTCGAGGTCAACCAGAACATCTGCGCTGCCGTCTACCTGCGCCACCCCGTTGCGAGACCCGGGCTGGCCGAGGTGCCGACCCCGTTTCCCATCGAGACCGGCCAACTGGCCTTCAACTGGTACCTGCGCAGGCGGTAGATAGGGCTGTGTTAGTGTAGTATAGTGGGTGGTCTGTATGATAGAGATAGACTGTAGCATACACTTCAGCATGGCGGTGTCAATGGAGCGAGCATTTATTTTAGTGGGTTCAGCCATCTGCTCGAGGAGCAGGCAATTGATGCAGAGTACCAGATCCACACTAGAGATACCCTCACCATCCAACGTCTGCCTTCGCTCGCCTTCCACGGCATAGTGTTGCTGACCGTGCGTGCGTTCCACCAGGCAGCACAAGACCGCCTCCCCTTGTGGATGCGAGGAACCTCCTTAGATCCTCGAGCGAGCCAAGCAGCGCGCTGGACCATGTAAAGTCCGGAATATGATATCATTAGTCCGCAAATTCTTCTTATCGTCAAACTTCCAGACACGATGGCCGAGTGGTCTAAGGCGGTAGATTTAAGCCAATCTGAAGTCTTGCTCTGCATTTCTCGCGGTTGCGCGATCTCTACTACAGAAATGTGCGTGGGTTCAAACCCCACTCGTGTCATTTTGCTATTATTTTGCTCCCTAGTGACTCCTCTATACTCGCTTTTTGCAGAACAGTCATAATTATAAAAACATGCATCAATGTGAAGTCTATCTACCCCTCACCTCCAACCCACTCAACTCCACAGCCGGCGTCGCTACCTCGTGCTTGTACACCACTTTCCCCGGCGCCATCTCGTGCCGCTGATACGCCCCGTCCATCTCGCTGCTATACGGATTCGTGTCGATTTCCGCATACCCACCGCGCGGTCCGGAGCTGTCCTGATCTTGCTCGCTGCGTGTGAACTCCGCCGCAGCCCTGGCTTTCTTCGCGCGCTTCTTGCGCGCCAGGAGCCATAGCGCGAAGCCGAGGAGCAGCGCACCGCCTGCGAGACTGCCGAGGACGGCGCCGACTAATGTGCCTGTTGTTGGGCCGTTGTTGCTGTCGGCGGCGGGGGAGGGCGAGGGAGATGGTGTCGAGGATAGGTTGGGCGCGTCGCACATGTCGATGCTGTAGTACGTGAAGGTGCTGTTCCAGCACTGGCCGAGCTGGATTTCTTCCTGGTAGCCGCCGCATATTGTCGTCGACGGGTCGTCGATGTATATCGTTACTATCCGTATTAGCTCAGGAGTACACAGCGTAGCGAGTACCACGTATTGGACTCAGTCTCCTCCAAGCTCAGAAAGAAAAAGAATGTACCTGCACACCCCGCGTCCAGGCCCACGACCTGCAGACTGCCGTACTCGCCGCTGCGGCGGATGTCGGTGCAAGACCCGTTGGGGTACCCATTGGGTCCCTCGAGGCCTTTGTACGAGTCCTCGCAGTTCGCGTCGGTGAAGAGCGCGATCTGGCTCGCTGCTCGAACGCACGTGGAGAGCGCGAGGAGCGCGGCTGGGAAGCGCATCGTATCTCGATCGCAGCTTGGTGTCATGGAGCGACGAACGACTATCCGGTCCTAATATTACAGATATGCCCCTCATCAGGCTGAGACGCGACTCGGCGACGTGCTGGAGGTGCGCAGCGCAGGATTGAGCCAAGGTTTGTCGCCGGGGCTCAGGCGAATGTTATCACCTTGGGAAATGCGGCCCCCATATTGGGGCTTGGCGCAAGATCCTGGCTGTGTGGATTTCTCCGCTGAGACCGGGGTGATGGCTTGGTGTGCAGCTGCATGGGTAAGTCAGGCTGAGAAGTGGGAACGTGGGGTCGACAATGGGTGGTTTCTGAGAACGTTTGTTGTCTTGGGTCGCAGAGGAATTGGCTGTTGGAAAAGATCTTCGAAAGGGAGATGTAGTCAGAGGCTATTAGCAAAGCAACCACAACGCGATGATAGCTCTAGAATACCTTGATTCTTGTGGGCCACATGAGAGCCCGTTGTATGCAAACGTGCATCGATTCGATCCAGACATAAGTTATGGAGAGATAGAAATACTTTTCCCAGCCTAATCGTAATGGTATCGAGCACCATGACCATAGAGTACCCGTAACGCCATATATGCAATGAGCCTGCACCTGCAATCCAGCTGCGATCATCGACTATGCGTCCTCCTTGATCTCCAACTTGCTCTTCTTGTCCTCACCGCCAGCCTCGTCATCTGCCTTGCGCTTGTTGCTAGTGTCTTTGACCACCGGGACGCCGTGGGCATCGCGCTCAATCTCCTTCCTCTCCGTCGCGGCGTCGTCCTTGCCGTTCTGGAAGCGGTCGCGGCGGTTCTTCCAGTCGTCGCCATCAACAGAGCCGCTGCGGTCGCGCCTCGAACGGGGCTCGCGGCGGTTGCGATCGTCGCGGCCACCACGTCCCCCGCGTCCGCCACGGCCACCACGACCGCCACGACCGCCTCGGCCACCGGATCTGTTGTCGCGTCCATCGCGGCCGTCGCGGTGCTGGCGCCTCTCGCCCTCAGCCAGCTCCCAGTCGGGCTTGAGGCCCTTCTCCTTGCACTTCATCTCTGAGTACTCCTTCTTGCCCATAGTGGTGAGCTCGTTGTCGTTGAACTTGGGCGCGGGGTCGAGAGCGAGGAACTGCTTCTGGTTGTCCTCGGAGTCGAATTCGACGAAAACGCTGCCCTTGAAGGCACCGTTCTGCTCGCGCCTCTTGCGCACCATGACGGCACCGTAAGGACGGAAGAACTGCTCAAGCGCAATCTGGCCAGGCTCATCGTCGCCGAAGCCCTTTGCGTAGACGCTCTTGCCGAGGTCGTTCGAGGACGCTTTCTTAAGGCGGTAAAACAGATCAGTGACAGTCGGAGGGTTCTTCTCGTCATCCTCCTTGGTGGGGACAGAGATGGGCTCCTTGCGCTTGACGGCCTCGTTGCCAGGGCCGCTGTGCTCGCCGTCGTCGACAACGACGAGGTCCTTGCTGTCGCGGAGGGCATTCACGACAGCACTGTAGGGCTGGAAGCGGCGCATGCGCTTGAAGTCGGCAATGTGCTTGATGTCCACAGGGACGTTCTTGGGGCCCTGGAGTTTGCTGAAAAGGTGCTCATCGGTAACGAGGTTGTGTGTAGAGAAGTAGAATTCGACCTGGACTGTTAGTAGATGTCTGAAATAGAAGTTGTAGTACTCACCTGGTTGCGAATCTCGACGGGGTCGTCGCTCTCGGGAAGGTCTTCGAACTCGTTGTTGCGCGGCCTGTGGTCGTTTAGTCAGCGCATATAGAGCAATTGGTGCAGCAGAAGCACTCACTTCCTGCCCTGGAAGCCGCCGCCGCCGCGGGGTGCACCACGGCCACGGCCGCCTCGGCCGCCTCGGCCTCCCGAGCGGTTGTCGCGGTTGTCACGACGGTCGCGGTCATCGCGGCGATCGCTCCTCTTGTCCTCGCTGCCATTGAGATTCAGGATCTCCTCGCCGTCGTCGTGAGAGGTCTCGACCTTCTTGGGCTGCTCAGCGGGAGCAGCTCCAGGGGCAGCAGCAGTGTCGGACATTGTGAGTGAAGTTTCTGGGTCGCGAGAAGATATTCAGGCGGTCCAGGAGCTTTATAATAAGATAAGAGGGGTGAGTCGAAGCGTGCAGTCAGCGAAGTGCGCGCGAGAAGCTGTTTTCTGCGCCTCGAGAAATTAAGTTCTGCCGCGGTTCAACCGCCGAGCCGCCCCGCCTCGTGTTCTCCGCCCTCGACGCTGTCCATTCATATTGCAAGAAAAGTTAGACATAAGCTCCAGATTTCTGGGAAAGTAAGAGGCCGTCAAAACTCATACGTGTGTCTGCTGCAAATTGGTCAACGCTCTGTTGGCTGCGAAAAACCGCTATTCTTTTCGGCTCTTTCACTTTCGCGCGAGGCTGTGCTTCACCTTCAATTGTCGTTTCACTTACAACACGACGTGCGGCCGCCGTAGTCAGTCTATCTGAGCGTACCAAAGAGTGGATGGCGTTACTGTGGCAGGTCGCCTTTACATCATAGCCGCCCTTCTCTACGGGGGCGTTCTCACTCACGTAGATGGAGTCATCGTCACTCTAGAAAGCAGCCAACATCCAGTCACAGTCACTGCACTCGGAGTATCACACAAGTCGTGCCTTTATCGAACCTCACGCAGTAGTTTCTGAAAAATCACTTAGTAATTGTAGGAGCAAGCATCAGAGAGTCATGCTTCTGAGCTGCAGCTTGACTAATTCCGCAGAGAATTGATGTTACATGTTTAGGAGTACCGTGTAAACCGACGAACTCTCCAATAGCCACAACAGATCTCGCAGGAAGCAGAGTAATAAAAGCAGATCATGAGTTTACGGAATGGCTGCTCACATGCCCGCTGGGTACAAACTGGGACTGCTTGGATTGTATCAGTGTCTCTGCCGTTTCTGCATCGCCGGCCGTTCAATGCGGTGATACTGATCGTCTGAACAACTCGTCCACATGACCGTAGATATTATCAGACAACCGCATTTGACTTCGGATTCGGGCTTCACTCTCTGCTTGTTCTTTCTGTTGCAACTGCTGAAGAAGCGACTGCTCAGAAATAAAGGTCGTCGCTGCCACGTCAGCTGAATGCATCTTAGCGGACCCACTGTGTACGGGCCGTCAACAAAGCAACTCGGTTCATCCTTCACCACCTCACCTCTTTGGATTTGCAGGCCCTTTGCCATAATGTGCTCTACGTCCCTTGGATCTACGACGGCACAAAAAGCCGATGCATAGTTCAACGACTGCGAAGGAGATGGAGACACCACAAGCCCAGATCCGGTTGGACACGTTCACCTGCAGGATTTGTGGCTTGCTTCGCTGCATGTACAAAGATATCGATTCACATGGAGGACCTGACCTATAGGCATCGGTCTTCCCGCTTTCCTATCTTGCACTCGCAACTCACAATCGATCAAAACCGGGCTTATGGCACAGCCCTCTGGCAGCCTGATGTAGTGGGTGTGGTCCAAATCGAGTCAGGTAAAGAGGGAGCGCGGTGCGGCCACAACACCGAACGGTCAAATTCTATTTGGATTGGTCGTTTTTGTCCCATGCGGCGCCATGCTACTTTGTTCCTTTGAGCAACCTCGTCCTTCAGTGGCCTTGGCCGCAGGTACGCATCCCCGCGGGTCTTTCGAAAACCGACTCGGTCGTGGTTCAACTCGATGAGTAAACACCATGGATTGCCTAGTCTGCAGCGCGAAAACTTCTAATTGTGACACCGCTGCGCTTCCACACCTTACAGACTGGGCTTGTGCTGACGGCGCTTATTCCACGGTTCAGGCATCCCACTTGGCATCGTAATTCACATTGCGACAGGTGAAGGCCACCACAGAGCCACAGGCACCAACTAAGCTATGAGATGGACTGGTCAAGAGCCTCGGTGTCAGCAAATATCTTACGCGGGTCCGCGGGTCCTGCCGAACAATTTGCCGGCAACTCGGTGGCGCAAGACAATCCTGCACTCACTTGCTAGCTATTTGCGTAGGAGGTACAATGTACACGAAGCCTAGGTTGGGTCCAAGCAACCTTGCCTGAATGGATAATGAAAGAGATGTCTTCAGCATCGATACAAGCAGAGACAAAGGTCCGACGCCACGCCTGCACATACGGGCCACTCAGCGCCCTAGTTGACGCCTCTCCAACACCTTACCTCAGCTGATGCAGGACCCTTGTTCTGGGACTAAGAGCCCACATACTCTGGTAAAACACGGTAAGTGGACCTCGTTGTCATCGATTTATGTTAGGCAACGAAGCCTTTACGTTTAGAAGCCCGGTAAGGCATCCTTAGACTCGTCCTTGGCCCCCAGTCCTGAGGCGGTGCCCTGGCCTGGTTCGAATGAGCTGAAGTGCTTGGGAAGATGGTTTTTTCCGAACGCCGCCTTGGTTTGGGGACCGGCAGTCGACATAATGGTGCATCGCCTGTCCTTCTGTCACGTTTCGCTTCAAGTCCTGCGAATACCTCAATTCAGGTTTCGACTTTTCAATTGTGCACCAATTGTCTCGCAGCTCTCCTTCGACCATGAAACTTCCCACCACGAAACAGTCAAATGAGCCAATTGCCATCATTGGAACTGGACTCAGGTTCCCCGGAGGTGTGAACAACTCCCCGCAGTTCTGGGATCTGCTACAGCATCCTCATGATGTCCGGACGTCCATCCCTATCGACCGCTTTAGTACAGATGGGTTCTACAACGCTTCACACAACGATAAAGGTACTAGTCACACACGTTATGGCTACTTCCTCGATAGTGACCACCGACAATTCGATGCGGAATTCTTCGGCATCAAACCCGTCGAAGCCATATCAATGGATCCACAACAAAGAATGTTACTTGAGGTCGTATACGAAAGTATCGAAGCTGCTGGACTCGACATGGAAACGCTTCGAGGCTCACTCACATCAGTATATGCTGGAGTTATGGCCGTCGACCACAATGACATGTTGAACCGTGATACTTCCGACTACCCTCCCTACGTCGCTGCGGGCAACGCTCGGAGCATCATCTCGAACCGAGTGTCGCACTTCTTCGACTGGCGAGGGCCATCCATGACCATTGATACAGCTTGCTCATCCAGTCTCGTCGCTGTGCACTTAGCCATTCAGTCCTTGAGGTGTGGAGATTCTACGCTTGCCATTGCGACCGGAGCAAATCTGATGCTCGGCCCGGAGACTTTCATCATCGGAAGCGATATGAAGATGCTATCACCAGACGGCCGATCATACTGGTGTGATACTCGCGCGAATGGTTATGCCCGAGGCGAGGGGATCGCAGCTGTCGTTCTAAAGCCTCTGAGTGCAGCGATTGCAGACGGTGACAACATCGAATGTGTCATTGTGGAGACGGGCATCAACCAGGACGGCAGAACGCAGGGCCTTACAGTACCAAGCGCGGATGCCCAAGCTGCTCTGATACAGTCGACGTACAGGAGAGCAGGCCTTGATCTTAGCCAGCCTACCGATCGACCCCAGTACTTCGAAGCTCATGGTACCGGGACACCTATCGGAGACCCCATTGAAGTCAGGGCAATACATGATGCATTCTTTGGGCATGCCGAAACTGGCGGCATCGTGGATCAGCTCTACTGCGGCTCAGTGAAGACACTCATTGGACACACCGAAGGTACGGCTGGCTTAGCAGGCTTGATCAAGACGTCTTTGGCCTTACGGCACGGCGTTATACCCTCGAGCTTTCTGTTTGAAAATCTCGCGCCCAATGTTAAGGGCTTCTTCGACAAGCTCAGAATCGCTACAAAAGCGGAACCGTGGCCAAATACCATGCCGGGAGCAGTGCGCCGAGCCAGTGTAAACTCATTCGTAAGTTGTTACGTCGCCATTGAATAGCATTCGCTCACCGTCTCCAGGGTTTCGGAGGAACCAACGCCCACTGTATCTTAGAAAGTTACCATGACGAGGCGCGCGGACAAATCACAAGATCCGCGCCCCATCTGCCATATGTCTTTTCAGCCCCGTCAGAAAACGCACTTCTTGATGTGCTCAAATCCTATTCCACATACTTTGCTACGAACCCTGAGATTGACCTTCGAGCTCTTTCTTATACCTTGTGCAGCAGGAGGATGACATTTCCTGCGAGAGTAGCCTTTGCTGCAGATAGTCTCGACAATTTGTGCGTCAAAGTCGACTCGATCATTCACGAGGGAGGACCCAAGCATTCCTTGAGTACTTCAACGTTAGTATCGAAACCACAGATACTGGGTATCTTCACCGGCCAAGGAGCTCAGTGGGCCGGGATGGGAAGCCGTCTGATGCCATATCCTGGGGCAATCGCTATTATTGGCGAACTTGAGCGCAGTCTGGCCGAGTTACCAGATCCGCCCTCGTGGTCACTCACGGCTGAGTTGTCAAAGGAGAAGTCGCGTTCACGCATCACCGAAACTGCGATAGCGCAGCCAGCATGTACGGCCATCCAGATCCTACTCGTTGACATGCTGCGCGCAGCCGGTGTCCATTTCTCTGCTGTAGTTGGGCACAGCTCCGGCGAGATTGCTGCTGCTTACGCTGCTGGATATCTCTCCGCTCGAGACGCGATTCGCGTCGCTTACTACCGTGGACGTCACGTGCACCTTATCGGCGGGAAGAATGAACAGAGAGGATCGATGATTGCGATTGGTGCGTCTTACGAAGAAGCACAGAATTTGTGCCATCGAGACGAGTTCCGCGGGAGGATATGCATCGCCGCTAGTAACTCAGCCGCCAGCGTCACGCTGTCTGGTGATGCGTCTGCTGTTGAAGAAGTGCAAGTCCTGTTTCAAGCGAGCAACAGGTTTGCGAGAAAGCTCAGAGTCGATAATGCATGTGAGTCATCCAAAAAACTCGAAGGTAGCTGCATATCTGATTGCCCACAGATCACTCGCATCACATGATTCGTTGCTCAAATGCCATCACGGCCTCATATCGCGAGTGCAAAATTAATTCGCAGCGGCCCGCCGTGCCCAATTGCCTCTGGGTTTCAAGTGTATACCACCAAGACATAGCTCTTGTCACTGACAACCTAGATGGTGAGTATTGGCATAGTAACACTGTAGGCGAAGTGTTGTTCTCGCAAGCACTTGAGTGCACCCTGCAAAAGGCAAACTTTGATCTCGCTGTGGAGATTGGAGCCCATCCGGCGCTGAAGGGACCTGCTCTGCAAGTGATGGGGGACACCGTCGCTCGCTCCATACCATACACAGGAACGCTAGACAGGGGTCTGGAAGACGATCTAGCGTTTGCTAATACCCTTGGATACATTTGGGCCAATCTCACCGAGAGCGACATCGACCTTGCGGCTTTTGATCGGTTCTTGACTGCCGGTGATCCGCCCATGCTTCTCAAAGGCTTACCCACATATCCGTGGAACCACGACAGAGCTTATTGGCACGAGTCCAGAATCTCACGGACGTATCGAAGTCGATCGGCCAGGCATGAGCTGCTTGGCCTGAGAAGTGTTGACTACTCTGATGATCAGGTCTCGTGGAAGAACCACCTGGTTCCTGAAAAGACGACTTGGCTTCAGGACCACCGCATCCAAGGACAGATGGTATTTCCAGGCGCAGCGTACATTGTTTCAGCCTTCGAAGCTGCACGTAAGGTTGCAGGTGATCAGCCCGTGGCGTCGATCGAGTTGACTGATTTCGAATTCGACCAACCATTGGTTTTCGGGGGCGAGGACTGTCGAATGGAGGTTCTGACCTCTTTACATGGTATTCGACGTGAAAAGTCAAAGATCGTTGCCAACTTTACCTACCACTCTATCGCTAGGGAAGCATCCGGGCCAATGACCCTCAACGCTCACTGTCAACTCACCATCTACTGCGGCGTTCCAGGCGCAATCATCTCCCACCCATCTGAAGAAAGACACTTTGGAATGCGTGAAGTTGATTCCGATAGAATCTACAAAAATTTCGCCAAGCATGGATATCAGTACACCGGTCCCTTCCAGTCTCTGACGTCGGTCTCGAGAAGACTCGGTGTAGCAACTGGGCTTATTACGCTACCTCCAAACTCAGAGGCTAAATTCACAATGCACCCAGCTACTCTGGACGCGGCGATACATTCGATCATGGTTGCCAGCTCGTATCCAGGCGATGGCTACCTGACTACCCCCCGGATACCCACTGGGTTTTCAAAAATATCTCTCAAATTATCGGCAGCAATGAAAATTTCCTCCCAGAGACATCTGAGAGTCCTGTCCAGGAGTGTCGATGATGGTCAGGGTGCGGATGGTGAAGTAAAGTTATCTTTGGTGGACAGCCCAGAGACCGTTCTTCAAGTCGAGGGTTTATGCACAAAGCCTATGAGGCGTGCCACTCCGGCAGACGATATTTGCATGTTCTCTGAGACAACATGGAGTCCAGCATATCCTCTACCGCGAGCTCTCACTGACCACATGATTCCATCAAAGGACAGCGTCCAAATGATGGCATCTGTCACTGAGCAGCTTACTCATCGTTACCCCGGCATGCATATACTGGGCGTCGGGGAGACGAGCTCAAAAGACATGGAACGATTCCTGTCGCAACTTGACGGCGGCTTTGCTTCCTTCACGTACACAAACACCACGGAGGAAGAAATCAGTCTTTATCAGAATGTACTCGACTCTTTCGGCGACGAGATTGTACACAAAGCGCTATGTTCAGAGACTAATGCCGCCGATCAGGGCTTTGCCGTACATTCATTCGACATGGTGGTTGCTTTCTCAACGCCGTCGAAGGATTCGGAATTTGAGCAGATGTTGAAAACGGCGAGAAGTCTCCTAAAACCCGGCGCATACTTCTTGTACCCCCAGCGCGGGGATCTATTTCTGGCCAACGGTACATCGCCAACGCAATCTGCAACACCAAATTCTGTTCATCGCGAACAATCTGGATCGCCCCCAGCAGTAGTCTTGCAGCAGTCCCGAGCTCTTGAGCCTCTCGGTTTCGCTGAGAACAATTTGCCATTGGAGAACAGCAGGACTGATCTCGACAGGGTCCAGAGTGGAGTAACGCTCATTCAAGCGATTGATGATCGTATCTATTTCCTCCGCGATCCCCTCAGTGCGAACCCACATCGCTTGCACAACTTGAATCAAAGCATCACATTGATCGGCGGGGAGACCGTCCCCACATCCACCTGCGCGGATATATTCGCAGGTATTGTACAACAATTCACCGGCCACGTCAGACGTGTTTTGTCTATCTCAGCTCTCACTGAGACCGATATGGAAAGTAGTAACAATATTATTGTCTTGCAAGACCACGACAAACCTCTGTTCGACTGCTTCGACAAGACCGTCCTCATGGGCCTGAAAAGGCTGTTCAAAAGCAGTAAGAATATCCTTTGGATCACGCACGGATACAAAGCCAATGCGCCTCATGCGAGAATTTTCGTCGCTTTCGCGAGATGCTTGGTGCAAGAGATGTCACATGTCCGTTTGCAGATCTTGGACTTCGAGTCACCGGATGTACTTGACGCAGAAGCCATAGCCAAAGAGTTCCTACGGCTGCAGGCGATAGCCAGCTGGGAGGAACAAGATAGATTGGAGAACCTTCTCTGGTCTGTCGAGCCTGAAATCGCCTACGAAAATGGATGCGCTTTTGTGCCGAGAATCAAGCCTAGCAAATTGTTGAACGACCGGTACAACTCTGCAGCCCGCACAATCCTCCGCGACGCTATCGCAAACGACGGAAGCAAGACACAGGTTCGAGTCGAGCCCATCGATAGTGGGCAGCTCTTCAGGGACCACAGAACCTATTGGCTGGTCGGACTCACTGGTGACCTGGGTCTTTCTCTTTGTGAGTGGATGGTCAGGAGAGGCGCCAACCATATCGTTCTGTCCAGTCGGCGACCAAGAGTCGATCCTGCATGGCTTGCGCACTTGCGTTCCTCTGGCGCCACAGTTGAAGTCTCTACTTGCGACGTAACGGACTTTGACGCGGTTGAGGCTACACTCAAGAGCATCGAATCCAGCATGCCGCCAATCGCGGGGGTCTGCCATGGTGCAATGGTACTGCAAGATGCCTTGTTCCAAGATGTCAACATGGCACAGGTTGAGAAAGTGTTGAAGCCAAAAGTTGATGGGGCTATCAATCTCGACAAAGCGTTTCGCGCTCGATCCCTGGACTTCTTCATCTTGCTTTCTTCGATCACGGCCATTACCGGCAATGCGGGTCAGTCGATCTATGCTGCAGCCAACGGATATCTGGCTGGTCTCGCTGCTGGAAGAAGAGCACGTGGCGAGCCTGCTTCGACTATTAATTTGGGCCCGATCCTGGGTGCTGGTGCTATGCGTGCACTGACAACTGCTCAGCAAGCCAGGCTTGAGAAGGAGGGAGTCATGTGGATTTCGGAACGCGACTTTCACACTGCGTTCGCTGAAGCCGTTGTTGCAAGTCCATCGGACTCTGGTTCAAGTGGCGAATTCACTACAGGAGTGCGCGTCTGTGATGTCAGCGAGCAATTCAAGCCTAAGTACACGAGCAACCTGATCTTCTCCCACATGTTCTCACATGGGAATGCCATGGGGCAACCTGCAACGACATCATCGCCCGCACAATCCGTAAGGGCTCAGCTCCTCCACGCTCCAAGTGAAGACGCAGTCTTCCAAATCCTCGAAGGTACGCGGTTTCCTCGCAGCCATCTCACCTTTGTACTAACCAACTACAGACTTCCTGACAACGAAGCTACTCAGAGCACTTCACCTGCCCGAAGATTCAACCGTCATCGACAAGACTGCCGAAGCGTTAGGCATCGACTCGTTGATTGCTATCGAGATGCGTTCTTGGCTTTTGAAGGAGTTCGGTGTTGAGTTGCCGCTCCTAAGCATCATCGGCGGTGATACAATGCGGAAGATACTGGAGGCGTGTCGTGCACGAATTGATCCGCAAATGTTGCCATTACTCCAAATGAACGACAGTCTGCCTTCTAGCAGCGACGTGCGGTATGAGGAAAGAAATACCGAGGCGGAGGTATCTACTACTCAACAGGCGCCACTTGCGACTGCGCATGCACAGCCAGACACAGCCGTGGTCGTTCCAAGGATCGAGTCTGCTGGCGACGATGATGCAGGATCCACTGAGGCGACTGCACCTGCTCTCCCAGTCCCTACACTGGAACATATCTCAGATGGAGAGGCCTTGCCGATCGACGCAAAGCCAGATACCGAGTCCATATCTCTGGCTAACAAAACACCGAGTGAACAAGACCAGTCACGAAACGAAAGTATGAATGAGCACGACGCGCCCCATCCAACGACTTCGGACAACTCGAGCCGAGACAATATCGACAGCGGCAGGCCATGGCAACGTAGCGGGATGAAAAGTGGCACTGTTGCGGTCCGCCGCGTGTCTGATGGGTCGCCCAGTGGCTCATCTGAATTGCAACGCACGAACAAGAATAGAAAGTTCTTTGGTCGTTTATTCAGATTGCGCAGGTTTGCGAGCCTGAGGAGGTATCTATAGCATCAGGGCATGGCCGTACAAGGTACAGAACATGATATTACAAATACATGCACGTATCATCCAAGTTTGTAACTACCGATATTTATCTCGCTCCTTCCAAAATAACATGAAATTAGTTGCGATGATATCGATCGGCTCAGAAGCTCAAGGAAACTTATGGAAAGCGCTTCAGCGATGTCATAGTACACGATCAGATTTCACTGCACTACAAAACACTCATTTGAGGTGCAAGCTGACATCCAGGTTGTAGCTTTTTGATAAGTCATGAACTTGTAAGCTACATCTTGCCCTAGTCTCATCATTGTATTCTACCTAAATCACATTGGTACGTAAACGCTGGTCTGTATTGACGTGTCACGTTGTGTTCCTGCAGAGCCCAGCCAAAAGCCATAATCCATTATAACAGGCGCTTGTACAGAAAACCCAAGATCTGGCGCAACAGACGAGGTCATATACTGGATCTAGTCATCTTGTCATGCTGTCATTGTTTGCTTTGAGCGCCGACCAGCAAGCGTGAGCCTAAATGAACTCGCATGAGGTCCCATAAGCCACTCGTCTCAAGACTCGAAAGAACCCTGTGATTATTCGTGCCAGAACTACACACCTAGTCGCCATCGTGGTGGCTTCTTGCTCTGGCTCGATATTAAGAACGACTTCGAACACGTCGCGATACCTCGGATAAGACCAAGTCTTCATTACCATTGCGCGATAGCGAGCTGCGTGATATGCGCCATACCAGTGCATATCGCGAAGGCAAGCTGCACGAGGTGCGACAGACCATTGCAAATTGATACGCAAAGTTCGACCGAACTTCGCGTGGATCTGTGTGGCACGTTTCGCAAATTGGAGCATGGCAGGTCCAACGGTTCTCCGGGTCACAGGGTCGAAGTCTCTGAATGGCTGCACCTCCAGCGTTAGCCCAAATAGCCCACTCGTGGAGTGAGACTTCACTCACCCGTCTGATTATTTGGCAATCGTTGCGGATAGGAGTTTGCTGTAGGCCAATCATGAGCAGCTGCGCTGCTGTGAGACACTTCATGATTACCCGCTCACCCGCTCCTCCGAGTCGAAAAGAATGAGTTGTCTCGAGTGTGCCGTGCTTGTAGGCTCTAGCGAAGAAAGGCTCTGCCTCCGCATTTATGAGCTTGCAAGTAGACAGAATGCTAGGCGAAAAGCTCGGGTACAGAAACTCGATCTCGCCGTTTGTTGATGAGGATATTTCCAGCGCCTGTACGCGGCGGATCGTGGTGTCGAGGTGCTCGTACACTAGGAAGCGGAGCTCCCTTGGCAAATCGAGAAAGCGGAAGTGGGTGGAGGTCATCGCTAGGGCCTGTGGAGTTGCAGGAGGTGCAGTGTTGTGGTTACCACCGCGGTTTTCTCGCGCAGAAGGTAGTGACACTAAGCACATACGGCAATCAAGCAAACAATGGAGGCGCAAAGCCAACACAATCGAGAATCTAAGCCGTAAGCACCGCATTTATTCTCGTCTTTTGCAGCACAAATACCCCGAAGCTAGGCTTCCAATCTCACCTTTACGTTACGAAGCGTGCTTGATGATGTATGAAGAGCTCAGCCGAGCGGTCGGTTTCCTTACACCATCTGCGCAGAGAGATTGACGAGAACTGAGCTGCAATTGCACGTGAGATCGATGATTGAAAATATGAAAACACGCTGTGGTGGTCACACACTGTTTCATGATGACCAAAGGCTTCGACGATCTTCGAGCACCACCATCTCGCCCGTACCCTGAAGGGTGTTATTTTGATCAGGGGCGCAGTCCATTTCTTCAGATGCCTTGATTTCTGATCGGCTCCACGGTCAAACCATAATCCAAGAATCACAGCTTAGACTGCTGATTGTGTTCTCTCACCGAATGAACGGTCCTGATCAAAGCCACAACGTGCGCAACTTTCGTGTACGTTGCATCTGCTAGCAACCACATTCCCGTGACATCAGCCATGCCAGAAGTGGATGTGCGTCTATTTGGCATCGTATATTGACAAGCTTTATGAAGTGAGAATGCAAGCTCACGTCGCTGTGAAGTAGCTATTCATCTCCATAGCCACGACCAATCGTTCAATGCTGTTCTCTTCCGTAGTGCCCTTGCGCCCGTAGCCCTTCTTGCCCGTGAGACCTCTGCAAACGCTCAGGAAGACCCTGATCTTACCCTTGAGCTTAGTATATAGCTCCTCGACCGTTGTAGTATCCCCATCTTCACCAGCCCGCTCTGCATCGCCTCGCTGCAACTTTGCGAACGCCAGCACAGATTCGAATATCTCGTCGACGAGAGCCACTACTTTGCGCTGTCTGCGTCGCAGCAGCAGCGAGAACATGATGCTATCAAGACACTTGTCATGTGCGTCTTTCAATGTCGAAACACCCTCTGTTACTCTCGTGCCCAGTTCGCCAGCCTTGTCCTCCTCATCAAGTCTCTTCTCCAACGTCGCAACAAACCCGTCGAACTCGCTCCAGTGCTCTGCAATGCCACTTTGGAACACGTAGTTCGTGTACGTGGTGACGAAATGATGGGCCTCGTTCCTGAACTTGCGGGCCATATGATCTGCGTATTGACGAGGAAGGTGGGAAATCACGAACAGAGTCCGAGACAGTCGCAGAAGCGATTTGAAGATAGTGTCGTACTTTTCGAGAGATGCAGCGGTAATGACAAGATGCAAGGGCGGCGGAGGTACATACTGCAAGCGCAGAAAGTCGAGAGCTGGAAGAGCGTCGGGGTCCATGACAAGCGTCTGCTCATCTTCCGTCAGATTGCGAACGGCAAAATTGAGCTGGCCTGGCAGTGAGTCTGTATCTCTGCCTGTTATTGTGGTGCTTGTTGTAGGAGCGGCGTCCGCGGCGACACTAGATAGGTAAAGCGCAGAAGAGTAGTAGCTCTCGCTCAAGACGCCGCGAAGGGCAAGCCGCAGCTCGGAACTTGCTGGAGGCCAAGCGGTACGCGAGCCGAGTTGCAGACCCATGTGCACACCACTGCGCATCTTACCTTTGTGACGTTCTGCACTTTCGCGATCTGGGTCAAACAAAGCAGAGGCTAGGAGAGACGAGAAGACGCCATCACCGAGGAGATGGTACTGTCGCTGCAATGATAGGTGATGATGAAGCTGATGCGCCCGAAAGAAGAGACGAAGTGTTGCGGCATTGACGAGCTTGGCTTGAGCGGTGATCAATGGGCGGAAGGACAACGCAGATGTGATTGAAATCGGTGGGGCAAAAGTGCTGGGGATCGCTTGCGACTGATACTCGAGCAAGTCATCAACAAGGTACTGCAGGTCATTCGGCAATTCTCTCCTAGAGCTGCCGGGGTGCGCGCTCATATCTTTGATAGATTGTTCAAAGAACTCGTCAAGATCCGAACCATGAGGGTCGGACTGATGCTTGATCTCTGTGTCGGGGACGCGTGATGACCTCGGCCGTGCTACCTCCTGGCTTTGTGTGAGTTGAAGAAGTGTGGAGCGTAGTGACTCTTCGTAGTCCTTCGCCTTCTTTGCAACGGCCTCAATGTCCTGCCAAGCAAAGTACCACTCCATCTCTGGTGCCTTCACATCGAATTTGTCCAGATTCGACAGCGGATGATCCAGATGTTGGGTCTTCAGGAAGCGCAGGCTGTTGCCTGTGTCGAAGATGAGGTTGCCATCTTCTGGAGTAATGAACCGTGGCATCATCTCAGATCGGTACAAATATTCCAACGGTCCCTGTTCCGGGTTGTCGTCTTCGATTGTCACGAAGCTTCCCCTCTCGTGTATTGGTAACGGTCCTTGCTCTTGTCTAATGCCAATCCACTCGCTCATCAATTGTAGGCTTGGCGCTGCGACATAACTCAATATCTTACCTGAGATCTGTCGTAAGTATCCGTCGCTCTCCTCAACCTCCAGTATCCGATGATAGAGAATGGAAGCCAACTGCTCGTTACTCTTTGCATGTCTGACTGAGTCAGTCATGCGAGCGACATGGATAAGAATCTCGCGAGGCCTTGTGAAGAGTCGCTGTAGCTCAAGTAACGACGCAATATTAGCTGACTTGCTACCTAGATGGCTTTCCAAGGTACCAAGAATGCTCGATATCGATGTGGCCAGGGCAACTCGTGCTGGAATCGAGTTGGCTGAGGAAAAGGTACGCTCAACAAACGCTCTGAGATACAGGAAGGTGTTTCCGATGTGCACAAATCTGCTGATCAAGCTCTGCGCTGCAAGTATGCTCATTCCCGACGCACGTCCATCGGCGAACGTGGGCTCGAAACTCTTCAGCTCGGAGTTGAACTGAAAGAGGATGGATGATCGACCAAGGCCGAGATTCCACAGCGATTGTAGGAGGACGCCGCCCTTGATCACGCGTCCAGCTGGTATTGTGCTGTCATCGTGGGCCAGTGCGGCATCATATGCCTCAGGCCCTCGTTCGGTGATGTATGGCGTATGGCTTCGTATTTGCTCGCCCCTTTCGAAGCTCTCCCATGTATAGAACAAGATATCCTTGTTCGCTGGGCCTAGCTCCAGCGCAACCTCCCACACATCCTCCTCTGGTTCGAGGACTGGGGTCTCGATGGAGATGCTGGACTCATCGATGCTATCGAGCTCTGGCAGGGGCCCAAATTCGAATGTTTCCAGGTCAGGCAATCGAAGCTCGCGGTCGAGGTCATGTTTCGGTGCATATGGATGGTCGAACCTCACAGAATTGACTGCATACGGTCAGTATTGGCGCGACGCGTTTGCGCCATTCGACACGCCTGAACCTACTGTCTAGCTCCAAGGGTGCAAAGAGCGAGGACTCATATGTACCCAAGCTGTCATGATCTGCCGTCTGATTCCACACGTGACTGCTCGAGAAGGGGTTGTATGCGGCATCTTCGTCGTCCATATTTCGGACGGTGGACAGGAAGTGAGGGTGGGGCATGACGCGGAAAGCACTGGTTCAGCCCTACGGGCACCCCTGCAGCTTTAGCTCCAACGCACCTGCAGCGCGTCACCCTCCGCATTGCTCGACAACATTTCACTTTTCACTCACACACGCGACAAACAACCACAATGCCGCCACGAAAGAAGGCGAAAGCTAGCGCAGCTTCCACGCCGCTCGGCGATGGCCAGCCCGGGACACCGCAGGCCTCGAATACGTTGTCGCAGGACGAGCTACTCAATGATCCGTGGGAAGACGAGCAGGAGATTCAGCTGCTAAAGAGCATGATGAAGTGGAAACCAACAGGTGAGCCATTTTAAATTAAGCCAAGATTCTTATTCTGACGTCACAGGTCTGCATAAGCATTTTCGCATGATATCGATACACAATGATATGACCTCGCATGGCTTCGCGACCGAAAGAGTACCCCACACACGCATCCCTGGCATCTGGAAGAAGCTTGATCAGCTCTATGATCTCGAGACGCTCGATGCGCGCGAAGACGAGTTCGCTCTGAACGCGACCTCCGAGAGAGAAGGAGACAGGTCGCCCGAGTTTGAGCTGCCCGAGGACGAGTTTGGTGAGCTGATGTGGCAGTCCCGCTTCCAGGACCCTGACTCATCTGAGGCCTCGTCGCCGCCTATGATGCCCATCGAAGATGAGAAGGCGCTATACGTGCCAGGCATGGGTCTGCTCAGTGACCTGCCAGACGGCGTGCACTCACACCGAGACGAGAGCGTCGCCGCATCTACACCGCCGCCAAAGAAAAGCACAAGAGCCAGTCGATCGGCTGGAAAGAGCGGGAAGGGTGCGAAGGCTGGAGCCACTGCCAAAAACAATAAGGCCCAGTCCACCGTATCCGACTCCGACTCCGAAGATGAAGAGAATGAAGAAGATGACGAAGACGAATCTAGCTCCGAGTCAGAAGACGAAGAGGAAGACAGCGCCCCTACTACGCGACGGACGAACAGAGCGAAGCCGAAGCCCGTCGCATCGAGACGAACAAGGAAACGGTGAAGGGTCGAAGCAACGGAAAAGCACGAATGACCTTACCAGCCAGTCCACACAAAGTCGACTAGCAAGACCGTGGAGGCCCTGGGAATTCTGATAACGTCAGTTGTCTGGAAGCACACCCTGGGCGTCATCTGCATTGCTATCCTACAACGGTTCCTCTGGCACCTGCTCGAAGATAGCGAATCCAGGATAGTCAAAGTTCCTCCTTCTCGGTGGCTCTGAGTTCTTCGTCCACAGCGAGTTGGTGTCCATCAACCGTACGTGACGCGCCGCAGCCCTAAAGCCATCACCCACCTTGTACTTCTCCATCACATTGTGGCCGTCCTGGCCAGTTCCCTCGGACCAGAGATTGCGTGGATCCAGCAGCCAGAGTCTGTTTAAGGCTTTGGGAACGAGTCGTGTCAAGAGGCTTTCCCAAGAATTGGCGTTGTTGAGCTCTGATTTGATCAGTATGTGTGCCAGGCCAAGCTTTTGGAGTTTTGGAAAGAGCGCCAAGGCCGAGAATATACCGCGCTCGCTGAAACAGACCTGATTGTCAGACATAAGACGAAACTCCTCCAATCGTGGCAGTTGGTCACGTGACGTTCGTGCTTCCACTCCAGTCAGCTGTTGACAGCTCGCAAATGGACCCCGGGGCATCAAGTATAGCGGATGTTCGCACACAGCCACCTCGAGGAAGATGAGGTTCCTCAAGTTCCTAAGCCAAGGCTCGAACAAAGGGATGTCTTCGAAGCGCCGAGTCAACGAGATGGAGAGGCGTTTCAACGCCGCAGGGAAGTAAGCTTGAGTCACCTGTATAGCGCAATACGAGGCTCTGTTTCCGAACAGAGGAAACGTCACGCTCTCCAGGGGCAGATCCGCTTTCACGACGTCGTTCAATGTGTGGCCGCAAATCCAAGACGCATTCTGCTGCTGAACGCTCCAAGAGGGGACATTCTCATCGTCAAGTGGATATCCCCATTGCGGCGCTGGACCACCGTTCCACACAGATTTGTGGCCCCAGAAGACCTCGCGGAAAACGTTCGGCGATATTGCGTAGTACCTAAGGTACTTGACGCGCGCGAACCGTCGAAGTATCCTCGCAAGGTCCGTCCGGGGTGGGGTTGTAAGTGAATGACCGCTTCCACACATGGTCTTCTCACCAGTGTCTGATGCGTCGAACTTCATGCCGCAAAGTGACAGTGTCGACATTCGGGCAGCCCAGCTGGACCGAGATACTCCTACCAGTCTCGGCATTTGATTACCGTACCAGCGAAACGGTGTCTCCTCTAGCACAGTAACGTACAGGTCCTCGACTGCTTTTGAATCGCGGAAGCAGCGTGCTATCTGTCGTGCTACCAGTATGGCTTGTCGTGATGCATCGTCAAGAACGGCAAAGCGGGCGCTGAAGGGGAAGTCGTACACGGCGAGGTGCTCCAGCACCAGATCGAAGAGCTCTCGACTTAGCGTATCCATTATCTAACGAAGCAGCTCGGAAGCTCGATACTATCCGCAAGACCCAACATGAAAGACGACTTTATTCCCCTTGAATTCAATGGCTGACTGTGTCACTATTCTGCGATTGACCCATCACGAATATGAAGTATCTGGTTCACGAACACCAGATGTACACTGTCACAGGAGCGAGAAGACAAATCAGTAACGAATACACTCCTGCAAACAATCACGAGGCGAAGCATTCTCAGAACATCAATCTCGAAGCATCGTTCGGTCATTACAACTGAGCTAATAGCAATAATCGATCTATAGGTTAACGTCATAACAGCAACCACCACCTCTCTCAGCCCATTCTAGCTCCACTCATCCACCGCACCAGTGCAGTCAACCGTCGCCAGATGCAAACGTTTAGTTAGCGCCCTTGCCCTTGCGGCCCTTGCCCTTGTGGTGGGGCTCCCGCGTGTGGAGGTCGGCCCAGTGAGCGTCGTCAGCCGCCTGGTCAAAGTCCTGGCGAGCCTCGACCTCGACAGAGCGCTGGTTGTTCTTCTTGCCCTTGCCCTTGCCCTTGTGGTGGGGCTCCCGCGTGTGGAGGTCGGCCCAGTGAGCGTCGTCAGCCGCCTGGTCAAAGTCCTGGCGAGCCTCGACCTCGACAGAGCGCTTGTTGTTCTTCTTGCCCTTGCCCTTGCCCTTGTGGTGGGGCTCGCGCTTGGTCAGATCATCCTCATCCTCATCGGCCTCAGCCTCATCGGCCTCAGCCTCGCGCTTGTTATTCTTCTTGCCCTTGCCCTTACCCTTGTGGTGGGGCTCGCGCTTGGTCAGATCATCCTCATCCTCATCGGCCTCAGCCTCATCGGCCTCAGCCTCGCGCTTGTTATTCTTCTTGCCCTTGCCCTTGCCCTTGTGATGGGGCTCGCGCACCTCGACCTCGACAGAGCGCTGGTTGTTCTTCTTGCCCTTGCCCTTGCCCTTGTGGTGGGGCTCACGAGCGTGAAGATCAGCCCAGTGGGCATCGTCGGCCGCCTGGTCGAACTCCTCGCGCTTGTTGTTCTTCTTGCCTTTGCCCTTGCCCTTGTGATGGGGCTCGGGGCTACGGGCCTGCATAGCAGCTACGAGAGCAGATGCACGGACGGGGCCGCTTCCCTGTGGATTGTTGGCATGGGCTCCAAGGCCAATACTATGGATGACTTACGATTACACGGGCCTCAACGGCATTATCGGTCACGACCTTCTTGTCATTGACGACATAGGCGGTGGCCGAAGCACCAAGTGCCAAAAGGGTAATAGCGGTAAATCTCATGTTGAAAGAGTTATAAATTTAACGTTGAATCCTCGAACGAATGGAATGTTCTGCCAGCAGATGAGAGAAGATGAAACAGGCTGAGAAGGTCTGAGAAGGAATGAGCACGTTCAACGCTTGCCAACATACTCTCTGCGATATGCTCACCTTATATGGGGTGACATGCCCTCGCAGCATGCTCGCTTGAATGCAAGAGCCAACCGACAAACCTGAGTTCCTGAGACAGCACCGCATTGACCGCGGAACTTGAAGGGAGCTACCATCCCTGCCACACGAACCGCGCTCCTGACGATGCGTACCCAGCACGGCTTGAGGCGAACATGGGCAGGCGCAAGATGCGACGTGTGGATTGCCATCTCCACCCTCGATACGGCAACTGTGAACAGCCGTCAGAAAATGACATTTCCGGAACAACCGAACATTGGCAGCGAACATTAGCTGACTGGCCTTCAAACACGCAGCAAAATACCCGGCGTATTACCGTGCGGCAACATTGTCACTCCTGAATCTTCGTCGTTGCCTTGATACGCAAGAGTTGTGCCGCCGTTTGAATGCCCACTCAACTGGACCTATAGCGATCGCTCTATAATCCCACGCTCCACAATGCACCAGGTTTACGGGCTCTCATACAACGACAGCCGTACAGCGCGTAATTCAACGCTGCTGCACGCGTCTCAGATCGCCTTTGGCGGCGCTGGCGTTCTCGTTTCGCGATCCGCGCTAAGCCAAGACATGCAGTTGACACTTCTTCACCACTGTTTCAGCTTGGCGATCGAACAGAATGGGGGTTCATAACGTAGCTTCACACACCATACGTGTGAGAGCGCATCGCAATGCATCTCGCATTGTCGCAGAAAGCTTGTCAGTTGCTTGTCGTGGGTTGGCGCGGTCACTCCCGAGCTGCAGGCGCGTATTGTTGCCTCAGGAAAGTACCAAGAGCGCCTCATGCCAATGCTGCGACAAAGCACTCCGCATTTACGAAAGCTTCCTGATCGCCCGGCTACGTTGCTTTGAGCGCTTTGCGTTTGGGGTCCTCTCTTCATTTTCATTTGAGCGTCGAGCTCATCATTCCTTCTCGCTGGCCGACATTTTGTACATCACCATCTTAATATATTCACGACAAGCACGAACAGCGATATCATCATGATGGAGAAACAGAACACCATGCCGTCTTCCAACGATGACTACGAGAACGCCGCCTTCCTGAACACATCCTACCTCAAGAACGCAGAATCCGAGAACACAAGGCGGCGAAACTACGTCTACCTCACACTTTTCAACCTCTTCATCTTCACACTATCCATGCTGAGCCTGATTTGTGCCGTCATGAGCCAGAAGGACAACTCCAGCCACAGTGCAGCAAAGCTCATGGATCAATTCGACATCTTCTCGCCCGCTATGCATGAAGTCGAGTACTCGCATGTCAAGTACGAGTTGCCAAAGCCGCTGAATTCGAGTAAATACGTGGGTACAAGCGAGGAGGTGGAGTTGTCGTGGATGGATATCGCGTATTGTAAGTACCAAGAGCAGTGGCTCTGTTTCCCCGTACGGCAGTGCTAATGATGATGCTTTAGTGCCCGACCAAATGGTCTCGAAGGCAGATTTCCATAAGCTGCGCAAGCCCGACGACGCAATGCAAGTCACCAACCCCACGACCGGTGAAACAGGATACCGCGTCGGTATCGAAGTGTTCCACCAACTGCACTGCCTCAATCTGCTGCGCATGTCGACGTATCCCGATCACTACAAGAAAATCTCTTGGAGCGATACTAACGATGCGCCTGAGAAGGTGCGCGGGCATCTCGATCACTGCATCGAGATTCTCAGAATCAATCTGATGTGTTTGAGCGATGTGAATGTCTTCACGTTCCAACCCACAAAGGAGGAGGGCAAGCAGGGTATGGGTGGCTATTGGCCTGATTATGAGAGTGAGCATGTGTGTCGTAATTTTGACCACATTAAAAATTGGGCGAGGGCGAATGCTGTCCCTGATGCTGATGTGTAGGGTCTGTAGTAATCTCAACGAACTTCAGGTGAGGACGATTCACACCAGGCGCAGCTTTAGTGTTGGAGACGGAACGGATGTCCAAGCGAATAATGTCGTGCGTGAGTATCTTAACATTTAGCACTCGATTTTTTTGTCTGTTGCCGCGCATCTCGCCGGCTGTTGCCCTCTTCGTGTGGCTACATCTTCTTTTCCGGTTGATGTCTTCCAAGCTCTCATCTGCCACTTCGAACTGGAACAGGTCTCTTAATTAAGAGCTTCACGTGTACCGTTGTGAGTGATATTATGACCATAACACGAACTGAATGTGTCAGTGGAAAAATGGGAAGGCGGCTAACTTTACCCTCTATCTATTCAACGCTCGCAACCGACCCAAGCTTCTTCATTTTTATTATCACCGCACTTCTCTCAGTCATTTTCGATCGCCGCACTTCCCTACTCTGTCGATTCTCAGTCCCAACTGCCTGCGCAATATGGAAGCAATACCCAAAAAGGCATCTTCAGCTCTTACAACCGCTCTCGCGCCGCAGCCCTTTCGCTTCCTCGACCTGCCGGCAGAAATTAGGATCATCGTGTACGAAAACCTGCCTGTTACGACCACTACCCACATCTGCAAGATCAAGTACGGGGTCAGAAATGACTGCAACTACCTAGTCTGCAGTACAACTAAGCTGCAGTTTGCACTACTAGCTTCCTCCAAGCTGATTCGAGCGGAAGCTCAACCGTACCTGGATATGGCGCTTGAAAAGACACAGCCTGGTTTTTTTCACACCAGAGACACGAACAGTAGCTCTTCGCGTGTGCATGTAGCTTTGTTCATGGACCTTATCGCCACCGCAGGGCGCTCCAAATTCGGCTATGTGTATATACCAGACCGTCTTGTGCGAGCGGGATTCCTCACCAGAGACGATGCCGACAAAGTGCAAGACTTTTGCATATACGCCAAACACCATCGCAGAGCCACGTGCCGCGGGTTGAGAGTGGAGGTCAACTGGCATAATGGTGAACAGTTGCTTGCGGATAAACAACTGAGGCGCTTCATTCAGGACAGTGTTGTCACTGTTTGCGAGCGCCGTGAGCTGCCAGCGGCTCTGAAACTCCACCTGGCTGAGGGTACAGAAGTGTAGATATGTGACCACACAACCAGTCGTGTCTGTCACTCTGGTGGAGATTGATCTATCAGTTTACAAGAGCTTTCTTGACGGGATAAAAAAAGCTCTGCTTTTGTGAAAATCGCTTTGATTCCAGACATACTTCGCAGGCGTTTCTGAATGACATCGAAAAACGGAAAACTACTTTGAGTGTTGTTAATCACTTACCGACTGGTCCGAACAGAAGTAGCATAATATAGTGAGACTTGTCTCCAGGCGAATGCACCTTGGATTACAAATAGCGCATCTGACCTCCATTCCCACCGCTAGTTCTTGGTTGCATCATGCGGGCACAGGACAACACTTACTCATGCTCGTGACAATCTAGAGGTTGAAACCGGGTGGCCCTAAGCTGGTACGTTCTGCATGCCCCTGTCAAGGTGTATGCTAATGCCATTTAACAGGGGACTCCCATCCATATCAAGACACGGAGCAGATTGACACGATGAGCTAAGCCCTCTGCAAGTGCACTCTTCCACGCTTGGAGAACGGGCTGCGCGGTCTATTTCAAATTGTAGAGATTCCCATCTAATTCTGTCGGAAGATGCCTGTATGGAGAAAGCAAGGGGTCTTCCGTTTAGAAGGTGCATAGCCTGCAACGGTGTTGCATGAGCAATTCTGGAACAGTGCTTCCTGAGAACGTCAGGTTTCTTGCTTCGTGCTTGTTCTCTCTGAGGTTGATCTACTTCTGGGTCGATTGCAAACGACAGTAACATCTCGTCACCAATCCATCTACTCCAGAACGGTGTGCACGTGCGTGTGCCAGCACACTCCCGTGGCGATGACGTAGTTGCATTCACTCTGGACACGTGCATGCGTGCGCGCAGCAAGTGAAGCATGCGCCCAATCCGAGTTCGCGACTAGTACCAGCGAGATGCCCATGCTTCTGTACAACTTATCCCTTACTCGATCTCCTGTCTCAACCTCAACTTCACCAATTCTACTTCGACATCCTGTTCCTTCTACACTGCTTATTCATAGGTTTTCATTGCCCGACCTCGCCACGATGCTTACCAAGTCCATCCTCGGCGTTCTCGCCATTACTCTTACGATTCTGGCCCCAGTTACGACTGCAGGCAGACCCTCCCCCAAATATGACCCTTATAACGGTTGTGGTGCGCCATTCTGCGGTTTTACCGGTAACGTCGCCGCCGCTGGCGCAGTGGTCCGCGACGATACTGCCAGCGTTGCAAATGATGAAGGCGGCAAGGTGCTCGCAAAGACCTAGTGACTGATCTCACACCCGTGATCTGCAACGGTATGCGGTCAACGAACCTGGCTTTTGAAGTCGGCTGTCTGGACCTGGCCAGCGGTATGACGTGCGCGAGGCGCCTGCGCAACGCTCACTGAGGGACCGGCCCCACCCCTATTTATTGGAGTCGCTGGTTGGGTTTTTGAGGTTCCCTTTCTTGTTGTTCTTGACGCTTGGTTCTGGGTATGTATGTCTGTAGGCTCACGGTCGAGCTTCCAGATCGAAAAAGAAACTAAACACATCATTCATCTTTCTTCTTGCTCAGAAGTCTCATCTGCGTGTCAAGCCTATTCATGCAGCTGCACTCGTCAAGGTAGAGCTCCTGCACGACGTTTGTACTTCCGAACCACCGCTCGCCGAGACCTGCGCCGGGTAGATGCGGCAGCATCTGAGGGGATGTAGAGCTCCACTTTGTAGAGTCGGCTTTCTCAAAGTACCTGAGCGAGTCGATGGCCCACAGCATTTCAGCATTGTCACGGTAGTGCTCCTTGAGTCGCTCGCGGCGGATGTTTCTGCGGGCATCGACTTCGACAAGCTGCCACGACACAGAAGGCGACGTAGACGAGATTTTGCTCCCCTTCACCGGGCGCGCCAGGGGTCTGGAGCGGTGCTCATCTTCCCACTCCCGTTGCAGCTCCTCCAGCTTTGCTTGCTCACGAAAGAACAGCGCGAGCATGCCGCGCCAATCGAAGCGCATCCTGTATTCCTCATCGTCAACGACAAGATCAGGAATGTGGGTATCGTTCACCATATCGCCAATACTGATGGTGTAGTTTGGCAGCTCGGGCTTGCGTCTCTCAACGTTTTCATGCCACCGCTGCATGATGACAGTCTTTGTCTTGTCCTTCATCGCAGCTTTCACGACTTTATGCCCGCGAAAATGGCCTGCAAACCATGCAGCATTCGCCTCGTCGCCTTTGCCCAGTCGCTCAAAGTCGAGGGTGATCGCAGGCTCGTGAGGCCCTCTTTTGCCGCCTAAGTTGTGCCGATCCAACATGAACTCGATCTGGACCTCGCTGAGGAAATTCCCTCCTATTGCGCGTTCGGCGCAAGCTTTCAGCGTGGGCGAAACGCGGCGGCATGTGTGCCACAAATGCGGGAGGCTGTCGCAGAAGCTGAAGATGTTGATCCATATCTCAGGCGGCAACGGTGGGCAGATGGGTTCTCGTATTGGTCGGGAGGTAAGTTTTACGCGTTTCATCGCGTCGAGTGGGCTTTGTTCTACATTATTATTGTGTGTTCAGCGTGGGACGCTGACTATAGAAGACCATAAGCTGGGTGCCTGAGTCGCGCGTATGACGTAAGCACTTCAGCGCATCTCGTACTAGCAGCTCCGTCAACACAATACTTTGCGATCCGCGAAGACCTGAACGAGCGTGCAAGGCGGCGACATTGTTTCGGCATGGAAGAGCTATCTGTAGCCGGCAGAGGCTACGTCATGCGCCTAGCCTATCCCAAAACTCGATGCAAACGATGTTGTAAGACGTTTCGCGGTCAAGATAGAAAGCCCAAACTTGCCTGTCATCAGCAAGAAGCCCAAAGATCTCGAACCCAGCCTCTAGGCCCCAGTTTCAGGGAGCCTCGGGCACTTGGTGCGGGTATGGCGGACTCCAGGTCATTCGACGCCTGGCCCAACTTGCAACCAATGTATGCAAATGAGCCGACTGAAGCGATCTCCAGCAGCTTTGAAACACAAATTTAAGCAGGAAGTAGCGCTCTCTGCGGTAGATGTGGCCGCGAGGTGTCTCACTGTGATGATCTACCTAGCAGTGCAGCAGATCAGCATCGCCAGATCTTCCAGCTATCATTCCCAGCTATGGTAGAACTGCACAAGGGAGCCTTGGCACCCCCCCCCCCCTCCGTCGTAAGCGAACATTCCAACAAGACTTTCAGAGGTAACCACCGTCGAGGGACTCGAAGAGACATGTCCTTCAAGTCAAGCCCATCCTTCTGTTGTATGCGTACATTGCATGCAGACTTTTACAGGAAATCACGGACAAAAGAATCTCAAGACGTTGCTCTAAGCTTCACGAGCCTTATCTTGGAAGGCTAGCAGTCTTTCGCAGAGTTTGCCGGCGTACGTCTAAAAATCATGAATGTTCACAAACCAGACTGCATGTGATTCTCCACTATTCAATGTTACTCTGGAGGGGCAGATCTGCGCATGTCTGAGCCTCATGTTCAGATGGCGCGACAAGGCTGACGTTCGCGACTGTTGACTAGCTCCTTTGCGCCTTCCCCTATCAGGTTAGAGGCGGATGAACAACTGCCCGCCGCGGATGAACTCCTGCACATAAACCACCACGATGCCCTCGACCACGTTCAAATTCTGAGATTCCAGCACAAAGCTGCGCCGAAGGAGCACCATGAGCATGTTCGTTAGTCGTCGCGTCGGCCGAGCTGGACATTATGTCGATATTCCTTGATCGAGGATTGGCCTGTGTTACTGGAAGATTAGGCTGTCGGCGAGCAACCCCTCCGCAAACGACGAATCAGAGTCAGTGTGGCTTCATGCACGATTGCACGAGTTGGGGATCGCACGATGCTGGTATCTGGTCTTGGTCAGGCCTGTAAGCCCTACTCATTTGTGGACAAGGTATAAAGAGAAGTGTTCGGCCTTGGTGAGGAGGCATCCACGCACTCACACTGCGAATTCCATTGATTAATCCAGCAAGCCTTACAGCTTTTCGGGTCAAGACTTATTGATTGTTCCATCCGCAATTTTAGCAGGCGTCTTCATAACGAACAGCCATCGTCCTTACTCTCGAATTCACGGGAGAATGACAGCACCCACGCAAACCATCGCCTTCTTTGGCGCTACGGGCGGCGTGACAAACAGCACCCTCGCCCAAGCACTCACTGCCGGATATCATAGCACCGCACTAGCACGCTCGTCGCAAAAGCTCATCGACATGTTGCGCACTACACACGCTATTCCTCTGGAAACCATCGAGAGATACCTCACCATCCACAACAGCGATATCAAAGACGTCTCCGCCGTCTCAGCCACTCTCCGCAGTCCTCTCAACGCCTCTAAGTTGGTTGACAATATATGTTTCGGAATTGGCGCGTATCCCGTCATGCAGTGGAGTCTCCTCCAACCGATCACCTTGAGCGACGTGCATATCTGCGAAGACGGCGTGAAAACAATCTTCGCCGCGCTCGAGCAGCTAGAGACGCAGGGCATCACCTCATCAACCACCGGGCTCAAACCGCTATTCAGCAGTATTTCCACCACTGGTATAAGCAATAAGGTTCGCGATGTCCCGCTCTTGCTGTACCCGGTGTATATCTACGCTCTCCATGTGCCGCACGAGGATAAGAAGAAGGCAGAGCAGCTGCTCGTCAACGATGGTGGGAAACACATTCGGGATTGCGTTGTCGTAAGGCCGACGCTGTTGACGGATGCTGCGCCATCCGGCGTGGACAAATTGAGAGTCGGGTGGGAATGGAAGGGTGAGGAGACGGAGAGGGCTGGCGTCAAAGAGGCGGGACCGCAACTTGGGTGGAGTGTGGGCAGGAAGGATGTCGGGGCGTGGGTGTTTGAGAAGGTCGTCAAAGAGGGCGGCTGGGAGGGGAGATGCGTGAGTCTGACGTACTAAGACTTTTCATTAAGTTTTATTGTGCAGCGGCCAACTTCTTCAAGTGTTTTTATTTCAAGCCCCGCAAATCAACACGATCTATCACGACGAATTCCTCAGAGCCATCTATGGTTGATCTCAAAGCACCCGGCATAATCATTCAGCGACCCGATCTCCCACCCTGACCTCAGTCATCGACAATCCTACCGCTTAACCACCCCAACCCACCCCCCCTTCCCCTCCCTAATCTCAACCCCATCCCCCAATCCCTCCGCATCATCAACCCCAATATGCTCAAACTCCTCAAGCCCCTCCTCCTCACCCACATCCTCATAATCCTGATCCTCCACCCCAACACCCTTCATCTCCTCGACCTGTTTCCGCAGCCACTTGACAAACTCCTCAACTCTCATCTGCCTCATCATTTTCAACGGCTGATCGAGTCCTGTCATCAATCCCTGGCTTTGCTTTACGTATTCAGCGGTGCGCTGGGCTTGCTTCTGGGTCTCTGCGGTGATTAGTTGTGCGTAGCGGGCGCACGTGGCGGAGTCGGTGGTTCGGTTGCCTAGGTTGCGGAGGCGGGTGATGGCGGCGGTGGAGGCGGATTCGTAGTGGGTGATTGCGAGATGTAGGTTGGTGTGGAGTTGGTGCCAGGAGGGGTGCATAGGCGGTCCTGTGCTGGTGGACATTGCTTCGAAGGGGGTGGTTGGTTGTGTCGGGAGGTGAAGGGTTTCTGTGTCCATTTTGTATTCGGCTAGCGATTGCGTTGGAGGTTGCTGGGGACTATGGCAAGCTTTGTTGTTTACGGTCATGGGATGTATTGCTCCATGGCAATCCAAGGGCTCTGGCTTGTACCGCATAGGGCAAAACATGCTCTCATGCTACGTCTCCGGCATTAGATACTCAGATCATCTCATACTATCCGCACTATCAAATTCCCAGTCTTACTAGCCCACATCAACCCCAACTGAAGCAATCACAGTCCTCCAGCACTTCAACTTCCTTCACCCTTCAACCTAACGCTTCAATCCCATTCCAACCCATCAAATCCCACTTATCACGAACCCCCAAGCCTATTCCTTCGTAGTAACCACACTCCCTGACCCTCCACACCCCCCTGTTTCCTTCCCTCTCCCCCTCCCCACCAACACAACCAACCTCACACATCTCCATCACCCCCCTCCAAACCCCCCACCCAACCAACTCTCCCACACTCTACAATCCCAGCGAACAGACAACCACACATAACCTGCTCTTCGAAAAGCGTCATCATCCCCACTTACTTCGTCGTTCTGCATCACGGACCCGGATCACCGGGGAGGAAGTGTACATCTCACGCGGTTAGCGATCCGCAGCGCCCTCAGTCTCGCGCTGTGTGCAGAGTAAAGGGGTAGATGTAGCTACTATGCCCCTCCCCCCGCTTCCCATGCTTTGCGCTGCGCCGCGCTCAGGCCTGCACATATCGGAAAAAATCTTTGGTTTTCGCGTGTAGCTAATTTACATGGCCCGTGTTGCTGTTGTACTGTACGGTAGCGTGCAGCACCCGCTGTCGCATCGCTCGCATGCAAGCAAGCAAGCAAGCAAGCAAGCCCGCTGTAGTTCCAATCCGGCATGGGCTTGACGGATGGGTGGGAGAATAAGTGCGGGAATAAGCCGACTCGACTCGACTCGACTCAAGGCGGGGGAGAACATGCACTTACGCTTCGCTGAGCATCGGCGGAGATGCAGCTCCAGCGTAAAGCAAACTAGAGAAAGAACGAGAAGCCAGGAGCGGTGACAAGACGAGGAAGGAAAATCCTCTGCCGCTTGGAATGACAAGACTGCTCGCGGCGGTCTGATGAGAGATAGTTTGCGAGAGGCGGGAATATCTGTCAGACATCACTGTTACCATCCTTATTCTTCCTCATAATCCCCAGAAAAGCACAACGGCCTTGCTGCTTGTTTCAATCTGAAAAATTGCGATTGGCATTGCGAATGCAAAAGGTATTGATCCATCTAACCCCAACGCCTCCGACTCTCGAAAGCGACCGATGAAAATTCCTGCCATATCCAACATGCTCTCATTACAACTCCAGGGGACGACGAATGCTAGATTTGAAACTAAAGGGGGTATAGGAGCCGGTTTGGCTCAACTCAACAACAACAACAGCGGTGCGGTGTGTATGTGTGCTCGCTAAATCCAAAAGTGCGAATGAGGCGGGGTGGCATGCGTGATGGATCATGCCAGAGCAGATGTATCCTCGCGGTAGTGTGCGGTTACGCCAGGTCTTCGAAGCGCGGGGAGTTCGAGTCCTTGAGCCAGATGTCGCCGCCCTCTCCTCTCTCCCATTTCTTCCATGCGATTTGGTACGATTCTTCGAGGTCGCGGACCCATCGTTTCGTGTCGTAAAGCGCGCTCGTCCATCGGGCTTCGTACAGCATCCTGCGAAGCTGGCTTAGACGGCCGGTGGGGCGGTGGCCCTGGTAGATGCAGTCCGTGCCAAGGCGGACAGCTTTGTCTTCGTAATCCTCGTCGTCGGCGGCGATGAGCTCCTTGGCTGCCTGCGCGCCTTGCGCAGTCTTCGGCAGGGCACCTTTAAGGATCGAGGCAGCCATCCGGGAGCACATCTTGTACTTGTAACGAGGCAGAGTCAGCAGTGGTGTGCCCGACCAAAGGATATCGGCGGCCGTTGTGTGGGCGTTGCATTCCGGCGTGTCCAAGAAGAGGTCGCACACTCGTGCACGGGAGATATGCTGAGATTTCTGGGCTACGTCTGTGAAGATGACTCGATTGGCGACCTCTGGGCCAGCCCACATGAGCGCTGTCTGCTTGAGGTTGGTTTCGCCCAGATCTGGGAACCTCAAGAGCCACAAGATGGCTTTGGGCAGACGCTGCAGGATCCGGAGCCAGGTTCGGAAGGTGGTGGGCTCGATCTGTAACCGGTCAATTTTGCTCAACACCTGCCAACCGCTCGGCTTACCTTGTACAGCTGGTTGAAATTACCGAGGATGATCGCGTCATCCCGCAGCTGTGGGAAGATCTCTTTGCGCATTGCCCATCTTCGTTCTTGCTCCTCTTCCCAGTTGGGTTGCCGGCCTTGTGAGTCGGGTGCGCTCTGTCGGTGGTCGCAGCAGAAGAACGTGTCTCGACAGAACACAATGTTCTCGCCATAGATCCAGTTCTTGTCTGATCCTCCGCTGTTCTCGTCCACCAGAGCGTCTTCCATATCGATGTTCCGACGCCATTGTCGGAGAGTGTCTGGCGGCACGGATGTGTCGTCCGCGAGAAGGTAATCGCACCACTCGGCACCTAGAGTTCCGGCAAAGCCCATGAATGACATTTGAATGGGAGCTGCACGTGCGGCAAAAACCTCGTTGCGTGCTCCTCTCGTGTAGCCGTTGAGGTTGATCAGAATGTGAATGCCGTCCTTGATGATCTGGTTGACAAGTCGTTCAGCAGACCAGTTGTTAGCGTCATAGAACACCGGCGACTCCTTTTCGATCTGTTTGCGGTGTTCGGAGCCATCACTAGCGGTTGTCGCATAACAGTAGGCCTTGACCTTGCTTGTGTCGTGCAAACCAAAGACTGACTGCATGAGATGGGCCAAGGGATGGTTGTTGAAGTCGGATGAGACGTAGCCAACCTTGAGATAGGGCCGTGGTGGAGGTGGCGGCTGGAAGACCGTTGCAGGAAGCCATGGAGCTCTAAGGGTCGAACACGAAATGCGCAAGCCATTACGCTGCGAGATCATGCGGATCTGCTCGGCAGACATAGGACAGGTAAATGTGTGGAAAGGAAGGACCGTCGGCGCCGCAGGTACGGTCAAAGCCACAGGCAGGTGTGGCCTACGGTAGCTTTCCGGCGATCGCTCCTTCCCTGTGACGTATCGGTCCTGATACCACTGCCAGGTTATTCGTCTGACCGCGCGCTCGACCAGGCGAACAATACGGGCACCTTCCCATTTCTGTCCTCTCCAACCCGTCACCACGCTCACCAGGCTCTCTTGCTTCTTTTTGATGTCTGCTATGGTCCCATTAGTCAGTGCAAGAGGGCGACACACATCTTTGACGAAGCGCTCGTCCATGGTGCCACGCCCCCACCCTTCACCATCTGCGAGCTGCTTCTCCACCAGCTTCACAACCTTGTGGATCCAGCCAGAACTCGAAGCACCCGGTATTCTCGCGTCAAGGAGCATACCATTTTCATCCACATGCCAGCGGTCCCGTGCACCTTGGCCATCGGCAATGCCTCCTCTTCCGTTCCAACCACATACAGAATTGAGTGCATTCGCAAGCCCGCAGACTGCCTCAGCAAAGTCGGGACTAGACTTCACGGCTCGTTTGTAGTATACAATTGCGTCGCTGATTCGTCCTTTGTCTTTGACAGCGTTCGCAAGGTTGGCAAGAGCGATGTCAAAGTTCTGGTCGCATTGTACAGCTTGTTCGTACATGGAGATGGCAACATCCAGCTGGCCGACATCTTTGAGCAGACTGCCTAGATTCGTGTACAGGTGCGCGTGCCGTTTGTCAAGCTGTAGACCGTAGTAGTAGTAGGCTAAGGCAAGCGCGACGCCGCTGCCTGGGACCAGTCCTGGTATCTGCGGATAAGGTGTTGGATTTTGCACAGGTATCGGCTTCGAAGGCGCAGACTGCTGTACACTAGCAAGCAGAATGCCAACATTGTTCGCTGTAGAAGGGCTTGGTTGCAAAGACAAGGAGAGGTAGTAGAGGGCGAGGATCTCGCGTACGCCATAATTATTCTGCAAGGCTGCAGTTCGTGGAGAGTTGGTGGCCATTCCGTCTTGGAAGATCTTCGCAAGAGAGAGCAAAGAATTGCTGGTTGTCGAGATGGCTGCCTTGCGCGCGAGACCATCACTGGCAATGTGAGCGAGGCCTGGCAATTGACCGTGTGGGGGGAAACAAAGATGGGCGGTCCTGGTCGCCGAGTCTGGCGGAAGAAGCACCGGATCTGATGATGGAGGTACTCTACGACCACCAGGTGACCGCTCCGAAGCTTCGTAGCCAACGACTGACAGAATGCGCTTGATCAACCCACCGATGCCATCCGCCTGGGTCCCAGCTCCAATGAGGACAGCGTTCTCGAATGCTTTCGCAGCTTCACTGTTGCTTCCAAGGGCGTACAGCATGTTGCCTTTGGCGTGTACCAAGGCGAGAATGCGGCCATTATCGCACCCCGGTATGGCATACCCACTCGATCCGAAGCCGGGCTGATCTGAGCCAGGGAGCTCATCCAGGTCTTTGAAGATTGACTCAATGTCTCCTTCAAATTCGAACAGCGGTCGATCTGAAGTCTCTGATAAGCCGGGTGACGCACTGACACGAGAGCGAGGACGCTCACTTTCAAGCTCGAGGCTCCTGAGAGCGTCGGTTTTCCGGGCAAACCGTAACGCACGCTCTACCTCTTCGATGACCTGCACGGCTTCTCGCCCTCGCTGATCGCTGCACAAAAGACCAATGAGATGCTCGACAGCCTCGAAGTAGCTTGGGCGCAGCTTAACAGCTCGTCTCCAATACCGTTCCGCATCTTGCTTTTGCTGGAGCGCAAGGACTGTCGCGGCAAGATTAGAAATAGCCTCCACATGATCGGTATCCAACGTGAGGATGTGCTTGTACCAATTCTGCGCCTTTTGGTAGTCACCTAGAGCGTATGCGAGACAACCACCAAGTAGTATGCCATCAATCCACTTCCACTTGCTGTCCTCGCAATGCTTTGCGATGGCCTCTAACGCAGATGCGGCTGTCATGCTTGGCGGTATGTCTGGACGAAGTCCCTGATGAACGCTTGAGATTGTGCCAGAAGACCTGCGAAGGGTGCGTGCTGGCTCCATTGCAGATATTTGAGGAAGCATGGATTGCTGTTGGGTCACTTGCTGCCATGGCTGTCGCTGAGTGTTCAGATCAGAGCTGGCTGAGGAGTAAGACGATGCTGATCTATAATGCGCAGGACGTTTCGAGGCTTTGTCTGTGGGAGGCTGGAAGGGTGATTGTGAGCTGATGGAAGGAGACGATAGTCGTCTTTGAGGTGCGGGTTTTGCATTCAGATTTGCTCCTGGCTGTCGAGGCGGCTTTGGATAGATGTGAGGCCTATGCGCTTGCCGCCCGGGGTTCTGCTGCATGTGGGCCTTTCGTGTTGACTGCAAAAACTTGAGCAGGTCAACGTAGACTGTATGTGCCCACGCGAAGATCTTCTCTCGAGATTGTCCGTTCATTGACTGAGGCCCGTACTCGGCAGGTGGCGTCGAAATGGGCGATTGTCCAGGAACAGGGCCTGAGTGACCAGGGGCAAAGTAGTCCTGGCGGGCTTGCAGCATGTGCGGGGGTAGGCCTGGCGTCTTGAAGTTCAGGTTCTGGTTCTGTCCAAAGGCTGGATACTCGTGGCCAAGCGCGCCAGGGCTCTGGTACATTGGCTGGTTGAGCTGGTAGGTCTGTGGAGCAAAGCCAGATGCACCGGGGATGCCGTTGTTGTAGCCTCGTGACATGTACGGCAGATGCTGTGGATGGCTCCAACTGTGGGCGGGATGGTGCAGGTAGCGAGGGTCTCGCATGGCGGCAGGCTGGTATGGGACGTAGGCGCCATCAGGCCAGTAGGGACCAAACGGGCCTTGGTCGTTCGAGACGGTCGGTGCAAACGGGCTCTGCATTGCCGGTCCCATGACGCCGCCGAACTGGGGCCCGTACATGCCATAGGGCATCTGAGCGTGCTGCTGTAACGGGGGGATCTGGTTGAGCATCGAGTCGATCTGGGGGATGTGCTGGGAGGTCCTGCCCGAGCCTGTTTCAAAGTACAGACTCGGACTCCATTCGGCCGACCTCTCCTGCTTGAAGTGTGCGTACGGGCCATTGACGCTCGGCGACCGCAGGGCCAGCTCCTGCTTGATGCCATAGGGGATGCTGGACTCGGCGGTGACGGGCAGCAGAATGTGCTTGGTGGCATGCGGGGCGCCGTTGTCCTCGACCGAGGTCCCGTCGTAGGCGGCGGCGAGGATTCCATTCGGCGTCTTACGGCGGAGCATGTG
Organism: Didymella arachidicola; assembly: GCA_016630955.3. Taxonomy (NCBI): domain Eukaryota; kingdom Fungi; phylum Ascomycota; class Dothideomycetes; order Pleosporales; family Didymellaceae; genus Didymella; species Didymella arachidicola. The sequence goes on along the minus strand of CM050000.1, from coordinate 143,353 downwards.
CTCTGGAGGCTTCGCGCGGGCAGACTCGGGCGTCTGCGACGAGTACGAGTTGTGTCGTGAGAGCGGGTGGGCGTACTGGGCCGGGCGCGGCAGGCTGGGGCCACCGGGGGTGCTGTTGTGGCGGAGCAGCGAGGGCTGGGCGGGCGCGGCTGGGTTGGCGGGTGCGTAGGGAGCGAGGAGCGGTTGCGGGGGGTGTTGCCGGAGCATGGTCATGGCTGCTGTGCGCCTGCAGTCGAGGCTCGTGGAGTGTGTCGGGCGGGGGCTCCGAGAGAGTGCAGCTTAAGTCCGCAGTCAGCGAGACCGGCGGGTGCCTATGCCTTCGCGGAATCGTCGCCCGGGTGCTGCAGTGGACATGTCTCGCTCGTCGTGGCCAGGAAGCGTCGCGGGCGGGTGTCCCTGTGCTGGCGGCCGCGGCGGCCAGCAGAGACCCCGGGGGGAGGTGTGGGTGGCGGTGCGAGAGACGTCGCAGGAGACGTCGCGGGAGACGTCGCGAGTCGGGCTGGCCAGCAACAGCTGCGCTGGATGGCGGCGCGGGCAGGCGTCAGCGTCGCGGTGGTGACTCTGGTGAGCGATGCGAGGAGCCGCGTCGACGCGTGCTGTGCCTATCTATGCAAGGGCAGGCAGTCGGTATCGGAATGCGGCGTCGTCTGAGCCACGGCCACCGCGCTCCCACGCTCTGGAGCCGCGTGCAGGGCGACGAGCACAGTAGCTAGTGCCTTGCGCCTCGGGGACCGTTCGACCACGGCGGTAGCACGGCGTAGCACAGCGGCGACTGCGAGCTGCGAGCTGCGAGCTGCAAACTGCGAGTCGGGCGCAGCAAAGGTCAGCAGCAAGAGCAGCAAGAGCAGCAAGAGCAGCAAGAGCAGCAAGAGCAGCAAGAGCAGCAAGAGCAGCCAGGAACCGCGCGGCACGGCGTTGCTATTTGACGGCGGAATAGGCGGCGATGACGAGGATCGAGGTTCCAACTTCCATGCAGCCCGTCCCAAGCGGGCGCTGGCGTGTCCACTCCTGCACACAGCCAAGTCGCTCCAGTGGTGGCTTGCACAATCCCTGCCTGCATCAAGCCCGTCTGGGGCGCCCGTACTGTGATGGAGGCGGCACGGGCGAGCGCTCTTGATCCTGCCTGGGTGCTGACGCGCCGGCATGCAGAGGAAATACTATGCAGGAGACAAACAAGCCTGGTGAATCGCCGCAGCAGCAGCAGCAACAACAACAACAACAACAACAACAACAACAACAACGGGCATTTCACCGCGCTGGCATCTTCCGCGGCGCTCCCCGTCCTCGACGTTGGATCTTCACGCGCCAATAAGGCCGCCTGCGCCATCGTCTGCGGGTGCCAATCCCACAGGCACCCACCCTTACCCACACCACAGCCCTAGACGACCCGTCTTTGCCAGATTCTGCGGAGTCGGCACCACGAACAGCCCAAAGCAATCCCATCCCGGCCCCGGCTGATGCCTTTTCTATTGCTGCGGGGCCACCGCTGAGCCATTGTGTATCTCTTAGATTGCGACGCACACGGCGCTCTGGGCCTGCGTGCTGACAGAAACGCCGTCCTGACTGACAGCCGCCCGTCTCTGTCTGACGCAGCAGCACCATCAGCAGCACACGGTGGGCCCAGCACAGGTGGACCTCGGACATGTCATCCAGCGAATGCACTGTTCTTTTGCGGGCCGTGATCAGCAGAAGCAGCGAATCGTTTCATCTCCGAAACGTAGGGCTGACCTGGCGTGTCACTGCGCAGCGGACAGGTAGCCACATCTCCAAGTCAGTGCTGAGAAAATGCCAGGTAACCAGATTTCACAAGCCGCCGCTAAAAAAAATGGCACTATAAGAAATAATGTTTTTTTAAAAAAAGGCATATCGACCCTCGATGATGGATCGCTGAAGCCAAACCAGAGGCAAGACTACCGCGATGAGTAAGGGGTTCTTCAATCTTCTTCACACCAAAATAGGGATATATCATGGTCCAGTCAGAGACATGGAGATAAGTCCCAGAGTGTTGGTGAAGTGGCACGTCACTGCAAAGCTACCACTACGGCCACCTACAATTGACCAGGGCGGAGAGACCTGGTGTTGTTACTTGAGGCTGCATGTCTCGTAGCACTGCATAAGCCTAGGCAGTACGAGGCACCGCCTCAATGCGCCTTCAGCCGCAGATCGATCCGGCCCGCCCAACAGACCGAGGAACACGTCGCACTCCGGTGAGGTCCTTTGGCTAAGAGTGTAGTGAACGCTGCGATACTGCACTGAGCAAACCTGAATAGAGGCTGCATGTGACAGACGGTATGCTGAAAGCACTTCACGACGCCTGCAGGGACTTCTGTAGGGCCGCCGCATCGTGCATCGAGCTGCTGCAAGCACTCGAGGGCTGTCGTGTGGTGTCCATGTCCATAGAGAGGAGGTGTGTTGAAGTGAAACGATGGTGAAGCTGCGCAGATTTTGATAGAAAAAGTTCGCTTAGTCAGGCTCGGAGCGGGATGACGACCGCCGCGGACCCCTGCAACTGCCATTGAAATGTGGCTCCAACGTTGTGAATAACACCCCACGAGTCCCGTCACCCACCTCCCACACTCCTTTGGACCGTGCCACTGTTGCACTTGATCTGTCTGCCTGCCTCCACAGTACGCTCCTCGACACGCACAACTCGAAATGTCTCAGACAGGAGGTCCACCGCCCCAGGGACCGCCCCAGGGCCCTCCCCAAGGGCAGTTCCAAGGTCCACCGCCAGGCTTCCCCCAGCCGGGCCAGCAGCCCACGCCCGAGCAGATTGCCATGATGCAGCGCCAGCTCGCAGCCGAAGCAGAGAAGCACGGGCTCTCGGTCCAGGAATACGTCCAGAGACTCAAGGCGCAGGCAATGGCACAGCAGCAGGCGCAGATGCGGGCGCAGATGCAGGCCCAGCAGCAACAGCAGCAGCAGCAGCAGCAGCAGCAGCAACAGCCGATTCAGCCCGGACCCCCAAAGCCCGAGGCGATTGCTGTTGCCAAGTGGCTCATGTCGCAAGACCTGAAGCCGAGGACCGTCATCCACGACGAGAAGCGCAAGCAAATGTTCAGAGGTAGGCGCACATGCAGGCCACACAAGCAGCCAACCTAATTGACGTCACAGTCATGCGCGCCATTCGCGCCCTTTCCTCGCCCGCCTACCAGAAGGCGCGCGCAAAGAACCCTCTCCTGCCCGAGGTCCACGACCGCGCCTCCGCCGAGAACACATTCAAGCTGCTCCCGCTCTCGCTCCTCGCCCTCCGCGTCTCCAAGGTCGACCCTTCGCATGAACACGAAGGCCACAACCACGCCCAACCCAAGCGCGTCAAGGGTCTCTGGACTGTCCGCATCGAGCAGCACCAGGAAGCCAACGACGACAACTACTACATCTGGCTGTACGAGGGCTCGCAGTGGAAGCAGAAGGCGTACGCAGCTGGCGCTCTGGTCCTCGTCATGGCCGTTGTGCTGTTCCCGCTGTGGCCGCTGTTCCTCAGGCAGGGTGTGTGGTACCTCAGCATGGGCATGCTCGGCCTGATTGGACTTTTCTTCGCCATGGCCATAGTGCGGTTGATCCTGTTCATCATCACCATGTTCGCTGCGCCGCCTGGTCTCTGGCTCTACCCCAACCTCTTCGAGGACGTGGGCTTCTTCGACTCGTTCAGGCCAGTGTGGGCATGGCAAGAGGTACGTCCTGGTCGTCTTCCACCATTGGTCCATGCTAATCATCACAGACACCCGAAGACATCAAGCGACAGAAGATCGCCAAGAAGGAGAAAAAGGCCGCTAAGCTCGCCGCAAAGGCAAACGGCGAGGCCAAGCCAAAGGGCAAAAAGGGCTTCACCCCGCTCGAGCACCAGCACCAACACGGCCACGTCGAAGAGATCCCCGAAGAGCACGAACATCCTCATGCCGCACCCCAGCCTGTTGCCGCAGACCCCGCGCCCCAGCCCACAGGCTCCGAGGCCGCCCCCGCAGCGACCGGCGACGTGACACAACGCCCGCCGCGGGCGACTGTGGAAGAGGCAGAAGACGAGTAGACGGGCTGGTCTGGGGTGTTGGACGTTCTTGTATGAAGGGTAGGGCATTGTCATTTGCATGGGTTAGCTGGTGTCTGGCGTTATGCTGGACGAGTCGATGGTTCACGAGCAGGTTCTGACTAGTAAACATGACATCGAATCTATCACGCTGCAATTCCTTCGTCTGCTCACACGTGTGAACTTCCATCGAAAACAGCTCTCGCAAATCAACTCAGCCACGAGCCGTGTCGGTCCTAGACAGTAAACACCACCCCGTCCGAATCTGTCCACCAAACCCCCACTCCAATCCACCACTATTCCCCAATCCAACCTTCTGCACATTGTTCCGACTTTCCTTTCCAACACCCCATCCCTGATCCCTAGTCCCCGGTACACCTCCACTTGATCCAGACAAAAAAAATCCCACAAAACACACGTCTCAAATGTGTCGCAGGAAACGTACATCCAAACCCACATCTCCATTTCCCGCATATTTTCGGTATTGGCATCGGTGTAGAACCATCACTTTGGTTCAGTGAGAAGTCGATAGTCGATTAATAGCTGCTACGCTATCCTTCGTGTAGATGGTGAGGACGGCGGCGGTGTGTGTGTGTAGGTTGGATTGGATTAGGGTAGGTTAGGATGGGGTGTAGGGTGTGTGCGTTTGTGTGGGTTGGGGTGTTGATAGGTGGTAGAGCGGAAGGGAGGGGAAAGGTATGGAGTCGGGAGACGGAGATGAAGGGTGGTAAGATTGGGAGGGTTAAAGAGGTAGTGTTTCGTCGCGGGGCGGGTAAGCACACTCTGTATATTCAGTGGAGAAATGAGTCGGCGCGGCACTCGTGCAGGGTATACAGTAACATTGTATTAACACGTTTAATTCGATACACCGGAGCCATATCGCTCTACGGCACTGCGGACGTTTACGTCGGCGGCTGGGCTCTGCTAGTGATAGCGGGAGTCTGGAAGGATATGAGATCTTATAATGATGATGATAAAAGTGATGGAGATGCGGTGGTGGTACAGGTGAAGCAAAGTCACGACTGGGTATCGTGCAGCAAAGACTAATAACAGGAAATTACAGGCATAACATCGTAAATTGGAGCGGCAGAGCGTCGCAGGATAAAAGCGAGCAGTGCGTCGATCAAACAGCAAGTGTCTGTCTCGCAGCAGGGGGCGCTGGAAGAGGCATGTTTGGCGGAGGAACCGGGAGTGGCAGATTCGGTGGCGGTGCAGGAAGAGGCATGTCCGGCGGGGGTGCAGGAGGCGGCAGACCCATGGCGGGCATGCTCTTCCGCTGCATGAGATGTTTTGATTGCGCAGGCGCGCTGAGAGAGGCTTCTTGCCGCAGTGCTCCTGTGCTGGGGCTCGAGTGCAGGACGTTGGGCGGCGAGCGACGCGCGGTGCCGGGGACGAAGGACGGCGTCGAGGAGATGGTTATGGCGGGGCGGATGGAGGAGAGGAATGGTGCGGGGTCGGAGCGTACTTGTACGGATGTTGGGCGGCGGAGGGTTTGCGGTTGGGCTGTGAGCACGGTGGCTGCAGAGGGTGAGCGTGGCGGTGCGGTTACGGAGCGGTTTGCTGCCAGGGTCGACAACAAAGGGTTGCCGGAACTTGGCACAGCTGAAGCTCTACGTTGGACTGCGTTGTTCGAGTTGGCGTGCTGAGCTTGAGGACGTACTGGGAAGGGGCGAAGGAATGGTTTGGGTGTTGCTGAAATTCGGCGCGTCCGGGATGGATCAGACTTGAATGGCGCGAGGGGTGAGGGGTTCTGCGTAGGAATTGATGGAGGCTGACCAAGGGACTGACGATACGCGGATCGAGGTGGAGGCGGCGCGGATGCTCGAGGCGGCGGCGAGATGGTTTGTTCCCGAGACGAAGCACGGTAGTTGCCAGAATTGAACCTCACTGGGCTGTCTTCGCGGCCTTTCGAGCTGTCGTCCTCGGCCCGAGCCTGGCTTGCGATATGCGCGGTAAGGCCCTTGGCTGCGATGAATTGTGGAGGAGCTGGGGCGGCAGGAGGCGCCTCAACTACTTCGACAGGTGCTACCTCGACCTCTGCTTTCATAAAATCTTGCATAGTCGGCGATGTTGGGCTATAGAACGAATGTCTCTGGCGAATTGAGGGTACCTCAACAGACAGTGAACCATGCTCAGAGGTAACAGGCAGAGGCTGGACAGATCTGCGGCGAGAGCCTGTATCGTCTCTGGGGTTTGAATGGAGTGAGCGGAAAGGTCGGTAAGGTTCAGCGTCAGGCACGGGGCTGAAGCTCTTTTCCACAGGTGACTGCGGGGTAGGTGATGGGTCTCGGGATGTGTTCCTTGTTCCAGTGCCAGACGCAGAGGTTGCAGTTGACATGTATGAGAAGCGCGACCGCCCTCGTAGTTGATCGAGCTGCATCTGGTCCTGTGACACTGGTGTGGAAACGATGGACGATGCTTCAACCGACTGACGCTTAATGCTTTGTCGAGAAGACTGATCGCGAGTGGAGCTGGCTACACTGGGAGTTCGCTCAGTGCGGTCACCTTCCCAGTCTGATGTGGCAGCTTTGAGTGGCAGTGCGTGGTATGACGTATGCGCAGAGTCCACAGGAGGAGCTATCTTGGTGATGGTGTTGGGATCTCGCTGTACCAGATACCGGTGGCTTGTCTCAATGGACTGTTTGCCAGACGAGCCGTCAATCGAAAATGAACCTCTTACAGACTCATCCTTAGCTCGTTGCCCGCCAGTGTTCTCGATCTCTCTCCGTACTGCAGTCATCCATGCATCCATTTCCTGCGCGCTGTCCAGGACCAGGAGAAAGCTCGTAGCAGCTTTCTTGCCAATCGCATTTGTAGTGCGTAAGCGAGAAAGAAGCGTGCTCTTAGGACCCATCTCCACAGTGCCATCGTCGTGGGCATGGCTAGAGATCTGCAGCACCCAATGCTTGCCAGGAATCAGATCGCATGCAAACGCTGCCGAGTCCTTGCCGAGCTTCAGCACTTTCTCCGGCTGTCGGTCGAACGGCCCATCTCCTGCATATTGCATTATATAGCCTGACGTTACGAGGATGTAGATCTTGTTGACGAGCTCGGGTGCGGGTGGGTTGAGGACCGAGTTGGAGATGAGACGCTTGTGTGACTTCTCCAGCTTCTTGGTCTCAGTGCTGTTCTCCTCAATGACAGAGAGGTCGCGTGCAATATCAATCCGCTCTCTGATTAGTTCAGCTTGTCGCCGCTGACTTTGCGTCCGCATGAGCATCTCCGGTGGGAAGACACACGCTTTTACAGTAGCATGCTTGACTGATTGCGGGAAGGCTTGGAATAGCGGTGGTGGTTCCCAGTGACCCGTGTGATGTTCTGGTGGCGGAGGCTTCATAGACATCGGACGGAAGATTTGACTTGATCGAGAGCGTATTGACTGCTGGGCGGCGGGTGTAGGGTTCTGTCTCAGGGCTGATTTGGATGGTACTGCAGGTTTTGGCGGTGTCTGTGGTCGCATAGGGATGGCTAGTCCGACCTCTGTGTGACCTCGAGCTCTTTCCACTTTCGGCCGACTAAAGAGGTTTAATAACGACATCTTTGATGATACTCGCGCGGGCTTTGGCTCAGCGCTTTGCCCTCCCGGGCTGGATACCGACTGTGAAGATACTTCGCGCAGATTGGCCGTTGATCGCGTAAAGCGCCATCTCGAGTTGGACGACAGAGGTGCCAGGTGGCGCAGGCTGTGATTGTCGTCTGGCGCCATGGCGAGTGTAGCCGGAGAGATATGTGTGTGATGTGATTACTGCATGTAAAGTGGTATTCTGCTCGTATACGGAATGACTGTGGAGAGTGTAATAGGTAGCGTCGACGGTAGGTTGCTAGACGAGGCAATCCAAGATCCAAGATCCGGCAGTTGTCGGACAGTTGCTACAGGATCTGATATATTCGACGGCGAGTGTATTTGGACAAGCAGCAAGGATGATGCTGTAGGGGAAGAAGTGAGGGGTCGATTGGTAAACAGCGGCGCTTTGACGAAACAAATTGGCAGGTGTCGTAAGTGATCAATCCGTACGGTGAAATTGTCCAAGTTGGGGGAGAAGTGGCTAACGAGCGTTCTATAACCCAGTAGGGCTATAGTGGAAGGAGAAACGAATATCAAACGAGAGGACAGGACGTCAGCCCCTGGGCACGGAGGTTCACAGCAGTTATGGTGGAAGCTGAGAAGGGAGGGAGGGCCTGAAACACGTCTCGACAACGACCAGATGATGGAAGAAGGAAAGTGGCGGAGATGTTAGCTGCCGCGGATAGTTGCTCTATTCATGACCATGCGCAGCCTGGGGCTCTTGTTGTGTGATGCGCGTGCAGCACGGCCTCTTGTGTGGCCCCTTTTGCCGGGCAGAGATGAACGGCGCCGCCGCACTAGACGAGTTGGTCCAAGGCTAACCCTGCGGATGTTTGACCAGACCCGCGACGGTCGAGCTCGGCGACAACGTCTTTGCGCAGGGCTGCTTTTTGCTATATATCTGACCCACCGCCGGCGGTTTGAGGAGACTTTGCGTGTTCACTGCATGTGGCGGCCTGGAGGGATGGGGGTTTCGAGGTGACGGTGGCAGGTTTCTTGCAGGACCCTGAACCAGCTTGAGATCAATGATGCTGGATGGCGTCTGCTGAAGGCGCGCGCACATCATTTAAACTTCACAGAGCCCGACAATAAACTTTGTCTGGACCTCGGATCTGATGGAGTTGATTGCACATCAGTCGTGGCTCCCGAGCGCGGATGCCGGTCGCGCTTGCGCAAAGTTCAATGGTTTATGGCTGACCTCACAGATGCTCACACTACCGCGGTGGTAATTTCGCGGGTTGAAGAATTCAACACCGGTTTCACACACAATGGAAGATTGCTCAACAAATTCTGTTGGAACTGTCCAAGGGCCCGACTTCCGCTCACGCAGGAGCCAGGAGCACCCCGTGCATCTGGGTGCGTCTCATTTCGAAATCTTCAGTCGGTTCGGTGGTAGTGTGTATGATCGACATTGTCCTGCAGGGGCTAGTGTCGAGGACTCCAGCTCCGGATGTCGACGCCCGACAAATAGGCAAGGGCCGATATCGACACGTTCCGTGCAACATGCCAGAAGGGCAGAGGGTATCACATCGAGTTCCAGGTCAGGCAGTCAGTCGCTGCCAGCGTGAGATCAGTAGCACGCGCATGTGCCGCATTGTACCGTCCGAGACACCCAAACGTTTGTGGTGACCCAAAGGACAGAACTCATCAACGCCCATGCCAGCCTCTCCGGTGTCACAAACGTTGGCGCAGCCATATTACGGAAAACGTTCGTTCTTCCGCTGAGCCCAGTCTGTGCTCAGTCTGTCGTACATGTGCTCGATTACGCGGGGGATCCCTTCTCGGGGGCAGTCATCGAAACGCGTGACAATCACACCCGCTGTTTGTGCAGATGTAAACAGCGCATGCACGGAAATGAGGCCAATATGCCAGCGGTCGCGTTGCTTGGGACCGTGGCGGCTGGGATTGATGGTCGCCCAAACTCCAGGAGCGGTACCTGCGTTGAGAAACGAGCTAATAGACACAGCGCCGTCGTCATACCCCGCCATGACGGTGGGCGCTCGAGTGGTCTTCTAACGGCCGACATCACTCCACCCAAGCTCGACACCACCGCCATCTGGTCAGCTCACCGCGTTCGCTACCGCAGAACTGCTCGGTCACGTGTCGTTCTGCCGCCCTCTGCATCCTCTAGCACATTGATTCTTTGCGTCGTCGAGTGACCTGTTGCTGTATAGCGAATCACACCACAGCCCTCCATGGCACCCGACTTGAACACGCTCCCGCCCTCCCCACTTCAATCGCCCTCAGCTTCGAGCCCACAGCCTGGAGGTATTCACAGCTCCGGCACTTCCCGCAACCAATCGCCCTCAGCATCCCGCACCATGGCTGCCTCGCCGCACTCGCTGGCGGCCACCGCAGCAATGAATGCCGGCATCCAGAACGAAGACCGCCGGCCTTCTTCCGGTAGCATGCGAAGAGACGTCGAACGGGCGCGCCGCAGATCCAGCATTCGCATGAACCTCAACCTCAACGACCCAGCTGTGCCAGCTCCTGGTGAGATGCAGCGTAGTCCTTCGGTCCGTAGTAGGGGCCCGTACAGCCCCCGCCACGAGCGAGCACCCAGCCTGGGCGAGCTGCACCAGGAGCTGGAGTATGAGCAAGAGGGACAGGTGGTGTGTACAGATGCGCCGGACAGCTCCTAGGCGTCAAGCTGATCACAAGTGTAGAACCGCCTTCTCAACATGATTCGCCAGCAGCAGGCCCAGATCGACACCCTGACAGCAGGCCAGCAGCAGCCCTCCAACTCCGCAGTCGACGATAGTACGCCTACCTCCGAACGATCCATGTCGCTTTCGCGGTCTCAGTCGCAGGCTGCACATGCGCACGCTCCCTCGTCTACCATCTCTCCTCTACCAAGCGCCGCACAGCCACGCTCGCGATCGCCGTTCAACATCAGTCGCCAATCTTCGTTCGCAGACCGCTCGAGAGGCGGCAGCCATGCAGGCTCACCTGCTTTGCGCCCCTTTCCAGGTGCTCCACATGAAATTCACGAGATGCCACCCAGCCCCGCAACTGGCAGAGACGAGAGCGCGTTCTATCAGGCCGAAACTCAGAATCTGACACGAGAGAATCAGATGCTGAAGCTGAGGATCAGAGAGCTTGGTAAGTCGCACATCCTTACCTTTGACAGCATGCTGACTTCTTGCAGAGCGACAGTTGGCAGAGCAAAATCCCACAAGTCAGGTAACTCACTCGCCAGTCATCCATTCGAGCCTCGCTCCCGCTCCTGGCGCCACAGCAGAAACATCTCCAAACCCAGCAGCATCAGCAGAATAGACTTTCTCGATGGATTGTGTTTCAGATCAGGCGTTTGATGAAAGGGTTGCATTACATGACATTGAGACAGCGTGTCGACGACGAAATGACTAGCATTGGATGGCGTTTAAGTTATCATTTCCAAAGGGAACATTTCCAACCTCGACAGAAGTACGTACCTATGAGAGACTCTCACCTCTACTCCAAATGATCGTCCTGAGATTTCCCCTGCCAGACTCACTGTACCTGCACCTAGAAAGCAGCGCATTGACAATCGAAGCGATACTTTATTTTACGCAGAGTCACATCACGCTCGGGGCGCTTGGAGAGCCTCCGCCCATAGTACATCTGCTGCCCATTTCTCCGACTGGATTGACATCTCGGGCATCAACGTATCCCACAGATCTGCAACGGCGAGGGCCAAGACAGAACTCTTGGGTCCCTTGATCTGCATGCACATTCGCCAACAAGCTGGACATCTCACGTATGAAGAGACGATGTCAGCGGACTGAACTCATCTGCAATGCATTGACACAAAGCCACATGGTACGGAAAACCAGCAGTCTCGAGATTGACATTGGGGGCCGTGCTATGAATTCTACCAAGTCACGGCCTTACTTGAGCTCGCACGAGTGCTCCTGATATTTCTCTCTACAGCCAAAGACGCCATTTCACTGTCTACTTTTGCAATTTGATCCAAAATTGTACACATGTTCCTCCAACGTCAAAGTCGATGCAGGCGTCAGCCCTATACATGCAATTCGATGACCGTAACGCAAGGAGACTTGCTCAGACCTGATCTTGCCTCGTAGCACATATTTTGGAGTTGTCATCTCGGGACGTAGCAGACTGCATCGTTCGTGCATTTATCATGCGAGAGGACTCGGGACGTCGCACTCGATCAGTCGCGCGATCACACTTTAGCGTGAATCGAGACGCGTCCGCACCGACCAATGACCGCATCTCAATTCTTTCTCATCAGCAACGCGACCATCAACAATCATCATTCGCGTCCAACGTCCGATTATAAGGTTCCTCTTCGAGATGCCACCTCACCGAGCAGCATCGAAGAAAGCAGGCAAAGCGGCTTCAGCCAAATCTAAAGTAAAACCGGTGGCATCGATTGCGTTCGAGAAACCTGAGCAACCTCTGGCAACAGCACTCCCGCCAGCGCGCGTTCACCCACCTTCTTATCACTATCCGCTACTCATTGACGACAAGACGCAGCACGTCGCATTGTTGGACTGGTTTAAAGGCGTTGAGGACACAAGGACCATGCCATGGAGAAAGGCATGGATCGATATAACGTCCTCCTCGAAATCAGATGAGGAGACAGCACAAACCCTGAATCGCCGAGCATACGAGATCTGGGTCAGCGAAGTCAGTAAGTGCATACTGTCCTGGACATCAAAGCACGTGTGGAATCACGTTGTCACGTGAGTGTCCCGATTCGAATGCGCTAACATCACGAAAGTGCTTCAGCAGACTCGAGTATCTACGGTGATCCCGTATTTCAACAATTGGATCTCAAAATGGCCAACAGTACAGGATCTTGCAAAAGCCAATCATGACGATGTCCTCGCTGCTTGGAAGGGACTTGGTTACTACTCACGAGCAACACGGCTGCACGAGGGCGCAAAAGCAGTCATAGCGAGGCCGTCGCAATCAATGCCAGATGAGGTATCCGGCTTACTGGAGCTACCTGGTATCGGTCAGTATACCGCAGGCGCTGTGTCTAGCATTGCTTTTGGGAGAGCTGAGCCTGTTCTGGATGGCAACGTAGCGAGAGTGCTGAGTCGGCAGCTCGGCTTGTATGTCGATACAAAAGACAAGAAGGCTACGGACGTGCTCTGGAAGGTCGCAGATCATCTGATCAAGGAGGTGTGCAATCACCCAGAAGTCGAGTTGAGTGCCGTGCCCGGACAATGGAACCAGGCAATGATGGAACTTGGCTCGACAATCTGCACACCACGACCGAAGTGCGAAGAATGCCCTATCCAGAAAACCTGTCGAGCATATGGTGAAGGAGTCGCGCTCTCCAAAGAACGTCAGTCGGCGACCGCGATTCCAGATATCGAAGACGCATGTGCACTGTGTGAACAGCTTGATACGGAAGACTTAGCGGCTATTCCGGAAGATGATGGCTCTAACGAGGATGAAAAGCCGACAAAGAAGCGCAAAGCGCCTATCAAACAGACCAACACGCTCTCCAACTACTTTGCGATTGGTACACCAAGTGCAAGCTCCAATGTCGACACCGAAGACGAGGATGCCCTGAATTTGACCAAGAAGCGCAAGTCGTCTGCGGTATCCAAGGGCTCCAAATCAGTGAATCTCTACTGCTCGCTGTTCCCAAAAAAGGTGGCGAGGAGGAAAGCGAAAGAAGAGGACTGCGCTGTCTGCCTCGTGGAGCTCTGCACATCAGACGGCGAAAGCAAGTGGCTCATCGAACAGAGACCAGCCACAGGTCTCCTGGCGTCGCTGTGGCAATTTCCACAGACCACACTGTCGGTAGCAGATACCGCAGCTGCATCTCGCAGGACCTCGGCGCAAAAGTACATCTCGAGTCTAGATGCAGGCGGTGTTGATATGACCACAGCGCGTCATATCACTAGTTTCGACCCATTGGTTCACGTCTTCACCCACTTGAGGCTCACCATCCACGCCTATCATTACCGAATCACTGATAAGCCAGATGCCGCCAACCTTGTTTGTAATGGCGCACCTGCCCGCAAATGGGTAAACACCAGCTCCATGGACAACGAAACACTATCGACTGGCATGCGAAAATGCTGGGAACTTCTTGTGAAGACAAATCGATGATGCTGGAGCATCGTTGATGATGTTCAACGTTTACCTGTACCCCATGTTTCACCCCGCGTCCTTATCTTTTGCCAAGAGATATACAACGCTCCGCTCCGCCTGAATCACCGAGTCGTTAGACCACACACCTTTGACATGGGCGTGCAACGATAAGCTGACGATTCACATGTCTCGCTATTCCACATGTGGTGCGATGTTCCCATGCATGTTCGTTCCACTGTCTGGGAGCACCGGCCATTGGACAAATCGAGAGCAGACAACGTGCCTTCCCGAGATGAGTGGATAAGCTCGGGTGCTTGCATATAAGAAGTCTTGTTCAAGGCCACAGGATTTGAGGGTGTTCATCCAGAAGACTGTTCCAGTACTTGCTTACTTCTAACCTTTGATTGAGCGACTGCGTTGTCACATCGACTCGAGAAAATGGCGGAGCTTCCAGCACCGACGCCTATCACTGAATGGCCAGATTATAATGTGAATCCATATGGAGGTGACGTCATGACACAAGATCTCAATGCGTTGTACGATAAGGGGGACCTATGCTGGCTCCTCATCGGCTCAGTACTCTGTTGGTAGGTTTTTGGACACCTTTACACCAGCAAAAGTCACCCAAGATGATGGTACACTTGACACTCCCATGGAGTTATTGGGTTGAAGACACTCGCAACCAACCACCGTCTTACTTTTGTCGTCCTTGAACTCTACAGCTCGCAGCCCACTTTCTCTGCCACCTTCGAGACAAGACTTGAGCATGTAGCTTCGAGGCTGACTTATGCAGGCAGATCACTCCTGCTATTGGGTTCCTCTACGCTGGTATGCACAGACGAAAGGCTGCGTTGACTATGATCTTCCAGTCCCTCTTCTGCGCCTGTGCTGTCGGCATTCAGTTCTGGGTCTACGGTTATTCTCTGTATCAATCGCACACGACAAACGTGTTCCTCGGCGACCTCTCGAAAGTAGGCCTGCGCAATACCCTTGCTTCCCCATCTCTGGCAAACCCGGATATCCCAGACATCCTGTACGCTGCCTTCGGCTTCAGTTTCGTCACGTGTACAGCGATGATCTTGGCTGGTGCGATGCTGGAGCGTGGGCGCATGTGGCCTTCGATGCTGTTCCTGTTGTGCTGGACCACGTTCGTGTACTACGTGTTGGCATACGCAGAGTGGAACCCATCTGGATGGCTGTATCAGCTTGGTGTCTACGATTTTGCGGGTAGCGGACCAGTACACATCGCTTCTGGTTTCTCGGCTCTGGCTTGGTCCGTGATGCTTGGTCCACGCGCTGACCCTCATAACGAGTCACATCACCCGAGAACACCACACTTCAAGCCACACAATACTTATCTTGTGGGTCTTGGGACAATTCTGATCTGGTTTGGCTGGTATGCGTTCAATGGTATGACTCCTCGGCTAGGGGTGACGATTTTGACTGATGTTTTGACAGGTGCATCCACCGCGAACTTGACGATCCGCTCCATCTACGTTGTTTGCAATACCAATCTCGCAGCATGTGGTGGTGGCTTGGCATGGGCCCTGCTTGAATACATCTTCACGAAGAAGTTCTCCATCGTCGGGTTTTGCTCCGGCATCATCTCAGGTCTGGTGGGAATCACGCCCGCCGCTGGTTTCGTGCCCATCTACTTTGCAGCGCTGATTGGTGCGTTGACCTCGTGCACAGCATTCTTCGCCGTTCGATACAAGTACTTGCTCCGCGTTGACGATGGCTTAGACATATTCGCTATTCACGGGGTGGGCGGCTTCGTTGGCGATGTCCTGACTGGAATCTTTGCCGCGGACTATGTACCGGCCATGGATGGTGTGAACAATGCATACGAAGGCGGGTGGTACAACCGTCATTGGAAGCAGATGGGCTACCAGCTTGCCGCAGCCTGCACGTGCTCGGTCTGGTCCTTTGTCGTCTCGATCATCCTACTCTTCATCATCAACAAGATTCCAGGCTGTCACATCAGAGCAACGGAAGACGACGAGCTGAGAGGTTTGGATTTCAAATATTTCGACGACGTCGACGAGGAAGACGGTATGATGGTGCTCAACGGTTTTGGTGCAGCATCTCCCGGTAGGACCAGGAGCGGTGTAACGAGCCCAAGAGCCGACGGTAGTCAAGACGGTGTTGTTGTGCCTGTCATGTCGGAGAAGAAGGACTGAGTTGGGCTACAGCCTCTTAAACCTCATCAACCTCTGTCCGTCAGACAACACCTGTAATCGACACAGCAACAATGCAGTTTTGTCCAATTTATCCGAAATGCGTAACACCAAGGGTCGGTATCGTGTTGTCAGTAAGCGCCGGCATGGTATCGATCAAGCGGAACTTGACCGGTACCGTGCCGGACGGCGAAGCGATCAGGACGGCGAAACGATCGCCCCGCCCCACCAACCACCACCACCGCCACTAACTTTACCACGTCGCGATCACCCTAAATGGAGCCTATCGATGCTGCGCTTGCAGCTATAGAAGCTTTAGAGCCTGGAGAAAAACTTGTATACACGCAGATCGCTAAAAGGTTTGGTGTTAACCGCATAACGCTCGCGCGGCGGCATCAAGGTCTTACCACCTCGCGCGCTATCCGCTATCAGAACCAGCAAGCTCTCCACCCACAACAGGAAAAAGAGCTTATAGAGTATATCGATCGCATTAGCAAGCAAGGGCTACCACCAAGTAGAGATATGGTACGAATGCTTGCTTCACAGCTTGCCCAGAAAGAGCTTGGTTACCACTGGGTTGATCGCTTTGTTCAGCGCTATCCAGACCTTCTCAAACCAAAACTGGTTACCACGATGGATCGCAATCGCCACAGAGCTGATTCAGAACTCAAGTACAAGCTCTACTTTAAGCTTTTGCGCGATAAACTTGACCAATACAAAGTTGAGCCGCGCCATACCTACAATATGGATGAGAAGGGCTTTATGATTGGAGTCCAATCGCGATCAAAGCGGATCTTCTCTAGAGCCTCTCTAGAATCCGGAATCAGAATATCTTTGATCTAAGACGGCAACTGAGATTGGATTACTCTGATTGCTTGTATTTGCGCCGATGGATCTCATCTTGATCCAAGCCTGATCTACCAAGGTCAATCGGGATCCATCCAGAACTCGTGGTTGCAAGGCTTCGATCCAAACATCCATCGCACCCGGATAATCTCATCTCCCTCTGGCTGGTCGAACAACGATATCGGGCTTCAGTGGCTTAAACAGGTATTTGATCCTGCCACCAAAGCAAAAGCTTGATCGTCTTACCGATTACTGTTCACGGATGGCCATTAATCTCACCTCACGATGGACTTTATCGACTACTGCGATCGGAATAAGATCCTGCTAGCGATATTTCCGCCTCACGCGACCCATACGCTGCAACCTCTTGACGTTGCCCTGTTCAAGCCTCTATCGACTGCGTACTCCAATGAGCTATCGAGCTTCATGGATCAGTGCTAAGGGCTGCTACCTATCACCAAAAGCCACTTCTTCCCGCTGTTCTGGAGAGCGTGGGAGGCCTCTTTCAGGGAATCTACTGTCCTCCGGGCCTTTGAAGTCACAGGCATATCGCCATTTAATCCAGAAGTAATACTCCAAAAGTTCAGAACTGCTGCTACTGAGAGCGATAGCGAGTCGTCTAACCTCAGCGCATCTGATTGGAGAAAGATCAGGCGGCTGATTGATTGCGCTGTCAACCACAAAGAGAGCAGGAAGATCTCGCAGCTTAATCGAAGTATCATGAAGCTATCTACCCGATCTAAGCTGGTTGAGCGAGAGAATGAGAAGCTACGAGAAGCTCTGATTAATGAGCGACAGCGTAAGCAGCGATCGCAGCCTGGAGTACTTGAGCAATCCGAAGATTATCATGGTGGAGCTGATTTCTGGTCGCCGCGGAAGGTGCGAGAAGCTCGCAGCCTCCAAGAGCAGAAGAAGCGCGATCAAGAGCTATTACAACAACAAAAAGCTATGGCGATCCAAGCTCGAGAGGAGTCAAAGCTGATCAAAGCGCGGGAGATTGATGCGAGGCGTCGTGCGCGAGCAGAGGCGAAGCTGCTAAGGGAGAAGCAGAGGGCTATCGAAGCCGCTGAGCGAGCTGCTCGCCAAGCAGCCCGCAAAGCAGCAAAACGACTTCAACAAGTTTCCAAAAATTTCAAAAAGAGTAAGAAGAAGAAGGACTTCAAAACCTGTACGAGGCCTACACACAAAAAAACAATCGTTAGTGGTGATAGTCATGGTAATCAGTCATTTGGTTGCGTTATAGGCCCACCACCTATTCAATCGCGACGCGGCCGCAACATTAAACTGCTATTAAAATATAAGTAGTTATTAATATATTATATAACGTCTAGAATACTCTACTAAAAGATCTCGCTATAATAGCCATTTGGTGCGGCTCTACAGCCTTATCTTTGTGGTGGTTTTGGTGGGGCGGAGCGATCGTTTCGCCGTCCTGATCGCTTCGCCGTCCGGCACGGTACCGTGTCCGTGCGCGTGCTGCACGCTTTCGCGTGATGCACGCGAGCGCGGAATCATCTCATCTTTCTCAACACCATAACTCAACACCACAATGTCTCTAGAAGCTGCAATTAAAGATGCTGATGCAGCTGGTAAACTTGTGTACCAAGAGATTGCTGACAAACATGGTGTTAATCGCTCAACTTTGTCCCGCCATCACCGACGCGTTTTTGGCTCTATTAAACAGAAGAACATCAACCAGCAACACCTCACCCCAGAGGAGGAGGTAGAGCTTGTAGCTTATATAGATAAGCTTACAGATTACCACCTACCTCCTACGCGTGAAATGATCCAGTCTTTTGCGTCTACAATAGCCAAGAAGCCAGTCTCTGAGGCCTGGGTTTCCCGATTCATCAACCGACACTCGGATGAGCTCACACCTCGATGGACCTCCGCCATGGCTGCCGATCGCGTCGCTGCTGATTCCTACGATAAATATCAGCTCTACTTCAACATGCTACACACAAAGATTGAAGAATACTCAATAGAGCCTGAGCATACATACAATATGGATGAGAAGGGCTTCATGATTGGATCGATAGGCAAGAGCAAGAGGATCTTCAGCAAGACCAAATGGAAGCAGAAGAGGTTTAAAGAGATGCTCCACGATGGCAATCGTGAATGGATTACGTTGATAGCTTGTGTGGGAGCTTCTGGAATTGCACTCCCACCAGGCCTCATCTACCCAGCCAACTCCAAGAAGGTCCAATCAAGCTGGGTGAGTGAATTAGACATCAGAAAACACCAAGTCTACGTCAACGTCACCTCCAACGGCTGGTCAAACAATGACGCAGGCCTTGCCTGGCTTCAGCAGGTGTTTGATGCCAACACCAAGGAGTCAGCTCGAAGAAAGTGGCGGCTACTTATTGTAGACGGCCACGGCAGCCATATAAGCAAGCTGTTTCTAAAGTACTGTTATCAGAACAAGATTCTATTAGCTATCTATCCACCTCACAGTACTCATACGCTCCAGCCACTCGACGTAGTGTTGTTTGCTCCGTTGGCACGAGCATACTCGAAGCAGCTTACAGAAAGACTCTTTAAGAGCAAAGGACTGTTGCCAGTGAAGAAGGGTGATTTCTTCAGCTTATTCTGGTCTGCCTGGACGTCTACCTTCACAGAAACCCTCATACAACAGGCCTTCAAGGCAGTGGGTGTATACCCCTTCAACCCCAACGTTATACTCGATAGATTTGCACCACCTTCATCAGATGATGGCAGCTCATCGTCATCAATTGCTTCACACTACAGCAGCTCAGAATGGCGCAGAATTGACAGAATTCTGCAGCGGGCTGTGAAGGATAATCTCAGTAAGGACGCGCGGGTGCTAAGGCACACACTCCATCACATTTGTATCAGTAATGAGCTACTCCACCAAGAAAATGATGGGCTTACAGAGTCTCTTCAGTACAAGAAGAAGCAGGAGAAGAAAAGCAGAGCTCTTGACCTGCAGCAGCATGACTGTAATCCATGGGTGCCTTCACGCTTTTGGTCACCTCGATCATTCAAGGAAGCCAAGATTAGAGAGCGCATTGAGAAGGAGATGAAGCATGAGGAAGAGCTTGAAAAGGCAAAAATGAAGGAGTTGAAGCATGCTAACAAGCTCTACAATGAGAAGATTGCAGAGGAAAAGCGTGAGAAGGCAGTGAGGGAGAAGGAAGAGCGGGAGAGGAAGCGTGCAGATGAACGCTGCGCTATTGACAAACGCAAGGCAGAAAGAGCACGTCAAAAAGCAGAGCGCGACACTCAAAAAGCTCTGCAATTGTCCCAAAGAGGCAAGCGTAAAGTCTCACAGTCTGCAGCACCAAGAAAGAAGCAGAATTGTGGTACTGTAGCTGTGCGAAGTGGTGTTGCTGCTGCAGAGCGCTCCCCGTCTCCTCCACCTAAAACGTCCACACGAGGTCGCAACATCAAGCTTCCAAGTAAATATAGATAGTACAAGCTTGTCGCATAAGCCTATAGATCACTCCACCAAAAGATCTTATAATAATAGCTATTCTGCGTGGCTCTACAGCCTCATCTTTCTGTAGACGATCAGGGCTGCTCGCGTGCAACACGCGATAGCGTGCAGCACGCGCACGGACACGGTACCTGACTAACTCTAACTGCATTAGCACGATCAATAAACCGCGACAGCGTCACGATATAAAATGAAGAAAGGCGTCCAGCGCCCCTTTCGTGGGCTTCCACTTTATTTCTCCTCGTTACGCGTCGTGCTTGCAGCATCATACGAAACAATCGCATCGCCATGAAGTCCGCAGTTGCAATCATCAGCCTTGTCGCGGCCGTGGTAGCCTCGCCGGACCCACAAATCACGGCGCGCGCACAGCTGGGGAAGCGGCAGTCGGACCCTGCGCTGCTGGGATACGTCTCGACCAGCGGCGCATCGAGATGTAAGTCGTTGTCACCACCACACCATCTCAGACGTCCTCTTGCATGAAGCTATACGCTGCCGTCGCGACTTTTGATCACGTACTGATTACATGTGATTGCAGTCTCTGACGCGCGCACCTGCGACTACCCTGCAACTCTCTCCTCCGCCGGCTCCCTCGCCCAATGCTGCTCCGGATCTGATTGCGTCTTCTGGTCTTCCTGCTCTGCGGGCACCCTGTTCGCGCAGTCTACCAGCCTGCGATGTGACCAAGGCTACTGCAATACTGCCGTGCTCGTCGCGACACCCGGCGCGAGCAGCGGCGAGAGCTACTTGGGCTGCTGGGCAACAGAATTAGGACAGAACGCATTCACAATCGTGAAGAATCCTGGTAGTGGTAAGTCGCCTGCTGTCAAAGCCTAATTTATAGGCTAATGTTGATAGCTATCGCTACTGCTACACCGAGTGGAAGCGCAGCTAGTGCAAGTGCTAGTTCGAGCATCAGCGCTGCGAGCAGCGCCAGGTCGGCTTCTGCTTCTAGATCATCTGCGTCTGGCTCGGTAGCGAGCTCTGGTGCTTCTGGTTCTGCGACAGGATCCTCGACTACTGCGGCGTCTTCTGGAGCGGCTGTTGCTAATGCTGCGAGGCCGCTCTCTGGGACTGTTGGCCTTGTCGCCATGTTCCTCGGCATGCTTTAGAGGAGCAATATCAGTCATGCATAGCAGGATGATCTTGCTATAATGGACAGTAGAGTATTGAAATGGTGATGAGAATGAAGACTCCCTGACACAAACCCACATCTCTCCTTGATTCCAATACTGAACCTTCAATCCGTCAGTTGCACCATGTTCCCGTTACTCTTGATGCCAGGTCAAGCTACCCAGAACAGTAGACTCGGTAAGGATCCATATTGCTCCGACCGAAACAAAGTGACTCTGTCAATGACTTTGTTGTCCCCGAGTTGCCGCTTGTGTTGTGGAAGGAAAAATCCAGCTGCAGTCCCATTCGGAGAACCTGGCAACAAAATTAGCGACGTAAGTGCTTGGAGGATATCATGTACCCAACAGTGCCTGTCCCTCCACATAATCAACACTGAAGGTTGTGCCTGGCCGTGGCTGCACTCTATAGATCTGCTGGTCAAATGGCAGGTCTGCATTGTGCATCTTCAGGACCTGGTCGATGATACGGACAGTATCAGCGTTGACCACCATCATACTCATAAGCGCCCGGATGTTGCCCAGTCTACCCCAATTAACACGGTTCCAGAACCCCCACGCAATGTCCGAGCTGCTTCGCAACGCCGGAAGTTGATCATCCGGCGGGAGGTTCACGCCCCAGCACATCTTTGCGGCATATTGTGCACTTCGTATATTGAGAAAGAACACAATGCCTGAGGCTGCATTGATACCAATCGAGAAGTGCGCGCCCGTCATCTGTCTCTGTCAGCCTGGTCAATCTAACGCATGCCGCATCGCAGGTAGGCTTACCACATACCTCTTCCCATCAACCCAATACCCCTGCGCCCTCACGGGCGTCGGGTGATCCGCATACGCATGCTCGATATGGAAGTACTTATTCGGCCCTCCGCGTATCTCGCTACGCGGGTCTACGCCAAGCTCGCGGAACGCTACCTCCAGACGATGCGTGAGATCGAAGTCGCAGAGAAAGCCTTGTACAGGGAGCTCAGTATAGCCCCAGTGGCGCAGATCGTCGCGTAGGGGGCCGTCGAAAGGGCTGGAGATCGGAGTGAGGAACTGTGAGGCGGCTTGAGGGGGAAGCTGCATGGCCCATGACAGTCTGATGCCTCGGCATGCGGCGGTGTGGAAGGCATCGATGTTGGCAGGAACAGTACGGAGACTTAGAAGAGATACATGAGTGGTGTTGAGACAGGTGGGTAGTGCATGGGATATGCAAAGTAGTAGTAATGTTGCTGTGAGGACTAACACGAGCTCCATATTTGCTGACTGAAATGTATGTACGAGAAACGTGCTCAAGTAGGAACAGGCACATGTGCCGAAAACCACCCGTTTCATCCTTCAGGCATTTGCAGTCGCGGATTCGTTGGCGTTTGCCCGTTATATATGAAGGGTCGTCGTGGGCCTATCGCTCATCGAGACGTACCTACAGGCTTGTTTACTGACCGTTACATGAGCAGACAATCAGATTCGAGCACGGGGCTTCCTCATCTTGCTGGAGGGCACACTACGCGAAGCCAATGGCGCATCCTCGATCCAGAAAAGCAGGTACGGCATCATGCTCTTGTCTGGGCGAGAGACAGTAATCTTCTCAACTGACTTGTTGCCTAGCCTATGCTTGTGCTGCACGAGGAAGTATCCTACACCCAAGCCGTTGGGAGAGCCTGGAGCGTGTCAGTGTGATCTTGACAAATTCATCTTTGAGGGGACTCACAAAGAAGTGCTTGTGCAGCATCATACCTCATTGGAAATGTCGGACCTGGCCACTTCTCTACTCCTCTTGGTCGCAACTCGTCTGGGCCAAGTGGATACGTCTTCAAGGCCTCATCAATGAGCGCCAGTGTGATCTCGTTTGTGATCATGCAGGAGAAGATCTTCTTGATCCCGCTCGGGTTTCCAGCGTTAGCACAATTCCAAAAGCCCCAGACATGGTCTGAACTAGCTGCGAGTGCTGGAAGCCATTTTTTCCTAACTTCTGGGACATTCCAATTATCTTTGGCGGTTTTGGCGGGAGAGAGGCGATTGAGGAAGTAGACTGCGCCAGCATCAGGATTGATACTGATCGTGCTGTAAGCTTCTGTTTCCTGGAGGATGTCAGCGTGGCCGTACTGCGAATGCATTCGCACACCTCTCACACGATATTTCGTAGAGCCAACCGTGTAGTACTGTTGATTTGGTTCCGGCCACTGTCCGTTCGGAGGTCGTTGTACTGTCGGTCCATACTTGTGCTCGACATAGAAACACTGGTTGGGACCGCTGTCCACAGACAATGCCGTACCGATTCCAAGGTCAGCGAACGCACGCTGGACTTGATGTTGTTCTGAGCCAAAGTCGCATAGCTCGCTGCGATGATTCTCGATCTCGCGATAACCCCAAGTGCGAAACTGCTGAACAAGATCGCCATCCCACGGACTGCGCACTGGCGTCACATATGCAGCAGCGACGTCCTCGTTCCTGATCATAGCTTGAGCGAACTTCCTGCCCTTACACCATCCCTTGGCCCATTCGGCCTTGACATCAACTGCGCGGGATTGAAGGCGATGGACATTTTGTGTAGGTATAGCGTTGCACAGTATGGCAGACAATATCGTGAATGCACATATCATAAGCAATCGCATGATGGCAGGCGGTGGCAGTAGTCGACTCGACAATTGTGTTGTGGAGGATGGAAGTTTGTGGATCCACAAAGAGCAGAAAACCGACTCATCGTTACTACTGAACGTGGGTGAAAGCGGAAATATTTGGGCAGGAGCCAAATTCTGGGAGCGAGGGACTACGTCCACGAAATGCTGCCATATTTCGACCTATGTGGACCTGCTGTAAGCACGACTTGCTGATAGAGAACGTCAACATTTTGGCCTGACTACCGCTAAAGATTCCGTTGTTGCACGTAGTAGTGCAGGAATTGGCATGCACTGCCTGCGTAGATTCCTTCACATGACACCGAATGCTGACTCAGTGGATAGTTGCCCGGGTGGCCACAAACATATGCGTGTATAACCGTTGAAGAACATTGCGAAGAAATCACAGCTCACAATAACATCTTCTAGGTATCCTGCGTTGCTGCCCGGCTGACGTCATTGTTTTTGGCTCGAGGCAAGGTTGAAGATCTCTGGCTTCGAACCTCACAATAATACTGTGGTATGTACGAAATAGTACAAAATTATTCACTTTATGCAAGTCGACGGGCACAATGAGTATCGAGAGGTGTAAGGGCTTCGTCGTCTGATCTGAGTAGATATCGACGCGTATTCGCCATCGCAGCAGATCCCACCACTCTGAATCAAACCGACACTAAGCGTTAGCGTAACATCTTAAGGTAATGACGAAGGACTGTCATCGGCGACTCCTTATTTTCCTCAGTCTACCCTCATTCTAGTAGCTTCATGGCTTCCAGAAAGTCCACTTGCCTGATGTCCCGACCCTATGTCATCAAACTCCGCCTCGGTAGGTCGAAGACTACCATAGGTAAGCGTCACGAATGGCGAGATCCGGCGAACATGAGTCGAATGCTACCAACAGATAAAGAAGGCATTTATTATAGCCAAACATGCCCTCGCTTGCTGCTCGTCTTGCCGCGTTCGAAGGTGAATGTAGAACCACGCTGAGCACTTGAAAGATGAGGTCACTGTAGGTGCCTTTCGAGCAATTAGTGATCAGATGCCCGTGAGAAGAACCAACCATTTGAACAAGAGATGCCGAGATGTACTGGGATGGGGACGTAAGTCGGCTGCTCTTAGAGATCGAGGTTGATAGATCGCTCCAAGACCTATCAGCGTTCACTTTGGCCTAAGCCGAAACTTGGAAGTGAATGTCTACAGCCAAAGACGTCTATGCACAGCACACCCTCAGCCTCAGACCCGGTGCTGTGGCCCAACCCAGACTACCGGATAGTATCATGGTGTTGGTGTCAGCTGGACTCTGAACCTCCCACAAAACAAAGGTTAGGGCGTGGGATCTTCTGCCGACACACCATCTGCACGGAAGCAATACGCGCATGATCGAGATTTTGATCTACCATTGTGACAAGTATAGGCTAGTTATTTGTGTCACGGTTCAAGAATACCTGTCTCAGATGACGTCTTTTTCATCTTGCTAGCATGAGACGTTCCTCTTCTTAAATGCAAGAGGCCTACAGAGTGTGATTAAGCTCATCACGGATGATTTATAAGATGAACACCAAGCGAAGACCATCCCGCACGATAGTCTACAAGTACGTCGAGGTACCTCAAGCACAATCGGTAGCACCATTAGTGGAGCCAACCTCACATTTTTCCAAAGACTCACTCGCCTTTCGGGCATGGTCAAACTGCTACCAACCCCCAACTGTACACTTTGACATCCCGACTGCAACATCATCGACTTCTTCAACAATCAATACTCGATCAGGTTCTACCTCCAGCTCGCACTCTGCGGCCAGCTCAACATTGTCATACGGCGCTATCTCCAGGTTATCGTCTCCGAAGCAGGCATCGCAGCTTTTGGTGCAACCGTCATTACCGGCATTAAAGATACGCACCTACTCCTCTCCAGCGGTCTTGACGAAGCCACCACGAGCAGGACCAGGGGCAACACCAGTGATCTCATCACCTCCGTCAAAGCCATCGAGCGGTCCTGTCGTGACGTCTTATATGACGTCTAGCACAACTATCACGACAAAAGACGGGGTTGTCGTTAAGGCACGCAAAATTGTATCGAGCCATGGGTACCACAGCGGCAACGCCCCTGTAGAGTGGAACCTGTTCAAAAGTCCGGACTGGCAGCACCCGCTGTACAAGAAGGTGAACGGCCTAAATACGCTTGTCCGTGACTCGCGCGATCAAGCAAAGTGAGAAAAGCTCACATGCTGAACAATGTTTTGAGATCTTCTCCCTTCGATACTCACGCATGCTCGCAGTCCATCATCTTGGCACCGTGCTTTCGCTCAGATAATCCTGTGCGTACGGGTTTACTTTTACTTCCTGTTGGCGTAAAGATATCACAGATTTATGCCGCCTTCACCAATTTGAGGTGTGCGAAGTGTGCAATTCATGGTAGAATCGTTCTAATCTGTCGCTCTTTCAGCGACCCAAACGCCGCCAATGCATATCTTGTGATGCTTTAAACCAAATCGCGTATCTTGACATAGTCATACAGTATGTTACAATCCTTCGTCCGTATTGACAAGGGGATGTTGCTCAAAATATCTCAGCAATGTCTGGTAAAGTACGAGCATAGTGCCACTTTGCACGCTCGTCCATACGAATCTGGGCCCAACGCCCCTGAACCAACCAGCAATCCCCTCTGTCTTGTATATTATTTTAAGGCCAGTGTAAACAGAAGATGTGTCGAGCGTCGCGGCGCCATGGGCTTTGAGCGTCGTCGACGGCCCTGAAGTCGAAATTGGGCGATTCTGAGTAGCGTATGTAGTCGTAGATCGAGAAGAAGTTGTGTGTTTCGATGATGATGTGTGAGCGATCGTGGGTTTCGCAGAGTATTTGGGTGGTTCTGGAAGCCCAGGTTGCTGAACCTGAATGCGTGTCTTCACAACATCTAAAGGTGTGGTTATAACACCGGCTGCTCCTCCAGCACTGGCTGCTGTTGCAATCTCCAGCAGAAGACCGATATTGTTCGAACCCATGTAGCTCTTCGCCAAATCCCTCTCTTTTTCGTAGAACGTGAACTGCAATGCAGAAAACGGAAGATCCCGCCACAACGTGGCTTTGTAACCGTGGAAAAGCGCGCTGAAGCCTTCGTTCTTCACGATCATGCGAGCAGCATCGGCTGTCGAGCGATAGTTGTAGCCAGAGTTGAAGTAGGGGTTGTTGTATCGACCTTGCAATTGGAGGCGGGTCTTCAGGACTTCGGAGGGTACGTATGAAGGCGCAGCAGCGAGATCCCCTAAAAGACCTGTATCTTGTCAGCTTCTGGGTGAACGGCTCAAAGGAGGCGTGAAGTACCAGCTGTGAAGTATGCGACCGACGGCGCAACGCCGTTGTCGATCATGAGTCTTTTGCTGTACTCATATGTTCCAAAGAAACATACTGTCCCGCAAAACGATCCTAGAAACGCAGGCTGTACACCGCCATAAAGACCTCGCACGAAGCCTTCTTGTCGCCAGATCGTAGAGTATGTGCTGCCCATAGAGGTGTACTTCGGAGGCATGTGTGGATCGCCCTGTTGCCGTGTCTTCACTGTGTCGAGTGAATGCATAAGCATATCACCTGTCAGACCTCCAAGACCTCCAGCTAACATTGCCTGCATGACCGTCAATGGACATCCTCCCATAGTGCTGACACCGGGCTCCTCACATGAAGATACGGTGGTCGACCTTCATCGTCCTCGATTTCCTCGGCTATGATCTTCGCTGTATTTGCGGCTGACGATGCGACGCTTTCCATTGTATCGACAACATCGCTTCTCCCCTCCTCCGCCGGGTTGTGCGTGGGTTCTCCGGTGGTTAAAAAATTAGCCACTCGGGCAAGTACCATTTACGTTGAGCCACGAAAGGGGCGCCGTATCTGTGCGAGGTGGATTCAAAAGCGCGGCGAAGAAAAGAGAGGATGCAAAAACAAGTGCAGAATGCGTAGATGGACAGTGCAAGAAGTGACGTTGCTGTCGTTGCAACACTGACGCCTACTGAGTAAATTCGCGCCAAGACTGGCGGAGGGCCGCTCCTGCCCGATCGCCCCTGTCAATTCACTATCAGCGGGAGGACCAAACACCCTAAGATAATGAATCTCAACGTCACCATACACGTCGTTCCTGCGAAGGCAGTATTGGAAGCGATCCAAAGAAACTAACGAGCACGTAGTATTGTTGCACTTTGTTGCGATAGTCGCAATATCGAATAGACACTCTATGAGGCTTAGCGCTCTTTGGTTATGAGATCACGTTACCAGCCACATTGTTTACGTTGTCGCGTCGAGTACCTCCCACATCACCACACATCCCAGAATTTCCCACCATAACGCGCTCCGATTCTTTCGATATTGATATTTTCTTGGTCGCCTCAGTTACGCGACTGCATTCGTACTAATTGCGATGTCTCATTCTTGGCTGCAGAAGAAGCGCAAAGGCGAGCTGATCGAGCTTGCACAGACCGCGAAGCTTCCCGAGTATGTTCAGGATGCTGCCCCTATGTGATGTAATACCTCTAACATACAATGCAGCGCAGATGGTCTTCTGAAAGATGACCTGGTGCTCGTGCTTGAAGACCACCTCAACAGCAACGAGACCACATATGCCAAGCATCCTAGTTTCAAGGATTATTACGGTCGCGGAGGGTCACCAGTCAAGCGCGAACGCTCCTCACCAGAGGCCTTTTCTACCGTGAAGTCGACGCGCCGCAGGACGCTCGTGAAGGTGCCTTCGTAAGTAGCACCTCAAGCTGTGACGCGTGACGCGTGACGCGTAGGACTAAGAACAACACAGTGAGGAAGCAACACCAGAGAAGCGCGTACCTATCTCCACACGCACACCTCGTGCAGTTGCGCAATCCGCTGTTGGATCCGCTTCCAAGAGTATCGACTCTGCTACAAAGAGCATTACACAGACTGCCCGAGATGTAACCCAAAGCTTGTCACAACAGACCCCGCGAGCCATACCACGGCGCGTATCCCAGATTGGCAACGAAGTCGACCTCCCAGCCTCGCCAGCCCAGGTCGCAGAGCTTGCTGAGCAGCAGTTCCAGGCCGTCAAGGCCAAGACATCGGAGTGGTGGGAGAGCACAAGAATTGACGAGTTCAAGGAGCTCATCCGTGAGAACGTCAGTTCAGTTGCTGCGATCCAGACTCTCATCTTGCTTGTCGAAGCTGTTGGCCTTCAGTTTAACACGCTTCAGACAACACCTGCTTTTGCTATCGACGCAGCCAACAGCCATTACCTGCACATCCCCGACTTCTGGACACTCTTGACAAGCGAATGGTGGGCACCAGCTACGCTGTGGTCTTTGACAAGCTGGGTGCTGCCATTTGTCCTTTCGTACTTTTTCAACCTGACACTCAGGTCGAATACAAATCACAAATCTTCCTCCCGTCAATACCCGGCCGACCCGCTGGTCTTCAACATTGTAAAGGCTGTCTTAGCGTACAGCGCATACCGGATCCCTATTACTGATGCGACCGTGGTAAACAACGTCAACGCCGGGGTTGCCAAGGTTTTCGATCCCAGCTGGGGCCCGTTCTCAGGCCAGACTGTTGGCGTGGTGCGCGACAATGTCCCTGGTCGGTACAACGGGCTGCAGATTGGTGCGGTTGTAGGCATTCTTGTCAGCTTGTACGACGCCGCGCTCAAGAAGTGAGTGTATGATGTGCAATGGATTTACGGCCAAAGGTATTTTGCTAATGACCTGGTCGGTCTTCAATCTGCGGCGTTCAGGTTGGTCTGCATCCACCATTGGGTCGAGGGTGGTAGGAGGCAATGATCTGGCGGGGATGGCGCTTTTGGTTAGTGGCGCACTGTGTCTTGTCTCTCATGTGGCATCCTCGATCTTTTGTCCAATGCAAGTGCTTCTTACAGCATCCGTTAATCGTCGACCGACCAACATACGGGGGGACCAATTTCAACAAGGAGCAGACTCGTCCGTGCGCTTCCAACCTACATGTTATATGGGCAAGCTAATTAGATAAGGCAGCGTTAAGCACTCGCTTGTAGGCATTTTAGGCGTAGTGATTCACATGCCTG
Source organism: Didymella arachidicola (assembly GCA_016630955.3). Lineage (NCBI taxonomy): Eukaryota > Fungi > Ascomycota > Dothideomycetes > Pleosporales > Didymellaceae > Didymella > Didymella arachidicola. The sequence continues at coordinate 113,454 of CM050000.1, read as the reverse complement.
CTAACGTAGAAAATTGACGCTGGTCGGTCGACGATTAACGGATGCTGTATAGTCACAGCATTAGCGTCGCAACACCATGCACCTATCCCTGCGATACTTCTTGGGAGCAGCATGACATCGAGGATTTGCTTTGAGCGGTACTCGTATATGCAGCCCGGAAAATTTACAGCCGACAAATTTGCCAAATCATTAGGGTTCTTTGTGAGGGTCTGGATGGGAGGACGGATGAACGTTCACGCATATTGCTTGTCGAATGGGTGCAAGCCGGAGCATGTCCGTCAATGACACAAGAGCATGCAGGTATCGAAGTTCCCATGCAGGTGGACCCCTGACCAGACGGAGAGGTACGCCAAAAAAATTGAGCACCTCCCTTTCTCACGTTGACTGAAATCCAAACTTCTCGCCACGAGGCAGGATTGAGGCCGAGCGATGATGGAACTACTCGCAGCAGAGCCCTAGCGGTACAGCGCACGCTCACTACTTGTCTCTCGACGATGATTATGGCACAAGCGTAGGAAACCTGTGCTAGAGCCCACTCTGCGCTCTGCTCCGCGCGGCAGACCGGGTCCAGGCCGTGCAGATCCCTGCATGCCGATGGATCTGCTCGGATAGAAGGGATATAACGATGAGCGTCGCTGCTGAGACAAGAGCTGACCATTATGTTCGAGGGGAGGTAGTCGAAGGCGAAGGAAGGTTGCAACCAACTCAGGTGGGTCTGGCGTGACACGATCAGCCTCATGACTGACGACTGTTTGATGACGTCACAGTATTTCCGTTTCACAAGTGATCTCAAGGGTAGAACATTGTCACACTCATTCTCAAGCAGTGAACTTAATTTACGAAATGCGCCTTGATCCAAAGGGTAACCGAGAGAGTTTTCCAAAGCGCGCTCAGCTTCCAATCATCGCTGGGACGCCGGAAGGTTCAGCATGGTTTTGGGGAGGGTCAGACGAGCTTGGTCGCCTGAATCTCCTGACACCTGAGCGTGTTCAGAAGGCGGCGCGGGAGAATGTCAAGACTGGATGCGTCATCTCACTTAATCTACCCTTGAGCGAACCATCGCCGCCATTCTTTGGCAGAAGGCCGATAGAACACAACATCAAATCAATCGGCAAGTGTGCCTTCGATGACGAGACGACTATCAACACACAATCCAGTAGTCAATGGGATGGATTTCGACATTCCGCTGACCCTAAGTCTGGATGCTTCTACAACGGCATTGTGTCTGAGGAAATTGAGGGCGACGGAGATTCGAACGAAGGTGAAACGGAAAGATCAAAGCGACTGGGTATTGACGCTTAGGCAAAACGCGGAATAGTCGGCCGGGGTGTCCTACTTGATATCTACAGCTGGGCGAAGACGCATAAGCCATACGACCCGTTTACCGAACACCTCATCACTACCGCTGATATCAAAGCTTGCGCTGAAACTCAAGCCATTGTTTTCGATGCCGGCGACATCGTTCTCATAAGGACAGGCTGGCTTGAGAGATACAACACTCTGACAATGGAAGAGAAAGCGGACCGGAGCAAATGGGATATCTCGAAGCACCAGTATGCTGGACTAGAGGCGTCAGAGGACATGAAGGACTTCTTGCACGACTCGTACTTTGCAGCTGCTGCAAGCGACAGCCCAATGTTCGAAGCTTGGCCTCCCAAGAGCTTTGAAGCGAGCCTGCATGCTGCAATGCTTCCACCCTGGGGTATGCCAATCGGAGAGTTATGGGATCTAGAAGTCCTCGGTGTCAAATGCCGGCAGGAGAGCAGATGGACGTTTCTACTGACGAGCTCACCCGCGAACGTTCCCGGTGGGGTCGGAAATCCACCAAACACGCTAGCATTGTTTTAGCAATGCTGTAGGTGGCTACGCCCTCTCATAAGGCCTTTACAGACCGAAGATGCACTGGTGCTCTCTTCTCCTTCTTGCACTCATTCTTCTTATACTCACCGTGGAAACTTCTTGTATTTATCGATAGCTATGCTACAGCTTTCGGTCTGTCCGTAGGCGAAATCATCTTGTTCGGCCGATTGTACTGCACTGTCCCTCAACAAGATCAATATGTTGGCCTTCAATATCGCAAGCTCAACTAAGTGCCCCACTTGTCACTTCCATGGAATCTTCTTGCAGTCTTTGCAATATAATGTCGCACAAAAGCTGCATTGCTTCTCGAAATGGTAGAATTTTGTTTTACAGCCACAGCACTCCCATGCCTTTGGCGGGGCTGGAAACTGGTCGCAATGACCATCTGGATGTCCCATCGATCTTGTTTGTAGGTGATGGCTGTGCGATATTTGCGTACTCGAAGAGCCATGCAGTGGTCTTTTCTGACTTCCGCGCGCTCGGTTTGTAAAAAAGCGGCGCGCTGTGATTGGCTTGCTAAGCAATGGTCCTTTGATGTTGCTGATTTCGGCTGCTCTTGCCAGAGGACAAAGAGATAAATATGCTGCGTCTGAGCATTCGAGTTTCATCGCTGACTTGAAGCGCCGATTGGAATATGGTACATTTGAGTACTTTGTCGTGGAGAAAGTAAGGATAAGGTCATGTTGACTAGTGCGTTGAAGATCATATAAAGGGCGGTGCTCTTCTCTATGCCTATGACGGAGCATCTGGGGATATTGAGATCTCGAATGCCAGTCGGAAGGATGCACTCTATCGGGCCGGTCGCAATCTGGACTGTTACGCGCAGGAATCGTGCTGCAGATTCCAGGCTAAGAAACGGAAAAACTGCCACGTTAAACGATCCGACAGAGGGGACGAGGACAGTACTTGTACATGCAATCAGCATAAGAGGAATCAACCCCACCAGATGCTCAACAGTCCCTGGTAAATGAGCTTATGCTATCATATCATTGGAAACACATTCGATTACCCACTACGTGATATTTGAAGGTCCGATTCACGGTTATTACACTGTGTTTGCGCAACTATAGCACCCAGCGCTTGCCGTGGTAGACCATTCGGATGGCCTAAAAAAAGTGGCGCGCTCTGCAAGAGTTGAGATCAGTGTCAGATCTTCCACTACTTGCGCCAGCGGCCCGCTGGTGTGTAGTGGACCAAAAGTGGTAATATCATTCTTCTTACCGTTGAATGCAGCGCTTGGACGTCACGTAGCTGCCGTCCCGTCAAGACCTGAGGCGCTTCTGGATCTCGCAGTGGGGCACGTTGCATTCATTTCTCATTTAATCTTGCATAGATTCCCTATCTGCTGGCGCTTTTGCCTCAATACACCGAGCGTTGAGCCGTCTCCTTCAGCTCTCATTCGGACCGACCCATAACGTGCACGGACAGCTCATGCCCGGAGACACCTCGTGCCCCGCCGAACACCATATCCACCACTTCAAAAGTGAGGCTATTAAGCCACGTACAATCGCTATTATCATGAGATTCTGTAGAGGAGTTGTAATTAGATGCTTGCGATCAACCCGAACTAATTATATTTACTCGGGAGCTTAATGTTGCGGCCACGTGATGTGACTTTAGGTGGAGCAGCAGATGGCTCATCTCGAGCTTGAACACCAGCGTGAGCAGCGCCAGCGCGTTTCTGACGCTTGTTACTTGATGAGATTGCTTGCAAGGCTGGTCGCTTGCGTTTTTGAGCTTGTTGGATAGCTTTTTTCTGGTGTTGAGCTTCAACTTTGCGCGCGCGTTCAGCTGCTTTCTCAGCTCGCTCAACCTCCCTCATCTCTTTGAGCCTCTGCCTCTCCACACGCTTCTCCTCGAGCTCAACTTGACGCTGCAGTCGAGCCTCCTCGCGCTGCTTCTTGGCCCGTGCTTTTTGGAGTTTCTCCTCCATCTCATCTCGCTCCCGTACTGCTTCTCTAGCTCGAGCCTCACGCAGCTTGCGAGGAGACCAGTGGACCGCGCCACCGTGATACTCCTGGCGCTGTTGGAGGTCAAGAGCTTTGCCCTTCTTCTTATGCTTCTTTTTATGTTGAAGAGCCTCCTTTAAGCCCTCGTTTTCATGCTGTAAAAGCTCATACTGCACAGAGAGATGGTGAACGCTTGAGCGCAGCTTTCTTGCCTCATACTGATGGCTATCATTGACAGCAGCTCGTACTAACCGATCGAGCTTTCTCCAGTCATGATCAGAGAGCCCTGACGATGAGCTTCTCTCAGCTTCTGGCGTGCTAGCAAATCTACGGAGGATAACGTTGGCATCCATCGGCTGGTTGGTTGGTTGGTTGGTTGGTTGGTATTCATTTTTCGTCTAGTTGATGTGGAATAAGTCCATCATCTCGCCTCCCGAAGGGCATGTACGACGTGCTAAGCTATGGAATTACAGTGCTGATACACTACCTTAGAAAGCATTTCCTGCCTGCGCGGGTATTGTTACCATTTCAGAACTACAGCTCCCCGTCCAGTTGGGGAGGCTAAGCGATGTATGTATATTAGGGTAATTTCCTTGCATTCTGAGGCATATATGTGCCGTAGGAGAGAGAGAAAGAGACATCGTGTGAGTGGAGGGGGTGGAGGGGTGGAGGGGTGGAGGGGTGAAGAGTGTTGCATCGATTGTGCTGGACCTAGCAGAACTAGGTGCAGGTGTTTGCTGCTGTTGCAGGGCTGCAGGAGCTAGCGGGGGCAGATCTTGGTGAAGTACTGTGTAAGTTTGACAAAGGCGTCAAAGGCCTCTGGCTCCTTCACTAGTGCTGCAGTGTACGCTAGGCCATCAGCCTGGCTGGATGGTAGTATTAGTGGTCGCAGCGGCCATCTGCTAAAGCTCCCGCGGGTCTTGCGGCAGAGCACGAGGTGCTCTGGCGTCTTGTCGCGCCCGCATGAGCAGCTAAGGTTTGCATCCTTGTGATTGTACATTCGGTGATACCAGGCAAAGTCCCCATGCCTAGATTGGATGGAGAGGAGCCTGGCTAACGTGGCCCTTGGTAGGTCTAGTTCCCTTGGACTGCTGCGTGGTGCATAGTCCAAGTCCCAGCTCTTGTACCATTTCGAGAGCTTAGTCTTCTTGTCAGACCACCAGGTCTGTTGTGTGTGTCGCAGTGTCTTGCGGGCTATCGTCTTGATGCCTGAGAGTGTAGGCAGAGCGGCTTTTCCAGTCGGGGGTGAGGGGTGCTGGGCTTCTAGGTTGGCTAATCTGTCTGCTGCCTCGTTCCCCTCAATGTCTAGGTGTCCAGGGGCCCATTTGATAGAGACGTCGTGTGTCTCCATGGCGCCATGGCACTCCAGGAAGGCCCATTGAGAGGTAGGAGGTGCGTCGCCCCTGAGGCACCAGACCACTGAGGTGCTGTCTATGCACAGCCAGATTCGGCGGGTGCGGAGCTCTGGTTGCCTTACGGTATGCTGGAGGCCTCTCCATGCTCCTACTACTTCCGCGTCGAAGACGTGCGAGGTAGGGTTGAGTGACCCGCGTCCAGTGTGCAGTTGTTTTCCGTTCTGATACACTGCAAAGCCGTAGGTAACCCGCTTTTCTCCTTCCTTTGTGTACTGTTCAGAGCCATCTGAGAAGATAGTGACTTCTAGTGGTGAGAGCTGGGCCCACCATTCTTTAAAAGCCTTAGCTGCAGTCTTCTTGTCTAGGCTAAGCGTCGGGTCTGTTCGGCAGCCAGTCGAGTAGTGAGGGGCTGAGAGTGTAGTCCTGGGGGTCTCTGGTAGAAGAGATGCCATCTGTTGGACTTTCGTCTTGACTCGCTGGGGTTGTCCGGTTTTTACGCCCCTGTTTACGATAGGTACTGCTGTGCGCCTAGTGAGAGGGTGGTCTGCATCTGTAGTGCGCAGGTGGGTTGCAAATCTGAGTCTGGCTTCCTCGAGTGCCACTGCTGCCGGTAGCAGTCCGGCGTCTCGGAAGAGTGCAGCTATAGGGGTTGTTCTCCACGCTGGTAGGATGCCTCTTGCCGCTATGGCTAGTGTTTTGTCTATGGCAGCTATGTGCCACCCAATGTAAGCGCTGACCTCTTGTGGCCTGCCTGGTTTAAGTGTGTGTGGCTTTTTGGTGCGGCCTCTGTACCAGCATTCAGTTCCATACAGGAGTGATGGGTACACACAGGCAACAGTGGCCTTGCGGAGGGAGCTGGCTGGGGGTCCATAGGTAGTCCTAGCTAGGCTGCGAATGTGATAGGCTACCTTGGCAGCTTTTGCCGTGCGCGTAGCTACATGCCGTCGGAAGGTGAGTCTGCGGTCAAACCACACGCCTAACCAGCGCAGGGCTGGCTGACTGTGCTCTCCACCCGGGAGGATTGGATAGATCGTGAGCTGTTCATCTACGACGCAGGGAGGCGCATAGCTGCTCCGCTGTCTGGTCAGGTGGATCATTTCCTGCTTTTCTGGAGCAAAGGTAACCTTATTAGCCTCACCCCATGCTCTGATCTCCCTTAGGTCTTCTGCGAGGAGCTCGACGTTGTCGTCCATAGAGTGTGAGGCCTGGTATAGACATATGTCGTCTGCGTACCCAAACCTCCGTTCAGTGTCCATGGATAGTAGCTCTGCCAGGTACAGTGTGTACAGGACGGGTGAGAGAGGCGACCCCTGGGGTGTGCCGCAGGCAACTGCGTAGCTAGGAGTGGTGACCTGGCCAAGGCGGACTTGCACCCTCCGGTCAGTTAGGAATGAGTCTACAAAGAGGATCGTCCTTTGTGGCCAGCCCTGTTGGGCCATCCGATGCAACAGGCGGTTCTTCAGGAGAGCGTCAAACGCGCCTTGCACATCTAGGGTGACCATAGTGACGTGCTTTCCAAGCACCCATGCTGCTTCAGTGTCGTGGGTGAACGCTGCAGTGAGGTCTGCTGCAGAGCGTTTTGGAAGCGCGCCGCCATGCTGGGGGCTGAGGATCTTGTGTGTCATGGCAGTCCATGCAATACGTCTAGCCACAGTTCGTTCGAGTCCCTTTCCAATACAAGACAGAAGCGCTATCGGTCTCCAGGAGCGGGGCGATGTCCGGTCTGTTTTCCCCACTTTCGGTATCATGGCTACCTCTGCAAGCTTCCATTGCGCCGGGAAGTGGTTGAGTTCAAGACACCGCTGGAAGATCCTTCGTACGAGTTCCCCCACCTGAGTCCAGCAGGCGCGGAGTAGTCGCACTGTAGAGCGGTCAGTACCTGGTGATGTGCTTGACACCCCTATCGTGTTTCGCTCACACTCCTCAAGTGAGATGTGTGTGCTCCACGGGAGGGTGGCTGCAGCCTCCTGGTCTGGACGCTGTCCGAGGTCATCTTCTGCTGTGTAGCGGTTGAGAACTTCCTGTCTAAGTGCCTCTGCTTTCTCTAGGGGGTCTGATATCGTTCTGTTGTTCACTTCGAGGGGAGTGTCCTGGTTCTCTGGCGTGAGCTTGTGCCAGGCAATGATCTTGAACAGGTCCTTGTCGTCTCTAGCGTTATCGATGACGTGCCTCCAGTACTGCCTCTTGGCCTGTCGGACGGTAGTCTTGAAGGCCTGTCTCTCCTCTGGTAGACTGCCAGAACAGAGCTGTCTAGCACGTTTGTAGGCCTGGTAGGCGGTCTTGCACTCCTCGGTCCACCATGGTGCAGCGCGGCCTTCCTTGCGGTTGAGCTTGCCTGCTGCCTGTACAGAGTGCTGTATAGCCTCTGTGAGCAGCGTGACGCATTCTTCTAGCTGTGCTGCATCCTGTGTTGCAAGCGGGTCTGCGATGTTTTGGGCACCCATTTCTACCAGCCCAGCGAACTTAGCTAGGCTCGCCTCTGGAACTCTGTAGTGGTACTGTTCTAGTTGCGGAGTGCCTGGTGTGGAGATGGGGACAGAGGTCACTATCGTCTCATGATCTGAGCCGCTGTGCATGCTAGCATCGACAGCAGACTGGGCAAACGGGATGTTAGAGAAGGTGAGGTCAAGAACGTGACCAGCGCAGTGTGTTGGCTGCCCTGGCACACCAATGTAGTCCATAGACGCGTTGGCAGCCCATCTAGCTAGCTCCACTCCTCCGTTGGCTGCAGTGATGGTAGGCTCAAAGGATTCGTGTCTGGCGTTAAAGTCGCCCCCGACAAGGCAGAGCTGAGGGGGTGTCAGATGTGTGACGTATTGAATGACGTCTGGGGTGTGTGGCTGTCTGTAGCAGTTGAGTATGGCGACTCCATTTACTACCGCCCATAGCATGTCTGGGTGGTTGAGACTCTCTCTAGCCTGGTACCGTAGGTGGCGGCCTCTGCGGATGTATGTCATCACTCTAGGGCGGACTGAGCCTGGTGTGTTGGGGCTGTCCCAGGTGCTGATAGGTGCTAGGTGCTTGAAACCAGGGTGAGTGGATGTTCTCGAGTTGGCACATGCGAAGGGCTCTTGAACACACACAACATCTATGCCCTTCTGGAAGGCCAGCTCTAGTGTTGTGATGTGCCAGGGCGAGCATCTGCCGACGTTGGCCCAGCATACACGGAGTTGTCTGCTTGGTAGACTGTGCTGTTGACGCCTGTTGTGGGCTGGTATGTTGTAGGGGTGTTCTAGCATGACGATGGCGGGTCATCGCTCATGCTGGCGTCTTCCCTCTCCGAGGTGGACGGGTCAGTGTGGATAGTCGATTGTGGGCGGATGCTGCCGGCAGACAGCTGTCCTACATTGAGGCTTCTCTGGCCTGTGGCGGCCCGCCTTGGTCTCTTTGCTCTGCCAGTGGAAGAGGAGGATGGATAGGAGTTAGTCGTTGTAGGAAGTGATGCGGAAGCCCTGCTATCTCCTTCTTGCCTCTGGGTGGGAGGCTGGGGAGGCGCTGTCTCCGATGCCTCTAGAGGAGTAGTCTCAGGCTGAAGCGTTGCCTGTCTGAGGGTCTCTTCGACTGTCCTGTAGAGGTGCTGCTGTGCTATCTTGCCTGCGCGTCGGATAGCCTTCAGCTCGGCTCTTGTAGGCTTGATGCTGTGTCCGTTGACCCGGCGAGGGGCTGCAGGGCAGTTGGCGTGGCTAGCTGGGTGTGGTCCGTGGCAGTTGGCGCACACGGCTTTGTGGGTGCAGTTGTCCCCGTACGGTCCTTGGTGTCTGTCTGTGCGGTCTCCACAGTGCACGCAGCGCGCTACCTGGGTGCATCGGGCAGCGTTACAGTAGCCCTGGCAGCCTGGGTTGTGGCGCTGGATGGTAGGGTGCTTGTTGATCACCTTGGAGTACTCGCTGATACCAAAAAGGCGGAACGAGCGGACTGGCTCCTTGTAAGAGATGATCCAGGTGGTAAGGCCACGGTGGTTGGCTCCATGTCGTGAGGCCCTGCAGCTGACCGGCTGCCTGCCTGTTTGCGAGCATACCTCTTCCTCCACTAGCTGGATAGTCGTGGGTAGTTCTGTGCCGTCGAGGGTTCGAAGGGAACTGGGTACTCCCTGTACTGCGTAGTTGATCCAGCGTTCTGGGACCCTTACCGCGTCTCCGTCTAGTGCTCTCGCTAGAAGTTCCTGGTTTTCTTGGGTTAGAAGCTGGTCCCGGATAGACTTATTAGCTGGGGTGATCGCCCAGCCTGTTTTGATTGGTGATGCGGCAGGTATGTCCCTCAGGGTGATTCCTCCTATGCTCTTGCAAACTGCCTATCTTACCGCAAATGGTGAGGGTTGTTGCAGTCGCATTGTTGGGTTGGAGATGGCTATGAAGATTCGATCGTCTTCTTTGGGCTTAGCCGACGGACCAGGCCGGGGTTTAGCAGGGATCAGGGGTCGGTTGGCACCCCTATCTGAGATTTGGGGGTCTCTGGCTACGTCCGCCCAAGAGCGGCGTCCTGACTCTTGGCTCCCGGGGTTGCTGTGATTAGTGTCACTGCTCCAGCGAGAGCTAGGGGGAGAGTTGCTTGGGGAGAGGGAGGTCAGCGCGTGAACGACCCTCTGCTGCAGCTCCTGTGCGATCCTGGCTTCTTGCGGGTTAGTGTAGCCCTGTGCGTGTTGATCTACGGCTGCTGCGAAGGCAGTAGTGATGGTGTTCCATAGCTGGGTAATTTGCTGAGTCTCAGCGATGTGGCGTTGGACGGCATCAGAGACTCGAGGTTTGGGAGCGCCCCCACCGGGGTTCTGGCTGCTCAGAAGGGGCGCATGGTGCTGCATGTCCTCCTGGGGCCGTCTTGGAGCGCGTGTATACAACTGCTGGGGGATCTCGTAGTCTGGGGACCCTGTGTGCTGGGAAGAGGGAGACTCTGCCATCCTATTAAGCTCCTTGCGCGTCGCGCAGGGGGCCTAGGCGGACGTTAGAGGTACTCCCAGAGTGGCCGCAGTGAGCCGGATCGTTTGCTGTGATTTTTGGGGCTTCTGTGAAGGAAACCCAGAAATCAAAAGATTGGTGTTCGGTGGGGCATCCATCGGTTGGTTGGTTGGTTGGTATTCATTTTACGTCTAGTTGATGAGGATTAAATCCATCATCTCGCCTCCCGAAGGGCATATACGACGTGCTAAGCTATGGAATTACTGTGCTAACACACTACCTTAGAAAGCATTTCTTGCGTACGCGGGTATTGCTACCATGTCAGAACTACAGCTCCCCGTCCAGTTGGGGAGACTGAGCAGTTTGTGTACATTAGGGAGGATCCCTTGTGTATGTTCAAAGGCAGTGAAGTGCCGTAAGAGAGAGAAGGGAAGAGAGGGTGGGTGTGGAGAGCCGGTGCTCTGTCGAATCAAGGCCGTGGCTCTGCGCGAGGAGAGCCTTTGTACTAGGCTTGGCCATGCCTGCGTCGAAGGAGATAGGTGTAGTAGGAAGGCAGAGCCAGGCCATCCTTCTTCTTTATCTCTTAGAAGTCGTGGAATGTAAGGCCATGCTGGCTGCCTTGTTTGCGTGTTGAGAGCCGGTGCTCTGTCGAATCGTGCCGTGGCTCTTCGCATGGAGAGCCTTTGTGTTTAGGCCTGGCAGGTGCCCATATCTTGTAAGAACAGGGAGTGGCAAAGCTGTCTCCTTGTCTTAACGGTGGTTGTGGCCTTCGACCGAACGTGTAAAACTGAGTGGCGCACGGGCCATTTTGAAAAGATTTCAGCTCAGCGAAGAGCTGAAAGACAAAACAGGGCAGCGCGCCGGCCACAACGCCTGCAGCGGAGACAGGACGTTGGGAAACAGATTTACGAAGGCATTTAAGTCGTGTTTGGACGAAAAATCGATGGAAATCGACCTTTCGCTGACCTGGAAAAGTTGATGTTCGGGGTGGGGCATCCATCGGCCAGATCCCAGTAGCTTCGAAGCCCTTTAATATGAGGCTCTCTGTGAAGGACGATATCCAGGCATTCCAGAAGAGTGGGAAGAAGTCTCCTTTCTTAATTGGAATAAGACCTTGAGCCTTATGGAGATGGTTGGTGAGCTCATTGGAGTAAGCTTGAGAGAGTGGCTTAAACAGCACTACGTCAAGCGGCTGGAGCGTATGAGTCGAATAGGGGGGGGGGGGGGAAGGATTATAAGGATGATCCTGTGGCGATCACAGTAGTCGATAAACTCCATCGTGACATGAGATCCATGGCCATCAAGGATGAGCAGTCGCCATCTCCCTGATCGCTGCTTTGTATAGCGATCAAACACCTGCTCTAGCCAAGCTAGGCCAATGTCGTCGTTTGACCAGCCTGTTGGAGATGATGAGACAAAGACCTCATGCTCTCCTGTCTTAATATCCTCTACCCAACTTGATCGTATAGCTCCTTTTTTAGCTGCGTAGATAAGGCTTGGAGGCAGCGAGCTCCCATCGGCGCAGCAGCAGGCCAGGAGTGTCAGGAACTCGCGTGATCTATCCTGGAGAGATGCTTGAACCTCCTTCTTCTCCCATTGACGCCTGCTAAATACCCTCTTGCTTCTGCCTATCAAGCCAATTAAGAAGCCCTTCTCATCCATATTGTATATATCTCGAGCCTCAAGGCGATATTCAGTAATCTTTTGATGCAGTAGCTTAAAGTAGAGACGATATTTTGACTCAGAATCAGCCAGGTGGCGAACACGATCCATAGCGGTGGTCCACTTTGAGATTATATGGATCTGGTGTCTGGTAATGAAGCGAGAAACCCATCGATCGCTCAGCTGCCGATGGGCTACTTCAGATGAGAAATTCCTGATCATCTCTCTCGTAGGAGGAAGGCCTCTCTCTGTAAGCTTTGTGATATATTGTATAAGCTCTAGCTCTTGTTGTTGGTTAAGAGCTTGTTGATTTAAGTATCCATCCTCCCGAGACGCTGTCACGCCTCTCCACCTTCGCCCCAGCGTTGAGCGGTTAACCTGGTATTTCTCAGCAACTTCCCTCAACGTAAAGTGTTCTCCTGGACCACGCAATTTCAAATCTTTAATTGCATCGTCGATAGGTGCCATAGCTGTAGCGTTATAGTCTGTTGAAGTTGTGGTGTTGAGACGCGGCTTGGTGTTCGGCGGGGCACGAGGTGTCTCCGGGCATGAGCTGTCCGTGCACGTTACCGTGTCCGTGCGCGTGATGCGCCGAACCACCAAAACACTCTATTATCTCAGCTCCACAACAACACAACGCAATGGGGTGACAAGAAGCGCTTGCAGAGTGTGATACTTTTGCATCTGGAGATGATATTTCGTGGTCTAAAATAGCAGAAAAGCATGGTGTTGTGCGGTCAACGTTAACGCGCACGTGGAGGGGTGAGACGCGCCCGCATCAAGAGAAGGTTCTTGCACAGCAGAAGCTCACCCAACAACAAGAGGAGGAGCTTGTGAAGTATATAGAGGAGCTTACTGCTCGTCATATACCTCCTACAAGAGAGATGATCGCCAATTTCGCGTCAGCAGTCGCCCAGGAGCCAGTGAGCGAGAGCTGGGTTACCCGCTTCATCAACAAGTACTCTATCCATCTTATCTCTCAATACTCAACGGGTATGGACGCCAATCGCCACAACGCGATTCCTACGCGAAGTAAGACCTCTACTTCAACTTACTACAGCGTAAGATCGCTGAGTATAAGGTTGACGCCGAGCACACATACAATATGGACGAGAAGGGCTTCATGATAGGCATCACTACTAGGGCAAAACACGTGTTCAGTAGACGTATGTGGGAGAAGGGGGAGGTCAAGGCATCACTTCAAGATGGCAATCGCGCCTGGATTACGCTGCTGGCGTGTGTGTGCGGCGATGGATCAGCTCTGCCGCCAGGTCTCATCTACGAGTCTGCCAACAGCACCATCCAATCAAGCTGGGTAGAGGAAATACAGTCAGGGGAACACTCTGTGCTTGTTTCTTCCTCACCTTCTGGCTGGACTAACAACGATATAAGTCTTGCCTGGCTTCAACAGGTGTTTGATCGCTTTACCAAGACCAAGGCGCGGAGGAAGTGGCGCCTCCTGATCCTTGACGGCCACGGCTCCCATGTGACGATGGACTTTATCAACTACTGTGATCAGAACAAGATACTCCTGGCTATACTTCCTCCTCATTCAACCCACACGTTGCAGCCGCTTGATGTGGTGATGTTTAAGCCTCTATCAACTGCGTACTCAAAGGAGCTCACAACACACCTTCACAACGGCCAAGGACTGTCAGTAATTAAGAAGAGCAACTTCTTCCCCCTGTTCTGGAAGGCCTGGGTGAGCACGTTTACTCAGGAGTTAATCCTCAGGTCCTTTGAAGCAACGGGTATATATCACCCCTTCATCCCATCGTCCTGTCTCCGCTGCAGGCGTTGTGGCCGGCGCGCTGCCCTGTTTTGTCTTTCAGCTCTTCGCTGAGCTGAAATCTTTTCAAAATGGCCCGTGCGCCACTCAGTTTTACACGTTCAGTCGAAGGCCAGAACCACCGTTAAGACAAGGAGACAGCTTTGCCACTCCCTGTTCTTACAAGATATGGGCACCTGCCAGGCCTAAACACAAAGGCTCTCCATGCGAAGAGCCACAGCACGATTCGACAGAGCACCGGCTCTCAACACGCAAACAAGGCAGCCAGCATGGCCTTACATTCCACGACTTCTAAGAGATAAAGAAGAAGGATGGCCTGGCTCTGCCTTCCTACTACACCTATCTCCTTCGACACAGGCATGGCCAAGCCTAGTACAAAGGCTCTCCTCGCGCAGAGCCACGGCCTTGATTCGACAGAGCACCGGCTCTCTACACCCGCCCTCTCTTCCCTTCTCTCTCTTACGGCACTTCACTGCCTTTGAACACACACAAGGGATCCACCCTAATGTACACAAATTGCTCAGTCTCCCCAACTGGATGGGGAGCTGTAGTTCTGACATGGTAGCAATACCCGCGTACGCAAGAAATGCTTTCTAAGGTAGTATGTTAGCACTGTAATTCCATAGCTTAGCACGTCGTATATGCCCTTCGGGAGGCGAGATGGTAGACTTAATCTCCATCAACCAGACGTAAAATGAATACCAACCAACCAACCAACCCCTTCAGCCCAACGTTATCCTCCAATGCTTTGCTAAGGATAGCCCTGAGGCCTCTGACAGCAGCACAAGCTCTTCTTCAGTATATTCTGGCAAAGACTGGCTCAAAATTGAGACTCTGTTGCAGAAAGTTGCGAAGGATGAGAGTAGTAAGGAGCTGAGGAAGATCAGGCGATCACTCCACCACATCTCAGTTCAAAACTCGCTCCTCCACTACGAGAATCAGGGCTTAAAGGAGGCTCTCAAGACTCAGAAAAAGCACAAGAAGAAGAGCAAGGCCCTTGACCTCCAGTCAGATCGCGAGTATCATGGTGGAGCTGTGTTCTGGTCTCCTCGCAAAGTACAGGAAGCTCGCTCGCGTGAGCAAGACAGGAGGAAGAGCAAGCAGAAAACCTCAAAAAAGCAGATACGGTACAATTGCCCTAAAGAGGCAAGCGTAAAGCTTCAACAGCTCCTGCAGCAAAAATATTAAAGAAGCGTCGTGTTGGGGCAGCTCGTAGTTATACTGTTGTTGCAGCCCGCATCTAGCTCCACGCACTCACACAACGCGCAGCGGCCGCACTGCTACTTTGTATAAATAGTGCTTTACATGATACTTTTATATACATTAATACATCAATCTGCTAAAAAATTTCACGATATTAGCTATTGTACGTGGCTCTACAGCCTCATTTTTGCAGCTGCTGTTACTATTATTTTCGAAATGTTGAACCCACCACGTGATGCGGGGTATGTACCGTGTCCGTGCACTCAATGCACGCCGTCAGTCAATGCACGCGCATCACCAAAACGGGCTACAGAGACTTGAGGCTGTAGAGCCACACACAACAGCTTGTATTACAGGATAACTTAGTGGAGCATTCTATCAACCTATAGAACAAACTTTCTTACCAAAACTTTCTTGGCCGAAGGATTTTGCGGCCGCGAGTGTTGGTTTGGTGTGGAGGTGTTGGCGTACGCGCTATGCGCGAGGCACCAGCTACATCATCCCCAGCACTACGTTTCTGCTTCTTCTTTGGTGCTTCTTTCTCCAGAGCCTTGCGCTTGCCTATAGAGGGCTTTCGTATAGCTTTTTGAGAGTTGCGAGCTTGCCTTTGACGCTCTCTCTCAGCCTTGCGTTCAGCGACTTCCTTAGCCTTCCTAGCCTTCTGCTGGTCACGCTCTTCCTTCTCCCTTGCGCGCGCATCACGCTTCTCCTGCGCAATCTTCTCATTGTATAGCTTATTAGCCTTAGCAAGCTCCCTCATGTCAGCTTTCTCCTTCTCGTCTGCCTCTCGCTCCTCCCTTGCAAGCCTCATGCGGGTCTTGGCTTCCCTGAATGACCGAGGAGTCCACATCATTGAAGGCCCCCAGTACTCATAGTGTTGCAGCAGGTCTAGAGACTTGCCCTTCATCTTTCTCCTTTTCTTAACAGTAAGAGCGTCAAGCAGGCCCTCATTTTCGCTCTGTAGAAGGGTGTTCTGTATGGCCATGTAGTGGAGCGATTGCCGAACAATAGATGCGTCCTTCTCTGAGGCACTACTCAACGCGCGTTTTATGACTGTATTCAGTTTCTGCCATGCCTCGCCGCCGTATGTAGGAGCTTCCTCTGAAGCGTTGCTAGAGGTGTCTGAGTCGTCGTTGGTGAAGCGATCGAGTATAACATTGGGGTTAAATGGGTGTACACCTGTCGCCTTGAACGAGCTAAAGATATTCTTTGCAGTGAAGCTGCTTGCCCAAGCATCCCAGAACAGGCCAAAGAAGTCAGCTTTAGTTACAGGCACTAGGCCTTGATGCTTGTGAAGGCGTGTTGCCAGCTTCTTTGAGTATGCTGTGCTGAGAGGCTTAAACATTACCACATCAAGCGGCTGCAGCGTGTGCGTGCTGTGAGGTGGATAGATACCTAACAGTATCTTATGCCTGTGGCAATACTCCAGAAACTCTTCTGTTAGGTGGCTCCCGTGGCCATCCACAAGCAACAGGCGGTACTTTCTCCGAGCTTTGGCTGTTGTGAAGCGCTCAAACACCTGCTGGAGCCAGGCAAGACCAAGCCCATCGTTTGACCAGCCACTGCCTGATACTCCAAAGAAGGCCATATTTTCTCCTACCTTCACATCCTCTACCCATGTGTTTTGTATGTTCTTTGAGTCAGCTGCGTAAATGAGAGCTGGCGGCAACGCTGTGCCGTCAGCGCATACACACGCTAACAAGCTTATCCATTCACGATTACCATCCTGCAGCATCTTCTTAAACTGCTTCTTCTTAAACAGCCTCCTGCTGAAGATCCTCTTCTGTCTGCCAACGGCTCCAACCATGAAGCCTTTCTCATCCATATTGTACGTATGCTCAGGCTCCACTTCGTAGAAGTTGATTTTGCTGCCTAGCTGTTCAAATTACACCTTGTACTTATCACTAGAGTCAGCAGCGTGGCGTTGTCGATCCATAGAAGTGCTCCATTGGGATGTAAGCTCATCTTGGTGTCGGTGGAGGAAGCGTGTGACCCAGCTCTCGGAGACAGGGTGTCCAGCGATATCAGACGCGTAATTCTGCACCATCTCTCTTGTAGGAGGTAACTTTTGCTCTGTCAATCCCTCCAGATACGTCACAAGCTCTGCCTCCTGTTCTGGTTGAAGATTGCGACGTGCTAAACCTGCCTCTGCACGCGACCCGCTGACACCTCGGTGCTTGCGCGACAACGTTGAGCGATTAACACTATGCTTTTTAGCTATTGTCGCGTAGCAAACTTCTTCGCTAGAGTTAAGAGCATCTAGCTCTGCAAGGGCTTCTTCCATAGTCATCGTGGCGTTGAGTTGTGGGGGGTGCGAAGTTGGGACGAAATCGCGATCGCGTGCATTGACTGACGGCGTGCATTGAGTGCACGGACACGGTACCGTGTCCGTGCACCTCATGAGCCGGGTCAGCGAGTGAGCCACCCCACTACCTTTGAGCATTAGAAAGAATTAAGATTATCAAGCTACACACAAAAGCGATTATTGTGAGGAAAGCTAGCAGATTGATCTATTAACTATTGCGCATATTTTAGCTATCTTAACTTTCTTGTAGCGGTAATTATGCGACCACTGGTGCTCAATCTAGGTGGGGGGGTTGGGGAACGCGCGTGAACCACGCGTGGCCTGCGCACGGCAGCACCAGCACGTTGCTTTGTTATTTTTAACTGCGACTGCTGTGAGACCTTGCCCTTAGCCTGTTTAGGCAATTGGATACTTTTTTGAGCGTCGCGATTGCGTTTCTGAGCTGCTCTCGCTGCCTTGCGCGCGTCAATTTCAGCACGTGATTTAGCAGCCTTGCGATCGCGCTCTTCTTTCTTCCTCAACCGCCTCACACAGTTATCCTCCTTCTCTTTTGCCTTGAGCAGTTTATTCTGGTGCTGAATTTCACGCCTGGTGGTTTTTGCAGCCTCTTCCTCTAACTGCTGCTGCTCAGTTGCCGCCTGGCGTTGATCGGCACGTGCCTTCGATTGGGGGCTCCACCAGGTAGCACCACCCTGTAAATTGAGGTTATCTGCGGCTAGAGGCAGTGCTTTCTTCTTTTTATTCTTCCTCTTCTTGGCTGCCATTGCCTCTCTAAGGCCTTGAATCTCGTGCTGGGTAAGCTCATTAAGCACGTGGAGGTGGTGGATTCTCTGTTTAACTGCGTCTGCAGCAGCAAGGTCCTTATCCTTCACAGCGCTCCTTAGCAGTGACTTAGTCTTCAACCAACTAGGCTTAGGAGAAGCCGCCTGAGGTCCTGCTTGCTCTGGAGGTGTCGCAGGTGGCGGAGGTGTTGGTGTTCTAAACTGATCGAGTATGACGTCGGCGTTTGGTGGGTAGATACCTGTAGTTTCAAAGGCACTCTCCACCAACGCCTTAGTGAAAGTATGAACCCAGGCAGGCCAAAACAGGCTTACAAAGTCAGCCTTAGTTACTGGGTACCATCCCTGCGTTGTGTGGTTGTGTTCAACTAGTTGGTTGGTATAGTTTTGAGCCAGCGACTTGAAGCACACCACATCCAGCGGCTGAAGCGTGTGGGTGGCGTGTGGAGGGAAGATGAGCAGCAGAATCTTGTGCTGATCACAGTAATCGATAAAGGCCTTCGTCACGTGGCTACCGTGCCCGTCAATAATGAGTAGCCTGTACCTTCTCCGAGCTTTCCTCTTGGTGTAGCGATCGAAGACCTGTTCCAACCAGGCAACGCCCAAATCGTCGTTCGTCCAACCAGTAGGTGACGTGGTAAAATGAACTGAGTGCTTGGCTGGATTAATTTCGCGTACCCAGCTTACTTGTACTGCGTCACCTTTGGCTGGAAAGATAACCCCTAGGGGGAGGTGGGTACCGTCAGCACATACACCAGCAACCACGGTTATCCACTCCCGATTACCATCGTGGGTAGGTTGTTTGAACCGCCTCTTACAGTACAGTACCTTATCAAACACCCTCTTGCTCCTTCTAACTACCCTAATCATAAATCCCTTTTCATCCATGTTGTATGTGTTCTCAGGCAATACTTCATGCTCCTTAATTTTAAGGTGCAGGAGCTGGAAATACAAGCTGTATTTATCACCAGAATCAGCCTTGTAGCGTACAGTTTCCATAGGAGTTGACCAGGCAGTGATAAGGTGGTCTTGATTCCGGTTTAACAGCCTAGTAACCCAGCTATCAGAAGGCTCCCAGCGGCACAAAGGAGTCGAGAAATTAATGATTATTTGCCTTGTAGGCATCAGGTGTCTCTCTGTGAGTCCTCTGATGTATTGTACAAGCTCTGCCTCAGCACGTGGGTGGAGGAGCCGTTGGCTGTTGGTGACCTCTTCACGAGGGGTAACTTCACCCCTGTGCTGGCGGGTCAACGTCGCGCGTGAACAGCCATGTTTTTTGGCAAGAGCCCGGTATGAGAATTGTTCTCCAGGTCTTAAATTATCTAGCTCTGCAAGGGCTTCCTTTAACGGCATCGTGGCGTTGAGTTGTAGGGGGTTTAAAGTAACGTCCAAAGTTGGTGGGGTGGCTCACGCACTGACCCGGCTCACGAGGTGCACAGACACGGGTATCGCCAGACCGTACGCGAGGTCTATATCAACAGCAATTCTTGGTGCATCGTTCGAAGTGGATAACCCTTCAAACCCTCTCAAATGAGAGACTTTTTGAACCTTGAAGGCATACAGTACAGGAGTGGCTAGAGTACTTCGCCCATCATAATGGGCAACAGGGCAGCCTTCCTCGAATCTGAGAAGGGGGTAGTTGTCGTTCGCGATACTGAGATTCCGAAGCCTGGAGAGGGCGAGGTACTGATTGAGGTATACCCTAGCTGCTCATCTGTTAATTTCTCATACCCGAGGCTGACGTCAGCAGGTGCAAGCGTGCGGCATCCAGCCTGCAGATACAAAAGTCGCCAAACAAGCTATGCTGTTCCTGGAATATCCGACCGTCTTAGGCAGTCCAGTAGCGGGCACCGTCGAGGCATTAGGCTTTGGTGTGACCGACATCGGACTTGGGCAGAGGATCGTCAGTGGGACGCAAATATTTGTGCTCAAGCAGGCACGCTATGGAGGTCTGCAACGCTTTGCGATCGTCTCTGCATCTCAAGTTGTGGAGGTGAGCTCTCGGCACTATGAACCAGGGCTTTTCTGATATTAAGCACGATTAGATCGGTGACGTTGACTACGACAAAGCTGTCACACTGGGCTCATATACACCTCTAGGAGTTCTGTTTGGCAAGCGGTTTTTGAACCTGCACTGGCCAACGGTCCCAGCATCGCCCCTGCCAACACGCAAGCAAGGCAAGAAGATCCTCATCTGGGGCGGGTCGTCTGCTATGGGCTCCCTTGCCATCTCTTACGCTAAGCAAGCCGGATATACTGTCATCCCCACAAGCTCGAAACACAACTTTGACCTGCTCAGATACCTCGGCGCTGACCACATCTTTGATCACAATGATCCAGCGACTATTGATTCTATTCGCCAGCTCTTCCCTATTGACTATTGGCTCGACAAGATCTCGCTCAAATCGTCTGTGTCTACTATTCTGAAAATCTTGGCACCGGAAGGCCAGCTGGTGACCAAAGCTAACATAGTAACGCTGCTGCCTCCAGCCTGGCTAGCAACCGAGGCTTTTTCTGACGGTGTCACCGCCCAGTTTTACCAAATGTCTACTGATGCACCGGAGAACGCGGAACGGAGCAAGGTATAAAGAGCGGTGCCATCAAGGGAGTTCCACCGGAGGTCTTGGGAGGTCTCGACAAGGTCGAAACTGGCCTGGATGCTGTACACAATGGTGTGAGTGGTAAGAAGATCGTTATCAAGCCCTGGGCCTGATTCACCGAGGCAAAGAGGTTATCTAGAAAGAATAGTCCAACTGGACTGACAGCAGCTTGACAGCGATTCTCGATTAAAGGTCAATCCGAGCTCTGATCCGGCTATGTCCGATAAGCTTGCCTTGCCACACCAGTGCGAGTTAGAATCTACCCCAATCAATATCCTCCTTATCAAAAATTCTTCTCTCTTATACAAGTTCCCGTCTGTGCCTTCACGAGCTCTTAAGCTGGACACATCCATTGGCAGATCATTGTAATCGAACATCATGATTGATGATATCTCTTCTCAGTGACGAGTTACTTTGTCTACTGGGAAATCACAGAGCCCAAGAATGAGAGGGAGATAGATGATGAATTAGAAGAAAGGAGCTGCCAAGTAAGCCACTTATACCACAGCCATCAGAGGAATCCCTAGTACCGTTCTTGTTGCCTCTAGATCAAGGATTGGATATCACCCGATGCGGCTCCAGGCTCAGGACCTAGTACCGGGGTTCTGCAAAACACCACTGTCTCACAAAGTCACGGAACTCATGTTTATCTCACTTCTCTCCAATCTTCCCGCTGGTATATACGTCGGTATGGAGGAGTATACTGGCTTCGCGACTTCAGCATCGGCCTTCGCATCGCATCCTTCGACTTCATTCTCGTGGTTGGTATTGCAGTCTCTATGTGCCGATGCGCTATTTTCACGACTTTTCTGGTAGCCTTGACTCAATCTTCGAGACGCTTCTTCCTACGGCGGTGGGCATTGTGCGCAGGTGTCTTCTGATTGCTTCTGCTCAAATTAACGCTCGTGACATACTTTGTACAGGTATGCTGGCTGCACTTACGGACGTGAATTACTTTTCTGTGTAGTCTTCTCCCTTTTGCGCTTGTTGTTATATCTCCTAGACTTCTTGAACCATCTTAGCCTATCGTTCTTCTCGAGAGCGTTCTTCACTTGATCGTCCGCATCGCCTCTCAATAAAATTCTCATGTCTAGCCGCATCAGACGATCTTGTGTTTGATTGCCACAGCAACGATCGACTCTCGGCACTTCCCTCCCCTGAGAGGCTTCTTGGCGGAACTCATCTATCCTATTGGAGCGTGCTTCGCCGCGGTATGCAAGATGGAAGCCCCCCTCCTAGTCATCACAAGCTATCCGCATTCAATTACGCATTGCTCTGCTTGGAAACTTTGTAGAGACACTAAAATCGTGATTGTGAGTCTATCAGGAGTGAGGGGTTAGGGAGGGACGAGGTGACAACACTCCAATGGCGGGCTTAATGGAGTACTGAACACGAGACAGAAGAGCACATTGGCCTCAGCCTGATCTACGCCGGTCTTTTCTGGCGCAACACTACTTTTCTCTGGCCTGACATGACTGTGCAGACGTACGTTTGCGTTCTGCAGCTAGAAAATCTGGAAGGGCAAAGTAACTGTAAACATGATCTTTACCGCGCAACAAATCCGCAGCATCACCGCTCCATAATCGATGCAAGTCGTGACAGGTATTAGGTAAATACTCCATTTGCATCCAAACTTATTTGTACTGTAAAGGGGTATATGTTTCGGACTATGACTCGATTGAGTAGGCGCGTATACTTCAAATTGCAAGAATATTTGAAGCACCTGAGTGGTGAGCCTCGTGGGCTTGAGTGATTGAGCCTCAGATACTTGCATGGTGTCTCTTGACTGTCTTGGTCAGATGCAGCTCTCGCTTTGCAAAATCCCCGACCCTTCCACCTTCCAATCTTCAAGTCCTCTCCAGCCTCTCATCTTCAAGACCCCTTCCTCAGTCAAGGGAACCATCTCTGAAGCAAATAACGACGAGGTCGTCGTCAAGCGTGTGCAGACAGAGCTCAAACCAACTCGTTGTCTAGACGAGATTGCGTTAGAAATGTCGAAAAGGTGCGCTGAAAGAAAACGAAAAAGTCCCAGCTAAATCGACTAGATGATAAGATAGAAGAGTCAAAGCCATCCTCGGGAACTGGATTTATACACTGGTGGGAAGAGGGGAAGATAAGTGATTTCTGTAAGAGAGGACATGTCTAGCCACTGTATGGACCACAAATGATTTCCAACATGTCGATGCCTATTCTCTATTCGTCTTTGAAACCAAGCAAATTGAGCTCGCGATTGATCGAACTCGACTACAGGCGCCAAAAGGGAGCCCAATCGCTTCGACGAAGAAAAGATCGAGTCACGTTGTGGATTCTAGAAGATGTTAAACCGCAATCGATTATTGCACATATGTAGCCGCCAGCCCGGTATCAAGATTCAACAAAACCTCTAGCTTATAAGCGTTAGACCCATCAGAGCAGTGAAGGCTACCGGCAAGAATAGTGACTTTTGGTGCGAGAAGAGAGAGAACATATATAGATAGACGTCTCGTTTCAACTACTCCAAAGATTGTTTAGAATGCTTGCATCTTTTTGGAGGCAACCCACATCGTCATTATACGGGTGATGGATCTCAGCCGAATCGCTTCCGTGCAGCAGAAAAAGTACACTCGACATCTAGTTGATGTGAGGCCAGAAAGGAACGGGCTCATTTGATTTAACGGGCTAGAGTGGAGGATTCTCTCCCTATTTTCTTGCATTTGTTCTATAGTCTGACAACGGCGAAGAATCGCCAACTCAAAGGCCTTTCATCGCAATGTACAAGTGCCCCCTCGTAAAGCGCTTCAAAGACCTTTCGAAATTGGTCACTTCTGTAGCGCAGATAGCGCTATAGCGTCTCAAGCGGAATCTCTGGCAGGTACTCATTACTAATGACTGCTCACATATCATTCCCTGTCTGCGGCCTTATCAGCTGACTGGCGGATCCGAAAGAGGCCCTCAGCATCATGTTATCAGAATCAAGTCGTGCAATACCGTCTCCGTTATGACTGTACCTCCGTGGGTGGTTTCGAAGGAGGTTGGAAAGGAGAAGCGTCATACCACGTTGGTCGTCCTAAAGGTACATTTGAGACTGGCTAGAGAGCATACCACTAATGCATAGATATGGTGCCGAATGTGGCCTATGATTCTCATCTTCAGATTGAGTGGTAAGCCAACGCTGGTTACAAAGCGGTTGTAAAGCGTCATGGACTACACTCCGGAGAGGGCTTGCAGTCAGCCGCACCAGAAATCTCCAGCCCGGCCCGACCCCACTTTCCTAATTGCCGAGGGAAAAATTGAGCAGGCTTGACGCTGCAATACCGGCTGCACAGATATGTACTAATAATATATTATTATTTACTTATGGAAGCTTTCATGAAGACATCAAATGATGGTACAATTGCTCACAGCAGCCTTCAACTGCTAATCCTCCGTGGCGCAATTGGCTAGCGCGTCTGACTGTTATCCATTCCGCTTGATGGCACATCAGGAGGTTGAAAGTTCGAGCCTTTCCGGGGGAGATGACAATCTTTTTTTCCATTCTGATCCCTCGTGAATATCCCCGTTATTATTAGGCGAGATGTTGGCTCAGGTGCTATTTTGTTTTGGAAGGGTGGACCTCGGGATGGTGGGGCACAGAAACCTTTTTGTTACCTTTACAACAGAAATTAGTCTTCAAAGGACCTATCACTTCGCAACAGGTCTTGGCAGTCTTTGGAGACCTGCATATATTCTGGCGTTGATTGGCCTTATCCAGCTTCTGAGGCGGCATAAAGAACACGATGGGAATGGTCGCAGAACAGAGTTACTAAGGAGTTCGTTTGGGTGTGTCGGACCGCTTGAGCAATCTCTCTAGGGCAAGTACATCAACAACCTTAAAGCTCCTGCTAAGTAGCCAAAACTTTTCGCACACATCCTTATTGTGCTGGTTTCTTCCTGGCAAATGTTTCAAGTTTCAAGCTGAAGTGTTGCAGCATACTCACCGCAGATAGCGCGGAAACACTCACAAGGGCACGAGAATCCCACCTGGGTGTAAGATAATCAGGCTGTCGTTGACATGCGTCAAGTCCCGAGAGCCCGAACTGATGCTGGAATCGGTACGTGGAGCTCTGCTTGTCACTACCGCGTACCCACGAAAAGCGAATTCAGCAACAGGACTTCCGAAACACCTCCCAGACTGAGACAGGAGACATGCTCCCTGTGTAGACTGCGCGAATCTGAGCAAAAAATAACAACACCAGGTTCGTGTGCACGCGATTCTATACTCGCAATTTGTAACATATATTGTCATACTACGATGTGATCCAAGCTGTCCAGCGCATAGTACATCTGCTTGCTCAGAGAAAAGAGCTTAAACCTGCACCTCCCTGCGTTCGTCTTCATCAACACTGTAGTTTCTAAGCTTGTGGTCCACGCCGGTGACAGCAGCCATATCCTCATCCGCAGCGACGTCGAAGTTCCTGCCGCAGTACTCCGGTCCGAGGAACGTGAGCAAGATAACATACGCATACACGCAGCCCATGAAGATACAGATAACCAGGCCATACTGGTAGCGCGCGACCTTACCCTTGGGTGGCAGCGGGAACCTTTCACCGATAGTAGCCTCGATGGTGGAAGAAGCTGACGAAACCAGGTTACCGAGCTGGTAACTTGTACCGACGACGAAGGTCCTGAACGAACCGGGCGAGAGCTCCATGAGATGAACAGGGATCACACCCCATGCGCCCTGGACGCAGAACTGTTGGAAGAACGCCGCAGCAATCACAGCGTTGCTGCTCGTGAATGTGTACGGATACAACAACGCGCCGCCAATGACACACATGACGATGATACTGATCCTGCGACCAAAGATCGAGGAGCTGTATCCGACGAGCGTGCCGCCCGTCATTGCACCGAGATTCGCAACGACCTGAGTGACGGTGACGCGGTTGGCGGAGAAGTTGTATTGGTTGGTCAGCATCGTGGGATACAGGTCCTGACTGCCGTGAGACATGAAGTTGAAACCAGCCATCAGGAGCACCATGTAGACGAGTAAGATCCAGTGCTTCTTCAGTGCGTGCTTCCCCTCTTGGACAAACATCTTGGCTGCATTGGGCTCTTCTTCGCGGATGCGCTTGCGCTCTTGATAGGCCTGAGTCTCGGGGAGACAGAGACGGAATAGGATGATCAGGACGGGCGGTCCGGCGCCGAACCAGAAGAGGGGGCGCCAGCCGTGGCCGACGGTGTTGACGAAGGCGCGGGCGAAGACGGTAGCAAGGAGATAGCCAAAGGCGTAGCCCTGCTGGAGCATACCGGAGATGATACCGCGTGCGGCTTCGGGGCAGTCTTCAAGAGCTGTAGCGTGTCAGAATCGTGTGTCTTTTCAAACGCTGCTAGGCGCTTACCAGTCGCGGCAGCGTTGCCGTAGAGTCCACCCATGGCGATACCGAACAAGGCTCGCACGCCGAGGAATTGGTTGTAAGTCGAGCAAAATCCAGTACCCAGTTCTAACACAATGAACAGTACGTTGTTCACAATAAATGGCCACTTGCGTCCGTAACGGTCGGCAGCCAGACCGAAAATAATACTGCCGACTGAACGCAGCATGAGCACAAGAGTGATGCCCCAGGTGATGTCTATGAACTGCTTAGACTTGGATTCGAGCTCACAAATCCTTATACATACCCTTCTTGGTCTTACCGAAGGATTCAGCAAGATCCTCAACCGTGAGCGATACAGTGAAGAAGTCGAATGCATCCCACGACCAAGCAAAGAATGCGACTAGGAAGAACATCCATTGTTGGAGATTCAGAAGCCTCAACAGGGCGATGGGGTTCTGCACCTTAGCCATAGCAGGCTTGAGGGTGGTGATACGGGTCACCATGTAGCGACCAGCGCTCATCTTCTCCTGCATCGGTGGGCTGGTGTATTCGCGCTGCTCAGCGCCATACTTCTCGTCCGCCATCTTGGGGACAGGCAAGCGTTGTAAGTCGATAAAAAGGTTAAGCTGAGCCAAAGATAGCCGTCAATAACAGACCCTGCGCGAAGGGAGCCGATCGTCTGCGTCAGAGAAGCAGCTGGCGATACCCCTCAAATCTGGGGAACAGCCCAGCTTTTAACGTCCTCCCCAAGACCCAGTCGCCAAGTGCACTATCCCCGAGCTCGCAGCATTCAAAACGGCTTTAGAGCGACTCGATTCGCTACGCCCGCGTCGATAAGGCGTTTTGTGCAACCCGCGGCCGTCGTCTTTCAGTGTGGTGACGTCCCCACTCGTGCGTCCCCGCACCTTTGGTCGGTGCCGCCAATGATGTGGGCGCGAACGTCCGGGGTTTGGCACCACTAACACTCGTACTGTGGCTAGCAAGCACCAAGATGTACTAAGCGTTGCTTGGCACATGTAAGCGGCACAGAAAAGCTTTGTCAAGGTGCGCCCGAAAGCTTACTGTGGTATGTCCCATAAGTTTTGTAGGTGGGGAACAGCGTCTAGGGATGCGGGCCCAAACCTGAAGTTTGGTGCTGCCTAATCAGAGCTGCTTTAGCAGCTGACTATATGTCGCTCCATCAAATTATAAGCTGAATATATTTTAATACATTATTCCCCCACTAAGACTCACCTACAAAACTTATGGGACATAGCACAGTAGTGCGCGCTGATGGGCTGGAATTTCGGCTGAATTGTCGAGCTGGTCTGCTGACGCATCCTCGGGCGCACTTCAAGACGCGCAGGATTGGCAATTGTTGAGCCTCAAGTCTGGAGATAACTAGCTTCCTGCCATCTGAAGAATCTCGAAGACTGGACGCTGGGTTCGTAATTCCAGTTGTTGAGGAAGCTGTTAGCGTCTCCGAGAAGCCCGAAACACCAATCTGGGGAGAACTCGGGGTACGAACAAGAAGCCAATAGAGTCGGAGGTAGCAGTGGGGTAAAAGCCTCATGTCGACTTCTCCAGACCTCCGACTTTTCGATAGCTTTGTTCGTAACATGTCGGAGCTGCGCTTGTGGCTTGCGCTACGAAAATGTGCAGCTAATCGCTCGGATTGAGCAGCTTCAGCGAGTGGAAAGTGAGATCGGAGGCGCCATCATTGGTTGTAGTCTGACGAGCAGCTCCGCGTCCGATATTCTAGCTTCCTTCTTCGCGTTGTCGTGCGATGATCCGGGTCGATTGGAGGCGCTGTGGTCTGTGTTCGGTTCTGGCTAATCTTGATTTGTTATGTCTGATTCCCCATGTCCCGCGTTTCGTTCGTGAAAGTAACGCTTCGTGTACGACAGAAAGCTCACTCTGTGCTTCTGCGAAGTCGGACAAAAAAAAAGACTCCTTCATCTTGGAACGAGGAAACGTGTGAAACCGCGCAGCCACAGTCATCTAATCTGCAAGACTTGCACTGAAGCGCACTCGGCAAAACTTAGCCCGTGACTCCCAAACTGATCACAAATATTACCCAGGTCGTCGATTTGTGGCACGTGTTGCCCAGCATCTTATGCCACCTTGGATTACTGGGGTGTTTAAGCATAGTCGTGAGTGAGCTCAGGCGTAGCAAACGGTTTGAACGATAGAAGACATCGAGCTGTTCTGGAGCAGAACGTGAAACGTTACCATATGCATTCATTTGGTCTATTGATGTCTATCCTCAACAGTCATAGGTCTGTCAGTGAATGGGCGACAGTGACTCGCACTAAAACGCGATGTCGTCCGCTTGGAGCCGTCAAAGCTAGTACCTGATCTTGACAAAAGTCTTCGTCTCATTGGCCTTCAGGCTCTGCCCCTCAGGCAGCAATCTGAGGTAGAAGTAAGGCTGATTGTAGCTTCCTGGACCGCTCGCCTCTTGCCACTGCACTCCCCACGTTGTAGTGTTGTAGCCGCCCAAGAAGTAACCGTCCTGCTTCACGTCACCGACGTAGTGCTCGTAGAGAGTCGGCGCATCGCCATCGATGAGGTATAGAAGGCTAGCATCGTATGGGTACGAAGAGAGGGCCAGCGGCGTCCAGGCGACCTTGGTGGGAGCACCAGCAGCTGTCAGTGCGGTATCAGTGTATGCGTGGAGACGAGAGTCTTGGCACTGCAGAGCAGTCTTTGCGAACTGGTTATTGGAAACAATCGTCATCTGAAGAGGTCAGTGATTCTGGGACAGGAGAGTAGATGATTCCAGGAAACCTACGTAGCCGAAGCGCATCCTTGGGCCAGCAGGGCTGTTCGCGACTGTGTAGACACTGCTGTCGCCCCAACCCTCGATGTCTGCGTTGTCGCTGTTCGCGAGGTTCAGGATCCAAGGTCCTGCATTGCCCGTCTCTTCGTTGTAGGCGGGGTAGGAGGAGCAGTCGGCAGGAAGTGCCTTTGCAGTGATATTAGGGACCGCGAGAGTGACAGGAAGCGCCGCGAAGATGGCAGCAAGCGAGAGAGATGAAAACAACATTTTGAGGAGAGTAGAGGCGACTGGTCTATGAAGCTTAATGAAGATGTTACATATGTGAGGGCTTTCGACCTTTATATCCGCGATACTGCCCCAAAATCTTACCTGTCCATCTGCAGATCGTCCAAGAATCCCCGTCAGGCACACGAGCCGTTCTCGTCCACTTCATCTCAGACCCGTCCCGCTGCCTACGTCGCACCCTGCTTCTCGCCGAAAATAGTAAAAAGCCAACGCGCAGCAAGCTGGAATCCGGGCTTTGACAGGGGAAAAAGAAGTAGCATACAGATCCCACAGTGGCTGCCTGCCTTCATAGACGTGAGATGCCTCGTATGACGCTCACTTTAACTAGCAGGATACAATTTCAGAGCATTCAGAGATTGAAGATCTGCGGAGTGAAGAATGAGGGACGCCTGACCGTTGCAAAGGGCGAAAGGTGATTTGCGACTGCCTGCTAAACTTTGACACGCTAACTGCAAAGACGAAAGCGCAATCTTGCTAGCGCATTACCCCTGCATTCACCGGTGAGCGCTGTTTGGGACACACCATTCGCGCGCATATTCATAATGTGGTGGCTGGACCGCTTCGCTGCCACCTCTCATCCAGGCTGTATTCTTCCGATTGATGAAGCATCTTGCAATCACTCGAATCGTACTTTACAGGACGGTGGTCATGCCAATATGCGAGCAAAGTGTTCACTTTAGACTCGGCTGCTGCTGTTGGACGTGAGTTTGGATTGAACTTAACATGTACATCGCAAACGTCATCCTGCAGGGGCTGACCGTCCCATTAAATTACATCACATCTAACATGGTACCTATAATGCATGGATGAGTGTGTGGAACGAAGTTTTTGCCATTACATGAGTGTACCTCCACAACGGCGTATTCGCGGACTAGAGACGACACTACACGCCGTATATCAGAAACTTCAGAACAGTCTAGAAGTACTTTGAATCGTATGGGCATGTTGATCTTGTTCTTGACTATTCTGCGTAAGCTGAACAATCGGCATGTTGAGACTGTAAATCACTCAGGAAAGGTATCGGTCATGACGATGATCGATTGAAATACTCTGAACTCAGGGTGCCTTCACGATTAAATGCATTACATCCACGCTGATAGTTCGTAATCACACCCGCGTCGAGTTGCATCTTGTCCGTCGCATCGACAGCAGTAATCCCACCGCCTGTACTTCCATTCGCCCCTTTTGGTGCACGGGTTCCATGACTGAGCTCAGCTGCTTGCAACATACCCCTCTATTGACAGCGCAGACGCTGCGTTGTTGTACGCATGACCATACTGCCGCAGCGGCGAACTCAGGGGGTCACAGGCTGTCATGGTGTTGGCGTCATTTTAAGATTACCACTCCTTCAGTCACTACATTCCGCTTAGCTTGCGGTGGCAGAAACATTAGCGGTGCTTGTCGCTGATGGATGTCCGATATGTGCTGGCCGTAGCATCGAAGTATAAATTCAGGTCCTGCAAATCAGTTGCCCGTACCGGGCCTCATCGTTAGCTATGTCGATTAAAGCGTCGATTCAGCAGCGTAGATCAAGTCGTTTTTCGCAATTTTCTGCGAGAAATGTCGGAGAAGCTGTCACGCCGGCTCTGATCGACCTCCTAGGGTTTCGATGCAGCCGACGTAGACGGCTTCGCGACACATCTCTGTTGCAGGGATGAAGGGGGACCGTACCAATTGACATCGCTCAATTGCAGCTTCCTGGCACGCTGATTGCTGCGATTGTTACCCGCCTTATCAAGACGTGGCTGTGCATACGGATTCGGAGTCTTGTCGAGAACTTGCTGACTATCAGTACGTTTTCTATTTGGGTTTGGCAAAAGATTGTATGAAAAAGGCGATGTACCGGAGTCTTCAACATCATCGCGAGCTTCGTTATAATTCAGAACGAGACTCTTGATACGCTGCTGCTCCTCCTTGTCGGCCTGCTGCTTGTTGCGCATGGCAACAGCAAAAGTTGAGTCGGAGGGCAAATCAATGGACCGCGTCTGCGGCTTGTTGCCGCGCTTGCTGAGAAGCGAGAATTTCACAGTGTTAGAAGGCGCAACCGGAACGGGAGCCTCGCTCACGCCGTCCTCAGGATTTGTCGACGTATCGCGAGCGCGACGCAGCGGCAGGGGAACGTCGAAGACGGGCTTGCGGTCATACTTGCGGGAGTCAGTGCTGTCAGACATGAGCTTCGCCAGTTCCCGGTCGAACTCAGCCTCGGCTTCGGGGTCTCGCTCCTCCTCTTGACGTGTCACGACGATGTGCTCTTCCTCATCTGAAAGGTCCTGCTTCACTGGTTCGTCCTCGTCAGAGTCTGCATCATCCTCGTCGGATGACTTATCCTCGCCCTCAGGAACCACGACATCGTCGTCTTCTGGACCGTCGACATCATCGTCAGAAGCAGACTCCTCATCGTCCTCAGGCTCGGCAGGCTTGTCATTTCCCGTCGTCTGGTAATTTTGTTTGACAGCTTCACCAAAGACGCGCGACGCTTCATCGAGATCGGTGATCAGCTTCCATTGCGGTCGCACAAGAGCGTAAGCATCCTGCACGATGAACTCGACATCCATCGGTAATGCATCCTTGGTGCAGACGTAGTACTGCAGGTATGTGAGGAAGAAGTCAAGCTTCTTCTTTGCTGTACCTTTGTCGTAGTACATGCCGCAAGTCTCAAGAAGATTGCAGACAAGACGAATACGGAAATAGTCGTCCGGCAGATCCAGCGGATTGTATAGATCCGGGCGAGCATATCCTCCTTGCCACCCATAGTTCAGCAACTTGTAGAGGGTGTCAAAGACGAGTGGCGAATCAATGAGTCGGTAGATGTACAACTCGCCAAGGAATTTGACCTCTGCAATCCTGCGCTGATTGAATTTGAAGTCGTTCAACTCCAGGCCGAATGTAATAGACTCCAAAAGATCGTCGATGACGGCAATGGCAAAATCCTGGTGGTAACGGTGGATGGTACCAAGAATGACAGCTAATAGATGAATGTTGCTGTACTTGATCTTGCCAGGTTTGGAGAAGATCTTGTGCAGGAAGTTGACCACTTCTGCTTCTTCCCAGTGCATCTTGCGGATCTGCTTAACGGTCTTGTCGAGTGTACGGCGGGTCAAATCCTGGTACATGATCTTTCGCAAGAACAGTTCGACCGGTGTTCGCTCCTTCTGTTCAATGGCCGCACGTTCTGGTGGGTTCACATAGTAGATCGCATTCTCAATCAGCATTCGTTCTTGCTGACCGAGAACTTGAGCACCTTTCTTACGTTGCAGTGTTTCGAGAAAGGAGGCCATGCGAGGCGAGGTCTCAGGATTGCGAAGGAGGTAGCGTCCGCAGTTCTCGAGTAGGTTGCAAATGATCTCGATGTTCATTCTTGAAAAGTCGTCGAGACTGACTTTAAGACAATGAAAGATGACGTGCTCCGGCACAACGCCAAACTTGGTCAGCTCTGCAAGGTAGCGTACATTCTGCGTGCGAACTTGACCAAGGAAGTCTTTCGATTTGCGTCTTTGCAGGCTCCTGAATTCATCGTCGAGGTAGGATACAAGACCCTGTGCTATGTCAGGCATATACTTGGCCAGAGTAGCAATCAATCTTGAGTAGATTGGCAGTAGATCAGATCGACCTTTGGGAATGTCCTGGACAGCCTTGATGAGACGGTTGCGCGACGCTTTTGAATTGAGGAAACAGAAGTCGATGGCAGCTTGATCCACAGCGTCTTTGGTGTTGAGTTCTGGGAGCCGCGCGAGTACTGCATCCACTTGTGTACCGACAGACTTGTTGGCAATCGCAGTGGACTGGTCATCAGCGTCCGCAGCCTTCACAGCCTCAGCCTCCTTCTCAATAGTGTCAGTCTTGGCCTCGATGCGCCTCCCCACCTGCTCATTCGTATCGACGTTCTTCTTCTTGGCGTCCTCCAGTAGTATGCCTGGAACACGGTCCTTCAGATCGATCAAGTTTTCATAGAAGCGGCGCTCGTCCTCGTCTTCCCAAATACCTGGTCCGTCACTGCGGCCGCGCAGATATTCGCCGGCCTTGATCAAGCCTATAGTACCGTCCCCGACATTAGCAGAGCTATCCTTCTCTTTCAAATCAGGCATCTCCACGCCCAATGCATCGGCCATGACCTGAGCGTTGGTAATCAGTCGCTCCTGAGCCTTCAGCTGCTTCTCGTAATTCGCCTGCCGGTCTTCAAACACCTCTCCTGACTTGACGTATGCTTCTGCATTTTTGCGGCCTTGAGATGCGAGGTGCTTTTGGTCTCGCAGCAGATGTGCCTTGACATCTTCAAAGTAGCGATTGAATATATTTTTGAATCGCTGTTGCATATCAGCAGCAATGATAGGCGAGTCTTGACTGGGCTGATCATCATCTTCAGTCGCCGAAGTGTCCTCGTTATTGTCTCCAGTTGTGGTGCCATCTTCGTTGACCGTCTTGCGACCCTCTGCAGACGACATCCTCGCTCCGAGAATATCCCAAGCGAAAGCCTTGACAAATATGACCACAAGTGGCAGGTTCACGTGTTCGCGGTCGTGGCCAAGCATGTCCTTGAGCACTTCCAGAGGGAACGGCTCTGCGTCGGTGCTCTCAGTGCGCGCCCTGGTCCTGGCAGAGCCTTCTACAAGTTTGCCATTGTCCTTATTGTTTGCCGCATCTTCAGGTCGCGCAACATCGTCCAGGCTTCGCAGCACGCCCACCAGCCAGAGTTCGGTAGCTACGCGCAAGAGCACGCGCTGACGAGCCAGACGTTCCTTCTCTTCTCGATCACGCACCTCCTGCGACAGCATTTTCAGATGTGCTTTGTCCGGAGTTGCAAGACCTCTTCCAATGTACCAGCCAATGTAACCGGTGAACTCAGCGGGTCCAAACCGTTGGTGAAGTGCACTGACAATTTCGACGCCGGTTGCAATTTCGCCGGGAGTCTTGAGCTTGCAGAGACCTTCGTAGCATGCTGAGATTATCTCAGAGAGGTACTTGTGGAGGGAAAGGGTGCGAATCTCTTGGAGGAACTGGGTCTGGGAGGACGCGTTGATAGCAGTACGGAGGCGCTTGATGAAGGCAGTGTTCTTCTTCATGGACGAGTCGAGCGAGCCCTGCACAGGGAAGATATCTACAGAATGCATGAGCTCGAGGTCTGGTCGAAGCGCATTAACTGACTAACCTTGTTCTCCATTCCAAGCACGGAAGTTGAGCTCACGAAGCTCCCCTTCACTCTGTTAGTGACTGACAGCCCCTGAAAAGAGCACACGTACGCTTCCTGGGCCGTTCCATGGTGGTGTAGGTAGTCCCTTGGTGGTGGGGGTGCGGGTGTCGATAGTACGGGTCGGCTATGATACGCGCACATGGAATATCGGAGCTATATCGGGCGCGACTTCTGCGAGCATTGGGTCGAGCGCAGCGCGGGCAAGCTCACGGCGAGGCAATCGTTTGCGCGGAGTAGCAGCAAAGCACGGCGGGTGCTTTACTCAGTTACACGAGTCGAAGGTTGTTTGAGGTTCGTCACGTCGTTCTTTCCCCTCGGGAGAGTAGCGTCATTGCCAAGACAGCAATTAGTGGCCGGCGCGGCTGAGTTGGGTACGCAACCTTCACTCTACGACACCTCTGTGAGAGCATATTCCCAGTTGTCATTGCATGACAGGTGCTACCGTATGCTATAACGCGCCTCCGTCATTAATCGTGAACCACGAAATGGTCATTGTCAGGAAGATCAGCTCTACTCTCGTGCATGCGCGTTCAACAGAGAACAAGGGCGAATCGGTCTCGAAACGCGCGCTCGTCAAGAGGCACTCGAGGTCAAGCTGCGATTCGAGACGGATCGCTAATAGGATGTAGGCCTACACATGTGCGTGCAGGTTGTGAGGAGCTTTCACCTGAATGCTCTCACCGTAAGGTGAATCTGCTCATGATGCGGGCTTGGTGTTGAAGACATTCAATAAGATGTGATGCCCTCTAGATCTCTGCTATGATCTCCTAGCAATGTCCAGGCTCATCTCAAAAAAACGTCTCTTGCAAGGGGTTCACAGAATGTCATTGCTGTTCCAACTCAGATCTGGCCGTGCTGGCCGACCTTGCAATCAAGACCAGCGATAGAACTCGCATCCCATTGAGCAGAACATGAAAGGGGAGGGTCTGGAGAGAAAAAGGCGTAATCGTGGGGTCTGAACAGAGTTCTCATCACTAACGGCGGATATGCAGGTCATCAAGATAGATGCCGCGCTTACTGGCCGCTCAAGGAGCCAGCCAGCCTCAGCGACGGCAAGCAGGAACACCTGTGAGCTTAAAGGGACGTTGTCTTCACCATCTGCAGGGCCTGCACATGGCATTTGCAGTTTGTGTCTAATGGTGCAATTGCCTCAATGCGAAAAGGGGCGGTTGAATCTCGTCCGTTGACTGAATCCTTTCCCCTACAGCGATCCTTGGCGTTTTTATTGGCAATGCGCATCAGCCGAAGCTTCACCAGGCTCCTTAAGGAGACAGTGTGGAGCGAATAGTGGCACGCCTTACCCACGATCCGTCACTTCACTATCCTTTGCTCGTGGACATATCGCTGTTGTAGGCCGGACTGTCGCCTTAAAAGCAGCGTTGTTGCTAAGTGGTTGAAACGATGTCAAATCGTGGTTCAGGGGCAGAACGGCGAGCTTCCGGTAGTGTCGCCACGACTTTCATATCAGCGGGCGTAAGCGCTATGGATGAACGACGACGACTCAGGTGCATAGATGAAACAAAAATTTGCGGAAAGCGATCTTGACAGGCAATGAAGGTGATGAGCGCAAATTGTATACGAGCATTGATTTCAGCCCTGCAACGCAACGACTGGTGCATTGTGACAGATCTGCTATGCTATTAACGAAATAACGGTCGCCAACATTACCTCCCGTATCGATCTGACCGGCAACACAGAACACGCATGATCAAATACCGTGCTTATGGGACCACGACATGAGTCCTCTATCGATTGCCATCCGTTTATGCAGCCTAGCGGAACGGCAGGTCTGTACTTATCGAGGAATCAGACACAGAGTAAATGCTGGAGTGTGAGGCTCGAAGGTGGTGGAAACGCACGTGTCACGGCAAGATCCTGTTCAGCAAGGACGTCACCATGGTCGTGTCATCTCGCCGCTCGATGTTGAGGGCGCCGTGCTTTGTGGAGTTGTGGGCCCTCTCTCCAACGTCTCCACCGGATGCCCATGTTGCTTTTTCTAGCATTTTCTAGTGTCTCACAGATCGCGGAACCCAGGGATAAAGGGGAAGGGCACATTTGTCCGCT
The DNA here is from genome assembly GCA_016630955.3 of Didymella arachidicola. Classification (NCBI taxonomy): domain Eukaryota; kingdom Fungi; phylum Ascomycota; class Dothideomycetes; order Pleosporales; family Didymellaceae; genus Didymella; species Didymella arachidicola. Next base: position 77,429 of record CM050000.1, on the reverse strand, counting down.
CGTACTCAAATCGTCTCGAGAGTCGAGATAGCAGGCCGCTGCCACGAAGCTACTGTACTGTGTAGAAGCCTGACGAGGAGACCACTGTGATGGCAGGGGCGCGCGCCGTTCGGCCGGGATCAAAATGCCAGCCCGCATTCGCGAGCGCCAGGCCCCTGGAGACTGCATTCTTGGCAATGAACCGCGCTGCAAGCTGTGGCCCGGAAAGCGGCAGGGAAGGCGAAATTCCTGCGCGCCATGTTGCCATTGGCACACAGCCTCCAGCAGCAGCGCTCATCGTGCAGGAGCAGTTCCAAGGTTTGCAGGCCGATCGCCGAGTAAACTGTCAGCTGTCGAGCACTGGGCGCTGCCTTCGTACTCGGGCGCTCAAGGCAGCGTGGCCGCCCTGAGTACCACTGTCCAGCGCAACAAAGGGACAAAGGCAGACGCTCACAAGGGCGATCAGGAGCATCGTCAAACAAACGGATGCCGGCGACGCAGACCTCAGACGCCCAACGGCAGACGGCGCACGGAGGCGTCGTCCTAAAATAACCGGCAAGGATGTATTAGGTCTCGCCGGCGCAGAGGTCTCGCGCCCGGAGCACCACTCACACCACGCACGCCCAGCATCAGCCATGTCAAGCTCCCGCTTTGGAGGAGGGCCGGCGGCCTAATTGCCCGAATCAGGCGGGCTTCCCCTGCGACGATCGCGCACACTTGCGCACACTCGGCCCTGCCTAGCAGTACGATGATATTTTGGGTGAAGTCTGCGCTGGCCCACTAGTGTTTCCGCCTTTCGTGCCTGTACAAACCTACCCGACCCCCTCGTGCAGTGAATTCCCTTCTCCTCCAGGCGCACCTCCCCCAGAACCTGCACTTTGTCTCCCTTGCGTGCGGCATCTGTGATGACATCGTGCTAAAAGCTGCTTCTTTCTTGCTTCAACCCCTCACACTCGTTTACCAGCCCGAACAGGAGGTGCATTGGCATCTACACGCCCATCAATTACCGGCAGCAGACTCCGTATCGACGACGCCGGACTCAATTACCAGCTGAGCCAGCCTGTCTTTTTTTGGGACTGCATCTTCTCGTCGACACCTCCGGTACACCCTCGGGTCCCGCCTCAATTCTCTAGCGTCGTGCGACCAACAGTCCTGTGAGCGTGCGCTGTGTCACTCGTTCAGCGCTCCACCGCCCGGGGACCGCGACAGCAAGTCAATTGCCTCATACCGCGCTCGCCTCTCGACTTTTGAACGTGGCCCTTAGACGGCCTCTGCTGCATCCGCAATCAGAGTGTTCCAACGCCCCGTCTCACCGAGCGGCTTTCGACATACTTTTCGCAGCTTAAGCTAGAGCTTTCTGCCTGCACTTGCTGTACCCCATCTAACGACCTCGACACGATCATACACTTAATACTTCTCGGAGATGTGGAACTACGTGGAGCCCGTTGTCCGGGCCCTCGTGTCTAGGTCAGACGACGGCACCCCGGACATCACAGACCCATGGCCAACCAAGGATGTGAGTATCTGCTCCCAGTAAACCACCAATATAGCTAACCCGCTCAGATTGTCTACGTTGCCATCGTCGGTGGAGTTATGCTTGCCGCGGTGCTCGAATGGTTTCTCTGGGTTGCCGCGTTCATATACTGTCTGGTCAAGGTCTTCCAAAAGGCCGAGACAATAAGTGTTCGCCTTCTAGCTATCTTTTTCGGCATCCTCTTCTTCTGTCTTCGGTATGTCTTCTGACCCCGCGGCTTGCCCTGCCCCCTGCTAACTCTCCCAGCGCCATTTTCCTGCCCATCATGGTTGTCACACTGCCTCTGCCCTCGCAGATCGTCAAATACTTCCCCCAGGAGATGGTAGATGTCCTTCAGTGGTTCGCTTTCTGGTCATTCGCCGGTCTCCTCACAATTCCTTGGTTGTTTTGCGTCTACCAACTCGTGACCCACTCGGTTGGCCGCGCCAAGAGGATCAAGACCGTGCTCGACGAAGCTTCGGCGCCCAAGGTCGTCATCGTTATGCCTTGTTACCAGGAGATTCCGGAAATTCTGTTGCGAACTTGCGATTCGCTGGTCGACTGCGAGTACCCTCCTTCTTGCCTGCACATCTTCCTGTCCTTCGACGGAGACCAGGAAGATGAGTTGTACTTGAACACCATCGAGAAGCTTGGTGTACCTCTCACCCTCGACTCGTACCCCAAGTCTATCGATGTCATCTACCGTCAGTGCCGCATTACCATCTCGCGTTTTCCCCACGGTGGTAAGCGTCACTGCCAGAAGAGGACCTTCAAGCTCATCGACAAGATCTACACCGAGTACCTCAAGCGCAACGACAACCTCTTCGTGCTTTTCATCGACTCTGACTGTATCCTCGACAAGGCCTGCATCCAGAACTTCATGTACGAGATGGAGCTCAAGCCTGGATCCAAGAAGAACATGTTGGCGCAGACCGGTGTCATCACGTCTACAACCGAGAAGAACTCACTCATCACTCTCCTGCAAGACATGGAGTACATTCACGGTCAACTCTTCGAGCGCTCCGTCGAGTCTGGTTGCGGTGCTGTCACTTGTCTTCCCGGTGCTCTTACTATGTTGCGTTTCTCCGCCTTCCGTAAGATGGCCAAGTACTACTTTGCCGACAAAGCTGAGCAGTGTGACGACCTCTTCGACTATGGCAAGTGCCATTTGGGCGAGGATCGTTGGTTGACCCACTTGTTCATGATTGGCGCCCAAGAACGATACCAAATCCAGATGAACACCGGAGCCTTCTGCAAGACCGAGGCTGTACAGACCTACACTTCGTTGCTCAAGCAGCGTCGTCGCTGGTTCTTGGGGTTCATCACCAACGAAGTTTGCATGTTGACAGATATCCGTCTGTGGAAGCGCTACCCCATCCTGCTGATCGTTCGTTTCATGCAGAACACCATCCGTACCACCGCACTGCTTTTCTTCATCTTGGTCATCTCCCTCGTCACTACATCGCAAAAGATTGCCAACTTGCCTGTCGGTTTCATCGCCATCTCCCTTGGTCTCAACTGGCTTCTTATGATCTACTTTGGTGCCAAGCTTGGTCGCTACAAGGTCATGCTTTACCCTCTCATGTTCGTTGTTAACCCGTTCTTCAACTGGGCTTACATGGTTTATGGTATCTTCACTGCCGGTCAGCGTACATGGGGTGGCCCTCGTGCCGATGCCGGTACCGCCGACGCCAAGGTCACTCCCCAAGAAGCTATCGAACAGGCTGAAGCTGCTGGCGATGATCTCAACGTTGTTCCTGAGACCTTCAAGGCCGCCGCTGAGGCTCACAAGAACCGCCCTGGACCTGTCCCTCTCCAACCCACCGCCGACATGGAGGGCCGCTTCGCCGCTGCCGAGAGGCTGCCCAACGGCTGGTACCAGCAAAACAACGACTCTGGTCTTACTTTCCCCAATATGGCACCTCGCGACCCCAATGCCCCTCACGTTCCTTTGCACCCTCGTTCTTCCATGGATTCGTTTACCTCGACAGGCACTTCCGCAAACAATTCTGTGTACATGCCCCGTCGTGTCGAATCTTTCATGGACCCTGAGGATGCTCGTATCTACCACAAGACTCAGCAGACTCAGAAACCTGCCGGTGGCGCTTTCTTCGAGGAGCATCGCCAGCAGGGGCCTTACGAAGTTGGCATGAGCTATGGAAAGGGTGGCTACACCGAGTCGGTGGAGTCTCTCTCTGGCGACTCTGTCTACAACAAGCAGCAAGCGAACCAGCAGTACCAGCGCACCTCACCACTCTCCAACCAGGTTGGACAGGGTGATCTCGCAGCGCCCAAGGCTGCTTACAGCCAGCAGCAGAGCCGTGACAACAGCGGCTCTGGGCGTCAGGGACGCAGCCCGCTCGCACAGGAGAGTTACAGGAGCGCACCTGGAGACGATCTTGGCTTCGAGATGCAACAGCCGCAGAACCAGAGCCTAATGCGCGACGTCTCTCCCGCGCCCATCGGCCACAACAGGAACGACTCGACAGACTCGACGAAACGCAATCGCCTCACTAAAGATCGCAAATAAATACGTTCTCCTCGATAATCATCTACTTTCGTATCTACCCATCAAAATCTGGACATGGGCGATGGCGTTTCCACAGTTTCGACAACGGTCTGACTTTTCACATGCCCTGCACGGAGCAGGGTGCCCGGCGTTTGAGCGGCCGACATACTGCAACCACTTGCATCATTTCTTTAATGTACATATACCTTTACGCATCCATTGGCGGAGTAGCTTGTTCCGTTTGGATACGACGTAACTGTAGATCATGACTGGTTCACTCATTGCCATTATTTCCGGCGAGCTTGTGTTTTGGTACATATGTAAGAGCCTGGAAGCTTTCTGCGCTTAATGTTAGAGGCCCATGGACTTAATTCAATGATCAACTCTACGCCTTTCTTCTGCGTGTATGCCTGCGGGACTCAGCCTGTGCATAACCTTGTTCGCCCAACCAACCTCATTGTACACCCTCCGTAATTTCCAACCTCGCAATAATCAAAGCATTGGTAACAAAGACAGACTGTTATGCACGCGTGAAATTTGGTCTACGTGTACAACAAATGCTCCACCTCCTCAGCAATGGCCAGACTGCTTGTAAGCCCGGGACTCTCCATGGCCAGCAAGTTGACGAAACCCTCAAAGCCCTGCTCCTTCACAATGTAGAAGTCTTGGAAGTCTTTCCCGCTCGTGGCTGCCAGGCGTCCCAGCTTTGGCCGTATCCCAACATAATCCGGCGCAATTGCGTCTTGGTCGACACCAGGCAGATACGTCTGGATATCGTCAATGGCCGCTGCGAGGTTCTTCGCATTCGGTGTGTAATCGGTCGGTGAATCCGTCCACTCGACGTCCGGCCCGAAGCGCACGCGTCCGCCCATGTCCAGCGTTAGGTGCGTGCCCAGACCACCGTGGCCAGGTACGGGCGCGGGGTAGATCAGGGTCGAGGGTTTTGGGTAAGAGGACGAGTAGCTGAAGTAACTTCCTTTTGCGTAGAAAGCTTTTCGTTGGCGGTCGGCGGGCAGGATCATGTTTGATATGGAGACGGCGTAGAGGCCGGCGCTGTTGATGATTGTCTCGGCGGTGATGGTTGTTTCCTCGCCGTTGGGACTCTTGGTCGTGATTTCCCAGCCGGAGCGACCGCTGTCGATGGGCGAGACGCGGATCACGGTGCTGTGGAATGCGCATACGCCGTCGTTGTTCTCGAAGTCGCCTTCCAGGAACTGCATCAGGCTGTGCGAGTCCACGATCCCTGTTGACGAGCTTTCGAGGACACCGGCTTCGGCGCGGACGTCTGGCTCGCGTTCTTTTGCTTCCTTCGTGGAGAGAAAGCGGGTTGGGATGCCTACGCTGGAGGCGAAGTCATGAACTTTGCTGATTGCGTCGAATTGGGCAGAGTCTTGAGCAACAATCCATTTCCCGGTGTTGCGGTGGGGAATTGAGTGCTTCTGGCAGAGATCATACAGCATCTCTTTGCCTCTTAGGCATAGTTTTGTCTTGAGTGAGTCGGTGCCGTAGTAAAGTCCTGCATGTATTACCTGGAGGTATTCAGCACTTTCATTGCTGAGAGATTGAAACCTTGGAATCCCACGGTACCTCGCTGTTCCTTGAGCTTGTTTCTCTCCCAACAGAACCATGCTTCTCAATCAGGGCGGTCGATGCCCCATCTCTTTCTTGCAGCTTTCGTGCGATTGCGAGTCCAACTACGCCGCCGCCAATGACAGCGTGGGTGAAGTCTGCATCTCGCCGTGTGCTCAATGAGAAATGCCGTCTTGTGGTAGCCTTCGAGGTGGCACTGGAGAAGACACGCCTGGGTATCATAGTGTTGGAGAAGAAGGACTAAACAAGAAGTGTAACACCTACAAACAGATAACAGAAAGATGAAAGACGATAGACCTCTAAAATCAAACGATCAATGTCTGTGAGTACAGTGCTTATCGGAAAGCAATTGCCATCAGACCGAGATGACGTTACGCGATTAGTTTCCGCCGCTAACTTTGTGGGCTTAGTGTGTTCGGTGTGCTCCAGCATCAAGACAAGGTCAGTACCCAGGGGTGCATTCGTCTTTAAATGTGGATTTCAATTGACTCTCGAGCCTGTTGCGGGGGAATTGATACGAGCGAGAGCGCGCGTGGCAGCTTCCTCTCATATCGGATTCGCTTACGTCATCGGCAAACAGAAGACACCCCACCATGCCATATTACGACTCCCGACCAACCCTCCTAGCGGTCATTGTCGACTCATCAGTTCAGACCGGAACCGGCAGACACAACACATAACAAACCTCCGGTAACACCATGGCAAGTAAGTCAAAAGCACGCGTGACCTCGTTCACCGACCTGCCTTCAAGCGAGGCCAAATGGGTCAAGTTGCAAAAAGTCGACTACATCGATGCCAAAGGCGTGTCACGCGTGTGGGAAGTCGCCTCACGCAAGACACGCGGCAAAGCCGGCGTAGACGCCGTCGCCATGGGCAACATCATATACCATCCCTCCAAGCCGCCATCCACAATCGTGGTTCTGCAGTTCCGCCCGCCTGTCGAAGCAACCACTGTCGAGTGGCCTGCAGGCCTGATTGACGCAAACGAGAAGCCTGAGGAAGCTGCTGTGCGGGAGCTGTACGAAGAGACGGGGTACCGGGGCAAAGTCATCAGTACAAGTCCGGCTGTGGCTGCAGACCCAGGAATGACGAATGCGAACATGTGTCTGTGCATGATGGAGGTGCATCTGAAAGAGGGGGAGCCGGAGCCAGAGCAGCACTTGGATGAGGGAGAGGACATCTTGCGGGTGAATGTGCCCTTGGCTGAGCTATACGAGAAGTTGGAAAGCTGGGCGAAGGAGGGCTATGTCATTGCTGCGAAGCTGTACCATTGGGCTGCTGGTGTGCAGTATGCGATGGATCATCCTGAGTTGTTCAGGAAGATTGATCAACCGGGCGCTGGAACATGAACGAGTCGCCCTTGTCGCCGCGAATCAAGCAGGGTCATAATCCTCTCACCAGTCCAAAGGCTACAATCGGCACTGTCACCTCAGTCTCAATATTCCTCAAATATCAATCTTCCTCAAATCTGAGGGATTCTCCCAACGCGTCGAATATTCGAAAGCCGAGAATCCCTGGGTCTGGGAGACTTAGAAAGCTTAACTAACACATACACATACACGGCGCACACGATTACGTTAACTTCGAGACTGAACTAATAATTCTACAGGATCTCGCTGACCCTATGTGCGTTAGAATAAAGGGTCGATCCTAACCATGGATTCTCCAAATTAAGGGCTCAAACTTATATTTTCGACTTCAACCCATATTTCCCCTGCCAAAATCCTCACCATCTTCACCCCACAAGTCGAGGTCACCATTGCTAGCAGGAATGGCGACTACTCTTGTATATGTCCCAGCAACCCGTCGGACGGTGCCAGTCATAATACCAGAGAGGATCCTGGAAGCTAGGCGACCGGACCCTCCGCAACCGCTTGAGCAACAGACAACTTCACGCTACCACACGATTCCATTTCTATCCAGCATCATCATCAATCTGAAGCAGCACATCACCACATCTCTCAACTACCGCTACCGCGCACTCTACCAGCTCCCCGATGAGCTCCACATCATGATAGCCCAGCACCTCTCCCACCACGACCTACTAAACTACGTGACCTGCTCCCAGCGCACAGCCTTTCTCCGCCACTATATGAAACCCCCTCTACGCATCCGCATCTGCGAGCACAAAACCTTCAGCCCAGAGGCCCTGGAACGCGCCATGTGGACACGCCCCGAGCACCAGCTCCGCGCATCACTCTGCCCCCAGCACCAGAACATCCCTGCTGGCATCCTCGGCCCCGAACTAACTATGATATGGGAACGGAGCGCGTTCATCGCCGTCGTGTTTACTACGCATTTCCTGTGTATCATCCCCCGCGATCCGGCGCAAGCTGCACATATGGTTCAGACTGCGCTGGCAGATCTCGCGGTGCATGTCTGCCCGCATGTCAATTCTGCTAATGACATGGTATGGAGGCACCTGAAGAGTTCTCTGGCGAGGTTGAGCGGGGATGTAAAGGGGGTTTGCGACACCTGCGGTGCGGAGTACGGGTTTTGTAGACGCATTGTGGACGGGGGTCTGGGCGTGGTGTTGAATGTACAGCGCACGGTGCGCGGTCTGGAAGATCCGGAGAGTCGGGGGGTGAGGATGAACTTGGAGGACTGTAGTCCTGTGAAGGAGGCTGTTCAGGGGGTGGAGATGGGTGTCAAGGGGAAGAAACGCGGATGGACGGAGTCGATACTTGATCTCGTGGTTGGGGTTGTGGTCTTGGGCCTGGTTTGGAACTGGTCACGCAACTTGCGTCGAGGAATTAAGGCTCGGCGCCGTGAAGGTTCTCAGGGCGATGAGTAGCGCGACTGCCCTGCTGCTCTCGGCGAGGGAGGGTACCTGTAGCTAATATAGATTTCATAATGAAAATGCCGGCTTGAAAGCATGACATGACATGGAAAAGATTCCTGTGATCCACACAGCTTCTCAACACCACCCACCGCACCACTTCGACACCGTATTCGACCCGTCTCCGCGCTGAACCCAACCATTCCAAGCGCCATGTTCTGCACCTACAGATGATACGTATAGCTCGTCTCGTCTCGTTTCGGTTCATGCTGGCTGTCTGGATGGATGGCTGGATGGGAAGGGAATGTTAGAGAGTGCGTGGTGTGGATTGTGGAGTGGATTGTGGAGTGGATTGTGTGGAGTTCGGATGCGGATGGGGTTGAGTTGTGAAGTCGCTAATCTCCAAAGACGCAGGGGAAATCAGTATTCGATTCATGTACAGACTCTACACATAGCTCTACGGCCCAGTCTATTCAGAGTGCCAGTCGCTCCCCTCGGTAGCCTGGGTCCCTCCGAATTCGCTCCTCCCCTACCTTCCATCGTCAACTTACCCCTACTGGACATTTGGAAGCAACAAAACTTACTCGTCGCCCACGCTCCCGCTGCTCTGGCCCAATTTACTCGCGCCCAGCGTCTCACTGCCCCACCCCTCACTCTTCTCCACCAGCCTGACGACCAAATCCTTCAACTCCTTTACTTCGTCCTGTAATTTCTTCACCTCCAGCACCGCGGTATCGAACTCGACATTCGGCCGCGTAGCCTGGACCTTCTTATCCCACCCATCAGCCTCAAAGTCGCACTCGCTCAGCACCTGCTCCCACTCATGCGTGACATCCTCGTCCGCCTCGCCGCGGCGGCGATTCGACCTCACGACGCGGGCCTCGCACTGCTCGAGAAACGCCGTCACGACCAGCAGCGGGGAGTACAGGACAGCCATAACATAATCGTTTAGTTTGTCGTAGCGCTGCTCGTCCATCCACCATTCGAAGGGGAGGATGAGAAGGAACATTTCGATGAGGTTGAAGGGGGCGATGAAGACGTTTTCATCGGGCGCGCGGACGAATTGCATTGTTTTTTGGGAGAAGAGGGCCATGAATTCGTCCGTGGCGTTGCCGGTTATGTCTTCGTAGGCGGAGTTGTAGAGCGCGATGAGGATGTTGAGGAGGATGACCATGACGACGAAGGTGAAGATGTAGTAGAGGATGAGGCCGAAGGGGGGCTGCAGAAAAAATATTAGAACTGAGGGTGAGAGGGGGGGGGGGGTGGATGGCTGGACTTACGGCGAAGTTGTCAAACCCTTCGAATTCAGGCGACTGCATGATAGCGTTGAGCATGGCCTGCATAACGAACCCGATGTCATTCATGACCTGATCCTCCGCGATATCCAGCCCCATAAACGCCTGCAAGAACCCGACCAGCACCACAAACAGCAACAGGAAGAAAATCAGACTCTCGCGGAACATGACCTTCAGCACGACCAGCATCGCGCCGAAGAACCGGAACGTGTCAAAGTACAGCAGCAGGCGCATCCAGAACATGGGCGCCGTGAAGGCGAGGAAGTTGTACCCCAGCTCGTTGAAGTAGCCGCGTGGGTTTTCCTTGTCGCTGTGCTCGGCGGCCGGGTGCGATATGGCGACCATGCGCAGGACAAAGGACACGGTGAGCAGCGCGTAGAGGGTGCTGTTGAACATGTTCCAGAAGGAGAGGTAGAAGCGGCCGACCTTGTAGAACTTGTTCACCTCATCACAAATAAAGCCCAGCGTAAAAATATACAGCAAACCCTCGACAACATCCAGATCCGCGTCGGCGTTGATGGTGTTGATGGCGCCCGTGTACAGCCCCAGGTAGACCAGCGAGAAGATGATCTGCACCCAGTTCTGGTACCGGGGCACGCGCATGCGGTCCGGGTCGAGGTGGGCCCAGAGGTTTGTGTTTGTCTTGTTGTCGAACTGGACGAAGCGGGTGGGGTCCTCGTCGTCCTGGACGATCCAGCCGCGCCAGAGGTAGGCGATGCATTTCTGGTAGCCCGAGGAGCCGATGACGGTGACGGCGTGGAGGTCGACTGCTTTCTCGACGGCGTTGGCGGGCTCGGTGGGCTCGCCGTCGACGAGGATCGAGTAGCGCTTGAGCAGGACCTCTTCGAAGAGGTAGTCCATGTCTTCTTCGGCCTCGATGATGCGCTTGGCCATCATCTCGGCGGCGACGGCGCGGACATTGTGCAGGTCGGCGTCCCACAGCTCGGCCGTGGCCTGCTTCTTGAACCACTTCTTGACGATGAGCAGGCAGAAGACGACGCAGGCCGTCTTGTCGTCTCCGCCCGAGGCCGCCTTGTTCGCCGTGGCCAGGACCGCCGGCGTGATGATGGGGCTGTTCGCCTTGGTGACTTTTTCCTCCTCGAGCTCGTACGGGATGATCTGCTCGATCTGGTGCTTCAGGCGCAGGCAGATCTTGGTCACCTCCTTCGGATCGACCGGCGGCGGGTGCACATGCTCGCGGCGGGTTGGGAGGACTGGAGGGGTCAGTGTCTGGCATGTTCAGCTCGATGCTGGGGACTGACGCGCATTGGCGCCGTTCTCGAGGCGGATGCGGCCTTCGCGCTCGCCGGAGCTGAAGAGCTCGTTCCACGCAGGCATGGATGCAATTCCAATTACTCTGGTGAGAGACCAATTACTCTGGTGAGAGACCAATTACTCTGGCGAGAGACGGCGAGGAACACACGACACGAGCAGAGCGCCTGGGAGCAGAATTGATAGCGCCGGCCGTTGTTGGCAGGCTGGCCAACTTCCTGGCCAACTTCCTGGCGGCCCGTTGAGCTTGGCCGCGAGATCGTCGTCATGGTCGGAGCTCGGGCTTGTTTCACCTCACTCACTCACGCGAACATGTGATTCATCAACATTTGATCCCACTGCACACACCTGGGTATCGTACCATGTGGTCTATTGGATTCATCTCCCAAAAATGCTATACATATCAACATGCCGCGCACATGCTCGAGGAATGGTAGACGAGCCCCAAACGCCGGTATCCACTTTTGACCACCATCACCATCATCATCATCATCGTCAACGTGCTGTCTAAGCATCGGCCGCCGCAGCCGCAGCGCCCACCTCGCCCTCGTCGCTCGAGCTCTCGTCCTCGTCGCCGCTGACCTGCTGGTTCTCGCGCTCGCGCTTCTCCATGAGCGCCGCCAGCTCGGCGTCGTCGTTTTCGGTCACGGCGCGCGGCGCCATCTTGACCTGGCAGTCGCCGCCGGCTTTTGTGATGCTCGCCTTGATGTCTTCAATGGCCTGCTCGAGCGTCGAGATGCCGACTGTTTTGTCGAGGCACTGCGATGTGAGGACTAGATAGTCAGCATAAAATAAAATACGTGTTTGCTTGTCTACGCACCGTAGAGAGGCGGCGACACCAGCTTCACCTTGACCTGGTTCTCGGGCGTGTTCTTGGCCTCGGCGGTGCGCAGCGCCTCCTTGACGGCGTCGATGCCCTCGTAGCCAAAGCAGGTGACCTCAATGTCCGACCGCACCTTGGTGGGCTGGGGCGTCAGGCGCTTGCCAATGTAGCTCTGCAGCTCCTCCTTGACGACGTCGTTGGGGAAGGTCACGTCGTTCCAGACCTCTGGGTTGGTGATGCTGAGCTTGAAGGCGTCGATCGAGTGGCCGTACTTCTTGTTCAGCGGCCAGCCAATCGTCTGGTACAGCTCCTCGATGGGCGTCTGCGTCTTCTCGGCGACGTGGCGCATGATGCTGTGCACCATCTTGGACTTGTTGTAGCGCTCCTCGCACTTGACAATGTCCTCGGGCGACACGCGGCGCTTGGACAGGTCGATGTAGCCCTTGTCCTTGTCGACACGCAGCACGACGACGACTTCGTTGCGGCCGACGCGAATCAGCTTCTGGATGGACCTGATGCGACGGCGCGACAGCTCCGAGAGCAGGATCATGCCGTCGATGTTGTCTTCGCCCGTTCGTTAGCCTCTGCCTGCGCCCGCGGTTCTGCGCTGCACCCACCGTACTCGAGCAGCTTGACGTACGCGCCCATCTCGGCGATCTGCTTGACGTTGACCATGACGAAGCTCTCCACCTCGGGGTACTTTTCCTCGTAGAACCGGCAATTTGTGAGAGACATGGTCGGCGATGTGTGTGTTGTGCGTGTGGAGGGGTATTGGGCGTCGCTCGACTGTTGTTCGTGGGCTGGTGACGGGAGGGCGTGGTCTCGTATGCGCAAAAGTGTCGTGAGGCTCTATGCGTGTTCAATGTTGTAGGCGGCTGGTGGGGGCGTCACTCGGCTGTTAAGATGGTCCGGCGTTGCGTTGGCGTTCGTTTGGGTGACTCAATTTCTCTGCCCACATTTCGAGATTCCACGCGGGGGGCGGCGAACAATGTTCAATTGTCTGCACCGGCCGTCTTGTGGGCCGTGACCTCACGTCGCGATGCCCTAGTCGTTGACATGTTAATACTCGCCGACCTTCCCACTTGCAACATTGTCACTCATCCTGCAGAAATACTGAAATACTCTCACACTCCACCACTGCTGTTCCACTGAAGTGCATCCCACAGCACCCAACAAATCCCTTTACCTACCCAACATTTCGTTATCACATACACCCCCCCACCTTCTCCATCCCTCCAATCTCATGCTCCTTATCCATCACACTCACACTCACATCCACAGCCCTTCCCTCCTCCATCTCATCTACAAACCAACCATCCCACCATCACAGAGGCGCATCTTCCCGTCGCCACCACAGTAGCTAATACTGTAAAGTATGCTACTTACCTGTTAGTGTATTGATAGCAAGTTGGCTGTAATAGGGTGAGCTTGTAAGATAAGCAGAGAAAGAAGTACGAAGGGATGATATATAAACGAGTCGAAATATAGTTTCTGCCTTGGCTAGTCTAGTCTATTCACCTCGGCGTATTGGCTTGAAATTGTCACTTGATACTTGATACACACCCATCACCTCCCCCTCTCCGCCTCAACCTCCCCCCTCAACCCCTCCAGCACCCCCCTCCTCCGCTCCAAATGCGCTTCCAACCCCTCAACCTGCTCCCTCACCATCTCCACCTCGTCTCTAATCCCACTCAGTCCCTTGACCTCGCCTCCCTCGTCGCTGTCCAGATTCTTCAACTGCATCCTCTTGTAATCAAGCAGCGATTCCAGCTCGCGCTTGACCAGCGCAGGCGTGCTATCCTTGACGCGTCCGTGCCGTCTGTTCTTCGCTTCTTGCTCGACGAGCTCCATCTTGGATTCGAGATCCTTGAGCTGTTTCTTGAGGCGGACTTCCTCCCAGTCCTCTGTCGTGCGGCCGCCGAAATCGGTCCCGCCGGCGCGGGCGCCGTACGTTGTTGCGCGGTCCCCGACCCCCAGCCGCGCGAGGTACGCGTCCCCGAATTTCTGCTTGCGGCCGGTTGCTGTGTCGTCCTGGGCGGAAGTGGCCCAGCGGGATTGCGAGCTGTGGCTGACGTCGTAGTCGATGTGGGCTTTTTCGAAGGAGGCGCGGAGCGAGGGCGGGACGGAGCGCGGGACGCGGTAGTTTTCGGAGCGCTGGGCGAGGATGTGGAGGAAGGCGAGAGTGGCGTCTTTGCCGATTGAGGGGCGGGCCGAGGGGTTGACCAGGTTCCATGCGAAGCGGATGTCCGTGTCGGGGACATTGTCGAGGGAGTCGAACAAGGGGGAGAGGTCGGTGAAGGCGACGGCGCCGTGGGCGTCGCGGTTCGCCGTGTAGATTTCCTCGTACTTGGCCTTGTCGGCGGGGCTCATGTACCAGTCGAAGCCGTCGCGGAGGCCGGGCGTGTCGTCGTCGTCGTCGTCGGCGACGCTTTCGAATGTCTGCCCGTGGCTGAGCGCGCGGCCGGCGTGCACGAGGTGCGCCTTGCTCTCGGGGACGAGCCAGTCGGGGAGCGTGGGCGGCACGTCGGAGCTGACGCCGTTGATGAGGTCGAAGATGATGCGCATGGCGACGCAGAATTCTTCAAAGTCGAGCTTGCCGTCGTTGTCGACGTCGGCGAGGTCCCACACGCGCTCGAGCTGGTCGTCGCGGAGGTGCGAGTTCTTGAGCACGGGGGCGGCTTGCGCGCCGTCGAGGTGCGTCCCGCCATTGCTGAGGGAGCTGAAGATTTCCCAGTATTTCTCGATTTCGTCTTGTTCGATGCGGTTTGGCGGCATGGTGGGCGGGGGTGTGAGCGAGGACGTGGAGGAGGGAGCTTGATCGTGGAGCTGGAGCTCGCTGGACTGCGGAGGTCGCGGCAGAGCATCCGCCAGGGTCAGGGGATGACGTGGTACGGACATGTCACCAACACCCTTATATATAATTATAGCAGTACAACAACACATCAAGACTCTATTCGCGTATACCTTGCAGCCGCTGCTCAGAGGAACTAAGACGATTTTCCACTTTGATGCATAGCATTGGGATTTGAATGTGTAATTCATGCACAGCCATTATATCCATGGCATAAGGTAGTCCAACATGACAGAAAATAAGCTGTCGACATGGGTACTTGTCATTCGTTACGTGGTTTACGTTATCGACATCCCACCATCTGTCCACCACATCATCCAAAGTGCCACCTGATAGCGCCCAGTGGCACACAATATCCCGTTGAGTGAAGACCGACACGACAAACACCCTCTTACCAGGCTACAACAGCGCCATCAACCCAGCAACAACACCCAGACCCAGCACCACCTCTCCAGCAACCTTACCACCGCCATTGGTCGGCACCTCGCTGACAGTAGCGGACGGCGCCTCCGATACAGAACTGTGCTTAGAAGAAGTCAAACCTTTGGAGGTCGACACAGCCGAGGAGGCAACCGAAGTAGTCACCACGACAGTGGTGCCGTTGGGGTATCCAGTGGGGATATCAACCGCAGTGCTGTTCTGCGGGTAGATAACGCGTGTCGTGCTGCCCTCCCAGAGCGTCACGGGGACGAAGGTCTGGGTGCCGGATACGAAGAGGGACTGGGTGGGTGTGAGCTGGAAGGCGGGTGTAGTTGCGATGGCGGAGCCTGAGCTGGGGGCGGTAACGCTGCTGTTAGCAGGCGCGCTGATGACCTCGGAGACGCTGGCGACGGGCACAGGCACCATGATAGCGGTGGTGACGTAGAAAGTGGATGTCTCGTAAACGGTGGTAGTAAGCACACCCTCAGGCGCGCCGGGCACAGCGGCGGTAGCAGACACTGTGCTGGGGATGGAGAAAGAAATGTCGGTGCTGGTGGACGCGATGACCATGAGGAGGCTGCTGATGGCAGCGGTGGTGGTGGGGAAGTGCATGGTGGAGTAGCGAGCTGTCTGTCAAGGTGAGTTGAAATGAATTGAAAGCTGTTAGTGCGGTCAAGGGACAGCGATGGCGGGGTTTTGTGTTTATATGAGAGCGATGTGGGCGCTAAGGGTGTGCTGCTGGAGAGGGGAATGGGGCAAACGGTGGGTTTCACTCGAGGTGAACCAGGAGGATCCCTTCACGGTGTGCCAGTTCGAGTCCGTCTTCCAGTCCTGACCACCTCTGACTAACCGATACCTTTGACCAGTGGACTATCTGACGCATGTTCTCAATTCTGCAAGGTATCCTCAGACTGTAGGCCTCCCCGCATGCTGCAATCGTATCGTGGCGACGTGCTAAATACCTATGGCGGAATTATATAGACGCGGACCTAAGATATCCAAGACTTGAATTCTCTCTTCTCTATTTGCTTATTTCTCTACTTTACTCCCCTGTTCACACCTCACCCTGTATAGCTAATTATTATTAATAGACTAATAGATAAGCAAACAAATAGAAGCGTTCAAGGTATTATGTGATAATGATTCATTATTTGTACAGTGGCGATGTGATAAACTCCAATCCATCCGGTTTTCCAATACGCCGTGATAGCTGGGACGGAAATGACATATAGACGTAGACCCAAGATATCTACTAGACTCGAATTCCTTCTTCTCTACTTCACTCAGGGGCTCACTTCTCACTTCTCTCACGGGCTCACTTCGTTCGCCTGCTCACCCCATCATGGCCAACTCATTATCAATGCACTGATTCAGATAAATCTTCCGCTCGCCCGTCAACTGCGTCTGCAGCCTCTGCTCCGCAAGCGCAACAAGCTGCTTCTTGGTCATGGAATCCAAATCGCCCTCGCGCAGACACGTGCGGACCACGTCCTGGATCGTCTGGTCGCTCGGCCCATTCATCATGTTCTGGAAATTGACAGTGCTGCCGGGACGGCTCTGCCCGTAGCCCAGGGGCGAGCGCCCGCGGATTGGCGGCGTCGACGCCATGAGGTTGTCCGACGACTGGAAGCCGCCGTGGTTGGGGCGGTGGCCATACGGCGAGTCGCCGTATGCATCGCTCATGTTGCCCATGGACATGAGGCGGCTCTGGTGCGGGTTCTGGTGCGGGTGGTCCTGGTAGCGCGACAGGTTGGAGTAGGTTGACTGGCGCGTCTGCATGCCCTGGTAGGGTCCGGGTGACTGCGGCGGCATGTGCGAGATGTGCTGCATGTTGGACATGATGGTCGACGCGGGCTTGACTGAGGAGTAGACGGATTGCATGTCGTTCATCTCGTATGTGTCGTCCTCGTATGCGCTGAAGCCGCCCTTTTCTGAGGTCTGGCCGGGAAGACCGCGGCGGCCGGGCAGATCGTTGCGCTCTGCGTACTCGTCCCAGCGCATCATGGGGATGGACTTGGGGTCGAAGCCTTCGTCTTCTGTGAGCACGGCCTTCTTCTGGCCCGTCTCGCCGATGACGACACGGGTGTTACCCCACGAGAAGTCGTCTTGCTTCCAGAAGGAGTAGAGTGGCAGGACCAAAGAGTGGATGGGGAATGCTAACAGGTAGATCACCATCCAGCCGATGTGCTGCCACTGACGCTTGATGAGGAAGATTAACGCCTGCAGACCATAGACAGCAGCAAGCATGACTATCGAGATGATCGGTAACGAACCTGTACCGGAGGCGACAGTGTAGATCAGGTAGACAATGTAAGCGCACATGGAAGGAAGGGTGAGAGTACCGAACAGATCGATGAAGACGACAAAACGCATAGAGAAACAACAGAAACCACACAGGTCCTTGATGAAGACAAGTTCAGCCAGGTTGTGAATGGTAGAGTTGATCCAGCGACGTCGCTGCGAAAGCAAAATGCTCCATGTCTCGGGGGCAGCCGTGAGCGCATACGCGTCAGGGATGAACTTGTAGTACATGTTCGGGAAGTGCTTGGTCATCAGAGTCGTGAGGTAACGATCCTCACCGAGCGAGAGCAGGTTCTTCTTGTGCAAGGTGTCGACAACGCAGTCGGCGTAGTCCTTGATGACCTTGTCGGCGATGATGAGAGGCTTGCCCTTGTCGGCTGTTCGCAAGCGGTACATGCAGAAACTATACTGTTAGCTGGGCTTGTATGCAGAAGATGTGGACTTACCATCCAGGCAAACAGGTGACGCTGCCGAACAAACTCTCAAAGGCCTTGGCGAGATGATGCGAGATGTAGTACTCGTAAACCTGGATCATCGTCCACCAAGACTTCTCCTCGTTCTCAAGACTGGTTTCACCACAGATACCGGCGATCTTGGAGTCGTTGGCGCAGCTAGCTACGAGACGGTTGAGAGCATCGGGCCTGACCATGGTATCGGCGTCGACCATGAGCATATACTCGTAAAGCTCGGGATCGACACCGATGATGTTGTTGATCTGGTGGAACATTTCCAATTCGAGGGGGTTCATCTGGGCGCGGTGGTGGACACGGTTGAGGAAGCTCATGAGCAGGATCTGAGAGTCACGCTTACCACGGTTACCGGGCTTGCTCTTGGACTGCTCAGACTCTTTGCCCATCTTGACGACGACAATGTACGGGACGACGTTGCCTTCAAACTCGTAAAGACCAGAGTAGACTTTGCCATAGTTGAGCTGCTGGCTGCCTTCACCGACGGACCAGAAGGGAAGCGCAGGAGGATCAACCTTGGGGTCGACACCAAGGATATCGAGGACGATCTTGGGCGTGGGGCGATCGTTGCCACCACCGACAATCATACCGTCGCAAACAACGCAGATGAGCTTGCGCTTGTTGTCGTAGGCCAGAGCCGTCAGCGAGTCGAGACCCTTTCGGATGTGCTCCTCTCCTTCGGTGTAGGCGGGAACGTGGCAGATGACAAACTTGTCCTGGTTGGCAGGGCGCTTGCGAGAACCAAGCTGCAGCGCGGCCAAGAACTTGATGACGATGACGGCACAGACAACGATGGTGACGGCAAGCAGAATATAGTCGTTGACGGTGCACTTGGCAGACTTGCGGAAATCAGTCTTTCCAACATAAAAGGTGTTCTTCAGACACTGGAGGTTATAGGCTTGGGCTGTGGAGTTGAGCTGGTTTTCGAAATCTTCCTTGAGGTCGGTGCCGGCGTTGCTCTTGACGAGGTCAACAAGCTTGGAGTCGAGAAATGTGTACTCTGCGCCATCGTTGTTGACATCAAGGGTCTTGAAGTAGTCGGTCAAATCGTAGACATCGTCGCCCATTGTGAACCACATGTGATTCTGATCTTCGCCTTCCCTCTTGATCTTGCTAGTTTCCCAGACGAGGTCGCCCTTGCGCATCTCCTTCATAGCAGGCAGGAAGACGTTGGGGTACCAGTCCTCCTTTTTGAGAGCAGCACTGTCAGCCATGTTGGTTTGCGAGCCCGACTTGTGGACACCGAGGGAGTTGGTAATGGTGGTGTTGGATGTCAGGGCCAGCTGACGGTTACGGGTAGTGTCTGCAATCAGGTTGGGGCAGGCGAGGTAGAGAGGCGGCATGATGTAGGGATCCATGTTAAAGCCGGCAAACTCGATCATGTTGGTTCGCGAAGCTTCAGTGTTGGAGTCACTGTGCTGCTTCTTCCAGAAGGACGTCAGGTCGTATACGACACCATGGTGGCTGACATAGTAGTCGTCCTGACCCTGATGAGCGGAGACCTCTTTTTCGTTCCAGACCTTGTTCTTTTCCGGACAGAGGACCTTCCCAAAGGCGACGATGTAGAAGACAATGATTCCGTTGAGCATGAGGATCAAAACGACCAGAACGAACTTTTCTCTCCAAGCTATGCGGACATCTGGTCGCTTCATGCGTCCAAGGTACTTCAGAGCAGGAGAGGGCATCCAGAACGTGGTTGCCCATACGAAGGCAATCCACATGCGTCGAGTTGCTGTGATTGGCATCTCCGTGACCATAGAATTGCCACCAGTCTCAGCATCGTAGTAGGTGACACCCTTGCTCTCGTCACCCTTGGCTCCAAGACCATAGTCACCGACTGTGGCCACGGGGACAGTGGCGGTAGTTGGTGCGACGGACTTTGCATCTGCAGGACGTGCCAGGCTAGGTGTGCTTGCGAAGGGATTCTGGACCTGCTGCTCCGGAAGAGGCGGGAAGAAGCCGCTGCCTGCCATGCTGGGAGGTGCTTGGGCAGGATAGCCGCTTTCGAGGCCACCCGCTCCCACCATGCCACCAAGCATACCGGCGTTCATGCTTTGGTTGCCGTTCAGCTGCTCAAGCTGTGACTCGGCCTCCCACCACGTGCCTTCCCTCATCCAGATACGCTCATTACCGACGACGATCTCGCCGTTGCTCCAGCCACGCTGCAATGTCCAGTTCTCGATGCCGTCCTTGCCGTCCATGCAGCCGAGAGCTGCGTAGCGCTCGTAGAACTCGTGAACATCAAAATCAGCGGTGAAATCGAGATGACGGTTGCGGCGGTTTGCCCACTCTGGCAGGCGCCACTCACGCAGTTGACGTGAGACGACACCAGCTTGCCAGATGGAGTTGTGGTCTTGTGTGACAGAGCTGGGAACGACGTCTGTGGGGTGAATCGCCAGCTGGAACCAGACTCTGCTGCTGGCCACGGTCATCGGCAGGTCAAGGCGGTTGTGCTTGCCCAGAACGATGCCGCTCTGCGGTACAGGGTAGAGAATCTTCTTGACAAAGTTGCCCTCTTCAATGTCGATGGCAATCTTCTCCAGAACAGTCTCGCGCCTCTCGAGCTCAGACTCGTGCTCGCGAAGCGCAGCGCCATCGATACCAAGCTCAGCCTCGCTGCTCTGAACAGCGTCCCTCATGCTCTCGAGCACCGAGTTGCCTGCTGGAGAAACCTGCACGCCGTCGGCCTTCATCTCCGCGTTGATGCCTTCCGTGTCGTCGAAGACGGTGCGTAGAGCAATTGCCTTGCCCAGGGTGCGGTTTGGTACTTCGACAATTGTGACATTGACCAAGTCCATTCCGTCAGCTTCCGACTCAGGCGTCATGATACCGGGCTGGCTAGCATCGCTGTCGTTTGAAGAGAAACCGGCACGGGCTTTTCTGATGTCGTTCTTAATGGTGGCGTTGGCTTGTGAAAGAACGTAGTCGACGACAGCCTCGTAGATACCGGCAATGGCGGTCTCGCGCTCGTGGGAAGCCAGCTGCTGCTTGAACGTCTCTGGCGAGATGTCAAGCAGTGAACCGCAATCCTGGCATGCTGCGTCCAGCTTGTCCTCATCCACGAAGTAGTCCAATGTGTTTCCTAGCTTCAGGAGCGCGGCTAGAGTGCTGATCACATCACGAAGCTTTTGCCCCTTGATGCCAATCGTCTTGAGGTTTGCGCGGAAGTCCTCGGCTGCGGCGGCATCGTCGGCATCTGGAAGGAATGCGGGGGGATCGTAGGTGCCCGAGCGGTTGAGCAGAGTATACTTGTCGAGAGACTGGATGTCGAGAATCTCCCTCTCCTGCTTGCTGGCCGAGCTGGAGTTGAGGTAGTAGAAGACGTCGAAAGCGCGGTAGCCATTGTGTGCGGGGATCTGGAGAAGACCCTCCCTTGTGTCGAGTCCAGCAGTGGAGAGCTTGATCTCGGCTCCGCGGCACTGGCCGAGGATATCGATTGTGAAGACAGCGGCGAGGGCGGAGTAGCGCGGCATGGACGGGTTCTGTGGCGTGACGCAGTGTGTAAAGGGCTTGATGGCCTCGAGCGCGACGTAGAAGCTGTCGGGCAGGGACACGGGCAGCCCTGAAATGGTGGGGGCAAAGAGCGAGGGGGTCGACTCGTGGAGGGAGCTGTTGGGTTATGTCAGCAGCTGCACAGCGTGGCGGCGGCATGGACACGCGACGTACCTCAGCACCAAGGTGCCGTCCTCTACTCGTCGGCGGGCGTGCTCGTACGTCTTGCGGACAAGGTCGGGGTCGACGGTGCCGCCAATGCGGCCATCTTGCATCGACTTTGCATTGACCCACGTGTTGACGACCAGACTCGTGCTGGGCTCCAGACTGTACGGTTGGCCTGACTTGAAGCTCGAGTTGAGCAGATTGAGAAGCGTTGTGGTCGATTGCGTCGTCGCTTGGGCGGTCCGCTGGGGGTTCGCCGAGGCCGTCGAGTAGACGCTCATGCGACTGTTGTTGACGAACGACATGGCGGGAGGAAGTCACGCCCCGTTTGTGAGCAATGTCTGATGAAAGAAAGCCTCGAAGATCGAGGGTTGCGGTCCAGGACCGAGGGTCAGTAGCGATTGAGTTGCGTCTCCTGGCCGCTGATGGCTGGGATGGCGTTGGATTCCGCGGGTGCGTAGGGGCGGCGGGAGGGCCTTCACTGGAGGTAACGAGGGCTAGAATCTAGAATTAAACGATAGTGTATTAAGAAAGAAGAAGCACACACACGCTCGACGACAAGGCTCGTAGAACGCAGATAGTGAAGAGTGAACGTTTGTTGGCTTCAGGGCGGCTTTCCATTCCTCTCAGCGCGCCGGGGGGTGCACTTCCGCCCGCTGAGGCATGGCGCCGCTGTATCATTAGCCCAGTTTAGCGTATTGATAACCAGCACTGCACCCTTGCCCTGCCGAGCTCGATGCTCCCAAACCGTCCCCGAGCGTCCAGACATGCATGTCACGTCTTGCTCTCGTCGCCACCACGGCAGAGGCCCTCGTCCGATTGATCAAAAAAGCGCTGGAGCTGCGTGGTGGCCCATGGAGACGGGGCTAAAAATAAAGGAGGCGGTAGCTTATTTTATTGTTTACTGTGTACACTGGCTGCGGCCCTCTGAGGAGGCTGCCCGCCTCTCAACATTCACGCGATGACACGATGGGCCAGAAGGACGAGCGATCGACCCCGCTTGCATTATAGTGGGCTGCGGAAGGGGCACGCTTCGTGATTGGCATTGCAAATCATAATGTCCACCGGCGTCCCTTGATCTTGTCATGTAAATTGGCCATGGCAATGCATATTTGGCCACCGCCGCCCACTCACACTGCAGCTCACTCGGCACCTTTTTCTTTCGAGCTGCTTGACGTCAAGGATGGATCATGGATGCCAGCTGCCACCTCGCAACGCCGTTTCAGGCTCGGCGTTCAATACGGGCGCTCCCCACCGAGGCCCCGTCCGTATTGCCCCATTGAAATGCTCAAGTCATGCGTGCAGCTTCTGTGCGCGAGAGCCCCCTTCTCAGGCTCGTGTGAGCCGTACGAGGTGCTGATGCACAGCGTTGAGGGCCACCATTATCTAGGGGAGTGTTGTCCGGGTCTGCGGCGTGATGTTTGTGTTGATTTACTCGGCGAGTCGGCGATACATAGCTAGCGCGCATGAGAGGAGGTCAGCGCTGATCGCTGCCCTTCCCCGGGCACCAGGCTCGAGACTACTGTGGTAGGATGGGTAAGTTTTGTGAGTGGATCCAACGCAACCGGAGCTTCTTGTTGCAAAATCACGTGTAACGTAGTCTGCTTTAGGATATTATACAGAGTGTAACCCTTGCAATTTGCCTAGATTACAGTCACTAGTACTAAAAGAGTATTAATAACGCCTCAGATGAGCGCCTAAGACGGCCGAAAAATACGACTGGGTACCCTGTCATCGTCCCCACTCACAATATATACCCATCTTACCACAATAGAGACCGTTGGCTCTGCTGCAAAGGCGGGTCGGGGCATGTCCGCAGCCTTGCGAAAGGAAGACTTTCTGTGACACAGACACAGATACAAACACAGACAAGACGCTGCTGTCGAGTCGCCTCGCCATGCAGCGCTCGTTCTCGGACGGCCACACGCTGACCCTGCGTCTGCTCCTGTCCTGCGGTGCACAGCTGCTGCTGCGTGCGCTCGCTGCTCATCCCTCAGCAGGATGAAGGGCCGTCAAGGACTGCATGTGGAGCCGCACAGCACAACCCTCGAGGCCGGCGGCGCGATCAGTAGGGCGCTTTCGTTAAGGGGCGCCAAAAATAGTGAATTGATTACACAATACGGCTGGTGCTAGTCGCGCTGGTCTGTGTTGACGGCGGCGAGGTGTGCTGGGATCAGCCCCATCGTTTCTCGCTCGCTGGAGGCCAACCCCCTAGACTACCGGCTACCAGAGCAAAGTCAACGGCCTGCAGCAGCTGTGCCCTCAGCGTTTTCCTTCGTTACAGGACCCTTTCGCTCTACCACGTTCGCTGTTAGTTAATTGCATACCACCTTTGGCACCTTTGGGCCTGCCAACTCGCACCGCGCGCGCGCTGTCCCTTCCAAGCCGCCGCATTCCACGCAGCTGTGCTGTACATACTCGTCTGCCGCACTCTGTGAAGTCGTCCACTCGCTCCGCAGTCCTACGGGACCCCCCATTGACACCAACATGGCCGTCAACCCGCTGCACGAGTCGAGTCTGCCCTCGCTGCCGCAGCACCAGCAGACCGACACGGGCCTGACCTCCGCCCTCGCCAGTCGCTTCCATGCTCACATGCCCACGGCGTCCTTGTCGTCGCACGCCATAATCTCCCTCAACACATACACAGATCCCAGCCGCGGCGTCGACGGCGGCGAGGATGGCAGCGCTGTGCAGGCCGCCAAGGACCTCGCGGGGAGGGCATACATGCGCCTCGGCCAGCGTTCAGAGGACCAGGCCATCGTTTTTCTGTGAGTTTCCCGATTCTTCCCCACCAGAGCTGCGATTGTGCGGCTAATAGCATCGCCCAACGCCTCTGACTACCTGCGCGGATTTTCTGACATGAAGTAGTGGCGAGACTGGCTCGGGAAAGACAACAATCCGCGGGCACATGCTCAGGCAGTTCCTCTCCTACTCCGCTACGCCGCTGTCGAAGAAGATCGAGTGTGCCAACTTCGTCTTCGATGCCTTCACGACCACCAAGTCGCTCACCACGCCCTCTGCCTCCAAGTCTGGCCTCATGCTCGAGCTCCAGTACAACACGTCGACCTCGAACCACGCAACTCTGCTTGGTGCACAGTACCTCGCCCACCGACTCGAGCGCAGCAGACTTGCTTCCGTCCCGACCGGCGAACGCAACTACCACGTCCTCTACTACCTCCTCTCGGGCACCAGTCTTGCCGAGAAGAAGCACCTCTACCTCGACAATGCCGGCAACGAGGCTGCCGGCACTCGCACATCACTCGGCGCGAACAAGAGGTGGCGGTACCTCGGTCACCCTACACAACTGAAGGTTGGCATCGACGATGCCGCTGGCTTCCAGGAGTTCAAGACTGCGCTTCGAAAGCTCGAATTCGGCAAGGACAGCATTGCTGGTATTTGTGAGATCATGGCCACCATCCTGCACATCGGTCAGCTGGAGTTTGAAACTGGTCAGTCGACGACTCCCGCCGCTGATGACAGTGGTGGTTACTCTCACGAGGGTGGCGAGACTATCACAGTTGTGAAAAACAAGGATAGCCTGGTCCCGATTGCCCAATTCCTGGGAGTCACCGTTAGCGACCTCGAGGAGAGTCTGCGATACAAGTCAAAGACCCTGTACCGCGAACGCGTCACAGTCATGCTCGACCCCAAGGGCGCCCGCGCGAATGCCGATGAGCTCGCCCGTTCGCTCTACAGCCTTCTTGTCTCATTCGTCATCGAGCAGAGCAATGCCAGGATTTCCAGCTCGAACGACCAGCTCACAAACACCGTCAATCTCGTCGATTTCCCCGGATTTGCCATCTCCTCCGGGACAGGTTCCTCTTTGGATCAGCTGCTCAACAACGCTGCGAACGAGTCACTCATGACATTCTGCCAGGAGAGCTTCTTCCAGCGCCAGATTCAGGAAATGGATGCAGAGGAGATCAATCTACCCCCGCTTCAGTTCTACGACAGCTCCGAGGCTAAGATTGGTCTTCTCAAGTCGGGCAACGGTCTTCTGAGCATCATGGACGACCAGATGCGCCGTGGCAAGACCGACATGCAGTTCCTTGAGGCCATTCGCAAGCGGTTCGACGGAAAGAACCAGTCAATCCTTCCTGGCGGCTTGACAGTCGTTCAGCCTGGCAGCAACTTCCCCACACCCAACACGTCTCCTGCTTTCACCGTTCGTCACTACGCTGGTGACGTCGATTACAGCGTTGAGGGCCTCATGGAGGAGAACGCAGACCAGATCTCTGGTAACATGATGCAGTTGCTGCAGAACTCGCAGTCGCCTTTTGTCCAACAGCTGTTCGGTCAGGATGTGCTCCAGAAGATCTCCCACCCCAAGGAAAAGTCTGCCATCGTCCAGGCTTCGGTCAGCTCCAAGCCTACACGCATGCCCAGCATGGCACGTCGCAAGGAGAAGACCGGAAGATTCGGCCGCAAACTCAACGTCTTCGACGACGAGATCTTGAGTGACACCGAGAGCAATGTTTCTGGCTCAAGGAAGAACGGTGACTCTTCAAAGACAAAGCAGACCGGAGCTGCCGGGCAGTTCGTCAGCTCGCTCAAGACTATCGAGAACCAGCTGCGCAAGGCCAACCCTTACTTCGTCTTCTGCTTGAAGCCCAACGACCGCCGCATTGCGAACCAGTTTGACAGCAGATGTGTTCGCCAGCAGTTGCAGGCCTATAGCATCCCAGAGCTCAGCCAACGCCTCCGCGTTGCCGACTACAGCATCTTCATGCCGTTTGCCGAGTTCCTCGGTCACACACAACAAGACACATCCATCGTTGGCAGCGAGAAGGAGAAGGTGGAGATGGTCCTGGATAGCCGGCCATGGCGAGAGAACGAGGTTCGTGTGGGCACAACCGGTGTCTTTCTGAGCGAAAGGTGTTGGCTTGAGATTGCCAACGTTGCCGATCTACCACCCACTACTCGCGGTTTCGGCCACTCTGCAGACAATCTCACTCCCGATGCGGGACGCTCCTACGGCGACTCTAGTGCCAACCTTCTCGCCACACCTGGAGGCGGCGAGTACTACAACGACAAGGGCGGCAACTACTTCGGTAGCAGGGACATCGATGCCCGCTCCGAGGCTCCCTCTGGCGTTACCGGTGACATGTTCCACGGCCTGGAGCAGCACAACGTCATCGACGAGAAGGCAGCCGACAAGAAAATGGAGGAGGTCGACGTCCTCCCTATTTCTGGCAGCCGCAAGCGATGGATGTTCTACGTTTACGTGCTTACCTGGATGGTCCCCGATTTCCTCATTCGCACTGTAGGACGCATACCGCGCAAGGATGTGCGCATAGCATGGCGTGAGAAGCTGGCCATTAACATGCTTATCTGGTTTAGTTGCGCGTCCAGCATCTTCCTCATGATGGTGTTTCCTTCGGTGATCTGTCCCACTCAACACGTGTACTCCACTGCTGAACTGACATCCTATAACGGCAAGGATGGCGCACAATCATACATCGGCATTCGGGGTATTGTTTACAACCTTGGAGATTTTATCCCCGCCCACTACCCCAACATCGTTCCGGAAAAGAGTCTTGAGAAATATGCTGGCAAGGACGCCACCAACTTGTTCCCCGTCCAGGTATCGGCTCTGTGCGCTGGCAAGACTGGTTCTGTTCACCCTGGTGTCCAGCTCAACTACAGGAACTCGAACTACTCCGAGACTGCAAACAACCTCGTCAGTACCACCGACCAGAACGCTCAGTACCACGACTTCCGGTGGTTCACCAACGACTCTCGCCCCGACTGGTGGTACGAGCAGCAAGTCTTCTTGAAGGCCAACTACATGAAGGGTCGTATTGGTTATAGTCCTAAGTACCTAAAGACCTTGGCCTCCAAGCAGAACGCGATCGCCTATATGGACAACAAGGTCTACGATATGACAACATACCTGCCGGGAGGTCGTAGTGTCCTCTACCCTCCTGGTGATAGGACAGATGATAGTACACCAGATGTCAACTTCATGGAGGACAGTGTCCTCGACATTTTCCGCGTTCAGGCCGGCAAGGACATCAGCAAGTACTGGCAAAACCTCAATCTGGACCCCACTGTCAAGGCAAACATGAAGACCTGCCTCGACAATCTCTTCTACGTGGGCGATCTGGATACCCGAAGCTCTGTTAGGTGTCAGTTTGCCACGTACTTCCTGCTTGCCATCTCGATTCTCCTGGTCTGTGTTATCGGATTCAAGTTCTTCGCAGCCCTCCAATTCGGTGGCAAGACCATGCCAGAGAACATCGACAAGTTCATCATCGCGACAGTCCCAGCCTATACCGAAGACGAAGAGTCTCTTCGCCGTGCTATCGATTCCGCAGCGCGTATGAAGTACGACGACAAGCGTAAACTTCTCATCATCATCTGTGACGGTATGATCATTGGTCAAGGTAACGACAAGCCTACCCCTCGCATTGTTCTCGACATTCTCGGCGTTCCTGAAGCTACAGACCCCGATCCGCTCAGCTTCGAGAGTCTGGGTGAGGGTATGAAGCAACACAACATGGGCAAGTGCTACTCCGGTCTCTACGAAGTACAAGGTCACATCGTGCCTTTCTTGGTCGTCGTCAAGGTCGGCAAGCCTTCTGAGGTTTCCAAGCCAGGTAACCGTGGAAAACGTGACACCCAGATCCTCCTCATGAGGTTCTTGAACCGCGTTCACTACAATCTGCCCATGAGCCCGCTCGAGCTTGAGATGCACCATCAAATCAGGAACATCATCGGTGTGAACCCGACCTTCTACGAGTTCCTCTTGCAGATTGATGCCGATACTTCCGTTGCTCCCGACGCCGCTACTCGATTCGTTGCTGCTTTCCTGAACGATACTCGCCTCATCGCTATTTGCGGCGAGACTGCTTTGTCCAACGCCAAATCCTCGTTAACCACCATGATGCAGGTTTACGAATACTTCATCTCTCACAACCTGACGAAGGCTTTCGAGAGTTTGTTCGGTTCCGTCACCTGTCTTCCCGGTTGTTTCACGATGTACCGCATCCGCGCTGCTGAGACCGGCAAGCCTCTCTTCGTGAGCAAGGAGGTTGTCGAGGCTTACCAGGAGATTCGTGTGGACACGTTGCACCTGAAGAATCTGCTGCATTTGGGTGAAGATCGTTACCTGACTACGCTGCTCCTCAAGTTCCACTCCAAGTACAAGACCAAGTACACCATGCGAGCCAAGGCTTGGACCGTGGCGCCTGACAGCTGGTCCGTCTTTATGTCTCAACGTCGTCGCTGGATCAACTCTACAGTCCATAACCTTGTCGAGCTCGTTCCTCTTCAACAGCTCTGCGGTTTCTGCTGCTTCAGTATGCGCTTCATTGTTTTCCTGGATTTGATCTCGACGGTCGTCCAGCCTGTCATCGTTATCTATCTTGCTTATCTCATTTACACCCTAATCGCGAAGCCCGGTGTCGTTCCCCTTACCGCCGTCATTCTTTTGGCAGCCATCTATGGTCTGCAGGCCATCATTTTCATCGTCCGTCGTAGGTGGGAGATGATCGGTTGGATGCTGATTTACATCCTCGCCACACCTGTCTTCTCCTTCGGTCTGCCGCTGTACGCTTTCTGGCACATGGACGATTTCTCCTGGGGTAACACTCGTGTTGTCACCGGTGAGAGTGGTCAGAAGGTTGTGGTCTCGGACGAAGGCAAGTTCGACCCGGCCAGCATCCCCAAGAAGAGGTGGGAGGAGTATCAGGCCGAGATGTGGGAGCAGCACACCATCAGGGACGATCAGTCTGTCGTCTCGGGCTACACATACGCTACCAAGAGGCCATATGCTGCTTCCGTCATGGGCGGCTCCGAGTACGGTGGCATGCCGCCTTCCAGGCCCATGTCGCACCTCGACATTCCCCGCTACGGCAACCACTCGCGCATGTCGCTGGCTCCTAGCGGCTACGGGAATGACATGGAAATGGCGAATCTGCCCAGCGATGACGACATCATGAACCAGATCAAGATCATCCTCGCCAACTCCGACCTGATGACTGTAACCAAGAAGTCCGTCAAGACGCAGCTCGAGCACATGTAAGTCCATCTTTAACCACCGCTTTATAACACCCACTAACACACCCCAGCTTCGGCGTCGACCTCACTCTCAAGAAAGCCTTCATCGGCGAAGCCGTCGAGCAGCTCCTTATCAACGGGCAACTGCATTAACCGCGCCAATAGTACATTATAACGAAGCGACGGCGCAGACACAAATCTCTCCACGCTTCACGACTCTGTTCAGCCCGGAGCGGGCACGTGTCTCCATCCACCCAAACTATCCTTATTAATTAATCACGCCGAGAGAGGCGAGTGCATTCATTCTGGGAAGCGGAAGCGGAAGAAAGACTGGACTGGACTGGGCACCAGGGACTGGGACTGGGACTGGTGGGGCGTTGGCATATCTTGTGTTTATATTGCATTTTGAGCCCTGCTTTGAAGTTTTAAATGGGAAAGCATGGGGTTATGTGTGGGTTGTGTAGAATCAAGAGGACCATGAAAGTCATCTTTGTGGGTTTGTGCTTTGAGAGACAGTGCGTGTTGTGCTAATTTGTTCAACCACGCGGATCCTTGTCAACGCTCGACCAGTTCTGCGATAACATGCGCAATTGCTGGCTTAACGCCAACTCAATGCCAATTCTCGATGGGCGCGCGACAATTCGATTCGAGTGGAGCACAAGACGCTAGATGACGGGTGCAAGAGTCACGAATTAGCTCGATGTGGTACAGCCAGGAACAGGGCATTGACGTCATCCGAGTCCCCAGATGAAAAAGGAATCGCATCACTCTTTTTATCTGGAGCTTGTCGCGGCAAGTCAATTGAACGATCGCGTCGTCCTGCGGTATCGTGCATTCGTCTACTATGTTCTCGACGGCCCTTTTGCTGGCCACACCGGCGCTGGCGTTCCCTGCATTCTTCAGCTCTAAACAACAGCAACCGATCCAGCCTCTCGATCACTCCCAGGGCTACCAATTCGATGCCCTCCTGCACCTTCCAGGTATCTCGCCATACTTTGATGCTGTTGGCTTCGGCCTCGAGCACTCTGCACCCTCGGGCTGCAACATCACCGCTGCGTCATACATCGTCCGCCACGGCGCCATCTACTCCAATGATGACGAGTATGAGGAGTTCATCAAGCCGTTCTTGTGGAAGCTCGAGAAGAACCGAGATGGCCCTTGGTCAGGACCATTGGCCTTCATGGCAAAGTGGCAGTCGCCTGTCCTCGAGGACAAGCTGGAAGACCTGACCCCTTCTGGCGCTGTCGACGCTACCAATGTTGGCAAACACTTGCTGGAACGCTACCCGGACCTCGTCCCCAACACAACCCGCATTCTTGCAGACAAGAAGTCTCGCACGTACGATACTGCAGCAAACCTTGTCAAGGCTTTTCCTCAAGCTGAGGATATTGAGATCGTACGCGTCACCACCAATGCCAATGGCTCTATGGAGTCTCTCATCCCCCACAAGTCATGCGAGAACTTTTCGAAAGCGCCGGGAACGAACGAGCAGGATAAGTTCATCAACCTATATGGAAAGAGCGTTGCAAAGCGCCTCCGCCCATTCATGCCCTTTGAACTGTCGCCCTTCGATGTCGTCGGTTTCCAGCAGCTCTGTGGCTACGAAAGCGCCATCACCGGCAAGCGCTCTGGAATCTGCGCCGTCTTCACCGACGCTGAATGGATGGCATACGAATACTCCTGGGACCTGAAATACGCCTACATGGTCGGTCCCATGAACCCTCTATCCCCCTACCTAGGCTTCCCCTGGCTACAAACACAATCCGAAATCTTCCGCAACATCCAGAAGCGCCACCACCCCGGCGGCGCCTGGCCGCAGCACCAACGCTTCTTCCTCGGCTTCACCCACCGCGAAGTCCCCCCCTTCATCGCCACCGCCCTCGGCCTATTCAACTCCTCCTCCGGTGCAACAGAGGAGTTCCCCACAGACCACATCAACGTAAGCCCTCCCCCATATCATCATCCCCCCCCACTAACCCCCGCAGTGGACACGCGCCTGGCGCATGGCCGACCTAATCCCCTTCCTCGGCCACGTCGG
The DNA here is from genome assembly GCA_016630955.3 of Didymella arachidicola. Lineage (NCBI taxonomy): Eukaryota > Fungi > Ascomycota > Dothideomycetes > Pleosporales > Didymellaceae > Didymella > Didymella arachidicola. The sequence goes on along the minus strand of CM050000.1, from coordinate 45,934 downwards.
CATGGAGCTCATGAGCTGCGAGCGTGGCGCCGTCAACGGCGACGGGCCTGGGGATTTTGTCCGCTTCATTGCGAATACCGCGCCCCGCCCCATTCCGGACTGTCAGGATGGGCCCGGTGCGAGTTGTCGGTTTAAAGAGTTTCGGAAGTTGATTGGGGAGGGCGCGGGGAAGCATAGGGATTTTCATGAGGTGTGCGATAAGAAGGGGAAGGGCAAGGGGAGCCATGCGTAATACAGCGTTCAGCATAGCATCATAAGCGGCATTTAGCATAATAGACTATTCACACAAGGCAGACAGCATCTGTTCAGCAACGACCGGAATCTCTTGGGAACCCACCCACTGGCCTTTGCCACAACTGTTCGGTGGTAGGCCAATAGCGAAGAGCCTATGAGTACTATGCAGTGCCCCCTTGGCCTACGACCAGGCTGTCATACGGAAACTCGGCCTTCTCAGTCTGCTGCCTTCTCACACCCCTCTGTAAAATTCTAGCATTGATCATGATGTAAGCATCGTTGAGTAGTATTCACAGCCAGTCCCCCTAGCTTTGCCAATATTATATTCTATCTGGGGGTTTCGTCTGCTAGTATATAGATCGTGTATAACAGGATGTAGTGCGAGGTGTACCCTGAGGTGTTCATCTTGAGGATATAGGTCGCTTGACTTATGGACTCCGCATGTGGACGGAAGATGGCAGCTGTCATTCGCTCGATACCGCATGATAATTTTATAAGGCTGATTTAAAGTCAGCTTTCGAGGCGCCAAAGACGCGTAGGCAGCAGGAGTCACAAGGCGCAGCGTTGCCGCAGTCGATGTGGCTATACTCTACGTGTTCTCAAAACTCCCAATGAGGATACGCAACAGCTTCGAACACAGCCACACACAGTTGTAGGTGTGGCGACGACATCGCGGCGGTGCAGATCATCGAATTGTCTGATCAACACAGCCGACATCGTTGGCAATATTCATTAGCTTGTCTTCCCGAGCAAACGTAAAATTCATTCCAAACTCTAATCCCTCCGCTATGGCAAGTACTACTGAGACCCACCGCACGCAACAAGTTGATACGCCAAGAGCTGCTCCTACCCAAGAGCCTGCTGCTTCGCTATCCACTGCGACGTCCGGTCGCGTAATGCTGTCACCGCCAGCATCAACCCTTACTCAGAATCTCTCGTCCACGCTTACTAAACCGGACACACCCCAAGATACTGCCGTACTGATCAAAACTGCCTCCTGGCTTTGGAAGACGTTCAAGTCCTCCAAAACATGGACACTGGTCATCACGTGTGTGATCGGCATCGTTTTCGGAGTGCCTGCTTGGCTAAGTCTGCGCTACCAGGCATGGACGAGCGAGAAGGACTTCTTGGAGCACTGCACCGAGCAAATGGTATGCTACCCGACCTTGACCTGTTATATTGTTCACTGAACGTTGCTGCAGAGCACACTCGAAGGTCTGGCCCTCAGCCAATGCCAGACCGCCGTCAAGACTGGACTGTCGTCGCCCCCGCGACTCGCAATGTGGAAACGCTCCCTCGAAGACATTGCAAGTCATCATCTGAGAGAGGACTTTGATTACCAAGGATGGGTCTTGGCGGGTTGCCTTTTTTTGGGGCTGGGGTATTTGGAATCTAAGATAAGAGTTTCATGTATTTTCCATGGTCTTGTCTCGCATGAAGCTATAGCAGGCATCTTCGGCTCTCTTCTTGGTTTCACGACCTCCATCGCGGGGGTTTCGAAGTGGGCAGCTCCTTGGCAGGGTGTGTTGATCGGGACGGCGATCTGTGCTCTCCCTGTCGTCCTTGTTTGGGGCGTGCGCTATAAATACAGACAGACGTTGCTGTTCTGGTTAGACGAGTAGCTTCAGACTTGTCGTGACCAGTGTGAGTGCATGATGCGATAATGAGGGATAGAATACGTAGAATGTACTGAGGCGAATTGATCTGACTCTAGTAAGGTATGGAGCTGGGCATGAACACGTCCTCCCAAACTGGTGCATTGCTCGGTATAGCATGCATCTTCGGAACGTACGGCGCTGACGTGATCAGGTTTGCCAGTTCGAGAAACATGTCCTGACGTGCCGGCATCGAGTGAGCCCACTCGCCTTGCATCACAATGCCAGAGTCGAGTCCACCATCGAGCGCCTTCTCCTCGGTTATTGTCTCATCCTGTAGAGCAACTTGAATGTCAGACCAATCCGTTGGCATTATCAGTGAAGTATTGAAATCATGCTGCGGGTGATCCATAGATGAAAAGACCATGTGCCGGGTGAAGTAGTTGCTGTTTGCCATGTCGCTGGATTCAGGTGTCATCCAGCTGTCTTCCGGCATAGCCATGTCCATATCACCAAACCCAAGCCCAACAGGTACAAACCCATCCCCAGCCCAAACCTGACAATCAAGATAGCCCATATCGCCAATCATGGGTAAGGAATCGTCATCTCCGAGTGGTCCAGGAGGTGTCTGCGGCGTTGCGCCCCTCGAAAACGGAAAGCCATCCTGCTCGATCTCAGGCGTGTACCTTAGCTCGGGCTCTGGAGTGGGTGTGTATGAATAGCATTCATCGACGATCTGATCTTGATACGTTGGCAGAGGCGTGAGTTTGGGTACATCGGACATGATGGCTGATTGCTGGCTCATCTTGACTGCGGTGCGGAAGTCGATGTGCGATGGCGCGCGCATGATGCTGCGCGGTCTTGATGAGGGCATACTGCGTGGCGAAGATAAGGTGTTCGAAGAAGACAGGACGCCGGGTGTGGGGAAGCGTTTTGGGGTCACGAAAGTCCTCTTGGTTGGAAGACAGCGATAGTTGTTATCTGTTGTGCGTCGTGTAGAACGCGGGTCACATTTAATGCCCTTTGTTATGCAGCGGGAGCATGATGGGAGCTGTGCAGGAGTTAGTGCGATACTTGCCGGGCGCATCTTGTGTACTCACAGCTTTGTCACATCGCGTCTTTGCTTTAGCACAAGTGACGCATGCGATCGCGCGTCTCGATGGATCCCTTGCATATGGGTTGAGAGGCGGCGCTATTACTGATGGATCTGGCGTGTTGGTCGAAGGTACTGGCTTGGCCTTGTTTACGTGATTCATGTTTGGAGTATGATTGACAATAGCAGCGAGTGTATGGCTAGAATGAGCGAAAGTTCAGGAAGCCAGCCCCTGCGTACCAATTGCCGACGTGCTGTGTAGTGAATGAGCGTATACTCGAGCCGTAGAGCATACAGGTCATTCTGAAAATCCGGGCTTCAAGTTTGATATACATTGCGCTTTAGAATTGTGGTCGGGCTTGGCATGATGGTATGTGGTTGAAAAGATGGCCGACCGGTACAGCTGCCGACACCATGCCAGACCCCATTGGTGACAAGTTTGCATAGCCTGTTCAGTAAGCAAACCAAGTAAGCGACCTCTGTGGCAACATTGAGCCAATCTGTAACTTAGCTCCAAAAAGTTCAAGTGCGCCTGACGAGTACAGAACCCGGACCTAGCTCGCCATGGTTGATGCACTTCGAGGCAGCTGTGCATGTTTCGACAGTCGGATCGGCAGGGGTGCGTCCTGCGTGCTTACAGGTACTATGCAAGCATCGGTTATGTGCGAAGCTTGTTTTCAGCGAGCAGTCGGACTTCGTGCATGGTATTGGGGCTCATACCTGCCAGTGCGCGATCGTTTACATGGATCAGATGTACATGTCCGTAGCGAGCACGTGCTGCTGGCCTGATGCCGAAAACCTCTCCGAAATTTCAACAGCCTTGAAGGCAGCTTGGTATAGGAGGAGCAGTCAAGTGGAGGTACAAGCAACACTCTGTTGCACTCTATGGTGTCGAGTTGACGTTCGAGAACAAATTCGTGTATTGGTGACGACCCCACTCGTCCTGTTTCTGAAAGTGGCGGCGGTAATACCCCTACAACCGAGAGCCTCCCATCATCTATCTTAGTCGAAGTCCATATGGGATGAGGCTCGAGCGCTCTGAGTAGTATTGTTGTATAGTCGCCCAGTGAGTTCGAGCTATCGTGGTCTTGCAGAGTGGTGGGGCCTGCCCGGGTATGAGTCTCAAACCAGAGGCTTGGGTGCTATGCAGGCGGGAAGTCATGTCAGGCCAGGAGTCACGTACCATCATTGAAGCTGATTGAGAAACATCGCGACCGTACTAATGCACTACACTGCGCTGAGTACAAAAGCGCATTCACACTGATCTGATCTGAAACGCGGACGTCCGTCAAGATCTTCTCGGCGAGATTATGCACGCCATGGGCGAAGTAGAGGAACAGGAGCCTGGTGCGCGAGGACGCAGTGATTTCGAACAAACCGTCAATGAGATTGGCTCATGATATTTCCAGATGGTATCTTTTCGCAACAACAGCTTCGCGATTTGCGTTGTAGTAGTGAAGCCATAGAAGCTGATTCACCCGCCTGCATCTAAGGTCGCGGGCATAGGAGATTTCTTCATGAAACGACGCTAATTTTGGTTAATCCGGACAATGAACAGCACTGTGGAGAGGCTCCTGAGTCCTGAGAGAACGTACTGCCCGGCAGCCACTTCACAGGTGTCGAACGGGACTCGGGGTTACTCTTCGGTGACCGCATTGGCCAGATTTCCTGACAGAAGTGAGAAGCTTCTGCCCTATGTTCGTGTTGCAACAGCAGGGACAAGGCGATCTAGAGACCGGCAAAACGTCTCAGAAGCATCGGCAGACTAGGTATCGACAATGCGGACAAATAGGTGTAGTGAGAGACGTGATGGAGCTGATCGCGTGCATCGGGTTGTCTAGCGCGTCTCGCCTAATTGGTTCAGGGTCCGCGCCTTCCATCCATCCCACCGCGCCTGCGTCATCAGTCGGTTCCCTCTTTTGCCTCGTTCTTGAGTTGTGACATCCATAGACGGTATTTTGTTTGCTTTGAAAACATGGCTGTACCTGCTGTCTCTGACCTGGACCCAACTATCTTTTTGGCTGCGGGCGATCATCCCGAAAAGTCGGCCAATCCTCCCGATCTGTTGATCCTGAACCAGCCTATCACCGACTTTGCTACGTTCTCACGGCTATGGAAACATACCGATTATCGCATTTGCGCTGACGGCGGCGCAAATCGATTGCATGACATGTTCCAGGGTGACCTGGCAAAGCAGAAAGCTCGCTATGTGAGTTATCAGTTCACACGTGCTTAAGATAACACGAGGTTGACGTGAGCAGCTTCCTAGTATCATTCACGGTGATCTCGACTCCTTGCGCGACGATGTACGTGCGTACTACGAGTCACACGGTGTTGAAGTACTACGAGACGGTGACCAGTACAGCACAGACTTTGGGAAGACGATGTCAAAGATCTCGGCACGAGACAACGCAAGGTCACGGAAAGACGTGCTGATCCTAGGGACTCTGGCAGGACGAGTGGACCAAGGCCTTGGGCTTTTGCACGAGATGACTCGAGAGGAAACAAAGCATCCGAATCTACGTTTGTGGTTGTTTTCCGAGTCAAGCCTCTCTGTCATCTTCAGGAGTAGACGAACTATTGTTCGCAACCTAATGTCAAGCGATCTCTTCACGGAGAATCTGGGTCTTGTGCCGGTTTATGGCCCAGCGACAATTAGCACGGCCGGCTTAGAATGGGATGTCAAGGACTGGTTCACGGAGATAGGCGGCCAAGTCAGCACGAGCAACCATGTCAAAGCCGACACAGTTGAAGTCGAGACGGACAGACCGATACTCTTCACCATCGAACGCGTGCGGCTGGACTGCCTATCGTAACGCTAGCCAGAGTTCATCGGCATGGGGTGTTTAAGGCTGTCAACGAGCGGTGCCTGCAGCCGCGCCCGACCATAATAGCGCATCGCCGACACAAGCGATGTGCATTTGCAGGGTCGAGTTCTATTTCGAGACTACAGTACCGTTCGGCCGTTGACCGTAACAACAGATTGGCGAGTTGGCCAGGTTGGCCGGGGACGACGTGTGCTTTCTCAACCCTCTGCACAGATCAAGAGGTTGCTGTGTGAAAAGACTCGTTATCTGATCGGCATCTGCGCGCAGCTCAACATTCGCCCTGTCTGCAGCATCCTGACTTGTCGCAAAAGGAAACGAGCATTGACGTTTTTTTTTTCGATATTACGGGAGTCTGTGCGCTTGCAGCTTGACAGGCTGGGCAGGTGTTTCGATCAATCGTAGATTGGCGGGTCGTCTCCAGACGGGGCGCTTCTGCGTTGGACCTGCAATTCGAAACAAGAAAAGCAGTGAGCTACAGGGGCGGCGTTGCTGTCGCTCGACGCCCACCATGTCACCATCGAATTTAGGATGCGGCAACAACGGTTTTCACATTGCAAGACCGCCCGCGTGTTCACAAACGTTTTAAGATGCTCGGCACAGTAATCTCGGACTGGCGATGCTTTCAGTAAGCTCGTGCTGTGTTAAGCTACCCGAGCATGGATCCATTTCACCTACGCCTGATGCAGTTCAGGGTACCTTCTCATCAAAGCGAAATGGATGCTGATTGGCTGGCCTAGGCACGTTGACCCGTCACTCGGGTTCACTATCAACACGAGATACTCTTGTCCTCCTTGGACCATGAACCCAACAAAACCGCGCTGCTCGCTGCCTTGTTCCGACCTTCACCTCGCTCGCTACCCCGAAATTTAATGGAATAATTCCCCCTTCGCTCGCTCAATCAGTCACACCTGCGCGCCGGCAGAAACACACGACAATCGCTCCGTTCTGGTGTAACTGTGTGTGGTACCCCAGTCACACACTGATCAAGCTTTCAGACAACCAGCGCCTCTGTAGAACGGCTCTTGACACCGCATTTTGCTCCGCCGCTGCCGTCACGCCGACTTACCTGCGCAGAGGCTACCTGACTAATATTACGACTATCATATTTCGCAGGGTGTGGAAGTTCAGGGCTGTTGTGGGGAAGGAAAGGGCCAAAGCTCAGGAATGAAAGAGTGGTAACAATGATCCTACCACAAAAGGCAGTGTCGCGCCCCTCGTCCCGAGGGTCGCTGGCACGAGAAGCAGGGGATATCGAACAGGCAGGGCGATCAAGCACCATTCTGAATGCTGGAAGAGTTGCATCATCGTTGCGTCCCTTGAACACAGAAGCAACAAATCCTCAGTCTACAGACCCTGTCCCAATGCACGCGACTGTGCCCAACCACGCCACGCGTTCGTCTTCTGGGTCGACAGCCTCACGGTCATTGTCCGACCCGCAACAACGACCGAGCTCGCGCTCACAGTCATCACCACATTCATTAAAACTTGCGAGATCGTCAACCAATAGCGAAGGAACGATCGAATCGAAAGAGCCAAAGGTGTCAAGCTCGAACAAAGATGTAGCCACATCTTCAGTGCAACCTGCAGATGGGCTGGACGTACCTCCGCAACGGCAGCCACACCCCAGGCCTTCGAATCGACAGCCACTGAGTATGCGGCACAAGAGCTCGCAGGATCTTGCGGCGCTCAATGGCCGCTCGCCTGGCAGTCCGCTAACGATGCAGGATCTGGGCAGCGACTACACACGGTACTTCAACCCCTACTTTGCTGGCGCAAGAAGCGCATCCTCGGAGAAGCTTGTATCAGAATCGGCGCCGACATCAGGAATGACCACACCAATGGCTACAGTTTACCCTCTGAACCCGTTTCTTACTCCTAACCCCACCCCAACAGCATCTACGACTAAGATCAACATTATGTACGACTCAGAGAAGAACGCTTCGCTTATCGACGACCGACTTGCAGCCCCATATGATGAAAAGGGTGCAGCGACATGGCCGCTGATAGGCGACGAACCCGAGTCAGACGACGACATGCACATGCCGCAACCTGACGATGACATCAAATTCAAGACGCCGTTCAAGGTTCACTTCTCAAGAGAGAACATAGCTTCCACAATAGGCTTATTCATGATGATCATTGGACTTGCTATGGTGTTCTTTGGTCTCCCTGTTTTGTCAGCATTAGGGCTCATAAATTACAACTCGATGTATTCGACACCGATTGACCAGATGTCACACTACCCGAAACCAGAGCCATGGGCAACCGTCAACAATAGGGCATACCCGTTGCTCCAGAACATGCGACACGGCTTGATCGACCGCGACACACCCCAGAGCGCCATGACGAAGAAGGGTCAGTTTGGAGACGAATACGAGCTGGTGTTTAGTGATGAGTTTAACGAAAACAACCGCACGTTCTACGAGGGTGATGACCCCTATTTCTTTGCTCCTGACATCTGGTATGGTGCTACGAAGGATCTGGAGTGGTACGATCCGGACGCAGTGACTACCTGGGACGGTACATTGGAGCTCCGACTGGACCAATTTCCGAACCACGGTCTTAATTTCCGGTCCGGTATGCTCAACAGCTGGAACCATCTCTGCTTCAAGGGTGGCATCTTCGAAGTATCCGTCTCTTTGCCTGGACCAGCTGGTGTGCCTGGCATGTGGCCTGGTGCATGGACAATGGGCAACCTAGGAAGGCCGGGCTATCTTGCGACCACGGACGGCATGTGGCCGTACACCTACCAGGCTTGCGATGTTGGCATCACACCCAACCAGTCGTCGTCTGATGGGCTATCCAATCTCCCGGGGCAACGCCTCAACTCCTGCACCTGCAAAGGTGAGGACCACCCTACTCCTGGCACAGGCCGCGGTGCGCCAGAAATCGACATCATCGAAGTCGGTGCAACCTATCCTCCGCACAACATGCCAATCGCCACACAGTCCTTCCAAGTCGCACCTTTCGACGTCTACTGGTACCCAAACTACAACTACACTGCCTTCCCAGACTACAGCCAGAGTTGGTACAACGGCTACACCGGCGGTCCCTACCAACAAGCCATCTCTGCAACCACCAACCTGAACCCAGATTGGTACGACGGTCAAGCCTACCAGCGCTACTCTTTCGAGTACGTACCAGGCGAGGGCAAAGGTTCGTACATCAGTTGGCAAGTTGGCGACCAAATGATGTTCATGATGGATGGACGCGCTATCGGGCCCAACGGCAACATACAAGCCCGCCAAGTCTCGGAGGAACCAATGAGTCTGATCCTGAACTTGGGTATAAGTAACTCATGGACCTGGATTGATTGGGAGCACATGAAGTTCCCTGCGGTGATGAGAGTTGACTATGTCAGATGGTATCAAAAGAAGGACGAGGAGAAGTTGGTTACATGCGATCCGCCGGGCTTTGAGACAACGAAGTATATCAGGCAGCACATGAATGCCTACACAAACCCAAATTTCACTGTCAGTAAAGAATAAAAGGCTTGGCGGAAAGCGGCTAATGATATACAGCGTTGGGACGAGACAGGCCACAAGTGGCCCAAGCACAAGCTCAACAGCGATTGCAACGCGAAGTAGCACGAACGATCAATACAGTATTCACGATACAATTGATGCATTTCAGCCGGCGCATGTGGGGGATTGTAGATGTAGGGTGATACGTGATCAAGGCGTCATGGCGTTTGTGGAAAGAGAAAGCATGCGGGAACACCAATATTGAGAATGCCAAAGATTGATCCTAATTACGTACTCCTATACCAGACTCAATACTATCACTGGTACCGGTCTTACCATTGCTGTTGAGCCATTCCTGGAGCTTAGGAGCATTGTCTGTAGTTTTAACTGTGTTCGTTCGACGGGGTAGTACATGCGAACATTCGGTTAAGTAGTTGATGTTGTTTACGCCGAGAAGTGAAAGCCTAACGTATTCTCTAGCGTAATCCTATACATATGCGTTAGCGCCGGCCTTTGGAGAAATCTAGGATAGGGAGGGCGACAATTATGGGGTCTTACCTCGTTCCAGTGTTCTTGTCCTACGATAAACTGGTTCCACTCCTCACTTGCGCGGGGGTTTTGAGACAGCTTAACATCGCTTGGGAACTTGAATACTCTTTTTGGTTTGTTTGCTGCTAGCGTCTCGTTATAAAAGGCCACGTCCCATATGCCCGGTGTACTATCCTGGGGATCTCCACCTCGGCTGGGGTCAACGAAATGCTGCTGACTAACAGTGTGTGCACCCACGAGCGCTGTGAGACCGTGGACCTTGATAGTCTTGTTGTCGAATAGATCGATAAGCGCGTCGGCCTCAGCAAACACGTTAGGCAGTAGTCCGTTGACGGCAGGGCGGCTAGAGTCAGCCCGTCCAACGAAGGTTCGAGTACGAGGACCCAGAGGGCAGACAACAGTCGCGACATTAGCACCCATCTGGATCAGATCAGCCATATGGATTCCGTATCGCTTGTACGTGTTGTACCAGGCCGTTGTCGTGGCTGCGATTTGCTGGAGACCCTTATTCTCAGGACGGAAAAGCTCAGGTTCGCGTCCGCTCATTCCACTGAGAAGAATGCTTCCGTCGGCGCCACCATAGTCTTCGGTGAATTTACTCCAGGTTCCGGCGTCGTGGAACCCTAAGCGCACGGCGGCCCGAGCTGCCGCTGTGCATCGCCCGCTTTGACCCCGGAAGAGCCTCTCCATCTCTAGTGCTATGTGTCTCCAGACACAGCACGTGTCAGCCTTGCACTTGGCACTGTTGAGACTAGGTAGGCTGCCCTGCCACTCTGCAGTCGATTGAGCTGGGCTTGAAGCAGTGAGGATACCCCAGACTGCCCATCCGAGATCTGTTTTTGGCCCTCCAGTTGATCCGTTGAAGGCAGGGCGAAGATCACCAATCATTTGTATAGAATCTTGCTCGAATGGATCCGTGCTTTGGCGCTCCGAGAGCTTTGACATAAGACCGTTGAGCGACCCGCTCGTACTTGGGTAGGCCGCTGATACGGAAACAGTCGTGAGGAAAATGAAAAAAATTCTCATGCTTGGAAGTTTGTTGTTGATGAAGAAGCTTGGGGATCGAGGACACCTACGAGACATTCAGTTCCATTTATGATCTCATGCATGGTGGACATCTGGGGTCATGGCTTCCTCAGAAGGGAAGCTATGCAGCAAAGGCCGATTCGGGCCCCAACCATAGCAGCCTTCCATGTCGTTCGAGAGCCTTCGGAAGCTCAACCAGACCGCGCTGACCACTAGCCATAGTGCCGCATTGTTAAGATACTCCTGTGATAGTTGTCAATGGTATGAGCAGATCGCCGAACTGCGTACCTAGGTATGAGGAATATTGGTGGCGGGTACCAAGCGCGTTCACCGCGCTTACTCACACACACCAATCGCCTCAAACCCACAAGTGTTGAGCTGCTTATGGTAGATGAAAGCATGTGGCACCGTCAGTATTGATAGTCCTTACTAAAGTTTGAGGGTGCGAGTCCCGCGCTTTTCTCGGCGAGGTCAAATCGAGACTTCCACAAGTATGCGACGAAGTGTAAAACAAGGTCAGAATCTTTGGCATGCTTAGTTGGGCTGTGATGAATTTCATCGTACCGAGCCAATGAAGCCTGCGAGAGAAAGATCGTCTAGCAACTCAGCGGGTGCTTTCAGCCGCTCGCCACCTGCCCGGGTGAGGCTAGTATTACAAGACAGGAACGTCCACCCCAGGGCCAGTGACATCTGGAACTAGGCGGGAAGTTTGGTACGGGATCGCACCATACCCTACAACGGGTATCGGACCTGCACTTCACCTGCGAATCCCGCTAAAGAACCAGCTATTGGTTGCTCTTGCCGGTTCTTTCGCTCACAATAATTTAACCCTAGCCTATCGCTTATCCAAAGGCATCTGCTGTGGGTGCAGCTGATCGTGACGCTAGGTATAGTCTGCCCTGGAGCTTCACGACCCAAGATTTGGTAGCTTGCAAGAAGCCTTGTCTTAGCAACTGGGCTGTTGTTCTTTTCTACTAGTAGTTCCTCGTGTAAGACAAAACATCCTACCAAATAAACTTGAAGTCTTGTATTATATAGCTCATTGTAAGGGTGGCAGCCCAGAATGAGGGAAGTGGTCCGTCTATGCTAAGGTCGCACTCCAGTTTAGCAATGCGTGCTACAAAAGCTAGCTCAGCGAAGCAATATAACTTGTCGCTTCCCATGCTGATGGAGCTGAAGCGCAGCCGAGATGATACTTGTTGGTGAGGTAGTCGAATGTAACATTTGTATGGTACTGAGATATTTTGTCAAGCCTTGGGCTGCCAGTCGACAATACAAGCTTGGTATGTGGCGGCGACATTCGCTTACCTTGGCTTATCATTTCTTTGTCTTACATTTCTAGACCCAGCATCACGGTCACGCGATCTTGGCTATCTTGGCATCATGCTTGATGGAGTGTTGGCGGCAAGCCACATCCAGTAGTCAATGCCCCACACTTGGCGTAATCGTAGCATGATTACCACATGCCATACACCCACCAGACAAGGCCAGCAAGTATAGAGCATACCTAGGTACCTCTGGCGTTGTGCAGCCTTCAACTAATGCTCAGCTGGGACCATTAGGGTGATGGCACGGTCATTAGGTCTTGCCTCTGTCGAAATCAATACATGTGTGCTTCATACGCTAGGCGTCGAAGCCGAGTATATATAAATGGCCGTCTCCTGGATGTAAGGAAGAACCAAGTCAACGGCAATCATTTCAAACTTCCGTCTTGCAGATTCCTTCCTACACAACATGGAGTTAATTCAGTATCTAATTGCTATCCTTCTCACAATCCAGCAGAGCTTGGCCCAGACTGTTACCCCTTTCATCATCGATGGGCCTCTCGGAGCGTGAGAATGTACCCATTGGGGTACGGAACAAAGCTAATAGAATCCAGCGTTTCGGCAACATCGGCAACCCAGTTCAATACAGGTGGATCCATCACAGTTGGTGACATCCCTATCACGATCCCAGAGAACCTACTTGTCCAGTTTCCGGCAACCTTCATCCCCTTCAAAGACTTTGTGGCTGGCGCAGGCTCACTTTCTGGCTACGAGGTCAACGTTGAAGGCAACTATGTACATCTTATGTCGCTGGAGCTAAATTTACGTATGCTAACATGACATAGGTCGACGGCAAACCTATCGCAGGCCGAGTCGCCATATCACAGCTGCTGGGTGGCTTAGGCTCAGGCGTAGTTGGTTCGGTAAATAACGAGGGGACTATTCAGATCATTGGCGGTCCGCTGTTGCGTATCAATACTCCAGGCGGAGTGTACGCGGCTGTGTTTGACAAGAATCCCTTTTTCACCTCTGACGAGCAGAACCCGAGCATTTCTTCCTTTTCGGGCTACCCAATGTGCGTTCCACGGAGTAACGCTGATGCGGATTGCCCGAACGATAACCGTGATCCCGGTGGAAACCGCGTGTAGTAAGTTGTTCCAGCAAGGCCTTTGAAAGAAGGCTTGCGACGGTTGTTCCTGCAGAGCTAGAACTAACACATAATCCAAAGTACTCCAAAGAACGTCACCGCCATGGCACCTTTCATCGCAGGCGACTATGTTACTTGGGCTGGAGTCGCCACTGGTGCCGAAATTCAGGTGTACGCCTTGACTGCCATGAACGTGCAGCAGAAAACAGTTGGAGATAACGGCGACCCCGTATATGTCCGTGTCGAAGATGTGAGTCTTCTTGTAACCCGGACGAAGTCCTGTCTCTAATTACTTTAAGGTCATCATTGCCATTAATGATGGGACGCCGAACGTTGAGATAGCTCAGAGTAAATTCATCGGCTATCTGTCTGACGGAACTGCTGCAGTTTCAGTCTATCGGATAGATGTGGATCCGTGTACTGGCGCCGAAACCGAAGTGCAAGTTGCTGTAGGTCAGCCAAAATTGGGCGATGTGCGGAACAAGTTTGATATCCGATTTACCGACACAACGGTCACGAAAGCTGCGCGGGAATATCGGGTCAAAGCCAGCAAAGGCTTTAAGGGGGTTGCCAAAGGTATCCAAGCCGGGCAGTTCCAAGCGCCGATCAACGAAATCATCTGGCCGGAAAATAACGTTCCTGGAAGTCCCATTACACAACTTGCCTTCCAGCTTCTCGGCCAGCTCAAGAATGGGTTCGTTGTCGGTACCAATCAATTTGGCCAACTTAAGCCATGGCCTGGATCACCAACCCCTTCTCCCTCCAAGGTTTGCACAGGCACCGAATTGACCGCTCCTCCAGCTCAATCTGTTCCCGCTCAGGGCTCTCCACCGCAAAACCCTTCGACCGGTACAGCTCCTGCTGGTGCAGCTCCAGTCGCCAAAGCGGGCCCGGCATTGTTAGGTCAAGTCGCAGGAACTTTGATTACCATCACGGGAAGCAATACCAACACCAAATACACGGACGCTCAGCTCAGTTTCGCATGGACGGGACCGACAGACGTAACTATAAATAACGCGAACCAGCCGACCATGAACTTTGTGAACCCATGGCAAGCAACAACGACGCCAACAACGCGAACCTTTACGCTTAGGATCTGCCTTGCCTCTGACAAAACCATTTGCAGTAGCGCAACCGTGGACGTTACAACGGATCAGAACGCAGACCAAGTTACTATCACAAGCTACCAGGTCACTGCAAAGAATGGCGGTCTTCTCTCTGTAACGGCACAGTCAAACAATGTTCTCACCGGCCCCCATGGCGCTAGCCTGCAGATCTCTCTCACTGGCGGGACTTTTCAGCCAATGACTCCTGATACTGTGAATCCTGGTAGGTACATCTTCTCGCTGCGCGGCGTGAATAAACCTCCGCCGGGTATTTTTGTAAAATCAACGCACGGCTCAAATGTTGCAACTACAACAACATTAATTAAGCGGTAGTAAGAAGGAGCGCTAGTATAGTGTAAAGAGCATATTATAGAGCTGTGCGATACTTACCGAGTCCGTGCGCGTGACGCCCACCATCGCGTAACGCCCCGCTAAGCAAATCGCACCCCATCTTCAACACCCCATAGCTCAGTCAATATGGACTCAATTCAAGAAGCGGCTACAGAATTCGATTTGCGCAATCATAAAGAACAACTTTCATACACAAAGTTTGCTAAAGCAAAGGGAGTTGATCGGTCTACGTTAGCGCGGAGGCACAAAGGGGTTTCAACTTCTAGGGAGGTCAAAGCAGTTAACCAACGGAAACTCAACAACACTGAAGAACAAGAGCTTATTAAGCTTATTAATAAGCTTACTGAGGACGGATTCCCTCCTAACAGGCTTCAAATCCGAAATTACGCGTCTAAAGTAGCTGGTAGCAGCGTCTCTGATAGCTGGGTTACTCGCTTCCTCCACCGTCACACAGCTGAACTGGTCACCAAATGGGCAACAGGGAAGGATCGCAATCGCCACCAAGCTGACTCAGGGGCTTCTTTTGAGGCCTACTTCACACTTCTACACAGCAAGATAGCTGAGTACAGCATTGAGCCTCAGCACATGTACAATATGGATGAGAAGGGCTTCATGATCGGGGTACTTGAACGTGCAAAACGAGTGTTCTCCCGGCCACTGTGGGACAGCAAGCAAGTCAGAGGTACTCTCCAAGACGGCTCACGGGAGTGGATCACGCTTATTGCTTGCATAAGTGCCTCAGGGGAAGCCCTGCCAGCAAGCCTCATATACCCAGCAGCCAATCAAGCTATATACTCAGGCTGGGTGGAGGATATCAAGCCAGGGGAACACTCAGTCTTTGTCAGCTCATCTAGTACAGGCTGGAGCAACAACGAGATAGCTCTTGCCTGGCTTGAACAGGTGTTCGATCGCGCTACTAAGGCCACAGCACGGAGAAAGTATCGTCTTTTGATACTTGACGGCCACGGGAGCCACGTTACCCCTGACTTTATTGAGTACGCCAACCAACGCAAGATACTCGTGATGATCCTTCCCCCTCACTCAACACACAGGCTCCAGCCACTGGACGTTTGCCTGTTCTCACCTCTGGCACGAGCATACTCAAATGAGCTTACGCAGTTCCTCCAAAGCAGTCAGGGGACCTCTCCAGTCACTAAATCAAACTTCTTACACCTGTTCTGGGCGGCGTGGCAGAGCTCATTTCAGGAGTCAACAATCGTCAACTCCTTTGCAGCCACAGGGATATGGCCCCCTGACGCCTCTGCTGTACTCAAACAAGTCAACAACACTTATACAGACAAAGAAGAACAATCAGGAGCTCTTAGACCAACAGACTGGAGGCGTATAAGGCAGGTACTTAAGGATCATGTGAAGGAACCTGACAGTGAGGCAGTGCGGGAGCTGACAGGGGCAATTCACTCTCTTACTGCCCAGGTTGAGCTGCTTACTGAGCAGAACAAAGGCCTGCAGGAGTCTCTTGCACACAGGAAGAAGCACAATAAGAAGAGTAAGCCCCTGAGTCTCCAACAGCGGAAGGAGTACCAAAGTCAACCTGTATTTTGGTCTCCTCGGAAGGTCAGAGAGGCACACTATCGTCGGAAGATCAATGAGCAAGAACAGGAGGAGCAGCATCTTCAAAAGCTACGTCAGAAGCAAGAGCAAGTAGCAATTAAGCTTCAGAGAGCAAGAGAGGCTCAGGAGAAGCGTACAGAGCGTGAGAGAGCTAAGGAGGTGAGGGTGCAGGAGAAGGCTAAGAAGGCAGCTGAAGCGCAGCGTCAAAGGGACGCTCGTCAAGCTACTACTGCTATCCAATTATCCCAAAAGGGTAAGCGTAAAGCCTTAAAAGCTACCTCAGGTAGCAATAAGCGTCAGAAATAAGCTGGTGATGCTGGTGGTGCGAAAGAAGCCCCTGAGGCACCCTCAGCTCCTCCACCAGTCACTACTCGCCGCGGACGCAACGTTAGGCTTCCAAGTAAATACAAGTAGCACAAGTAGTTCACATAGGTCTATTTACTACTCTACTACAATATTATACAATATTTGCTGTTGTTGGTGGCTCAGTAACCTTATTTTTCAACAAGTCGATAGGATCTCAGCGGGGCGTTACCGAGTCCGTGCGCGTGACGCCCACCATCGCGTAACGCCCCGCTGAGATCCTATCGACTTGTTGAAAAATAAGGTTACTGAGCCACCAACAACAGCAAATATTGTATAATATTGTAGTAGAGTAGTAAATAGACCTATGTGAACTACTTGTGCTACTTGTATTTACTTGGAAGCCTAACGTTGCGTCCGCGGCGAGTAGTGACTGGTGGAGGAGCTGAGGGTGCCTCAGGGGCTTCTTTCGCACCACCAGCATCACCAGCTTGTTTCTGACGCTTATTGCTACCTGAGGTAGCTTTTAAGGCTTTACGCTTACCCTTTTGGGATAATTGGATAGCAGTAGTAGCTTGACGAGCGTCCCTTTGACGCTGCGCTTCAGCTGCCTTCTTAGCCTTCTCCTGCACCCTCACCTCCTTAGCTCTCTCACGCTCTGTACGCTTCTCCTGAGCCTCTCTTGCTCTCTGAAGCTTAAT
Organism: Didymella arachidicola; assembly: GCA_016630955.3. Lineage (NCBI taxonomy): Eukaryota > Fungi > Ascomycota > Dothideomycetes > Pleosporales > Didymellaceae > Didymella > Didymella arachidicola. Next base: position 28,700 of record CM050000.1, on the reverse strand, counting down.
TGCTACTTGCTCTTGCTTCTGACGTAGCTTTTGAAGATGCTGCTCCTCCTGTTCTTGCTCATTGATCTTCCGACGATAGTGTGCCTCTCTGACCTTCCGAGGAGACCAAAATACAGGTTGACTTTGGTACTCCTTCCGCTGTTGGAGACTCAGGGGCTTACTCTTCTTATTGTGCTTCTTCCTGTGTGCAAGAGACTCCTGCAGGCCTTTGTTCTGCTCAGTAAGCAGCTCAACCTGGGCAGTAAGAGAGTGAATTGCCCCTGTCAGCTCCCGCACTGCCTCACTGTCAGGTTCCTTCACATGATCCTTAAGTACCTGCCTTATACGCCTCCAGTCTGTTGGTCTAAGAGCTCCTGATTGTTCTTCTTTGTCTGTATAAGTGTTGTTGACTTGTTTGAGTACAGCAGAGGCGTCAGGGGGCCATATCCCTGTGGCTGCAAAGGAGTTGACGATTGTTGACTCCTGAAATGAGCTCTGCCACGCCGCCCAGAACAGGTGTAAGAAGTTTGATTTAGTGACTGGAGAGGTCCCCTGACTGCTTTGGAGGAACTGCGTAAGCTCATTTGAGTATGCTCGTGCCAGAGGTGAGAACAGGCAAACGTCCAGTGGCTGGAGCCTGTGTGTTGAGTGAGGGGGAAGGATCATCACGAGTATCTTGCGTTGGTTGGCGTACTCAATAAAGTCAGGGGTAACGTGGCTCCCGTGGCCGTCAAGTATCAAAAGACGATACTTTCTCCGTGCTGTGGCCTTAGTAGCGCGATCGAACACCTGTTCAAGCCAGGCAAGAGCTATCTCGTTGTTGCTCCAGCCTGTACTAGATGAGCTGACAAAGACTGAGTGTTCCCCTGGCTTGATATCCTCCACCCAGCCTGAGTATATAGCTTGATTGGCTGCTGGGTATATGAGGCTTGCTGGCAGGGCTTCCCCTGAGGCACTTATGCAAGCAATAAGCGTGATCCACTCCCGTGAGCCGTCTTGGAGAGTACCTCTGACTTGCTTGCTGTCCCACAGTGGCCGGGAGAACACTCGTTTTGCACGTTCAAGTACCCCGATCATGAAGCCCTTCTCATCCATATTGTACATGTGCTGAGGCTCAATGCTGTACTCAGCTATCTTGCTGTGTAGAAGTGTGAAGTAGGCCTCAAAAGAAGCCCCTGAGTCAGCTTGGTGGCGATTGCGATCCTTCCCTGTTGCCCATTTGGTGACCAGTTCAGCTGTGTGACGGTGGAGGAAGCGAGTAACCCAGCTATCAGAGACGCTGCTACCAGCTACTTTAGACGCGTAATTTCGGATTTGAAGCCTGTTAGGAGGGAATCCGTCCTCAGTAAGCTTATTAATAAGCTTAATAAGCTCTTGTTCTTCAGTGTTGTTGAGTTTCCGTTGGTTAACTGCTTTGACCTCCCTAGAAGTTGAAACCCCTTTGTGCCTCCGCGCTAACGTAGACCGATCAACTCCCTTTGCTTTAGCAAACTTTGTGTATGAAAGTTGTTCTTTATGATTGCGCAAATCGAATTCTGTAGCCGCTTCTTGAATTGAGTCCATATTGACTGAGCTATGGGGTGTTGAAGATGGGGTGCGATTTGCTTAGCGGGGCGTTACGCGATGGTGGGCGTCACGCGCACGGACTCGGTACGCGATGGTGGGCGTCACGCGCACGGACTCGGTAACGTGTTTCACCACCGAGCGGCGCACCCCACCGAGCGGCGCACTTTCGATAGCAGATCGCCTGCGCAGCGCTATATTACAACAAAGCAACAATAAACTGCAGCTTGCAGACTTAAATAATATTAATTAGAAGCTTCGCTATCATCTGCATCCTCTATTTCTACTTTGCACGTGCGGGAATTGTGTCCAATCTCACCGCAACGCCCGCAGCGTCGTCTAACGCGCACCCTCTTCGCAGGCGTCTCGCCCTTATAGCGGACCTCTACCCTCCTTTTTAGCAATTAAGTCAGCCACTTCACTAACTGTAAGGGTCTCCTCTGCGCGTATATAATGTTGCTTACGGGTCTTGCGCTTTATAGACGCCTCTACGGCGTCTTAAATGCGGCTTATTTCCTCCTGCACTAACACTATATGTGTGCGGGCAGAGGCAAGGCGTAGAAAAGAGGGACTAGGTTGTTTCCTATCTAATGAGGGGAAGAGGGAATATACACCCTACAGATGATTATGTAACAGAGCACGTGATGCTGGCTAACACACCCCCCTAGCTTGAGTGAATAGCAAGAAACGAAAGCTGTAAATGAGCGTCTTCCGTCTCCAAAGCTAGACGTCTTACTCTGTAGGACCCTCTGTTTACAGACCTGAATCTAATCTGTCTCGCAGTTTGGATGATAGATCGCTTAGTCCTAGCTGGCGTACAAAGTTAGCGTGTCTCTAACGACTAAGGATCTTCGTAAGGCCATCAGCTGGCATCTCTGCAGTAGCCTTCCAATCTACCTGCAGTCTGCCCTCTGCTACCTCCTAGCGTACCCATTGATGGTGTACGTCTACATGCTTCAGCTTTGTCTGAAGCTTGTTAGCTGTCTTTGTTGCGATTAAGACAGTTTGCTGGTTATCACACCACAGTGCTGGTGTTAACTCTGGATTGCTTTAAAAAAGCGCTGCCACCACTCCATCTCTGATCCGGCTGTTGATAGAGAGAGTAGCTCGGCCTCTGTAGTCGATTTCGTGACTAATCGTTGGACTGTCGCCTTCCAATCAACAGGCAGTCCATACAGCTTGAAGATATAGCCTTAAGAGCTGCGTCGCGTCTCTAGCTCGTCGGCAAAAGCAGCATCTGATGCACCATAGAAGAGAGGCTCATGCTCGTGCTCTTGCTGGGATAGCATTGTGATGCTCGTTATGCCTTGCTGCTTATCTGCGGACGCTCGAATAGCCAAGTGTTTCGTGCCTATCAGGTACCTCCATACATGGCAAGCTGCGTACATATGCTTCTGCCCGGGATTCTGCAGATGACGTGCAAGTACTGAGTGTGCTCTCGCGACGTCTGGTCGTGTTGAAGTCGAAATGTAAGCCAGTGAGCCGACTAGCCGCTGGTACCTTTGAGTTCGCGCAGCACTTAGTTCCTCTGTTGATGGCAAAAGGGCATTGTCCCTTAGGGGAACATCTAGACATCTTACGCTTGACTTCAGGTCAAACTTTGCTGCAATCTTATTAATGAATGAGTCTTGAGTCAGGTAGATAGAGCGACTGAGCTCCTCGCGGATTACGCGGATACTAAGGAACCACTTCAGCTCGCCTAATTCACGGATCTCGTACGTTGTAAGCAGCTGCTGCTTGAACGTCTGGTAATAGCCCCTGTTGAGCGGGTGAACAAGAACGACAATATCGTCCACGTAGAAAAATACAATCAAGTGATCATTCGTGTATAAGCATGGCACTCCTGGCACTGGCTCTAGGCTAAGCTTCTTTAAGGTCGATGATAGCTCCTAGTACCAGAGCAATAGAGCTTCTTTAAGGCTATAGAGAGCGCGCTGTAGTTTAAGTAGCTCTCTAAGCTCGTCTGTAAATCCTTCTGGCGTACGGCAGTACATTTTGCGTGGCAATCTCGCGTTAAGAAAAGCATTCATGGCGTTAAACTGAAACATCTGTAGGTCGAATGCTGCTGCTAACGCGATGAGGGCTCGAAAGACTTTAATTGCTAGCGTTGCCGCGTAGGTGTCTCCCTAAGCCTCTTGCATGTCTCCTTGTACGCATATACGCGCTTTGAACTTGTATAGGTATCCATCTTTGTTAAATTTGTACGTGAATACCCACATTAAGGGTAGAACCTCAGCATCTGCTGTCGCTGCAGTTGCCTCTGTCTGATTGAAGCAGTCTTTTGCCCAGCAGCTATTAAGCTCAGCTCGTGCTGCCTGTGCAAACTTAGCGCTAAATGGATGATTGTTCAGATCCTTCTATCGCTTTAGTAGATCCGGCAATTGGTCGTGATGTAATCGTAGCTTTGGCCTTTCTCCTGTGAGCTTTGATGGGGCTGTCGGATTCATTGCTACTGTAAATACTCTATAGTACGTAGCTAGAGTATAATCTAGTGGCTTCCTAGTTCTTTTACCCGTAATAATGTTGCTGCTTACGATTGATGGGTCTGCTATCTTTGGAGCGTTGTTCTGTTAACGATCTGGTACGTAGTTGTTGGTATTGCTCCATCCTTTTGCCCATGTTAATGGCTGCTTTCGTGGACGGTCTCGCTTGCTCGTCACAGCTAGCTGTAGTGGTCCGTCTCCGCTGCTTTTGGCTGTAGATCTATCATCTTCATGATGCGTCTGCGGCTCATCAAGCAGTTAATCTTGAATCTGTTCCCCAGTGTCTTAATCTTTAGCGCCTTGCTAATCTTCCACACTGATCTGTTCTGCCGGCTCGGAAGCTCGGCCTAGATCTCTGTTATCGCCTGTCCACTCCTAAGGTGGTACAGTACCGCGATCTAACGGTTCTAGTGTGGGCAGAAAGCTCTAATCCTTAGAAAGCTGCTAACGTTGTTGTAGCTCAGTTACTACTTCCTGATCTGCCTCTGCCTCTGCTGTATGCAGTATATTAAGGATCTCAATCTCTTCTTGCATAATATCTTCTTTCTTAGCCTTCTTATAGTTGTTATAGAGGCTGCTTCTCTAGAATATCACATCTCTTACACGTATCACCTGGTTCTTTTTCAGCAGCTAGATGCGAAAGATGTTTGATAAGTCATACCCTACAAGGTATCCAACGAATGTACAAGACTCTAGCTTATCTGCCTTCTTCAGCTTTTTGTTAAGCGTGTACGCTTTGCACCTAATCTGGGAGAAGTGCGCGACTGAAGGCTGCTTGCCGTGAACGAGTTCGTACGGCGTCTTCCAATCAATAGATCTCGTAGGCGTTACATTCGTGATCTTTGTCGCCGTGATCGCTAGCTCATTTAATAGAGACTTCGGTAGACCTGCCTTAATGCGGAGCGATCTTGCTTTCGTAATGATGATGTTTCCGGCTTGTTCTGCAGCTCCAAGCTGCTCAGGCGTGTCAGGAGCACGCAGCTCAATCTTGAGGCCTGCTTGCCTCGCGATTCTGTAGAGTTCGAGGCCATAGCCACGATCCCCATCGACTTTGAGCACAATAACTGTGTACCCGTATTGTCGCTCAATCTTGTGTAGCAGCGCCTTGAGAGCTGCTATCACTACTAGTAGTGACTTGTTCGCAAGAGTCACTGCTTCGTGCCACTTTAAGTACTCGCATACTGCATGCAGCAGGTAGCGATCTCTATTGTAGCATGTTTCTCTAGTCGGTATGAGCTGTACAAGATCAACGACTATTCGATAGAAAGGCCTTGTCGCATGATTATCTAACGCGCGTCTGCTGACCTAAGCTGCCGATTTTGATTGTATACAGGTCTCACACTTGTGCATCCTTGGAACTCTGGCGTCTTTGTCAAGAGTTATACCCTGTACATTCCCACTTAGATAGTCAATTACGTCCTTGCCAGCGTGTGCAAACATCTTATGAGCTTCGACATAGGATGTGTGAACTGGACGTCGATCTTCTCGCGATGGCTCGTACGCTCGCCGTACTGTCGCCGCGAAGCTGCTCAGAGCTAGGCGATCATTTTCTTCAGCGTCGACAATTCTAGATTCTTTAAGGCTGCTACTACTTAGTCTTACACAGCTTTAGCCGGTTAAAAGTCCTTAGGTCTCTTTAGATAATCTAGAAATAGGTACTAGTACTCTCTATACTAGTGCTTGCTTCTATAGATATATTCTAGCTTATATAGAGCTAATCTTAATAATCTCTACTCCTTCTAATACTATTCTAACTTAGCTAATATACCTAATAATATAAATATACTAAGTAATACTATAGTAGGTCTAATTCTTTAGTAATAGATTCTAAACTAAGTAATATAGTCTACTACTAGTTAAACTTTATTTATCTTACCTACTATCTCTTTTATAATTAAATTATAATATAATAATCCTACCTATTCTAGCGTAATTATTCTAATAGCTAATAGGAAATCCTCCTAAGCTTAATAGCCTATTATTTTAGAAAGGTCTACTTCCTTATACTAATTTATAGTATAAATCTAGTTATTAAGCTACTACTTAAGATTATAACTCTAAAGGCCTTTCTATAGAGATTAATACTTAATAATTAGCTCTTTAGTTTATATAGTAGTTATTAGTATAAACTACTTCTTAAGAGTAATTAGTTAATTATATACCTGTTACGATCTCCGAAAGAACAGGTACTGATAGGAAGCGGGGCATCGCTTAGGGCGACAGCGTGTCACGTGTCACGTGACTGACCACCTCGCCAAGCTCGACCACCCGCGATGGCTCGACCACCTGCGATGGCTCGACCACCTGCAATGGTTCGACCACCTGCGATGGCTTAACCACCTAAGGTGGCTTAAGTATTAGCAACATGCACACAGAATTCCCTTAGTATATATTTAGTAGGAACACAACTCTTACAGTGTGTGTTCAATCCTAAGTTAAAGTTTGTCTTTGGATCTCAAACCCAACCTTCGAGCTAGACAGTCTACTCTGTACTACTCATCGTTACCCTGCTCTCAAGACTGACAGATCGTATCTGTACACCTTATTGCAACCAACCCCCTCGGCTTCCTGTCACCGTACTCATCCCTGAGAACCAATAGAATTAGTGCTTACGAGCTTTGCTTAAAGTACGACTTTAACAATACCTTATCTTTTCTATTAATAAGGTAAAGGTAATAAGTAGTAATTATATAGCTAATATCTAAAAGAAGTTTACCTTTCTTCTACTTTTTCTTTATATACTCTACTCTTTTATATTTCTAGTTATAGAGAAGATTACTATATACTACCTACTAGCCTATATCTAGCTAGGTAATTACTATTACTCTAGCTCTAATATTACTAGGTAGTAGTTTAATAGGTTCTTTAAGCTTTAGTAGCTTACTCTATAGTTTTAAGATATTATAGTACTTCTAAATAGTATCTATAATAGCTTTTTCTTATTATAGCTAGAACTATAAATTCTAATAAACTAGTTTATCTAGTATAATAGTTACTTATATAACTTTAGTATTATTATATAATATTATAATCTTTATAATTAATTACTAAACTAATCTCTATATAGAGTAGTAGTTTTAATTTATTATTAATACTACCTAATAACGTACGTGTACAACGAGCGGGACAGTCAACGAGCGGGACACTTTTGCCAAGACCACACCAAAACTCACCCTATTATGGCCCAAAACACCACACTTTAGCCCTGCATAGGGTGAAACAAGCTGTAATATTACTTAGAGACCTCTTCTACAGCATTCTTGCACGTTCGCGCGTTGTGCCTACTCTCTCCGCACCGTCCACAGCGCCGTTGGGATAGTTCACCTCCTTCAGCGCGCACCTGCTTCCTTGCCTTCTTACCATCACCACGCGCGCCAAACTCCTGTAGAGCAGCCAACCGCTGGCCTTCTTCGACTGCAAGGCTTCCCTCAGCTTGAATACGCTTTCTTTTGTGCGATTTACGTCGCGTGGCGGCTTCATTGGCTGCTCGAAGCTCAGCGTTCTCTTGTTGTGCTAAAACCAGCTTGTGCGCAACAATTGCTGCCCCCTTTGCGTAGTGCTCAAGCGCGCTTAGCACAGAGTTTGGTGAGCTGCCCTGCTGCTTCTTATACTTCTCTCGAATTAAAGCTGATTGCGACCCAAATTCTAGGGTATTGCTTGGGGTTTGCGACTGCCAGAGCTCGTTGTTTGTAGGGAGTGGTGGTGATGGAGTGCGCAGCTTCACATCAAGGGTTGATATGACCCGTTCTGGGTCAAAAGGGACCAGTCCTGCGCCTCGGAACCCTCCCTAGATGTTGCTAGGGGTAACAGCTTTCTTGTGAGCCGCTTTAAAGCATGGCAGGAACTCCTGCTTTGTGATGTGGTTGATCCGGTTGCGCATGAGCTCATTAACCTTATCCCCATACGCCTTCTTTAGAGGGCCAAAACAACCCACGTTAAGTGGCTGCAGGAGGTGCGACGAGTGCGCAGGCATGCATAGGGTCACAATCTTCTGATCCTTGCAGTATTGCGTGAATTCTGCAGAGTTGTGGCTCCCATGACCGTCAATAATCAGCATACGGTAGGTACTAACAGTACGCGTCTTTGTATGCCTGTTAAAGTGCTTCAACCAGTTAAAACCAAGCTCATTAGTAGTCTAGCCGTTCTCAGAGATAGCAATAGTCCAATCTTGGGGCAAATCGTCGTCCTTGTACCAGCTAGACTGGTGTTGGCGGGCTTTGAAGATGATGTAGGGCGGAATAGCCTATCCTGTGGCATTGATGCCCTTAATGACTGTTACCCACTCCTGGTTGCCCGGCTGGACCTGCTTTGCTCGTCCTGGCTTCTCTGAATCTGTGACAACGACTCCAGTGGATATCTGGCCTATTATGAAGCCTGTCTCGTCGAAGTTGTACGTGTTATTGTCCAGGATACCATACTTAGCTTTGATATTGGCTACTAGGCCAAACTAGCCCTGGATTACCTCAGGATCCTCGCAGAGGGCTCGCTTATAGTTGTACTTGCGATTAAAGACTGTTTTAAGCTCCTCCTGACGCGAAACAAACCTGCTGGCCTACCTTGGGCTAACAGGGGCCAAACCGCGCTCTTTTCGCAGAGAATTGGCCATATCAGCCACAACTTCAAGCCGGGGGGACTCTCCTCGCGTGACCAGCTCAAGTATGCGCATAACAATCACCTGCTCCTCAGCGCTGGTTAAATTCTGTAAGTTAGCTATAGTATCAACGCGTGAAGGTCGTCCAGCGCGTCGTTGGTGCAGTGTGCTTTTAGGCACGTTGTAGATAGCTGCAGCGCGTCGCACTAAGAGGCTCGCGTCTTGTTTGAGAGCTTGAAGCGCAAGCTGTATCTAACACTCTTTTAACGCGTTAAACTGCAGTTGTTGGGGAGGCATTAGTGTAGGAAGGGAGTTTTGGTGTGGTCTTAGCAAAAGTGTCCTGCTTGTTAACTGTCCCGCTTGTTGTACACGTACGTTAGCTATTAACTAAAAAGGTCTTTAATACTAATTAGCTATTAGTAGATAAAATAAAATAGAAGTAAATATAGTTATTATTAGTTATATATCTAGAGCTATTTTAGTACTAAGTAGTATAGTCTAAGAGGTATAAACTAGGCTTATAACTATATATAGGTAGAGGCTAGTGTTACGGTCCGTTGCAGCCTAGCCCCACTTTAACTCGCGGGGCAACCGGGGTCGCTCTCACCAAGCGAGTAAACACGAGAGAGCACAACAAGAGGTGCTCTCTCCGACCTCTCCTTGGCATGAGAACAAGAAAGCAGCGTTGCTCTCCTTGCTCTCCTGATCTCGAGAGAACACACAGAGCGACAGAGTGTTACGATCACAGGAGAAGGGAAGCCACAAGTAGACGAACGGACTCTACTGCAGTAGTGCGGGGTGACGCATATGTGTCCCACAAGTCACGTGACTGGTATCCCGCCAAGCACAAGTATCCCGGAGACCACAGGTATCCCGGAGACCACAGGTATCCCGGAGACCACAGGTATCCCGGAGACCACAGGTATCCCGGAGACCACAGGTATCCCGGAGACTACAGGTACTCGGGATACAGGAATAGTATATAGTACGTAGGAACACAACTCTTACAGTTCGTGTTCAACCTAAGTTTCAATCTACGATATTGGATCTCAACCAACCTTCGAGCTAGACAGTCTACTCTGTACTACTCATTGTTAACCCCCCTGCTTTCAAGACTGACAGATCATATCTGTACACCTTATTGCAACCCCCACCTTGTGTCCCTGTTACTGTATTCATCCCTGAGAACCAACAGAACTAGTGCTTACGAGCTTTGCTTAAAGTACGACTTCAACATTTTGAACACCCCCAAGATGAGTACTACCTCAGGAACACGTGCTACCCCTAGCAACTCTACCAACAACCACGAGGATGACGACGTTGATATGGAGACCACTACTACTCGCAGCTTCGCTGTTGCTAAGCCCGACTTCTGGGATGGCAATCGCAGCAAGCTGGAGGACTGGCTCATTCAATGGGACCTCTACTTCATGTTTCAAGGAGAGAGGATCGCCGAAGAGAAACGCGTCACCCTGGTTGCCAGCTACATGCGTGGAAAAGCTTTCACGTGGATCAAACCATTCCTCAAGCGCTATCACGACGTAGGAACGTCTACCGACATAGACGCGTGGTTCGAAGATTTCGACCAGTTCAAGGAACAGATTCGCCCAGTGTTTGGCGTGTCCAACGAACCAACGATCGCACGTCGCAAGATTCAGACTATCCGACAAGAGACGTCAGTCGCCGACTACGCCGCTGAGTTCCAACAGCTAGCCACGTACGCCGGATGGAACGACACCGCTTTGATGACTATGTTCCGACAGGGTCTTAAACCTAAGGTCAAGGAGGAGCTCATGCGTACCGCAGCCTCCACGGACGATTTTGATTCCCTGGTCAATGAGTCTATCAACATCGACGTTAGACTACAGGAACTCCAGCAAGAACTCCGAAACGATCCACGGGCACGCGTCCTCTTAACTGAACGACGCTCGCCACCACGCAACCCATGGCGCAACAACTTTAATCGCGGACAACGCGGAGGTCGCTACCAATCCAACTCTGGACAACGCATCCATAACAACACGCAAAGTGGATACTACGGACCTGCGGCCATGGACCTATCTAACCTTAACAAAGGACCCGATAGGTGGAACAAGAAGGAACAGGGCAGGGGCAGCAAGCCGGACAAGTCTTCAGTGACTTGTTACAGCTGTGGCAAAATAGGCCACTATGCTCGTGATTGCCGCATGAAGAACAAAGTAGTTCGACAGCTTAACATGCTGACTACTGGCAACAACGAGACCAGTGAAGAATGGGAAATTCTCACTGAAGACATGGGTCGTCTTATGGAAGACGAACATGAAGAGGAATCTGACAAAGGTGCAGACAGACTGGTGCGATCACCAACGCCTTACCCACACCCCCAGTGGATCAAGAACGATCCTAGAAAACACCATGTGGTGGAATGCGATACCCGGGACGGCATCATTATTGTCGGCAAACGATACTACGGATCCTTCTACCAACACAACGACAAATATTACTCAGAAGAAGGAAAGCGTCTACTCGTATGCGACAGAGCACAGGAGTCCTATACGCCGGTCTCGAGCGACCGAGCAACCCAGACTCATGCCTCCCAAGAAATCCGGATACCAGTTGTAAACCTTACGATTGTCAACAATATTCCTGAACATAAGAAGGAAGCACCACACCTGGCAATTCAGCCATCAGGCTCGCAGGATAGCGGGGACACGCGTGACTGGTCAATGGACGAAGACGTTGTAAGGGCTAGGCAGTGCCTACTTGACGATCCTGAAGCACTTGCCCAGTTCAATCAACAGGTCATCAACGTCCAGAAACCTGACAAGGAGTGGCATACGGAGGATTTCGCGAAATGGATGGACGAAGGCCAAGCAACACAGTCACACGTGGGCGAACCTGACTTCAGCCGACGAGTGGCCACGCCAACCTATAACTACGTGGCACAGCTACAACAAGATCTCCGGAACCCATGTCACCCTCAACTCCCAGCTATGCAGTGCTACCACGACGCCTGTAACGACCATCTGCAGTTCAAGGTAAACAGCCAGTGGTTTCCCAGCAAACCTAAGGGTTGCGAAGAATACTGGTGGAACTGCGCAGAGACCCTCTGCCCAGAACACCTTTGGGATAAGCGGACAAACCTCCACTTCCCTGGAATTACAAGCGTAGAGGAGATTGTGGACATGCATTGTGTACAGGACCAGGAGTGTTACCTTCGAGAGTGGGTTGAGTGTTTGAATCCTAAATGCAGGAAACACCGATCACTTAAATACCTAAGCGGCTTATTGCCCCATGACGAGTCTTTTTTAGACATGTGGCCAGTGAACGCCACCAGAAGACAGGACGAGGACGTTCCCTCAACAACGTCCAGGGCTCCCGGAATCGACGTCAGGATTCCAATGAGACCCATTCACTCATCAGATTCCCTGTCGTGCTAGAAGGCACCAGGATGACGGCATTGTTGGACTCAGGAGCACAAAGTAACTACGTGTCTCAATCCGCTATCACGCAAGCAGGCTTGCAAAAGCGAAGAAAGGAAGAACCATACCCTTTACGAGTAGCCAACGGAGAACCAATGCCAGGAGAGTCAACTGTGACCCATGAAGTGGTACAGCGACGTCTCAGAGTATTCAACCACGAGGAATTGATAGACCTAGATGTTCTGGGAACGGCCGCCCACGATATCATATTAGGACTCCCTTGGTTAAGAGAGCACAATCCATGGATCGACTGGAAGAACCAGCGAATAACGCTCACGTGTCACGGATCAGGTACACCCGGACAGCGACCCGCGCAGCTCACGACGCAGCTGGTGGATGAGAAGGAGATCAACAACATCTCTTCGAACAAGACGCGCCAAGATAGAGCGGTCGACCGTGCAGATACCGACCAGCCCCCGGATCACAAAGCGACGGTTAAGGAGGACAGTACAACTCCTGACATCCCGGACGAATATAGAGAGTTTATAGACCTCTTCCGCGATGAGAAGACTGCGAAGGCATTACCGCAGCACCAAGAATGGGACCACGAGATTAAGCTCGAACCAGGCAAGAAGCCCCCATTTGGGCCCATATACCAGATGTCAGAAAAGGAACTTGAGGAACTGCGCAAATACCTTAAGGAGAACCTTGACAAAGGATTCATTAGAGAATCAGAATCCCCAGCAGGATTTCCCATTCTATTCGTACCAAAGAAAGACGGCAAGCTACGACCTTGCGTTGATTTCCGAAAACTCAATGATATCACGATCAAGAATCGTTACCCGCTACCGAACATCAGCGAACTACAGGATCGGTTAGCCGGAGCACAGTACTTCACTGCGTTAGACTTAAGAGGAGCGTATAACCTCATCCGCATGAAGGAAGGCGAAGAATGGAAGACGGCGTTCAGAACCCGTTACGGTCATTACGAGTATTTGGTCATGCCATTTGGGCTTACCAACGCACCAGCAACGTGTCAGGCGCTCATCAACAACGTGCTGAGGGCACACTTGGACATTACTGTGGTGGCGTATCTCGATGACATCCTAGTGTACAGCAAAACACTGGAAGAGCATGTCGAACATGTACGACAAGTGCTTATCTGCTTAGGAGCAGCACACCTACGCCTGAAACCCGAGAAGTGCGAGTGGCACAAGGAGGAAGTCGAATTCCTAGGGTTTGTCGTAGGAAGACACGGAGTCAAGATGAGCAAAGATAAGACCCAGGTTGTGAAGGATTGGCCAGTACCCAAAACCGTCAAGAACATTCAAGAGTTCTTAGGGTTTGTCAACTTCAACCGACGCTTCATCAAGGACTACTCCACGAAGGCCTTACCGCTTACAAAGCTCACGCGGAAGGACACACCTTTTAAATGGGATGCAGATCAGGACAAAGCCTTTGAAACGCTGAAGCAGGCTTGTGTGGATCCACCCACATTGGTTACATTCAGGAGCGGAGAACCGCTAAGAATGGAAACAGATGCCTCAGATTTGGCATTAGGAGCATGCATCACGCAGGAACGAGATGGCCAATGGCACCCAATTGCCTACTACTCACGCAAGTTCTCAGGACCAGAAGAACGATACGATGTGCACGACAAGGAACTACTCGCAATCGTATCTGCCCTAGAACATTGGCGAGTATATGCTGAGAGTTGTTCAGAACTCACGATCTACACGGATCATAAGAACCTGGTACATTTCACGACAACTAAGGTATTGAATAGACGACAAGTACGATGGTCTGAGACCCTCGGACAATACAAGTTCAAGATCCTTTACACACCAGGCAAGGACAACGGAAGAGCAGACGCGCTCAGCAGACGACATGATCTCGCAGGATCTAAGACGATCAACGAATCAGCCATCCTCGGTATCAACAAAGATGGATCGTTGGGACCATCACAGCAGCTCAACAACATGATGCTAGTTCAGCAAGAACAACGTGTACCGTCAAAAGTTCCTGAGGAACTGGAACAACAAATCATAAGCAGTCATCACGATGACCCGCTACACGGACACCCCGGCATCACAAGGACAATGGAACTCATCAAGAGACATTACGAGTTCCCAAACATGCGCGACAAGGTCGGCAAGTTTATCAAGAATTGCGTAAGCTGTCAGCAGAATAAACACAGCACGCACGCCAAGTATGGAGAAGCACAGGCAATGGAGCCGCCAACGGCACCATGGACAAATATCACGATGGATTTTGTCACACAGCTACCTACCTCCAAAGATCCTGTAACAGGATACGCCTACGACTCGATCTTCGTTGTGGTAGACCGATTTACCAAGTACGCTGAGATGATACCATTTCGTCATAGCTACACTGCAGAGCAGCTTGCACGAGTGTTTCTAGATAGGATCATCCGCTACCATGGTATTCCCGAGTCAATCATCAGCGATCGAGATAAGCTCTTCACGTCAAACTATTGGACCACGCTGCTAGCAGCGATAGGCACCAAGAAGAAGCTATCCACGGCATACCATCCGCAGACGGATGGCCAAACGGAACGAGTGAACCAAACTATGGAGACGTACCTCCGCATCTACTGCAACCAGCGGCAGGACAACTGGGTTTCACTGTTGCCTATGGCTCAAATCGCGTACAACAACAAATTATCGGAAGCAACGGGCGTAACGCCGTTCTTCGCGAACCACGGGAGACACCCAAATCTCTTTACAAGGTCATTGGACAGTAACATTCAAACGGAATCAGCGATCACTTCAGTCGAAGCACTAAAGGAAGTACATCAGCAATCGCTTGAGAACATCGCCAAAGCTCAGTCAAGAAGCATCTCTTATGTCAACAAGAAACGAAAAACGGCACCTCTGCTAGAAGAGGGGGATAAAGTGTACCTCCTCACCAAGAATCTACGCACACGGCGACTAACAAAAAAACTGGACAAAGTCAAAGTCGGACCATTTTTCATTTCCAAACGAATCAGCCCAGTCAACTATCGACTCGCGCTGCCCAAGGATGCAAAGATCCATCCAGTGTTCCACATCGCTCTGTTGGAACCTGCCGACCCCAGAACACCAATCCAGAAAGACTTCCACTACCAGGCAGACGGCCAGGACGAGTGGGAAGTTGAAAAAATAATAAAACACCGAAAGAAGGGACGAAACATTGAGTATCTAGTCAAGTGGTTAGGATACCCAGACTCAGAGAACACGTGGGAACCAGAAGCAAACCTCACGAACTGTCGCCAGTCGCTGGCGCAGTATCGAAATTCTGTGGCCAGTACGGCACAGGATCCACGGGGTTCCCAGCAAGGAAGTCAACAAAGAGTTGGTCTGATAAGAGACCAGAGGAGGAATCGTTAGCCTGTGACCAGCGGAAATCAGCGAGTGGATTGGTGGTGGATGACGTGGCTGTCGTACGCGACGCTTCCGACTCTTGCCCCTGTTCCTGCACCTGCAACACGGCCAGATCACGACGCGCGAAGACCTGCTCCCGACTCTCAATTTCTGCCAGCTCACGCTCAAGACGAGCAGCATCTTCTTTGGCACGCAACAACGCTATACGCGTCTTACGCTTCTCTTCTTCAACTTTTTCCCATTCTTCTTCAGAAACAAAAAGACTGCACTCTGCATGGACTGCGATACAGCCAGCGCAGCGACCAGTTGCAGTATCCACAAAGCAACGGAAGTTCTTTTCCTCACACCGCTTGCAGCGAAACACCATTTCCTTTGCTTCAGCACGCAGACGATCTGCACGCGCACGACGCGCTTCGGTAGACGACACCTTGCGAGGTGCACGAGATCTCGTTGATTCCTTAGGCATGGTCAGGGAGGATGCGGAAACAAGAGGCGGCACGCCTTTGACACTATACTTATACCTACGACCTGATATGCGACCGCACGGCACGGAACAACGTTATCGAGGACGATAATCCTAGGAGGGGAGGATAGTGTTACGATCACAGGAGAAGGGAAGCCACAAGTAGACGAACGGACTCTACTGCAGTAGTGCGGGGTGACGCATATGTGTCCCACAAGTCACGTGACTGGTATCCCGCCAAGCACAAGTATCCCGGAGACCACAGGTATCCCGGAGACCACAGGTATCCCGGAGACCACAGGTATCCCGGAGACCACAGGTATCCCGGAGACCACAGGTATCCCGGAGACTACAGGTACTCGGGATACAGGAATAGTATATAGTACGTAGGAACACAACTCTTACAGTTCGTGTTCAACCTAAGTTTCAATCTACGATATTGGATCTCAACCAACCTTCGAGCTAGACAGTCTACTCTGTACTACTCATTGTTAACCCCCCTGCTTTCAAGACTGACAGATCATATCTGTACACCTTATTGCAACCCCCACCTTGTGTCCCTGTTACTGTATTCATCCCTGAGAACCAACAGAACTAGTGCTTACGAGCTTTGCTTAAAGTACGACTTCAACACAGAGCATCGCGCATAACACCCTTACACTCCTTAAGTATATAGTATGTAGGAACACAACCCTTACGGTTCGTGTTCAACCTAAGTTATCAAGTTTGTCTTTGGATCTCAAACCCAACCTTCGAGCTAGACAGTCTACTCTGTACTACTCATCGTTACCCTGCTCTCAAGACTGACAGATCGTATCTGTACACCTTATTGCAACCAACCCTTTCGGCTTCCTGTCACCGTACTCATCCCCGAGAACCAATAGAATTAGTGCTTACGAGCTTTGCTTAAAGTACGACTTCAACAGCTAGGTATAGAAAAGAAGAACTAGGTTATTTCCTATCTAATAAGAGAAAGAGAGAATATATACTCTATAGATAATTATATAATAGAGTATATAATACTAGCTAATACTATATTATAAGCTATCTACTAAGTACCCTTTACTAACTATATAATCTACTTATCTAATAAACTTACTAAAGACTCTTAATAGATTTAAATCTACTTTTAAATTAGAGTTAAATATATCTCTACTTTATAAGTATTATATAGTATCTTTAGCTTCTAGGTAATATTACTAGGTTTTAGTAGTATTAGTATAACGTACCTCACGGGTAAGTGGGCCACCCTGTCTAGTGGGCCACTTTTGCCAAGACCACACCAAAACTCTCTCCCTACACTAATGCCTCAACAACAAGGTCAATCAGACGCGTTAAAAGAAGCTCGGATACAGCTTGCACTTCAAGCTATCAAACAGGATGCGAATCTCTCCCTGCGACGCGTTGCAGCTATCTTCAACGTGCCCCGAACTACACTAGCCCAACGACGCGCTGGACAGCCCTCAAGAGTTGATTCTATGCCTAGCCGACGGTATCTGGATGAGCACGCAGAGGAGGCGATTGTTGATCACGTTCTTTACCTTATACAGCGAGGAGAACCCCCTCGCTTGTCAGATGTGGCTGATATGGCCAATTTGCTGCGACAAGAGCGTGGAATGGCCCCTGTTGGCCGAAATTGGCCCAGTACGTTTGTAAAGCGTCAACCAAGGCTAAAAGTAAAGTTTAGTCGCAAGTATGACTACAAGAGAGCCCTCTGCGAGGATCCTGAGATAATACAGGGCTGGTTCAGCCTAGTAGCTAATGTCAAAGCTAAGTACGGCATTGTGGACGAAGACACGTACAACTTTGACGAGACTGGCTTTGCAATGGGTCAGATTACCCCTGGAGCAGTGGTTGCAGACGTAGAGAACCGAGGACGAGCAAAGCAGATACAGCCAGGCAATAAGGAGTGGGCTACGTTAATCTTAGGCGTAAATGCTGCAGGGTGGGCTATTCCACCCTTTATTATCCTTAAAGCCAAAACCCACACCACCAACTGGTCTAAGGACAAAGATCTGCCCCAGGACTGGGTAATTGGGGTCTCTGAGAACGGCTGGACCAACAACGAGCTTGGTCTTGACTGGTTGAAGCACTTTAACAGGCATACTAAGGAGCGTACCTATGGGACCCACCGTTTGCTACTTATAGACGGCCATGAGAGCCACCAGGCCGCAGCATTCACCCAATACTGCAAAGAGAACAAGATTGTAACTCTTACAATGCCTGCGCACTCATCGCACCTCTTGCAGCCGCTTGATGTGGGTTGTTTTGCCCCTTTGAAGCGGGAGTACGGGCATCAGGTCAACAAGCTCTCGCGCAACCGGATCAACCACATAGACAAGCAGTCGTTCCTAGTATGCTTAAGAGCAGCATATAACGCGACTATCACCCCTAGCAACATCCAGGGAGGGTTCCGAGGCGCTGGATTGGTCCCCTTTGACCCAGAACGGGTCATATCAACCCTCAATGTGAGGCTGCGGACTCCATCACCCCAACTACCTACCAACAACGAGCCCTGGCAGTCCCAAACCCCCAAAAACCTGCTTGAATTTCAGTCGCAATCAACTCTAATTCGAGACAAGTATAAGAGGCAGCAGGGCAGCTCACCAAATTCAGTGTATAGCGCGCTAGAGCACTATGCAAAGGGGGGAGCAAAGGTAGCGCACCAGCTTGCGTTGATGAGAAAGGAACGTGATGAGCTTCGAGAGGCTCTAGCAGCTGCAACAGAGCGCAAATCACATAAAAGGAAGCGAATTCAAACAGGAGGGAGCATAACAGTTGAAGAGGCACAGCGTTTAACTGCTCTAAAGGAGTTTGGCGTGCGTGGTGATGGTAAGAAGCCAAAGAAGAGGATGCGCGCTGAAGGAGGTGAACTATCCCAACGACGGTGTGGAACGTGCGGAGAGACAGGGCACAACGCGCGAACGTGTAAATAACACTTATCTACCATGGACCTTGCCAGGACGTCTTCCTCAGAACCCCCATACGCGAGGTGCTGTTACTATACTACAATTTAATGTGAAGTTTGGTGTGGTCTTGGCAAAAGTGGCCCACTAGACAGGGTGGCCCACTTACCCGTGAGGTACGTTATATAGGTATATATTAAGCTTTAATAGTATAACCTCTAGGTTATATAAAACTAGCCTAGTACCTCTAAAGCCTATATAAATATTTTCTATAGTAAATACCTTCTTAAAAGATATTTTAAAAGCTAGTAGAAAGGTTTTTTTATTAATATACTATATCTATACACCTTATAAGCTAGATTAGTATATAAGCTACTCTACTAACTTTAGATATTACTTTAAACCCTCTATAACTTAATACTATAATACTATTAAAGGAAGCCCTTATAGAGCTAGATAATCTAAAACCTAAAGAATAATTTTTATACTAGGCTCTTACTAAAAAATATAGCTATTTACACGTAATATTAACCTACTAGCATAGAGGTAAAGTTACTTCTTTATAAAGAAGTTACTAATAGCTAATAGCTTTTCTACCTATATACTAAGGTAGAGCTTATATAATATATTAGAGGACTTATAGAAAGATACCTAATACCTATAAAGTAAATAATTATTAATTTCTTAACTTCTTTATACTACTAGGAGCCTTCTAATAGCTAGGTTACTAGGCTATTAAACTAGAATTAAGACTACCTTATTACTACCTAGTAAACTTCTATAGAAACTATACGCTATAAGGCTAATTCTAGTAATAAATATAGCTTATATTTCTAGCTTCTATACCTTAAAATTAAAAAGTATAAGGTGTTACCTAAGAATATATATAATATAGATAAAAAGAGATTTATAATTAAGGTAGTTAGAAAAAGTAAGAAAGTATTTAATAAGGTACTATACTATAAGAAGTAGTTTAAATAACCTACCTATAATAGTAATTAGAAGTAGATAACTATAGTTACTAGTATATATACTAATAGTACCTACTTTCTCTTAGAAGTTATCTTTCTAGCTAAAGGTAATATAGTATAAGTAAGCTAGGTATATAAAATTAATCTAGCTAAGTACTTAGTTTATTTTACTATATTACCTACTAGTTAGATAAATTATAATTTAGGTATTACCTAGTTAGAATAGGTCTTTAATTACTATACTAAGAGGAAAGCTTAAAAAAGGTATAGGCTACTTATTATTAATAGGTATAGTAGCTATATAATAAAGGCCTTTATTAACTACTATAATTAGTAATATATTTTATAAGTAAGTAAGCACCCTAAGTAAGTAAGCACTCTAATACTAACATACTAACTTTAATATATTATTATATAACCTTATTATAGTTAATAAACTATTATAATATACTAAATTAATTATTAGAATTACTACTATTACTTATACTACTAATCTTAACTATATAGGTATAAGTATTATACCTAGTACTCTTATAACGCCTATACTA
Source organism: Didymella arachidicola (assembly GCA_016630955.3). Taxonomy (NCBI): domain Eukaryota; kingdom Fungi; phylum Ascomycota; class Dothideomycetes; order Pleosporales; family Didymellaceae; genus Didymella; species Didymella arachidicola. The sequence continues at coordinate 8,412 of CM050000.1, read as the reverse complement.
CCTTTCCTTCTATACCTTCTTTAATATACTTTCTTTATTACTATAGCTACTACCTACCTATTTAGCTAATACTTCTTATATCTTACCTACTATAAGAGTCTTATCTATCTAAATATACTACTACTTATAGCTCTTATACTTATTTAATTTATCTAGGCTCTATTAAAGGGTAGCTATTTACTTTATTATTAGGCTTATCTTATATACTATTTACTAAGCCCTCTTACTTAACTATATAACCTACTTATTAAGAGAATTTATAGAAAAACTATAGTACTTTCTTACTTTCTTTTAAATAAGAGTACTTTAAGCTTTAACTTTATATATATTATATAGTATCTATACCTTTTAGGTACCCTCTTATTAAAGTAACTATATAGGCGTCTAGGGTACTATATTAAGCTTTAATAGTATAGCCAAGTATATAATGCTTTGGCGAGCCGACCCCCTCTACATCTGTATTGGGAAACCGCGCACCCTGCCCCAAAATTGCGCAGATGCAACACGAGCCGGGTTCCGATTCTCTCCTACTGTAGCCTAGCGTGGCAGTACCCCTTAATTTATGCCCTTTGGGTTTAGCGTGCTGTACTAATCTATATCTACAGCATGCACGACAAAGGTATGAGTCTGGATTTACATTTGTTTTTGTCTTCTAGATTTTGTTTTGTTTAAAGCGTGGAGATGGCAGCGACTTGGATTCTGTCAACACCAGGGTCTATTGCTAAGCAAAATGTATGCAATGTTAGCTACCGATCTGCTAAGCTTGCTTTCCAAACGGTACAGGAACATAGACCGGTCTCTTTAGACTACGTCACGTTTGTTGCCAGCGAGAACGTTATTATCTGTACACCTTGTTCCACTGCAGTACCTGTAACTGGTTTAAACACTCACTTGCGGACTTGCCACTATGAACCCGCCAAAGTGCGTCGAGCTACGATAGCACGATTTGACGACGTGCCTGCTGCGAAGTCCTTCAATGATCTAGTGCCCCGACCGGATGGATCTACGCCGCTCTCTTACCTTGGCCCACCTCTGACTGGATTTTGTTGCCCGCACTGTCTGGAGGGAAAGAGTATTAATTGGGATCAGATACGACAGCATACAAAGAAACACCACAACATTAGCGCGCCTGAGTGCCTTTAAGATCAATCGCGATACAAGTGTTATCTACAGAGCTGGACGAAGTACTCGCCCAAATACTGGGTGGTGAGCCAAGACGACAGCTCTCACCAGCATCAGAGCGACGAAAGATCACTTGAGACAAGCAATAGCGAGTGCTTGACACGTGTAGAGGATGAAGAGAAAGAAGAAGAAGAACGTTTAGATGATGAGCTAAACGGCGTGGTTCTCGACGGAGAGCTAGAACACGACGAGAACACTGAGTGGCTGCGAGGCTGCGAGTGGCCAGCGTGGTTTGCTCACAAGCCTATCCATATCATTGTTGCAGCTGCAGCACTGCCTCCCATGGCAACATCAGATGATCTCAAACTAGGCCTTTGGAACGGATTCGAATGTGTAAGCCCAGCACAGACGGAGAGAACGATCTGGAAGATTGTAGAAGCCAGCAGAATCGTTTTCCAACGATGCGAAGCAACACTAAAGCAGACGCCACGGGTTTTGCGTTGCTGGCTGCGGAGCTGGACGCCTTCTTTTCTTCCTTACCCTTTTGAGCTGCCACAACGCGAAAACACCCGACGAAGATACTATAGAATCCACGAGCGATTCTTATGCTACATTTTCCGCGTCTTAGCACTGTCGCGCAACATAAAAGAGCCTACAAACGACATCTCTGGGCTGCAGCTAACCACGGCTCAGCTGGCCATGATGAACCATATCTGGGACCACGTCACTGCTGTCAGCCAGCAGGCAGACCTCGGGATTCTGCTCCAGTCATCTCTGGCCGCCCTGAACGAAAATCTCTTTCAACTTCTTGTCATGTTCTGGACAGACTTGTCGCACGACGGAAACATGAGCCGTAGCGCTATCATGAACTTCTCTGGTGTCTTGGGAATACATCCCACAGAGCTATGTTTCCGCAAGCCCTACGACTATACTTCTTTTATATCAGCACTGCTGTGGGTAGGTCGCCTGATTATACTCGAGTATGCCCTACCACTTGCACCATACAACTATCTTAAGAATCCTTGGCCCGAGCGTACAGCCTACCCCGACCAAGCACAGCGACTGCGTGAGCATATCCGACCCAAGTATCTTCAGCGAGGTAGTCTTGCACCAGCTGGTTACCTTATCGAGCGACTACAGCACGGAAGAGCAATCGCGAGGCGCGAGGGTCCTAGAACAAACATCTCCTGGTCTTCAGATGGCTTGACACTCCATATTGCGGAAACACAGATTCATATGCGACAATTTCGTGAGACAATTCACACTGTTGTAGTAGGTTTACAAAGCTGTGCACAGGAGCTCCTCTTCGGATGGTGGCCAGACGTTCAACTCGACATTCTACAAGATAATCTTGCGACCCATCGCCCTGGATTCTCGTTTCTGGCGCACCCAGCCAACAAACTCCAGGGAGCTTTCCGCGCTGTAAGCAAATTAGCGTTCTCAGAACAAGGCGGCTTCTCGTCAGAGACAAGTAGAGGGAGAGCAAAGCAGAGGCGGTACTTGAACGAAAGCGACAGCTTTGTTCGTCTGCTTTATGCAGCAATGCACCTAACAAGCGGCATGCCAGCACGTGGTGAGGAGCTCAGAGTCCTACGGTGGGCTGACACGATCTCCGTGCGACGAAACATCTTTATCTACAAAGGAAAAGTGATACTTGTCTTCGCATACAACAAGGCAAACACCAACACCAACAACTCGTTTTATATCGTACGCTCCCCCTGTCCTATGGTACAAAGAGTTCTTTACCTTTACCTTGTGTACATCCGCCCATTCCGCAGTCTTATTAGTCGAAAGTCAGGGGCGCAATCTACAGGCTTAACGAACCCTCACTTGTTTAGTACTCATGACAGTGCAACGGCCTGCTTTTCTTTAAGTAAAGCCCACTCGAGTCTGAAAAGGTCAACAGCCAAATGCCCTACTCCGACAACTACTAGTCTGTACAGACAAACTGCGACTAGCATTGCAAAGAAGCATCTCCCTGCACTTGTTACTGCATTCGACCCCAATACGCCTAAGGATTACAATGGATTCCTTCAACTCCTAGCTTTCCAAACAGGTCATAGACCAGTTACACATGCCAATGCATATGCGCTAGAGCATGGATTTCCTACCAAATTGCAGCCTGATCTGATTGATCGCTACCTGGTAAACAGCCATATGTGGCATGAATTCACGTTGACCCGAGAGGAAGACGCTCTAGACTATAGCTTAGCAACCGTGCACAAAACCTCAAGCAGTACGACACAAGTTGGTTACTACCCGGACGCTATTTCTGAGGGAACACCAGAGTGTGCTACACCCGGAATAAGCGATACAGAGCCCCCAGACGAGGCTCTGCATACACAGACACCTGAGCAGAGGCAACAAAGAGGGAAAAAGCGACGCAGAGAGACTGAGAGTTGCAGCCCTCTTACGAGAAAAATTCTCGATATGCAAAAGCAACTGAACGATCTTGTTCAAGAGCGCGCCATGTCAAAAAAGAGGCGAGCAACAGGTCGAAATACTGGTCAGAATAATGTAGAATCAGATCCTGCGTCAGAGCTGGATACAAGCGAGTGGGAGGAGGAAAGGACGCTCAGGGCAAGGACTAGGATTCCGAAGGATGGAAGCAAGAAGGACTCTAGTTCAAAAGTACAAAGTAGTCGAACCTCAAGTACTATAAAGCGGAGGAGGGGACGGGTATCTAGTAAGAGGTTACTATCGTAAATTCAACTCTTCCGTACCTACCTCCACGCGACCGCCACGACCCCGAGCCTCGTTCGCGCTTGATGCGGTATAGTGCGCGACTTCGGCCCCTACTTCGTCCCCTCCCAGCCTTAGCCTGGAGTCGACCCCTTTTGATGCTCTATTTCGGTCTAGCTCGGCCCTGCACGGGCATGCATGCTCCAACACAGGGCAGCTATAGCAGTTCCTGCTTGTTACCTGTTGTTCTGTACTACTTTTACCTGCTTACGCATTAACTAAGACGCCACGGCCTGCTATTCAATTGTGTGCTACTGTTAGCAACAAAGTAGTGCTATGTCTCACCAGACAGCGTCTCGCTGGATAGTCTACACGGGTAATCCAGAAGCCGGTGTCTTTTCTGAAAGCGCCTCTAACCCTTCCTCATGGACTGTCCATTCAGGCGACTCAGCAAAGAGCAAGGCATGTGAATGACGTACCTTTGCCGCACTTTTTATTCTATCTCACCCTCACTTGCTAATTATAGATAGCCTGCAGAACCCGAAGTGCCAAACATTATCTCCTATCTGCCAGAACATGGACACCTGTTGTGCACCCCATGTAGAAGCGTTATACCCTACAAGACGCTCCGTTACCACCTCCGCCACTACCACAAAACTCGATCGTCCATATGCGAAATTATCCTTTCTCAGTATAAAGGACTTCCTGTATCGCAGATTGATGCAGACGTTGTCCCTCGTGCAAATAACTCTTCTAGCTTAGATTTCCTAGCGCCACCCGAGCGAGGCTACTCCTGTCCGCAGTGCGACTTGACAACTTGTAGTTGGGATACAATGCTGCTGCATTTCGGAAGACGCAGTGCAGTAGGGGGCAGAGGACGCGCAATGATCTATTCTGCTTCGTCCAGCGATGGTCTCCTATCAGGCGAAACGTGGGAGGTACCTGGAGGGTAGCACACGCTACACACACAATTCAAAGCAGAAGAAGATCAAGCCAGGACGGATCCGTGTCAGACGACCCTGCGACCGCCGCTCTTCTGCTGATGGAAGCCGAGGAGGAAGCTAGGCTCTTACAGCAAGATCAAGAACTGATGGCCCTAAGCAACGAGCTTGAGCATGACGAGAAAACCGACTGGCTGCGCGGTTGTGGTTGGACGCGGTGGTTTGCCCAAAAGCCGCTCCATCTGATTATTGCTACTTCTAGGTTGGCCACTTCTACCGGTGAAGCTATTCACCTCGGCACCTGGAACAGCGTGGAGTGGATCAGCTCCGCAGCTACAGAGTCAAAACTAAGACAACTATCAGAAATTGTTCATCTCGTGCTTGATCGCTGCGAGGAAACATTAGAACAAACTCCGCGAGTCTTGCGCTGCTGGCTGCGAAGCTGGGGGTCACACTTCTACGCGTATCCCTTCGAGCTACCTCAACGAGACGCTACGAAAGCTAGGTACCGCTCCTTCCTAAACCGCTTTCTGTGCTATGTATTCCGATCATGGCAGGTATGTCAGAAGCTCAATCAAAGCTTAAGCGAGGGTATATGGGCTTCAGCTGTCGGACGCACAGGCGGATATCGTGAAATCTGTCTGGTCAGATCTGTCCACAAAAGGATTCAGTAAGGCAGAGCCTACGTTCTCTTCCCGTTTATCAGAAACCGTCTCTTTCAGCTGCTCGTGCTATTTTGGACGGATGTGTCCACAGACGGCATATTGGAAGGCAAAGCAATTGTCCACTTCTCTGGTGTGCTGGGTATCCATCCGTACGAGTTGGCATACCGTACAAGCTTACGACTACACACCGTACCTATCAGCTCTACTGTGGATTGGTTAGACTTATTATTCTCGAGTACGCCTTGCCGCTGCGAGGGTACACTACCCTTGATGTTCTCTGGCCAGCAACGAGCAGCCTATGCTGATCAGGGCAAACGTCTCTGTGTAGAGATTCGCCCAGCATACCTCCAACGCGGCAGTCTCTCACCTATGGGCTACCTGATTGAGGTTTGCAGCACGGCAGAGCCATTGCCAAACGCGAAGGACCACGCACCAACCTATCTTGGTCCCTCGATGGTCAGACCCTAGACATCGCTGGTTCTCGCATCTCTATGCATGAATTCCGCTATACAATCCACTGCCTCCTTGCTAGACTTGAAAGAATCACGCGAGACCTCATGTTTGACCTGGTGGCCTAAGGTAGATCTCCATACCTTAAAGAGGATCTATCAAGGCACCGCCCAGGTTATTCGTTTCCTGCAAGAGCCAGCAAATCAGCTACAGACTAGCTTTAAGCATTTGAGGCCGAAGAGCCTTCTCTAAAGAAGGGAGGGGGTTCTCCCTACAAGGCAGAGGCCGAGAGACAAGCAATGTCCTACCTGAAACAATATAACAACATGGTCGACAGTACTGCTTCAGTAGTATCCACTGTGACCAGCGGAATGCCTGCTAGAGGAGAGGAGCTTCGGGTTCTGCGCTGGGCAGACACTGCCGCAAGTGCAACGCAACATCTTCATTTGCCAGGGCCGGATATTGCTAGTCTTTTCGTACAATAAAGCTAGCCAGAACTCGAACAACTCTTTTTTTGTTGTTCGAGTTCCCTGCTCATCAGTAGAGATGGTGCCTGTTCCTTTACCTCGCATACATCAGACCATTCAGCGATTTCCTTAGCCGACAACTAAAGCTTGTCAACACAAGCGTTCCAACCAATCCGCACTTGTTCACTGCGTACGACACACCTGTGTCGTGTTTCAGCTCATCAGTCTGCTCGAAGCTCCTGCAGCAATCCACACCAGAATGCCCGATACTGCTCCATTTTCAAATGTATCGCCAGATTGCAGTAGCTATTAGCAAGAAGCATCTTCTAGATATTGCCCAGCCTTTTGATCCTCACACTCCGAGGGATCGCGATGGACTATTACGACTTCTCTCTTTCCAGACAGGACATAATCCAGCTACCCATGCTGGCGCGTACGCTTTGGATCGTGCCTATCCTGCCAAGCTGCAACCTGAGTTATTAGAACGATACCTCGAAGTCAGTAAGGTATGGCAATTTCTGGGTGTCGACAGACAAAGCACAGATCAGGCTATTCTCAGCTTTAGTGCAAACAGAAGTTTACCAGAAGCTCCAGTAGAGCATTCAATGTTTCTGCCACCAAAGGATGATGCGTTCTTGACTAATAGGACTACACAAACACTTGAAGTACCCGAAGAGAGAGCACAGTATATCGCAGATCGAGGCATCGGCCGCTGGCGAGAATGAGCGACCGCGGAAGCGAAGGCGCGACTCAGATGAGAGTATAAGTCCAATACAGCAAAAGATTGATGCTTTACGAGCAGATCTTGCCGCCCTAGAGCATGAGCACAAGATGCAAAAACTCTGCAAAGCTGCCTCCCAACGAGCGCTAACAAACCAAGGGGGCGAAGACCCCAATGGAACGCTCCGGTATCGTAAGAGGGGCTCACAAGTATCGTTAAGTAACTGCGCAGATGTGTTCTGCTTTTTAGAAGACTTCAAGGTCTTCGTATGCAAGCAACATCATACCGCAGTTATGAGTCTTGACCGCCATATGTTGCAGCACAAAGTGCCTGCTTCAGTACGAAGACAGGTTGTTGACTGTTTTAGTCGCCTGAACCAGTGGCTCCAAGCAAGATAGAGCTGCCTAAAGAGCCCACGCAGGCTATAGAACAGCTTGGTAAGCCACTTGCTGGGCTAGAGTGCAGAGCATGCGTGGTATATCACTGTTAGCAAAGATCAGATTCGGATGCACTGCAACCGAGATCATAACTTGCTTGGTTAGGCGACAAGAGCCCGTTGTATAATTCAGTGAAGGTACAGAGCTTCTTCCGAACAGGTGGTCTCAGAAATACTTTTAGTCGTTTAGTGTTCTGTCTGGAAACACGTCCTCTGCATGTAAAGTGTACTAACAACTATAGTAATTCAATAATATATAAATTACCTAATAGTGACTTAGCCACTTCTAACCTGCGACAATGTCACTGTTTTCTAGAAGATACAGCGTTTAGTATGCAGGGAGCATCACACTGCTGTTGTTAATCTCAACACGCATCTCTTGCCAATCACAGCGTGCCCGCTGCAACTCGAAAACAAGTTGTTGAACGCTTCAATCAATTCGCGCTGATTGACGCAGCAGACGTTGAGCTTCCAGATGAGCCGGCGCGACCGATAGAAGAGCTTGGGAAGCCGCTAGACGGGCGCAGTGCAAGACATGCAGCTTCATCACTATCAACAAGGACACAATGCGCATGCACTGTAAGAAAGATCACCAGCAAGCTTGGCTAGGAGAAAAAGGCGCGCTCTATCACACTGTCAAAGTACAGAGCTTTTTCCGCACAGGGGTTTTTACAGCGATTATTTGTTGTTGATGTAGCTGTAGCCGAAAATGCTCTAAACGACGACGTCGAAGTTGCAGTTCAGAGGCAGCTTGCCGAGTATAAACTGACACAACAAGAAGTCGAAGAAGAGCTTCAAACACTTGAAGAGGCTGCAAAGACAGACAAGACAGGCTGGTTTAAGCGGACAGGCTGGTTAGAGTTCTTCAAGGATCGAAATCTTGTTCATCTGGCCATCAAGCCCGGGCTCCCGATCGGAGCGAGCACAA